>OX421315.1:5820520-7147754 GCA_949125395.1 Diaphora mendica
CCCGTTTACTTTAATAATTTCGGCCTTTATGAAAATAGTCCCGAGAAATAGATTAGGTAGAAAGTACCTGGATGACAGAGCTTTGCTCGGTATTTTATTTTGGTAACTTTTCTAAAAATGAATCCTAGCTAGATCAATTTATCGCCCCCGAAACCTGCATACTAAATTTCATGAAAATCGTTGGAGCCGTTTCCGAGATTTAGACTATACATATACAAGTATTGTTCGTTTAAAAAGATTATATAAGGACATATGTCCTTATATGTTATAGCTATAGGTACATTATAGCTTTAGCTTCGTCTGCCATATTAGTCTAGCGGTTGGCGTATACGTCTGCCGATCGGGTTCGATTCCCGGATATGACCAAAAAAGTGTTATTGTTTTTTTTCTATAGAAATGCTTTATAACAGCCCATAGTTTATAGTAGAAGTATCCATGGGTGGCAATAGTTCTACAACGTCTACTTTTTCGTCCTCCTATACTTCAAAAGAACTAGGAGAAATGTGATTTAAAATTATTTAGTTAGACTACAATCACATTTAATGTTTTTCTTACCCTAATATATCCTCTCTTTTCTCGTCTGAAAATAGTTATATTCCCTATGATGATAGCTTAAGATCGGCCATAGGTGGATGTTTATAAAAGAAATCAGTCGTAATCTATTTTAATGTTACCCGCCGATCCAAAATAAAACCCAATTTGATTTGGAGTCTGCGAAATGGGTAAATGCACAGATTACCCCCTTAATAAAAGAGGGTAATCTGCGGGTAAATATCGAAAGAGATGGTGATGTATTGTTATGTCTAATCATATTTGTTACAGAGTCAAAGTAAATTACTGCGTACAATTCTACTGGTTGATGTGGAGAAATATTAAAGCACTACAAAGAAACTATAGTATATGGATGGCTGAGTTTTTTTTGCTTATGGTAAGCGATAATATTATGAATGACAGCACAGTCACTGAAATGTTTAGCTTTAAGGAACTTTGTGCTCCATGAGTAGCTATTTTAAACGATAATACGAGTAGGTATATGTATATCTTATAGGTCTTAGTTTATTTTCCGTATGAAAGATAACTAGAAACCTTCTTCAATTTAATTTGCAAATCATAAACGAAATTAATGATCAGCAATCTTTTTAAAAAACGTTTTAAAAAAACACTGATACTTAATACTAATACACACATCAAAAGTGTCTAGGGATCAAGCATTTTTATGCGGATTTCTTGAGATTGAGATGTGGCTTTGGCCCTGGCCTGCTCAGTCGCCAGACTTGAACACGATTGAGCATGCATGGGATATGCTACAGAGAAGAGCTCTGCCGAATATGGAGGGTATCCAGTCGCAAGAAGACCTTTTTTTGTTGTTGCAACGAACATGGGCGGCCATTCCACACCGTGATTTGGATGAACTCATTTTGAGTATGCCAAACCGATGTTCTTGTGTTAGTGTTCGCGGTAGACACACGGATTATTAATTGTTTAAGTAACCTAATAAAATTTTAAAGAAAACTGTTATTTCAGTCTTTTTTTCGAACTTTAATGTTAGTGGTTTAAATGTCAAAAATCCTTTTATTAGGAAAATGGCAAATTTCTTTATTAATGCAAAGGTGACTTGGTTTATCGTTACTGTGACAAACGAAAACACTTTATTTGATGAATCCTTAAAGAAAATTTTAATTAATATCAATCAGGAGAAACGTTATTGCAAAAATATATGTTGATCCCTAGACACTTTTGATGTGTGTAGATTCAACATACGAAATTACGCCCATAGCGTTCTTTTGCCAAATATAAAATTTAAAATAAAAAATATATTATTAATATTGTATTATTTTTTAAAATTAAATCTATTTGTGTCAATCTATAACCGCCCCTTTCTAAATAGCAAACCTTGTGCAAAGAAATCCGGCAATCAATCTCATGGTCACTTTTTTAAATAATTAAATACGTAGTTGTAAGAATTAATGAGTAAATTGTATTACAGGTAATTTGATTGTACATTATTATGTCGTAACACTAAGACCTTGTGTATGTTTGTCCGTAGTTCGTAGGCTTAATAATCTCAATACCATATGCGGGGCGTTTCGAAGAGTTAGATCAACGCGACATACAAAATGTGGAAGGACTTCTGTATCTCACAATAGCGGAGACGATTTTCCTGTTCATATATGCGGTATTCATCACGTTTCCTAGCGAGGTGCCCATACTCCTCAGAGAAACGGCCAGCGGGCTCTATGCACCTTTACCTTATTACCTGTCCAAGATGATATTTTGGGTAAGTTGGTAACTTAGTAATATTTTTGGGTAATTTGACATGCTTACTAATAGTATAGGTAACTAACTAAGACTATTAACTAAAATATTTAAAGCATACATTTTAATTGTACTAAAAATCCATAAATGTAATTTTAAAGAATATTTTGTGGGATTCAAAACTGGGAATACACCGGAAAACAATCCATATTTATTTATTGTCCTTTTTGCAGATTCCTCGCGCAACAATAGAACCGACTATATTCTCGGCATTAGTATTCTTAGTGGCAGGCCTACGAGGTGGTTTCTGGGGCTGGCTTGGCTTTAACTTTATTTGTATACTCTGTGCCAACTACGCCAATGCATACGGTAAGCACTTTAAATAAAACATTTTGACAAGATATACAAAATCTGTCTTAAAATAATAAACTTTAACAAATCAAAAATATTTGTAAACATTCGTCAATTTTATAAATAAAACTTAAAGGTGACCAGGTGTTAGGCAAAGAATTCAATTTTATCGCGACCATAAATAGAAATAAAATAGAATCGTAAAAAATGACATGAGAAACTAACACACATTTGAATTAAGAATAAGATTTTTTGAACCAACCAAATTCCAAATTCTATTTTTTATATTGGCAATGTATTTCTTTTTTAAATCCGCAGGCTCATTTCTATCAACAACGTTCGCTTCAATGGAAACCGCTGCACTAGTGTCCGTGCCATTCGACCTCATAGGCACAATGTTTTCTGGCATCTACCTCAATTTAGCCAGCGTTTCACCTTACCTATCATGGCTTAGATACGTATCAGGGTTCTATTATGGCGTTGAGTCCATATCAGTCCTGCAATGGGACTCGATTGAATCCATTGAATGTGTAACAAACAGTACGTTACCTTGTATAAAAACCGGGCCCGAAGTGTTAGATCGATTCGGTTACTCTGAAGAGCATTTTTGGCGCAATTGTATATGTCTACTTGTTATGTACTTTGTAGGTCATATGCTATCGTTCTTTATGATGTTGAGGAGAAGTATGCGTGCGCCTGTTTATTAAATGTACCTGATGAATAAAGTACAGGGTTGACTATCATGACATGTCCTCCTTGTGTTTGACGCGAGTGTTTTTTGGAAAATGTTATTGTATAAGATTAAGGTCAAATATATCTTATGGTAAAAAACAGTTTAGCGAATTTTGGTTCCCTGAAATTTGTAATCAGAATATTAAAGTTACATTTCTTGTTCTTATTACAATTTAATCTGTTTTGAAATCACAGACTCATCAAATTACTAAACATATCAATTTACTAAAGATATATAAATAAAAACACAAGTCTGAAGACAAAAGGACTGATTTTGATGGTGATTAGTCTTAAAAACAGTTTGGCCTCCAAAATTGTTCATTTTGAGGTTATTTTTTAATTAACTGGCCTCTATTGAGAAAATATAATAAAACCTCTAATGAGGTCTGCAATCAGCAGAGTGTGAAGAAACGTATGTAATATGTAAAGGATCACCCAATAATCACGTGATGTCCCCTCCCCTCCTAAATCACTTGTCATTTTCAAAACCTTAAATCTTAAGACTTTACATAAAATTTGGAAATCTTACAATCTGACCACACTTGATGTAATTTATTTCTGAAAAGTTATGCACTGCGATAAAAATGTTCGAAGATACATTGAGGTGGCAGCCTGCAACTTGCAGGTTGTTTCTGACATGGAAATAATGAAAGACAGGTAATCATGTGAAAATTATAGACAAATATATTATATATAGACACGCGATATACTGCCTCGTGATTTTTTCGAACCCCTTCTCCCTCAAATCCACCTCATGCCTCACGTGGTTAATAGACGGTCCCTTAATAGTGTGGCCTCGGTCATGGTCTAAGACTACTGTGCTAATTTTTCTACTGTTATCTTTTAAAGTTTACTATTTTTATAAAATCATAACTATAGTCACAATAAAGACAGCAAGATTGGAATATGTGTAATTTATTTACCCCACTAACCAACTCCTTACTAAACTTTCTTAGCACATATACCTAAATATTTACTATATATATATATACTATATATTTACTGACGTATTTTTGTAACCTAAAAGCACCCTTTTTGCAAAATTACAGAAAACATTCGGCAAGACAAAGGCGTAATTGTATTATTTACAACGAAAATCACTATTGGGGAACTTTATATTTTACTTATTTATAGCTGAAAACTGTCTCTTAAGATACAGGCATTGCCTAGTTTAAGAGACAATGCTCAAAAAAACTAAGGAAGAGCAATTTTGTAAAACCATTAGAACTCATACAATATTGTAAACATTCATTGGGTTTATATGTTTTACTGTTGTAAATATTTATGATCAATAAATGATTATTATCATTATCATTTGAAGCCTTAATTTTTTCTTTTTTTTTCTAAATTAAATTTTGATATTTTTGTACATATATTTGAAAGCTAAAGAGTTTTTTGGTTGAATGACTCAGTCTTAGAATCTATTAGTTGGAATTGCAAAACGATTGTGGTGTTAGATAGCACTATTCAGGAGGAAGCCTATAGGATTATATTTCATTTCATCACCATACTATTAGTTATTCTGAGATATCACGCTCCGGCCAATACGAGCTGAGCATCTATTAAAAACGTTGCAAGAATGGAGAAAATTAATTCCTTTTGAGAGACGTAAACGAAGTTGCGTGGGTGAACTAGTATGATTTAATTGTACTTTTTGACCGACTTCAAAATAATGAGGAGGTTCTCAATTCAACTGTATTTTTTTTTATGTTTGTTACCTCATAACTTTCGACTGGGTGAACCAATTTTGATAACTCTTTTTTTATTTGAAAGCTGGTGCTTCCCGTGTGGTCCCGTGGTTTGGTTGATAAAATTATAATGTCAATGTTTTAATTTAGCTCTACAAGTTAGAGAAGTCTTAATATTAAAGTAATAATAATAATAACATTTATTTTCTCGCCACAATACATTTTTAAAGTTATAGCTTTCACATAAATATGATTAGGTTTCATACTGTGGGAGACTGGTGCCTAAGCTAGGCTCATAGCCTGTATTTCAGGACACCAGGATTCCCTCCGTTAATGTTTACATTTAGGTTTTATTTCTTTCAATGATCAGTTGTGATCGAAAATTTCGAGAGTATAAGGAAGTATAAGGAAGCACCTATATAAGTGGGTGAGTGTATGGGTGAATGTGTTTGTGTGTGTGATAATGTGTGAGTGTGTGTGTGTGCATTAGAAGACACTGTAGGATATTCGCGATTGACATCACACCTATGCACAACAAGTAGCTTTTCAGTATCATCATAGGTTAAGTCTGCGAGCCAAGCAGTCAATTTCATTTTGCATTTTATTTTCTGTAATTCATAAATAGATAGAATTTTATTTATTTTATTATATAAGTAAGGCCCTAAGAACCAGAAGTATCGTTTAGAATATAGGGTTTTAAGTCGGACTTTACTAGTTTCAGCGGGATTGTATCGCCTTTTCCCACTGAACAGAACAATATTAAATACCGGCATACTGTGCTGCATTAAAATTATCTGCTTAATGAATAACTCTCTCACCGTTAGAACTTTTGCATTTTTGTATAAGAGAGAGGTAGGGTAATAGGACGGTAGGGACATTGAAACTTTTAGAACTGCCCTTTGGGCTCTTTCTAATTCAAGGAGAGTGCTTTTTGGAGCACCACCCCCAAGATCTGATGCAGAACGTCAATAAAGATTGAGCAAGGGTGAAATAAACGGATCGTTTCAATTTATCATCTGCCACTTCTCTTAGGTTTTTAAACACGTAGATCAGTTTTCGCATCCTATTACTGAGGGCAGATATATGTTCATGAAAACGAAGGCAACTGTCCAGTATTACTCTAAGGTATTTCACCACATCGACCTTCTAAAGGCGTAAGCAGGAACACGTATTATAGCGAGGTTTAGGATCGAGTATGGTGTCGACAAGTTCGGTGCTGTTTTGCGTGTAATGGTAAAGGTTACATATTGTGTTTTTGACGCATTTAGAGTGAGTACATTATTGCGCAGCCAATCACTTACGATGTCAAACCCAGATTGTGCGTATTTATAGACGTCACTCCATGTGTCAGCATTAAATAGGAGAGCAGTGTCATCTGCGAAAGTAATCACTTTACCATTTGGGATAGAGAGCATACCCAGGTCGTTTATATAGATGAGGAAGAGGGTCGGGCCAATCACGCTACCCTGAGCCACTCCGTAAGAAACTAGCCGCTCGTCACTAACATATTCATCAATCCTAACACACTGCGTTCGCTCACTAAGGTAGTCCTCGAATAGCCGGAGCGGAGTACCCCTAATTCCAAGACGTTCCATTTTCTCGATGAGTATGGGGACAGAAACCGTGTCAAAGGCCTCCCTCCCAATGTTAAACTTACAGAAATGCTGTCAATGCTATGCTAAGGCAGGGGTATTTGGTATTTTTGTGTATGTGTGCGTGTATATATGTTTGTGTATGTGAGCGAGTGTTTGCATATGTCAATTATACTCTATTTTTAAACCGTTTTATTTAGTTTGACCTGGTTGTTGTTTGGGTCAAACCTTTAATTGAAATTTGACCCCCTTCACAACTTGTTGACAAATTGATCTGAAATTTAGTACACACCCACAGTTCTGGTGACAATACAATTAAATAAATTCTGTTTTATTGTAAATCCAAGATGGCCGCAGCTCCAAATGGTGGTTTACACATTTTGTCACGACTACCACTATATGGGTATCAGATGAAAGGGGTTGACTAGTAGAATACAGATGAGATTATGTAATGAAATAAAAACTTGAAAAAAAATGTAATATGAAATGTAAAATAAAATGTATGGGCCCATGTTTCCATTAAGTAATCTCAGTTTACGCTACGCCGGGCTACGCCCAACGATTTTATACCGAATATTTTTTACCAAATAATTTTTTAGCTTTTAGTACATTATTTTCAATAAAAACGATTAAATAAAAAAAAATACGTGAAGAAATCCCCTTTAAAGCATTATTGACCTTTGATAAATAAAGAGTGTTGATTGAAATAGAAGAGTTTGTTGTCTAATTATTAGGGTGTATTTTATATTCCTGAGTTTTTAATTACTCTCATTTATGCCTATGTATTATCGAAAAGTTAAAGTGCAATGTAGACATGTAAATAAATGACTTGCTAAGGATTATTAGAGTCGTCGTACTTCCCGGCAGTAGTCAGTTCACCTAACAGGTTTGTGATCCTTTCCCACCCGAACCATAAAACTCATATACCCTAAAACGATTTAGTAATATCCTTTGCCCTTGACTGTCGTTTAAACTCGCTTGTTGGCTTACCCTTGCTACCTACACAACGTTGCTAAAACAAAGTAAGTATCTAGTAAGTAGTAACTTTGAATTGAGCATCGGATCATTTAACAAAGTTATCAAGTTTAAACTTTCGAAATCATTTGACATAAGATTTCATGTTAACATGAGAAAACTTACGTCAAACGTTTTTAATTTCAATGAAAGTGGGCTACAGCCTTTGATTATATGAAGTGCAAAAACTCAAACAATATTGTTACCACTTTTAATTTGACGACTTTGTTGGTTGCGCAATATTTTGATTCGTTCCTTTATGAAACCGCTTGTTCTGAGTTTCTTGAATACTAAATTCATTTTCGTTTTTATAATTTCCGAAATCCTCCAACTTAATACGCTTAGAAGTAATCCCAATCCTTTGTATTTCTAGTATGTCAGCTTGCTTCTGAACTGTAGAGATTTAAACTTCAAGTTAAAGCCTAGTGCTTAATATAATCTACATTGTACCTTATCTCAGTCATCTCATATATGTGCATATTCTAATCTGAAAGAATTTACAATTTTATCGTACAAAGGAAACTAAACAAAGATATATGTAGGTTACACTTCATGTCAGCAAATTAATAGTAGTAGATTTAATTACTGTGGAAAGAATTATTGGCGATTTTTTAGAGGATAATTTATAAAAATGAAAAAAAAAAAACGAAATAATGATGAAATTCCATTTTGTTTTAAAGTACATATTTTCCAGTTTTCTATTCCGACAAATTTGCACGTAAACAATTCTTTAAGTTCTTCTTTAAAAAGCATATTTCTTTTGAAAATAGAAATAATAAATGTATTTCACTTCAGACAGAAATAAATAAAACACGATTAAATCATCGTTTCTGGAGTATTAAACACCGGCACCGGCATTACAAATTATAAAATTCCGAAGGTTCTCGTAGTTCTCAGAAAGTCGATGCCGACATCGACCTTCTCAGAACTTTGGTAGTAAACTTATCAGATAGGTTTTTAGATATCCAACTCATCATTACATGATTTTATAATCACTCATTTCCTGGCTCATTCCTATCAGCGACATTCGTTAGCCCCTTACATCTGTCTTATGGTAAAATATGTTTTTGGGAACGTGATTTCGTTTGTCATGATGGTTAAAAGAAGTAAGGGGACACCTGTGTATTAAATACTAGCTTTTGCACGCAGCTTCGTTCACGCACACTTTTATCCCCTGATTTACCCCCTTAGGGGTGGAGTTTAGTAAAATACGTTCTTAGCGGATGTCTACACCCTATAAGAAACCTACCTGCCAAATTTCAAGTTTGTAGGTGTTATAGTCTTTATATATATAGATTTTGTAATTTTAGTAGGTAAACAAATAAATGTACTTTTTATGGGACCATTTTGTTTTCTTTAAGCGTAGTAGGTTAAAGAGAAATTTAATAATATTATTAAAACAAGAGACAGCTATGCATCAGAAAACAATAACCATACCGTAATTTTTTCCTTCCTTTACATCGAGTGACTGAAGTTACCTTAGAGCGTCCCTTACTCCCTTTTCCTTAACTCTGAGGGCAGCTAATTAATTGAGGATCCAAGTCACAGGCAACAAAGGTGGCCAAACACTAGGGTTGCCAACCATAATTTATAATAACGTATCCTACTTTATTTTTGGTAATTATAATTTATACTTTTGCATACAAATAAAGTATATGAAAATACTTTATTTCGAACCTTTAATGTGATGCGTAAAACAAAACACTCATTATGGGTAACTATATAACGGTACAAGTCAAAAGAAAATTAATAGAAATATTTACTTAAAAATGTAATCTGATAGCTTACCAAATGTAAAAAAAAACTTATTTACTCTCTCCCGCCTCTTCATCTTTCACTGAAAGAGTTTTTTCAGTGATGAATCTACAATGTCGAGAAGAAAGAAATAGAGCGTCAATAAATTTAAATAGGAACCAATTGTTTATTTATTTAAATTTTGATTGTCAAACAGGCTTTGAAACATTTAATCAGGCAAAAAATTGTTAGCATGTGCTAAAACATGCAAAAATAGGTTTTTTTGGCATTAAAAACAAAAAATTAGAAAAATACCTTTTTTTCTTCCAAATACTTTTTTTTTTCTATTGAAACCATTTTTATAAGTTTTTCTGGCAAAAAAAGTTGGCAACCCTACTAAACACTAACTTTACAAATTACCTTTACTGGAAAACTCGTCAAGAAATATTTAATAAATAGGTGTTTTGTAAATCCCCGCGTATAAGGCTATGTTTTAATGGTTTTACTTGTAAATGAGTCAAAGGTGTTCTTGTTGTCATGATCTGAAATGTGGATGGTGTTCAATTACCTATATTACCGACTGTACATGGGTAGTAGTCGTCACTTGCTAAATAACTTTGAACTAAAACATAAAATAATTCCATACTTCATTTAAGGGTACATACTTACGTAAATTCATGATGTTCTCCTAGCCGATTACGGCCACGGCGGCCAGTCTCAACGGAGACCAGCTAACTACGCAGGAGATATTATAGTGCACAAGTGTGTGCGCAAACACAGGGGCACTCTCTGTTCTCTCACTCTCATAATCCGATGGGACGGTTAACCGACACGATCAGTGAGAGATCAGGCGCAGGACCGACAGCTTTACGTGTTTACGGGGTTCAGACCCCAACTTTCAAATTCCGAGCTGTTATTAAGTATTTATGTAATGAGAAAAACTCAGTAACACTTTTGGTCCACCCCAGGACTCGAACCCGAGACCTCTTCATCGGCAGTCGCATACGTCAACCGCTAGACCAACGAGGCAGTAAATTCATACTAATATTATAAATTCGAAAGAAGTTCTGTCTGTTATACTTTCACGGCTAAACCGCTGGTCAGACTTGTATTTAAGAAAAAGGCTTGGAGACACATTGATTCTTGAGGAAGGGCATAGGCTACTCTTTACCGCGACAACCAACATACACATGCGAGCGGAGCCGCGAGCAAAAGCTAGTAATTTATGTAAGCAACATGACCTCCCTCTGGTGCACTTCGAGTAAATTATGATAAACGTCTTGCTTTCGTAACCTAGATGCCAACCAAGCTGTTTTTTAAATACAAGACTATAAAAACAGCGTGTAATTAGTCATTAGATTAAATAAATACATAAATTAGAGGGCGTCCAAAAGTTCTCAAAAATGCCTCACGTAATTAATGGACGCCCCCTTACCGATTCAAGTTTTTTATTTAGGTATGTTGTGTAATAGTTGCGTAATCTTTGAGTGATCAGGAACCTTTTTTTAATTATAACATTACAATTAGTATACTACTAAGTTCAAAAATAGCTTAATTAATATTCAATTTCAAAAATTTAATATAAATAAAGTAAAAATATTCAAAAAGTTGTGCGAAGCCGGGCCGGGCCGCTTGTTGAAATACGTATAAGCTTCGAGCATGTGTGTTAAATTTATATTAATCGCCATAATTCGCATCAATAAATATGCAAAGTATCAAAATTAAAAATCTATTTTTAATTTATGTAGGTATTAAGACGTCTATAGCATAACTAGAACAGTATATATTCTATAAAGGACAGCTGTCAGCTTAGCAGTGGTTTGTGGCTTTATTTAAATATGTAGGTATTTATTTCTTAAATGTCAAACCTATTTGGAAACATTAAGAATGTTTTTATTTGTTCTTTCTATTGAGTCCTTGAGTTGTCAATTTAAACATGTTGAAAGTGAAGAACTTGGCTACTTCAAGACAATACACTCGACTAATAAAAAAACAACGTTCGTTCTATACTATAGATTACTTTCTTGAACGCATTTTAATTTGGTTGGGTAAAGATGACCAAAGGTGACCAAGTGACAGCGGTAATGTGTACAGCAGCTCTTAGTACGAAAACAAAACTATTTTCTTTCCTATTCTAACTTATTGAATATTCGTATCTCGTTTACGGAGACAAATATAGGTTTATTATTATCGTTTTTTAGGGTACTTCCATGCTTTAGTTCAACTTCCTTGTTGAAAGTATTACTTTTTTTGTTGTGCTTTTAAAAGTTTTTTTTAAAGTCTATAAAGATATATTCTGTGTCGCGGGGGACTTTACAACGAGGGGAACTTATAGATCATACGAAGTGTTGTGTCATGTGGGATTTGAACCCGCAACACTGCAATGTAGGAAGAAGCGTTGCGATCGCTTGAACCATACGTGCAGTATCTCTTGTCCACACTGAATTTTTTCCCTGCCAATTGATTACTTTTCTTCTAGTGTTGTTAGGTCTTGGATGTTTCAAACTTTTAATTTATACTTTTTTTATGTATGGCCCTGCCAAAATGACTACTCTGCCTAATGGAGAGCATAAGCAGAATCCAAGAGTGGTGGTCACCATACTCGTTGCAAATGCAGACAATGCAACAATGCAGCATGGTGATGGTGACCCACATCATGGCGGGCTAGTGATGCTTCTGCATCATTGGGCCTCCGGTCTCGCACTCACCAACGAAACACGACAGCACTGCTGCTGTCATTTTACGTTGATTTTCTGTGCGAGGGTAGTACCGGCCTGGTCGAGCCGGCCCGTTCGTGCTGAAATCAGAGTGGCTCTACTATCTTGAAATTATCACATACTTCATTGATATTGGTAAAAATAAACGCAATACGCACTTTAAATGTTATTTATTAAGTTAGTTAATTATGTTTTAAAGGTTGTCAGTAAACATAACCCTTCTTTTCTTCTCTTTTTAAACCATAATATCCTAGGAGAGACCAGAAAAGTGTGACAAAGGTAAAACCCAACATATTCTGTACTATGAAGTCTTCTGAATATCCGTTCTCGAATAATACTGCGGCGCCATCTTTTACGCATGACGTTTGATTTGACGGACAATCTGAAAAAAAAAACAAAAATTAATAGACACCTATCTATGGTCCACTTCAAGATATAACATCCCAGTTTTTTCGAGTCAGGCCTCTTTGGCGTATGGGTGGACTAAATTTAAAAGGATTTCTTTAGAATGTTTTGTTGTGGTGGGCGACCCTGATGATGTTACGAGACATATTATCTACTAGTTGTTGCCCGCGGCTCCGCCCGCGTGTATGTCGGTTATCGCTGCAAATAGTAGCCTATGTGTTATTCTGATGTATAAGCTATATTACTGTAAAGTTTCATCCAAATCCGTTCAGTAGTTTTTGTGTGAAAGAGTAACAAACATCCATCCATACAAGCTTTCGCGTTTATAATATTAGTAGGATTACTATCTGTATCGATTGGGGTGCTGGTGGTTTCTTCTCCATAGGAACGATATTTTGGAACCAAGTAACTAGATTCATAAATATTATAACGTTTCGAAAGTGCCTGAATGGCCTACTTTAAAGAAAAGCTTTATGATTTTGTTTTTTTTATTTTGGTCAACTGGTTAGTGACCCTGACAGAGGTGCCAGAGATTGTAAGTTGGACTCTCACCTATAATAAAATAAAAAAAACACACAATAAACATTTCTAATACATAAATATTTCGGACATCTAACTCACAACGCCATCTAATCCCAAGCTAAGCAGAGCTTGTGTTATAGGTACTAGACGACTGATACAAATACATATATACCTTATTTTTTTGTAAATACATACATATTATACCTACATATTAGAAAACACCCTAACTCCGAAACAAATATTTGTAGATCATACAACATTTAGTCCGACCCGGGAATCGATCCCGAGACCTCATGATCAGCAGTCGCACACGCCAACCGCGAGACCAACGAGGCAACGAGAGAACATGTTTGTTTAGGGTTCCGTGCCAAAGGCAAAAGACGGAACCCTTATAGATTCGCCATGTCTGTCTGTCTGTCTGTCCGTCTGTCCGTCCGTCCGTATGTCACAGCCACTTTTTCCGAAACTATAAGACCTATAATGTTGAAACTTGGTAACTATATGTATTCTGTGAACCGCATTAAGATTTTTACTCAAAAATAAGAAAAAAAAAACAATACGTTTTGGGGGTTCCCATACATAGAACTGAAACTCAAAAATTTTTTTTTCATCAAACCCATGCGTGTGGCGCGAGATTGCGCGAGAGACACTTCCAAAGTGGTAAAATGTGTCCTGCCCCCCCCTGTAACTTCTAAAATAAGAGCATGATAAATCTAAAAAAAATTATGATGTACATTACTATGCAAACTTCTACCGAAAATTGGTTTGAACGAAATCTAGTAAGTAGTTTTTTTTAATACGTCATAAATCGTAAACTGCAATTTACCTTTCATTCAATCAAAACAAATATAAAAAAAATGTTTCTTGCTGCTGCGGAACCCTTCATGGGCGAGTCCGACTCGCACTTGGCCGCTTTTTTTTTAAATTGGTTGTAATCTGCCTATAAAAAGTAATGTCATGTAATTTCCAAAACCAGCAATCTAATTACGTAGTGTGTGCGACATGTGGTTTGAAATATTTCCATCGCTATACACACACATTACACACACATACACGCACACATATACGTTTTTATCAGTTCAGACAGACAAACTTAAAAAAAGAATTTGTCTAGTGTTCTTATTTTTAGCCGACTTCCAAAAGGAGGAGGTTCTCAATTTCATCGGTATTTTTTTTGTTTAAGTTTTTGTGTAAACTCTATTTACTTTTTTAATTTGTCACCACGTCTATAGATAAGTAGGTATATTAATAGTGTGAAAATATTTTGTACATTTATTTACAAGGTAATAGATCACATTATTAAAAAACCAGTTACATGGCAGGATCTTAGAACATAAACCAAAGAGTAAGAAATTATATAAGTTAGTTTAGAATCAATATTTTATGGAGTGACATAGATTGCTGATTAAGAGTGATTAATTAACCTCCATTTGTTTAAAGTATTTAATGACTTGTACATGGGCTAACAATTATAGGGGACAAATAACGGGATAGGTTAGGCGGTCAACATTCAAGCCCGTAAATTTTAATAGAGAGCTATAAAGTTGTAGAAAAAAAGTCATCTCGACATTCTCGAGCGTGGCTATTTTATTTTTATTTTTTGGGAAATCATTCAGGGATAACGAAAAGTATATAATCTGACGATAGCCACAAGCCGAAGTAACAAACTTCACTTAATTAAACTAGATAAAGTTTAATATATATTGATGATAGTGTTGCCTATATTCACACTGGTAAGTCAGTACTAATTCATGTGTTAGAGAAATAAGTCGCAGATATTGTAGATAATATATTATAGATATAGATAGTAATTGTAGATGGCTTCTTTTTTACAAGATTTTATTTAACTTGCAATGTATGTATGTTTGGGTGGAAACTTGCAACTCAATTTTGAAGCAGATATCTTCAACCGATTTTGCTGAAATTTTGCAAGCATGTATACAGCGTGCTGCTTGACTGCCTCGTTGGTCTAGTGATTAGCGTAAGCGACTGCGGATCAAGAGGTCTTGGGTTCGATTCTCGGGTCGAATTGCTGTTGGGTTTTTCTTACAAGAAATTCTTAATAGCAGCCCGGGGTATGGAAGATGGCGGTGTTTCCCGCCCGTGCCTCGGAGAGCACGTTAAGCCGTTGGTCCCGGTTGTCATGAACATCTATGGCAACCGTTATTGGGAAGTCAGTGCCCTCAAATAAACTGACAACTAGTTCACTTTCGAATTCAGTTCACCCTCAGAGTTGCGGAAGGTCAGATGTCAGTCGCTTCATGGAAAAAACTGATATTCGGGTAAAACCGGTTGAACTAGTAGCCGACCCCAAATCTTGGGAATAATAAAGGCTAGGAAGAAGAAGAAGAATACTTAAGCACTTAGGTGTCCCTTAAACGTTGGTGAAAACGAAAATATCACTAAGGGTTACCTAACTCTCACTCTAAGTGGTCTCTGAAAAGGGACGTTGGTGAAAACGGCTATTAAACTTGCTACAAACTCGGTATATCAATCAAAATCAAATTGACTTAACAGTGTTTGAACTACATAAAATAATTGGCCTCATATTATATTAATAAGCTTGATGTTATTGCATCAGTCGATTCTAGTTTCGGCGATTGCCTTACGTGAATTGATTTTATAATTGGAGGTCTTCACTTAAAATCTCAGCTAAAGGTTACTAAGTGCTATAATTATCTTTAAAAGGCACTAATCTTATTTTTTTCGTATATGTTAAAAGTGTTTCATTAGATATTAATCTGCCTAATTGTTTTAAATGTGTAACATTTGATCTGAAGCGAAATAAATGTGTTTATTGATATATATACAAGGTGCGCCCGCGATATTACCTGCAGTATAAATGCTTTTGAATCAAATACTGTTTACTATTTTATAGGTTTTAATTTCATTTTCGCGTTATCCTCTTTTTATGAAATAAAATTAGCCTAATTAGCTATCACCCCTCAAAATCGGTCCAGCCAGAACAATCAGGCAAGCAGACGGACAACCGAAGATTTTAATAATTTATTTTTTTATATAGGTAAGTACCGTGTATACTTTCATATACATTTAGTAAATGCTGTTAATTTAAAATTACAAACAAACTTCAATATTAATTATTTGTATTGTATAGATGTATAGATATCTACATGTTATCTACTACAGTTTTTTAAAGTTTTAACTCGTAGTGAGGCCTAACATTTATCTTTGTCTAAAACGTATTCGATGTTGTAACCTTCCTACGCTCATATCATCATCATTAATCTCATGATGTACTCAGAAGACCTTTTAATGGTTACCACTGGTATATTTACTGATGGAATATATAATATTCAATAGTTTATTCAAAATGATGCAACTACTGTTTTGTATTTTATTATTATATATATATATATATATATTATTATTAAATGTATTTCTAAGTGTTTAAAAGCATCTTTAAAGTTGCGATAGCAGTTTCAAACCTAGGGTATTTCTATTTAATTTTAATACTACTATAAAATAGTGAAAAGATAGTTATAAGTATACAGGCTGCAAGGATTTCAATCGCTTTTATAGTAATGGCTCATAAACAAACAAAGAAAAAATACTAACAGGACACAACACAAAAAAAGAGACGCGACAAAAAGAAAGATAAGCTACGAAACAATAAACTTACCTAATAGGGTATTTTACTGTATACGAGAAAAAATCTAAAAATATATTATTGAGATACCTTAGGCAAAAACCAGTCGGACGATGTTAGTGTTAGTTCATAACTAGCAGAGTGTGTTACCCGCGGTACAACAACAACCGCGGTTAACGCCACGGGACAAAGTAAAAAAAAGCGGCCAAGTGATGCCTCTGCATCATTGGGCCTCCGGTCTCGCACTCACCAACGAAACACGACAGCACGAATGCTGTCATTTTACGTTGGTATTCTGTGCGAGGGTAGTACCGCCCCGGTCGAGCCGGCCCGTTCGTGCTGAAATCAGCGTGGCTCTACTACCTTGAGTATAGTAGTAAAACCTTTGTGATGACTCATCCGTGGTTTGTCTCTCTTGCCAGTTTCTAAGTAATCCATACTAAAATTATGATTATGATGAATTCGAAAGGTACTCTGCTTACTATTCCGCTTACGCAGCTAAACCACTGCACCGATTTACATGAAAATTAGCATGGATGTACTTTGATTCAACGACATACACGCGGGCGGAGCCGCGGACAATATCTGGTACTAAATAGCAAACTATATAGTAATGACAGCATGAATATTTAAAATATTACAAAATGACTTAAGTTAAAATATTTTGTTACACATTGATTATTATGTTATATTATGTAGGTATGTATAAAAGTCGCTTTGCATTTTAATATGAATTTTATTGTGATGATGGCAATCTTATCTTGTAATCGTTATTATCTGGAATATTAATGAGTACCTACCAAATGATGCAAATTTATTATATTCATGAATTTAGTTAATAATAAACACATGAGGGTTCCGTTCCGAAATAAAATAATCTTTATAGTCCATCTTCTATGTATAATATGTATTTACAAAAAAAAAAAAAACTATATATGTATTTGTATCAGTTGTCTAGTACCCATAACACAAGCTCTGCTTAGCTTGGGACTAGATGGCGTTGTGTGTTAGATGTCCGAAAAATATAAAAATATATATCTGTCCATCGGTACGCCTGTCCGTCGTACCAGTTCGACTATCCGTCGCGTAGCCTCATCATTTCGTGTTTGCAATTAATTACAAATATATATATGGTTAAAACTCTTGTAATAAACGGGTAAAGGTGTGACCTGATGGTAAATGAGTATACCTTGGGTCTCCAACCTAAATATCCCAAGTGAGTAGCAGGTTTTAAGGCGTGACTAGGCTCTTTTTGTCAAAGCCATACCAATTCGGAAATACAATTAATCCCAAAAGAGCGCAGTGTTGGAATGCTAATTAACTAATTATCCAAGTGAACAGTAAAATAAAACATTGAGAATTTAACGCACACATAAATACATTCTGTGTCACAACAATGTAACGCGTAAGCCCATTTGGGCTTATAATATAAATGTTGGAAAATGTCATATGTATAAATTCTTACCAATATGATCAATCTGTCTCCAATACACATTGCTCATAGCATCCATGCTGTAGTAGAAATGCGAGATGTATTTAACAGGGTACATCCATTCAGGTAGAGAAGAGATACGAAGGAAAGCTCCAGACATGAGGAACAGCGGTAAGTCCACGCAAGGCATCACGTCACCCATGATGCCTGTTGATGTAAAGAGTGCGGCCATACCTAACCCTTAAAAACAAAATCACAGCTGAATTTGATATATTTATGTATTGACAAATGAAAAAGGTTTTGTTTCCCATTTTTAACCGACTTCAAAAAAGGAGGACGTTTTCAATTCGATGTTTTTTGTTTTTTTTTATGTGTTTTCGCGGATAACTTCGTCGTTTATAAACCGAACCGTTATGGAAAGGACATATCCCAACTATGGTACCATGATAAGGACACTAAGATCTGATGATGGCATCCAAGAGAAATCGAGTCGAACCTTGAAGTCTGTTTTTGTTAAAATTTTGTAGCTTTTTGTTTACAAGTAAAATTTTTACAGGTTAGATCTTAGTGTCGAATTGTTCGAATCGGTTGGAATATCTCCTTTCCATTAAAAAAAGAATCATCAAAATCAGTTCATGAACGACGAAGTTATCCGCGAACATACATAAAAAAAAATGATATACGATCGAATTGAGAACCTCTTCCTTTTTTAAAGTAGGTTAAAAAGCATATCATGTCTGGAACTCTTTTCTTTACTTTTAATTAATGACATCTTTCCTCTAGCTTTCCTGCTATCTGTGAGAGAAATTTCGTAAAAGGGAAGAAAGTGTGTAACAGGAAGCCGTAGAATCGTACGCTGATCCATGCTATAAAATTATAAATTCGAAAGTGACCGTCAGTCTGTCTGTTACGCTCTCATGGCTACATCACTGTCGCGATTTCAATGAAATTTGGTATGGAGATACTTTGATCCTTGAAGAAGTACATAGGCGACTCTTAACCGCGATAACCGACATACACGCGGGCGGAGTCGTGGGCAAAATCTAGTGCCAAATAAAATCAAATAAGATTTGATCTAAGAGCGCGCGTTGTGGAGCACCATGTAAACAAATAATCACAAATTTTATCAAAAAAAAAACCGAATTCGATCTGGACCAAATTAAAATGGGACCACACGGGAAGCACCAGCTTTCAAACAAAAAAAGGATCATCAAAATCGGTTCATCCAGTCGGAAGTTATGAGGTAACAAACATAAAAAAAATACAGGTGAATTGATAACCTCCTCATTTTTTGAAGTCGGTTAAAAACACTGCATTTTGTGTCTATGTCGCAGCCAACTGGTTCAAATAGCCGTTCAATCAGACAGCTAGCCCTTTGATTGAACAACACCATTTAATCACACGGCTGTACGTCGCTTAGCCGACTTGTTGACTGCAACGTTCAACACTACAGCTTGACGACGCTTAGCCAACTGGTTAAATGGCAAATTAACTAGGGTTACCATTAGTTTAGCATGTGATTTGAAAAAAAAAAAATATAAAACTAGCTTCAATTATGAGTCGACGGAGACCCGCTACGCGGGGCTCCTATTTCTGAGTGGTTTTAAAAAAAATACCACGATGGCCAATACCGGATCCCGCTCTAACATAACCCAATCAAGTCGGATTGTGCCAACTCGGAGTTATACATTGCTATGAATCCATGCTATGGATATCCAATAATAAGACATAGAAGTTCTGCATTCCGTGTTAGTCATGGACGACACCCTAGCGTTCTTCAAAAGGCGGCTTTTGAATCAACTGTAATGTTGAACGTTTTGAGCGCCTCAAATATGCAATTAAGAAGCTAGACGTGTGATTTAATGGCGTTGTTCAGTCAAAGGGCTAGCTGTTTGATTAACCAGCTATTTTAACCAGTTGGCTGCGACATCTATATTTTGTTTTTCCATCGATATTTTTTCGATTTCTCAATATATTTCTTATCATGTACAAAATATATCTTTTGTCTAGTTAATCCCAGTGTTAAATATTATTCAAAATACATATTATGATAGGAAGCTGCAAAAAGACTCTTCTATGCTTACCATAGGCGACAGCAGGAATGGCGCTAATGCATAAAGTAACTATGAACTCGAAGGCTGTCAGCATGTGATTGGGTAGGTCCACGGCAATAGTAGTCACTATCACCAGAGTTATTGGCCACACAATACTTCGAGGAATCTGATAAAAATTAAACTTACTTTAGAAAAAATACGCCCACTTTTTTTATTGGGTTAACGCCCGGATATTGTTTTTAGGGTTCCGTACCTCAAAAGGAAAAAACGGAACCCTATAGGATGACAGGTTGTCCGTCTGACCTTTTTCTGAGGAACGCGTGGAGGTATTAAGCTGAAATTCATAATAAATACTCAGGTCTACTGTTCCTTGGAGCTGTAAAAAATTAAACTTCCAAGCCAACACAATCAAAACATACAGCCGTTAATGCTGCAAATTTTCGACACTCACAAGGCAGGGTACTTCCCTACAGGGTACTTCCCGTGAACTCAGAATCTTGAAATTTGGTACGAAACACGGAACCCCGGTTCGCGATTTCTACTCGCACTTGGCCGGTTTTTTTATACATATATTGTTGCCAAAATGACTCTACTTTGACTGATGGAAAGCATGTGTAGAGACCAAAAGTGGTGGCGAACATCCTCACTGCGAAAGTGGACAATATAACATGGCGGCCTAGTGAGATACACACATCAAAAGTGTCTAGGGATCAACATATGTGTCTAGGGATCAACATATATTTTTGCAATAACTTTTCTCCTGATTGATATTAATTAAAATTTTCTTTAAGGATTCATCAAATAAAGTGTTTTCGTTTGTCACAGTAACGATAAACCAAGTCACCTTTGCATTAATAAAGAAATTTGCCATTTTCCTAATAAAAGGATTTTTGACATTTGAACCACTAACATTAAAGTTCGAAAAAAAGACTGAAATAACAGTTTTCTTTAAAATTTTATTAGGTAACTTAAACAATTAATAATCCGTGTTTCTACCGCGAACACTAACACAAGAACATCGGTTTGGCATACTCAAAATGAGTTCATCCAAATCACGCTGTGGAATGGCCGCCCATGTTCGTTGCAACAACAAAAAAAGGTCTTCTTGCGACTGGATACCCTCCATATTCGGCAGAGCTCTTCTCTGTAGCATATCCCATGCATGCTCAATCGGGTTCAAGTCTGGCGACTGAGCAGGCCAGGGCCAAAGCCACATCTCAATCTCAAGAAATCCGCATAAAAATGCTTGATCCCTAGACACTTTTGATGTGTGTACTTTTTCACGCCCGCTTAAAAGACCCTGGATCGTAGTGGGACGGAAACAAGTGCGCTAGTAGTGTTGTATATTTATACTTTTTTGTAAGAAGGTCTCAAATGTTTTTTTTTTTTTTTTCTTTCTCCGGGGCTGTTGTGATGCGTAGTTTGTGCTTAATCGGCTCTTACGACACCCACGGGATGAATAGTTGTGGCGACACTGGCGACACTGTATATTCTTAAGCCGTCACTACACGGTAAAAAAACACGGTGTAAAAAAATCACGGTGTAAAAATCATGTGGTTTTTTTTTGTTTTGTTTAAAAATCACGAGTTTTTATCTCGAGTACGCTCATTTAAATGTGGTTTTGTCAAGTCGTTTTGAATCAATTTATCATTTTTTTTAAGTCTAAAGATTCTTTACTTTGATTGATTATTTGAATTATTGATTTAATCATCGCTGTCGTAGCTAGATTTATAAGTTGATACACTGAATTAATTATTCTAATTAACACACACATTTAGTAATGAGAGATTTGTGATCAATTGCCTTTGTTTTTTAACGATATAGGGAGCAAACGTGCCGCCACAGTGGGTTACATAATGATGATGAAGATGATGAAAAATACCTTATGTAGATAATAGACTACTGTTTGAAATCAAGAATCATAAGCGCTATGCTGGCCTTTGAGGTCAAAGTACACTCTATTCTTGAAGTTTTAAAGGTTGTATTTGTATCGGTCTTATGAATACAAGTATATACTAGCTGCCCCTTGTAGTATTGCCCGCGATTTTTGTTGCTATATGAATAGGTTTTCGTTCACTATTTTATTGGTTTTTATCTTGTTTTCGTGCAGCCTTATTTTTTATTTACTAAAATAAAAGTAGCCTATGTTATTTCTTTTAACATTAGTTATCTGTCAGTGAAAGCCGTTTCAGAGATTAATCGGAACAAACACACAGACAACAATTTTTAAATAACCGAATATAATTTCATATGCATTAATTTGAAATACAGCGCAAAGTAGATGGAGAGATTTTCATTGTTTTTATAAATTAGTGATGCTTTTCTGCATCATACATGACAAAATATATTTCATCATTAACATCTTTTGAGAGTCCACTGCTGGACATACTCTTCTCCTTAAAAAGAAAAACATTAAAATATCCTTACGAAGCTTAAAAACCTTGACACAAAGTAGGCAGAGCACTTGTACATTCCTACTTCTCTCTTGAACAAGGGCAGTTCGTATTCGAAAGCGTAGAGGGCGCTGTACGACATGCCGAAGGAAACCTCGCTGGTGATGAGCCAGATTAACCCTCGGACGTCTTGGACTCCTCTTTGAGTGGTGCCTGAAGCTCCTGCGTAAGCCACACTGAGGACCATGGCTGTGATGACCTGGGGAACACGAGATTTGTATTATAATATATAGAAAACGTTAGTTATCGTAGGTACGTTTTTTTAACTAATACTAGCTGAGTCCCGCGGTTATTGTTGTACCTTTACAACCGCAGGGGGACAAAGCTAGTCTAAAAAAGTAGGCTAAGTTACTCCTTATTACATCAGCTATCTGCCAGTGAAATTCCAGTTAAAATCCAGCCAGCCGTTCCAGAGATTAGCCGGAACAAACAGACAGACAAAAATTGTCAAAAATTGTATTTTGGTATATGTACCGTGTATACATAATAATGCATTTAGTAAAAAGCGAGAGAGAAAGACACTTCAATTTTATTTATTCGTATAGATGTATAGATTCAGATTTTCAAAATTGGTTCAGAAGATCCGGGGATGCCCCCTATTACTTCACAAAAGTGAACCTCTGTATAATATTGGTATAGATAGCTCTAAAATTGATTGAACTTACCACAGAAATAAATAATTGTATCATTTGGTCCCATAGACTTCTTTTCATAGTCAACGAAAGTCTCCAAAGCAGCAGACGTACCTGCTGGAACCAATTCCGTTGTGTTCTGAAGACATAAAATATGTTTAATCTACTGTAAGACGAGAGAAAAAGATAGTTACACTGTGGACATATCCTGTATCGCAGGGACTTTACAAACATACATGAAACGAACACAGAGTAGCAAGACTCAGAACAGGAACTTATGGATCAGACATAGTGTTTTCCCATGAGTCGAAGTCACAATTAGGGTTGCCAGATTTTTTTTTCGACTAAAAGGTATAACTGCTGAAATGGGCAAAAAAATACGGGATTTCAGGTTTTTGCCCGGGACAAATTAAAAAACAAAATTATTTAGTAAGACTTATCGTTTTTAGGGTTCCGTACGCAAAAGGTAAAATGGTATCCTATTACTAAGAGTTGCCGCTATAACAATAAATACTAAAAAACAGAACAAAATAAATATTTAAGGGGGCTCCCAAACAAGAAACGTGATTTTTTTGATGTGGCCGGTTTTTTGATATTTTTCCAAGGATCGAGTTGCTTTTAACATATTTTTATTATCTTTTAACTTATTTATAAAAATCGATACAACTGTAATCGTAATTAAAAACGATCATCAATTCACTTTTCATTAAATTAGGGGACATTTATTCTCTGACCACAGATCAATTTAACACACTCTGGCTCTGAAGAGCGACATAGACGTATAGACGCTCGCGTTGGGTGCGTAAGTACATGTCAAACATAGATCGAGATACGACAAAAATACGGGACAAAGGCCGTCCCGCCGGGACATTTAAAACTATGTCTAAAATACGGGACGTCCCGGGAAATACGGGACGTCTGGCAACGCTAGTCACAATACTTAATACAGTCTCCACAGTAAACCACTACCAATAAGTAAGTAAAGTCAATCCGCAATTTTTTTTTCGCACAAATATTAAAACTGCTAATACATAATTATATAAGGCGGTGTTGTGTTGTTATTATATATGTAAAACATTATTATATATTAACTAACACATATAAAGAAAAAAAACATGTTATTGACTGATAAACAGATTACATTACATGTTATTATATAGATTATCAGATTTCACACTTCACTTGATACCTACTCTGCTGATGGAAAGCTCAAGCAGAATCCAACAGTGGGGGCCACCATACTTACTGCGAAAGCAGACAATGCAATATGGCGTCCCACACTACGGCGGTTTAGTGAAATGCTTTTTACGCCCTGCTTAAAGGACCCGAGATCATAGTGGGAGGGAAAAATGTGTGCTGGTAGTGAGTTCCAGTTTTTAACTGCTCGGCACAGGAAGGTAGAACCAAACCGTTTGATTCGAGAGCGTATTTCTACGACTCTGAGGTGGTGATTTCCAAGGCCAGCGCATCTAACTTAGCTAGAGGTTTGCAAGAATATTAGGAGTATGTCTCCTTATATACTTTCTAAGTAAGTACTCATATATATTTAAGAAACTTTTACCAAATAAACCAGTCTCATTAATATCAATTATGATAATAAAGTTGAGTGAAAAAATATTGTCTAACTTTGAGCATTTCATTCAGTAACAAACTTCGATACATTCATCCTCAAACAGATTTATATACTTGAATAACATTATTAGGATATTGTTGCTAATTAACCAATTGTTAGTAATGTTACGGATACAAATATTTTAATAATTTGACTGCACGGTTGGCCTAGTGGTTAAAGCGGTCACCACGCCACTCTATTGCGCCAAGTGCTGTGGGTTGAAATCCCGCATATGACAACACTTTGTGTGATCCACAAATTGTTGTTCTGAGTCTCTCAAGTCTATTCCTAGTCTCCCGCGTCACAGGTGTCTAGGACTAGGAAAAGGACATAATATGGGAGTTGTAAAAAAATAAAAATAGCCTTCTTCTACATCTGATATTTGTGGACTTATCCACAGATACTTGTATACAGGGTGAATTTTTGAGACGGGACAGTAAGGGCAGGTACCTTAACCTTTATAGTTACAGGAATACGCTTTTAGGAGACTATCCATAAATTTTTAAGATATTCTGAACGGCATTTACAGATTTTGGAAAAAATGTACAGTCAGCAAGAAAATGGTCATTTTAAACAAAAACTTTTTTTGATGTCAATCGATCCTGTTTCTTATAAGGATCGAAAGTCTCTACTGGACCGACTGAGGTTGGAGTACTAGAAATGTCAGAAATCGCAAAAACTTTTCCCATACATTACAGAAAAAGAGTTAAACCTCTAAATTAGCCTAACTCTTTGTTATGGGTAGTTCCGCCATAACGTACATACATTACACAGTATATATATAGCTCATAGAAAACATTCGGTGACTATGGCGAGAGTTTCATGATTTTTGTTCACCCAAAAAGTGCTCAACGCGCCTAGAGAAGTTTTCACTTTAAAAATATTACTTACGTTTTACAAAATATCTGTTCAACGACATTAACGCCAGCCACTTCCAACCTTCTTTCAGAGAGCGACAGTAGTCTTTGAACATTATCGCTGTGACCCGAAACTGCTCTTATGTAGAATTCAGCTGGATTGTACTTCAGTGGGCAATGGAGACCTATGCTGTTAATTAAACACAATTTCAGTTAGTCAAATCCGAATGTTGAATCTAATCCATTACTATATTTAATATAAGCTTTTAATAACTTGCAATGTATGATTGTATGTTCGGGTGGAATCTTGCAACTCAATTTTGAAGCAGATATCTTCAACCGATTCTGCTAAAATTTTGCAAGCATATGTATAGGTACAGCGTGACAATACAATATTATACTGACATGAAGCTGATCTGATGCTGGAGCTGGAAGGTGACCATAGGAACATGTGAACATAGGTGACAATAGGGCATTCCAGTAAAAGCTTGTTTTTAAAAAGCTTTTTAATTCAATTTATTGTGATATTAAACACAACTAATTGATTGACTGACTGAATAGTAACGGATAGGTTGATGAGATATCAAATTTAAATTTTAATCAAAGTCAAAATCAGAATATGTAAACAATACAGGTATGTGTAATTGTGTATGTCAGATATCGAAGTAAAAACTTTTATATGTGGTATAATACTGTAAAGCTTATAAATAATCTGTTAAGTAGTTTTTCGTAAAAGAGTAATAGTAATAACTATCCATACACCCTCACAAACTTTCGCATTTATAGTTAGTAGTACAGGATTTAAAATGAAGAGTTTCAAAAATTGAATTTAATATCTTTAATTACATAATTAGTTAAATAACGCATTCCTTAAATTATTACGTGAATATCTAAGTTCATGCATAAACAAATGTAGTATTTCAGTCACTTCTGTATCGGTTAAATTGTAATACAATGATATCACCTACGTGGATTTAAATAATATATGATGCAATATAATGTCTTTATGTTTTAATATAAATCAGATTACCAATTTAATGAACCACTAATAAAATAAAATCTTACCTTGTTACATATATTTTAATGAAAGTAACCTTGTGAAATTTATAAGAATGTTATAATAACAGCCAAAATAAGAATGATAGCATTGCATGGCATAGCTTGCATCAATTAACCGATTTTAAAAAAGGAGGAGGTTCTCAATTCGACTGTTTCTTTTTATGTTCAGTTTCAGTCAAATTTTATGAGGTAACACCTCATAAAATTCGACTGGGTGAACCGAATTTGATGATCCTTTTCTTTTATTTGAAAGCACCTGCTTCCCGTGTGATCCTATTTCAATTTGGTACAGTTCTTGAAGTCGGTTTATTTTTTGTTAAATTTTGAATTATTTTTAAAATTTCATTAGATTATAAAAAATACTTGATTGTTGATTATAAAAAAATCCTCAAAAATGTATTACCGACTTCAATGAATTTGAGGGTACGGTGCGAATAGTATTCCCCGCCTAAAAATGCTCTAAATTGCTGGACATGCCTCTCAAATACACATGCAGATGCTTCAATGTTATTATCTCATCTCGCGTAAATACATATACACACATCAAAAGTGTCTAGGGATCAACATATGTGTCTAGGGATCAACATATATTTTTGCAATAACTTTTCTCCTGATTGATATTAATTAAAATTTTCTTTAAGGATTCATCAAATAAAGTGTTTTCGTTTGTCACAGTAACGATAAACCAAGTCACCTTTGCATTAATAAAGAAATTTGCCATTTTCCTAATAAAGGGATTTTTGACATTTGAACCACTAACATTAAAGTTCGAAAAAAAGACTGAAATAACAGTTTTCTTTAAAATTTTATTAGGTAACTTAAACAATTAATAATCCGTGTTTCTACCGCGAACACTAACAACACAAGAACATCGGTTTGGCATACTCAAAATGAGTTCATCCAAACACGCTGTGGAATGGCCGCCCATGTTCGTTGCAACAACAAAAAAAGGTTTTCTTGCGACTGGATACCCTCCATATTCGGCAGAGCTCTTCTCTGTAGCATATCCCATGCATGCTCAATCGGGTTCAAGTCTGGCGACTGAGCAGGCCAGGGCCAAAGCCACATCTCAATCTCAAGAAATCCGCATAAAAATGCTTGATCCCTAGACACTTTTGATGTGTGTATTTTAAACTTTTAAAGCAAATCGTATAAACATGTCATATTAAACATTAAATGATTTGCATGCCTTATGGTGGTCATGCCAACCACATATAGATATTTGCAAGGATGTAACCAACCTTTCAAATACTTCCTCGCATTCATCCTGTGTCCCATGGAACAGTAGTCTGCCCTCAGCCATTAACAGTACCGAGCTGAACTCCTTAAAGATATCGCAGGAGGGTTGGTGAATGGAGCACAGCACGACTTTACCGCCGAGAGCCAGTTTCTTCAGAACTCCGATGACTAGAAGAGCATTATAACTATCCAAGCCCGTGGTTGGTTCATCACAGATAAGTATTTTAGGGTCCGACAAGAGCTAAAAGAAAGAAATTGACTGTCAATATTAAGGTGCTTAGTCTTCACGGTTTGATAAAGTTTGATTTGACTGCCTCGGTGGCGCAGTGGTAGCGTATACAACTACTATGATTGAGGTCTCGGCTTCGATTGCCGGGTCGGATCAAATGTTTGTAGGATCTGCAAATATTTGTTTCGGAGTTTTTTTATGTATGGGCCTGCCAATGTGGCTCTATATAGCGAATGCAGACAATGCAACCATGCAGCATGGTGACACACACCATGGCGGCCTAGTGATGCTTCTGCATCATTGGGCCTTCGGTCTCGCACTCACCAACGAAACACGACAGAATGAATGCTGTCAAATTACGTTGATATTCTGTGCGAGAGTAGTACCGCCCCGGTCGAGCCAGCCCGTTCGTGCTGAAATCAGCGTGGCTCTACTACCTCTAAAGGGTGTTTGGGTGCTTTCTATGAATATATATGTATTTACAAAAAAAAGTATAAACGTATTAATATCAGTTGTCTAGTATCCATGATACAAGTTCTGCTTAGTTTGGGACTAAATGGCGTTGTGTTAGATGTCCGAAAAAATAAAAAATAAGTATTAAGGAATTTCTTATATCTATTTACAGGAATATGACCCTGACATGCTCGAGCTACTTCCCACAGTTTCCAATTCATCGGTATAAGCAATTTTCCTATCAATTCTTGCCTGGATAGAATTATCTTGCGATATACACTCCTATTTCCCAATATTTCATTCAATATTCAAGTGCCCACTTTTTGGCAACCAAGTTTTGTGTAGGCGCTTAGTCCATCTTTTATCTGGTCTTGATTTCATGTATTTACATTATGTATTTTATCCTTTCTTTAGTAATGGAAAAAATATAAAGTTATAATATAAATAACTCTATTTGAAATTAAATAACATACCTATTTACTTTAGCTTATTACATGTATATTATACCTACCGATGTGGCAAGAGAAAGTAGTTTTTTTTCTCCACCTGATAATGCGTTGACAGGAGTGTGTCTATGAGACTTCAGTTTTAATTCTTCAATAAGAACATTTAATGTTCTTAAAATATGTGGCTCTTTGCAACTGCCTAGTTTCATTTCTGTCTGAAACACAAACATTATATCACATCCATTTGGCAGGACCATGATTCAAGTTCTATAACCGGTACATTACGGTCCATTAATTACATTTAGAAGACCGCAAAAATACTTAACATTTCTATCACTAAATCACTTGACATTCAAATGCGGAACTCAATAAAAGTAATATCTACTAATCTAACTGACCATAAAGACCAAATGCTCCATGACGCTCAGCCCAGCCATGAAGACCTCCATTTGCGGGACGATTTCCGCCAATCCAGGGCAGTCCTTGACATTTCTACCGAACAGGGTCACTGTGCCTGAGGTGGGTAAGGTACATTTACCCGCTAGAGATACTAGGAAGGTTGTTTTTCCCGCGCCACTGGAAAGAAATCGAGATTTTAGTCTTTGGAATTTTGAAACAGGAAATATATATTTTTACAATTCCACGATATTAAAGCGGGGACGTAATGTCTGATTTGACGGTCGTGGAATCGCTCCCGATTACCGTTCAGAATGCATTCAGGCCTATACTGGACTATTACCTTGACAATCCAGCACATGCTGCGGCGTCTGTTTGTATCGATCTTTGATTTTTAACTGTAGCTTCACGTGAGTTACGTTTAGTTTAAAGTTCATAAATGGCACTTAGTGTCTTAATTTAATAAATGGTTATGTATTTGGAGCACAATCTGTCTGCATGCACTCTTAACACTAACAAACTAATCTAAATGATTAGTTTGTTGTTTTTTTTTTTTTTTTTATGTATGGCCCGCCAAAATGTTTTTTGGCTTAGGTTTGGCTAGGTAGGCGAGGTTAGCTTACTCGCAGCAAATTCGTAAAAAAAACAAGCTTATCGCGATAAATAGTAGCTTATATGTTATTCTGATGTATAAGCTATATTACTGTAAAGTTTCATCCAAATCCGTTCAGTAGCTTTTGCGTGAAAGAGTAACAAACATCCATCCGTCCATTCATACTTACAAACTTTCGCGTTTATAAAATTAGCAGGATGTTTTACTTGACATCTGTCTGTGTCTGTGACACTGTCATTGTGATAACACTATCATCTAATCGCCTAATCTTAGTCGCATATTATGTATATTTTACTTATGTACTGTGTTTTATAATGAATTTTGAAAAGAGGACGGCAAATTGTATAACCACTTCGATCATGAATAAAACCAATATCAATGGCAGTATCATTCACGCAATTCTAGATCCAGCAATAAATTCTTGCCAAGTAAGATTCTAGTAATATTACTTGGGTTAAGGTACAATGACATTAAATATAATAATGTAAAAGCACGTCAAATGACGTATGTAATTTATTTCCAAGTTATTACATAGTTATCATGCGATAGTAGACCGAGTAGTTATTTATGTGTTTTGAATTGCATTTTAATGAGAAATATTGAATTGTATAGTGACTATCATGTTTAATAACAAAACTTAGTTTAACGCCATCTAACGGCGACACAACGAGCTACGTGATGCCTACTAAATCCTGAATCGCGCAATAAAGTTTCAACTCGTAATCTTCACCTGTTGATACAAGTTTTCAAGTTTTGACCTTCTATTGGTATATAAGGTCAAAACGTGGTCGCTGGCCAAACGATTTAGTTGCAAGGTTTGCGTGAAGTTATCTCCTTGCTCCCTTAGTCGGCCACTCGGTTTCCTTAATCCATCACCATACAAACCTCCTTAATCTATACAAATAAATAAAATTGGAATGTCTGTTTGTAATATTAAAATAACCGCTTTTTAACCGACTTCAAAAAAGGAGGAGGTTCTCAATTCGACCGTATATATGTTTTTTTTTATGTGTGTTCGCGGATAACTTCGTCGTTTATGAACCGATTTTGATGATTCTTTTTTTAATAGAAAGGAGATATCCCAACGGTGGTTCCATGATAAGGACATTAAGATCTGATCATGGCATCTCAGAGAAATCGAGTCGAACCTTGAAGTCGGTTTTTGTTTTTGTTATTTTTTTTAATAAATGCATATGTATGTATATACGGTACAGGTACCAAAATAACATTTTTTTAAATTGTTGTCTGCCTCTCTGACTGTCTGTTTGTTCCGGGTAATCTCTGGAACGGCTGGACCGATTTTGACGGGACTTTTACTGGCAGATAGCTGATGATCTAAACTTAGGCTTAGGAGAAACTTAGGCTACTTTTTTTTAGACTAACTTTGTCTCGCGGCGTTACCTGCCGATAACACCGCGGGGTTCAGCTAGTTCTATATAAAATATGTACTTGTTAGTTGTTGTATACTTATTATTTGTATATTAGATTAGTTACCTTGGACCAATGACGGCAGCAAATTCGTTTCTTCTCATACATCCTGTAACTTTAAAAAAAAAATCTTTAGTTAGTTATATTAATAAGCGAAAAAACTTATGATGAATTGGAAGTATTTAGCACCCGAAACTGTGAATTATTTTTTGAAGATTGATGTTAAAGTTGAGTGCCCAACAAAAAAAAAAGATTTTAGTAAAGCCGAATTTATTATAATTATTATTTATAAGCCGTAAAAAAGTCAAATAGAGAACCTCCTCTTTTTTCCAGTCGATCAAAAATATAAATTATTGACAAAAGTGACAACCTTGACATTTCGGTAATTGGAAAAAGTCGATTGACAGCATTCCACCCACTGCACATCTGTTAGAATAGTTCTAACTATGAATATGAATCTCTTAGACTCTATTTCGTACTTCCACGGGTCAACTAAGAAAGGAACATCTCTGAAAAATGTAGTTCTACCATTTATAACCGACCTCAAAAAAACGAGGTTGTCAATTCGTCGAAATCTTTTCGATACATAAACTTAAAACGGTAGGCAGCCGGTTCTTAGGTGTTCGTACCGTGGTTAGACAATACTAACTATTATTAGAGAACCATACCTTTGCTAAGAATGATGCTTTTATGTTTAGTAGCTTTTCGTCTCCACCACGACTTCTCTTCTGGTGTCCAAACTTTTAAATCTTTTACATTTATCACTACATCATTTTCCATGCGCTCTTGTTGTTCATGATATGAATATATGTTCTATGAAAACACAATAAAACACAATTAAATATAATTTATTTAAATCTAAAACATTCAAAACTCAGACTTTATTTTAGAGCTTCACACACCAACATGTTAAATAACAAGCGACTTGTCCCTGTCATGCAGGTGCAATGTTTGAGATCATATTTCTTTAAAATTCTTGAATAAACTATAAATTTGTATGCATCTATGCAAATAAATAAAATTGAAGTGTCTGTGGGTAATATTAAATCCCACCAAAAACATAAATGTAAAAAAGGAGAGCCAAGTTCAATACAAAAATTATGCTTGGCTTTGGGCTTCGTCGCAAAAAGAATGGAGATCTAAATGAGTGCCAAGTTCTATGCAAAATCCAAATATATATTTATAGGCACAAAATAAAATTATGAACAAGTATTAAACTCTATTTCTTTGCTTTATTGGATACCCATAACAATTGCTGTTATTTAAAAATGTGAGATCTTAAAGTAGGTTAGATTTGACTTAGCCAGTTTTCATAACATCGGTCATTTTATAAACTTATCAATATATATATTTAAATATATTTAATATTACATAAATTGGTATAGTTTCAAATATCTGATTGTAACGACGGTTCCAACGCTACAATAAAAAAAACACCTTTTGTATGGGAACCCCCCCTATTTTTTTACTATTTTTTATTTTTAGATTTTTTCCTACGCTTACACACAATTATCGAGCTGGATTCCAAATTTCATCCTTCTAGGTCATCTGGAAGTAGGTTAGGTTTAGGTATACCTCGAACCAATCTTTATGACGTTTCTGAAGCAAGGTCGGCGCAGGTACAGTTAAGTCTCACTGTGCCGCGGCGCAGGATTTATTCCTGCAAACCATGGCGCAGTGGTCGATAGGTGTTGCCGTAGTCGCGGAGCCCTATTACGTTCCTCCCCGTCCAAACTGGATGGGTGACCGGGACGGCTCCGTGGCAGTCGTCAGCTCCACGGCGGCTCATTCCCCGCCCTTGTCGCTAAGAGACAAGGGTACTGGATATGTTGCCGCCGATTGGGGGGGGGTCACCGTTTACGGTGTATACTTCTCCCCCAACCGGAGTCTGAGTGACTTCGAGGTCTTCCTCAACACCTTGGAGACCTCGATACGGCGACTAGCGTCTGGGCACGTCCTCGTGCTGGGGGACTTCAACGCAAAGTCCATTGCGTGGGGGTCCCCCGGGACGGACGCCAAGGGCGAAGCCGTACTGGAGTGGGCGGCTTCGGTGGGCCTCTGTTTGCTGAACAGAGGCTCCACCAACACGTGCGTGCGACAGCAGGGCGGGTCGATAGTGGACCTTTCGTTCGCTACCCCTGCTGTTGCCGCACGAGTAAGGAACTGGTGTGTCCTGGAAGAGGTCGAGACGCTCTCGGATCATTTGTATATCCGATTTGAGCTCTCCCGGTCCCAGGGCCCCAGTAGGGGTCACACGGCGCGGCAATCATCCCGCTTTCCGCGGTGGGCTGTCGCCAAGCTCGACAGGGACCTGCTGGAGGAGGCAGCCATTATTCATTCTTGGCTGTCTCCGCAGGCCTCGACCGACGAGGTCGACGTGGACGTGGGGGCTGGCCGTTTTCGCGATGCGATTACGCAGATCTGCGATACGGCCATGCCCCGCATCCGGAGTCGTCGGCCTCCTCGGAAGGAGGTCTACTGGTGGTCCCAGGAGCTGGCGGACCTCCGTGCGGCCTGCACCCGTGCCCGGAGGTCCTACACCCGTAGCCGGCGACGTCACCGCGGAAACGGTGAGGATGACCAGCTTCATGAGGAGTACCGCGAAGCGCGGAAAACTCTGAAGCTGGCCATTTGCCGCGCCAAGGACGCAAAGAGAAAGGAGATGCTGGAGAGTCTCGATCGTGACCCCTGGGGTCGCCCGTATCGTGCGGTGCGTCAAAAGCTCCGCACACCGGGCCCCCCCCTTACCGAGACTCTCCAGCCCAGCTTCCTGCAGGAAGTGGTCGAGGGCCTTTTCCCTCAGCGGGCAGAGCACACACCCCCGTCGATGGCCTACTCGGTCAGAGACGACGGGGGTAGAGAGGAGGATGCTCCACCCGTGAGGGAATCGGAGGTAGGGGCGGCTGTTCTGCGAATTCGTTCAAAGAACACCGCCCCCGGGCCGGACGGGGTACCAGCCCGAGTGATGGCCCGAGCCCTCGACCATATGTCGGACCGCCTCAGGGAGGTGTTGGATGCTAGCCTAGCGTCCGGACACTTCCCTGAGTGCTGGAAATGCGGGAAGCTGGTCCTGTTGAAGAAGCCGGGACGGCCTGCCGATTCGGTCGCGGCCTATAGGCCCATCGTGTTGCTGGACGAGGCGGGCAAGTTGTTCGAAAGGATAATCTCTGCCCGCATCGTCCGGCAACTCTGCGAGGTGGGGCCCGACCTGTCGGACGCCCAGTTCGGATTCCGAGAGGTTCCGAGAACGAGGAGCGTTCGACGGTCGATGCGCCTTAGGGCCGTGACCGAAGAGGCAGTGTGCTGTGGCGGCGTGCTGTTGGCGGTGTCTTTAGACATCGCCAACGCATTCAATAGTCTGCCATTCAGCTGCATCGGGGAAGCACTCCAGTACCACGGGGTGCCAGAGTACCTGAGGCGGCTAGTGGCAGACTATTTGGAGGAGCGTACCGTCGTGTACGAGGACCGAGAGGGCGTCTTGAGACGGCGACCCATGTCGTGCGGCGTTCCGCAGGGGTCTGTCCTTGGACCACTCCTGTGGAACGTGGGATACGACTGGGTCTTACGAGGTCGTCTCCCCCCCGGGCTGGGCGTAATTTGTTACGCCGATGACACATTGGTCACAGCCCGGTGGGCGAACTTCCAAGAGGCGGCCCGCCTGGCCACCAGGGGTGTTTCTCTGGTGGTCGGGCGCATCGAGGCGCTGGGCCTACGGGTGGCCCTGGACAAGACGGAGGCCCTACTGTTTCATGGGCCCCGTCGTGGTCCGCCCCCCGGCGCCTCCATAGAGGTCAACTCGGTCCTCGTACCGGTTCGGGCCCAGATGAAATATCTGGGTCTGATCCTCGACGGTAGGTGGCTCTTCGACGAGCACTTCCGACAGCTTGCTCCCAAGCTGGTCGACGCTGCCTCCGCCCTTGGGCGACTTTTGCCTAATTTGGGTGGAGCCAGCGTCGCAACGAGACAGCTGTACACGGGGGTTGTCCGGTCGATGGCGCTGTACGGCGCACCGGTGTGGGTCACGGCTCTGACCGCCCAGAACAAGGCTCGCCTCTGGCGGCCTCAGAGGGTACTGGCGGTCAGAGCGATACGTGGTTACCGCACGGTGTCGACCGAGGCAGCGTGCGCATTGGCCGGGACACCCCCGTGGGATTTGGAGGCGGAAGTGCTCGCCGAAGTTTATCGACGGGTGGCTGAATTCCGTGCGGAGAGTGGCTTTCGCCCTCCGCCGGAAGAGGTACGCGAGTGGCGTGAAGCCGCCCGTCGAGCCACGATGGCTCGTTGGTCTTTCCGACTGGAGACTCCACGCGCTGGCTTTGCCGCCGTGGAGGCTCTCCAGCCGGTCATCCTCGAGTGGGCAGGGCGGCAGCACGGGACCCTTTCCTTCCGACTGACGCAGGTACTTTCCGGGCACGGTTGCTTCGGGAAGTACCTGCACTCGGTCGCTAGGAGGGAATTGAGTCCCGCCTGCCACCACTGCGACTGCAGTGAAGACTCGGCCCAGCATACGCTGGCGATCTGCCCCGCATGGGCGTCGCAGCGCCGGGCCCTCACTGCAGTCATCGGAGGAGATCTCTCGCTACCGGCCGTCATACGCTCCATGGCCGGTAGCGACAGCAGTTTTACCGCGGTCGCAACCTTCTGCGAAGATGTCATCTCGCAGAAGGAGGTGGCGGAGAAGGCCCGGGAGGACGACCTCCACTCGGACCCAATCCGCCGCCGGCGAACCGGACAGCGGAGGCGCGCTCACCTGCGCCTCATGCCGCCCTGAGTGTGGCCGCGGATGGTCGGGACGGGCTTTCCCTTCCATCCGCTCTAGTGGCCGCCCGCGAGGAGGCGACGTTACGTGTGTGCCGTACGTTGCCTAAAAGAAGAGGATAACATCAGAGGGTGCCCGCTTCTGTGTGGGCAAGCGCTGGGAGGGGTCTGGATGGCGTAATAACAGCAGTTCCCGGACTCCTCCCTCCTCAGGCGCAGAGTGGCACACCGTGTGGTTTTAGTCGGTTCGAGTCCGACACACCGCCCCGCCGCAAGCCCCGGCGCGGGTGACGGTCCGAGGGGATTTCCACACGTAAAAAAAAAAAAAAAAAAAAAGGTACAGTTAAGTCTAAAATAATTAGATGACTGGATTTATTTATAATATGAAATTTAATAATACATGTACTTATTTTTTAGCACATTAATTTATGAAAACATGAGTAGGTTCCTACCGTTCTTATCCAAATATAAACCGAATAATTATTTCTGATATGTTGTTCGAGGCAAATAAAATATGATCTCAAATATTAATCTAATTCTATTTAATTATACTAAAAGTTTTCTAGCAAGTTGAAGTATTTTGTGAAAATCTATTTCCAGAAATAAATGACTTTGACTTCGACACATCAAATATGTAACCATTGAAAAGGTAACGTAAAATACACTAAACTACAACAGTCAATAATAAAACATGTAACCAAAAAAAATACAAAACAAGTAGGTTACGAAACAATTCAAGACTATTAACAACTCGACTGTACGTAAACAAGATTATGAGTGCATGTGTAGTGTACGGTCTACGGGTGTATTGGTCTACACCCGCACCCCTGTACGTTCCCTCTGATACCTACAACTGTTTACTGCGCAGCGACTCGCACGATGTTCCGAGACGTCATAAAGTTTGGTTCGGCCTATACTATATATATGTCAGTCAGTGCTAAAATTTACGACTTTTTGACCTTTATATCTTTATAACCGTTTGAGCTAGCTTCATGAAATTTGGGCTTCTAGATGTCCTTATGGATATAATTAAACACACGTAGTTTTATGTGTTTACGTTATAGAAGTTTTGAGTTATAGAAGGGTCAAAAGTGGCACCAAGTGGTTCGTGTAATATTACACTCGGCGCTGGCTAGCCAGTTCCTTTGCTTGAACTTGGCTTGACACGCTGCCGCGTGTCTAGATCTGCTTTTTACTAAATGTATGTATGTATATACCTACACGGTACATACTATACCAAAATATCATCATACAATCATCATATCATTTTTTACAATTTTTGTCTGGGGTGTAAGGGGGTGAACCCAAATCTTTCGCCCCAAGCCAACCTCACCTGCACGCGGTACATCCTGCTGAACGACGAACGAGGCTCTGGCAACCGACCGATGGCGGTATACCCATCCCAATAGGCGTAGTTAAATGTAATAGGCCGGTGACGGGCAGCAGCGTCACTAAAAATGTGCTAAAAATCTCCGGGTTACGGCAGGCCACCACAACCGACTGACCCTGGCTACGTTTAATGGCCGCACATTACGGCTAGACTCGCATCTGGCACAACTCGAGGTGGAACTTGAGAAAATTAGATGGCATATTTTGGGGTTATGTGAAGTCCGAAGAGAGGGGGAAGACACCATAACCCTCGACTCAGGCCATCTCATGTACTCCCGTGAGGGAGACCAACAGTCTTAAGGTGGCGTTGGGTTTCTGGTTAACAAGTCCCTATCTAGCAACGTTGTGGAAATGTCTAGTGTGTCGAACAGGGTAGCGTACCTCATTATCAAGCTCACTGAGAGGTATACCTCAAGGTAGTGCAAGTGTACGCACCGACCTCGGCCCACTCGGACGATGAGGTGGAGTGTATGTTCGATGACGTATCGAGGGCCCTCCACTTCACTACTAAAACCCACTACAACGTTGTTATGGGTGACTTCAACGCCAAAGTGGGAGTACAAAATTGCAGCGAATCGGTTATAGGATCCCATGGATTTGGAAGCAGAAATCATAGGGGGCAAATGCTCGTCAACTTTCTCGAACGAGAGGGGTTGTTCTTGATGAACTCGTTCTTTAAGAAACGGTCCCAAAGGAAGTGGACGTGGACGGACAGAAAGCACATATTCAGAGACGTCTCAGTGATCAATAGGTTTAACACCGGTAGTGATCACCGACTCGTCCGAGGCTCTCTGAATATCAACTTTAAAGCTGACCGTGTCCGATTGATGAAATCCAGGCTCCGACCAACTCTGCTCCAAGCCGCAATGGGATCTGAAAAGTTCCAGTCAAATCTGGAAAACCGATTTGCTGCTATGGAAACCACAACAGGCGTAAACCAGAACCTTGAAAATGTGGTTCGAATCCTCAGGGAAGAAGGTACGAGATTTTGTGACATGCAGCGTAAGGGCAGGAAATCTAAGCTTTCGGAAAGGACCCTAGGGCTAATGAAGGAACGACGTGAAAACCCACTTCTTACTTCGTCGGCAAAACGGACTCTAAACCGAGAGATCAGCAAACTAGTACGACACGACCTCCGATGCTCCAATACTCTTTCGATCGAAAGAGCGATCGAGCAGAATCGGGGGTCAAAGGTGTTTGTACAATCTCTCGGAGGAAGCCACCTGACGAAGCTGACTACAGCAAGTGGAGAAGTCGTTACTTCCAAGCCGGCCGTCCTTTCGGAAGTGGAACGTTTCTATGGTGGTTTGTACGCTTCGCATGCATCTCGACCTGATCCCGAAAATGAGGACTCTAGAGCCACATTAACACGCCACTACACCGAAGATCTGCCAGAAGTCAGCATTGACGAAATCGAGATGGCTCTTGGACAGCTTAAAAATGGAAAAGCCCCTGGAGAGGACGGCATTACAACAGAACTGTTAAAGGCTGGAGGTAAGCCCGTACTGAGGGAGCTCCAAAAGCTTTTTAACGCTGTCCTGTTCGAAGGGAGAACTCCAGAGGTGTGGAGCAGAAGTGTGGTCATCTTGTTCTTCAAGAAAGGTGACAAGACCAGGTTGAAGAACTATCGACCCCTTTCGCTTTTAAGCCACGTCTACAAGCTGTTCTCAAGAGTCATCACGAACCGTCTTGCGCGAAGACTCGACGAATTTCAACCACCAGAGCAAGCTGGATTTCGGAGCGGATATGGCACCATAGACCACATCCACACAGTGCGGCAAATTATACAGAAGACAGAGGAGTATAATCAGCCCCTGTGTCTAGCATTCGTGGACTATGAGAAGGCCTTTGACTCGATCGAGATCTGGTCTGTTCTGGAGTCCCTGCAGCGTTGCCAAGTGGATTGGCGATACATCCAAGTGCTGAGATGTCTCTACGAAGCCGCCACCATGTCCGTCCAAGTACAGAATCAGCAAACAAGGCCCATACCATTGCATCGAGGAGTGATACAAGGGGATGTTATTTCCCCAAAATTGTTCACAAATGCAATGGAGGATCTGTTCAAGACGCTACACTGGAAAGGACGTGGCATAAATATCAATGGCGAATACATCTCTCACTTGCGATTTGCGGACGACATCGTCATTATGGCAGAGACGCTGCAGGACCTACAACAGATGCTGAACGACCTGGCTGACTATTCTGTGCGCATCGGCCTACGTATGAACTTGGACAAAACCAAGGTCATATTCAATGAACATATACTACCGGAACCGATTGCAGTACACGGTGCCGTTCTCGAAGTTGTTCAAAATTATGTGTACCTCGGGCAGACTTTGCAGTTAGGTAGAAACAACTTTGAGGATGAGGTGAACAGGAGAATTCGGCTGGGTTGGGCAGCGTTTGGGAAACTTCGTCGGGTCTTTTCATCGTCGATCCCACAGTGCCTTAAGACGAAAGTCTTCAATCAGTGCGTCCTACCCGTCATGACATACGGAGCCGAAACGTGGACACTTACGGCACGGTTGGTCCACAAGTTCAAAGTCGCTCAGCGTGCTATGGAGAGGGCTATACTCGGCGTTTCTCTGAGGGATTGCATCAGGAATGAGGTAATCCGGCAGAGAACCAAGGTCATCGACATAGCCCAAAGGATTAGCAAGCTGAAGTGGCAGTGGGCTGGCCATATTAGCCGCAGAACTGATTACCGTTGGGGTAAACGGGTTCTTGAGTGGAGACCGCGTCTCGGCAAACGTAGTGTAGGACGTCCACAGGCCAGGTGGAGTGATGATCTGCGCAAGATGGCTGGCACGAGCTGGATGCGAGAAGCCGAGGATCGAACCAAGTGGCGCGCAATTGGAGAGACCTATGTCCAGCAGTGGACTGCGATAGTCTGATGATGTCTGTCTGTTTGTTCCGGCTAATCTCTGGTGTCTGTTTTAAATATTAAAATAAGCACTTTTTACAAAATGCATATATATGTATACACGATACAAATATTAAAATAACATTTTGTACAATTTTTGTCTGTCTGTCTGTTTGTACCGGCTAATCTCTAGAACGGCTGAACCGTTTTTGACGGGACTTTTACTAGCAGATACCTGATGATATAAGGAGTAACTTAGGTTAGACTAGCTTCGACCTGCGGCGTTACCTGCGGTTTATGCTATACCGAGGGTAACACCGCGGGGCTCAGCTAGTTATACATATAAATCTTCATGCCTTGTTAGTTTAATGGTTAGTGTATGTGACTGCCAATCAAGAGGTATCGGGATCGATTCCCTGTTCGGGGCAAATGTGTTGTTGGGGTTTTCTTACAAGAAATTTTTAATAACACCACGGAATACGGAAGTTTAGCGGTGATTCACTCCCGTGTACCGTGCCTCAAGGAGTATGTTAAGCCGTCGCGGCGTCGCGTCGGTCCCGGTTGTCATGAACGTCTATGTATGACAATCGTCATTAGGAAGTCGTTGCTCCCAAATATACAAATAATTTGTTCAACCTTCGAATTCAGTTCAACCTCAGGGTTGCGGAGGTCTGATACCAATCGGACCGTGGAAAAACTGATATTCAGGTAAAACCGATTGAACTAGTAGCCGAGTCCAAATAATCTTGCGAATAATAAGGGCTAGGAAGATGATGATGATATACATGTAATCCTTCTCCTGGTAATCACTCATTAAAGTAGTTTGAAAGAACTAAGCGTACACGAACGGGACTATGTAGGGCTTATAGATATATGTCTACAGACTTAGTTATCAATTGCATCATCACAATAACTTCAAATAACCAGAAATTTATCTGACTATGCAAATTAAAGTGATTGCACCCCTTATTGAAACAAACATAGTGACAAAACAGTTTTTATTTAAAATGCTCAATATTTATACCTAACGATGTAGTGAAAGCTAAAATTTTAAACCAATTTTGTAAACATTTTGAATTGTCATGATACAAAAATCAGAATTATGACCATTTCGTTTTTAATGTGGTACTAATATTATATGTAATTACTCACCGCATACGGTTCCATTGCACAAAAACACAGATTCAACTAAATAGGAATGATAAATAGCACACGAGAGTCGTAGTAACCACACAACAATTACATATTTTAGAGAATAATGAGTTGAAACCGTACACTAAACGTTTAATATCATTGTGTACATAAACTCGATAAAAAGGAGACGGGTAACATGTTTGTTGGTCTACATTCGCCCTCTGAGATTTATGACTGAGATAATCGTAATTATATTTATTAATACTTTTTGATATCTGCTTTTAATTACGGTACTTTTTTCATGTAACTTACCAATAAGTGACTGTCTGTCGATGGATATCAAGAGTCACAAGCTGTTCCCGGACTTTGAGTGTATCCCTTTCCAAAGTTGGGGCAAAGAAGAGTTTGAGCCTCAGGTAACCTCTCTCACTCGGTAATAATCGAAAGAAATAAGGGCTTCAGCGTTGAGAGACGTCATTCTCATAAATTTGTTAATTTTCCATTAACGCTTACGTTTGTAGAATGCAACTTGGCTAGAGGCCTGGTATTACACGAATTTAACGAATACAAACATAAAAGATTCTACAAACATACTACAATAAAATATACAAAGCCTTTTCATTTAAAATCAATTCTTAATTCCAAGAGCCGGTCTAGAAGACCCGAAAAGTAATCGTCAAAAGTTATGTGATAAGTGATTCTACTACGTGTGTTTAAATGATAAAATAATGAATCTTAGCTCACATTTATCGGGCATTGAACTGGGATTCTTCTAAAAAGTGTATCTACGACATTTTCGAATCACTAAACAAATGCTTACATTTGGCTGCTATCTGTCTCTCCGAATCAGTATCAGCTCACCAAGAATTTTGATGTTTTTTGCTGTCACTAGTCACTTGAGTCTGTTCCCAATGTGTCTTATAAATATAATTGTCACAAGAGACAAATGTTATCAAAAATGATTTAAATTCTAATTTGCCCATTTTGATTTACACTAACTAAGGTGTCACAAAGGTGGTCGTATTACGATTCGAATTAATCAATCATTTAATTGACGCCGCAATTTCTTTGATGATCAATTTTTGGTTTATACTTGTCATCATAAACCTCTCTTTCGAAAAAAGGTTTTAATTAACTATTCCACGCTGACAACTGACAAATTGTTGTTCTGAGTTTGGGTGTTAATGTGTCCGTTTCATGTATGTCTGTAAAGTCCCCTGCGACTCAGGATGTTTATTCCTAATGCGGGAGTTGTCTTTTAAAAAAAAAAAAAAATCTAGACTATAATCTAGATAGATTACATGCAACCGTTTAACCATTCTGGTGTGATTACAAAACTCCATTCATTCAAACTTTTTAAACTCAATTTATTAGTTTAGTAATTGAACATTATGTTCTTAGAAAGTTTACTACGCGTACTTGTTGAAACACGCATGAATATAAATTAGCGTAGTCGTATATATACAAATATATTTTCAGCAAGATTCGAACCCGCATACTCTACCATTGCATGCGGCAGAAGTGCATTTACCGTTAGTATTTTAAAAACAAATGTACTAAAATAAAAATGATAATATAAATGTATTGATAAGATATTTAATTTATCTCCTCGAAGGAATCTGATAGCGTATGTCAACAAAGACTGGTCACAAACAGTTTCGTCTGCACGAAAAATGATTTGAACTCAAAGAACGTCATTCTGAATGACGTTCTTTATGGCCAGATAATACATGATATTAATATCCCTTACACGAGTAGGAAACGCGGTATTTTTGCCTTTTTACATATTAGTTGACCCGGCGACTGATAACCTTGTTTTATACTTTAAAAAAAATATAATACAACGCCGCATTCTATCAATTTTAAGTTTACGAGTACCTACTCAATAGTAGGTATATTTTCTTACATTCCTAACATAGTTTGTTCATGACGTCGGTTGATCCCGTTTGTTAATTGTGCACACAGTTTGTCGAGACTCGACTAGGTTGCCGCAAAAAGCATTGTGTCAGGTGACTCAGGTGGGACCGTCGCACACCGAGGCTGTCGTCGACAAACTGTCTCGGACGAGACAGTTTGTCGAAGCTCGACCAGTCCACTGCTGCTGCCTCTCCTTAGAAAGGAGGTTTTAGGTTAGGTTTTAGGTATATATGAGACGAGTTGGTATAAAATTTGTTTTGCGTGCCAAAGTGACTCTTATCTGCCTGATGGAATGCATTAGCAGAATTCATGGGTAGTGGTCACCACACTCATTGCAAACGCACCCAATGCAACAATGCAGCATGGTGAACCCACACTATGACAACATATTGAGATGCTTCTGCTTCTAAATCATTGAGCTCCCGGTCTCGCACTCACCAACGAAACACGACAGCACGAATGCTGTACTTTTAGGTTAAAGTATTCTTGTTTCAAATTTTCAGTCTTCTTGTATTGATTTCCTTTAAAACATTTCTTTTTTATTGTTACCTTTTTAGGGTTCCGTTCCAAAGGAAAAAAATGGAAACCTTATAGATTCGTCATGTCTGTCTGTCCGTCTGTCTGTCCGTCCGTATGTCACAGCCACTTTTTTCCGAAACTATAAGATCTATAATGTTGAAACTTGGTAAGTAGATGTATTCTGTGAACCGCATTAAGATTTTCACACAAAAATACAAAAAAAAACAATAGATTTTGGGGGTCCCCATACTTAGAATTGAAACTCAATAAAAAAAAATTCATCAAACCAATACGTGTGTGGTATCTATGGATAGGTCTTCAAAAATGATATTGAGGAATGATGTGTATCCCCTGTAACTTCCAACCATGCAAAACTTCCACCAAAAATTGGTTTGAACGAAATATAATAAGTAGTTTTTGTTTGATACGTCATAAATCGTAAACTGAAATTTACCTTTCATTCAATCAACACAAATATAAAAATTAAAAAAAAAATTTACTTGCTGCTGCGGAACCCTTCATGGGCGAGTCCGACTCGCACTTGGCAGCTTTTTAAATTAATTTTTATTTCTAATTCCTTATAGAGTGACCAGACTCATTATTGTTAATAATACTTAAAGCTATTTAAAGTAGTTAGTGTCTAAATGTTTTTTAATAGATCTACTTAAGAAATACTTACAAAACTTACGATTGGTATTTGGTTTCAACATTTTAGCAAATGGTTTCACAGTAGCATTTGTTGGGTAATTCACTCGAATCAAATAAATTTATGCCGTTGCTACTTCGTCTGCTACGGAAATTTTTCTCAGTTTTCGCAACATTTTTTATTGCTACTCCTGTTTTGTTCTTGTTGGTCGTAGCATATCTATACTAATATTATAAAGCTGCAGAGTTTGTTTGTTTGTTTGAACGCGCTAATCTCAGAAACTACTGGTCCGATTTGAAAAAATATTTTAGTGTTGGATAGTCCATTTATCGAGGAAGGCTATAGACTATATTTTATTTTCGAAAAAAATAGGGATCCGTAAGAAAATTGCTATTTTGTAACCCAAGGTGTGAAATCGAAAACCTATTTTTGCGTGCACTGCAAAAACTATTGACAATAGAACAAAATAATGTATTACGGGTTTGTAGGTCCCATTAAGATCTACAAAAAAGTCCGCGAGAGCATATATCTAGCTATCATGGTTTAGTGACAATAACCGCTTTTGTGTTCAAAAAAATTATTTAATCGTCTGAAGAAAGAAACTACGTTAAATGTGTAGCGTAATATTAATCCTTATCCAAATTAAGCATTATGTTATCAAGGGTATTTATGTAGAAGTAAAATACTTTTTGTTTCCTCCCAATCGGACATTTCGTTTAAAAGTTATCACGAGTATAAGACGCTAAGAGTTGGAACCTAATAATGAGTTATTTGCCAAAGAGTTTTTATTAACATAATACCTAATATTAGGTCTTTACCTATGAAATTGCCGTTCTTCAGTACTGGTCATTTCAAATAAAAAAATTTTTGTAATGGCTCTGTATTCTAAATTCAAATTAATTTTGTTTTAAAACCATGACATTCTATTTACCACAGAACAAAAAATATAGGTAGAAATGATATGTAGGCGGGGCAGGCGCGCCGCGAAATAAGTCCAAATACCTCTATTTTGTCTGCTGGCATTAACTGAACGGTCGCATTCGCATTTAACTTTCAACGGGAAAAAACAATAAAACAATCATACATTGCGTATTAAATTCGATTACTAACTACATTGTTTCCACAAGAGTACGCAATGAACTGCATTTCCTGCGTGAATATTTCGATTTATTTCACCCGAACAGATTTAGTATAAGGCATAGGGGTGTGCCCAAATATTTATAATGCAATCGATACCGCAAAATTGTGGATGTCGATGATATTGGTTTGTGTTTTTCTTAAGTAGAAAGAGGTGATTTGTTTTATATTATGATTTTTAACCGACTGCAAAATAATTTTTAATATGAATTTTTTTGGAAAGCTTTTTGATGAAATGGAATAGGAATAAGAGAAATATTTCTTTTAAAACTTAAAACATATTTTGAAGATTAACATTTTCGGGCCGTCCAACGTCTATACATTGTTTTTTGCATTTAAATTTAGATATAAAATTTAAAAAATGTACATCTTGTGATGATATAAAATAACCTCATAATTACTGTTGATTACAGGGTTAGAAGGTACAGAAAAATTATTAAGATTATGTGTGTTACGTCTATAGAAAGTTGTGTCGTGTTGATAAGTATGAAACGTCAAACTCCAAAATTAGATGTACAATATGTACTTATGTTTTGACAAAACAAATGTCTTATTTTTATATATACACAAGAAACTAGTACAATTTCACTCAATCCATTTCTAAGACAGTGACTTTAATATAAAAAATAGGATAGCGATATTTAAAAGTAAGAACTATTTCTTATAGAAATTAAGCAAATTTAATTATTATAATCGACAGGACCACATCTCTACGGTGGGTGGGTCATGAAGACGAAGATCCACCTCTAAACACAAAATCGCACGTAAAACTCTACTTAATGCCAAGAGCATAAGGTTGTAGTTTATTATTATATTCATTAAATCCCTTAGACGAATTAGAATAGACTTAGTTATGTGTGTATAATATTATTAATCGTTTATGTGTGCGTCCCGGCGACAAAAGATTACTTACGAAATTACGTCAAAGGCTTTTCTAGTAGTTCTGTGCTATTTACAAACTCAGTCTTTTGTTTTCTGATTAGCGTTGTATTTTCGTTACATTTGAACATTTTTCGTCATAATGGATACTTTGAAAATTCGTGTAATTATGGAACATGAGTTCCGTCGTGGCACCAACGCGACACAAACGGCACGTAACATCAAAAACGTTTACGGAGAGAACTGTACAAACGAACGCACAACCCGTTATTGGTTTTCCCGGTTCCGTTCTGGAAATTTTGACTTGAAAAAGGAAGCTCGTGGTCGTCCGGAGACTTTGGTTAACAATAATGAATTAAAGGCGATTGTGGAAGCTAACGAAACTCAATCTACAGCTGAGCTAGCAGCAGCTTTTAATGTAAGCATCAAAACAATATTGATCCATTTGCGACAAATTGGCAAGGTAAAAAAGCTTGATAGATGGGTGCCCCACGACCTTAACGATCGCCAGAGCAACGTACGCGTCGAGACTTGCCTTGCGCTGCTCAACAGGCAAAGAAATGAAGGAATTTTGAAACGAATTCTTACGTGCGACGAAATATGGATTCTGTTCGACAATCGAAAGCGCTCAGCAAGTTGGTTAGACCCTGGTTCAGCACCAAAGCAATGCCCTAAACCAAAAATGACCCCTAAAAAGTGATGGTCACTGTTTGGTGGTCTAGTGCGGGTGTGATTCACCACAGCTTTTTACAAAACGGCATCAGCATTAATGCAGATGTGTACTGTAAAGAACTGGAGAGAATGATGGAGAAGAGAAGAAGGGAGGTACTACCCTCGCACAGAAAATCAACGTAAAATGACAACGTTCGTGCTGTCGTGTTTCGTTGGTGAGTGCGAGACCGGAGGCCCAAATAGTCTAGTCAACAAGTTCCATACTTGTTGACTAGACTAAAAGATGCAGAAGCATCGCTAGGCCGCCATGGTGTGGGTCGCCATACTGCATTGTCTGCATTCGCAGTGAGTATGGTGACCGCCACTCTTGGATTCTACTTATGCTTTCCATCAGGCAGAGTAGAGTCATTTTGGCGGGCCATACATAAAAAAAAAAAAAAAAAAAAAAAAAAAAAAGCTTGCACATCTGCAACCAGCTTTGGTCAATCGGTCGTCCCCACTGCTCCTTCACGACATCACGCGAACTCCATAACTCCATACTGCGCATACAGACAGTCTCCAAGCTGCAAGAGCTGGGTTTGGAAGCTCTCCCTCATCCGCCATACTCACCAGACCTTGTACCTACCGACTATTACTTTTTCCAAAATTTAGACAACTTTTTAGTCGGTAAAAAATTCAATTCCCGAGAGGCAGTACAAAATGCCTTTGAAGAGTTTGTTGCCTCCCCTCCAGCTGATTTTTACAAGAAGGGCATCAAAAAAATGTCAATGTGTTGGCAAAGATGCGTCAATTGCATGGGTGATTACTTCAAATAACAGAAATAAAAAAGTTTAAAAAAAAAAATACTTTCACTTATTGCATACAAAACGGCAATTTCATAGGTAAAGACCTATTATTAGTCTTTATCCAAATAAATGTGTTGTTGATTATGAGTATTAGATCTTAGAAGAGTATAATAAATACATCTATACTAATATATAAAGCTGAAGAGTTTATTTGTTTGAACGCGCTAATCTCAGGAACTACTGGTCCAATTTGGAAAATTCTTTCAGTGTTAGTTAGCCCATTTATCGAGGAAGGCTATATATCATCACGCTAAGACCAATAGGAGCGGAGCACCAATGAAGAATATTTCAAAAACGGGGGAAAATTATCACGCTACGGGCAATAGGAGACGCAAACGACGTTGCGTGGGTCAGCTAGTATTCGATAAAATGGTTATCGAACATTAAAAGAAGTTTACAATGCGAACCACTAGTTTCTAAGATTGCCCCAGGCATAGCTATAATATAAACTCACAAACTTTACCTTTTTATTTTATTCGCACAGATATATTTTTATACGAGTGTCACCTGGAAAATGTCTTTCTAGCTAGATGATGTACCTTTTCAAAGGCTTCAGTAGTATTTGAGAAAACACGTGTTTATCGCCTCCTTCCTCAAATTATATTTTTTTAACTTGCTTCAAAAGCTAACATGTATTATTGTGAGCCATAAATCATGAATGAATGATTGGTTGATAATTGAATCGTTCATTCATTCGAAATCTTACCAAAATAATTACTTGCTAGGTTTGATTTTTAATCTTATCTTGAACACTCATTTTAATTAACATTTTCGTTTAGATTAATGTGTTTATTTAAATATTACTCATTTCTGAATATAATTAGTTTTTTATTGTTCAGCCTTTGTTAATTCAAAGTATATTATGAAGTGGTGAGATTTTTATATTTTCTGTTTATATTTTTTAGATTGCTCTTATTTTCCACATAGGTAGACACAAAGGTGCTTTTTTATTAGGGGGCGTCCATAAATTACGTGAGTTGTTTAAGGGGTGGAGGGGGTCGAGTCAAATCTCATCTAATCTTACGTTGGAGAGAGGGGGGGTCTCGGCAAATATCACGCAATTTTTTTTTCTGATTGAAACAAAAAAAAAACTGTTTTGGTCCATTTAATCCAGATTGTACATGCTTAAGATTTCCTATAAAGCGTCATCGTAATACGATTAAAATCATTCACTAATTCGTTCGAAAGAAAATAATTTCATTAATTTCATTCATACTTCGACGTTATATCCTACCACTCGGGTTGATGGACATTTGACAAATCCGCACTTTATAGAGCATGACGGAAAGTCATTTGCTCCATTTCTAATACGCCACTGCCTACCGATTAAACCGCTGAATGCCTTCATCAGCTCGCCTTATGATCTCTATTGCCCAAGTGTACGTGATGATTTAGAGAAAAGATGCTGCAGTACATGCGGTATTTACTTTGCATCTAGCACAAGAACTGCTGAGCACAGGCGAGCAGCCCCCATTGCACCAGCTAAGCAAGCGCGTATGTTCCGCAAAGTGCGACCCTCACGGATTGCCACAATGAGTTACTGTACGCAAACGGCTTAGAGTGGCTAGATCCGAACGAAGTTGAAGGAGCATGATGATGATTTTACTGAAAATCATATTTATGGATATGTTGGTTCCAATAGCATGATTCTCCATGGACTGAATTAGAGTAGATATTCTTTTTTTTATCACAGTAGTTACGATTTAAGTATTCTATTGTTAAATTTTTATTACACTTATATTTGAACTCTCAGCAATATTGATTACTAGTCTTAACTAATCGTAAATAAAAGCACGAAGCAACTTTTTTTTCTTTTTACAATAACAATCCAACGCGTTTACATTTTGAAAAATCTCACGTGAGATTGGGAGATGGGGGAGGGGGTTGAATAAAATCTCACGACATCTCACCAGGGGGGGAGGGATAGAAAATTTTAAAAAACACCTCACGTAATTTATGGACGCTCCCTTATCTGTGTACGTCTTTATGGTGTACTGTTATTCACGGTTTGGAAGAAAGCAAAGGGAACACAACAGAGAGAATCCACATAAAATTTACACTGTATAATTTTCGATATGGAACATTATTGGTAATATTAGTTGTAGTAATAGTCCATATGGCCATGGAGTAAGAATAAGAAGTATCACCAGCCCATTTCATCCCGTAGGTGCCGTAAGAGCCGATTAAGGGGGCAAACTACGCAGGACAAGAGCGCGCGAGCGCTGCGCTGTAAAGATAAGGAAAACTTGATACAAGCCTTGTATAGTCCGAACCAAACTTTATGGCGTTTCTGAAGTTAGCTGCGTAAGCAGATGTGCGCTGGTACAGTTAAGTCGAAAATAATTAGATGAGTGGATAATCATATATAATATAAATATGTATAAACATGGTAAATTCAGTAGGTTCATCTTTTTGAAAAATGGTGCACAGGAATCAGTTTCACATAAATTGAACATAGCTCTTATTAGAAATTTAACGTCATTGTAATGGCAACATTTTTGATTGTCATTCTTCTTGTTTGACGTTTTGACGTTGACAGATAGTATTTTTGAGACGCTTGTTGTCAACGGTCGACGATTGTCGTTTTGGGAACCGTTTTAATTGTATTTTAGCTAATTGTCCATCCAATTTGGTGTTTAGTCGGTTACCGTTGTGATTGGTCTGATTTGGACTCGCGGGTTTTAGTAGTCACGTCGGTTTAGGCGCGTTTCGCGATAGTTGAAGCGAGTGTATTGTGATTCGAATGCCTTGGAGGTTGTGCAGCGCTTTGGGAGTCATGTATGTGTGACGACGCAGAGAGAATACCAAGAGAGAATACCAAGGGCCCTTGGAACGTCGATATCAAGGACTTCACGCATCTCCAGTAAGTGCTTGATACTGCATTAGTTTAGAATAAGAACACGGTGACACAGCCGTGGTTCATTGCTCTTTCCAGTGACATAGTTTTAGCGATTGAATGCCTTACTGATGGGCCCTAAGACATCTCAAATTTCCCAAGGTGAACGCAACATTGGAGAGAGGATTGAACAGCTCTGATACAGCGCTTTTGAGCAATAAACGCACGCTCCTTATCTGTACTATTGTTCCAGAATATCACACCATATCTGAGAGTGGAGCAGACGTAACCATGATATGCCGTTAGCAAAGTCGTTTGATTTGCAAAACTACAACTTTACTGTACGTAGTACAAGATTATGAGTGCATGTGTAGTGTACCGAGTGTAAGGACATAAGTCACACACACAGGGACGATGCGCCGTGTGTTGACCTACACCCGCACCCCTGTACGTCCCGCTGATATCTATTATATGCGCAGCATACAATTGTATGCTGCGCATCGACACGCACGATGTTCCGAACTTCCGAGCCGCCATAAAGTTTGATTCGGACTATACCAAGCCATATTTCTAACGTAGTATAGTAGGGTAATACCACAGAACAAGTAGAATCGTTATGTAGGCGGGGTAGGCGCGCCGAAGTTACGAGCCGATACCTCTAATAGGTCTGCTGGCTTCAACTGAACGCTTTAATACACGTATAACTTTCGTCGGGAACGTAGCTGCGCAAAAAAATATTGCTATGCCGAACTGTGCGATAATTACGTGCTGAAAACGAAGCAAGGACTACAATTTACTCAAAGGAAACATATCATATGTTTACAATTATTTGACATAGGGATGTAGACAAATTCAATCGATATCGTAATGTTAAACTTTTCGATGATATTGATTTTTACAGTGATTTTATGTTTAGTATCGTAGTACGATTTATCTTGTACTATGGTTTTTAAAACAATATATGAATTTGTTTATTGGCAAAATTTTATATAAAATTATTTTGGATAAATATTTGAAAATAAATGTTTTCATAAAAAGTTTATAAATATTTCATATATCATAATTTTACAGCTACCAAACAAATAAAACAGATTTGATTAAAAAAAAGATAGTATGTAAGTACTTTTGACTAAATAATAAACGTGACATATTTTTAGTAATATAAGTTAGTTAGCCATTAATCCAACGGCTTCCTGTACGATGTGGACGCAGAGAACCGGTGGTTGTAGAGAACTGGCGAAAATGCGCAGTCGGTTTTTATTTAGTTAAAGTTTCTCTAATATGTATCAAAAATATAATTTATTTTAGGTAAATAAGGGAGTTGCAATGTTTTGCAACAAAAATATTATAAAGTAGAATGAAAGGATATCAGAGTATCAGTCAAATAAATAATTAATTTAAAAATTATTGTAACATAATTATAATCGATAAATGTCAAATTCACTACATCCCTAAGGTTTTCGAAGAAACTGTCCACGAACACAAATATGCAAGTGAAACCCTACCTTAGTTGAAAGGTATAAGGTTGTATTTAGTAACATTGTAAGTGGTTTTTTGAACTTATATACATTACATCCTTTGGACGAATCAGGAAAGACTTCGTTATGTGTGTATAATATTATTGATCGTTAATGTGTGCGTCTAGGCGACACAGTGTATCTTGCACTTGCTGCTCGACACCTCTTCTAGTATATTCATTTGTTCTGTGGGTAATACCTCCTTTCTAAGCAGAAACCTATGTACAGAGTTTCGATATCGCATAGCCGCACCGTGTGATCTGAATTCATTTTTTTTTTTTTTGCGAAACGGTATAAGATTCAAATGGAAATTATTTAAAAATAGTACCTAAAACTTAAAGCAAAGGGTCATAATTTTTTAAAACCTGAATTTAAGCTGAAGATTAAAAACTTGGGCCTTCAGTTCAGATACTTGGAAAAAGTGACATAGCCTAGATCTCAGAAAGTAATGTCTCTAGGACTTTGGAATCTATGCTATTTCACTTAATCGTTTTGCAAACAACTGCACCTACTTGGGTTGTGGAGCCTGATGGCAGTCGCTCCGCGTTAAAGTCGAAGTTCAGCCGTATCGTAGTAGACGGGTGATCCTAACTAATTTGAGTAAAAACCGGAGGAAATACCTCTAACATACTGTGATCTTGACTGGGCAAGGTGGTGGCATCATTTTCCATTCAGGATAATTTATTGTAGAGTTTGTTTTGTGTCTCGAGGCTATGTACGAGTAAGTATCTAGTAGCAAAATGTGTTTATTGAAAAATTTCGTTTATCGGCAGTGTCTAGTTACCTTAGGAGTTAGATTAACTAGTGTTTGTTGAGAGTTGAGAGAGTGTTTGTTGATGCATTAATGTATGCAGATAATAAAACAAATTTTCATCACTAAACAATTTATTTTTTACATATAACGACTCTCACACTCACATACAATAAGTAGATAATACTTATTACAATAAAAGTAAAGTAAACTAACATTATTTTTATATTATGACCTCAGCCATTAATGGCACTAAATGACCCGTAGAATCTGCAGAGTCAAAAACATAGTCAAATATTTATACAATAGTGTGTTCATAAATTCGATCGCAAGAGGCACTTTTTCATAGACAAAAGGATGTATGTATACGTAACTCTAATGGTATTAATTCTAATAATAAAAAGGCGACGCGTATTAGTTAAAAAAAACATTTGAAAACCAGCTATAACCCTATTAAAGCCATTATAACTACTTAAATGCAAAAAAGTTAAATTCGAAATTCAAAAATTGCCTCTTTTATTTCTACTGCCTACATGTCAGAGGTGTTTCGAAAAGTTGAAAATGTAAGTAAGTACGTGTAGTCGTATACTATCCTTTAATGCCATATTATGATACTTTTAGAAAATTTGTTCCCTAGTAATGAAACAGAACTGCTGCTATAATTAAATTAAAAATCTAGAAAATATTTTATTCTGTTCTAATATTTTTGAACTTATTATTACAGAAATCGAATTTTTAACATTCTTACAATATAAAAAATTATAATACAAAACTAAACAAACGGGTGCATAGAGAGTTTAAATTTAGAATCAAACGTGTTGGGGCCTTGGCGCGAACGTTTGAGGCGTTGTGATTGGGCCACTGTGCGGGTGGCGCGTGTTAATTGGTCAGCACGAACAGGACTTCTGGACGCCGTCTCTGCTGTTTTCTCCGTTTGCTATCTTGTGATCAAGAGCAAATTTTTCTCCGTCCTTATCGTTGCTGTGAAGAAGTTTGTCGTTTAAAAGTATCTGAAAATGATATATACGGATTATTTAAACAAAAAAACTTTAGTTACAATCTCAGAGCGTAACAGTTTTACACGAATTGAAGCATTGAGCTTTTAAAGCTAACAGAACTCGAAACTAATAAAATTGGATCATAAATACAATGAATGTCTGTAAATTTTCGAAGACTCCTGCTTTTATGTATCCAAGCCTTATTTCTTATAAACTCTTAGTACCTTCAAATAGATTAAGTAGGTACTTAATGTAAAAAACATGGAAGGAATTATTATAATGATATTAACCTATAATATAACCCAGAGACCAGAGAATTATGTAATCAAACCCATAATCACATAACTAAATGTTCTAGGAACACGCAACGAAATAAACTAACATTATCTACACTATAATTCTGCAAGCTCAAGAACGTTGATGTAACATAACAGCAGATTAATTAAAAAATATGTAAAAGAACAGACAGATCGTGTTCATGTATTTGAAAGATCACTATTATTAGTTTAATTAAAGTATCAATAAAGTATTCTACTCGCCTAATACTATAATAAGCAGGTACCTAATAAAACTACATTTTTGCATGCCAATTTATTTATTAACTTTGACTGAATGTGAAAAATAAATAGGCACAAACATTGGTTTTCAACAATTTTGTACATTTACAGAAAATTAGTTCATATAAAAATTGTTTTTCTATATTAAGACACCTTTTTTTACGTGTGGAAACCCCCACGGACGGTCACCCCTCTGGGACTTGCGGCGGGGCGGTGTGTCGGAATCGGATCGACTAAAACCACACGGACGCAGAGTGGCACACCGAGAGGAGGGATCCGGGAACTACTATTATTAAGACTTCGGGCCCCTATATATTAAGGTATCTACACTAAGGTACCTACTATATAATAGTCACCTACGCTATCTCGCCTACAACATATTTTTGGCTGCGTCCTTTGGAAATCTAATTGAAGAGGTTTCTCTGTACATATTTATTAATTGTATCGAAAGCGTGACATATACTCATTACGATTAAAGAATCATCATGGATATCTATTTACCTTAGGTATATGTTTAAATTATTCATAACATACACGACCTTTTAACATAAACGATGAGAAATAAGGTTTCGCCTAGCGTAAATTAAGTCATGTGTTGTCTGAGGTTAAGGCACTACACCTACACGTTTAAACGCTGAAGCGAATATAAAAACCAAATTATTCTATTAAAAAACCGGATTATAAAATCCAACAGCCCACTGTCATAGCTTCCTTTAATGGATGGTTATTATTATTTCTTAAAGTATATTGTGCAATGTTGTGTAATATTTTAATATATATATTGCGCAACTAACGAGACTTGAGTATCAACATTCCTTGACGACATCGAAGCCCAAAATTTTCCATAAAGTTAACGTGTAACCTCAATATAAAACTAAAACAAGTTTTTAGAGTTCGTGTCTTCGTTCTAAATATATTCACGACTAGACGCATTCCTTTTCCGGATTAGGCAGTTGTCGAGATAACTATTAAACATAAAACTGATAAGTAATAGGAAAATAATGTATAGCCTTCATCAAAAGAAGCTATCCGCTTTTAACACGCGTTTATTAGCTTTTCATGTATGTTTATTTATTTGTAACCGACTTTGGTAAGTGTGTTTTTCAGTTTTTATACTACACTAGCTTTTACACGCGGCTTCGCTCACGCAGACTTTCATCCCCTGATTTACCCCCTTGCGGGTGGAATTTCAAAAATTCCTTTCTTAGTGCTCACTTACGTTATATAAAGAAACTATATGCAAAATTTCAGGATTCTAGCTTCAGCGGTTTGGGCTGTGCGTTGATCTCTGGGTATGTCAGTCAGTCAGTCAGTCACCTTCCTCTTTTATATATATAGATCTTTTATATATATAGATTATTTATCATTACCGACCCGGCCTAGCTGCGCACGAAAGTCTTTGAAATTCTTGGATTCAAGGTTCATTCGCAAACTGATGAATGTCAAGCGTTCCCTGGCAGTGGATGGTTACAAATTCAAAGTAAAGGTATGCATGTTGGTAAAACTACGAAGGCATCACAAGGATGCTATCACAATAAACATGAAGTAAGATAAATAAAAATTAAAAAGTAGAACCCTTAAAGGTGTATGAATTGATACAAAGCAATTAAAGACAAACATTTCTATTAAGAAGTGTCGAAATAATGTTGATGAAGAAATCATCCGGAAGAAATCATCATTGAGAGATTCCATGTACAGTCCGAGTATGTTACTAGATTTTAAAACACTACGAATTTGCATCAAACCCATAAAAAACGTCTAATAAAGTATGTTAGAAATTGAACGTTATTATAATGGCAACATTTTTGATTGTCATTTTTCTTGTTTGACGTTTTGAAGTGAAAAGAGAGTACTAATGAGACGCTTTGAAAAACGGTCGAACAAGGTCTCGTTTGGGTGCCGTTCAATAAGAAATTTAGCTGATTGTCTTCAGACTCGGTTCTTTTCGTTGTTTACCGTTATGATTGGTCTGGTTTGGACACGCGAGTTTAGTAGTCCCGTCAAATAGGCGCGATCCGCGACAGTTAAAACGGGTGTATTATAATTACGATACTTGGGAGCCTGTACAGCCACTTAGGAGTATGAATGTGTGACGACGCAGAGAGGAGACTACCAAGGGATCCCTTGGAACGCCGATATCAAGGACTCCACACATCTCCAGTAAGTGCTTGATATTACATTAGCTTAGAATAAGAACAGGGTGAAACGCCCTGGTTTGATGCTCTTGCCAGTGACATAGTTAGCGATTGAATGCCTATACCATGGGCCCTATAGACATTGCAAACTTCACACGGTGAACACTGCATTGGCAAAAGGATTGAACAAAGTATAAAATATAAGACATATTATAAACCAAATAAAGTTTGCCTGTTAGTCATCGGTTCTTGCCATAAGGCCGCCCATGGTGCAATTTATGTATGTTCTTTATTTCTGTATATTATTTATCAGTATTTACAATAAACAGGATTTTTATCTATTATTAATTAATTTGAAGTCTTACATAAGTAATTAGAGGTTTTGCTCAAAGGTTTGAGCATAATGAGGCCGATATGCAATGTAGGAACATTATTTTTACTAGTCTTTATGGATGTTAAGTCCTAAATAAGTTCTTTATCGTACATGTGATGGTATTGTTGTATTTCTACTAAACCTTAAACTTTTGAGGCGAAGGCACTGGGGCAAAGAGAAGTTTCACTAACTTTCGTTTGTTGTAGATGATGTACTTTAGCATCATCACCATCTTCCTGCCTTTTTCTCAAATTTATTAGTGGTAATTACAATGAGTTTACATTTTCCTTGATGACTCGACATCCTCTTTTACTTCTTCATATCATTGCGAAGTGATTTCCATCAGAACCACTCGGACAACTCATGGAGGAAGGACCCGTACCAGGTGATTGCAGGTCCTCCTCCAAATCGACAGCATGCCTTACAGCCCTTTCCCGGAATGGCAGAAATACCTAGTACTTACTTACAGAAATACCTAGTACTTACTTACAGAAATATATGAGTACGTTTTAAATAGATGTATAGTACGAAATTCGTGTTAAATATAACTTACCTTATTAACTAGTGAGCGTGCCGCCTCCTCAATGTTAATATTCTCTTTGGCAGATGTCTCGAACCAGCCCGCGAACCCTTTTTCACGACAGTACTCATCCATCTTGGCGGGAGAGTTCACGATACCTTCCTTTTGTTGATCGCACTGCAGATAACACGAATTTATGAGATATAACATAACTAACAGTTTTATAGATCGTCAATGATACAGATAAAAGATTTGATGAATTTAATTAAATTTCCGTTAGTGATAAGCAATTTTTTTCTGTAAATAATTGTATGTTATTCATCGTTTGGGAATTCATGACTAATGAGGAATCAATGAGTAATTAATCGTTTTATCAACATCTGTATTGATTAATTAATTATATCTAATTGTTATTTACAGGTGGGTAGGTATAGAGAGCATTTATAATTAATTACAGCTATTTAATGGAATCATTATCTAATATATAAATTTCTAGTGTCATGTGTTTGTGGTCATACTCTTCTGAAATGGCTCGACCGATTTTATTGTTTTTTTTTTGTATATTTGGTAGTTATGAGATTAGGTCGTAGTATTTGGTTTCTTTGATCATTTATCGTTCGCCGGGTCAGCATAACTCTAAAGATTTTTTTAGTAAGGCTAGTAGTAACTGAACAGAAAATATTTAATTACTATTGAAATGCAAAGAAAAATTACTATAATTTTTATTTTTATATTTCTTGCCTCAGCACACTAAATTTGAAAAAAAAACTATAAATAAAAATACATAATACTGCTTCAGCATTTTCACAAAAGTTTCTTAATTTAGTAAACACATGCGTTTTGCGTTTATATGAAAATACCGATATGTAAATATTTAAAAATGATCAGGAAAAATTTTTAGAGACTTGTATTAATGGACATTGAACGTAATATTTTTTATATCTAGATTAAGCTGACCTATCATTGACCCCGCATATTTATATCGCTTTAATTACTCATCTTACCCACAACACGCACTGAGCACTCACGTGTCAGTGCTTAGGCCTTCATGATCATCATCAACAGCCTTTAACGGTCCACTGCTGGACATACACTCTTTCGAAACGAGGTTTTGGTCTACCGTGCCTCACTGGCCAGGTGGGCTTTTATAGTGTTTGCATCAAGTTTTAATTCTCTTTGCAATGATGTTGCTCTCCGCAGTTTGCTCCCTTGTGTAGTCGGCTCTTGTGAAACCCACGAGATGGATATAGGAATAGCAAATTGATATCGTAGCAAACTTAAACTTAAATTTTATATTGACTTGTTGCAGAGTGCTTTCCAACAATAGCGGAACGCGAATAATCTTATATGTTAATTTTTTTTTTTCATATGACCCTTAACTTTACACAATATAGCTAGTAAGGTACTAGTAATAACACACATTTTATTTCAGCAAGAGATAACTTTTACCCAGACAAAAAAAATGCAAAAGTATATTTCCTTAAAAATAAATATTGCTTAAACAAAATGTAATTTAAAAGCCATCAGTGTCTTTATATCCTACTAATATTATCAACGCGAAAGATTGTAAGTATGGATGGGTGGATGAATGGATAGATGGATGGATGTTTGTAATTCTTTCACACAAAAACTACTGAACGGATTTGGATGAAACTTTACACATCAGAATAAAACATAGGCTACTATTTGCCGCGATAACCGACATACACGCGGGCGGAGCCGCGAGCAAAAACTAGTGAGACTATAAAGGTATAGTCACGATTCGATGATTTAGAAAAGCATCTCAATAGGCCGCATAGTGTGGGTCACCATGCTGCATTACTACATTTTCTGCATTCGCAATGAGTATGGTGACCACTAACTCTTGGATTCTGCGCATGCTTTCCATCAGGCAGAGTAGAGTCAGTTTCGCAGGCTCACACAAAAAATGAAGTGAATAATAATCCTCAATCATTATGTACTGCATAATAACACAACATCTACACATACTCAAAATTTAAAAGATCATAAGCTCACCTTATTGGCCAACAAAATACACGGTATCGCCGACCCATCAGGCAACTGCACCTTCGCGTCGAGGTCATTCTTCCACTTCACCACGGCGTCGAAGGTAGCCACCCTGGACACGTCGAATACTATAAACGCACCCACTGCCTCCTTGTAATACACCCTCGTCATGTTGCCAAAGCGTTCTTGACCTGTTGGAGATATTAAGCAGAATAGAAATATGATATCAGAAAATCAACGTAAAATGACAGCGATCGTGCTGTCGTGTTTCGTTGGTGAGTGCGAGACCGGAGGCCCAATGATGCAGAAGCATCATTAGCCCACCATGGTGTGGGTCACCATGCTGCATTGTTGCATTGTCTGCATTCGGAGTATGGTGGCCACCACTCTTGGATTCTGTTTATGCTTTTCATCAGGCAGAGTAGACTCATTTTGGCTGGGCCAAATATAAAAAAATTATATATATATAATATATACCAAGAACGGTACTAAAACGATTGCATTATTTAGTCTAATTGGAAGATAGATTGTACGTGTGTTTGTCACATAACTACTCCTAATCGACTGGACCGATTTAGAAGTAATTGTATGTGTATATTTTAATAGGTTCTATGATGATTTGAACACAATCGGACTCGGTAGGTGGCGCTGCTGTCGATATGTTATTAATTTTGAGGAGATATTCGCCAGGATCTTCTAGTATTCATATATAATAGGTCTTTACCTGTGAAATTGCCGTTTGGTATGCAATAAGTGAAAGTACTTATTTTTTAAAACTTTTTTTTTCTGTTATTTGAAGTAATCACCCATGCAATCGACGCATCTTTGCCAACGCATTGGCATTTTTTTTGATGCCCTTCTTGTAAAAATCAGCTGGACGGGAGGCAACAAACTCTTCAAAGGCATTTTGTACTGCCTCTCGGGAATTGAATATTTTACCCCCTAAAAAGTTGTCAAAATTTTGGAAAAAGTAATAGTCGGTAGGTGCAAGGTCTGGTGAGTATGGCGGATGAGGGAGAGCTTCCAACCCCAGCTCTTGCAGCTTGGAGATTGTCTGTTGCGCAGTATGGAGTTCGCGTGATGTCGTGAAGGAGCAGTGGGGACGACCTATTGACCAAAGCTGGTTGCAGATGTAGTAGAGCCACGCTGATTTCAGCACGAACGGGCCGGCTCGACCGGGGCGGTACTACCCTCGCACAGAAAATCAACGTAAAATGACAGCGTTCGTGCTGTCGTGTTTCGTTGGTGAGTGCGAGACCGGGGGCCCAATTAGTCCAGTCAACAAGTTTCATACTTGTTGACTGGACTAAAAGATGCAGTAGCATCACTAGGCCGCCATAGTGTGGGTCGCCATACTGCACTGTCTGCATTCGCAATGAGTATGGTGACCACCACTCTTGGATTCTGCTTATGTTTTCCATCAGGCAGAGCAGAGTCATTTTGGCGGGCCAAACATAAAAAAAAAAAAAAAAAAAAATTTGAATTTAGAATACAGAGCCATTACAATTTTTTTTTTATTTGAAATGACCAGTACCGAAGAACGGCAATTTCATAGGTAAAGACCATATAGCTTCTTAACCATTTAAAACAACATTCGACTATTACAATTTCTTCAACTTATGTAAGGACCTAGCGTAGGTATGGCACTACTGTCGTTCATGTAGTAGGTAGATTCACAATAGCTTCAAAGAGAAGTGCTTTTTTAACCGACGGTTTTGATAGCACTTTGTTACGAAAAAGAAGTTCCTTAACATCTCAATGGTATAAATGATATTCGACGAAACTCTATTTAAGTTCATGTATCTACCAGCAGGTGCTGAAATGTTTGTGATAACTTAGTGAAAGCTTGATTTTCATTTTTTTTATGACTATAGTACCTACGTATCCGATGCCAATTGGATTTGAATTTAAATTATTTGAGGTCTCTCGAGAAACTAAATCATATCAGCCGTAAGAAGTCCACTGTTGAACGTAGGCCTCCCCCATTGATTTCCACTTCGACCGGTCGTTAGCAGCCTGCATCCAACGAGTCCCCGCGATCTTAACTAGGTCGTCCGTCCACCTTGCGGGAGGCCTTCCTACGCTGCGCTTGCCGTCACGTGGTCTCCACTCAAGAACCTTTCTGCCCCATCGGCCATCGGTTCTCCGAGCTATGTGCCCTGCCCATTGCCACTTCAGCTTGCTGACTCTCTCTGCTATGTCGGTAACTTTAGTTCGTCTACGGATCTCCTCATTTCTGATTCGATCTCGTAGAGAGACCCAAATGCAACTCGGCTGGGCTGCGTTCGGGAAATTACGCAGCGTTTTCTCGTCCAAAATACCAAAGTCCTTAAAGACCAAGGTCTTTAATCAGTGCGTGTTACCAGTGATGACCTACGGTGGGTACCTCTTACTATGGGCCTCATAAGGAAGCTCGGGGTCACACAGCGAGCTATGGAACGAGAAACTACGATTCTAAATAAATTTAAACTTAAAGTGTATTTATTGTAACACACCATTAGGATTGACAAAGACTGTAAATATGATATAATAAAGAAATGCTCTTAAACTATCACACATAACAATAGGTGAACTATACCTTGTGTAAATAGTAGAATTGAAATCCTTGCTAAAACCTAACAAAATAAACCCCATGTTTAACGTTGAATACATAGCAAGAGAAGAAGTTACAGCATAATAACTACACTGAAAAAGAAAAGAATAAATATCAACATAATAGCTGTGAAAATATTTGTCATTACGACGCAAGAATCTTCAGTTCTCTCGTCCATATTGTAAATATAATTATTATTATAGCTTTTTACAATTTGTTTTACAACGTGATTGAAGCAAAAAATTATATTAATGACAGATCTCTTTTGTCAAAAACATAGTTTTTATAGCTTGATAGATGAAGTTTATGTTCCACAAATTATATAAAAGTTTTTAACAAAAAAAATACGAAAAAGAAAATAAAATGAGTCTGAATACTCAGCAACTGTTTCACGTTAATTTCAATTTTTTTTACCTACTTAAAAAAAGGAGGAGGTTCTCAATTCGACCGTAAATATTTTTCTTTTTGTTTTTTTTTATGTGTGTTCGCGGATACCTTGTCGTTAATGAACTGATTTCGATTCTTTTTTCAATGGAAAGGAGATGTCCCAACGGTGGTACCATGATAGGGACATTAAGATCTGATGATGGCATCCAAGAGAAATCGAGTCGAACCTTAAAGTTTAATATAGTCCAGTCGAGATAAATTCCGGGGAGCGATTTCTCTACCTCTACCGGGATTAGTTCGAAAATCGAGATTTATACATCGAACCACCCCGCCCGACGTTTAAAAAAAAACGCTCCCCGGTTTTTTTTCTATTTCAGGCTCAGACCAAATTGGTCTGAGATTTCAGGCTAGTTATTTATGTCTATCCCGACTGGACGAATAGAAAACTAACAAATGTACAGCAATAACAGGGAATGACTTCTCTCAACACTAAGTCACGTGGTCAAAACAAAATATGAGTCAATTAGCGATTTTAAAAAGAGAATCGTCTCGAAATGCTTATCTATAAACGCTACCTTGGCTGGGCTGGCATCCCTCTATAGTTGTGTACCACCTATGAAAGAATGTTTTCACTAAACTGACACTGACTAAACTGAATTTGACTGGACGGTTGGCCTAGTGGTTTAAGTGGTCGCCACGCCGCCGCTTTCTAGTGTTGGGTGTTCAAATCCTACATGGGACAACACATCGTGAGTTTCGCAAATTGTTTTTCTTAGTCTTGGTGTTCTGTCATGTATGTTTGTACGGGAGTTGTGTTTTTAAAAAAGAAAAGATATAATCTTTTTTTAATCGTACCACATTCACCCCTGTTTCACATCAAAGCCGTTAACAGTCGACTGCTGGACATAGGCTCGCTCTAGCAAGTACATTTGAAGGTCAAAAGTTCAATATATATACGACAACGACTAATAAAAAACATCTCTACTCAAACCGGTAGCGTCAAAAGGTTATAAATCGTTTCATAAAACCCTGTAATGACATCAAGGTCCATTGAATAATGATCGGGAGCATCTAGACGAAGGCACAAGACGTTATCTACGTCGTCGAAGTACGAATACCTATAAATGATAGCGAGTACAAGTGCGTACTCAATATTATGGTGTACGACTATTATTTTTTTCTTTCGATTTCTTCCCTACTTTTATGTCATTTATTTACAAATTAATCACTTTTGTACTTCGTGGGACTTAATAATCTATCAGATATTCAAATTATAATTATTATAGTTGTAATCTGCAGTTATCCAAAAATAAATGCAATTAACATAAACATATACACATATCTAAAGAAATAAATAAAATTGAACTGTCTGTTTCTAATTTCAAATTAAAATAACAGCTTTTCACAAAATTTTTATCTGTCTGTCTTTTTGTTCCGGCTAATATCTGGAACGGTTGGACCGAATTTGATGAGATTTCACTGGCAGATAACTAATAAATAAATAACAAATATTTCGGACATCTTGCACACTACGCCATCTAGTCCCAAGCTAAGCAGAGCTTGTGTTATGGGTACTAGATAACTGACAAATACATATATACTTAATGTTTTTGTAAATAAATATATATTATACATAGAAAACACCCAAACTCCGAAACAAATATTTGCAGATCATATAAACATTTGGTCCGACCCGGTAATCGAACCCGAGACCTCAAGCACAGCAGTCGCATACGCTACCTCTGCGCCACAGAGGTAGATGATACGTACGAGGCGAGGTGGACTTTCTCAGACGAATCTATCGCCCCGCAGCGTTACCCACGGTCGTTGTTGTACCGCGCGGGTAACACCGTGGGGCTATATTATTATTGTGTCCACATTGTTGGTTACGATGCTTTGTTGCTCCGAAACCACCTAACCGATTTTCACGTAAGATAGCATCAACATCGAGCATTATTGAAAATAAACACAGAGGAAGTTGCATGGGTCATCTAAGTATAAATATATACAATTATACACATATTACACATGAATACTAGTGTCCGATCGAAACAGGTTTTTAACTAAACTTATAAAATTTCCATAAAAATTGTTTCGAGATCTCCTTGAACTGAAACAGAATAAAAATGTAAACAGGAAGTGTAAATTCGAAGGTAACCATGTCTGTCTGTCTGTGACGCTTTCGCTGCTAAACCACTGCATCTATTTCAATGAAATTTGACATGGAGACCAAGTAGCGAGTACGAAAAAGCCAGTACGATTTTTGTTAAATTTATAAGAGGAAGCTTTAATATTATGTATTCTGTGGATGTGGAGAGATGGTATTCTTATCACTTCATAGCAAGTCAATTAGTATGGATATACTACCTCTTTAATAAATATGTAGAGTAATCTGTGATGAACGTAGGACACATTAAAAAAAAACACGAACTTAAAACTTATATATAAAATATTTTTAATGATTGTGATGCCACAAACAGACTTCAAATATATAAATAAAGCATTTTTTAACTTATTCTACTTTAAAAACCGGTGAAAATGCTAATAAAGTAGTTAATGTAGTTATAATATATATACATATTTGTAACATTTCAGAAAACTAATATACATACATATTATGTAAAATTTTATTCTCAATTCTATTCAAAAACACAATTTACAAATTCGAACTAGTTTTGTTGCTATCATTACTCGACCCGACCTATCATGGATGTCGACGATGTCGTCGTGATATTTCATTATAGATGCTGCATCACGCAATCAATGTTCTTACACTTATTAATATGTTCATGGCGATTCACAACTTTTATCCTGTGGCTTTCTTTTCTGAACATTCAAGTACAAGGTACCATTTTAGAGTGTTGTTTATAGTTTCTCAAAAAGTAGGTATACTAACTATCGGCTAAGCTTGTGTTATCATTACACCAATAGTAGTACCTACGCTACTATTGTAGATTGCCTAAGTGACAAAATATTGTCGCCGCATGTGATAAGAGACGAGTCTCGTTGATATGATATGATAACAGTTGTGTAAGTTATCTCAATGTGTATATTTCATAATAAAATAATTGTTAAAATCATTTTATGTACTACTTGTGTTATTGAATGGTCATACCTGCAATATCCCATAGCTGTAGCCGTATAATCGTATTGGAATCCCAATTGAGCACTTTCAATGCGAAATCCACACCAATGGTCGCTCTGTAGTGTTGGCTGAAGAACTGGTGAACATATCGTTTGATGATAGACGTCTTCCCAGTCCCCAGCTCACCGATCACCAGGATCTTGTAGAGATGCTCCCTCCGCTCTGCACTCGGAGATGCGTTGGACTGTAAATAGAGAAGAAAACACTTAGATAGTGTTAAAAACATGTAATGGCTCATTATCATAAGACTTTAACACTGTAACAGTCCACTACTGGATATAGGTCTCTCCTTAGAAAGGAGGATTTGACCATGATATAAAAATACAGATATGGCATTCCGAGATACATAGAGGACGAGATGACGTCATCATCACTTTCGCTGGTTCAGTGTTACCATAGTGTGAAATAATAACTCCCCCAACCACCATTATTCCCTTTGTGAATTCGATAGAACAATAAAGTTTTACGGTATTTACGGTTATTTAAATTAAAAAATTTTGTTTGATTATGTACACAAAACAACAATTGAAATGCATTTCACATTTTTTTAAAATAGAATGGTGACTGAAAATGTTTCCATCATTTCATGTTTATGTTGCTATAAAGTGGTAACTGGATAGTGACGTCACCCTGGGTAGCTTTCGGAATGTCATATCTGTATTGTTATACCATGGATTTGGCCCACTATATCGCGCTGGCCAGAAGGGTTGGTATAGGATTTGTTTCAAGTTTTCCTTCTCTCTACAGTGATGTTATCTTGCGTATTTTTCATGGTAACATCACAAAAAATGCAAGGATTTAAAATTCTTCTCCGTCATCAACCGTCCATTATACTTAGTTTTGTACAGTGGCGGATTTACAGATTTGCCGCCAGTAGGCTATTAAAATTTTGCCGCCCCTACTGACCCACAAGTTATATTTTTCTGCTCTTTTCATATCCCCTTTCGACACCCCCTTAACTCTCGTCTCCGCGCATCACACCCCTCTCTTTTTCTGAGCCTCTCATGTCCAACTTCGTGCAGGAAGTGGTGGTCAGCCTTTTCCCCCAATATATGTGTGGTGACCAGGGTGGTCCTGTCTCTAATGTCACCTAGCTTATTTCTGCCGCTACTCCCAGGCCTGCGCTTTTAGATTAAAAATCATCCAATCCCACTTCGCTCTCTCCTTCGTTCTTTTCTTTTACACCTGCTGTGCTAGTGCCAGACGCGACCTCCAAAGTATGCTTTCTGGACATCATCTGCGTCAGCTGTTACGAGAGGAGAGAGCTGGACATCATCCTCCCAAACGGGTCTTATTGCCATAATACTAGCGTACCCCGATTTAGCCGTTCCATGACTTATCGGACGCTAAACCATCAACCAGCTTGGGAAATTTGCGATCTTACTCTCTCTCACATATTTTGTTTGAGAGGATCTCTCGACCAGCATCGACTGCCATTTCTGTGAGGTAGGCCCGATCTGTCAGAATGAATAATTCAGATTTTTAGCGGCGCTTTCGATGATCGGCGCATTGTTGCGTGAAATGACCACGAGTGAGTACGTACGTTCATCGACCCAAGACAACGTGCTGGTCGTCCAAGCTGAAGGCTCCACGTAGTGGCTTTCCCCGCCATGGAACTTCTCCAGTCGATCATCGACGACTGGACAAGGCAGCAGTACAGTACCCTTTCCTCTCTCGCACTGCACTCGTCGCTAGGAGGAAATGAATGAATCATGTCATGCAGTCCAGATCTCAAGAAGCCCTCCTACTCGGGCTAAACTGGATGCGCTGGGTGTAATCAGTACGCTAATGACACTTTAGCTAGTGGTGAACTTGCAAAAAGCGGCGCACCTGGCTACAGAGGTACCGCACTGGTAAGCGCTGAATTTACGGGTGACAGTGACACCCATAAGTAAAACACAGAGGTCCCCTTATTTCATGGGCCCCATCGATGCTCACTCCCTGGCGACTTAACCTTGATTAACTCGATCCTCGCACTGGTTCAGGCTTAAACCAAGTATCTGTGCCTAAAGCTCAGTTTCGGCCTCATATGGAATACTGTTCTCATCTTTGGGCAGGGGCACCCCAGTATCAGCTTCTCCTTCTGGACTGCATACAGGTTTCAATTCGGCTGGTCTCCCTGGCGCTGCGTAGAGATTGGCTTCGCTATACATCTTCTATCGCAGTATCTATGGGGAGTGCTCCGAGGAATTGATCGAATTGATCCCTGCCGCCTCTTTCCGCCATCGTCCTATGCGTCAGTAGTTTCATCCCCATCATTTAGATGGTTGGCAGTTCACAACTGTGCGTTTTTCCAGAAACTTTCTGCCTCGTACAACAAAACTGTGGAATGAATTGTCGCCTGCGGTACTCCCGGACCAATACGACCTTCAAGCCTTCAAGGAAATAGCGTACTCCTTTTTAAAAGACCGACAACGCACTTGTGACACCTCTGGTATTGTGGGTGTCCATGGGTGGTGGTAATCGCTTACCATCAGGTGATACGTGTGCTCGTTTGCCCCCTATTTCATAAAAAATCCTTAACGAAAGACGGCTCTTTGATGAGTGTTTGCGATGGCTTGCTCCAAAACTGGTCACTGGTACACTGGTCTTGACTGTGGCTCTGACCCCACAGAGAAGGTCGCGCAAATGGTATTCTCAGAGAGCGGTATAAGCGGTTAGTCATACGCGGTTACCGTGCGCGTTGCACCAGATTTACCCATCGAATTCACTCAGATTGTGGTTGTAGTGAGGACTTATGTAATTTGCCCAGTTTAGACATAAAAGCATAAAGGGTCCTCCTTGCAGTCATCAGACCCTTCTGCTAAGATATCATCTCGCGAAAGGAGGCGGCGAAGAGGGCTCAATAATTGTTTTGGCTCGGAAGGAAGATTCCCACTCAGACACAATTAGCCTCGGCCTCGGGCCTCGTGCTGTTTTGAGTGGTGGTTAAAAGATAGTAAAAATTTAAAATTACTCCTTTTAATCTACAGCTATTGAAATATTTAAAAAATCCACATTCACGTAGATATGTGTCACGAAGTGTTTCGTCCTTTTTAACTGACTTCAAAAAGGAGGTTATGATTCGGTCGGTGCGATATTTTTTTAAACTTGAGAGTAAACGCCAGGCACACTCTTTGATCCTAAAGTATTGTTAAATTTTAAGACTTCTTTTATCCGTACTGTTGATGTAACACTGTTACAAATATGTATAGGTACATATTTGTAAGAAAAAAAATTGTGCCAAATCTGCCGCCCCCTGAAATTCGCCGCCCTAGGCTTCAGCCTACTCAGCCTAGTGGTAAATCCACCACTGGTTTTATATTTTATTCTACGAACAAATTAATTTTAATAACATTACATAAATGCGAATTTGTTTTTTTTTTATGAAATAGTTGGTAAACGAACAGACATATCGCCTGATGGTAAGCGATTACCGCCGCCCATGGACACCCGCAAGACCAGAGGCATCACAAGTGCGTTGCCGGCCTTTTGGGGATGGGGAGAGGATGGGGGGAGGGGCCTCCGGTATCCTCACTCGGTGAAACACAGCGCAAGCGCTATTTCACACCGGTTTTCTGTGAGGCCGTGGTATCACTCCGGTCGAGCCGGCCCATTCATGCCGAAGCGTGGCTCCCCCACGATATAATAAGGCAAGTACCTATTTAACATTACTTTTCCGTCATCTATCGTCAACAATATTAGGTAATTTAAGGGTCCATTCACAGAACATTTTGTGGGTCCATTATACTCGTACTTAGTTTTATATTTTATGCTACGAAAAAATTAATTTTAGATACATATTTGCTATATGCACAATACCAATTTTAAATAACAGTCAGTTGCATCGTACAATCCAGATGAGGTCCCAGATCAATTATGTTCAGTTAATTTATCATTCAATCATCTGTAGCCTCGTAACTGGCAGTAGTTCTCTCTGTACACGTAATTGTGTACGTCAGTTAGTGAATACATGTAAACTACCAAACCCACTTCCTTTATATTCCGTCAGTCAAGCAATTTAAAGATTAATTTTTTTTTTTCTATAAAAATCAGTTCAGGTAGCAAACAAGTTGTGTGTAATATAAACTGAAATAGTATAACCATTGAAACTTCATAATGAGGGTTTTCGATACTTTTTCTGCCACCAGACGGCACTTCGTATGCATCAGGTATAAACAGCTATCAGATATACAGCACAGATTCCTACCGAACGCATATTTTTTATTATTAAATTCTACGTCTGAGGAAGTGTTATTGACTTTATTATGGACTAGCTGAACATCGCGGTGCTATCCGCGGTTATTGGCGTACCGCGGGTAACGCCACGGGGCAAAGCTAGTCGAAAGAAAGTAGCCTTAGTTACTCCTTATATCATTAGCTACCTATTAGTGAAAGTCCCGTCACAATCGGTCCAGCCGTTCCAGAGATTAACCGGAACAAACAGACAGACTGTAAAAATGATTTTTTGGTATATGTACCGTGTATACATACATATGCAATTATGGGACTAATCCCGCCCACACGCCAACCACTGTAACCTCTGTACACCAGGATCAACAGCGGTGACCCACGAACACACCGAGTTATGACACTCGGGAAATCCCAGGAAAAGTTAAATTGTCTTGGATCCCGCAACGAAATTAATCAGAAGAAAACTGGAGGAGTTGGAAATATAATAAGTCGACTTCCCTCCTTAGCAAAGCGGGAGACAAAATGAAGTCAAAATAGGCAGACGCCTTTTTCAAACCGGGAAGCACCGCGGATAACATATTATGGATCCTAAGTGAGCTATATTTGATGATTTGATACATATTCAATTAGTAAAAAGCGGATATTTTACTGTTACAAACGGACATTCCAATTTTATTTTATTTCGATTACGGTTCGAAAATGTTCCCGAACTGAAGATTAAGCTCAAAAGTTACTGACACTGTAGGGAACTTCTGCCTTCCTGTTTATTTGCACACATAGGCACTGCACAACACTGTGGCATTTTAGAAAACAATATTAATTTTGTAAAGTTTTTAAGAAAAAATCAACCAAAAAACCAAACCCTCTCCTGAGACCTGAGCCCAGCAGTGGGACATTATGGGTTGTTGATTTGAAACCAAAACAAAAGATCTAAAAAAATAAATACAAATCATGTATGTATATTGACAGGTGGTTGGACCTGACGCTACAGTGCTGCCATCTCACGTAAAGCATTTCAGAAAACCCTCATTATTATTTATTTGATACTAGTAGATCCTGAGATTAGCGCGTTCAAACAAACAAACAAACAAACAAACAAACAAACTCTTCAGCTTTATATATTAGTATAGATAACGCCCTAGAAACGTCCTCTGTGAAAAACCGATTTCATCTACTGATTTGAACAGATAAGAAAAGCAATATATTAACGACAGACACTTTTTTATTTTTTCTAAACGCTTTTATGTGCAGGTTTAGTTAGTTATTATAGTTAGATTCTCAAGTTATTAAAAAAATATGACGCTCGTAGAAATTATATGTAAAATTTGAAAAAAAACTACGAACTACCTGAATTGTCATTCATTACAAATTACCAATATTGCTTAAAATCTACCACACAATAGTATTTCATACACAAATGTAATACCGGCTACCGTTTTGATCTTTGATTAAGATTATACTAATTTGACCGAATTCTTCTGCCTCATTGAAAATTTATACTAACTAAAGCCACATGACTGAAATTAATACAGAAGTATTATCGTGTGTGTTGCGTACAGTTATCTTGTTGACCGACAACGTGGATCTAGATTCAACGAATCAACAATTAGTGTCAATTGTTATGATCTTTCCAAAGACACTGAGTAACTATCTATAGGGTAATTTCCACGACATATATTAGAAGCAATTAGTATGAAATAATGAGTTATATTCGCATAAGACTAATCCTCCGTTTTCATTGGTGCTCCGCTCCTATTAGTCGTAGCGTGACGATATATAGCCTTCCTCGATAAATGTACTATCCAATACTGAAAGAATTTTTCAAATCGGACCAGCGGTTCCTGAGATAAGCGCGTTCAAACAAACAATAATATTATTAGTATAGACATAGTAATAGATTGATAAGATAACTTTTTTTGTCTGTCTGTCTGTTTGTTTCGGCTAATCTCTGGAACGGCTGGACCGATTTTGACGGGACTTTCACTGATAGGTAGCTGATAATATAAAGAGTAACTTAGGCTACTTTTTAGACTAGTTTCGACCCGCTGCGTTACCCATGGTACGACAATGACCGCGGGTAACACCGCGGGACTTAGCTAGTTAACTATAAATTGAATACTATTTTAATAAAATATACTACGAGTATACAGTAAGTACAAAGTATATTATTGCAATAAATAGATAATTCTTGTTTGTTTTGATTGACCAGTTGATTGAATTTACATTACGTAGAATTGATTAATCGTATATCAAAACTATTTTAATAAGTAATTTAATTACTTATGAGAAGCTAAAAATTTCCATTTTGCTGAACAATTACTTCTTATATTTTTTCCTTTTCAGACTACTGTTTATATTTATTATTTTGTTATTTTTTTGTTTTAATGTTGCCAAAATAAAATATTTTTCATTTCATTTCATTTCATATGATATGATATGATTTACCAGTCAGTAGGTACTGTAGGTACTGTAGGTAGGTAGGTTCTGTCAATTTGCAAACAAGACTGTGACAAGGCGACACTGTAGCCTACCTACAGTACAAATAAATGATAAAGACAGAATTTATTGCATTTACAAGTAAAAATAAACTTTATCGCCTGATATAATGCAAATGTAGTCTATCAGAGTATTAGGTCATTACAGTCCATTACTTTACATTACAGTATAGGAATTGTTAAGTGACCTTGATGATAACAAAAGTAACTATTCAGGTAGTGACTCAAATGATGACTTCAAATGGAATCTAATTAGGTATACACATATGTTACCAACATTAAATATTTAAGCCGACTAATGAACTGAAAAAGCACTTAACTAGAAACTTAGAACTTTGTATTATAAGAATACAATTAGTACTTAAGCATTTCTTTCTTTTTAACCGACTTAAAAAAGGAGGAGGTTTTCAATTCGACCGTATGTTTTATTTTTTATTTTTATGTGTGATCGTATTTATGAACCGATTTTGATGATTATTTTTTTAATTGAAAGGAGATATCCCAACGGTGGTACCATGATAAGGACACTAAGATATGATGATGGCATCCAAGAGAAATCGAGTCAAACCTTGAAGTCTGTTTTTGTTAAAATTTTATTAATTGTAGGTACACAATTGCTCTACCGAATCCTCAAGGCTCTTTAGGATTCGAATTTCGATTAGAAAACTGTAGTAGTACTGAATCGCACTAACGAGTTGTAAAGAGCCTCAAAAAATATTGTTATAATATTTTTTGTGTTCAAAATGAGATCCAGGTTTAAAACAAATGAACTTGTAAACTAGATGTTTCAATAAGACTTAGATGTAAGTTCACAGGTACATTATGGTACCTAAATATAGGTATTTATAATTCGAGTTAAAATTAGTTGTTATTCGAGTTGTTTTATACTTTGAGGAAGCATTATAATCAATATTTTTTTAGAAGAGGAATTTTTTGACGCTTGTGTGTAAATATTGTTATTCTTTTCTTTTTTTAATTATGGTAAAATAATGTAAATATAGGTATAGCAATAAAAATCAGAAATTTGTTTAATAAATATAAGCTAAAAATTAAAACACATGACGTTTTAATTCTCCTTGACTTTTAGAAATGCATACTATATCTATTCATAAATGCAAAAATTATTCTGTCTATCGGTTTGATTGCAAGTCTAAACTACTTAATCAATATTAGTCATTCATACTGAGCACTAAAAATAGCAAATGGATATTTAGTGGGATGCCCAAAATATGCCAGGTAGTAGAGCCACGCTGATTTCAGCACGAACGGGCCGGCTCGACCGGGGCGGTACTACCCTCGCACAGAAAATCAACGTAAAATGACAGCCTTCGTGTTGTGACCACCACTCTTGGATTCTGCTTATGCTTTCCATCAGGCAGAGTAGAGACATTTTGGCGCGTCAGACATAAAAAAAAAACTACCCAAGCACCTACATGTGGCGGGTTCAAATATTGAAGACCACAAACAATGATTGCACTAGAAAACGCAAAAGCTATAAAACGTTCATTTATATCAATATTAAAAAGCTGAAGAATGTGAGAGAGATTAGTAAGAGGTATTAATTATTAATCTAATGAGCCATTAGTTAGAGTTCAATTCGTAGTGTTAGCGCATTTATTGAGGTAGGCTTACACAGACCAATAGTAGTGGTTCGAGAGTAAATGGACTTCGTTTGGTACTAATTCGACACAAACAAAGTTCTGAGCTATAGTCAATGGCCAGGAATACAAAAAGGTAATGAGGTAAATTATGTAAAGGAAAAATTCTCGACTTGAGAAAATAAAATACCTTTCTGTTAGAGAATTCAATATAGAAAACAGTTGAAAGGGAGCATTATTAAATAATACTACGGGTTATGCCTATCATACTAAGTAATATTAATTTGAAAAGTAGCTTGATAGTATTAAAAATATTATTTCCCTACTAGCTTTCGCCCGCGGCTTCGCTCGCATTTAATAAAAAGTATCCTATATTACTTCTAATACCTCCAAAAATATGTGTACAAAGTTTCATGATGATCGCTTAAGTAGTTTTCGCGTGAAAGCGTAACAAACAAACTTACATTCACATTTATGATAATACTAGTTGTTGCCCGCGGCTCCGCCGGCGTATATGTCGGTTATCGCGGCAAATAGTAGCCTATGTGTTATTCTGATGTATAAACTATATTACTGTAAAGTTTCATTTTCATCCAAATCCGTTCAGTAGTTTTTGCGTGAAAGAGTAACAAACATCCATCCATCCATCCATCTATCCATCCATACTTACAAACTTTCGCGTTTATAATATTAGGATAGATAAGGAGGATGCGCCACAGCTCTAAAAACAATTGCTCTTAGGCAGAGGCCATTGAAAAATAAGGAGCATAAAATAAAAAAATAAATCTAATTTAGCTTGAACAAAAACAAAAAATATACTAGATCAGTGTGACGACATCATATCACATTAACAGCCTTTACTTAATAGTCTATAATACCTAGTGCTAGGCATAGGACGGTAAAGTTAAACAGGAAACTTACTGAAAATAAAACGATTATTACATTCAGTAACACTTAAATATTTAAACAAAAAATATCATGGATAACTACAACTTACTGTACAAATTCGGGCTGTTTTGATGACTATTTGATCTTGTATGCCACCATATCAATCTTAATAATATAATCAAGTTTAATTAAGATATTACCAAACTACATTATGTAACACTCACATTATTGCTCCCTTTCTGTTTCGGAGACATTTTCATGAAGTTCTTCCCGTAGTTCGACAAAAGTCGTCAAGAAACACTAAAGTAAGTCCGATATAAACTACAATCAAACAAAACACGTAAACGATTTAGAATCTTCTCGATTTTGTTATACAACATCTCACTTTCTATGCTTTATCTATCTTTGCTCATCGTCTTTTTCAATTCGCCATTTATATTTTTTTGAGAAGCGAGGGACTTAATTGCTCGGTCTTCGAATATAAACTAATAAGACCAGTCCAATGACCAGCTATTTATGAAGTCGCGTCGAGTGGGAAGATAGCCTTTATCGGCCACCTGATAACGACAAGTATTTGTCATTTGCACTCCTTGGCCAGTAACCTATTCAATATTTGTGTCGAGTATAGATAAGTAAGGTATTATTTTTTATTCATCCGGTATTCTTTCCTTGACCCGAACAAGGATCTGGAGATCGAGGCGGGAAATGAAGAAAAAAGTATTTTACAGCAAATCATGACGCATGTTACACAATATAAACGGCCATCAAGTGTTTAAGTAGAAGGTAAGTCAGTCATTTATATTCTACGAATTCAAGAATTATTTATTGCATTAAACTGTATAAGCTAAAACAAATTACCTAAATGAGATTCTTGTTAAACAAATGTTCCTTTATTTATTGAGCCTAAATATTGCTAAATATTTCAAGTACATTTTTTACTAATCCGATAGATACAAACATATAATATTCTGCTATTTAAAGTAGGTAATAGACAAATAATTCCGGGCGAATTAAGTGATTCCAAACATGTTTGAAAATAGATACTTCTTTCTTTATGGTTCTATGTAGGGAAGTTACGGGCGGGAATACATTGTTCATTTATTTATGTTATGGAGTACTTACAGCCAACATTATTGTTGTCCTTGTCTTTTTTCTAATATTTAAATATCCCAGGTACTATAATTTTTTTCATCTATACTTTTATATTATAAAGCTGAAGAGTTTGTTTGTTTGAACGCGCTAATCTCAGGAACCACTGGTCCTATCTAAAAAAATCTTTCGGTGTTGGATAGAAAATTTATCGAGGAAGGCTATAGGCTATATATCATCACGCTTCGACCAATAGGAGTGGAGCACAAATGAAAAATGTTTCGAAAACTGGGGAAAATTATCACGCTACGGGCAATGGGAGACGCAAACGAGGTTGCGTGGGTCAGGTAGCATTATAATATTTAGCCAAGAAACTTCCTTTTAAATATTTATTTATGGTGATTTACTATTTACAAAAGTTTAAGAATGTGGTTCAGTAACAGTAAATAATTCCACAAATAGGTTGTTTATCTTTGTGTAAACTCGATACTGGCAGTCACATATTGTCAGGGGAGTGAACATTGCACAACCGTTGGAACCGCGACTCGGCCGCGGTAAGCCTAGCCTGGGTATTTAGTTACATCCACGCATCAACGTGCATCAATAAATCATAGACAACTTGCTGTGTTTTATCAATCTTGAAATTTGAAAGTGGTTTAATACTACATTAACTAGGTACTGAACGGATTTATATGCGTATGATTATTTTACATTAATGTAGTTCATACATCAGAATAACACAACACTACTTTTAGTGCTATATCCGACATACACGCGAGTGGAGCCGCGGATGCAAGCTATTTATAACTTTAATGATTACTGAATTAAATTATAATAAAATGTCGAGAAATTAATATTGTTTTTTTTTTATATGTATAAAAGACTTCCAAGAAAATCATGTTTTCACGAGATTGCTACGATATGATAATTTGCATTAGGCAATCAGATGGAATATGTTAAATCCAGCCAATTATATGGATAAAAATTAGATATTTTATTTCCATTTTATTTTATTGTCAATTTCAAGTCGTTGAAAGTAATTAGAGAGGTAAGTCGATAATCTGTGGCCGACATGCATCAATAAATCATAGACAACTTGCTGTGTTTTATCTTTTTTTTCTTCTTTTTTTTTTTCTTTTTTTATTTTTTATTATATAGTACATAATATGCATTTTTCTCACGGCTTATGATTCCAAGTTAGGTCCGGTTTAAGTTTTAAGTTTATAAGCAGTGATATCAATTCCATTTCAAGGACTATTTCCATGTTAATTATTTTAACATGGATTCATGTACAAAATATGGATAAAACTGATATCAGATAGATAATCAATGGTTATTATATGGTTCTAGTATTTTTTTTTGTATGTCTATTTTCAACAATTTCTCATTTGAATAGTAAATCGAGAAAATTATAATAGTCGTAATATGGCCGCTCGTTTGCAATAAATAACTTAGGCCGGGGAAAGGTTTTTTTCTAATCTAGTCACTGATATCAACAGCATCGGTGCTACCATAGATATATAATTCCCGTAGATTGGTAATGTCAACAATCAAACGAGACCAAAAGCCATTGATCTAAGTATGTGTAAAATGTGATTGTGTGCATAGATAGTGTTGAGACTTGTCTTTATAAAACCACGAAATATGACACTAGAATTTAGATTATATATAGAATAGATTATGCATTTGTAGGGAGCTATCTTAGCCGTCGGTATCAACAAATAATAAGCCATCGCATCACTAAAAAGTGAGGTTATAACTCCTTCATATTTCTCTATTTGTTATTTCTCAAATACGGCGGTTTTAGGCGTGATAATTCATTTAAATCGTAATTATAATAATGTTCTCATCTTATTTTGCTTAAAGCCGACTTATTAGTGCATTTTTATTGCAGAAATAACGATATAAACAACTTGTAAACTTACTGGTGAAACGAGTAATCCTGGGGATTTTTCTTTTTGGAAGATTCACATCCTGGTACTGCACAAGAAACCATAGTAATAGGGTTATTTAGTCACTGGTTGCCACTCTAGTTCACTTAAATAATTGGCGAAACGCTCGCGTAAACATTTACCGGGGCCGGTATGGGCCGGTAGCAATTACGTGTTTGGCCCTGTTAACAGCGTCACTTTCTCTCTCTTTCTAACACAGAGAAGTTCCGTTATGAGCTCACCTCTCATTCACTCTCAAACCCAATCTACGGGAATTATATATCTATGGGTGCTACATTGTTTCTCGCTCTTTTATTACAGAATATTATTAAAACCGCAATAGTCGATTGTCATAAATATAATACATGCATTGTGAAGTTCCAAGAAATAAAATATAACAATCGTCGTATGTAATAGTAAATATTATATGAATAATATGTGGTACGATATGGCCATGTTATGACTTGCTTTTATTATTTTTCGTTTTAATTTCAACGATAGAAATAACTATGCGTCTATGATAAACAAAAATTTTGTTTTGTCATAATCAAGAGCCTTTAATACTATAAGTCTCTCCTTAGAAAGGAGGATTTGTCCTACTATAGTACCATGCAGACCAGACTAGACGTACTAGACGGGTGGTCCTTCTGATTGCAGTACTGTTGTCCTGTGTCAATTTCTCCCTTAGGGCGCTTGCCCACGTCGACTTTTTGCGGCGCTGCAGTCGCGCTGTAGTCGCGTTTGTAACGCGCTACTAACGCGCTGCAGCATCGCGACTATATCGATGCAAAGCGCGAGCGTGTTGGACGACATCGTGGGAAGAATGGAGGAATGGTGGTGTTTGCAGCGCGACTGAATCGCGGTTATGTGGGCGAGGGCACAAAGCTTGCGACCCATCGCGACTGTATTGCTGGGAACGCGCGACAGCCTCGCTGCTGTAGCGCTGCACAAAGTCGCCGTGGGCGAGCGCCCGTAGCCCATGGAATGTAGGAGGTGACATTTCTTAATTTTGATCCGGCACCACACGGATAATAATTTGGTTTAACGTTTACAAAAGATTTTTCTACCTAAAAATATATATACTAGATATAAATGATTGATTTTTCGATACTAGATACTTGGAAATACTTAACGCAAACAGCTATTTAAAGTGAGTTGTGACATTGATATTGCGAGGAAGCCATATTACACCACTAAATGAACCATCAAATTTTCTGACCCATTAATTCACATTGTCACCAACACTTTGGGGCTTCCTTGCAACCTTATCCAATTACCTACAGTTTTTAAGTGCTGGCTATTTCCGATACAGTTAATCTCTGAAGACAGGAATTCAACATTAACTATTTTAACTTAAGTTACCATAAAACTGTTATATGGCATCGCTTTATAGCGCCTTTTAAAAAGCATTAAACTTGTTGTAATTAATGAAATTATTCTCTCTCTTTACGTTCAACATTCTACACCGCTTATCTTGTCATCTACATCCACAGCGTTTAATAGTCCACTACTGGACATAAGTAGTCTTCTAATTCGAAAGAGGTTGTGGACATCTCACTTAGAGTCGGACGGCATTCTCTAGTAACGCACGCCCTTATTGGTCAAACAGGAAGCCGGAAAATTGCACACTAATCACGTTATCAATCAAACTGAGGGCCCAGTATGAGTTTATTTCACATCAATTGCCTCCAGAAGTTCAAAGCGCTGTGCGTTGCAATTAGTGAACGCTAATTTTAATGCAGGCTAATTGTAACGCCAATGACAGGCACTGAGACGATCCAGTTAACGTGAAATAAACTCACACTAGGTCATCTGTTTGCAGAAAAGCAAGAAGCACGGTCCATAATCTTATATGTATATACAATTCTCGTGTCACAGTGTTAATTACCGTACTCCTCTGAAACGGTTGGACTGATTTTTATGAATTTTGGTGTGCATATCGGGTAGGTACGAGAATAGACCAACTTCTATTTTTTATACGCCAAATTTTTTTAAATGGCAAAACAACGTTTGCCGTATCAGCTAGTATTAATAATATAAAATGTAGTATGCGTTGAAGTTTATCAGTCGGCAATCAATACGGCTATCCGCGATATACCTACTGGATTTATTCATGATTAAAGAATAATTTAGAGACAAACGATTCTTGATATAATCATCATATAAAAAATAACTAGAAGGCCATGATAAGATCTAGGAGCCTCCAAGGCCACGTAAGTTATAGTAAATGTTATTATTTTGTTTTAATTTAGAGCCAGTTCTGCCAGTGCCTGATAAAATTTCAGATAATTATTTATACCAATATTATAAATTTTAAAGTAATTGTGTCTGTCTATTTGTCTGTTACGCTTTCACGGCTAAACCGCTGCACCGATTTTAATGAAACTTGGCATGGAGATACTTTCGATTCTTTAGGAAGGACATAGAATAGAGGCTACTCTTTAGCACGATAACTGACATACACGCGGGCGGAGGCGGAGTATTCGATTCTCAGGTTAGACCTAATGTTTGTATTTAATCTATATCTATATATATAAAAGCGAAATACCACTCACTTATTAATCACGAAATGTCAGAAACTATAACACCTACAAACTTGAAATTTAGCTGGTAGGTTCCTTATAGGGTGTAGACATCCGCTAAGAACGGATTTTACGAAACTCGACCCCTAAGGGGGTAAAACAGGCGTTGAACGTTTGTATGAAAGTCCTATGTTTTTGAAGTAAGAGACTTGAAATTTAAAATGTATGCTCTATAGATGGTGTGGCGGTGTACTAATAATGTATCTTTAGAAATCAATCCCCTTTTGGGGTTAAAACGGGGGATGGTAGTTTGGACGCAAACGAGATTGCGTAGGTCAGCTAGTTAAACATAAATTCTCAAAATTAAAAAAAAACCCCGACATAATAACCTGAGTTCCCTTTAAAAAGGAAAAAACACGTTATGCGCTTTCATTTGAGACCCCACTCGATAATATTTTTGCAGACATTCGGTTATTCTTCCCCACTTTCATCCCCATAACTTTTAAACGACTCAACCGATTTTCATGAAACATGTCTAAGAACACTCGCACGTAACTCACCTTTCATACAAAAAATACTAAATTGAAATCGCTTCATCCGTTCGCGAGCTACGGTGCCACAGACAGACAGACAGACACGTCACACTTATAACACCCCTCTTTTTGCATCGGGGGTTAAAAAGAAAAGTATTGAAGTATTATATCAGTCAAACTAGCTGTCATAGTGAAAGCTCTGCTCAGTATGAAGCCAGATGATGTTATGTCAGATGTCCAAAATATTTATCATTTTATTTTTCCCTAAAAGATGAAGAAAATTAGGGACTTTTTATACGAATAATATGAAGAGCAATGTTTGTTTATGAGACAATTACTTGCCATCGATTGTCTATGAGGCTGTGGAATCGAACAAGCATAGTTCTCTCACGGCAGATTTTATCATATTAATTTCATTTGCCAGATTTTCATATTATCTATCATAGTCGTCTGTTGACCTTATCAAAAAATAAAACACGCAATATTAAAATTAACTCAATATTATTTGCATTAAATAACATCTGTACCGGAGAAGGATCACAGTTACCAGTAAAACCGTCTATCGTCAGGTCGAATCTAAATTGGTGAATCGCCATCTTCTGAGAATACTTCAGACGATCTCTACCATTTCTCTTAGGGATTAGGATTAATGATATTACAATAACTTATCAATCATAAGCGCAACAGACATTCCATGATTTAGCATGGTTATGGCGAAGCCAAGTATTCTAACTATTCTACTGAGTTTGAAACTATAGGTATAGCGTGTATAAATATATATATATATGTTATATATATTATAAAAAAACTATAATAAAAATATATGTTTACTTCTTTGGGACGCTCTGTAGTATAAATTGACGAAAATAAAACCACCGGTTAGTACATTTTAAAGCAGACGGATTTTTGTATTCTTTTATTTTTCAACCGAAAAATTTACCATCTCGTCTTAAAACTTTAAGTTACTAAATTATGTAGTACACACAGTTAAACTATTTAGACAAGAATATTCATAATGTAGTTTTAAAACAAGGTCATACTATTATGGTCTGAAAACCGAGAGTTAAACAATATACAATTATTCGTACCGCAAATGAAAGGCGAAAGCATTTTTTCTTGCATATATTATAATGAATTACAACATAATCCGTTTGCATGCATTAGCATCACATAGTTTTTTTTTAAAGTCAATTCTTTTATAAGACAACTCTCGCACTTCCTAATATTTACAGTACATTAGATTCATTTTTCTTTTTTAATAAGACAACTGCGGCACTAGGAATATTCCTGTGTCGCGCTCGCGCGGATACAAAAAACATCCAGACTCAGAACATAAATTTTGTGAATCACACAAAGTGTTGTTCAATGTGGGGTTTGAACTCACAACACTCAATACAGTAGAAAACAGCGAGGTGATCTCTTAAACCACTACACCATACGTGCAGCCAAAATAACAAATAATTATTTTAATGTAAATATTGTTCATTTTGGTTATCACAAATATTAAATCAACCGTTTTATACGTTAATTACAAATTACGCAGTTGCTTGGTTGTGTCTGTAAAAAAAACTCGTAGACTTCTTCAACGTATGATATTTATCAATGTTTATTCTTTAGTTTTATGCCTAATTATATTATCATTTAATTGCATACGCATTGCCGGAGATACGACTGGAGATAGGAGTACATTGCCATTCAACTGGCTTTCTGATGATCACTGGTCACTTATTTAGACTCGAGACTATAGAGTATATACAACATAGGCCACATAGAAAACACTATTAAACAATTGTTGCTTGCTTACTTGCTTTTCAGTGAGCGAGGTAACCTGAGTCCAACCGTAAGAAGGGTGCCCTCTAAATGTAGGAAGCTATCAAAGAATGGCTATTCCTTTGTAATGTTGAGTTGCAGTAATCCACGGGCAAGCGATTACCGCACCCATGGATATCTACTAGAACTCAAGACTCACAAGTGTGTTACCGCCATTTTTCTTTCTTTTTTTTTGGACATCTGATAATACACAATGCCGCGGAGCCGTCTAGTCCTAAACTAAGCAGAGCTTGTACTCAGGGTACTAAACAACTGATATAAATACATATATATATATACTTTTTTGTGTACATACATATTACAACCAAACTCCGAAACAAATATTTGCAGATCATACAAACATTTGGTCAGACCTCAAATTCAGCATACGCTGCCACTGCGCCGAGGCAGTCGAAAGAGTTGGTCTCCAGTAGAATCACTCACACGGTAAAGGACCACGTTTTCTGTGAGGTTGTGGTGTCACTCCGATTGTGTCGTGCTATTAATGTCATAAAATGGGTCACGCACCGTGGGTCACCAATATAGATTCGTGACCACACATAAGTGGAAAGATTGGTTCTTCTTCGGCACTGATCTTATCATGATGTAAATATTATTAGGCAATTTTAGTGTTGCCTATTATTAAATTACCTATTAATAAATATTATATGTGATAAACTCGACATAGAAATATGGAAATCTATAGGTGTTTAAAATAATTTACGCATATTTGCAACTATTATTTATGTACAAATTTAATCATTACGTTTTTACTTTTTTATGGGGTTTATTTTTAAATGTTGTAAATTCTGTTATTTAATTTATTATCCCAACTCGTAGAATTTCTGTCCTGTTTCATGGAATGGACGGCAAGTGACCAGACGGACACTTGATGGTAAGTGGTTACTGCTGCCCATGGAGACAACAAGAATCACAAGGGAATAGCCGTCGTTTCATAGTTATCCAGTTTGTGGTAAATATTGAACTATGATATGATATAAGTTAATTAAAATCTACTTGATTAATGCGTTATTAGTATTACATAAACCGTGCGTCTGAATTTGTCACAAAAATTATTAGTGCCAATTGAGTTGCATTATTTTGCGGTATATTGTAATGGCTCATAAGTATTTTTTTAAATGCAGTCAATCGATTTTTAAGTGTATAAACTGCACTGCTTTGATCGTTATTAGTTTCAATTGCCTAATTGTTTTATAATATCTAGTAATTAATATTAGATTCTAGTTTCTAAAGTATTCATACATACATGTTACATGTTGCGCAATCTACTTGAATGTATGACACCGCTATTCAAAACGTAATTAATACCTAACCTATAAAAATTTTTGAAGCTTATTGACTTTGCATGACATTTATTTTTACAGAAACTCTGAAAAAGTCCTCTAGTAAGCAGCCTATATTATCCCCCAAGCCTCTATTCCAAATTAGGCTGGCGTCAGCTTTAAATACACTACAACTGCCACCAGCCTCCACGATCCCAATGCCAGGTGTTATCGAAGAAGTATGCAGAGGCGTGTTCAAAGACCCATATAATGCTAACTAGTTACAAAATAATTAGATAGGTGTATATTACAAGATTAGACTAAGAAGGTTTATATAATCACATCACATAAATATGGACTACGTCTACGGGCCCGTGTCGAAAATTGATGGGTCATGTGAACCACCAGGAGACCTTTTTAGAAACATACAGGGGTATAAAACAATAACATTCAGCACTATGCCCGTCACTTGTAAGCTGTCCAACTAAGTACAGGTGAAGGGGTGGCAAGCCTCGATTTTTTTCACTTGTCACATGATTTTTGTACCGAGTTGCAGAATAATGGATTAGAAAAGGTATTGAAATTGTATGGAACCGATGCCGTACAAAAAAAGTGCACCACAGAGTAGTTTTTTTTTGATTTCCCGGCGATTCTCTCGGTCAATTTGGTCATTTCATTTAATTTGATGACCCATCTATTTTCGACACTGGCCCGTAGTCTAATATCATAACATCATAGAGACAGGTTAAAAGAATGTACTCAAATAGGCGACCTCTAAATCGTGTAATTTATATTGGTTATTGCCAAAAAATCTATCTGAAAAGATTCAGCCTATCGCATTAAACGTTTTTACTTTTTAGCAAAACTATCTTCAGATACCTAAGGCAATGCAATCGAATGAAATAGACTAAACAAAAAGTGATAGAATATTCGACTGTCTAATGTTACGAAAGAAAATGTTGTAATCTTGTTTCTAGTCAACAGATTAGGTGAAGGGTATAAGAGACAAGGCTATGTTACACAGCAACGCTTTCTAACAAATTGCAGATTGATATTTGGCGGGAAACAATTGACTATCATTCGAAATGATACAAAACGAAATTTAAAAATAACAATAAATACGATATCGAAATGGGAAATTGTTTTTATGGATTAAATGAATTTTGGGTGATATGTATGAGAAGTTATTTTATGTCCTTAGTATGTGCCTGTGCATAATTTTATAATGATCTGTTTAGACATGAAAGCGTAACAAACAAACCAACAAAAAAAGTAAAAACTAAAACCCAACTACGACAAAAAACGACGCTGAAAAAGTATAAAACAAGTTTGAAAAGCCGTAGTCACACGTTGTTAAATCATGCGTTTCTATGTAACGTGTGACTACGGCTTTTCAAACTCGTTTTATACTTTTTCAGCGTCGTTTTTTGTCGTAGTTGGGTTTTAGTTTTTACTTTTTTTTATTTAAAATGTTTTGGTGCAGTTATTAATATATATATATTTGAAATGTACAAGTAACGCCCTTTCCAATGATACCAAACACGGCATATTTATCTCTAATTATTTTTTTAATACAGTACTTTATGTCGGCTAGAGGGCGCCACATTAGATTCAATGACACGTCATATAGCCCATAACCAGCTGACGATCAAGACGCTTCTAACGATACCTCATTTGTCCAGTTCTAATAAGTAGTTAAGGAGCTATGAGGGAACAAATGAACATACATACATACATAGCCTGTCAAAATCATAACCCTCCTTTGGCTTTGCCGTAGTCGGGTAAAACACACTTGACATTTAGCATAGTTATGTAATACATATTAGTTTAAATTGAGTTTAATTAAAGCCAATAGTTTTTCGCTTTTTCTTTCGAATGGTTTTCGTTCATAAAATGCAAAAAACAAATAAATCGAAAGTGGCTCATTCGTTTAGGAGTTATTATGCTAAAGTAAAGGTGCTCCCACACAACAGGTAAATAACGTTATAAAACATTGTGTAACACGATAACATTTTATAACATTTGCTACAACATGTTTTATGTTGTTACATGATGTTGTATAACATCAGTAACATTTTATAACTTTTGTTACAATTTGTTAAAAAATGTTATCCAACATTCTCTAACATTATAACGTTACTAACAGAGTGCCGCGGTGTTACCCGCGGTTATTGTCCTATCGCGGGTGAGGCCGCGGGGCGAAAGTAAAGTAGCCTAAGTTACTTCCTATATCATCAGCTACCTATTAGTGAAAGTCCCGTCAAAATAAACAGACAGACGGACTGACGGATGGAAAGACGGACGAACAGACGGACGGATGGACGTCTGACAGACAGACAGACAAAAATTATAAAAAAATACATCTTTGGTATATGTACCGTGTATATATACATATGCATTTTGTAAAAATCGCTTATTTTAATTTTACAAACAGAGACTCCAATTTAATTTATTTGTATAGATGTAGGTATGAGGTATGTAGGTATGAGATGTATAAGATGTAAATGTGTAACACGATAACATCTTATAACATTTGCTACATGTTATATGTTGTTACAAGATGTTTTATAACATCAGTAAAATTTTATAACTTTGTTACAATTTGTCAAAAAATGTTATCCAACATTTTCTAACATTAATAACTGCTGTGTGGGAGCACCTTAAGAAGACACATGAATGCAAAGATAAAAAGATACATACATGCATGCAAAAAGGGCATGCAGATGCAGGTTACACAAGATAAACACATCTACTTTTTGCGTTTGATTCTTAAAATACCAGTAGCATTATAACACAATCATAATGTAATACTTTGAACAAGAAAGAAATAATCACAATAACTTTTAAGAAATAATCTTTTCATCTTTTTTATGATATTGTTTGTATAGTTATTTACTTTAATACAATACTTTTCAAGTTTAAATACCAAGAAGTATGAATAAAACAAGCACTAAATAATATAATCATTCAAGAATTTTATCTATTCTTGTTTCTAGATAGAATAAAATTTCAAGGTAATACATAATTATATTTTTTTAGTTGGTTGTAAATTGTAATAAAATATTTTGATTCCTACGATACGGTCCAAAGTTTTTAGAGATTTTATAGTTGTAGATGATATCATAAATGAAACGTAATGTCACTATTAGAAGAAGGAGAACGTTTTTCGGTCAAAAGACGGTCCCCTTATCATTTCAGTAACATTTATATATACATACATATGTATATGTTCTAGCTGTTTACCGCGGTTCTGCCCGCGTGTATATCGATTGTCGCGGCAAAGAGTAGCCTATGTGTTATTCTGATGTATAAGCTATATTACTGCAAAGTTTCATCCAAATCCGTTCAGTGGTTTTTGCGTAAAGAAGTAACAAACATACACACTCACAAACTTTCGCCTTTATAAAATTAGTGTGATTATAGTATGAAGTATGATATCTATGATATTGTTTATTATTCATTTTAAATAACTTTAGAATTGAAGACTTTAAATACTTGTCATTGGTAGAAATAACTGATATTATTAGGCTGGTTAGCATCACATCAAAATAAGAAGAACATTATTTGACTTTAAAATTGTTTCAACTGCATTTTAAAGTGTCAAGTTTTAAGCAATTGATGATATTATGATTATTTAAAATTCGGCTATCTTGTCTTACCGGTAGAAAAATATTGGCAACTTGCGTACAGAATCATCCAGACAACATTTACAAAACAAAATATAATAAATATTATGAAAATTAACATAAGAAGAACCAATTTACATACTGATAGCTAAAAAAATGCTAGACATTTGCGCCAAATTCCAAACTTGCAAACAATGTGAGTACCTACTTAATTGTAGTTTTTGGCATTAATTTTGTATAATATGTAATGCATTTTTAGAATTTTAATTTTTATACTATTTCAATATTAATAAATTTGGGATAAAATAATAATTAAGCAACAATTGCATAATTAATATATTAATGATTTAATGAAACAATGTAGGAAACAGCATAGGTTAGGTACTAGGTTTATGCACGAGCACGATTATTTCTGCGTAAACAAAGTATAAATATGAATTTAATTGTTGTCTGGTACTCTGGTCTGATGCTACAGCTGGATTATTTATGTTTTAAATGTAATTAAGAAATAAAAAATACCATCAGTGACAGTTGCTAAGATGACATTAGATGAAAGCAGATAATAAAAATAATCAATATTAGTTTAACAAAGTGGACTTCCCGCTAAACTACAATATTTTGTTTGTTAAATCCTGATATACTAATAAATAAGGCTCTTAAGGCGACTACAGTCTGACTGGTCGTAAATATGTGGTTCTGATTCAAAAATCATAACAAATAGTTAAATGCAAAAGGCACTTAATATAAATTCAAGAAAATACATTTTATAAACACTATTATAATTTACGTCTCGTTTCAAAGCATTCAATTTTAAAAGCAGTAAAATTGAAATTTAATTCTATACCTCAATAAATTATCAAAAACAGGTTTGTTTCACATAACTAACGAATTTCGTTGTTAACTCATTACTTTGGAATACGTGAGCGTTTTACGGCGTATATTTGCAAGGACTCCGAGGTATACCACTATACATAGTGGCAGTGTAAACAAACAAACTAAATGCACTTGAATAAACAAATGACAAAACTAGGCACACGAGCAAGCTGTTCGTACTCACGAAAGGCATCGTCGCGTGACGTCCGCTGAAAACTATCGTGAAATGTAACGTACTGGGTACAACACGGTCGTCTCGGTGCTGAAGCCGCAGCACTCGCACACCGTTAGATACGTGTCGTCAACTGCCTCCTCGAAGGTCATGGCGCGCGCGCATCGCACGGAGACCCTTCAACCACTGACGGCGCTAGCGGAGCGCGGCCGCGCACGCGTCGCTCACCAACTCTCACACTCACCGGCTCGATGAGGTCCCCGTATGCGGGCATCGCATCAGAGTACCCCTCCTCTTCCGTGTTGTCGTCGCACGACTGCGCCGGCGAGGGTGGTGTGGGCACCGCGAGCCTCTCACGCGCCAACGCCACCGCCTCCTCCAGCGACCCCACCTTGGCGCCTCCCCTCTCTCCGTCGTCGTGGTCCTCTGACAGAGCGACGGAGGCCTGCGTAACGAACGCAATGCGCCTCCGCAGCGCATTCTCCGGACTCGGTTCCTCAACAGGTTTTTCCATTTCCACTGCAGTGTTGCGTTTCCACGCAGCTTTAGTAAATAGGCGTGTTGCGACAGGATGTTCAACAGCGATAGGACTTACCGGTTCAGGAATGACAGGTTCGGGAGTCGTTGGTTCGGGAGTCGCCGGGTCGGAAGTAGCCGGGTCGGAAGTTGCCGGTTCAGGAGTGTCCGGTTCAGGAGTTGCCGGTTCGGGAGTCGCCACTTTGTTAATCGTCTCGGATGTAACATTTTCCTGGGGTGGTTGCGGAGGATTGTCTACATTCGCAGTGGCTGCCCGAGTCTCAGACTGCGACGTTTGAGACATTTGGGCAGACTCACGTTTCCTACCGATACTACCCATTCTCCGAATAAAACTGCCACCCTCTTTTTTCTTCATATCGATGTTGGGTGAGCTGTCCGTACTGCGAGAGGCGTCGCTAACGGAGGTAGCGGCCTCTCGTTGTTTCTTATTACGTTTGCGCATCGTGCGTTCGTCGCGCGTGATCTCACTGTCTGAAGCGACGGACTTAGAGGAGCCGGTGCGCTTGATCAAGCCGATGTGGAAGGGCGAACCGGAGCGGAACGGCGTCCGTAGCGTGTGTAGAGTACGACGAAGACGCGAGGGCCCGCTGCGTGCGGGGGAAGGCGTAGCAGGTGGCAGGGGGGGCTCCTCGTCCCGCATGGTTATGGAGCGAACGCAACGCGTCGACTGCCGTGCGGCGCAGGACAGCCTACCTTCCACAATATACGACCTTGCTCCCGAAGGCACTCACAATTACTTACAAACATTGAGTTAATCTCAGTGACAGGTCAACGGACACGGATTAATTTAATTAAGCAGACACGTACAATAGGTATAGAAAACCTCTATGATTACATGTAGATAGTTACAAGGGTTTATTCATCCCTTATAAATTTCACTCATAAAATACCAAAAAAACAAAATTAAAACTTACTTTTGTGCGACGCGATCTCCTTTTTCGTGGAAACTGTTGCGGTGATGATGCCAGTAACGACATCAAGTTTCAGGTATACACTTCAGTGAACGAGTGCAAAATGCAAAGGCAATACGGATACTAATATAAATATGGTGAGTATTAGGCATACTACCATACTATATTTGCATCCTTCACGAGTGCTTAGTAGCTTATCTTGAGGGCTTAAACATTACAATCTAATCGCCTTCGCATTTTTATAAACAAGTAACGCACGGTAGTTGAAATATTTATATCTGACAGATTTATATTAGTGCGCCTTATTTATGTAAATAAATGAGAAAATATTAAAACAACATTTATAAACAAAAATAGTTCGGAGACTAAGTTAAATTTATAAAAAAAACGATCTCTCTTACATTACTGATTACATTTTAATATTTTATGAACTGGATTGTAACTTCATAATACGTGGAATGAAACGTACTAGGTATTAATGATAAAATGCCTTCATTCGTAACATTTCATAAGGATTAAAGTTTCTTCACTGATAAGGAACCTTACAAAAATAAACATAAGATCATTATTTTCAAATAATCCAAGACTAGTTATCGCCCAGTGATCAATATCCGATCATAATTGTTTTTTATTTTTTTTAGCTATCTGCACTCCATATAAACTTTACATGTGCCAAATTTCATACGCCTTTGCATAATATTCGTAATAATAAAAAGGGGTATAAAATTTATGCTTCACATATTATTATCTATATCTATACTAATATTATAAACGCGAAAGTTTGTAAGTATAGATGGATGGATGTTCGGTACTCTTTCACGCAAAAACTACAGAACGGATTTGGATGAAACTTTACAGTGATATAGTTTATACATCAGAATAACACTGACATATACGCGGGCGGAGCCACGGGCAACAACTAGTATAGATATAATAGAATCTAGTCGAGTACTCACAATGACAATCGATAAGTAGTATTTCCTATTGCAAGACGATATCAAAGGTGTCTTTGTAGGGCTTCTCTTTCGTTTACACTCGACGATGATTCCGTACAACTGCCACTGTACAGTTAGGTGTAATGTACGATTCATCAGCTTTTACAGTTTTGGTGATGACTGATGTGGAAAATTTTGGGGATTAATACAGTGGTAGGGGATTTCGGTTATTTTCTTCTAATGACGATATTATGCTACTTTAAAAGCGATTGACCCTGTTATATGTTAAGTTGCAGTAAAAAAAAAGTATAATAGTCTATGTTCATTATGATTGATAAATGTAAAATTATAACCTCACACGTGGCGTCTGATTCCGAACTAAGCAGTGCTTGTTCTTCGTTTACCAAACTGGTGTATATACAGTATACACTATACATACTTACTTGCATATTTCTAAATATATACAGTTATAAAAGAATTACACACAGAATGAATGGCTAACAAATAAAATAAGTTTATGATTAATAAAATTTAAAGAAAAACCGACTTCAAAAACTGGACCAAATTAAAAGCCCGTGTGGTGGGACCACACGGGCTTTCAAATACAAAAAGAATCATCAAAATCGGTTCACCCAGTGGAAAGTTCTGAGGTAACAAACTAAAAAAAAAACCAGTCGAATTGAGAACCTCCTTTCTTGACGTCGGTTAAAAAGAATAAATAATTATGAAACACTAGGACTACGGACACGTAGCGTAGCGCAGACAACGTATGGCAGTACTATTTATTATTCTGTGGTATGGCTATGTTGGGACTTGTATTTATGGTTTACATGTTTTTAACTTCAGCTATAATGAATTAGTAATAGAATATATTTAAATAAATATACAAATATGGCAATTTTATAAATATAAATATTTCGGACACCCGATACACTATGCCATCTAGCTTCAAACTAAGCAAAGCTTGTACTATGACAGTTATATTAACTGATAGAGTACTTTTTTATTATAAACTAGCTGAGACCCGCGGTGTTACTCGCGGTACAAAAACAACCGGGGGTAATGCCGCAGGCCAAAGCTAGTCCGAAAAAAGTAGCCTAAATTACTTCTTATATCATCAGCTACCTGCCAGTGAAAGTCCCGTCAAAATCAGTGCAGCCGTTCCATAGATTAGCCAGAACAAACAGACAGACAAAAACTATATATATACTTATCATACATATCATGCATTTAGTAAAAAGCGATTATTTTAATATTACAAACAGACACTCCAATTTTATTTATTTGTATAGATAATTATGTACATACATTATACAACACATAGAAAACATTAAAACTCTGAAACCAATTTTGGAGATCATTTAAACATTTGATCCGTCCCGGGAATTGAACCCGAGACCTTAAGCACAGCAGTCACCTTAGCTTCACTACCACTGTGCCACCGAGGTAGTCATATCTGATGATATAATTATGTCATATATGTATGTATGATTTGTCAGTGTACGCCGTTGTATGAATTAATATATTTGTATTTCACAACAATAATCATAATTGCGTGCGGGTGCACCGACACTATCTAAACGAATGGACTATACTTATTTATATTTTTAAATAAACTACCGTCTTTTAGCGTACATTTTTACATAACTGACTGCCTAATATAATAACTCATAGAAAAAAACAGAACTTTTACTCTTTTTGCTTTGTTGTATCACTTGTATCGGTGTGTTGATGTGCAATACTAATAGTATGCAACTCAAATAAGAATAGGAACGTCAATGACCTCTAACTGTCAAATGTCCCTTGAAAAGTACGGTCTGCAACGAAACCTTATTTGCGTATCAATAATGTTTTTATTTTGTTTTACCGAGTTTCAATTATTCAAAGTGAAAAAACGTCTTAAATTAACTACTGTGTCGATCTATGATTTTTTACTGTAGCTTCAATTTAGTATCTTAATAATGTCGACCATCTTGGTTATTGGTGTTACCGTGTAGTAATAGTCCATTCGCTTAGATACGGTCACTTTGATCGCACCGCGCCACCACGGCGCCGTCCCAGTCCAGTCCCAGTCCAGTCCCGCCGCAACTGGATCCTGGGATCCAGTTGCGGCGGGACTGGACTGTACACGCAAAAGTAAGTATGATACTATCTTAACGAATGGACTGTACATAGTATAACATTTTTTTTGTTTCAGTTCAATAATTTAAAAAAACATTGTATAGAACAGACACTTTATCAAAACTTCTGTTACGTACCTACTCCAAACGTTTTAACGGCACTGTTTACTACACAGCGATCTATTGTTCATCCGTTACGGATATCAAAACCAAGTTGGTTTACATCACAGGAAATATCAATAAAGGACAATTTAAGGTTTGTTTGTCGGCAGTTCGGCACTTAATATAGAGCATAGTCTCTTACAATAACATACAACAAAGAATGTCTTATTGACAGAACATCGTCTAAGAAGTAGGTATAGTCTTCTTCTTTTAGCTGGGTCCACACCTGACGATCCAAAATGGATCGGCGATCCCGCGATCTGCGATCCAAGATCGTGATGCGTAAAGCGTGGATCGTACTAGGCCGATCTAGTTTGTGTTTTTATCTGCGATCCTGAACTACGCTCCAAGCGATCCAGAGGCGATCTGGGACTCAGCTTTACGCAGCGTTAGTGTCGCATTTCGCAAGAAATCTGACGCCAAGCATAGTCTCTAACACCTTTATTGGTATAGTTAACATCTTTTGGTCCCATAAACATTTAAATTCCTTATAAAGCGATATCAGACGGCAAATTTGCGAGATGTCCATGGTGTGGTGAATCGCGCGAACCACACAGACCGTCCACACTACGCGCGCCACGCAATTGAGGCACCTTTGAGGCTGGCAAAAAACCGACAACATACGGATCGGGCGCACTAGGGAGCGCGCGCTTTAATACGTGCGCATACTGCGCATGGATCGCGCGCGGCACGTCCACACCACCTGCACATTTGGATCGCGCTCCTGTCGCGCGATCGGACCGCGATGAATAGCCCGGTGTGGACCCAGCTAAATGGCAACCAGCTATTTCTGCCAATGTCAAGTATTTAAAGTCTTCGTCGTGATGACATTAATGATAAAAATATATATAACCGTCTTTCGAAAAAACAAAAAACCATCTCCAAAGTAAACGTCAATTTTACTAGGTCGTTGGCGCGCTTTTTCTTGTTGATCAAATTGAAAACGTCCTTCTTTTTTATAGGCGCTTTAACGAAATAAACAACAAGTTTGCAAAGTATACTTTTCCGTTGACTAACCAAATGATAATTTTATCCGTCTCTAAATTATCCAGCGCATATCGTTTCGTTGATTTCTAACGATTTTTTTGGACGTTCTCATTTATCGTTACGGTACGTTTACACGTGTGGTTTTGATGAAGGCTATATACTTACAGGGGCGAAAACTTATATTTTATGGTGTGAAGGTGCGAGGGGTTGTTGAGGTTACATAACTCAGCACATGATATGAAAAGTCGTTAGGGGTACAGCTTGTTAAGCATTTTCAAATAGGACAAACATATTCCTACACGATTCAACAATACCTACTGGTAGGTACTAATATTTGTAAATTTTGCTAGACTTGAAATAAATACCTAAAACAAAAATAACTAGGGGTGTTGCTTCCATAGACAATACAATAAAAATAACATTCTTCATATCAGTTGTACCTTGAACCATGTATTCATAACATTTATAAATAATGTGCTTCACCACGTGTAAGTGAGAGTGCGCATGACTGAATTATCATCGTTGTTTGGAGATGATAGTGATAAGTGTGATAACAGTCACGGTGATAGAAGTCACTGAAATATTTAACTACAATGCCAGGTGTATTTTCCTACTTACGTTGCAAGTTATATTACCAAATTGAAATGGGCCCACACGGGAAGCACTAGCTTTCCAATAAAAAATAATTATCAAAATCGGTTCACCCAGTCAAAAGTTCTGAGGTAACAAACATAAAAAAAAATTGTCCAATTGAGAACCTCCTCCTTTTTTTAAAGTCGGTTACAAATACAACCCAATAGTGGAAAAAGGTAGTTAAAATCTATTCTAAAATTATTTAAAGCAGACTCGTTTGTTGAACCAGTAAACCATTGAATAACTATCTTTACTGACTAAGTTACTTTCGTATTTGAAATACATATTAAGATTGATTCACTTTAGAAGTATAAAAGCCTATCTTGTATTTCTTAACTTTTTGTGACGTCACGAACACGGGAAAACCGACAAGGGAAAGTCATAAAATAGAAATGATCAAAGTACGAGTAACTACAATTCAGTCACTTAAATTGTTCATTATATTACACTTGAATATAAATTATCTTAAATAGTATATGATAAGGGCACTGTCCTTGTCAACCAATAGAGTGGTTTAGGTACCTACTGATCAGTCATTCACTCAATATCGAGTATAGTTTCTTTAATTTAAACTTACCCTTAACCTTCCGCTCAATTCCTCCTCATAAGCCTCGTTGGCATACATCGCAACAAAGAAAAAGTTTTTTATTAAACTTAGACTAGCTTATTTTAGTTAGAATCATTTTGTAACATCACTATCAAGCACCACTTTTAAAAAATACCACAGAGTATTTATAATCCACTGGATCACTCACTTTATGTAAGTTTCACAGTATTAGTAATGACACTAATGACGGTAAGTGTAATAGAATACCTATTATATTAAATTGTAAAATGTACACGTACAGAAAACATGAGAGATTATATTTTACTAAATAAAGACAGTCCATAAATATTGTACGTCTGGTCCAAAGTTAAATGCAATACTAATCGTACTTGACACACGTGTATCAACGATATCATAATCGTTATCAGTATCGATAAGGTGTTTGCATGTATTTGCATACTACGACGTGAGAAATTATCCATATAGCAAACGCAATACTACTTTGACTATTAATACAAACATTTTCCACAAAGTGTACCTACCATAATGTTGAATCAGGAAGCAAATATTACGAATAATAAAAAGGTTGTAATAAAACGCACCTGTGTAAGCCATCTTCCGTTTCTAGTCGACGACATGTTACCACTATACCTCGGCTTGGTTTTCGATTCAAGCAATTTCTCTTGTTGCAACAAATGTTCATGGACAGTGTTTTTATTAAGATGTTTTAACATTATACAAATATGTTAGATTTATTCTACTTTAAAATTTCACGAATCAATATTATAACTAAAAAGTCAATGTTTCTCACAAGCATTTCGAAGCGCTTTAACAAACGCACTAACTCCTCATGTGGTACTATCGGTTCGTCATAAAATGTCAAGAAAACTGATAATAGGCAATTTAAAAGTTTAATAATGGCGCGAAAATAAAAATTATTTTAATTATTAAATATTGTAGCGCGCACAAGTATCTTTATCTGTCGGACACAATGAAATAAACTTAGTCGTACATACATACATCATTGTCTGTCCTGTCGTAAGATAAAAGCCGAGAATACACATAAATACCTATTTGCAGTATTAATTTTTAGTAAAGATTGTTTACCGTGGGTAGCAACGGCCCAGGTCAACGTGCAGTTAACAATAACAATATTGTTATTCGATTCTCGTTAATTCTCCATTCATTGAATTAAATCGTTCTACACACACATGTGTAATGTTTTACACTGTCTACTAACAACTTTATCTCTAATATGGTCTGAAATATTACTTTGTTTGACTCGGTGTACGCGGACGGAAACTTAAAATCGACAAGTTTGAGTCGCTGTGAGTTGTACACAAGTTGAATACGGTTTCCCCACGAAGTTACTTATATCTTCACACCTCATCAAAGGTGGAAGCTTTTAGTTTCCTATGATTTAATCGCACAATCAGATCGAATCCACGGACTCCACGGTATCGTTAAGCGGAGACATTTTCTATAGAAAAAGAGTAAATTTTCGTGGGTTCAAGCAGTCATGTTTAAGGGGCTCGAGATTCAGTGGTCACCGAGTAGGTTAATATATTGCAAAGCTAAGCAATTCTAGCCAGGTCAGTATTTAGATGGGTGACAATTTCTTGACACTTTGAGACCGCTCCGTGCCTTGTAGAGCACGCTAAGCCGTTTGTTCCAGTTGCCATAGAACCATCTTTGGTAATCGTTACGAACTTAGTTGGTGCCCTAAAAAGTCCGACAACAGTCTTTCTACAGAAATTTGATATCGCTAAACCTGTACCTGTACCTGGATAGTGGAGCTATGATAGCAGTCTCTCCACGTACAAAAATCGAAGTTCAACCGTATCGTAGTAGACTGAAAACTGATCAGATAAGGTCTGAGAAGGGACACATTTTCTATTAAAAATACGAGCAAATTTTCTTAAAAAACCTAATAACTTATGCACGCCACATACTACCGTTTGTGTTTACCGTTGTATGTAGTAAAGTATTAGTTTTATATCAGTGTGTCAGAGTCGAGTCGTTCTTGTCTAAATTTTTACACATCATAATAACAGTCTACGGACCACGAAAGTTACTTACCATTAGCTGAATGTTTTGCTCATTACACAGTAAAAAAAGTTTTCCATCCAGAAAAAAATATCGTTTAGCTATGAGAAATTAGTTTCCCTAGCCAAGTTGACATTGTCCAAGCGTATATATGTGATAATAGAAAACTAACAAATATATGGAAATTAGTCTCTCAACGCTAAGTGGTCAAAACAGAAAGAGAATAGATGCGTTAGCGATTGTAGAATGAGATTTGACGCTTGCATCTTGGGCAGCAGTGACTATATTTGTGATTTAACCGACATTTATTCCAAATATTCCGAGCTTATTTTTATATTTTCAGCACATATCATGACGCGAAAAAAAATACCTCATAGTATTATTATTGAATTAGATGATTAGATGACTAAATCATCTGTTTAAACTCAAACAAAAATATTTTCTTTTAGGCTTATGTAGATCGTATCCAGTACCTTCACACAAGCAAAATCACTTTTGTAACGGGGTCAATCCCAAACTAACATTACTAATTCTGGTTAAATAGTAAATCTATTACAAATAACTTTACTGCTACTACTAGTTTCACCTGACTTTTTAATTTTTTTAAAGTAGTTCGTAATTACTGCGGCTGACTGTACTTTCAATTATATCAACATACATTACATCCAATTTAGTGGATAGATATGATATAAATAAGTGTTTCATTATCTAATAATCTCCTTGTAGACAACGCGTTGGGTAATTTTCCACATTTCCATTAGTAATTGATAAAATAATAGGTACCTAACGGACGATTCATTTTCTCTCTCTTTGTATTGAAATTCGCCTGGAACAACACTTGATCGGTAACTAAATTTTGTTTAATTTTTTCACTTCTACGTTAATTATAACTTCTTAATCCCAGAGGATATTAGTAGGCGTTCAGTACCAACACAACAAATTTATAGCGACACGCCTGTATATGGTTGAAATGATTTTTGGTGTCACTATTTGAACTGTTACGTTTTCTAAGACGTCCGGGGGAAGGTTTGTCTTTCGAAAAAATAATCTCAGACTGTTTTTATCATTTTTTGCGTTGTCTGTCTGTCAACCACTTCCTCTAAGACCTCGCTAGATCTTTCCCCGTATTTTTAACACACATTTATTTTATTCACCTGTATGCTTGTTTGTTTGTAATCGACTTTTGTGTACGTGTTTTTTACACTATATTCATTTCTTCTAATTTTATGCTTTACTGATGCGAACAGCTACAGAGCGTCAGAGCTACCAATCATTTTGGTTCCCCTGCTCAAAATATTCCCACAACCTCACAGCATTCACTGCTCACAACAAAATTTCTTCCCCTTTTTGCATAATGATACCAAAAATCAACAAATTTATCCAAAATACAAAAAAATAAAAATAAAATGTAAGTATTTTTTTCAGTAGCCACATTTTCACAAAATGCAACAGATAATCATTGTAAATTTTAATATAGGTGATTTTATCTATATATTTAATTTATGAGAGAAAAATATTTCTTAGATAAAAAAATGGTTTAACTTGCTTTCGTTTTATTTCGAAATGCAAAATGGGCCAGCAGGAGAACCCTTTTTATGGTTTGTTTACCTTTAGAAAAATAGGTAACCAAATGAAATACCTATTAAAAAGACCAACCTCTTGAAGCAACTATATGAACTTGACACCATTTAATAAAAATGATAAGGTACCTATATGATATCGATTGACTAATTACTACAGCATATGCATAATATAATTAATCTTCGTGTAGTGACAAAAATATATTTGACCCGCGACAACCTAGACTGACGCCATGATATTGAAATGCGACTGTTATGTATAACCGGCGCGGCGATAAAAACTAACATCTTGCCTAATAGTCAGTTAAGGAGGAAGTGGGACTAAACGGAGTGATACCACGGCCTCACAGAAAACCGGTGTAAAATAGTGTTTGCGCTATGTTTCACCGAGTGAGTGAGGATACCGGAGGCCCATATCCCAATCCCCTACCTCCCCCCCCATTCCCAAAACGCCGGCAACGCACTTGTGACGCTTCTGGAAATGCAGGTGTCCATGGGCGGCGGTAATCGCTTACCATCAGGCGATACGTCTGCTCATTTGCCCGCTTAATCCATAAAAAAAAACTCGCTGTATGCCTTTGGTATGGTATTTCATCATCATGTGATGATCAGGTCATGGATTAATAAAATAGAGTGTCACTACACCTTACCCACTGTCATTCATCCCGTGGGCGACGTAAGCGCAACCGAACAAAAGTTGGCAACTTTTGTGTTGTCAACACGTGTCAGTGACAAAAGTTGTAATTTACCTACTTGTGTTGGCAACAAAAATTGTCAAGAAATGTTAGGAACCGTGTTTCTGTTTTTGGCGGTAAACATCAAAAGAATACGCTTGTTGCAGGTATTTATTAGCTCTGTGGAGACGCTTAATTGGAAGGTTTTTCAAATTGTTGGCGACTCGGTGTAGACACAATGGAAACAAAAGTTTGCGATTTTTTTAAGAGTTGCCAACAGTTGGAAACACTGAAATTTCCAACAATTTCGGTGTAGACGCGCCTTAACTCTACTCTGCCTGATGGAAAGCATGAGCAGAATCCAAGAGAGTGGTCATCATCACCAACTGTCTTGGAGATAAGGAAGCGTTTTACTTGCATATTTGTGTTCTGGTGTAAACAGAGACCCTACCAAATATTTTTGTACCAAATATTTTGATTTATTCCCTTAGGAAATGTGATAACAGTGTAGTTAGTGCTCAAATTTGATACGCAATATATGATTTAATTTAATCAATTAGATCATAACGGTTCGAGTACGACGAAGAGGTGAACAGAAGTGACAGCAACTGAGAGCGATCGCGGTAAAGTTTTCGTCTTACAATTTTTGTGATTGAAGCCTCTTGCAATAGTTGCAATCACTATGTTGCCTTTGGTTCAAATATTTTTAACAACTGTATAAAGAAAAATAAATAAAAATATTGACGGACAAGTAGGTCTTAGTGGTAAAACCGGTAAAACCGTAAGCCTTCCGGCTTAGTAGGTAGTTAGTAGCATTCGTTCGATTTAAAAATTTTCGATGAATGGTTCAGTCGAAGAAGCGTTTATCGGTAAAAAGTTCTTTCGCGATAAACCCAATTCGAAGTAACGTTCACGCGACGTTCTATTCATCGAACATGTGACTCTCGAAGTAAAATTCCGACCGGGGAGGCCCAATGATGCAGAAGCATCACTAGCCCGCCATGGTGTGGGTCACTATGCTGCATTGTCTGCATTCGCAGTGAGTATGGTGACCACCACTCTTGGATTCTGCTTATGCTTTCCATCAGGCAGAGTAGAGTCATTTTGGCAGGGCCAAACAAAAAAAAAAACAAAAAAAAAATATAAATAAATATAAATTTAAATTAAAATCTTATTTCTATCTTTTGAGTTCTTCAGTGAATTTAATAAAGATGGCAGACATTGACGCAGTCGGGTTGTTTTTTTTTTTGTACTTAAATATGTGCCATTACTTGCCATAAAGCTGATACAACGTTCAAGGAGTGTTACATCACCCTCATAAATAGATAAGGACTGCCCCGAAAGGTAAATATTATTTTCCTTACTCAATAATCATTATGATTAATTAAAATTTTATATAAATATTTCGTAATAGCCTATGACGTTCTTTATAGTTAGGTACATCACTAGAGATTATTTATAAGGCGTCTTTTTTATGTTAGTGGGCCAATTATTTTTTAGACACTACAGAAAACAATGTAAGTTGTATAAACCATATTAATACATATTATAAACTCGAAAGTAACTTTTACTGTCTTTCATAGCTAAACTGCTGCACCGATTTCAATGAAATTTGGCATATTTTTTCGGACATCTAATATAAAACGCCATCTAGTACCAAGCTAAGCAGAGCTTGTGTTATGGGTACTAGACAACTGATATAAATACATATATACCTTTTTTTTTGTAAATTCATACATATTATAATCCTTTACTAAACCATCCAAAGGTTGACATGTAGAAAATGCCATTTGGCATTAAGTCCGCCTAATGCAAATGTAATGCAGAAAGTATTGAAAAAAAATTAAATATAGAAAAACACCCCAACTCCGATACAAATATTAGCAAATCATACAAACATTTATTAACTATAATATACACATTTTTTTATTATTGGTTGTCTTTATGAACACAAAAACGGTTTGAAAATCATTTAATATTCTACAGTATATGCAATTATATATTCTACAGTATCCTACCTACTAATATTATAAACGCGAAAGTTTGTAAGTATGGATGGATGTTTGTTACTCTTTCACGCAAAAACTACTGAACGGATTTGGATGAAACTAAACAGTAATATAGCTTATACATCAGAATAACACTTAGGCTACTATTTGCCGCGATAACCGACATACACGCGGGGGGAGCCGCGAGCAAAAACTAGTATGCAATATTGTAAGGTGCTTGAGCATAAGGATAGGAAGGAAAGAAAAGGTGGAATAAATACCTGCCTGGTAATTGTCGGCGAAGCCGAATACCGGCAAGTAGCCGAATATTTGATTCATCTCTAGTCATAGCCATAATATCATAGGTTTTTGCATGAAAAATAAGAAAATTTTGTTTTGTAAAGAAAAACATAAAATATGTGGGAAGAGATGAAAACATTACAGAATAGTGTTGTTGTCTCTGTAGGTAGTTTGGATTCGAGTTAAAAGCGCGCATATTCAATTTTTTTTTTAAATATTTTGAATATCTATCACCGCTGTAACTGTTTTAACGCATATGTACTACATTGGTAATTTAGACGAATGATTTTCTGCTCTTCAACAGGAAAGCACCGCTCTTTTATTTTTATACTCGTATTGTTTTGTTGTTTGTCTACAAAAGGTTCTATTTCATTTTAGCAGCCGAATTTGAACTAAATATTGTGGTATCTGTAATAACTACACAGCTTAACTTGTTAACAGCATTAAACCACTTGTAACATTTGTGTTGCGTACGATTCGTGTTGAATGAACAAGATTGAAGATAGTCATATCTGTAACTAATAAATAGATAGTTGAATAGGTAGTTACACTACATAGTTGACAAGTATCTAAGTACTCCCGATAAAGAACAAGATAACAGTCTCGTAGACGACTCTTATTATTATTATTACCTATTCAAGTAACTTATTATAATTAAAGTATATTATAACAAGAGACCAGGTGTGCTTTTAATGCTTTTATAACTAGAAAGACACGATACACACACAAATTTAGATCACCTTTAAACAATGCAATGATCTCAATTTGCAAAAGAAACTTATTTTCCCGCCATCTTTGTGTTGTGTAATCAATCAACTACACAACACTAAATAATATTAGTAGGTATGTAATTTTATAAATACTTACCATAACGTGTCTGTGTTTTTTTTTTCGAACGGTGCTTATGACAATGCAAGGGATGTTCTTTCACGGTTGCAACTGGAAACTCTTTCCCACGTAAACACCTGTCAATTTCCCGCGAGGAGACTGCCGTTATGCGGGCGACGGCGGTACACATGTTTGCATGTACATAGATAACGTATGTTTATGTTTCTAATTACCGGTTTAGGGATCGCGTCACTTTGATTACAGTTATCGTTATTGAAATTTATCAATACGCGTACCGACAAAGTTCGAAGGGGATTTTGTATCGAATTTCCCGGTAAATTACCTAGTAAAACTTGGATTAATTTATTTTGTTTTTAGGTATCACAAGAAACCGGTTCGGTATTTTTCAGTTGCATACAAATCGTTTTAAATACTAACTAAACAGCTCGATTAAGGCAATAACGCAGAGGAACATCGTATTTATATGGTGATCCTGGATCCACTTCAGTTTACAGTGCATAAGCGGAAACAACATAGCAACAGCACAAAGCAAGCATAGTTTACAATTGACATCAGGCACTGCGCTCTTGCAATAAAGTTAAGAATTGTATTCGATGTTATCTTGTTAAGCGAACAAGATAATCGTAACAATACAGTGTAGTTGAGATAGTTACTTTGTACCAATTATCTCTATATCTGACCAATAATCTTAAACTTTTAGTGAGCATCCTATACCTACCCCGATCATACTTAAGATACAAAATAGCATATTTTTTTTATAAAAGACAACTCCCGCACTAGGAACATTCCAAATGTTTGACTGCCTCGTTGGTCTCGCGGTTGGCGTGTGCGAGTGCTGATCATGAGGTCTCGGGTTTGATTCCCGGGTCGGACCAAATGTTTGTATGATATGCAAATATTTTTTTCGGAGTTCGGGTGTTTTCTATGTATAATATGTATGCATTAACAACAACAAAAAAGTATATTTGTATTTATATCAGTTGTCTAGTACCCATTTTTTTTTTTTTTAACGTGTGGTAATCCCCTCGGACCGTCACCCCACCGGGGCTTGCGGTGGGGCGGTGTGTCGGACTCGAACCGACTAAAACCACACGGTGTGCCACTCTGCGCCTGTGAAGGGAGGAGTCCGGGAACTGCAGTTATTAACACGTCCGGACCCCTTCCAGCTCTTGCCCGCACTGAAGCGGGCACCGTCTGCTGGTAGTTGTCTAGTACCCATATCACAACCTCTACTTAACTTGGTGTTCGATGTACGAAATATTTATTTAATGTCGCTGGGGACTTCACAAACATACATGAAACGGACACAAAGAACCCCCAGACTCAGGACAATAATTGTGGATCACACAGTGTTGTCCCATGTAGGAAGCGGCGTGGCGACCATTTAAACCCCTAGGCCATTTTGTGCAGTCAAATAGGCAGTATAGACAATTACTTTTTATGGTATATGTGGACAAACAAACAGACGTAACGCCTGATGGTAAGCGATTACCGCCGCCCATGGACATCTGCAACAACAGAGGCGTCACAAGTGCGTTGCCGGCCTTTGGGGGATAGGGGAGTGGGGAGATTATGAGCCTCCGGTATCCTCACTCACTCGGTGAAACACAGTGCAAGCACTATTTTACACCGGTTTTCTGTGAGGCCGCGGTAACACTTCGGTCGAGCTGGCCCGTTTCATGCCGAATCGTACCTCTCCCACGGTAAACTGCTGTAAAACTTACTTAAATATATTTCTGTTTTGTTTTTTGGTGTAAGGGACGACGAACGGCAGCTTCGTCTGGTCGTAAATAACTACCTTCATCCATGGTCACCTACAGATAAAGAATCACTAGTGCGTATCTGCATAGTTTCCATTTAAGCCCTCACTTTGAGGAAAGCACCAAAAAAATCTGAATGGTTTTCTGATTCACAGTGGTACATACAAATGTGTATGTGCACAAGCTAGCACACATCCTTTGTCACAATACTAAACTAATATCGATGAGATAAACTTTCTACAATTAATAGAAGAAGGAGAATGAGTATCGGCACCTAGGTGTAGTTAATCTTATCTATACTAATATTATAAAGCTAGAGTTTGTTTGTATGAACGCGCTAATCTCAGGAGCCGCTGGTCCGATTTGAAAAATTCTTTCAGTGTTGGATAGTACATTTATCGAGGAGGGCTATATGTCATCACGCTACGACCAATAGGAGCGGAGCACCAATGAAAAATGTTTTTAAAACGGGGGAAAATTATCACGCTACGGGCAATAGGAGACGCAAACGAGGTTGCGTGGGTCAGCTAGTCTTATATATAAAAATCAATTGCTGTTCGTGTGTCTCGCTAAAACTCAAGAACGGCTGGACCGATTTAGTTGATTTTGGTTTTAACATTTCGTAGTCCAGGGAAAGTTTATACGGTGAAAAATTTAAAATAACTTGAAAATTCAAATGTCACGTGTACGAAGTAGCGGGCACAACTAGTTTTATATATTAGTAATTGCTAGCTGTCTAACACCATCTATCTTGCATTTCAGCCATAGTGAAAAAGCAACTAAAACTTATGGAGTACAATGCTTCATTACAATAAATAAATACACATTAATTGAAAATCCTTTTATTTAATCAAACAACAAGTTATTCTAATCGTATGTTTATAAGTCATATTACACTCGTACGAAATTATTTCGAATATCATTATATCTCCGATGCAGTGACATTCGTTAATTAAGATAATTATATTTCATTATTTTGTGACCATAACTTGAAACTCTCAAACAAAACAGGACAGTTAAGTGACCTATTTTGAATAATAATTAAAACGAAATTTGACTATCTTAGGGCCAGTTTCACCAGTTGTTGATAAAGTCGTAACCAGTAATTTGCCATCTAACACTATGTAACAGATAAAAGTTACAGATTACAGATACAAATATACATGTTTATCTGACATATATGTTTATACTTTTATCAAAAATTTGTGAAACCGAAATCTGTATTATTTTACAGATAAATAAGTTGACATTAGTCAATATCAGCAAGTGGTGAACGGCCCTCTTTATAAAACTTCATTGAACATTGTAATATATACTTACTAACCATTTTAAATCAAAAGGAACTGTGAACACAGCCTAAATTTTAAAATATAAAATCAATATCAAATTATAAACTAACTTATATTGTAGGCAAAACCTTGCTAGGGAGAGGCCTATGTCCAAATTGTCCAACAGTGGACTGTTGATGTGATGTAATTAATATGTATTTAAAGTTAAACTGAAGGTCTTTCTCGGACATTTTCATGTAGAATCCGTTACTTGATTAGGAAAATATTCATTCGTCTTCAAACCATATTGTGAAATACTGAACATAAAATGCAACGCGGTAATAACTCTTAAGAGCGGAGGGAGGAATGCTATAATAAAATTTCTAACCTAAAAATGATAAATAAAACATTGTAAAGTTTTGTACTAATTACTTCATAAAATAAAACCCCAACTAATATCTAAGGTTAGATAAATATCATAATGTGAGCTACTTTAGGTCATAATGATTTTTCTTATAGATTTTTAACATTGATACTTCTTTTACAAAATTAGGTGAGTGTTGACTAAAGTACGTAGATCCTCTATTAGGGATGAGTTCTTATAGGTATTACTAGCGGCCCAGTACGTGCTTCGCTACGTATAAAGTGAAATAACAAAAATTGTGATATAATTTGAGATTTAAACTATCCTATCTCTCAAGTTGGATCGAACTGCACATGGTGTGCAAATTTTATTAAAATCGGTTAAGTGGTTTAGGAGTCCATTGAGGACAAACATTGTGACACGAGATTTATATATATTAAGATAGCCCAGTGGCCTAGTATATAACATACTAAAAAATCTCAAAATAATGAACAACTCTCAAGTATAACTAATCTACATAATTAAACAAGAAATTTGGCTGAAAATAGGTGATTGTCTGTCGTATTACAGCGAGACAAAATGTCTGATCTAAGTCAACTTTTATTCCACTTTGAACACTATTCTAATAAGCCATAACGAATCTAATTATTTTAGTCATTTTATTAACATGCTTTAATTTGTTTAGCAAATAAAGTAATTTGTGATGGCGGTCAATAAGTCTAAACTAACCTAAAATATTCAACTTAAAAAAACGTTGTGACTGTCTTAAGCCGGGTCTCCACGGAACAAAAGTTGTCAATTTTTGTGTTGTCAACACGTGTTGGTGACAAAAGTTTCTGTAAAGCCGAGTCTCCACCGAACAAAATTTGGCAACTTTTGTGTTGTTAACCTTTTTTTTATGTGTTGTCAAATTTCGGTGGAGACGCGCCTTTACTTTTCATATGATCTCATTGATCACTTATCAAGTAATAACCGGTTATTGAAGGTTCCCATCTGTGGTTTAATTCCATTAAAGAAAAACAACTCTCTTTACAGTAAAGTGATAAACTCAACTATTAAGAGAGCTTCAATTCACGAGACCTATTCAACATATAGTGTGAAACGTTCTCGTAGGTCAAGAACGTTACCATCGTAGCTGGAACCACTCGGATTAAGTTGGGTTTGAGACCCTTGTAGAAGCCCCGCCAGCCTTCATGCCTGCGAAAGGTGAATTTACTATTAAATTATATAGTTATACCAAAAATATGAAATGTTTGCTCTTACCTGTTTTTGAATTTTTAGTACAACACTATTCCGTCGTGTTAAAATTTATTTATTTTATGTACCTACTCATAAATTCGTCAATGACAAGCTCATGAATGTTTAGTATATATACTTTGTCAGATATCAAAATGTAAGTAGGAGAACAATAATTATAGATATATTTGGCGAGAGAATAGTTCTACGAAAAATATTGGTTTCTACTAAATCTCGAGATATTATAATTTCGTGATCACGAGATTAATATGAAAAAAGCCAGGTGCTGATTTTGAGGTGAATAGCGACATTGCACTGAAGAAAGTCATCAAGAACATTGTATTTCAAAATAATGATTTCATGAAGTGTTCCTTGTGTTTTAAAGTTAAAATTTTTGCTGCTTTTAATTATCAAAAATTAATGTTTTACCTAAAGTGTTGTGTCTTAAAAATGTGTACAGCTAAAATACTTTTTAAAACGCTTAAATATCTAAATAAATAAATAACAAAGTCAATTTGCTATCATTTATTGATTAAACAAATTGAGTAGGCGATTTGAAACAGTTGAACTATAAGTGATTATACATATAAAAATATAATAATAATTGATTATTACAATTGTTATCGTGGCCAGCCACCAAATAAGACAATAATTATTAACACACATGGTCACAACGCTAGAGGAACGCTAAACGACAAGCTATCATATAATTATTATATTACATTTTTTTGTTTAATTACATAATAATATAATCTATTACGTCACGACACTTATATAATAGAATACTTAAAGATCAAAAGTGTATTCTAAGCATTAGTTTTGATGATATGTGGACAAATATTTCGCAGTGTGATGCTCTCAAAGACGCATCGTTGATTTCACTTACATTTTCTGTACAAGATTTGTGTCTTCGTTATTTTAAATTACTAAAATAAATTAACCCCACAAGCAAACGTAGGAAAATATCCTAAACTACAGATTATATTCATAATTTTTCTCAAGAAGCAACACACACGCAGACCGCATATTTCAAAGCTACCCAAATGTTGTAAAACACTGCAAAGAAGTGACGTCATTATATTGACGTTATTATATATATATATATGTTACCGAAAGATTGTCAAAACCGTTAGATTGTAATCTATCTTGCGAGATTGCAAACAGTCGAAAGCTTGTAAAATGATATCGACGAATCGCAAGTCACGCGCTGATTGGTTGAACAGCATATGTCCCGTGCCGCCATATTTGTTTGTTAATTCGTCTTTGTCGCCGAATGTAAAGTATTTTTGTGATTGTAAATTGATTTCATGTTGAAAATACCTCACAGCTTTAGCATTAGTTATGTAAAATTGTTGTGACAGTAAATTAAATTGTGATTAATTAAAGAAGTTCTAACCTAACTCTATGGCCATTGAACGGTCTACTGTAAAACCGACCAATCAGGGACAGTTGACAATATGACGCCCGTAAGCAGTATATCACAGTTGACAATCTATCGATAGTTTGCAATCTCGCTAATTAGATTATAATCTAACGGTTTTTACAATCTTACGGTGACATATATATGCCAAAGCGACACTTCTACTCTGCCTGATGAAAAGAGTAATTGTCATTGCGAATGCAGACAATGTAACAATGCAGCATGTTGACCTACACTATGGCGGTCTATAGAGATGGTTCTGCATCATAAATTGTTTAAAGTGGAGTTAATGTGTAAGGCTATGCCTGTATACTAAAACCACGTTAACCTACTTACGTCTAATTTAGTCTTTACATTTAAAATCTGGATTTAAATGAATTTAAACAATAACTTATCAACAATAAATTCACTACGGATGTGAATACAGAGTATGATAAACTATATTCTAATACTTTATTATTTCGACACTGATTTTTTGGAAGTCTTATTATTCAGTAAGTCTCATGGTATAACAATTCAATTATTCATAGTGAAATATAGTTTTAAATCATGTGTTCGCGAGAGTAAACTAGAGCTTAAATTTCACCACGGTTAAGACACATTAAAACGTTTAAAACATTCGTTTTAAAAACATATTGATCGAAAAATTACGAAATTCGGCCTTTTACCATTAGGAGTTTGCAGTTGAGTTTAACTAGAAAATATTAGGATTTGCCGCAGTTCGGGCTTATACAGTAACATACATCCGTCTTCAAATATTTCGCGTCCGTTAGTTTTCAGTAGTGCACATAAAATGCGTCATCCAAATTTAAGCCTTAACTTGCTATAAATAAGACATCGTTTTGTGCTTTAAAGCAATATACTTTCGTCATGACAATTTAGAAACCACAATAACAACTTCAGAATATTGTTCAAAGCTAAAAATCTCCTCCAGAATTTATCAATACTTAGGTTTAAATTAATATAAATAAATACTACAAATTAGCCCTGTAGTGTCTTGTCTTTAGACGTATCTCTAGCGAAGGGACCTCATCTCAAATAGATCAAATCAGATTACTTAAATAATCACATTTCATTTAGTGTATTTCGTCCTCATTCACAACCAGTTGTCAGAGGAGAAAAAACGATCTGTGTACACAACCACTTTTTTTTAAGACGATAGATTTTATTTTTTACCCGACTATGGCAAGGCCAAAAGGAAGGTTAATATTTTTTGGCAGTCTATGTATATTCCACCGCCTGATGTACTATGAGCCGATATTAATTAAAGAGGTGTCAACAGATTCGTAATAATGGCTTGAGTTACATAGCCTATGTAAATTTTATCGATAATTTTTAGTAGAATTATAGTTTCTTAAACTTTTTGTCGCCGACGAACAATCTATTGTCTTTGGCAACTGGTTGAGTATAAAGATCATTTTTTCTTCTTTGGCAACTGGTTGTGAATAATCTCAGTTGTCAATGTGACCAGGAGGTATTTTAACAATCAAACACTCAATTCTTTGTAAGTTTTTTTCTATATTTTTTTTCGGTTTTTATTCTTTTTCAATTTAGAACGTCGTACATTTACCTAATTATCGTAATAGATAGTGAATCGCTATGTGTGAAATAAATAGAATATTTTATATAATTTCCTAATTACATCGAAACTTCCACGACCTAAGGTTGTGCGGGTTGTACTACAATTAAATGACAAAAATGGGGGGAGAGATAGGTAAATTTTTGTATTTTTTTTATTTATATTTCTAGGTGATGGAATTTTATTGGGGATATAACAAGGAGACAGTCATATTTTAATATTAATAATTAAGACAGAAAAGCTTCATACTTGCAAAATGTATATTTTTTTAGATAAAGGTGAAAACAAAGCATGACATTTATTTTTAATATTAAGTGGGTACAAAGCAAGATGAAACAATACTATCTTACATGCTAAAAATCCTAACGTCGTCTCACCACACATGTAACGTTGTTTCGAAAAGTAAATTGTCTTTTAATTTTTGTTTTTATTATTTAAATACTTCGGAAATCGTAAGTTTTAAGTACATACCCTATTATCACAAAAATATAAATTAAAACTAAATTGTGCTATGCATGGCAATACTTTGTGGTGTTGCCAACTTTAAAATTAAATTCAGTCATAATCTGATGGGAAAGAGTACAACATCTATTTACAAGAGATTACTAAATAAATAATAAATAACACAACATATGTCGTGAGACAGATTTTACATTTATATTAACATATTACAAGTACTATTATTTTACAATACAGTCAGTGACACGAACTTTCACAATACTCTCATCTAATCTTTTCTAGACATTCTTTTAATGCATTAAATAAATTCAAAAAGCTTGAGTCACTGACTATATAATCAATTTCATATTTTCTAATCATAATTTTACAATTCCTCAAAACATAAACCGTTACAAAAATTAGGAAACTTATTTTGAGCTGTGCTCTAATGTGTCCCTTTACCGGCTAATATGCTAAATCGTAAGTCCTAACTGTCTATCAGCGAACATTTTAAAACAGTTTATCAAATGATCATTTCGAACTGCGAGAGTCACGTCAAAGTTAACAATACAAAACAAAAAGGAAAATGCGAAATTATACAAATACGAGCTAAAATATAAATTATCCCGCTTATGAACTAGAACTCTTACCTCAAACACTCCTTGGACAAAAAAAGAAAAAATAACACCGGTATAGTCTGGCGTGAGAACTGTCAAAATCAAAAACATAATAATAAATAGTTGTGTACATATTTTCCCATCAGATGACAATTTGTATTTATTCGTTATTAGTAAACTTTTCCCAAATGAGCATAACTAAGCATATATTTGGCGTTACATGGAGGAGGTACGGTGTTAGGCCTTTGTAGAAGCCCCTGAGGCGTTCGTACCTCCAAGTCTCGGTGATGCAGTGCCAGGCGCCATTGTAGCTGCGGTGGTGGTCCTGGAGTCGAGCCCTCACTACCTGGTAAGGGTAGGTGGCGCCAGCGGCAATTAATTTCGATATGGCGGCGAACGTTAAATACTCAACTGACGTCTGAAATAGAAAAGGACCATTGTTTAATATTAAAAAAGATCGGTAAGCAGCTGAATAAAGGCTTTTCCTTTATCCTTTCAGATCAAAAGGCTGAGCAAAAGTTAGACATAATATTTTCTGTAGGTCCGGTTTAGAATTGCATAGATGTCTTAAATCCTATAATCCTGTAAACACTTAGACCCATCAACAACCGATAACGTTCCACTGCTGAGCTCGGGTCTCCTCTTGGGAGAGGGTTAAGGCCATACGTCCCTACGCTAGCCAAGTGCGGGTTGAGAACTGGCAAGACAACGTTGTGGCTACGTAATCTTGCCGTTGGATGTTTTTATGCCGCCCAAAGGCCTCCAACTAAGCTTCACGACTGTTATCCTACGATAACAACCGGGACCGACTGCTTAACGTGACCTCCGAATCACGGAGACGCTCATGGTATCATGCCACCAGTGGTCACCCATCCAGGGGTTCGTTTTCATTCGATGATTGTTTCTAATCAACTAAACTATGAGCGCCTAAGACCAAATTTAATTTAAAAAAAAATACTAGGTGGCGCTAGTAGTTTTTTTAAAATTATATTGACGCTTTTTCACGCTCTGCTTAAAGGACCCTGGATCATAGTGGAGTGACTAAATTATTTTCACAGGAAGGAAGAGACGAACCGTTTGGTTCGAGAGCGTATGTCTATCACTCTAAAACGGTGACTTCCAAGGCCAGCACGTGTTGTCGTGTGCAGGAAAGGAGAAAACGGGACCAGTTGGAAGAGTTCATCAGAACATTCATCACCATAAAGGCGGTCGCAACGTTTTAACATAAACAATGACATATCTGTTGTTCTTATATGCTAAATACATACAATATACAGTCCACGTGTAGATAAGTCGATATAAATGCAATATGTATGGAAAGCAATATGAATTTAACATTAAAAGTAATATTAATGGTAATAAATAGACAAGTAGGTTTTTATACATTTATATGAGACAATATAAGTTCATTAGCTAGGCGTAGTACAAAGTTAAAATGAGGAAATCATTATGAATATGTTTATTAAATGAATATTCCGCATAGATACACTATATTATTATTTCATTATAAAAATTTCCTTTTAATCATTATTTTGAAATTAGCATAACATATTAAACTTCTTCATCTAAATAATTAAATATTCATAGAAATATATGTACATTACAATTTTATTATAATGGACATATTATATTATTGTGTGTTACATTATAGTGTATCTCATAATGTAACTGCAGTCTATAGGAATCTAGGTATATTATTACAATATATAAAAAGACTATGTGACCCACGTAACTTCGTCTGCGCTCTTTTCTTAATTATGCTCCTATTGGTTTAAGCGTGATGTTAACTATCCTATCTGACGCAATCCGCAAAACACACATTTCAAACAATGTGTTTTCCTGACTTGCTGTTTAGACAGTTTCTGGGTTCAAAACGTGAGCAACAACGTGATACGAGTATTAAGTTTAATAGATAGGAATGAACTTTAACACAAATATAGCTTTTACTCTCGAATAGAACATAGTCCAAAGAAGGATAGGATGCGAGAAGCCGAGGATCGAACTAAGTGGCGTGCAAATAGAGAGGCCTATGTCCAGCAGTGGACTGCGATAGGCTGATGATGAGAACATAGGCTACTTCGACAATATAGACATTATGACGAGCTGGCCGGTCTTTTCTATTATAATTAAAGCTTTTATATTATTTTCTGAAACTTATAACTAGCCGACCCACGCAACCTCGTTAGCGTCTCCTATTGCCGTAGCATAATAACTTTCCCCAGTTTTTGTAACATTCTTCATTGATGCGCCGCTCCTATTGGTCTTAGCGTGATGATATATAGCCTATAGCTTTCCTCGATAAATGGGCTATCTAACACTTAAAGATTTTTTCAAATCGGACCAGCGGTTCCTGAGATTAGTGAGTTCAAACAAACAAACTCCTCCGCTTTATATATTAGCACTGACGAAATATAACTATAGACTTACATCGCATGAACTTAGAGTTGTACGCGGATGTATAATAAGCTTAATGTTCACTAGATGTCACTAAGTGTATCAAATTGTAAATTTCAAAGATATTTTCTGAGCTTCTACTCCGATACGAATCCGAGAGTAAACTGTCAAGTTTATTGTTTTTGTATTAGTGGAAATGTCCCACTAGATGTCGTTTTCCACATAATTACATTAGTAATTTATGTGATATTTTATTAAATCGTCCAAGAGCACACAAATAAATAAAATTGAAATGTCTGTTTATAATTTCAAATAAACAGCTTCTTAATAAATGCTTCTCAGTAAATACGGTATATGAATATATATTTTTTGTATGAAACTTTTTAAATTTTCACATAAAACTCTGTATGTAGGTCTAGCTACTTAATTGTGTTATAATAATCAAAATTTGTTGAAAAAATCCATATCTTAATATATATAAATCTCGTGTCACAATGTTTGTCCTCAATGGACTCCTAAACCACTTAACCGATTATAATAAAATTTGCACACCATGTGCAGTTCGATCCAAATTGAGAGATAGGATATATATCTTATTATATTAGGTTATATTATTCAGTGATAAAAACTCAGTAGGCTGAAGCCTAGGGCGGCTTCTTTTAGGGGGCGGCAAATTAAATGATTTAAAAAAACTACATTACTGTAATAGAAATGGAGAAATTAAGTCTTGGCAGTTTAACAAGAAGAAATAATGTATTAATAGTACTGTTTGAGAAATTCTATATGCTTGTTAAAATACATCTTTGTAAATATCTGTTTATAAGACATCTCAATAGCAGTTAAATTTTACAATTTAAATTAGTAATTTTAACTAAACACTTTCTTAATTACCACTGAAGGTGGCATGAGTTGCTAGAATGCACTGCTGCGTCCGTTTCAGCGGCTGGCGGCAAATTAGGTCCAAGTAGAAATTTTCATCCTTGGTCCTTTCCGCCACCTCTTTCTGTGCAATGTCATCTTCGCAGAAGATAAAACTCTGTTGCTATCCACTATGGAGCATAACATGGTTGGCAGCGAGAGATATTCTCCCATAACTGCATTCTATATCCAACGCTGCGATGCTCAAGTAATGGCACAGGGAATCGGCTCAATACACTGGACAGGCAGGATTCAACTCACTTCTAGTAACCGCGTGCAGGTATTTCCGAAGCAACTGTGACCGGAAAGAACCTGCGTTACGCCGAACCAATCTCACATGGATATTCCTCACAACGCGCATTCTGCCTCCGTAGACATTATGTGATAAACGCGTGTGGCTCAAACCAACAATACTCTCTACTGTCTACTCTCTACTCTCCTGTGGCGCACCCTACTCTAGGCGGTCAGTGCTACCGTCTACACCGGGTATCGTAAAGTGTTATTAACCGGAGAATTCTGCGTTCCATCTTGTCGCAACACTCAGTTTACCTAAATTTGGCAAAAGCTTTCGAGCAAACTATTGAAAGTGTGTGTGTGAAACTGTCGTCAACCTACTGTTAAGGAACAGGCCTAGATACATTATTTGGGATTAATACAGTACGAGAACTGAATTGAACACGATTGAGGCGCCTTAAAGTGGCCTCAGATATTCATCTTGGAACGACACGTATATTTTATTATGTAACAATAATGATATCTATGTCGATTACTGAAAGAAAAATAATGTAACAGCTCATAATCTTCACTTTTTAAATATTTAAGTAAACTTAATCTTTATTAAGTTAATTTTTTTTTTTTCGTGGGTAGGTGTTGAAAAGTTCACACGCATTTGTAAAAGCTCCTTGAATATTTTAATAATTTACTTAGTATTTGCAAGGCCTTCATTGTTTACATGTGTTCACTGAAGTTTCTAAGCCACCTGCCAGCTTTTTTTTGCACAAATATAAACATCTGCAAACCAACTCTTACAAGTTCATCAAGTTCCTCAAGTAATTTTATTGTTCTGAGTATACAAAATGTACCTATTTCTTATTTCACGCAAAATTCAATTCACTATGATTGAAATACTAATATACAATCGAATCGAATCGTCAATTGTCAAGAAGTTTCAATTCGGCTGGAATCTCTGGCGCTGCACGCGCTGTGTGGAGACGTGGCTCCGTTACGCATCTGCTATCGTATTTACAATGGGGAGTACTCCGAGCAATTGATTGAATTGATCCCTGCCTCCTTTTTTGCCATCATCCTACGCGACTGCAGTTTCATCCTCATCATTTAGGTGTCAACTGTGCGCTTTTCGAGAAAATTTCTGCCCTACACAACAAAACTGTGGAATGAACTGTTGACTGCGGTATTCCCGGACCAATAGGACCTTCAATCAATCTTCAAGAAAAGAGCATACTTCTCCTTAAAAGCCTTGTGACACCTCTGGTGTTGCGGGTATTCATGGGCAGCGGTAAATAATAAATAAATAAGTTGCCGTTCATGAGTGCATTGTTTCTCGTTGTTTACTGCGTGTTTTGGTGATAATGATGGTTTTGGAGAAAATTATTTGCTTTCTCCAACGGCTAACTGGATAAAATTACCATCTTCATCCTCACAGTTTTTTGTTATGGGGACTCTTTAAGAAATTAACTAAATTACTCCTAAATATGGTCCTTAGCAACTTTGCTGTTGGATTTTTGTTGCTTTTGCCAAAATTGCGCAAACAAATTTTCTATTACATCCTGATTCAATTTTTAACCGACTTCAAAAAAAGGAGGAGGTTTCTCCATTCAACCGTATATATGTTTTTTTTATGTGTGTTCGCGGATAACTTCGTCGTTTATGAACCGATTTTGATGATTCTTTTTTTAATGGAAAGTAGATGTCCAAACGATGATACCATGATAAGGACATTACAATCTGACAATGGCATCCAAGAGAAATCAAGTCGAACATTGAAGTTGGTTTTTGTTTTAGTTAATTGTGTAATTTTTCAAATAATTTTTGCCCGTCTTTATCGCATTTAATGCATGTTTTACTTTTTTTAAACAATGCGTGTTTCTATGGCATCTCATATTTTTTTTATTACTGTTCAATGGGCCTATCTGTCAATTTTGTAAGTGATCGATTCAAGTTTTAAGTTTTGTCTATTTCGTATGGTTTGGTAACATCTTGAAACGAAATTTGCTCATTGCCGTTAACATAGTTATTGTTTAAAAAATGATTTTGAATACTTTTAATTAAATGTGGTACATCAAAAAACGCAAATAATTTTACAAAACGTTGCAAAAGAAAAAGGGAAAGTTACTAGATATTCCTGATTTCTTGCATGTATTTTGGTTTTTGTAGCCCGACCGCAAAAAACAGCTTTTAGCAGAAGCCCACTTATTATCAAATAGTTTATTTATAGTAGCTTTTAAAAGAGTTGTAACAATTCTGCTTTTACTGCTGATGGAATATTATAAGTTACACATTATTGCGATTTCATCGAAAGTGATCACACAAGCTTTATCTTCAATTAATGCATTTCGAATTTCTGTTATTCTTTTTTTTAATAGATCAGGGCAAAACAATCGGATTTTGCTAGCCACTTTCGGAGTTTCGGATTGTGGTTGGAGCGGCAAGTACTACACCTTGCCGCCTTAGAAAAAAATACACTTTAGATTTGTAAAATAATGACAAGCTGAATTTATTTTCGTCTTCTGTCCAATTCATAACCTTTATTTTCTTAGCTGCATCAATGTCAATTCTCTAGAAACCTCTTCTGAACTCTTTTAGATTTTAAAATGCTGTCATCAGATTTTGGTTTTTGCCGTAATTTAAATAATACGATAAAAAAATTGTTAGAAAACTGTTTAAAGTGTATGTCTATGAAATAATATTTATTTGTTAATATCCTGACTGATTTAATGCGATTTTAATATTACTTGTTGTACAAATTAAAATATGTATAATAAAAACTTGAGAGGTGTCAAGGAACACCCGGATGGAACGAAGTTTATATATATATTATATTTGATATGCTCCTACTAATAAAAATGCGCATAAAATACTCAAATTATTTTAGTAATAATCAAGCTTTACAAATATACTATAAAACAATATATTTTATGTAATTAATGCAAAAACCCAACATCACGTGGTGTTCCCAGGCGGTCACCTTTCCAAGTACTAACCACGCCCGATGTTGCTTAACGTCGATGATCGGACGAGAACCGGTGTATTCAACATGGTATGGACGTTATATTTAACGTTGAGTATCCAGCACTATGACGTCAATTCAATGTTAAAAGTGTCATTACAACTTTTGGCACGAAAAGTGTCGTTACATTTTTTTCCGTCTAGCCCCCTTTCGCGACGCGCGATAAGGAACTTCGTTCCAAAATAAAGATTGTACTTTGCAGTTCAATCATTTATTTTATATTAAAATGACATATAATGACCTAAAATTTATTGATTATGCCATATCAGACAGGAAATAAAATCGCTCAACATTATTATCTACACCATAGATTTACATGATTGAATAGAATATATTTAAATTAGGGGGCTTCCATTAATTACGTAAGGTGTTTTAGGGGGGAGGGGATTGAGCTAAATCTTTTCAAATCTCACTTAAGGGGGTCTTGGCAAATATCACGTAATTATTGTGTAAAATTGCGTGAAAAATTATTTCCGAATCAAATATGGCCAAATCTGACACAAGTGTTTCTCGTATTCGTCCGAACTCCGCAGAGCAGCGAAGTAGCATTCGATTTTGCTTTGCTAGTCTTCAATAGAAGTAATAGAACAAGTTCAATAATCCAACACGTTTACAGCCAAAACATAAATTTTAAGAATCTCGCGTGAGATTTGGGGACGGGGGAGGGAGTTGAGGAAAATCTTACGATATCTCACCAAGGCGGGAGGGGAGGTCGAAAAATTCTCAAAAATGCCTCACGTAATTAATGAACGCCCCTTTACGATATTTCGTTGAAATAATTTGTTTGTTTACTTACTCTTCGTAAGACAACTAACCATTTGACAAATCAAAGCCCGACGTAATCGTAGCCACTTGGTGGCGCTATCATCGCGCATCCAGCATATAATATTCTATATGTCATATATGTGTATGTATATATATAACTTATAAATGTGACATCTAGCGTAGTAAATAGGTCATTATATTCAAGTTTATTTAAATCGATTGCAACGACATCTCCTAAAAATAGGTGATAACTTTTAGTTACGCAATTGAAAATTATTTTTTTTAAACAAGCATTAGAAAGTAAGATTTATATTCGAAAAATAATAAAATAATGACTATAATTGAAGCATATCAATAAAATAGTGATAGAGTTTGTTAAACTATTTCTAGTGCCTTATTTTTGCGCGCCATCTAGATTTAGATTAATTGATAAACAGTAATTTTGTAACACTGCTGGAAGTTTCAATATACGAATATTTTGAAATAGTGATATTTTAAGATAATTTGTATTCAGATATGGATATTTTTAATGTAGAAGTTTTATGACGAGATTAGATTAGTAACCTTGCACTAAGTGATTGTTTTTTTTTTTTTTTTTCTATCTATAAACTACAACAGCTGTTTATGTCTGCTTCAGCTAGGTACCTTGATAAAAAACAAAGAGTAACAGACGTTTGTACACTTTGTATCATGTACTTAATCATTGCCAAGTTTATCTATACTTATAATAAAAATGTAAGAGGTCCAATTCGGTACATTAAAGATATTTTGAATTTTTTTTTGGAGGGCTCTGTATAATCGATACTGAAGCCAAAACTGTATTTTTTTTTTTGTCTGTCTGTATATCTTGGCCGCGCATCACGCTGAAACTACTGAATGAATTCAAATGAAACTTGGCATGATTTGAGTTCATACTAGGAGGTAGGACATGGGATACTTTTTATCCCGAAATTCAGCACGGTTTCTTGGAGAGAGGGAATGAAAGTCAAAATATGTATTTAGGTGTAATTCAATAACACATAGTCCGATTTCTTTCATTCTTTTTTTGCTAGAAATAAAAAAAATAAAAGATAACGGAGTCTTTTTTTTGTCCGCGACTGTACACTGCCTGTGGGAAGCTGAGACAGATATGTAAATATGGCGGTACGAAGTTCGCCGGGTCAGCTAGTTCATAATAATAATAGTGTTAGATATTCACACAACCATCTAGTGCCAAACTCAGCAGAACTTGTGCTATGGGTAATTAACACTAACACACCCATACCAAATCAAAAATAAATGTTTATGCACACAAATGTTTGTCTTGAGCGGGAAACGAACCCGCGATCTTTGACGTAGCAATCCGTTAGACAAACCACTACGCCATTACGGCATTCAGCTTTCAACTACCATTTATTATTTAAGTTATTTCATCCAACTATCGCCAGTTCGACACATCCCTCAGTTGTAATTGGGTTAGTCAGTGGAGGTTTGTAACCTTGCCTATAGCAAGACGTGTGATTGGTTGGCCATTGTAATTTGAGAGAAAAAAGTAATTAAAAAGCATCCGCTGAGTCACACTCATTTAAACAGAACTAACAGTTCACTTGGTTTAAACAGAACGTCTGAGTCTGGGTGTTCTTTGTGTCCGATTCAAATATGTTTGTTAAGACCCCTGCATGTATGCTTTTAGACAATGTATATTACTAATGCGGGAGTTGTTTAAAAAAACCGAAGATTAAACTTACTAATTTGATGTCAATCGGCAGATTCCTGTATTGGTTGTACCGGTTCTTCATTTCCTCGTACGTCATGAACTGCAGCGCGCCGTGGGACACGCCGAACATGCCGGGTACGAAGCCCTGGAAAGTTTATTATAACACATAAGCATTCTATGAACGTTACTGTAGGACATTAGTAGGTAAAGTTAAGAACAGGTTGTATGGTTTTATTTTGTTGGTATCTATGTTAATATGTTCTCTCTGTGGTTATTTTAATCTTTGCTACTGTCTCTTTGCTTGACCATCATCCGATTTCGTTAAATCATTCTGATGTCTTTTTGAATAAGTCCTGTGAAACATGTGCCCCATGTTTTATTTAACAGCATCAGATATGGAATAATGGAATGGATAATGAAATATCTTTATTTTTCAAGGTAGACTATTAACCAAAACAATTTCCGTGATAAAATTACTATTAATATAAGATTAGTGTTAAAAATACATTCATGTTTGATGGCGCATGACTCATAGTCAGGGCCAGCCGTACCTTACTCGTGCACTGGCGATGCCGTTTTCATAGGCTGACTGAGGCTGAACACTACATGATATTGATAAATAAAAAAAAATGTCCATAATACCATTACCGATCTATTTAATACTAGTGGTCGAAATCGACTCTTATATTCTTTTTATAGCTTTCAGCACTATTCCTGCATATAGACTTTAACTGTGCTAAATTTCATACTCCTCCGCTCGCATAATTTTTGTAAAAGCGGTTAGGAGTTACAAAAAATATTACAAATCAAGTTCAGTTAATAAAATTCTTTGTCTAACTTCTAAAATTCATTTATGTTGTAAAGATAATGCCTAGTGCGTTACAATTCCAAAGTGCACGGTTCATGGCTCAAAGATATACCAGCTAAAACTAAACACCAAGTAACACAAAATCTAACTTAGCAATAGCCTAGCAATTGGTACAATCAATATTGAGCTACCGTTCTCATTTGTCTAGCAAGTGGCGCGGGCTCTGAATCACCGTCTGACCGGACAGTTTAAGTCAATCTATGATCGCCTTTGTCCCGAGTCGACCAGTATGAACCGATGCAAATTGCATTGTATCACAAACAACAGGCCCGAGCACTTAAATGATTTCGTCGACACGAGTTCCACCGCTTACACGAAAGATGTCATAACGATTTGTGCCAAGAAGCGAAAAAATCAGAGATCGTCAAAGCTTACTCTTCGACGAATATAAAGTATATGATACAGTATATTTTCCTTTTAGATTTATTTACGATTTCTTTTTGGTCTTAAAATGTGGTATTTTTCTCCGAACATATGTTTTAACACATAATCACATTGGTATTTTTTGCACCTCTCAAATGTAACTAAATACTCCATAATACTGTGATATTGAAAAAAACAGGAAGAAAATTTTAAAATCAATTGTAAATATTCTTAAAAATATCGATATGTTTATTATTAGATTTGTGAAAATAAGATTTTTTTTAATAAACCTAAGTCAATTGTTACAAGACATAGACAATGATATACGTAACGAAAACAAATTAACTTCAACGTTTGTATTATGTAATAAGGAAACAGTGCAGCGACAAAGGTGTTCATTGGAAAATTTCCTCGAGCGATTATGGTAAACATTGGTGGCAGTTGTTTCTCCAAAAAAAAACTCGTTTCAGAATCTTTTACCTGTGATATTAATCGGTAACAGACAGGAAAGGTCTGATGGAAAAATCGGTAACAGACAGGAAAGGTCTGATGGAAAAATCTATGTCTGCCGGGAATTTTAGAAATGTATGCAGTCTGTTAGGCAAGGTTTTAGGGTAAGTCGTGTGCAAAAAATAATACCAACTTAGATAACACTTTGTTATTAGCTGGAAGGATTAATTAAGCTAATACAGTATTAACTTGCCTTAACTTAAGTACGTCAAATTGTCGATATATTGAAATCTCAGCACTTATCTGAGTATAATTGATAAACGTTGATAATTAGGTAAATCAGAGGATAAACATTATATTAATTATAAGACAATGGAAAACAATCTACATAGTTTCATAACTAAATATTTCACATCGCATCCAGGGCAAAAGTAGAAAGAAAGGCTAAAGAATGAAATTATTTCATGATGCTGAATAGCTAAGTCATGTAGACTAAACTGCATTAATTACTAACTTCGAAATCTAAGATCATTTTCATAAATTAGTTTTATACCCATAAAAGCGGCCAAGTGCGAGTCGGACTCGCGCAATAAGGGTTCCGTAGCAGCAAGTAACATAATATAAAAGTTCTTGTAGTTCGTTGTGACTTTGGTGGTTAACGATTTATGACGTATTAAAAAAAACTACTTACTAGATCTCGTTCAAACCAATTTTCGGTGGAAGTTTGCATGGTAATGTACATCATATATTTTTTTTAGTTTTATAATTATCTTATTTTAGAAGTTACAGGACACACATTTTACCACTTTGGAAGTGTCTCTCGCGCAAACTATTCAGTTTAGAAAAAAAATATTTTAGAAACCTTAATATCATTTCTGGAGACCAATCCATAGATACCCCACATGTATAGGTTTAATAAAAAAAAAATTGAGTTTCCGTTCGAAGTATCCCAGTACCCCGAAAATTTATTGTTTTTTTTATTTTTGTGTGAAAATCTTAATGCGGTTCACAGAATAAATCTACTAAACAAGTTTAAAAAGTATAGTTCTTATAGTTTCGGAATTAAAGTGGCTGTGACATTCGGACGGACAGACATGACGAAACTATAAAAGTTCCGTTTTTTGCCTTCGGCACGGAACCCTAAAAATGGACCCAACCCGCACTCGGTCAGCGTGGGGACGTATGCACTTAACCCTCTACTGAGAGGAGACCCGAGCGCAGCAGTGGGACATTATGGGTTATTGATTGATGTTGATGAAAAATGACATTTGATATTGGACACATCACCGGGGATTTAAAATCTATTCAAGACTTTGGTTGATGAGATCGACGCTTCCCCATTAGTAGAGGCCTCCGACAGGTGTTTAATATATTTTTAAGTACTTTATAACATATTGCCTATATCCTAATACTTATTGGTACATAACAATGCGGCGATGGATTAAGAATATGGAGTGTCATCACATCAAGAGCCAACTTAGGCGCTGCGCAAACGTGTTGCTACTACTGGCCACTGGTAACCGTAGTTACTGTGTCCGGTGGCGGCAACCGTAAACAGTCACAGGTTGATACTACTGGCCACAATTCGTCGCTTGTTTTCCGCCAGTCTCACGATGTTGTAAGGAAATTTGTTAATGTTGCTTGTGTCTTCAACAGGTTTTCAGTTACCGACACCGAACACATTATGTGGAAGCAACTAGACACAAAAAATGTTTAGGTACGTATGCGCAGCGAGTGGATGATTTCATACTGCTTATATAGAAATCAAATATACATCGGTGGCTTGTATCCGCCACAAGGCACAAGAGTGTCCACGTTTGCGCTCTCCCTTAGTAAGCAAACTACACAGGAAAACAGCTAAGAGAAGGAAGACTAGAAACAAAACTTATGGGCAATGTAGTTTATATAGTAAGTCAAAACCTCAAAAAAAATATGCTGTGAACACATGTTCAATATCCATTTATTCACGTAATTCCTTTCAATCAATCAAATACATGCCTTGCAGGCTTTAAGATAAAACACAATTTGCAACATACGAACACGTCGATTTAACATTTATTGTTTGGAATTGCATTTGATATCTATTGAACTTTGACCAATACGACCAGTTTTAACTGGCGAGTACATTTAGCTCACAACAGCTGATACAGTTCAGTACCTAAATGCATTGTCTGGGAATCTGATAAATATAATTTTGTGAAGTTTCTAGAATTTATTTAGCGTCTTAGATGTTCAGCCAAGAAACAGGCAAAGCGTGGTAAAGAATTATGAAGAGATAACTCTTTGCTCAGGCTGTTTCAGATCAGGATTGAAAAGACCAAGTTTTTTAGGCTCAGATTAGATCCCAGAACAGCGACCAAGGACTTGCTTTTAAATAATTGTTGTTTTTATCCGGATTTGTCCTTGTCCTGCAAGCCTTTTTATATTAGTTTCAACTTGTCATCCCTATTTCGTTCCAATTTAATCTACTAATCTTGCAATACTAATCCGCCACCTTCTATTTAACCGCATAGACACTAGACGACAGTTAGGATTGTCACCTTATTGGTGACTGGAAAGAGATACAATCGACCTCAATATTAAACATATTCAAACAATTAAAGAGATATGCGGCACATGTGCAAGTATATTACAGGTATCAACGCAAACTAAATTAATAACCTTGATATACTCCAGTTTATTTAGTAGATACCGTCGATATAGGCAGATATTCAGGGGCATGTAGGTCGTAATTAAAACGCACGCATTTTGCCGACTACAATTTTAGTTTCACTCCCGCTACACAATAGGCTCATCCCTGATAAGCCCTCTAACCATAGTGGGCGTTTAATACGTTCTTTTGCCCTACGAGAGCCCTACGAGAAAATACACGTCAGTGCATGTGTGTATATAAGTTTTTAGCCATTGGTTACCGTTAGTACACTGTAATAAAGGTTTTAAATTTAAAATACACTAGCTAAGCCCCGCGGTACAACAAACACCGCGGGTAGCGCCGCGGGGTGAAGCAAGTTTATAAAAAGTAGCCTAAGTTACTCCTTATATCATCAGCTATCTACCAGTGAAATTCCCGTCACAATCTGTCCAGCCGTTCCAGAGATTAGCCGGAACAAACAGACAGACAGACAGACAAATATTGTAAAAAGTATTATTTTGGTGTACCGTGTGTATACATACATATATGCATTTAGTAATAAGCTGTTATTTTAATATTACAAACAGACACTTCAATTTTATTATTTGTATTGATTATAGTCTATACAAATAAATAAAAATATTCCAGGCATATTTTTTGATGAAACAATTCTACTACAATTTATCTAAGTACTAGCTTTTGCTCGTAGCTCTGCGTGTGTGTATGTCGGTTATCGCGGTAAAGAGTGACCCTATGACCTTATGACCTTTATGAAGAATCAAATTTCATTGAAATCGGTGCATCGGTATAACCGTGAAAGCGTACCAAACAGACAGACACACAGAGTTATTTTCGAATTTATTATATTAGTATCGATAGGGAAATATGGATTATTTTCACAAGTTCAAGCGACCGTTTAAATTCATATTGAATCACGAACAACTGTTTCTCAGATATTACATTCTGCTACATTGGAATGTATGGTCACAACAAAAGAAATAACGTTATTCAAAGTTAGTTTCAGGGAAAAAATATCGAGCAGTGCCGCAACCTTCAAATCACTGACCTTGTTAGTCTGTTATTTTGCATCGCCTCTTTAACCTTGGGATAAACACCGCAGGTTTATTGATGTTTCCCATCAGGTAAAAATAATGTATTTTATGGAACATTTTAGCATTGAAAAACGAGGTTTAGTATCGCTATGTTAATTGAACCTTGGTTTGACAATAGCAAAAATCCCGAGTTTTTGGAATCCTGAAATATTTTTTGTTTCATATTGTGAACAAAGACGTTGTACAATCCTAAGAAGAGTTAGCTTGAGGCGGCTGGCCATAAAGAAACCGCTATAATGATATGAAGGACTGCGTGCAGGAGAAGAAGTCTTGTGATCAAGGAGAGTGGAATTAGAAAACTCCTTGCACCGACCCCAAATAAATTTGAGGAAACGGTAGAATAATGAAGTCGATGATGATGAAGATATCAACTTATACATACCCAAACAATTATTATGTCTCACAGTTTGTTTTTGGCGATATGAAAAAAAAAATTGCAGATTAGAGACCCGTCCCGGTTCGCAAGGAAGTCTTTGAAACCCTCGGATTTCCTCAACTATAATATGCATGTATACACACATATAAACCTTCCTCTTGAATCACTCTATCTACTGCTGGAAACTGTATTAAAATCTGTTTAGTAGTTTAAAATATCTAAGCGACTTCATTTTATACGACTGCTGAATGTCAGTGAAAACTCGGTCAGATAAACAAAAAGGGTTCCAGTGGTAAACTTATAAAACTAGAATATTATTAGCATATTAAAGTATTATAACATACCTGAACTAAATACCTTTTATACTGTACACGACCAGAATTTCATCGATCTTTCAAGTTGAATGCGAAAGTTATATAATGGTTTTTCCTTGTACAATGATTCACGTGGCACGTGTTAACTACCACGAATCGGTACGTTTATAGAGTGTGGTCGAATAAATTAACTTGTATATTTAGAAACTTAAAAAAAAGGGTTATCATGTCATTTGGGCACGCCACATGATTGCGGCCATGTTGCGGAGCGAGAGCGCGTGGAACTCCGCCGTCTCTCTCTGCGAGCAAGTTATGCTTGCCAAGGAGACGGCGGAGCGGGACCGGGACAGGTTTAGAACTCTCCCGGCCCGCCAGGCTTGGGAACGGGCCAGGTACCGCAGGCGACTCAGGCACCAGAGATCGGAGAACGATCTCCTTCCTCCATAAGTGCAAGCCTGGAAGTGACAGATGAGGCCATCTGTCACTGTCACCCTAGCAGAAGCAGGCTCGTGTGGCGGCGCGGACGCGTGCGTGGCGCCCCGGGGTACAGTAACGGGAACATTGGGGTTCCCACACAGGAGGAGGCCATCTATAAACCTTAGGTGGCCCGAGATACGTCGGGGTTCCAGGGTTTTCCTTTCTAGGGTGCACCTGGTTCCAAGGCATCTAGTACCCGAGCCGGCGTGCGGTTTTAGTCGGTTTGAATCCGACATACCACCAGGGGGTGGTATCTAAGGGGATTTCCGCAGGGAGGAAAAAAAAGTGTTATCATGTCATTAATAAATAAATTGTCCTTAACAAAAACGATGATATTAATAAAAACTAATATGTTTACGGGTTTCACATTTTACTGGAGGTAAATTGCTCTTTTCAGGAAAAGTAGTGAAGCGGTATACCGACTATTTTCTTTGCCATTTTCCAATGACAATGACAAACAAAATAGCCAATATAAATGTTAGCTAATATAAAAATTCATAATATGAACGTGTGTACAAAACATTTTGATGTAGCTACACAGTGCAACTACGAGTACTAACGCTATTTCTCTCAAATGATACCTTTCGTTCTCTGCGAAGGAAAACATCATGACTTATATACGCATGACATCATGAATTCTGGAATTCCGAAATGAATATTATAACTGAACTCTTGGACGTTATTTTGAATATTTCCTGTGTTTTTATTTGATGAGCAATTAATTGCTCTACTCATTATTATTGTTATGCCTTAACCCGATTCCAGACTAAACTGTGAAGATCTATATTGCGCAGTAGTCTGCATTGTTGCCGTGATACAATGGTTACACATATTTGTGGTGTGTTCTGTGTTGTTGTAAAAAATACCTTTATATTACAAAATAATTTCGTGATAACCTACAGAGTTGTCATCAACACTGCTAGACATAATCCTTTCATTAGAAAAGGGGTTTTGGCCTAGTAAGAAGAGACCACGCTGGCTTGTTGGTATATGGTTTGTGTCAAGTATTTCTTCTGTTTGCAGTGCTGATGTCCTGCTACTTTGCTCTTACTTGGTTCTTAGGACACCCGTGCGATACAAATGTAATGAGTTAATGACGCTCTGTATTCCTAATCGGATTAACAATAAAAAATCGACGACCGTCTATGGACCAATTTATCTTATGTTATTGTTTTCAAAATCTGTAGGACAGTAACCAAGATTATGTACGCTCGCAGAAAATGAACCTTAACAGCTTCTGATAATAACAATTCTTTTCTTCTTTAATAATAAAATATATTCCTAAAAATCAAGTAACATACATACTCTATTTGTACTGTTTGTAAAAAAAATAAGATCATTTCTTTCTTATGTCTTTTCATATAATAAGAATATCCATTTTATATAAGCTATATAAAGTGAATATTCTTATTATCCATGGAGATCCGCATAAGAACCAAAGTCACCGACATTGTTCGGAGGATTGTGCAACTTATGTGGCAGAAGGTTGGGCTCATTGCTCGCAGAAAATATTGCCTATGGGGCCAAAAAGCTCTGACCGCGTACCGAAAGACGAAGCGCGGGTAAGTCTCCTACAAAGTGGTCCTATGACCTGCTGAAGGTCACGAGATGCTGTTGGATGCGGGCAGAACAGGGCCGGTTGTTGTGGTGGCCTATGTAAAGCAGTGAACGTCTTTAAGCTGAGATGATGATTATAATTTATATGTATTAATAACTTTTACACGCGGCTTAACTCACGCAGACTTTCATCCCCTGATTTACAGCCTTAGGGGTGGAATTTCAGAAATTCGTTTCATAGTGCTCACTTACCTTATATAAAGTACCTACTACATGCAAAATTTAAGGATTCTAGCTTCAGCGGTTTGGGCTGTGCGTTGATCTCTGGGTATGTCAGTCAGTCAGACAGTCACCTTACTCTTTTATATATATAGAAGATATAGATGACTATGACAGTGATGTTTGTGTGTTCACTTAAAACAAAAAGCTAAACTGTCATTGTAATTTGAACAACACAACCACAATTATTACTGTCTCTATTGTGACGTAAGTTACCTATTAGATCACAACATTTTCGATAGCAAAACATCATGACAGACGTGTAAACAAAAGATCTGTTAATAAAGTATTAAGCTAAGTTTAAAAGGAAACAGTTATAGGTACCGCAAATGGTCCTAAATACGTCCGATGTTTTAAAACTGGCATTTTATATGATAATAACAATCCATGATGATAAGATTGATTCATCATCAATTAAACTTGCTAAAATATTCTGAAGGGAAGGGGGAAGTGGTATTTGCCGAATCATAGTTCTGACAGGGTTAAATTAAAGTGGTTGTTAAATAAAGTGCACTATTAGGAGATCTGTAGGAGATACCTATATTTGGAAGTGAGCGAAGCATGACAGATGATCATTATAAAAAATGAGGAACTTGCTACACCAACAATTGCATAATGGATGGATTGTCAGATATTAATTCTGAATAATTGTATTTTCAAAACATTCAACATAGGTGTAAACAGAAGAAGTAATTGGATTAACACTAGTAACTGAAATCTACTGAATAGTGAACTCTCGTTAGACTTTCATAATCCTGATGGATTTCCTCTTCATCATCCTTACTCATTGAACAACAGAGGCCGGCAGATCAGATAGTTATAGGCGTCTTTTCCCAATTTAAAACAGGCTGTCGTTTTTGCGGGGGAGCTATTATAGATAGAGTAGGGAAGACATACGGCTGCCTGAAAGCGGAAACGTCCAACGGTTAAAAAGAGAGAGAAGATCGCGGTACCCCATCTGTCTTTCTCCACTGACGCATGCGCAGTAAAGAACTAATAATGGTAATCCAATCACAACAATTAACCGTCGAAACGTTCTGCTATGCTGCTTTCCCGCGCTAACTGTGCATATGCGAGTAGAGAGAGACAGATAGGTACCGCGATCTTCTCTCTCTTTCTAACCGAGGGACGCCTGGAGGCCTGGCTCCCCTGCTCTATCTATAATACCTCTATGGAAATCACACGTATTTGCTCTGTGTCTTTACTCATATTCCAGAAAATTCTAATTCCTCTCTTACTTGGGTTAGAATGGCAAACGGCTTGTGCTTAAACTTAGTACGCTTGTCATTTCACAAAAACAACCGATAATTGTGGAAATCGCAAAATGGATCACTCAATTTGATAGAAAGTGTTTACCGTCGCCCACGAATGTTGCAACTTGGAGTTATAAACGCGTTGCCGGCCTTAGTCTACTAAAGGTAACATATATCAAACTTTACTTACAGGTCTAAAACACTTTCCTAAATCTTAACAAACGGTTGTAGGTCACGCAATGTCAGTCTGGGAACTTTCGATTGACCTTGGAACCATTTACTCTTTATACTTTTGCCCTTATTATGTCTTTTCAACTATAATATATACATTTTAAACGTTCGTACTAAACGGTCATTTAATTATATATTATGCATATGCTGTATAGAAACAATAAAAATCACTAACATCGTAATATGTTATCACAAAGATTTCAAATTCTTGGCCAAAATGTACGTCCGATTTATCATTATTTTACTTCAGATAACCTATCTTCTGTTATATAATAATCTGTACAATAAAGTTTTATAAAAACATTTGCGTTTAACATATTTACATCATGTTTAGCATTTATTTTGCAAATATGGTACTTGTAATAATATTTACGTAAACATAAAGACTGTTTATTTAAATCAAGAAGTATCTACCAAGGCTGAAAGCCGGTTAATAAAATAACGCTCTATTATGGATTCCAGCCCCATTTAGATTAAGGAGTATGGCGTGACACCACCCTTATTCTTCCCGTACGAGGGACAAGAGCACTGCAAAGAGAAAGGAAAACTTGAACCAACCCGTCTGGTCAAATTATAGGTCAAAGTATACCAGGCCAAAACCTTTCTTCTAATTCATGGCCTATATCTGGCAGTAAATAAAACACATTCTTGAAGGCTGGATAACATTTTACAGCTTATTAATCTATACTTATAATAAAAATGTAACAGGTCCAATTCTTTACATTAAAGATATTTAGAATTTTTTTTGGAGGCCTCTCTATAATCGATACTGAAGCCAATCTGTCTGTCTGTATCTTGGCCGCGCATCACGCTGAAACTACTGAATGGATTCAAATGAAACTTGGCATGATTTGAGTTCATACTACCAGGTAGGACATGGGATACTTTTTCTCCCGAAATTCAGCACGGTTCCTTGGAGAGAGGGGATGAAAGTCAAAATATGTACTTAGTTGTAATTCAATAACACAGTCCGATTTCTTTCATTCTTTTTTTGCTCGAAAGAAAAAATTAAAAGATGACGGGAAAAGTCTTTTTTTGTCCGCGACTGTACACTACCTGTAGGAAGCTGACACATATGTAAATATGGCGGTACGAAGTTCGCCGGGTCAGCTAGTAAATAATAAACCGTAAAGCCACGTGTTAAGTCACGATCTTCAGATTATAGTCAATAAACAGTTTATTGAAGACATTTGCAGCTTGAGATGTTTTTATTCCAGTGTAGTGGATGAATGGTGTATAAGAATCAGAAACGCATAAACCTTAAAACTTGACTGATATTTGAAGAAATCTAACTGTCACCTATTTTTTTGTTATATTTGACTGCACGTTTGGCCTAGTGGTTTAACGGTCACCACGCCGTTTCCTACTTCGCCAAGTGTCGTGGGTTCAAATCCCACGTAGGACAACACTTTGTGTGATCCACAAATTGTTGTTCTAAGTCTGGGTGTTCTTTGTGTCCGTTACATGTATGTTTGTAAAGTCCCCCGCGACACAGGATTTATTCCTGGTGCGGGCGTTGTCTTTTTTTAAATAAATAAACCTATCTTGTCTGTACCTTACTCACGTCGATTAATCAGTTCAGAATACATGGATCTATTTTTATTTTAATAGTACATTTTTCTGTTTTTTAAATGTTAATCAGCTTTTACTTGATATCTAAATTTTTGGCTTAATGTCACATGTCCCCAAGTTTGGGCAAAGGACATTATTGCAGTAAATTTCTATATCTAGTTTGCTTTGGACGACATTTACCATGAAATCAAACGACGTAATAATCTTCTCATATATAGAGAGGATTAACAAACGCTATGCCGTTTACTGTCGAGTAATTTATGAATTCATAATTCAGAACGATGTAAATTAAGGATGATGTCAACATTTGAACACCATCGTGGTGTAAATGTACTTACATTACAAATAACGAAACAACTAGGTGTTCGAAAGTAATTTACTGTGTATGATATTTAATATTTTTTTTCAATACAATGCTATTAATCCATTACATACTTGTGCTCTTACCGAAATTACATAAATAGTTGATTTTCAATGAAAAATAAATGTTTTTGCGAGTACAAAAGTTTCCTCGTTATTCCACAACATATTAACAGCATGAAATAGTCCACTGTTGGACATAGGCCTCTATTAGAAAGCAGGTTTATTATTTAAAAAGTGATATTCTCCAAAATAACAAAATATTTTTTATAAATAACTAGCTGACCTATATGTCTCAGCTTCCCACAGGCAGTGTACAGTCGCGAACAAAAAAGCTTTTATTTCCCCGTTATCTTTCATTTTTTCTTGTACACAAACCTTGTCCTAACAATAACGAACACATAAAAAAAGAATTATTTAATTTGGTGCAGCCGATCAGAAGTTATGCGCGTACATAAATTTCGACGATTCATTTTTGTATATACAGATTAGAATTCTTTTTTAATAGGCCTGCCGAAGTGACTACTCTGCCAGGTGGAAAGCATGAGCAGAATCCAAGAGTGGTGGTCACCATACTCATTACGAATGCAGACTATAAAAAATTGTAGCATGGTGGCAACCCACTATGGCGGCATATTGAGATACTTCTGTATCATTGGGCCTATGAATTATGATTTAATAAAGATTTGAGCATGTTGATGACCTCGATGTCAGAGAAAAGCGAGACGAAATGGCGACATTAAAAACACAGAAAACTGAATGTTGTTTTTTAATAATTTATTTACGTTTTTTAACCGAGTTCAAAAAAGGAGGTGGCTATCAATTCGACTGTATTTTCTTCTTTTTTATGTTTGTAACCTTATAACTTTCGACTGGGTGAAACGATTTTGATGATTCTTTTTTTATTTGAAAGCTTCCCGTGTGGTCCCATTTGAATTTGGTCCAGATTGAAGTCGGTTTTTTTTGTTAAAATTTGTGATTTTTAATCATTTCAGTTACGTTCTGTATGAATGAATTTTTTATACATATTATGGAGTTACGACGTATTAACTGGTTTAAAAATACATAGACAATATGTATTCTCAGTGATGTACATTTTTAATGTAATTTAAAATTTCGGGAATGGAGAATACAGTTCTATCACAATGTATCACGATATAGACACATTGAAAGCGGTCATACTTTTTTTAAATAATTCCAAAAAATACGTTCACGTTTTGTGTTTAAATAGAATTTGTATGAAGTATGATACAATCTGCAATGATTTATTTGCATGGCTGCTCTCTTAACAATAACAGTGAGATTACTATTACATCGGTCCAAGATTAGCCGCGGGTTTATCTCTTATCACGACTTCACACAAGACCCTGGTTCTATTAGTGATGAAACATTTAGTACTACAAGTAATAAATTATGAGCAGAGATTGTGCGCACGTCTGCTCTCAAATGATATTCATATTATTTTTTTCGTTTAGAAACTTCCCGGGTCATATTTGTACAGATACAAGCTTAATACATTGTGATTTGAGATTGTGCACACATTTACCCTCAAGTGCTACTCATAGAAACCCCCACCTTACCGGGGTTCACATTAAAGTCATATATGTTGAAACCAAACGGTGTTCAATCACATATAAAAGTATTAGAAACTGATTCAAGTAGTCCGGGACGGAAGTTCCCGAAAATACCCGGTGAGACTTTGGTGGCCATTGGCAGCCATATCTTTGGAGTGCACATCAATATAAGTTAGGGAGTGCGTATCCCAATTAAGTAGCAAATTGTAGAAAAGATGGTCAGGAACTACTTTCAATCAGTAACATGATTTAGCAATTGCATTGTTGTTAACCTGATCACTCATATTTTCACTCTTATTAGGATTTTATGACTAATTTTTCCTTCATTTAATTACATGTTCAAATGTTTGTTCTACATAACGTCTATGTTAACAGAGTCTGGCCAAGCTATGGCTTAATATGATGTAGTTTTTAACTAAGGTCGTAATATATTTTGTGTGGTCACTTCAAATTCCACTGTTAACCAGTTTGAACTAGACCTCATCCAGGGGATAATTTTCCCAATATTTGAATATGATATTTATTAAATAAATAAATAAATATTTCGGACATCTAACACACAACGCCATCTAGTCCCAAGCTAAGCAGAGCTTGTGTTATGGGTACTAGACAACTGATACAAAATACATATATACTTTTTTTTTTGTAAATACATACATATTATACCAATGACACAATATACTATAGACCGTCCCTCCCTTGGCCAATACTGTACGCAGTAAAAAGCTAGAAAAGTTCAACTAAATCTAGATGGCGCTCAAAATAAGCTCTGAAAAGCAGTTTAACAAAGTTTAACAGTATTTTATTGATGTGCTTCAATTCTGGTAACTATATTATTATTTTTCAAATATAAAACTTGCTTTGTATTGCTTGCTTTAAAAAATGATTTTCAATTGCATAACTAAAAGTTATCACCTATGTTTAGGAGATGTCGTTGCAATCGATTTAAATAAACTTGGAAATAATAACCTATTTACTACGCTAGATGTCACATTTATAAGTTATTTGGTTGAATCAGAGAAACAATGCACTCATGAATGGCAACATTGCAAAAATCTTTCATATCTTCCAGTAGTTAATACGGAACGGCAACGTCGCTTGAGCCGCGTACTCAGTTCAAAAATATTAATTAATATGAATGTTTATTTTTAACCGACTTCAAAAAAAGAAGGTAGTTATCAATTCGATTGTATTTTTATTTTTAATCGACTTCCAAAAAGGAGGAGGTTCTATGTTCCACTGTATGGTTTTTTTTTATGTATGTTCACCGATTACTGCGTCAATTGTGGACCAATTTTGAAAATTATTTTTGTATTCGAAAGGGTATGCTCCCGAGGTGGTCTCATTGTCACCATATCAGGATCTGATGATGGGATCCCAGGGAAATCGAGGGAAACCCTCATTTTTTTAGGCACATACTATGTTTTCGTATATATTCTGAAGTTAACCCGGTATTTGCGTCTGGTAGTCATCATTTTATGATGATGAGCTGATGGTGTAAGGTACAACTCCTTAACCGTTAGGAGTTGGAGGATAAATCTTTAAATATCATATGTATGTATGTTACCTTTAGTCGTATTCTTTCAAATTATTTAGGTAAGCTGATGATCGAAGGTACACTCCTCAACGGTTAGGAGTTGGAGGATAATTCTTTCAATTTCATACGTATCTATAGACCTTTAGTCATTGATATAACTCAATGCCTTTAGTCGTATACTTTCAAGTTATTTAGGTGAGCTGATGATAGAAGGTTAAACTCTTCAACAGTTAGGGATAAGAGGATGATTACCAACAGTTATACATATGGATCGTTTTATTGAGTAGACATCCACTAAGGAAGGTATTTTGGAATTTCTACCCCTAAGGGGGTGAAATACGGGTTGAAAGTGTAAACGAAAGTCCGTCATTTTTAAGTTAGAAACATGAAACTTTATCTTTGGGCTACTGATTAAAAATGAGTAGATACGTATTTAACCGTTTCTGGATATTATTTAACTTGGTTACGCGCGACGCAACGTAATATGACCCCTGGGGCCCTGCCCCTGATAATACCACGGCCTCACAGAAAACCGATGTGAAAAAGTGCTTGCGCTGTGTTTCACCGAGTGAGTGAGGATACCGGAGGCTCATACCCCAACCTCTCCCCCGATCCCACTCCACTATGCCCCAAAGGCCGGTAACGCATTTGTCAAATTATTTTAGAAATAATCAAACTTTACAAAATATACTATAAAACAATATATTCTCTGTGAATAAATGCAAAAAGCCAATATCACGTGGATTCCCCAGGCGGTCACCCATCCAATTGCTAACCACGCCCAATGTGGATTAACTTCGGTGATCGGACGAGAACCGGTGTATTCAACACGATATGGACGTTGGCGGTCAAATAGTTATATTTAACGTTTAGTATCCAGCACTATGACGTCAACTCAATGTTAAAAGTGTCGCTACAACTTTTGGCGCGCAAAGCGCGATAAGGAACTCCGTTCCAAAAACATTTCTTAGGAGTTTTTTATTAATAACAAGGTTTCGCCCGCGACTTTGTTCGCATTTAATAAAAAGTATTCTTTGTTACTTCTAATACCTTATACCTCTACAAGAATATGTGTTTCATGATGATCAGATTGATCAGCTAAGTAGTTTTCGTCGGAAAGCGTAACAAACGAAGTTACGTTCGCATTTTTAACATTAGGATTATTTATAAGACACAAGCCGAAAGAAAATCCTTAATTACACCTTTTTGTCATCTACAGTTGATAAATTAATATGTGCAAGCAAGATATCTTGTAACCAATTTGTACCTTCCTGTGAGAGAAATAAAGTTTTATTATTTATTTATTTAATTCTCGACATTATCAACTCGTAATTATCATTTTTTTTATTTGCATACATTCACGATCAACAATATTCATAAACGCCAAAAACTGGTTTTTTTTAGACATGTGTCATTAAGGACGGGAATTGCAACTGCAACATGCAACTGTATTTTATTATTTCATCATTTTTATTTTGTTTTTTGAATCCATTAAAAAAATAAAATGTCAGTCCTTAGTTCCTTACTTATGTCAATTGAGAAACATACATACAAAGTTTAAAGTGAATCCGTTGAAAATAAAAAACGTTTCAAACAATTAATAAAAAAAAAGATTATAAAAGAGAAAAGCGGTTATTTTAAAATTAAAAACAGACATTTCAATTTTATTTATTTGTGTAGATCTCTCTGACGATAAATTAAAATACATAAATTATGTAGGTACTAATATAATTAATTATTTAAATTACGACATCTAGTGGTACATTTCGCAATAATACAATGACAATAAACTTGACAGTTGACTGTTGGGTTCGTATTGGTGTTGGGGGTCAGAAAATATCGTTGTAATTCACGATTTGATGCACTTAGTGACATCTAGGGAACATTAAGCTTACTATAAATCCGCGTACAGGTCTCTCCTAGTAGAGTGTTGGTCTAGTATATATTTCGTCAGTGATATTATACATAGAAAACACCCAAACTCCGTAACAAATATTTGTAGATCATACAAACATTTGGTCCGACCCGGGAATCGAACCCGAGACCTCATGATCAGCAGTCGCACACGCCAACCGCGAGACCAACGAGACAGTTTTTGTTAGGCAGTATTCTTTGCGTTTTAACATGTAGCGGTCTAGTTATTTAGTTATAATAAAATGGACCACTTACCCTGTACAGACCCCGGACGCCTTCTGTCCTATATATTTTGACTAGACCATCAACCATGCCCTTGTATCTCTTGTGATCAGCTAGATGTTCCTCGCTGTACTGCAGGCAAAGTCGAGTCTTCACCACCCAGATGGGGTTCGTCATCACAAGGGACAGGATTCCGGCTTCGGCCGCTGCCAACATGTGAAGGCCGGGGCCCAGTGGCGTGCGAGCGTTTCCGCCTTGGATCCATGTTTTTATTGCGTTATAACTGTGGAAAACACATAAGGTTTAATTATACAAGTAATAATAGCATGTAAAGCAGTCGTGGGTTGAATAAAAGATGTATATACCTTAGCATATCGCATACCGAGAAGAAAAGCGCAATAAAGTAGTCTAATATATATTATGTACCTTGCATGTTAATCTATACAGGCAATTGTTATACCCTTTTTGTTAGGAACAACTGTGATTTTTTTAAGTGAAATGTTATCAAACATATATATCTTGAAGAGACTTGGTGTGATATATTTAGGTCGTAATTTACTAGCGTATGTGCAACACGGTTGTGTGACATTTTGTCTTTAACTGATACATTATACAACCTACTTATTTTACGTCACTATCTGCAGGTTGTTGTCTGTCCCAAGGTTTACTCCATATCTCGACCTGTCCTTGTCACTGACGCCTTTTAAACAGCGACGAGGTCGATCATTAGTGGCAAGAGAAAATCGAAATTAGGCATCAACCGCGACATCACAAAATTAACATTATACGGTGTGTTGGAGACACCTCATTTAACGACTACGATGGGTGCCAGAGACCATAAGACTTTCATTGTCTATATATCACATCTATATATGTAAAATATTAATACCCAGAGATCAACGCACAGCCCAAACCGCTGAAGCTAGAATCCTGAAATTTTGCATGTAGGTTCTTTATACAACGTACGTGAGCACTGAGAAAGGAATTTTTGAAATTCCACTCTAAGGGGGTAAATCAGCTATAATAGCTAGTATTATATACACACATCAAAAGTGTCTAGGGATCAACATATGTGTCTAGGGATCAACATATAATTTTGCAATAACTTTTCTCCTGATTGATATTAATTAAAATTTTCTTTAAAGATTCATCAAATAAAGTGTTTTCGTTTGTCACAGTAACGATAAACCAAGTCACCTTTGCATTAATAAAGAAATTTGCCATTTTCCTAATAAAAGGATTTTTGACATTTGAACCACTAACATTAAAGTTCGAAAAAAAGACTGAAATAACAGTTTTCTTTAAAATTTTATTAGGTAACTTAAACAATTAATAATCCGTGTTTCTACCGCGAACACTAACACAAGAACATCGGTTTGGCATACTCAAAATGAGTTCATCCAAATCACGCTGTGGAATGGCCGCCCATGTTCGTTGCAACAACAAAAAAAGGTCTTCTTGCGACTGGATACCCTCCATATTCGGCAGAGCTCTTCTCTGTAGCATATCCCATGCATGCTCAATCGGGTTCAAGTCTGGCGACTGAGCAGGCCAGGGCCAAATCCACATCTCAATCTCAAGAAATCCGCATAAAAATGCTTGATCCCTAGACACTTTTGATGTGTGTATAATTCACCTTGTGCCTAATTTATATATACTTACATCTATTATATAGAACTCTCAAGTCACGTTGTTGCTCACGATAAACTCCGAAACTACCTATCTATATGTTTTTAAATGTGAGTGTTAGCTGGCGTGCGTTTATAGGATAGTCACATCACGCTTAGACCAATAGGAGCCGAGTATGATTGAAAAAAGACGCAGGCAAAGCTGCGTGAGTTAGCTAGTAGATGATATAAATTAAAAATAATGTCTTTATAAAGGAATCGTAAAGTTATACGTAAATTAAGTTCTTTGTATTACTTAAGTTTAAAACAACCAAGATTTATCGTTTTTTTGGGTTCCGTACCCAAAGGGTAAACCGGGACCCTATCACTAAGACTGTCCGTCTGCTAGCAGGCTGTATCTCATAAACCGTGATAGTTCGACAGTTGAAATCGTCAGAGATAATGTATTTCTGTTGCCGCTATAACAACAACTACTAAAAACAGTAAAAAAACTTAAGGGGCTTCAATACAACGTGATTTTTTGCTCATTTTTGCTCGATATGAATAACGGCGACAGGTAGACGCTTGAAATGAATAGATAATAGTACGGAACCCTTTCTGCACGAGTCCGACTCGCACTTGGTTGATTTTTTATTTCATTACTATTGTTTTATTTCAACTAGTCAATATTTCCTATTGCAATAGTATAATGAATAAACCAAATAGACAGTAGGCTTATTAATGCACTAGCGCTAGTAATTTCGCAACAATTGTTAACACACTCCAAAGGGGTATGGCACATGACTTATTTATTACAGATATATCGAAATTAAAGATACAAAAACCAGTTTAATAAACCAGTACAGTAACCACATAATGCGAGTTCTATTAAAGTATATTGACTACTAATATATAGTTGAAATTTGTTTGTCTTATAAAAGAGAAGGTGTACAATGGAGGTTCACCAGAGCATATGGTCACTGCTTAAGTCTTAAGGAGCGTTCATAGTGCAGAGGACATAAGCTTCTTGAAATAATTTTCTGTACGATACAAAAAAATGTATTTTTATGTATATCATTACAAAGTAACAATATATCATGTAACCGCTAATATAGCATGTAAAAAGACAAAATGTATCATTTATCTCTGATTGATAGTTCCATACAAAGAGGTGACGATGTACATCATATGCAAAGGAGCAGTTTTTTTGCCTGACATGCCTTTTTTGAATGACTTTACTGTGTCTGATGGAAAGCATAAGCAGAATCCAAGAGTGGTGGTCACCATACTCACTGCGAATGCAGACAATGCAGCATGGCGACCCACACCATGGCGGCCTAGTGATGCTTCTGCATCTTTTAGTCTAGTCAACAAGTATGGAACTTGTTGACTAGACTAATTTCGGCCTTCACTCGCGCACTCACCAACGAAACACGACAGCACGAACGCTGTACGTTGGTATTATGTGCGAGGGTAGTACCGCCCCGGTCGAGCCGGCCCGTTCGTGCTGAAATCAGCGTGGCTCTACTACCTACTGCATTTTGTTTCCAGATCCTTTTTGCAATTTTTCCACATATTAAATTAATTGCAAAGCTGGTACTGGACGAATTCAGCGTATGAAACTCAACTCAGAAAAGTGCTAATACGTATGCTGTAGCAATAAAATTTATAATAGTTAAACAGATAACACGTTCGTTTTTCTATAATTATCTAAGCGTAAAAAAATTAGTCTTTGTTTAGGAATATTCGTAGAAAAATCTATGAATAGTCTGTACAATAATTGAAATTACTATGTTCTGGAGCATCTTATCTTAATATTAGTTTTTCTAACCGAAGTTGCGTTAAACATACTAATGTTTTTATGTGGCTTTTCCATACACCATACATCATCAACAGCACTCACATCATCACTGCAAAATGATTGTGTATATATATAACAACAAAAGAAATCTTAATCACGATCACATTGCATTGTTATTCTATTTTACAAGCTTTTTATTAACTTGCAATGTATGTATGTATGCTTGTATGTTCGGGTGGAATCTTGCAACTCAATTTTGAAGCATCTTCAACCGATTTTGCTGAAATTTTGTAAGCATATGTACACAGCGTGACAATACATTATTATAATGACATGGAGCTGATCTGATGCTGGAGCTGGAAGGTGGCCATAGGAACTCTGTAAAGAAACGACGCAACATCATCGAGTTTGGACTCGTTTGATTCGTCTCGAGGCATTCCAATGAAAGCTTGTTTTTAAAAAGCTTTTTAATTAAATTATTAAGATTAATTATACAGACTATTAATAGCAATAGTATACAATATTAAAGCTTTACAGTAAGTATAAATGCTATAAAATTTGGTATTGCACATTATGAATTTAAGCACATATTTCCGCACTATTAATCTGAATACGACGTGCACAGCAATCGAACGTTGACGATTAACAGTCAGTTTATTTCGATTACTCCTGCGTATAAAGCTGGAATAGACTTTACGTTTCAGGTGTAAAATGATATAATGGTCGAAATAGAACACTAACTAATCAATACAATCTATACTTAATATTATAAATTCGAAAATAACTCTGTCTGTCTGCCTTTCACGGTACCGCTGCACTGATATCAGTGAACTTTGAATATTTTTCTACACATGACTATATTCAAATCCAACATCAATTGAATGAAAAAAAAACTAAGTAGGTAAATTAATAAAACCCCCTTTTGCACAGAGGTTTTTCACAATTTAAAAATTAATGGGGTAATTGCTATGGATTCCGGTCTCTGCCAACGATCCTAATGAGTAAAATTATTTAAAATCAACTTCCAGAAAGTAAATTCAAATTGACATACCTAGATATTCTAGAAGATATATATGCATATTCGCAAAGTCATCCCTGAGCGTCCGAAAGTAAACGAAGCGTTGATTGGAGTAAAAGCTTTTTTCTGACCCACAATATCTTTGGTTACACTTTTTAATGTGTTTGTATTCATAGAATGTAATGTTTTAACTAAGATTTAAAATTAAATTTACTAATTTTTTATACTACATACGTAACTTTCATCAGTGAGATATTTTTTCAATTCGTAAGGGCTCTCCCACACATAACTGCGAATTCGCAAAGCATCGCAAATATCTGCGAGCTCGCACGAATGTACCGCAAGAACTTAATCGCATCGCAGTTATGTGTGGGAGTCCTAAGCTGTAGAATACGATAGGACAGCTATTATGACGTATGCAGGGGTTCCGCTCTTATTCAATTGTTGTAAGAGGATACATACACACATACATCAATCTGTGATTTTTGCGAAATAGGAAACAAAACGAAGCAAACCACCAACCAAACAAACCAAAGAGAATGGTCATAAATCAGAAAGATAAATTAATCAGAAAGATAAATTAATCCCGAAAGATTTAAGTTTTGCAATCATATTAGGAAATCTCTCATCATTTCGTATTCAAAAACATTGAAGGTTCCGCTATTTTGTTGTATAAATAAACAGTAATAGCAGCAATATCTTGACAACATACAATTTAGCAAATCGATTGAATCAATCGATACGTCAATAAAATAGATCATATCACTAAAAAAAACTTCGTTCCAATATTTGGGTTTTCAAAACATTACAAACAAGAAAACGTGATTTTTCAGTCACGTTTGTCGTGTCACGAGCATACGGTGACACATTGTGCCATAAATATGATTTTCCTTTACTATTGATATTGTTAAATGACAATTGTTTGTTGACAAAGTTAAATACTGGAACTCGTGACAGAAACCCTATTAATAAATGTATTGTTTATTGTATTGACTTTATTTATTTATTTTTATGTTTGCCCCGCCAAAATGACTCTACTCTGCCTGATGGAAAGCATAAGCAGAATCCAAGAGTGGTGGTCACCATGCTCACTGCAGAGAATGCAGACAATGCAGCATGGCGACCCACACCATGGCGGCCTAGTGATGCTGCTGCATCTTTTAGTCTAGTCAACAAGTATGGAACTTGTTGACTAGACTAATTGGGCCTCCGGTCCCGCACTCACCAACGAAACGCGACAGCACGCTGTCATTTTACGTTGATTTCCTGTGCGAGGGTAGTACCGCCCCGGTCGAGCCGGCCCAACCGTGCTGAAATCAGCGTGGCTCTACTACTCTACTTATTCATAAAACCATGGGGACCTGGGATGGATGCCAGTACCGGCCCAAGTCACGTGCCGGTTCTAACCAGATGGACGTGAATCAGTATTTATATTTCACTTACTCAGACCGGGACGTAAAAAATCTTACATTGAGTACATCAAAAAGTTTTTGGATACAAACTGTATCAACAGAATGAAACGGCTCGCAAAATGTGAATAAACTGGAATGATTCAGTTGATGTAGTAACCGTAATGCTGTATTCGTTCCTTCATCATTATGTTTGATCTTTATTATGAACTTTAATAGAGATACTCATCCGTGCAAAAAAAAGTGGAAGGTTTATGCTACGAAACACAAAAGCCGTACAGCGGCCATTAACATTTGTATGTATCGTGACGTACGTAAAACCAAATATTGACCAGATATTTTTATGCAAATCATTGAGAGAACTCGAATACAATACGAGTTGTCTGTGACTACGTAAACCTATTTTAAAATATGAATGAAAGTAAAAACTTGAAACGTCATACTACAGACTTGCCAAAGAATTGACGCGCCAACGGCAGCAACGTTGTAAAAGCAAATTAGGCCTTGTCTAGGAAAAAATATGCTTAGGCGTCGCTGTCTTTGTTTAACGACAGTGATGAAATAGGCATTTTTAAATTATTATATGCTTCATCATCATCATCAAAAGCGTCTAACAGTCTACTACTTCTACCACCCTGGTCAGATGGGTTGGTAGACGGTTGTGTCAATTTTCCTTTTGTTTTTAGTGATGTAGACCTCCTAGAATTTGATGATGGTTAATAATATCAAGAAGTATTCAATCCCAGATGTCATTACAAGGTTTTAATAAATAAGAGTTAAACTCCGATAACACACAGATTAACAACAGATTTTTTGTGCTTTACGATTAATTCGATAGGCGTAATAAACTAGTAAATAGTCTGTTATAGAAAAGTTATTTAGACTATGCTAAATGAAATATTTAACAAGATCTTATAATATTTCCTCTTGAATGCAACTGACTGGCTTTGGTCCAAGCTAAAGCGGCAGGTTGCTGCCAAACATTGAGCTTTTAAGCTTCTAATTACGATAAGTTCATTAACACAGCTATTTATGTTACTGTAACAAGATATTAAGTGTCTTTTGTGTTTAAATCAAAATAGAAGATTCAAATACGGAAATGTAACCGAATCATCACCAATTAAATTATTATTCTGTCGTTTGCCGATTCTGTAGCATGTGCTAGTTTATACACTAGCAACTGTCTTTCACCGGCATTTACGGACACTACTCCGCTCTTAGAGGTTTTAGCGTGATGCATTAAAAATTACATTTAGTAAAATCTTGTAAAATGTATGTAAATATCGATACCGAAAGAAAGCTGTTTTCTTTCACCGAGTATTACAGCCGTTACATAAATCTTTACGCAATCTAATCTAGACTCAAAACATATAATCTAATCTTTCTTATTACTTCTTGTCAGGACTCTTTGGACACAAATGTCATTAGCATTACAATAATATAGATTGTAAATAATTATTTATACGAGACTTGGGCAATGTGAATTGCTTGGCGGTTGGACCAAGTTGCATTAACCGCAGACATATGTACAAATAAAGTTTGTTTTTACAATATTTGGGTGTGGGAGAACAACCATTAGAAATACTACTTTAAGGCAACATCCACACTAGGAATAAATCCTGAATCGCGGGGGACTTTACAAACATTAATGAAGTGGAAACCATAAACATACTGAGTCAGAACAACAGTTTGTATGTCACACAGTGTTGTCCTGTATAGGAATCAAAACCAAATCACTAATTGTGCAGTAGGAAGAACGAGAAGACCGCTTCAATCAATTTATCAACCAGGCAGTTAGTATTGTTTTTCTATATAAATTCATTACATATAAGTTAAACGTCAATCAATGTATTTATCCCATGAAAAGTCATGAATCTATCAATCAATAAATACTGCTCAAATTACGTGACGTCAGCGATTACAAAGGTATGTTGTTTCTGAGAGACTTAAACAAAAGAGCAGAATAATGTCAGCGGTTCATTTATTTTGTCCAACAGAATGGCCGATGACGCACAAGATTGATGTCAAGAAGAGTCACTGTCAATCGAGATGTATGATTTGTGAGCAGTCGCGGATTGGATGGCATTTAATCATAACAGATAGATTTAAAGATGATCGAACACGGGAGGAACTAATGCAGAAATTGTCTTATCAATGTTACATCGTAAAGTTCATCCTGTGCATCATGTGTTAAGATTTATGGTGGCAATCATCTATCACAATGAACTCTGAATCAAAGCTGCTAAGGGTCAGCGCTGACAGATGGAGTGCCGGCGAAGAGACTTATTCAGTAACAATTTAAATTCAACCTTAAGTTCTTCGGAATACAACTTTATTTGATACAACAAAACAAAACCAATCGTCACTCGCCGTCATTTTATTTCGTTGCAAGAGCTTTAGGTTGTTCATCACTAACTAGTTTGCGTGTGAACAGCTCAGACACATAAAAACAAAAACCGACTTCAAGGTTCGACTCGATTTCTCTTGGATGCCATCATCAGATCTTAGTGTCCTTATCATGGTACCACCGTTGGGATATCTCCTTTCCATTAAAAAAATAATCATCAAAATCGGGTTATAAACGACGAAGTTATCCGCGAACACACATAAAAAAACGTATACGGTCGAATTGAGAACCTCCTGCTTTTTTTAAGTCGGTTAAAAAGCTCCGTACAAGTGTAAACAATACAGACATTTATGTCGTAGTCTAAACATACCACTAAAAGAGGAGAGGAGAGGAAAATTGAGGCCTAGAAACTGTTTAGAACGGCAAGTAGCCTTCATCGATTAATGAACTTATCACACTATGTTTTTAACATATCAGTATCAGTTGTTTATTGACAATTTAATTGTCCTAATTCCTATAAAGCCACTTTTGTTAACCCTATTATTTATTAATTAGTAGACTATGCTTGTAGTAGCATAATGCATGCAGAGACAAAGAACTGAGCATACTAGTGCCATCTATTTCAAATTCAACAGCTTTTGATATTCCATTGCTGGGTATAGAGCTCTCCTTAAAAAGGAAGTTTTTTTTTTTTTTTTTACGTGTGGAAATCCCCTCGGACCGTCACCCCACCGGGGCTTGCGGAGGGGCGGTCTGTCGGACTCGAACCGACTAAAGCCACACGGTGTGGCACTCTGCGCTTATGAAGGGAGGAATCCGGGAACTGCAGGTAAGTTAGACTACTATGCCAACCAACTGCCTCGGTGGCGCAGTGGTAGCGTATGCGACTGCTCCGTGCGTGAGGTCTCGGGTTCGATTCCCGGATCGAACCAAGTGTCTGTATGATCTACAAATATTTGTTTTGGAGTTTGGTGTTTACTATATACTTATAATATGTATGTATTTACAAAAAAAAAACATGTATTTATTTCAGTTGTCTAGTACCCATAACACAAGCTCTGCTTAGCTTGGGACTAGATGGTGTTGTGTGTTAGATGTCCATAATATTTATTTATTTACTATAACAAAATGCCTGCATAGATTAATTCAACAGCTTTTGGTCTTCCATTGCTGACCTAGAGCTCTCCTTAGAATAGAAGTTTTGGATAACAAACTGCCTGCATAGATTGGTGTAGGGTTTGTTTCAAATTTACCTTTCTCTTTGCATTGATGTTGTCTGGTGTAATTTGAACCTTTAATTGGCTCTGACAATACCCATCGGATAAATAGGAGACACTTAATATTCTTAATTTGTCACCAAATGAAAAAAAAAATCTAATAGTTAAAAAATACTTACAATAAAAAGTAGAAGCCCCAAGCGGAGCCTGATCCCCACACATTAGGTGTGACGCCTCTGTAAAGACCCTTGACACCCTCTTTCTTCACAATTGTAACAAATGCACTGCCAAGTCCATCATACCTAGGAACTGTTGCGGTTCTGCCGTCATTAACTAAAACAAAAAAAAAAAAAATTATACTAGAATCTTGCATTCAGCAGCATCATATATTCTGCATGCTAAGACGCAGAATATATATAGAGAGAGGGTTATGACTTCTACACAAGTAACTAAGGCCTACATTACTTACAATCATTGCATTGACAAAGGCTGTAATCTTACTAATATTATAAACGCGAAAGTTTGTAAGTATGGATGGATGTTTCTTACTCCTACTGAACGGATTTGGATGAAACTTTACAGTAATATATCTTATACATCAGAATAACACATAGGCTACTATTTGCAGCATGAACCGACATATACGCGGTCGGAGCCGCGGACAACAGCTAGTGTTAAAATAATACTGTATTACTTGGCCAAACAATGCAGTACATACCATACATGCCATTTTTTTTAAATTGTAAATCCAAAAAGGTTGTGTTATAATTTTATCTTAGTTTTTGTCAGTCTGTAGCATAACAATAAGTTCAAAACCAAATGAACAACCGCTTTTGTCCACGGCTCCACCTACGTGTATGTAGATTATGGCAGTAAAAAGTAGGCTATGTTGAAGAGATGACAAATTTAATTGAAATTGGAGTAGCATTTTAGCTGTGAAATCATTACAGACAGACAGACAGAGTTAATTACAAATTTAAAATATTAGTATGGCTACAATCTTATACATTTACTAGCTGACCCGGAAAACTATGTACCTCCATATTTACATATCTGTCTTAGCATCCCATTGACTTATAAATTGACTTCTCCGGTTTTTTTTAAATTTTTCTTGTACACAAACCTTGTCCTAAGAATAACAAACACATAAAAAAAAGAATTATTTAATTTGGTGCAGCCGATCGGAAGTTATGCGCGTACATACATTTCAGTGATTAATTTTTATATACTTATATAGAAGATAGATTTCTTACAACTTCTATTTTGAAAGTACTATGCACAAAAAGCAAAGGTACTAAGATGTACAAATTAGTTTTATAGTAAGTACAAATTTCTACTCAATGCAAGATTTCACATAAACATTTATAAAAATAACAGACAACTTTTGTATACACTGCTTTAAAGCTTTTGCAATCCTGTTTTTACCATTATTTTCTTAACTTGACACTACACAGCTGTATGCTTGCTTGTATTGTATGTATCCAACTTTTGTAAGCATTTTTTAAGTTTTCTTAAACTACATTTTTCATGTACCTATGGCCCTGCCAAAATGACTCTACTCTGCCTGATGGAAAGCATAAGCAGAATCCAATAGTGGTGGTCACCATACTCATTTCAAATGCAGACAATTCAACAATGCGGCATGGTGACCCACACCATGGCGGCCTAGTGATGCTTCTGCATCATTAATGACATGGTAAGGGCTCTTGGAAAGAGTTTGTTTACTAGTGAATAATTAATCAATTCTCTACATTCTAGAATTAAACTCACTTGGTTTCTTAAACTGTATCTTTATTTGATTTTAAACATCTCACATACAGCCATCTGTTCCCCAGAGCCTTTAAAATAATGGTTACCAGAAAGTTGATAAACATACTTAAATACAAGTATCTTATTAAGGTAAATTACCACAAACAAAAGATTATGCTCATCACACTATAAGGACGGAATCAAACCCACTATACCTCAAGTAGTACTCAAAAATACAACACCAAGTGAATAGAAAGCATTACAAAAATGGTGAATTATCTACATAAATTAATCAGGATTGAGAATAAAGGCATTTTAATACAGTATTTTGCAATCATGCAATGTCATTTGGTTTCAAAACTTATGAACAAAACTGATATGATTATTGGTATAACATACATATAAATGGTTCATTTAGATTCATAAGAGAATATGAATCACATTTAAAGCAACAGATTACTGGCAACAAGAGAGTACATTGCATCATTTCTCAACTCTTCTCAACTTTTATTTAATGTAAACAAAGCCTCTTGTTCTTACTTTCACTTGATGAAGTTCAAGGTTGCTGAGTTAAAAGACCATTGAGGGCAATTAATTGATTCATTATTCACTAATAAACGAAATCCTTCCAAGGGCCTTGCCGTGTCATCAAAAATCCAATCACATACTTTTTAACCTTAGTACAAACTTAGATCTCACATGGTAATGTCGTGAAATAAGATCACACGGCTTACCTGCAAATCTGATTTTTATTAAATCCAATGGGTGCAAAATAAGCGTGGAAGTGACGCCACCTGATATACCAGCTACCAGGTGCTCGTACTTGATGTGGCTGAACAAAGCGGCCTTAGAAGACGACGAATTAGGATTCTTCATTGTAGACATCACGAATTTACTAAATCACAGATAAAACTTTTGATAGCATCTTGCAGGGACTCTATTTACACACCTATGTCTACCGGGACACCGAATCCCAGAAATCTTTAACGAAACTGAATTTACTGTAATCTTCACTAAACATCGTTGCTCGCGTAATAATCCCACGAATTACGTGCGATAAAAAGTGAACGATTTCCAAAGTAATTTGGCATACCGTTCCATTCCGCAAAGTCGATGTAACTGGATAATTTTTAGGATGGCAAAAAGTGGCTTCGCCGATTTGGCATTTCTGTAGTAATTTATTTTAGAACATAATAAATCACCTTTATGCTGTACACCAAAGAGTTTTTGAGAAAGTAGTTCAATTGTCAATTTTATTCTTAATTTTACTTCTCAACATTTAGCAAACTTTATCTTTTTATAGAAGATTCTACACAGCATCTCTAGTGAGTAAAGGAACGTTCCAAAATGACGTCATGTTAGTGATGTCCTCATATAAAAGTAAGTTTACTAAAATATTGTTAGTCTTACGTTACGAGCCGGCTATTAAATATATAAAAGTACCTAGTCGGTTAATTACCAAAAAATAACACAATTATTATTAACAACACTTTTACAACAATTATTCACTAAATCACTTGTTAGTCGAACTAGAAAATAGCTTCGATGCTAATCCGTGAAACAACACTCACTCGTACGGGTAACACGCTCCGCTCATATAGGCCTTTGAAATGGCCTGGAATGATCTATAATATTCGATCGACGATTCTAGAATAAATAGAAACCCATAGAACAAGTAATCTAGCACCATCTAGCGTTGAAAGTCGTCGGAGTTGTTAATCATAACCTCTACAGTCGTGCGCTACCTGTCATTAGATGGCGCTGTCCTCAATTCTCGCGTCTTCCTGATTGTATGTACCACACTAACTAGACCCATTTTCTCGATGGCGTAACAATCTTTAAGATGCGGTTATTAAATCCGAAAAAGTCACAGAAAATGTTCAATCGATGTTTAGATGTTTTTATGGTCAATATATTACTATTTATTTAATTATATTACTATAACAACGAAAACTAAAAAAAGTATTGTTAGATTGATCTGAAAATATTTTATTATCGAACTAAGAAATTTATCCATGTTAAGATGCCATTTTTTAAAAATGTCTATTCAATAATGTGAGTTAAATTTGTAATATCAAGATCCTATTATTTATTTTGAGTTTCAGTGGATCTACGCAAGGGAAATAAAAAAAATCTACAAAGGGTTAGAAATAAAAAAAATCTCTATTCAAAATGTACTAACATAACTATACTATATATATATATACTAATAAATACTATATTTAATAACATATATTTTGCATTGTATGTTAAAAGTTTTAATTTTTAATCTTTATTCATTACATGCAAAATGTAGAAGCTTTTAATCAAACATGTAAATATTTGGCATCATAAACTAGTTAACTATGTTTTTGTACAAAGTTACCCGAAGGATACTGCGAGAGTTAGCGAGCGAGACTAAAATATAATGGTAATACTGAAACTTCAAATTTTTTTGACGTCTCTCTCTTCACGATCAGAACCATTGGCTATTGCTCATTTATTACGTAAATCTGCGAGCGAAAAATATACTTGTAAGGATCTGAAACACTAAGAAAAATGTTGAAAGTGGCGACTACTTTGAGATTTATCTCAAAACAGGGCAATCAAGTGCGTTGTTTGGCCACAGCTGTAGGGTACAAGCAGGCATTAGTCAATGTTCCACCAACAAGACTCTCAGTGTTAGATAATGGAATCCGCGTTGCTACTGAAGATAGCGGTGCGGCAACTGCCACTGTAGGACTATGGATCGACGCTGGATCTAGGTACGAAAACTCCAAGAACAATGGAGTCGCTCATTTCCTTGAACACATGGCGTTCAAAGGCACTAGCAAGAGGTCACAAACTGACTTAGAATTGCTTGTAGAGAATATGGGCGCTCACCTTAATGCTTATACATCAAGGGAGCAGACAGTATTTTACGCCAAATGCTTGGCCAATGATGTCCCCGCGGCCGTCGAGATCCTTGCTGATATTATTCAAAATTCATCGCTCGCAGAACCCGAAATCGAACGAGAACGAGGTGTCATTCTTCGTGAAATGCAGGATGTTGAAAGTAACTTACAGGAAGTCGTTTTTGATCATCTTCATGCTACAGCTTTCCAAGGTACACCCCTAGGCCAGACTATTCTTGGACCCACCAAAAACATTAAGAAGATCTCCAAGGCTGACCTTCAGAACTACATTAAGACTCACTATCAACCAGCTCGTATTGTTCTTGCTGGTGCTGGTGGAGTTGAACACGAGAAGCTGGTTGAGCTGGCAAATAAGAATTTCAGTGGCTTAAAGAACACTGTCACTGATGTAGAGCTGCCACACTGCCGGTACACTGGTTCTGAGATCAGAGTCCGTGATGACTCTATGCCATTGGCTCATGTAGCTATTGCTGTTGAGGGAGCTGGATGGACTGATGCTGATAATATTCCTCTAATGGTTGCCAACACTCTTATTGGAGCTTGGGATCGCTCGCAAGGTGGTGGCATGAACAATGCTTCCTTCCTAGCTCGTGCAGCCTCTGCGGGTAACTTGTGCCATAGCTTCCAGTCATTCAACACATGCTATAAGGACACTGGTCTCTGGGGTATTTACTTTGTAGCTGAACCTCTTCAGTTAGACGACATGGTCCACAACATTCAGAGTGAATGGATGAAGCTTTGCACATCTGTAACTGATAGTGAAGTCACCCGAGCTAAAAATCTTTTGAAGACAAACATGTTGCTCCAATTGGATGGCACTACTCCAGTGTGTGAAGATATTGGTCGCCAGATGCTGTGTTACAATCGCCGTATTCCAGTTCATGAGCTGGATGCTCGTATTGAAGCAGTCACGGTGCAGAATGTCCGTGATGTGTGCTACAAGTACCTGTATGACCGCTGCCCTGTTGTTGCTGCTGTTGGTCCTACTGAAGGCCTGACAGATTACTCCAGAATCCGCGCTGGAATGTACTGGCTTAGGGTTTAAACAATTGTAGTAATTTCTAATTAGTGACATTATCAAAATCAGTTAAGATCGGATAAATTAAATATTCCCCTCTCAATGTCTGTTGTTTTATTGTAATAAAACACATGTCTTGGTGAATTCTGTATTTATTTAAGAGAATAAGAAAATAAATGTGTAAATAACATGTTTTGTTTTTTTTTATTCTATTAAACTTAACAAACGTCGAATTCATAGCCAATAAAATTTGCAGCTTTATATTAATATTTTCTGATATCTGCTGGTTATATTATACCAAGATACAACTATTATAAATTTTATATTTTTTGGCATGTTTGCTAATGGGATAATTTTTACACAACACAGCCGAATTATTTAGTTGTATAGAACATATTCTTAAATAAAAAGAATGAACCACTAAGTTACAATTGCGCCACATGGTAAAAGAAATAAGATTTTCCTTCAATAATATTATATATATAATTAAATAATAATAATAAATATTTCGGACATCTAACACAACGCCATCTAGTCCCAAGCTAAGCAGAGCTTGTGTTATGGGTACTGGACAACTGATATAAATACTTTTTTTTTTTTTACATTATTATTACACATAGAAAACACCCAAACTCCGAAACAAATACTTGCAGATCATACAAACATTTGTCCGACCCAGGAATCGAACCCGAGACCTCAAGCACAGCAGTCGCATATGCTACAACTACGCCACCGAGGCAGTTAGAATAATGAGATATACACTACAAGAAACCCATAGTAGTATGAAATAGTGAGCCTTCAAAACATGTTTTACGGTGGGATCTCTTAATAAATTATATTGCAGAGCCTAAGCTGCAAGACATAGGGAGAATTGAACTAATCAGAGAATAATACCACATTTGTTTTTCAAATGAATGCACATCATGGTTGCCTGTAAAGGCCCGTATTCACTTTGATTAGTGCGAGTGCAGGTGTGAAGTGAGGCGATCAAAGATTGGTAGAAAATACGTGTGGATCGCGAATTCGGTGTCCACACGTACTTTCCACCAATCACCGATCACCCGCACTAAGCACCTGCACTCGCACTATACAAAGTGAATACGGGCCTTAAGAGATTGCCTTTAAATGATAAGGCCGTTACATGTACTGCCCTAAGTTATATATATTTAGTTATCTGGTGTAAAATAAATCGATTTATTATTACTAGGTCGCCCAGAGGTCGAAGAATTAAGGTCTTTAATTTTTTAGTCAGAACCTTTTAGGGTTTCTTATGTCTAAGGCTTTTGCACCGCTTCAATCAAAGAATTCGTCATGGCTACTTTTGACATTCAGTATAGACAAAAAATATTCATCTTTATAGTTTGACTTTGCCATACATACATTTGTGTATATGCATTTTTGTGTATGTCATACGCATAATAGTGTTGTGGAATGTTATTTTTATTAATTTAACTAGCTGACCCGGCGAACTTCGTACCGCCATATTTACATATCTGTCTCAGTTTCCCACAGGCAGTGTACAGTCGCAGACAAAAAAAAACACTTTGCCCGTTATCTTCTATTTTTTTTTTCTAGCAAAAAAAAGAATGAATAAAATCGGACTATGTGTTATTGAATTACAACTAAGTACATATTTTGACTTTCATCCCCTCCAGGCAACCGTGCTGAATTTCGGGATAGAAAGTATCCCATGTCCCACCTCGTAGTATGAACTCAAATCATGCCAAGTTTCATTTGAATCCATTCAGTAGTTTCGGCGTGATGCGCGGCCAAGATACAGACAGACAAAAATGAAAAAAAATACAATTTTGGCTTCAGTATCGTTTATAGAGCCCTCCAAAAAAAAATTTCAAAATATCTTTAATGTACAGAATTGGACCTGTTACATTTTTATTATAAGTATAGATATAGATGTATTTTAACCGACTTCAAAAAAGAGGAGGTTATTAATTCGACTCTCATAACTTTAGACTGGGTGAACCGATTTTGATGATTCTTTCTTTATGGAGGTAGTAGAGCCACGCTGATTTCAGCACGAATGGGCCGGCTCGACCGGGGCGGTACTACCCTCGCACAGAAAATCAACGTAAAATGACCACGTTCGTGCTGTCGTGTTTCGTTGGTGAGTGCGAGACCGGAGGCCCAAATAGTCTAGTCAACAAGTTCCATACTTGTTGACTAGACTAAAAGATGCAGCAGCATCACTAGGCCGCCATGGTGTGGGTCGCCATGCTGCATTGTCTGCATTCGCAGTGAGTATGGCGACCAATACTCTTGGATTCTGCTTATGCTTTCCATCAGGCAGAGTAGAGTCATTTTGGCGGGGCATACATAAAAAAAAAAAAAAAAAAAAATTTGAAAGCTGGTGCTTCTCGTGTGGTCCCATTTCAATTTGGTCCAGTTCTTGAAGTCGGTTCGTTTTTGTTAAAATTTGTGATTATTATGCATAATTAAAAAAAAATAGTATTCTGCACTCTTTCTCTATATAACTATAAGTGTGCGAAATTTTTTACTCCTTCGTCCACGCAATTTTCGTAAAAAAGGGTACAAAGTTTTTGCTTCACGCATTAATTAATATATATAGATAATGCCTAAATATAGTCATAGAATAGAATTCTTAACGGTTATGAGCACAATTTTACAACTTATTTGTAATCACAAGTTTTGACATTTTATAGTATTATAAAAAGAGGAACACACCATAACACGCAAAATATGAATGACTCACATTAAGACCATAAAATAGTGATTGTTAACAAAAAAAAATGGCATCTGATAAAGATTTTTATTATATTTCTCTGTCTCTTATACAAGTAATATTAATGTTTCAGCTTCAATAAATAAATCAACTATACAATCCAGTATTAAATACATTCTAAAATTCTAATTATACAGTAATAGGAGCATCTGTGCTGGTTTTCTCTTCATTTTTCTCCTTAACGCTAGTAACACTGGGTTTTCTAATTATTCCTGGCTTAGCTTTACTCCCATACGGCAGTACAGGTTCGCTGTGGCTGATCAGGCTCGCCGAGGATATGAACACGGACACTTGTTCAGGTGTAGGGCACGCCACTATCAGCACGTCTTCGTACGAATACCCAGCATTAGTTAACAGCTGTTCGATTTGCACGAAATAGCCGACCACATTGTTCTGGGAACAGAAGAAATGGGGTTTAATTCAACATCAACACACACAACTCCTGCACTAAGAATATATCCTGTGCTGCGGGGGACTACAAACATACATGAGACGGACACAAGAAACACCCAGACTCAGAACATAAATTTGTGGATCTCACAAAGCGTTGACCCATGTGGGATTTGAACTTGACGAAGTAGGAAACTGAAATAAATAAAATAAAAATGCAATACTTACCCTAATAGGCCTGAACAGTATGAACTCTGTCTCTTTATTGGCTAAGTACAGTTGCATGGATCTCTGTAGTGGAGCCAGGCTGGCCCTGATTCTTCTTTGAGCTTCCTTCACTACCACCGCTATTTCTTCGGGCGATGCCCACGGCTGGGATTTCAGTTGTTCTATAGGTGTGAAGGCTTGGCTCTAGAACATAATATCTTATTAGTACATACAATTGTGCTATAGATACATTTTTCTACTGAACGTAATAATAATAATAATAGCCTTTTATTCCTAAACATAGGGTTACAAGAGGTCCCTAAGTTCGGTGTGCCTTTTGACATAGGCCTCCTCCAATTCCTTCCAATAGGTCCTATCCCTTGCTACTCTCAACCAGAATGGGCCCGCTGTCTGTTTCAAGTCATCTTCCCATCTCCTGACTTGACGACCCCTACCTCTTTTGCCGTCTCTTGGTTGCCAGAGGGTGACTTGCTTGCTCCATTTGTTATTGGGGTGGCGTAGCATATGTCCAGCCCATCTCCATTTTTGGATGTCTATCCGGGTAAGAATGTCTGTGAGTTTTGTTCTTGATCTTATGTCTACGTTCCTGACTCTGTCTTTGATTTTTAACCCTAGCATGCTTCTTTCCATGGCACGTTGGCATTTTGATAGCCTTTCCCTGTGGTGAAGTGTTAATGACCAAGTTTCACAGCCATATGTGAGAACTGGTAGGATACATGTCTCAAATGTTTTCTTTTTTATATAATTACCTAGATCCTTGCTTTTCACTATTTCCTTCAGTGACCAGTATTTTCTCCATCCTTGGGCTATTCGCCTGTTTATTTCTTTTGTCATTTCATCTGAAGGGGATATTATCTGTCCTAAGTAAATATATTCTTTGACATATTCGATCTTGTTGCCATCCACCATAACGTCTATTTCCCTTGAGTTTGTCATCAGTTTTGTTTTGCTGGCATTGATTTCCAGACCAACTTCTCTACTCATATTTGCTAGGCTCTGCATCATTTGTTCTATTGCTGCTGGATTCTCTTCAAGGAGCACGAGATCATCGGCAAATCTTAGGTGGTTTAGGCGAGCTCCGTTAATGTTCAGACCTAAGTGGTCCCAGTTTAACTGTCTAAAGATGTGCTCGAGTACGGCGTTAAATAGCGTAGGGGAGAGAGGATCACCTTGGCGTACGCCCTTTTTGATAGGAAATGATTCTCCTGTTGATTCTAGTTTAATACTGGCCTTGCTAGATTTGTATATACTCTTAAGTATTTCTATATAGTTGCTCTGGACCCCTTGTTGTTCAAGGCTCCGCCAAATGTATTGGTGCCTGAGGCTGTCGAATGCCTTTGAGTAATCTATAAAAGCCAAGTAGATTTGTTTATTGTATTCGTTATACTTCTGTATCAACTGTTTTATTGTGTGAATGTGATCTATTGTGCTGAAGTCTTTTCTGAATCCTGCCTGCTCTACGGGTTGGCTTTCGTTTAGTGTCAATGATATTCTTTCCAGGATCACTTTAGCAAATACTTTATATATGTTTGATATTAGAGAAATTGGCCTATAGTTCTCAATCTCGTCTCTAGGTCCTTTTTTATGTAGTAGAATTATGTGACACTCGGTCCATTCTTCTGGAATTTGCCTTGTTAGTAAGATTTCATTGAAAAGTTTTGCCAGCACAGGACTGATTTCCTCTAAGGTTCCCTTGAGCATTTCATTAGGTATCTTGTCTGGCCCTGGGGCTTTTTCGAGTTTTTGGGATTTTATAGCCTTGATTACCTCTGAAGCTAGGATTTCTGGCACTTCGTCTACTTTGTTTTCTTTTGTTTCGTTTACTTCCTGAATTGTGGCCAACCCTGAATCGAATTTATCAAAATATAATAGGCGGTAATAGTCCGTAGCTAGTTTCTGTATTGAGAGTCGATTAGTTAAGTGAGATTCGCGTTGTTTTAGTTTTGATATCCATTCTTTCCCATGTTCGCTTAGTTGTTTCATAGCCCTTTTTATTCCTCCTGTTCTTTTTATATTTTCTGCCAAAACTCTATTTCTTTTCTCCTTGCGGTCTTTTCTCATATTCTCCTTAATTTCCTTGCTAAGGTTTGCAATTTTTTGGCGTCTTTCTTTGTCCCCTTTATTTGATATTAGTGTTCTTCTTTCATCTAGTAGTTCTAGTGTCTCTTTGCTTAAATAGCTTTCTTTGCTTCTGGGTTTACTGACTAGCATCTCTTTCAATTTGTTTTGTAGTCTCCTGTATTTAATCCCAGTTTCTGCGTCGGAGGTAACAATTTCATTGAGTGGTTCTGTTGTGCGGAAATTAGTGGAATGGCTGTGTTCTGATATCTGATATAACTCATTATTATTAACTAGGTTTTTCCTGGATCTTTTGGGTTGGTTTAGGCTTAGGCAGCTTCTTACCATGCGGTGGTCTGTGTTAAAGTTGAGGTTTTTAACTATGTTGGTATCTGTGAACGCGCTTGCTTTGTTGGTTACAATAAAGTCAATTTCAGTTTTGAATTTTGCACCTGGGGATGACCACGTCCATTTACTTTTAGTTTTTTTATAGAAACGTGAGTTCATTAAAAAAAGGTTATTTTCCATCATGAATTCTACTAGTTTCTGCCCATTTTGGCTTCTTTTGCCATGCCCAAAATTCCCGATTGAGGATTCTTCCCCAATTTGCCTTTCTCCAATCTGTGCGTTGAAGTCGCCCATGACTATTATGTTGTTGTTGTAATGCGGTTTTATTGCTTCTGAGATACTGTCATAGAAATATTCGATGTCTGATTTCCCCGCTTGTTCTGTTGGGGCGTATATTTGAAAGATGGCCCAGTTTTTCTTGTAACCCGGAAATTTTAAATGAACCACCGCAATTCTGTCGGAAACTCCTTCAAACCCCATAATGTTCTTCTTCAGTTTAGACTTAATAAGGAAACCTACTCCTCTTTGTCCGGTGTGTTCTCCTTTGTGAAACATGATATACTCGTCTCTCTCTTCTATCCCTTCTCCCGGCCTTCTCATCTCGCTGATGCCCATTATGTCCCATTTTATGTTGGATATGGCTATTTCTAGTTCTTTTAGGCTCTCTTCTGTTCTTAGTGTCCGAGTATTCAGTGTGCAGACATGTATATGTTCAGTGGTCTTTTCATCTTGTTTTAGCTGTATTGTTTTCTTTTTGTGCATGTTTTTTCTAGATAGGTTTGCTTTAGGGCGTTTCGAATTATAATGTTTTGATTTAGATGGAGGGTGTTTGTCTTCTTCCCCCACGGTGACAAGCCGGTTTGGGGTGCAATTTGTGAGTGTTGTGTTTAATAATGTGGTTGTTGGGGTTGTTTGGATCCGGGTGTCGCATATTACTTTTTTGAGAGATTTGACAATGAAGCTGATCTGCCGCGCTCTACATAGTTCAGTATATTTGGTCTGATTATTTCCTTTGTCGCAGTTTTAGGGGGGTCGTTGTTCAAGATGCTCAATCTACTTTGGGTATTACATGCATTGGCTTTCTTATGTGATGGTATTTTCGGTGATCCTGAAGTCTCTCTTTTCCTCTTTTCTCTGTTGCTTTCATTTGTTTTCTTTATTATCAGCTTGTCGTATTTTATGAACGCTATATTCCCTTTTTTCTTTTCCTCGTCAACTTGCAGCTTTAGTTGTTTACGTTTTTCTATTATTTCTTTAGGGTAATCCTCTTTGATATATACACCTTCTTGCAGATTAGATCTGTTTCGCAGAATCATATGTTTTTTCCACGTAGTTGTGAGTGAGACAACAACAGGGCGATTTTTATCGAGCTCTTTTTTACCGATTCTGTAAATATTATTAATTTCGAAGGCTTCAAAATGTACTCCCATTTCTATTATGATGTATTTTATGTAGTCTACTAGCTCCGTTTCTGTTGTTACTTTTCCTTCCTCTATGCCAAAAAAGACAAGATTATTTTTGCGCTTATCCTTATCAACGAATTTGAGTTTTAACTCAAGCTCACTTATTTTATTTTTAAGTTGGGCGTTTTCTTCGGTGATCGCTTTAAGCTTTTCGTCTAGTGCTGCCATAACATTTTGTGTTATTGAAGTTGTTATAAGTTTAGTTTGTTGGTCTAACTTTTCGTCTAATTTTTCATCTAATTTTGCCAATAGGATTTCCATACTTTTCTCCATCTTTGGTTTTTTTTTTTAAATTATTACTATGGCAACACTTGTTTTGCTGTGACAACACTTGTTTTGCTGTGGCAACACTTGTTTTGCTGTGGCAACACTTGTTTACCTGTGGCAGCACTTGTGTTGTTGTGGCAACACTAGTTTTGCTGTTTGTTATGTTGGTACTGTAGTTTCCACTCTATAGTCTATGTACAATTTGGTTCAGATGACACTTGACAGTATTTTTGTAGGTAATATTTACAATTAACGGTTGATTTGTTCTCGCAATTTAACACTTTTTCTGTAATATTTTCACTGGTCACGTATTTTGTTCTTAGTTGTAATAAATAGTTCGTATGACACACTTTGTTGGCACTTTTTATCACTGTTTATTTTTAATTTTCCGCGGAGCTCTGTGACATGCGTATTGACTGATTGACGACCGGAACCGGAAATCCTACTACTGAACATACTGACAAATACAAAAGTTAATGTATGAAACTTTGCTTGAAAATAGGGTACTTTGTGTTAATTTACATTATTCGTTTATTTTTAAGAACTAAATTGGTTTAAAAAAATAGTGTACAAGTACATTAAGGATTTGTCAATTTGATGTCTTGTCAATAGCAATGTATGACGTCAGAAGTTTTCATTGAATTTCAGTTATTTAATAATTTAACATTTTAAGTAGTGACCGACCGAAGATTCGGTTTCGGCCAAAAAGTCTAGTTTTGGCCATGGTTTCGGCGAAAAAACGGCCGAACCCTCGGCCGCGCCGAAACCGAATCTCCTCCTAAAGATTTAATCTTTAGATGCTCCTAAGAAGGTCGCTGACCAAAGATTCGGTTTCGGCTCACTCGTAATTCATAAAATAATGGTTATATATTGGAATATTGATAGGTACACCCGCCATATTGATGTTAATGTGGCGGGTGTAATGTGTTTTTTGTACTTGGAGCACCTGCAAATTACCGACCCGCCGAAACTAGTCGAAACCGAATCTTCGGTCGGTTACTAATTTTAAGGTTTAACAACGAGAAACTATTCCCTGGGTAGTCAACTAAAGAACTAGTACATACTTTTTCAATGAATGCGATCATTGGTCCAGTTAGAATCTCCGTGGCGTTTTTAATGAAAGACTCGCAGCAACTCTTCAGCTGCCTATCCACCTCCTTTCTAGAATCCAAGAGATGTTCTCTGACCGTCGGAGTGCCTTCTAACAATAACTCCAAAATAGCATTATTACTGTTTAACGAGAATATCTGTTTCGGTTTCTGCAGCAGTCCGTAAGCTGCATTTTTGACATTACTAAAGTCTAAAGTAGTTTCTTTGACAATGAAATCTACTTGGAATGGTGCGATCTGTTCGCGAAGAATCAACAGATGTTTAATTTGGAAGAGTTCTCCGTCAATGTTGGTTGTGTTTGCTGTGATTTGTTTCGCTGCATTGTCCACGGACTGAATGCAGAGAGAAATAGCTTCCTGAGCTAATCCTTGAAATACTTTTTTCTCCAGACATCGGTAAAGTCTTGAGAGCGCGGCTAATGTTCTTCTGACACCAGGATACCACATGCCGTGAAGGTCGGCCGGCGAGGCTTGAGGACGCCTTTGGGCTTCCACATTGATGTTGGCTACTTCTTGTGATGTGGCCGAGATGTCCGAAACCATGGAGTTACGGGAGTCGCTCCGTTTGAGGGATTGTTCCATGGCAATTTGCTGTAATGGAAAATAATTTGTTCAGTATTTTATTGGTATTTACATAATTATACAAAATATGGGAGAGGCCTATGTCCAGCAGTGGACTGCAACGGGCTGATGATGATGATGATGATGATACAAAATATACCTATTTATCAACCTACATACTATTATAGTTTTTTAGTCATAACGGTATTTTTTTAGAATTATCTTCAGTATTCTTTATTTTCTATTCAACAATGTAAAATTACATGGTATAGCTTAATATTAGTATCATTATGGACTCTTTTAAGGCATAGTAAGTTTACATTTTAGGGGCAGTAGCAAGTGTGGTAACCGAATAGGTTAATACATTGCAATCTTAGCTAGGTCAACCTATGGATGGGTGACCATCACTACATAGTATAAAACAGAGTCGCTTTTTCTGTCCCTATATCCCTATGTGTGCTTAAATCTTTAAAACTACGCAACGGATTTTGATGCGGATTTCTTTAATAGATAGAGTAATTCAAGAGGAAGGTTTTAATGTATAATAAATGCATAATATAGCATGGAAACACTTATTTTTCGAGGTTTCTAATGTGATGTAGCAAATAAACACATTTTTTGCGCTTACATTGCAAACGCTGGTTGCACCCTACGAGATAGATCAAAATAATGTACTACAGTATTGTACACCTTAAAAAGTACTACAAAAAAGTCCGCGACGGTATATGTCTATCTCTTGGGGATAATCCACAATAACCATTTTTTATTCCTTTCTTTTCACGAGAAATAATGGCTTATTTACGAAGTGATCTTAAGCAATACAGAATGAATCCTCATACAATTAAGTAAATTAAATACATTGTGCATTTAATATAGATCAAAATGGCCTTTTACAGTAACTAATTTAAATGAATATATTCGAAGATATTACAGATTTAAAATGCACGAATCGTGTCGTCGGCGGGGGCTTCTGAAATCCACCCGTGCGAAGCCGGGGCGGGTCACTAGTATTTTAAAATATTGAGACTTCTCGGAGATATTTAGTTTGTAGAGGAATACAATAATGTAATGTTTAAGTTCTATATATCTATTTTCTATTAGATCACTAATTTAATAATAATTTAAATATTAATCACACTAATATATAAAGGCGAAAGTTTGTGTGTATGTTTGTTACTTCTTCACGCAAAAACTACTTAACGGATTTGGATGAAACTTTACAGTAATATAGCTTATACATCAGAATAACACATAGGCTACTATTTGCCTCGATAACCGACATACACGCGGGCGGAGCCGCGGGCAACAACTAGTATAATATAAAGCTAGACCTGCCGCCAGTCTAGCTTTCATATTACTTACTATAGAATACTTACATACTTTTTACACGATTTTTATTAGTTTCACCTGTATGTTTGTACGTTTGTAATCTACTCATTTGGACTTGATTTTGATTCACTTCAAACGGTCAGATTTCATTTAAAATTAGTAGACTTATCGAGGACTATGGGTCCTCGATAAGTTGGTATAAGTATGTTGGATAAGTTGGGTTGGACAATACAGTAATTTGAAAAAAAAAATGTTTAAAAAAATAAAAAAAACCTTCTTTTGTAAATAAACCAAAGTAAAAAGGTGAGTTTTTTTTTAATAATGTAAATTAAGGGTAGAGTGGTAAACAACATAGAAATTATTTTAATGTAAAAAAGCGTGGGGCGATATAATCGAAATTTTTAAACTATTATTTATTTTGTGTAAATACATACATATTATACATACACATGCTAAGAACGGCGTTGTGTGTCAGATGTCCGAAATACTATTTGTAAGTGTGAGTGTATGTGGTGTGCAGAGTGTGGTGTGTGTGGTGTGCGGTGTGTGGTGTGCGGTGTGAGTGTGTGTGGTGTGCGGCGTGTGGTCTGCGGCGTGTGGTGTGTGCTGTGTGTGGCGTGTGGGGTGTTGTGTGTGCGGTGTGTGATGTGCGGTGTGTGGTGTGCGGCGTGTGGTGTGTGGTGTGCGGCGTGTGGTGAGCGGCGTGTGGTGTGTGGTGTGCGGCGTGTGGTGTTGTGTGTGCGGTGTGAGTGTGTGTGGTGTGCGGTGTGAGTGTGTGTGGTGTGTGTTGTGTGTGGCGTGTGGGGTGTTGTGTGTGCGGTGTGTGATGTGCGGTGTGTGGTGTGTGATGTGCGGTGTGTGGTGTGTGATGTGCGGTGTGTGGTGTGCGGCGTGTGGTGAGCGGCGTGTGAGTGTGTGTGCGGCGTGTGGGGTGTGGTGTGTGGTGTGCGGCGTGCGTACCTCCATCATGAGCAGCTTGTCGGGGTAGGCGAGGTCCCCGTGCGCGGGCCGGTAGAGCAGCACGTCGGCGCGCAGGTGCACGTGCGCGCGGAACACGAGGCGCTCCTGCGCGTCCTGCAGCAGCGCGCCCGCCGCCGCACCCAGCGCCGCCAGACGCACCGCTGCCGAACCAGACCATCATTCTAAATTTAAGTATAACTGTGGCGAATCTCACATACAGCAAAATGAAATCGTTTATTCTGCAATTAGGTTACACGAACACTTTTGCAGGTTAAACTTTTTTTGAGAAGATGAGTTCGGCCTTTCCTAACTGGACTAGCCCTGAGAAGAAAGGACGAAACAAACTCAGGGATCACCGTCTCTTTTCGTTTTCATTGAGTACATTATGGCATGTAATCTACTGCCCGACACAATTGTTTGCCCGAGAGCGTCCTATTATACTGCATTTGGCGAGACGCGGTCTCAACTCAAAAACTCGTTTAGCCCAACGGTTATCGGTTCTGTAATTTTTTTTTTTTTTTTATGGAATAGACCGGCAAACGAGCAGACGTATCGCCTGATGGTAAGCGATTACCGCCGCCCATGGACACCCGCAACACTAGAGGCGTCACAAGTGCGTTACCGGCCTTTGGGGGATGGGGGGGGGAGATAGGGGGAGGGGTTGGGGTATGGGCCTCCGGTATCCTCACTCACTCGGTGAAACACAGCGCAAACACTATTTCACACCGGTTTTCTGTGAAGCCGTGGTATCACTAGGGTCGAGCCGGCCCATTCATGCCGAAGCGTGGCTCTCACACGGTTTATTTTTGTTAATGATGGGTATATCAATGACACTTACGATCGTTATTGACTTGCTCCTCTATAACTTCAACTCGTAATATGACGCACAGTTCAGCGAGAGTTTCCAAATGGTTTATGTGAATAATATGAGGCCGCAATGTCTCATACAGGCCATTGCATAGCGATTGTAAGTACTCACTGCAAAAAAAAATTTCAATGGTTAATAATTATCATCATAATTTAACAATCTATACAATAAACAAAATTATATCATTGAAGACTAAAATAAAAACAAGTACATAATCGAGTGAGTTAAAAATCTTGATACTACTTAGTTTAATAAAGCTCTCATGAAAAAAGGTTTATGCTAACAAACATGTTTAACTGAAAATTAGTATCGATGAAGATGTATGCAATGAAGCTTACTACAGTATACAAATTCGAGTGATAATTAATAAGAAGTTTTCTATAAATTATATTACAAAAAGTTGTAAATGGGTTATTAGTTCCAGCATGCATAGACAGAAGGCCGGCGATACCTTGTTGTGAGAAGAACACATTGGTCCTTCGAGCCGGATTAGTAACTAGCAAAGGATAGTTCAATTGAATACTCACTCGAGTGCAGGCGAAGGGTTTGAAAAGAAGTGTGAGTAGAGTGCACATTCATCGCGTGCAGCGTGTGCTAGCAGCGAGCACGCCGCACGTGCTAGCGAGCAGTGGTCACGTGCGCGCTCCCCGCCCGCACCGCGTAGCGCCCCGCCCGTAGCAGCACCCGCAACTCGCGACCGCGCCGTAGCGTACTCGCGTTGTAGGTCACCCAGCAGCCGAGCATAGCTACGAACAAAGACCATTCATTACATTAAAATCGGATTTCTGAATACATTAGCTTCCCAGTTATTCCCAGATAGGAAATCATGTTCTTCTTTGTTCAATGAGTCATTTATTATTAAGTATCGCGGTAAATAGTGGCCTATGCATTATTCTGATATATATGCTGTTTTACTATAAAGTTTCATCTAAGTCCGTTGAGTAGTTTTAGAGTGAAAGAGTAACAGATATCCATAAATCAATTTAATTATTCATATTGATATGAATTATTGTAGCTATAAAGTAAGTACTACATGTACTTACTGAATTTCATATTATAATTATTCCACTCATCTAATTTATTTTCCACCTACCTGTACCCGCGCACACCTGCTTGCGCAGCTAACTTCAGAACCGCCATAAAGTTTGGTTAGGACTACACTATAATATTATTTGGAATGTCTTCAGTAGACAGCACTGGAGTGTGATTCAGGTGAATTATATGTGTAACTATGATATAAAAACAATCAAGACTCAGGTACGTATGGGAAGCCGAGGTAAGTTGCTAATCGATACATCTATACAAAAAAAAATTTTTGAGTGTCTGTTTGTAATATTAAAATAACCGCTTTTTACTAAATGCATATATTACATATGTATGTATACAAGGTACATTTACCAAAATAACCTTTTTTTCAATTTTTCTGTTTTCTACTTTCTCTCTTCTTTGTCTATCTGTCTGTTTGTTCCGGCTAATCTCTGGAACGGCTAGACCGATTTTGATAGGACTTTCACTTATAGGTAGCTGGTGATATAAAGAGTAACTTAAGCTATTTTTTAAACTAGCTTCGCCCCATGTCGTTACCCGCGGTACGACAATAACCGCGGGTAAAACCGCGGCATTCAGCTAGTGTTATAATACAACAAACTGAATTTTACATACTCAGAGTTCGTCTCGGCTCTCTTTTCAATTTCACTTATCACCATTCGCAACTTAGGGGCGGCAGCTTGGAATTTCCCAAAATAAACGGCATAAGCGGTGTCTATGGTCTCCTGATCATTCGGACCTTCATCATTTGGTGCTAAAACTTGCTCTGTAGCGTGATTCAATACGTATGTAACGTATGATTGAATAAGTCCAATGGCTCGGTTTTGTAGATGACGATATTTGACGAGGTAAGTATGCGATTCCTTGAAGGTATCCTGAAAAAAAAGGTTTTTTTTTTTAATTAACATGATAGGCAGTAGTTATTAAAATGCGGTGCTCGCTTTGCCAAAGTTGGTCCACTGATGTTGGTGATAGCAGATGTTACACATCACATGTGATTACTGTAAATATTTCTCAATTTTATTTATTCTGTTTCTTATACTCTTTGCGCTTTAACATGGTGGGGGTGATTGATTGATTTTATTTGTAGACTAGAACATTCTAGTTGGTTTAATTTAATTTACTACAGTTATTAATGATTTAATATATTGCGAATGTGGTACAGCTGAAATACTAAGTCGCAATTTGTAAATCGCGGCAACTTTCAAGAGTGAAACGAAATACACACATCAAAAGTGTCTAGGGATCAACATATGTGTCTAGGGATCAACATATATTTTTGCAATAACTTTTCTCCTGATTGATATTAATTAAAATTTTCTTTAAGGATTCATCAAATAAAGTGTTTTCGTTTGTCACAGTAACGATAAACCAAGTCACCTTTGCATTAATAAAGAAATTTGCCATTTTCCTAATAAAAGGATTTTTGACATTTGAACCACTAACATTAAAGTTCGAAAAAAAGACTGAAATAACAGTTTTCTTTAAAATTTTATTAGGTAACTTAAACAATTAATAATCCGTGTTTCTACCGCGAACACTAACAACACAAGAACATCGGTTTGGCATACTCAAAATGAGTTCATCCAAATCACGCTGTGGAATGGCCGCCCATGTTCATTGCAACAACAAAAAAAGGTCTTCTTGCGACTGGATACCCTCCATATTCGGCAGAGCTCTTCTCTGTAGCATATCCCATGCATGCTCAATCGGGTTCAAGTCTGGCGACTGAGCAGGCCAGGGCCAAAGCCACACCTCAATCTCAAGAAATCCGCATAAAAATGCTTGATCCCTAGACACTTTTGATGTGTGTAGTACGGAAACTGTCAGCCGCACCATGCTACAGCGCAAAGAGTATAGTTACATTTAATTGATAAGAGTGCGGAGGCCGTGGCCTATGTCCAGTCCAGCCTAAAGTATCCTTAAATAAACTCCGGTAGAGTCTGCTTAAACTTGTAAACACATCATATAAATGCATTAATCATAATGTTAAAGGACTAAGAAACTTATTCACTATTAGCTGAACTCTGCGGTTATTGTTGTACCGCGGAAAAAGCTAGTATAAAAAAAGTAGCCTAAGTTACTCCTTAGATCATCAGCTATCTGCCAGTGAAAGTCTCATCAAAATCTGTCAAGCCGTTCCAGAAATTACCCGGAACAAACAGACAGACAGACAGATCGTCAAAAATTGTAAAAAAAAATATTTTGGTACATGTACCGTGTATACATACATATGCATTTATTAATATTAGGTCTTTACCTATGAAATTGCCGTTCTTCAGTACTGGTCATTTCAAATAAAAAAAAGTTTGTAATGGCTCTGTATTCTAAATTCAAATTATTTTTGTTTTAAAACCATGACATTCTATTTACAAACTCAGTCTTTTGTTTTCTGATTAGCGTTGTATTTTCATTACATTTGAACATTTTTCGTCATAATGGATACTTTAAAAATTCGTGTAATTATGGAATATGAGTTCCGTCGTGGCACCAACGCGACACAAACGGCACGTAACATCAAAAACGTTTACGGAGAGAACTGTACAAACGAACGCACAACCCTTTATTGGTTTTCCCGGTTCCGTTCTGGAAATTTTGACTTGAAAAATGAAGCTCGTGGTCGTCCGGAGACTTTAGTTAACAATAATGAATTAAAGGCGATTGTGGAAGCTTTAGATTGAAGAAACTCAATCTACAGCTGAGCTAGCAGCAGCTTTTAATGTAAGCATCAAAACAATATTTATCCATTTGCGACAAATTGGCAGGGTAAAAAAGCTTGATAGATGGGTGCCCCACGACCTTAACGATCGCCAGCGCAACGTACGCGTCGAGACCTGCCTTGCGCTGCTCAACAGGCAAAGAAATGAAGGAATTTTGAAACGAATTCTAACGTGCGACAAAATATGGATTCTGTTCGACAATCGAAAGCGCTCAGCAAGTTGGTTAGACCCTGGTTCAGCACCAAAGCAATGCCCTAAACCAAAAATGACCCCTAAAAAAGTGATGGTCACTGTTTGGTGGTCTAGTGCGGGTGTGATTCATCACAGCTTTTTACAAAACGGCATGAGCATTAATGCAGATGTGTACTGTGAAGAACTGGAGAGAATGATGGAGAAGCTTGCACATTTACAACCAGCTTTGGTCAATCGGTCGTCCCCACTGCTCCTTCACGACATCGCGCGAACTCCATACTGCGCAACAGACAGTCTCCAAGCTGCAAGAGCTGGGTTTGGAAGCTCTCCCTCATCCGCCATACTCACCAGACCTTGCACCTACCGACTATTACTTTTTCCAAAATTTAGACAACTTTTTAGTGGGTAAAAAATTCAATTCCCGAGAGGCAGTACAAAATGCCTTTGAAGACTTTGTTGCCCCCCGTCCAGCTGATTTTTACAAGAAGGGCATCAAAAAAAATGCCAATGCGTTGGCAAAGATGCGTCGATTGCATGGGTGATTACTTTAAATAACAGAAATAAAAAAGTTTTAAAAAATAAGTACAAAACGGCAATTTCATAGGTAAAGACCTATTATATATATATATATATACAACCCGGTCACATTATCTCGAGACCTGGCGTCGATGACGTCACGTCGCGTCGGCGCTCTGATATGGTGCGCAAAACAAGTATCCTCTAGTAGGATATTATTATAAACAATAAGATTTCCAACAAAACAAATATTGTGTTAATTAATTTAATGTAGGTAATATTATTATAATAATATTATCATAATCACATTAATTTTAATTTATCTATTTCTAATCTATTTTACATGCACACTGTAAATGAAATTGTACTATGAAATGCAAGAAATAAAAGGCTTTTTATTTATTTATTAATTAATATAATTATAATGATATGATTAAAATGATGGAAAATAAATGAAACAATATTGGTTAAGTGGGTACAAGAAGTGTTTATTACACAAAATTAGACTAAAAATCTTCTTCAGAATATATGATTGGCTCAATGCCAGTCATTGTCTCATTATCGCTATCGCTGATCTCACTGTCCGAACTCTCTTCGCCTAGGGATATAATTATTTCACGAACATTTTCTTCTTCAAGGTGGTCTTTCTCCCAATACTCCTGTTGTAATCTTTCAACGTGATTTACTTCTTTTTTCCAGTCGGAAGGAGTGATGGAATTAATCGCATCTCTTGTTAATTTTTCTATTTCTTTTTCCGACTGGGTAACATTTTTGTCTGCCACCCTTTGCTTCACTAGATTCCAGATATATTCAATCGGATTTAAGTCACAGTGATAGGGTGGCAGACGTACTATTTCCTGACCATTCTCTTTCATTAATTCGTCGACGACGTATTTTTTTGGAGGCTTTGTCCTTAAAATTATCGGGTACAATTCTTTTTTCGTCATATTCTCGTCAAACGGAACGTTATTGTCACGCAACCAGTTTTGCATAACAGATTTGAGTGATGCACTCGTGGGTGCCTTTATTGATTGCGTTGAATGGTAAGGTGCATTGTCAATGACGACTATACCGTTCGGCGGTAAGTTAGGTAGCAACTTTTCTTTGAGCCATTTCAAGAAATTATCCGTGTCCATCTCATGATGATAGTCGCCTGTTGTCTGTTTACATTTATATAGTAATTCTGCGCCTGGTATGAAACCGTTTTCTCCCCCAGCATGCACAAGAATCCATCTCTGGCCGGGGTTAAAATTTTTTTTTACGCTGCTGTCGGTACTATTTTGCCAACATTTATTAACGGTGTAGTGTGAGTGAATCCATGTTTCGTCTAGAAACGTAACCGGTTTTTTATGTGCGCCAAGGTCATTGTTTTCTTTCATCCGGCGCAGGTAGCGAGCCCTCCACGCGGCAATATCTGGCTTTTGTATTAAAATTGTACGGGCGTTTTTACATTTTTTGAATTTATATCCCAAATGGTCAATTAAAATTTTTCTAAGGTAACTTCTTTCACCTTTAAAATTTATATCCCTTTTAGCGACTGCCAAGATTTTCTTTAAGGTTGGGATTTCTTTTCTTACAGTATAAAAACTGTTAATAATATTACGTATGGCACAGATGTCAAAATCATCAATTTCGATTTTTTTTTTGTACTTCTTGCGCTTTTTACCTGGTGTTGACAATTTTTCTTCACGTGTATCGTTGCTAGAACCTTGACTAGTACTCGTACTCGGTGTAGCATGTTGCAGTGACGCATGCCGCAATTCTTTGGCCTCCTTTTTTATTCTCATCAAAGTACATTTTGATATTCCTGTTGCAGCACAGGTTCGTTTAACAACTTGATCTACAGGTATTACGAATTGCTTGTTAGCTTTCTCTGATTCAAAGAAAGCGAGAACTTTCAGGATTAAATTTCTTGCTTCACTGTGAATAGGTTTTCCCATATTTGAAAATAATTTCACTGTCCCACTTCAAAGCAACGAAATAGTAACAAAAATGTCCAAACTAAACCAAAATGTCCAAACTTAACAAAAATGTCCAACGTTGCAACAAAAACAATATTTTAACGTAACAGCAATAACAAAATAACAATAAAAGTCCAAACGTAACAATAACAATGAAATGTTTAAAAATATACCACGAAAACAAGTCAACGCGTATCGGCAACGAAAGTGCTAACCGTACTGACACGCCGTGGCGAGCGCGGGGAGGTGAAAGGAGAACGGGGCGGGAGGTTCGCATTCCAGCGAGGTCTCTAGATAATGTGACCGGGTTGTATATATATTCAATTAATCAAGTAATAAAACTCATTGTGTTCGTTACAATTTACCTTACATCTATGTTAGTAAAATATATTTTAAAAATTACGTTATTACACTGGGGTTCCAGCAGAGATTCTGCAGCACCGGTTTACAATCTCGCAGTCCAGTCGGCTGGAGATCATTTTTAGGATGCTGTTGGTGCTGCCCCGCACCCTGCGCACGAGGGATGCGCATCTCTTACGCATTACAGTATAAAAGCAATCAACGCGGGCTTCTGCAAACATCCCTGAAGCACTACAGAAACGCGGCAACCCCATCAGCACCCTAAACGCGTTTTTGTACTGGACTCGAAGGGCGCCATATGCCTTTAACGTAAAATGAGCCCACAGGCTACATGCATAAAAAGATGTACAATATGCACGGAATAAAGTGATTTTAACCTCACGTGAACAGTGTGCAAACCTACGAGCTATCATGTTGGCACGTACAGACAGCGCCCTTCGCTCCCGTTCGATGTCGTTATCATCTTTGAGGTCGGCGGCAAGATTGTGCCCTAGGTATTTAAATTGGTTTACCCTCTTTAGAGGAACATCGTTCAGTTTAATGGTGGGCATTGCAACAGGAACACTACTGCCGCCGGCCTCAAAGACCATAACCACACTTTTTTTTACATTGTACATAAGTCCATGCCGTGAGGCATATCTTTCACAAATCCCCAACAGCTTGCTGAGGCCGCAGGGCGATGCACTTATCAGCACCATGTCGTCTGCATAGCTAATATGATTAAGGCACACGCCATCTATATAGCAACCCACCCTGGTGCTGCTAAGCTCCTCAATCAGCTCGTTCACGTACAGGTTGAAGAGCGTGGGCGACGTTAACCCTCCTTGTCTTACTCCGCATTCCAACCCATAGGCATCAGATCTGACCCCTGCCCACCTGACACTGTTGACCTGGCTTCCATACCAGAACTTAATGATGTTAATTATTTCTGTAGGTAATTTAGCGTTATACAGCTTTTTCAATAGAATTTCATATGAAACCAGATCAAAAGCCCTCGAGAGGTCGAGAAATCCAGCGTACACCGGCGTTTTCCAATCCGTATCATAATCGACAGTCTGCTTTAGACACAAGATAGCGCTCTCTGTAGACAATCCGGGCTTAAACCCGAATTGGTTATCATGTGGTCTTATATATTTATTTAATTGTGTGTTAAGCAGGCTGTCAAATACTTTCGAGGAAACTGTCGCCAGTGAGATAGGCCTATAGTTGTTTTTATCGGCCATGTCGCCAGTTTTGTTCTTCACAACAGGTACGACCAGCGTTCTCAACATCTCGGCAGGCAGATATGCATGACTCATACATAACGCAAACAATATGGACAGTGGCCCTGGCAGATGGGGACCCGCGTATCGCAAGTGCTCAATGCTGAGGCCATCATGGCCGGGTGATTTTCCTCTAGGCATTGATAATATTGTTTTTTCAATATCCTCAGCACTGAACCATATTTCCAGCTCCATTCCAGTATTGACCGATACACACATCTGCTCACTCATCTCCTTATCAGCAGATCGCAATGACGTCAGATTTAGCGACGCATCGAGTGAGCGCAGCGTGCTCGGCGCCACTTTTTTATTATTCATTGATTCTGTAACTACCTCCGCAAACGAAATATTAAAATGATTCTGTTTTTCTCGGTTTGAGAGAATTCTTTATTGCCCGTTTTATTGGAATTATGATCTTCAGAATTCTGCGGAGGGTGACTATCATATAAATCAATAGGGTCACTATCAATTGTCCGGCCACTATTCACACAGAAGGACGATGGGGGCAATTTTGTACCCTGAAATTCTTTCCTGAGATTCTCTAAATGCTCTAAAGAGGCGTACGTTTCCTTCACATTTTTGATCTCAGCCTGTACAATCATCAAATCCTTTAGAAGTTTAGACACATCGAGATGATCGAACGTTATAGGTGGTAACAGTTCTAGGTTATGAGCCACAAAAATAGGCATCACATCCAGGTCTGTGACTTTAAACAGGTTGATAATGTCATTTAAAATACGATTTTCTTTGCCTTGTCCTTTACGAACTGTTTTTCGCTTATCAGACGGTAGTGATTCAGACAATAAGGAATACGATTTTAGTATCTGCTCACTCGTAAACGTAGCAATACAGATTCGCACTAAACTATCCTCGTCTATTATAGATATTTTATTTTGCACATATGCTAACATTTCGTCAATCACCATATTACAATTATTACATTTTAAAAAAGACGCCATTTTGCGACACAATCACCGCACTTCGGGTAAACACGTCACACTCGGTTGCGCGCGCGACGGTACTACTATTAAAAACGGTTATTTTAATATTACAAAAATACACATTCCAATTTTATTTATTTGTAAGAAAAGTAATTGAACGGAACTATTTTAAAACTTACGCTAGAACTTACATTAGTTCTCATATAATCCAAGCAGTCGTCAATTTTAGCAAGTACATTGAAGAATGTCTCACTATTAACAGACATGGTGGGACTATTGAGCCTCTGAGACAGGTGCTCCACTTGGGTGAAGTAATGAAGTTTCTGTTTTATGTTATCACCTGAAATGTGACCAAGAAAACATGTTGTAATAAGTTCAGATTTTTTATTGAATGCGACAAGTGCGAGTCGAACTCGTCTACTAAGGGATCATTATAAATAGTTCAATTTTGCATTGTGCACAGTAAGCCCTTTCATATAATACTTCATTTGAACTAAGAGCTTCCATTTGAAATATCGACCGCCTATAAAAATATATACCCCACTTTTTAAAAATGTTATTACTCATACAAATGTATAGTTTGAGATTTCATCTCAAACTATACATTTGTATATGCATAACTGTTATGCATAACATAATGGTTGCCTGTAAAATATTGCTCTGTAGCGATAAGGCCGCCACTTTTACATACTTTATAATAGTTTTAAGTTAACTTAGTAAGTACATAAGCTAGTGTACAATAAAGAGATTTATTATTATTCTCTTTATTTTATTTACATGACATATTAATTACATTTTTAAATAAACATACAAAAAAAAAACATTTAAAAATATAAAAATAGTAGACCACTTCTTTGGGTAAAAGGACCAAGAAACCGGTGGTTAGGGCTCCAGAGACAGGAACCTCCTCACAATACGAGCCGTGTCAAGGAGGACTGCCTTCTGCATCAGACCCTTGATCCAGCCATCTAACGTGAGCCTCTTAAGATGTTGGTCGAGGTTCTTGGCTATTATTATTATTATGTTAATTGCCAAATTTCATAGTTCTAGGTCGAATTTCATAGTTCGTAGGAGTGTCGAAATATGCGTTCCTTGCTGAATAAAGGGCCGTATCTTTTTTAAGTAAACCTCAAGGTTTGATTTTTCACAACTTCAGTGGCCCATAGACCTGAGTATATGGTTTAAATTTCAACTCGATACCTTCACGCGTTCCCGAAATAAAGGGTCTTAACAGACCTTAACAGGGTCTTAACAAAGTTCTTATAAGGGTTAGGTTTTTTTCCTTTTGAGGTACGGAATCCTAAAAAGTTTGTTTTACTGACTGTTATGTGTTATCTCACCAAGATTTAAAAAATCAATCAATTCTGAAGATTTCTATTTAATACTAGATGCGCCCAGCGGCTTTTGTATCAAAATCAAATAGCTTTTATTTGTAGTAGGCCTTTTCAGGCATTTACGTAACGTTACATTGCTAAACTTTAGTTGCGCAGTTCCAAAACATCGGCAAAAACATACATACATAAAACCGATTTCATTCACTATTTCATTGGTTTTAATTTCGTTTCTGCACCTAGCAACCTAAGTTACTCTTTATAACATCAGCTTTTTGCCAGTGAAAAACCCGTCAAAAATCATCTAGTCCGGACGAACAGACAGACAAACAAACATTTTAAAAACTGATTTTTCGACGTAAACACTGTATTGTTATCATGTTCATTTCGCGAAAAGATGTTAATATGATCTGTATTTTTAAGGTACATAATGTTAAATTCAAAATTTAAAAAACCTCCTACTCAAGCACTTAATAGTAATCATACCTATCATATTTATTTGTAATAATAGTTTTTTGTGAAAATAATACTAAAATGTCTTATTTTAATTTGAAGTAAACTACCCCATAAATATTCCTATATCATCATCATTAACTTGCCACGCTCTTGTCACTCCAGCTTTATCCAGCGCTGCCTATGAAGAGCCGTTTCCTGACCTCCTTATACGTCTTCCTCCTTATCATATTCCTATATATATATTCATACCTATGTTAGAAAGCTTGTTCTGATCCGCCAGCAAATGTTCACTCATAGTATGCAGCGCATTAGTTTTGTCTGACACAAAATTGTATTGTTCTGATAATTTGTCCAAGTCCGACATTGTAGCACCAATCTGGAAAACAAATTTGAAGCAGAAAATTATAAAGCTTTAAAATGAAGGATAGTTTTATATTTTGAGTTAAATACTTATATAAAATGTGATTTTTTTATAAATTAATACCCAAAAGGTTCATTACCCCACGGCGGTTCAAACTCCCCACCCCAAGTGTAAAGGTGTATTATCCTCAACCGATCTTGTGATCCGCTAATATGTATGGCAATCACATTTTATGTAACAATGAAGGTGTGTAACCCGACGGTAAACTTTTTTATAACCGGCTCTCACATTCAATACTAACAGCAAAATACTTAGCAAAATTTGTACAATACATACATAAAATTAGAAACTTAATTTTTCTACAAAAACATGTAAGTTTTGTTTTGTTAATATCCCAAATAAGCATCCAGAACAAACCTGGCAGCAGACTATCATCGATGAAGCGAAGGCCATTGGCAAAACCTGGAGCGAAATCAAGCGAGACGCTCAAGACAGAACAGGATGGAGATGCACTGTCAACACCCTCTGCCCCAACTAGGGGACATAGGACCTTAACTAAAGTAAGTCAAATAAGCAAGCCTTCATCAAGCATACCTGATTATTAAGGGCCACACACTCATTTCTTCTTTCTTCCAACTGGTTGTAATATATCTCATAAGGATAATCATCTCCCTTCAAGTTCGTATCACTTAGACTCTCATACCAATTCAAGAAGTCATATGTTGATTCCACTTTTGGTATTTCATTGGCCTCAATTTCTTCATCTTTAATTTGTGACTGTTCCTAAAAGACATGTTATTGCTGATTATAATATTTAAAAAATAAATCAAACTAAGGTTTTACTCCTAATTTAGTTGTATTTTTTCTACTAGTGATCCCTTTACCAGAGGTTTTTGGAAATGACACTTGTGTTTTATATCTTAACTGTTTTGCCTACGGCTACGCTCCCGTGTATATCGATTATCGCGACAAAAAGAAGATCTCCTTTTCCAAGGTCCAATCTATGTCTATAACGAAATTCATCCAAATTGCCTAAGCACTATAGTCATGAAAGTAACAGACAGAGTTACTTTCAAATTAATAATATTATATAGTATGGATTGCTTAAATAGTTTACCGGTAATCAAGCTTCAGGGGAAGCCTTGCTTTGTTTGTTAGAAAGAACTTTTTGAATTACGGTGGGTGTAATTCTGTTACAATAAAGAATTAAACCATTTAACAGCCACAGTCTACCGTCGTAAGATAAGAAATCGGATTAAGTAGATAGTTACAAAAATACTTTCGTATTAAAACTATAATCATTGAAATAACAAACATGGTCTAAGTCGGTTGATACGCCGAGTATTATAGATTCTAAATCAAGTATGGCTTCTCTTTGGCTAGGTGTAAGAGGTGCCAGCGGATTGTCTGCAGCTTCCCATAGTAACAATTTATTTTGAATCTCTTTTAAACTCATTTTTAATCATTAATGATTGTTTTATTAAAGTGCACTGACTGAATGACACAAAATAGACACTTGATGACAGGTAAAACGTCAGTGACGTAAACAATTCTCCTTCAGTTTTTATTTGTAGAACACGTTTTTGTTACATTGTTAGAATACGTTTATTTATATATAATTTTATCGAGGTTGTAATTTTATCACACAATCTGTTATTTTTATAAATTCTATCATATCTAAGATGCCTTAAAATTACTATTGATGAAAAAAATAGATTAATTAAGATAACACTATAATTAATCATCTTTATTTAAGTTTACGTAAGAAAGCTATTTTGTCATTGAATAAAAATAATCAAGAGAAAGGTACCTACTACGATACCAATAAAATATTTTATTGTCAGTAAATAAGATTTTCTAGAGAGAATTTTAAATAGGATATGATGATATAAAACTATTGAAATGAAGACGTGATAGAGCTTTAGAAATTATACATAAAACTAGCTGATCCGGCAAACGTTGTTTTGCCATAAAAAAAAATGGGTATAAAAAATAGATGTTGGTCGATTCTCAGACCTACCCGATATGCACACCAAATTTCATAAAAATCAGTCCAACCGTTTCAGAGGAGTATGGTAACTAGCATTGTGACACGAATTTTATAAAAGACTAGCTGACCCCGCACACGTTGTTTTACCATAAAAGAAATTGTTATAAAAAATAGATGTTGGTCGACTCTCAGACCTACACGATATGCACACCCAATTTCATATAAATCGGTCCTGCAGTTTCAGAGGAGTATGGTAACTAACATTGTGACACGAGATTTTTTTTTTTAAATTTTACATTTAATAAATATCTTATAAATTTATTCAGTGTTTTAAGCCGTCTTGAAATATTTGAAGATAGAGACATCTATAAGTATCTAGTGATAACTAAATAGTGGTTCAATAGTTTCTGTTTATTGAAGAAAGATGGCGATAAAACGTCAGATACGCTTTTTAAGCGCCACCTATAGAATATATTGATGTACTACATCAATCGGTGTCCGTTCCTAGATGGCACTTCAACCGCTGCCAATGAGTAAACCAAAACAATCAGATGTTTTAATGTAAATAAACATTGAATCACCTGATCATTCAGATCTTATCTTTGAGACTTTACTTCAGTTAATTTGCTACATTGTATACGCGGTTTTCAACTTGATATTTACATTCAGTCCACTGCTAATTTTAGAAAAATATGAATATTTTTTTTACGGAACCCACGTTTTTCCAACAAACTTGACATTGGAAGAATTGTCGACATCGGCACAGTTTGCCTTTTTTTGGGAAATTAATTTAGGTACCAGTCACCAGACCTAATTCATATTTGATGTAGTTAGCTCTCCTTTTTCCTGAATTTTCATTTTTCCACGGCAAGTTTGTTAAAACCTTACTAGAACACCAGAACTTTAATCGTGTCAAGAAAGAATTTGGTAGGTACTCAACTCGGTCGCTTACCAGCGAACGGTACTTGATGTTTATTGACTATTTTCTTCCTTCCTCGGTAGGAAGCATGTAGGAAGTGCCTATCGAATGCACCTAAAATAGGATATTGGGTTCTTGACGGTGTAGAGGTGCTACTTCGTTTAACCTTTAACTAGTGATACCGTGATATCTTAAAAGAGAGAGCAAGAGCAGTCAATACAAGGGTAGTGCCTACTTATTTATAGTAGAATCCATAAGTCACTACTGTCTTTATACCAGCAGTTCCCGTACCTATTTTTTTATTTATTCATTAATGCACAAAACAAGTTACAATCCTTAAAGTTTCAAGTCAGGAGCAGAGTGGTTTTAATCGGTCTGACACTGACATGTTCGAAATATGGAATTAAAAGAATTATTGTGAAGTATTATCCAAGAGATACAGTTCTCACTTTTATCGAAGAACCCTTTTAAGGTTTTATCATCATCATCAACAACGACAACAGCCTCTAACAGTCCACTGCTGGAAAAAGGCAAAATGATTAGCTAGTTAAAAAAAATGAGAGATCTATTTGCGAAATAACTTTATATTACACCATTATAAATCGAATCTGAAAAGTTCGATCGATGCTACATTTCTTTATGGGCTATATTTCAAGGTCTGTAAGATACTGTAAATACACATGCTTACACTATTTTCGAGCTGCTTCAGGGTATAAAGGGTGAAATAATAAACAGAACGATATATTGAGTAGTTTTGCATTTATTGGGTATGAGGAACCTTTCTGGTCAACATAAGCTACAATGGACTTTTGTTTACAGTATATTTACAATTTTCTGTATCATTTAATATAATTAATATTATCATATCTAAGGTCTACAGTAATGCTTCTTTCTACAAGTATATTACTGTATATTCACAATAATTATGAAGACCTAACAAAAATCGTCTACACAAATATGTATGTAGTAGCGTTGTACAAAATACTACTCTATAGATAAAATAGTCACTCATCAGTCGCTGGGACAAGCCTTCCAAACTTTGGCTTTTAAACAAACATCGGAGCCTGACTTTCACATGTTCCCACTTACAGTCCAATCAGTCACCAGCCACTTTGTTCGCTTGTCTTATGTTAAACATTCAAGCTATTTAAATACAGCAGATATTTTAAATTATCAATTTAGTTATACCTCTCGCGATAACATCTGATACATAAGGTAAGATAGGTACACTACGGAATCGGTTCCTATTAATCACATTCTGTCCTTATATACATCGTTCCGACTCACAATTCTATTACAACTTGTACTATATACAAACAATTTTAATTATTTAAAAAAATACAATGTTAAATTACTTTATACTTCCATTATCATAGATTGGAATAAAAATAGTATATTTTTCGGTTTCAGCGTGCAAAATTGACTAAAACCAGCATCGCACGAGGATGGTCTCGCAACGATCTAATCTAAACGTTACACATCAACTGTGGTTATCATACATTCAATCATTTAAATTTAATAGTAATGTAATTAATAACAATATTAAATAATATAAACGTCACACAACTCATTCAGTACTTTGCTATTGACAGATCATTATTCTCGACCCAAAAGGAACACTTGTAGTTTACTGCAACTTAGTACATGTACAGAGAAACGTGATAAATAACTTAACATTACAATGTAAAAGAATATATTGATAATAAATTAACACACAGTCCTTGTTCAATGCATATGAATATCCAACTATTTCATTACATTTTTATAATATTATAACACGTCTTACAGTAATCTTAAATGGAATACATTACGTGGATAGCGCTATCTAACGTTTAAATTAAATAAAATATACCTGACGTACATCAAAACACTAAGGACTCGTTGCTGAAATGCGTAGCAAAAGCATGGCAATTAGCACAAAATTCTGCACCCTAAATATGAAAATATAAATATATACCTATGAATTCGAAGCATAATGTTAATAGCCCTTATAAAGGCTTGTAGCCCAGAGCCCAGCGTCACCCCGAAGAGTGGCGGCTTGCTCGTGTGCGCATACGGCGCTAGCAGTAACTAGACACTTGTGTGATATACGAGAGGGCCAGACGCGCCGGCACGGGCCGTGCGCGCTGCTTCCCTCGGCGCTCGACCGGTGTACTTAACAGTCGTTCCTTGTTAACCTACGAATTAACATAGCACAGCCATAGTGACGTCCGTAAGGCGGTGGCGGGGTCGCGCGCCGAGGGCGAGGCCGGAGGCGGCCGAGGCCGGCTGGAGCCGGCAGGCGAGTTCAGCGGCGCCGGTACGACGGCCTACGACACCGGCGGCTGAGGGCCCTGCGGTGCCGCCGGTGGCTTTGTCCCCGCCGCTGCTGGTAGCTGTGCCAATGTGTCTTGACTTGCGTGTGCCCGCAGGTAGGTGTTCTCCACCTCTAACTGGTTGATCCGCTCCATTAGTTCTGCGATGCGCTCTTTCAAAACTTCGACTTCTTCGCGCACCGCGAACATCAAGTGGCTCTTAACCAGATCCTGAAACAACAGAAAAAAAATTACTTACTTGTTACGAAACACACAGTTGAAATTATAATTCACTTTGGGCACCGAAAGACTAGTAAAAATATAACACACGAAAACAAATTTTAGAAACGCGTAAAAGATTACAAAACATTATTTCGTAAATTAGATAAAACCGTACTTTTGGATTAGGCACGACCACGTAACAGGTATCTTTTTGTCCTTTCTGTCTGATCTCGTACAGGCAGGCATCTTTAGGTTTTTGCAAAACGTCAATCATAATTTATTTTTATCTTGGATTACTGAACGTATGAGCGTCAGCGCCGACGTCTGAAACTCAACTGACGAATGACGATAACGTTAACTCAAAGAGCTAGTACGACTTGCGCTCGCGTTGTCTCCTACCGGGCGACTGATGGTCTGCGCGCGCGTTCGCCCTATTTAAAATGGCGGCGAACACGTCATCACGCCACGCGATTCAACCGTGCACCCTGAACTCAACGACACAACCTACATTGATATCGACTGAGCCCTTATTTTTGTAGATTTTGGTTTGCTTTCAAAAAGTAAAGATATTAATAAAATTATTCAGTTTACACGGAAGCAGTAGCACGTAGCTTAGTTCCCTTTGTATTTTTAAGTCAAACTAACATTTCGTCACAGAGACTTTAAAATAAATAAGTTATAATGAGGCAATCACTATGCGTGCTATAATTAAATATGCGCCTGTCAGAAAACTAATTATATTAAACACGGCTAGAAGCCTATAAATTGCTGAAAATAAGATTTCCATGACCACCAGGAATGCGTTTTTGTTTCAGTAGATATCAATTATTCAGAGATTAGTAATACAATATTAATATATGTTTATAGCTAAGCTAGGAGCACATACAGCTAAACAAAGATATTTATGTAAGTACTTGTTATTTATGACGTCTGGAATAATATGTTTACACAAACCAATTAAGCTTCATTGGAAAATTTTACAACTACAAATGGGCGAATGCCAAAAATAAATCAATGATATCAATCAGCTGGTGTAACTTTTTAACTGATAGCATTTTTGGCTCCTTCAAAGCGACACAAACAACAATAAATTAATTTCAAGAGTAGTAGAGACCGTTATTGATCTTTGATCGAACTATAGAGGCACTGAAAGTTTGTAGTCTTTGAACCAAACAACGAACGCTGAGAACATCACTATTGTATAAATAGAATATATTATACTGTTTTATTGTTCCTTAATACAATTCACTTGACAAAAACGATTTTGAAATAAACCGCCAGGTCATTCGAAAGATTTTGGTGAATCAAGGCGTAAAGGAGAAACTCAATATAATCTGTTAGTTTTAAACGGGATATAAATAAACGTTTGTTGATGAAATCTTCTTAGGTGCATGCTCTCGCGTGGGTGTTACGACCTTCAATTAGCAAATACTGAGTGCTGAAATTACACCGGTCTGTGCCGGATCTCGTTAGACAATATTGAGTATCGCGTCAGTGCTGGATTGACGACTTGGCCAAAGTATTCATCGTTAAAATATATTGGCAACCAATTAAAAGTTCATTAGAAACGTGAAAATTTGCACGCAAATTAAAACAACAGGAAAACGGTCATTAGGAGCAGTTACTATCGTTAGACATACAAATGTGCCAAGTAAAACAGCTCTTATCTATTTTTTTGTGTCAGTAGGTGAATTTATTAAACACGCCTGATGAAAGCGAAAAATATTTAACTAGCTTTTTTTAATTGACATTAATACTGAAACTTGTCACATATGTAATTATAACTGAGCATTGCTATTAAGTTATGGGTTGTTATAGTAAAGCACTGCGGGGCGCAAAGAGTTCGGTGAACTTTTTGCGCAGTAGCGCACCGAATACAACAGTCGATGATATAACCAGTCAAGGGCATAACTTGAAACCTGTCGCATTGTTTATAATTAAAACCGGAAAATACCGATAATAATTATGGCAAGAACCTTTCTACGTAACACTCTTTTTTAGACTAAGGTGATGCTACCATCACTATTATCGAACAAGAGGATACTTACTGTACCTCAAGAGGTACAAAAGGCCTTTAAAATGTTTCTTGTCAGATTAATTTTAACTCAAATGAAAAATATTAACTTCTAAATGGTATATAGGACACAAATCTGCCATGCCTGGAGAAAAGTTAGCAATGATAAACGCGATTTAAATTTGCTACAAGTGTTTGTAGATCCTGGGTACTTATCAACAAAAGATTTTATAACGTTCTCAGCTTCATGTTTTTATTAAATCGATTGATGTGTTATTGAATTTCAGTACACAAGGTTCAAATTATAAAAAAAAGTAAAAACGAAAACCCAACTACGACAAAAAAAAGGCCGTTGAAAAAGTATGAAACAAGTTTCAAAAGCCGTAGTCACACGTTGTTAAAGTGTTATGGTGCGTTTCTATGTAACGTGTGACTACGGCTTTTGAAACAATTCATACTTTTTCAGCGTCGTTTTTTGTCGTAGTTGGGTTTTAGTTTTTACTTTTTTTTATTTAAATGTTTTGGTGCCATTATTAATATATAATATATATATATTTGAAATGTTCAAGTAACGCCCTTTCCAATGATATCAAACACGGCATATTTATCTCAAATTAAATTTTTAATTCATTACTTTATGTCGGCTAGAGGGCGCCACATTAGATTCAGCGAAACGTCATATAGCCTATAACCAGCAGACGATCAAGACGCTTCTAACGATACCTCATTTGTCCAGTTCTAATAAGTAGTTGAGGAGCTATGAGGGAACAAATGAACATACATACATACATACACAGATAGCCTGTCAAAATCATAACCCTCCTTTGGCTTTGCCGTAGTCGGGTAATAAACAAGATTACATTACACTATTATCAGTAGCAATAATATCGATAGCATCTATTTTTTAAATGCGTACATACAACTGTTACGTAAAGTATAAAAGACTACATATTATCAATCAACAACAAGCTTATCAAAATATCTAAAAAAACACGAAAGTGAAGTCTCAAAGACAAAGGTGGGTAAACAGGTTTCTGCAAAACTCGTAAACAGTTGAAACAGACGGCTATTAAAAGTGTATTAGTGACATCATCTCCATTATAAATCCTGGCTGTTTTGTACATTTATGTGTGCCACTACCATCAAAACAAGGACTTAAGTTGTATACATAATAATACCGCGATCTTGGCAATAGATAAAGGTATGCTTCACGATCTACATTGCAATAGTAAACGATTGCGAGCTGTAAACAGCTCAAAACTCAGCGTTACGTAACTATGCTAATTGACTATTAAATATCATTAACATAATAAACAAGTGTAGGTGATTATGGAACAAGGTATCGTACAATCAGATAATCAAAGTGACAGAAACTCGCAGGTCAAAACTAAAATTTCTGAACTCAGGAGTATAAAATTGCAACTCAGTGCAGAAGCAATTCATCCTTATGTATTAACTTGCAAAACAGGTTCCCGATTTTCCAAAGACCATTCGTAAAACTGGTCGAGCAAGCAAATTCTCCACACATGCTACTTTTATGTTTTCACCTTTTCCTGCTAACATTCAAACGCTTTCCTAATAACGTGTATGGAAATACTAGTAGATTGTGTCTAAATACGAAAAAGTAAAATAATCTTAGTCAAAAATAAAATAAATCTTGGTGTTACTAAATGCTATGCTAATACTTTTATTGATGTTTTCTTTTCCGCTAAAGCGTCATGTGTAGAAATGGATAGAAGTTTCATAATTTTAGACTAGTTCACAGAGTTTCTTTGTTTTACATATTAAGTTACATTAAGTATGATAATTTCGTAAATTGTTGTGAAAATAAAGCCTAAAAATAGAAAACATCAAATAAACCACAAAAGTATTTCGAGACCGTCTGTTTCAATATATGAGCGTATGTTACTATTGTTTATGCAGAACTTTGTGTGATAACTTGTAATATATAAATTTATTTGCACAGTTGGAGACAATGGTCTATTAATGGTCATGACACAATTCAAATAAATTATATGTATGTTTACTTTCGATGTTTGTTACTTTATGTTCCTTGATGTTTTATGTCTTCGTTTAGCGATGACAAATCCTATTTTTTATGTGTTTCATTTCCGACTAATTACAGTTATATATTATTGACGGTATTCCGTCAATGTTTTTGTAGTCGAAATAGACATTTAAATAGCTAAAAATCCGGGGAGCGATTTTATTTTTTCTGTACTTGTAAATCTGATTTGCATGTCAAAAGCGATTAGTTTTGCATTCGTTGATAAAATATTGAAATACATATTGAGCTAGATATCTGAACAAATGTTTGTGGGCAAAAGTTCAAATGAAAGCGATCGTTATAGTAAATGTTCAGAGACCAAAGATAACCTATTTTAGAATCGGTATAAATTAGCTACAGAGAAAGTAATCTATATAAACAAGAAATGTATGGGAGAAATTAATTTGAGTACATCTTCAGAGGGTTCAAATTATGTGAAATACTGTACTTGATTACAATTTCATTTAAAAAAAAATTGTATTTGCATGACAAACGGTAGAAAAAACAGGACAAGAATAGAAGGACGGTATTTTTTGTAGGTACATAGATATTACATATATAATTTATCACATAATTTAATTTATTGAAACCAAACAAATGAAAATAGTTCAATAGCGGTCAAACACGGCCGTAATCAAGCTTTGTCCTCTGACCTCTAAGGTGATGTCATTGCAACATTGCTATACAACGAGAAAAATAAACATCATACTTATTAATAGAAGTTATATGTATACGTATTAGTATTGCTAATTAAAATCAATCCAAGGATGTTTAAAATAATACTAAGCTTCGTAAAAACTGACGAACGTTATAACATTATAAAAACATAGTAAGCGATGCTGTTGTCTGTTTAGCTTTTATCCATATCAGACTAATACTAATATATACTGTTATATAAATCATCGTATCCGGTAAATTTCCTAAGCGATTATATTTCTATGTGACAAATACGATAGGAAATATATTTATCCACCTTTTGATAACAGAGTTTAATTTAAATCCTCTATAAACTTGTTTTTACGTATTAATACGAAAACAAGTTTATAGCCTTTATTATGTCTATGAAAGTATTTAAGAGATAAATTTTCTCAATTAAACTGAAACTTTAAGGTGCCCTTCATACTTAGATAACCTTGGGAGTTTTTTTCTACTTTGACTTTTGCGTGACTACCCTTGTTGTTGTGATTCCCTTAAACATTTCTACTATTTTTAGTGAATCATGATAATATAAATACTTATGTTGATTTCAAATCTCTCTTAACGTTACTTAGTCAAGTAAACACGATTATGCTAGTCGTAACAAAATGTACGGACGCAGATGGATAAACTGCGGATGTGAAGCGACAATGACTTCATTACAGGGAACTGGTTTGTTTTCCATGAAAACTTTTCTAGCGTTTCCTGGATCGTGATGCGATTTCTACTAAAACGTAGTTTTATTACATACTCTTTGATTTCTACCGCCATGCTCCCGTGGTAGCCGCATTCAGGTACAAATTACTAGACGCTTGTTTAAGTTGTTTTGCAGCACGCGACTAAATCTTATGACCTCTAATGTCTCCGGGTGTTTATCCAATTGGTGGCTAGCAACAATAAGCAACATTACCAACGAGCACGTGTCTCCACTCCAGCACCGCAACGGTGCCGACTTTCCTTCCGTGTCTATTCTCGGCTGGCCAAGTCCCGTCGGATTACGTTTGGCTCATGCAAACCACGTATACGAGGGAATTTGCATATATTGGCTTTTAAAACAAATAAAATGCAAGACGTATCAGGACAAATAAGTAGAACTAACGTCGCTAATGACATCTTGGAAACGAATATCTTGGAAAAAAAGTAGCAGGACGTTGCACTCACAGCACACAACGCGTGCGTCAATCATCATAGTAAAAGTTAAAAGAAAATTTTTACGTATACGCTTGACCAGAATCAAAGAAATTTATATTTGAACAGATGCGTGAAATTGGGTCAGTGGTGTAAGCTATGGCTGCTACACATCACAACATACGACGGTACGCGTAAACACATCTACAGAAATGACGCAATATTAGGTATTAGGTAGGTATTACGAAAACGAGCAAGAACTAGTATACAGAATCTGAAATTATATACAATCTGCAGGTGTACAATCATCGTGAGCCATGTAAGATGGCGTTCTTCAAGGTGGACCGGTTTAAATACTGGTCATACCACGTTTGCTTGACGCTTGAGACGTTATTACTACTGTATAATATATTAAAATTTATAATAATTTGGGGGCTGTAAATGCAATGCGAATACAAATACTATATTGTGATGATGTAATTACTGGTAACTGTAATTATCTACATTATTTACACACGTAAGAAAAGTGAATGAAATCAGAACATCAAAAACAAACATGGAATTAGTGTGCAATAAATGCTAATATAGGCCAGTTAAAAATCTAATACCTGACGCAAAAAGTGCGAAAAGGTTGTTCGTCATTGTTCAATTCGAACTTTTACTATTAACTTAGGTGTAAATAACGAAGCTTTTAATACTGTTAAAATTTAATATCTGTATTACAGCATATACTAGGCGATATTATAAATGCTAATTTGAGTTTTTTTAAAACCCCAACCCCACCTGATACCAAATAATAAAAGACCACGAAGAAAATTTATTTTAAGTTATTTGTTTATTACTATTGTTGTGATGTTTAAAAGCCCAATCTAACCTACATTTGGTAATTGTATGTTAATTATCATGCCATTCATGTACAGAGTGTTGGTAAGGGTTTGAAATTATATAAGGTTACAAAATTGGTTAGAGTTTATCAATAGAGTGAAAGTTTTATTATAATTATATTTTCCAAAGTTAGGACCTATACAATAACATATATACGCACTTAAATAAAAAATATTGCATTGTGTAACAATGACATTCATCAAAGTCATATAGGGGATTGTAGAACACCGCTGGCGTGTTGTGAGAAGTGATAAAAATACTATGATGCGATGGTAGTGAGCATTAGGGCTGGATTGGGGTCAATCGCTTGAGGCCATCTGCGGCGGCTAATTATAGACGATGTAGACGCGTCCAATAGTGCACGACGATGAATCTCAATTGCGATCGCAGATGTACTTGATGGAAAATGTGAAAACACTGTGCCTATTTGGCGACAATTGCAATTGAAAACTTTAGAAGGTTCAACTTAAAAAGAAACATTACGTATATTCAAATATTTTAAAGCAATTATAAGTCACTCTCCCCAAATGCGGGCATACTAATATGTTCAATCTAAGACAACGTTGTTTTATTACAAAAACTTAAACAAAAAATTGCAGAAAATGTTCTTTAGATAAGAGCACAAGTACATTTTATCATATTTTACCTACTGCAGATACCATCTTAGATGTGATAAGCGACTAGTTTGTGTACGTATCACAAACAAATCATAAATCGAATTAAAATACAGTGTCATTGTATAATAAACTAAAGGGTAAAACGGGACGCATTTCCTGGCTATTAGAAAAGGGAAGTCATTAGTGATTCAAATGGTGATGCCGATCTAATAACGGTGTTATGCACCTCAACCATTGCTATTATAAACACGGATAAGCTCTCGTGAGATTGCTTCTTTACGCAACTCCTGCATAAAACTGAATTGCGATCACCACATGTAAGGTTCGTTTAGTAGACCAGATCAAACCAGAATTATCAGACATCGTAGTCGAGATTTGATAGATGTACTAAAGTCTCGAAGTGCGTTTATCGTTATTAGTAGTAGTAGTAGTTGTGGTGCTCTATGATATCGGTCAATAGTTTGGCTGACCCATATCTCGCGGGAATTTTTATTTCAGGAGCGTATGATTCACTGTCTCAAATATTTGTTACATTTAAACAATATTAGGGCAAAAGATATCAAATGATACGTATACACATACGTTTTTTTATTTTGAAGGTGTACAAATACGTATTCCTAATAATGGCCAGCCCTCATTCTATCTGACTAATTATAAATGCAAATGTGAGTTAGTTCGTTACATTTTCACACTTTAATTACTCAACCGACTATAATGTTTAAACGCATGTCAAGGGTACAGAATGGAATATAGGGAATCTTTGATTCAGAACAAAAGAACAGTACTCACGACTGATATTAAAACGCGAACGAAAGCCAACAGCTGCCGCCAAAATGCGATAAACTAAAATGGTCAGTCACGATTGTTATTTATATGAACGCGGTAAATATCGTTGAAAAAAGGGCTACGGCATTTTAAAAGCCGGTTGTAAAATGTTCTAGGAATTACTGGAGTTGAGAGCATGCGGAACCAGCGCGGCCAACTGACACAGCACATTCTGGATGTCTTAGATTGCTACATGACATCTTATAAAAAGTAATGATCGTCAAGCTGGATTGGATTCTAAACGATGAAGTCTAAATAGGTACTAGGAAAATTAACGATAATTGTAAGTTGGAACTAGAGATTCATAAAATATCTGCAAGTTTTTAAGAACATGTGTAGGTCTGGATGATGGATTAGACAGGTATTTGATATGAATTCTGCTTTAGTATTTGTCAAGTTGCTTGTGATTGAATTTTGAGCAGCATTATCTAAAAACTAATATTTTGAGGTCCTTCCAATTAATAAAAATATTACAACAAATTTGTTAGGACTTTGAATTATTTGCCGAAGTTTCTGAAAAATATGTTTTGTACTTATTTTTTCTCTTAGTCTACTTTTGTGTCATAATGATTAACACGTAGGTATTAAACCGTGTACAGTAAAAAGGAATTAAAATGGCTAGTAATAAATACATAATTATGTTATAAATATTTATATGTAATTATTTCTATCGTAGCTACGTCAACGCGTAGGCGTTCTCTTAAAGGCACTCTTTATTTACGATTTCCTTTATTTAAAGATAGTTATGATAAATAGCGGTTGATTTTATATCAACCGCTATTTATCATAACTATCTTTTGGGCGGATTTAGCCCAATAACTCACGTATGAAATTTTCCACTGAAGATATTATTTGAATTATGTTGCGTTGTGTGGAAATTGAAGGTACCACATAAAACGCAAAAGGAAAATTTCAACAAATTGTTTGTGCAGCTGATACGAAACCTTTATTTTAAGTTTGTACTATGTATTTATATTAGTCATCAGTCATTAGTTTAAGTTTATTTAAGGCAACGCCTAGAAAGGTAGTTTGCTGTCTGTCTGATAAGGTTGTACATTTCACGCAAATAAAGAACACATATATATTGTTATAATTTTTCAACTTTTAACATCCTCACGTGGATACTAAGACTACTACTATGATACTAAGAAACTAGAAATATTAAGTAACTTCTTAACACAGATCTAAGGAATAATTAAAAATATTTAGTAAATAACTCGACCGGCCTGAAAACGGACCTAGTTAATTTGTGATAGACTAGCGTTTTTCGATATCGTTTTTCAAAAAGATTAAACCAAACTGATTGCTTACATAATAAGAATACTTTGCAATGCATTTCAAAAAATAAAAAACTGGTATTGTAAATCTAAGAGATAAATTATTGTATATTCTGAGGCTCTTGAGAAAGACAATAGATGTAAGTGACGTTCATTTATCATAACAACAGCAGACTAGACAGACTGATAATAATTTTAGCCGAGTTTCACTGTTAAGATAAGCATTTCATCAACAGCTTTTAATAGTCTACGGCTGGAAAAAGGCCTCTTCAAATAAGAACATGCAAAAAAAAATTGCTTGTCTGTAAAGTCGGTTTACGGACGTAGTTTAACGTGACAACGTGATAACAAAACATTGATGTAATGATGAGAGATAAATTATAGACGTAACGGGACAATGAGTCATCCTTTTTCGTGCATGCAGCCGGCGTTCATCAATTTCTTAGACGTTATCACGTCAAAAATATAATCGATATTTAAACAGTATTCCCTGTGTTACTAAAGTGTATAAGATTTCTCGACCACTGTCAGAGTTGAAGGGACCTATATCTGTATAAAGGTTCCTTTCTTCTCTGTAGAAAAAACCTGATCACGAGTGCCATTCAGTAGGTACTTTTCTAATTTAATGAATAATAGAGCCATAAAGAAATAAATGAACATTCCAAAAGAATACAGGTAGCGAGTACGAAAAGAATACCTCGTCTTTTAAAGTTGCGAAAAGGTGTCGATATTAAAATACAAAGCCGTTAAGTGAATACCGAGAACGAAGTCAACAAGGGGTCAGTGATACATTAATAAGGTGAACAAATAAAGAGTAGAGACGTTAAGGTGGACCGGTTTACGACAAGTGCCTTGGCATTAGTGTAATCATGTACACATCTATTACTCATAATAGGAATTCAGAAACTGTTTACGAAAGATTATTTATTTGCGGCTAAGTATTATTGAGGACCAGATAGTGCATTTAACTTCATATAACTGATTGATTACGTAAAAATTTGCAGTTGTCTGTAAGGATACGATTCCGATAGAACTTAGAGACACTGTATTCAATGGATGGAAAATCTACTGTTAAAAACTTTAAAAAAAGCTGTTGATGTCAGTTGTGATTGACACTTGTCGTTAGTCAATCCTATTGCTACCTTGTCAGTTGCATTAATTGGTGGCTTTTATCAATTATTTTCGCAATCTTTAATTTAATCAATTCAAACAGTATATATATCACTACATTCTGATGCAAAATATTGATAGGTATATTACTTCATACGAAAGGATGTATTACATAGATACGTAATTTAATGTGTTCAATATATATTTAAACTTCTGCGTTCTAGAAGTATTTTGCTTTACAGCTGTTTTGCATTTTAGATCCCGCGCTGATGACCTAGATAACTTGATGCCGTTTATATGTACAAATTTCGCAATCTTTTGAAATCGCAACGAATTGCTTCATTAAAATAATTATTTTATGATTATTAATCGTTACTTACCATTGCTTGCTCGATCTTGTTGTCGATGGCCACCGCGCTTGTGCCCGATGCGCTGTAATAAACGATAAAATACATTAATCAAACTGTGTAATTTAAAATTTTGTACATTACTCAGGGATTTATTTGTTTGATGATAAGGGATGATTTCTTTACAAAAGATTTTCTTTGATTAAGTCAGACCTTCGTCACAGATAATATCTTTCTATAAACTAAAACTGGACGGGATAAAGCAAGTAACCAATACATTACCCTCGGCTTGCTCTTTAAAGCTTTGCATGGTTCAAATACTCCCTATGTGTCCTATTTTTTTTTCTTAAGATCGTTTAAAAGTTAGTATCGCTTTTATTGTTATGATAATGAAGCCACTTATACATAGTTAATTAATTTTATATTTTTCAACGCTCTTTGGACTGAAGCTTATAAAATGAAATCCTCCAGGATATAGACCAGTCAATGAAGCCATAAAAATAAGTAGTTAACAAACAAAATCTTTAGTAGTTGAGCAGTTATTATGTGTTTAAAGTCTTTTGTACCTTTGTTAGATACGTGACATTAATAAATCAAGCTTGTAAAAGAAACAAAGCATTACGTAATTTAGCTATAAATTATATAGTATAGTATCATTTTATTACGTTAAGCAAAAGAAAAATATACGATAAAGCTTTTAGCTATTACGCTGTACTCGTATATTATCAAAATCCAGAAATGCTCATAATAATTAGTTAAAATTTTTTTTTAATTAACGTAATCGATAGACAATTAATTTGCGCCAGGGTTCTCGTCATAAACTGTCAAACACAAATTGTTTATCTACATTTTTTAAAAGTAATGTATCCAGGTTTAATTCTATGAACACGGTTTTCGTTCAAGTCTTTTTCTCCACGTAAACGAAATTAGCACGGAGATTTATCGCTTACGTAAACAAAAAGTTGATTATATTATCGTCGAGTTGGAATGTGAACAGAAGTATGTGCTATTGAAACACATTCACAATTAAAATCACCACAACAAAGGTAGTAGAGCCACGCTGATTTCAGCAAGCACGGGCCGGCTCGACCCTTATATACCCTTTCACAGAAGACCAATCTAAAATGACAGCATTCGTGTTGTGGTGCTTCATTGGTGAGTGCGGAACTGGAGGTCCAATAATGCGTAAGCATCTCAATATGCCGCCATAGTGTGGGTCACCATGCTGCATTGTTGCATTGTCTGCATTCGCAATGAGTATAGTCACCACTAATCTTGGATTCTACTCATGCTTTTCAGCAGGTAGAGTCACTTTGGCGGGCTCATAAATAAATAAAATTTCTTCAGATGTTGACTTTTGGTATTGTTACATAGCAGTTGTGAAGATATTATGTACATTCAATACTTACTTAATATTAAAGTAATAAATTAGTATGAACCGGTAATTTTGAAGAAAGCTTCCGTCGGATGATTACGTTAGTGTCGAACGCTATGGATAAATATTGCAAAAGCGTTGACCTGCCAGTTGAACTGTTCGGTATTTGTAACAACAAAAGGGAACAATGGTAAACTGAATTGTGGCGTGGTTTGTAGTACCCTTTATATTGCGATTGTACCTATAATTATAACAGTATGGTATGTCTCATGCCAAGTGTGGCGACAATTCAAAGATTATCAGTTGTACTTAAGAATTAAGAAATATATCTGCCGGCAAATGTGGGCAAAGTTGACCTAGAAACCTTCTATCGATATGTTCAGACAGCCAGCCGCCGAGCAAGATTCGAGAAAAAATAGTTAAATTAAAACGATGTAACGTTACAAGTCAGCGAACCATCGTCGAGGTCTAAAACCTCTCTCGTAGGTAACTGTAAATGCGAAATTGCATTATAAACATATTTTGTCATCACAGCGTAATACCAGTTTAGACAACAAAACTATTATGTTGCATTTAGCAATGTGTCAATAGAAGTGCATGCGGGCGGCTCCACGTGCAGCACGAAAATGACGACACACTCTACTTAGCAACTGGAGAGATACCATTACCACCCACGATTGCCGGACTTACCCATTATGATCCAATCTCACTGGTGTAATCGTCCGGTAGCTAGTATGTAGAACGTCGTACGACTGTGTACTTGACTTTCTCCGACGATGGATTCCGTGTCGCGTCAACGAGGTGAACAACACAACGCTAAAGTTGAAGCCATTCAACCGTTGAGGGCTGCGTCGCGGATTGATTTCGACCGGTTCGCCAGCGATGTAAAATAATGACCGTGGACCACATGAACACTGCCGCGATAATGGGTACCTGCCCTATTAACATAACCCACTCATTGGTATTTACAATCAATAAATACAAAAACGTTAATTTGCCAAATCGATAATCTATATATATAAAAGAGGAAGGTGACTGACTGACTGACATACCCAGAGATCAACGCACAGCCCAAACCGTTGAAGCTAGAATCCTGAAATTTTGCATGTAGGTTCTTTATATAAGGTAAGTGAGCACTAAGAAAGGAATTTTGAAATTCCACCCCTAAGGGGGTGAATCAGGGGACGAAAGTCTGCGTGAGCGAAGCCGCGTGTAAAAGCTAGTATAATATAAAATGAGTGTAAAGTATGAAACTGTTTGAAATCAAATGTTATCTTTTAACTGTTTTATTTACTGGATTTATTTATAAGCGTACATACCTACTTGGTTTCCTAAGGAGGTTCCGACACAGATATATTTAAGAGAATTAGTTTAATTCCCAAAAGTAGAAGTGGTTTAAAAATGTAGATTAGTCTGTATAGGAGTTATAAGATATAGTTGATTAACCTGCAATACATGTAAACGTTTGGCGAGTTGCAACCATATATTTTCCTATTTATGTAGATCGATAGATTGTGAACCCAAACGATCGTAGATTTCGAACACACATTGCTTAAACTTGCAGAATAGAGTGAAACAGTAATTGAATTATATTTAAAAATCGCGACAACAATGGGTTAGTTAATTTATTAATTTATGCATAAGAAAGATAATTTGCTGTTTTGTAATATGGAACCACAACCAAAACAAACAATGAAACTGTATTTTAGTACCCACAGTACAGATCATATAAATTTCAAAACATTTCTGGATTTGTGGTACCTATATGTATTTTTACATGGTTCTATTGTAGCAGTTACACGTTTAGTAATGAAAATGAAAGAAAAACAGAATGAAATGAGTTTATTTTATAATACTCAGTATGGGCCAGGTGCCAACAAGCATAAAAAGGCTTTCTCTACGGATCTCTACAAAACAAGTTTCAGTGTTCTGTTAGTAGGTAATTACGAAATTTTGGAAGTTGACAAAATCACAAACCATCGATGTTGCGGTGTTGAGGTGCATGAAAAGTTGAAATATAAGACGGTGAAATCAGAGAAGCGGAGAAAGTATCTCATGAAGTTGACAACTCTTCTTTTTGAAGACCACATCAACAATTTTACATTTTGAGATATGATTTGATTAATTTAAATTATTATTTAAATTTTTGATATCGACTTCCGTAATCCTAACGTTTCAGTAAACTCATGTTAAAATATATTGTTACCAAATATAACTCGGGATGATGGTCTCCATGTGTCTGTCAACAAAACAAAACTGGCATGGGAGTCTGGCAAGCAAATCGGTTGCAAGATTCTTCCAGAAAAATAATATTTTCTACTAATATACATAGTCGATTGATACTCACAGCACGTTATGCGTTAATGGTGCATGATAAATGATAATTATTTCGTGAGTAAATCTTTACAGATATTTCTACACGTCGGACTTGCGTCTGAGAAGAAATGCCGAAACAAACCACAGAGGTGTCTATTTTTAAGTCCGTGAACATTGATTAAATAAAAAATTTATGCGAGTTCAGTATACGATCTGGGTTGGCCTTTTGAAGAAAGGACATTGAAGACACTATGCTAACAGTAGTTAGACAGTACAAAATGATAAAGTGTTAAAAAGATGTTAAGTAAATAGAAGAAGAGAACACAGAGATAAACAATTTGTCACCACGCACATGCGTGTTTGCGTTTGCATAGATCATAGTCAACACTAGTACACTCTACATTCCACACAAAGACCTCTCGAGTTTTCATGCCTTTCATTGCTATATGAAATGTATAATTTAAGATTTCCGTTATAAACCAAAAACAATAGTAGGTACATAACTTTTTATAAATAATGATTCGGGTTTGAATATAATAACAACTAGCTCATAGGATTGTGGGACTAGTTTGCGGAGTTTTAGCTAGTTTGAAAAAAAATCCTGATTTCTTATAGATAGATAGATAGATTCTTATTTCGTAGATAGCTGAGTGAAACAATGCTGATAATATGTAAAGTGCATATGAAACCGAGTGCATATGAATTTATACATTTATTGCTTGAAGGACGCACAAAGATTAAAAATGTATCTTAACAAGAGATGCATGTCGATTATCACGTAATCATAACAATATTGAATATTAGCAGACTGCGTACGAACACATCGTCATGATAAGACTATCGACACATATATTTATGCACAGAGTTGATAGTATGAATCACAAGCACCAAAGCGTTGTGACCTAGTGATTGACACTACAACAATAGCCCGTAGAAAACAAAGGTCACTGAAGAAATTATGCGAGCCGCATGAAAATTTCATGTGTTAGTCATATAAGTACGAACAACGCACATTGTTTGTTCGATATTTCCATTTAAATAGCAGCTTTCAATTAGTTAATGGGCTGTTTCTTTTTGAAAATATTTTTTTATTATTTCTAATGTGCATGACTTTTAGATTATGACTTTTATAGTTGGCTAGTCGTTATACATGTAGACTAAAAGCTGTCGTCTTAATCTATTATTATTTATTATCAGTATTATCTGCATCGTTTTCAGCGTTTATATATTGTTATCGAATGGCGCGGCGAGCGCAAGGTCATTGAAGGGAAATCGTTTGGTGTCGACATGGCTGGCGCCATCGCCTCAAAGGCGTTACATCTTGCAGTCGTGTTTCATCATACCTAACACACTCGCGGTTCTTTTCAATTAGTCCAAAAATAAGCGGCTCTACGAATTCAATTGAGCAAATTGTTCAGTATGAACTATAGATGTTTATGATTGTGGTTGATTAGGAAGGAAGCATAAACATTTTGTGCAATACAAACTGTTGTACTGTACATACAAGCTCACTATAAATCTGCACCACGTGAAATAATAAGTGTTTAAGTTCACGTGTCGCCGGTAAAGCTAAATAGTTTTTAGGACGTGAACAGTAAAACCATTCGGACAACAAGGGCATCAGTGGGATATTAGGGCAATAATGTAGCTTTAGTTAAGAGTTGGTCACGCGAAATGTTCACGCAATGATACATTTTCTGGGCTTTCATGAAGGAACTATAATTATGAATTACTTAATTCGTAATTATGTTCTGACCTAGCAGTATAAATTCTTGTCTTAAATATCTGAATAATAAAATATTCCAGTATGTAAGTAATTAAGGAATCTATATATATAAAAGAGTAAGGTGACTGACTGACTGACATACCCAGAGATCAACGCACAGCCCAAGCCGCTGAAGCTAGTCTTAAAATTTTGCATGTAGGTTCTTTATATAACGTAAGTGAGCACTAAGAAAGGATTTTTTGAAATTCCACCCCTAAGGGGGTAAATCAGGGGATGAAAGTCTGCGTGAGCGAAGCCGCGTGTAAAAGCTAGTCTATATCTATATATATAAAAGAGGAAGGTGACTGAGTGACTGACATACCCAGAGATCAACGCACAGCCCAAACCGCTGAAGCTAGAATCCTATTATTTTGCATGTAGGTTCTTTGTATAACTTAAGTGACCACTAAGAAAGGATTTTTTGAAATTCCACCCCTAAGGGGGTAAATCAGGGGAGGAAAGTCTGCGTGAGCGAAGCAGCGTGTAAAAGCTAGTCCAATATATAACAACAGCCTACATCCATTACGTATACATGTATTTTAACGTAAGCATATTTGTATCATGTAACGCGAAATTTTAAACTGAAAACCAGCTCTGGTAAGGTTAATATATAAATCGGTAAAACAACTCCACACTAATAAAAGACCCGAGGTTAAGAAAATTCGATTAGCAGACCTAGACCTTTAGTGTAATGGTGCTTAGTGCAACGGATCGATACAGCAGTCAGACGATAGAGACACCTAAGTTCAATAGGCGGCGCTGACGTCAGGGACAACGGTTTGTCTCGCTGCAGCCACGTTGCCATGGAACCTTCACCGACTTACCGGCACGATAATTACCTGGGCATTATAAAAACCTTCATACACCTTCAATTGAACAGATTGGGAGTAAACACTACCGGCCCGCAATGCGTCAGCTTATTATCAATACATGGAAAACTAAATAAATCAAACTACTTACACGGGGTAGAAGTAGTCTATGTACTTGACTACGACTTCTCTTAATAGATCTTGCTTGTTCATGATGGACGTGTAGCTTCCACTTATGTATTTTGTTTGCATGATTTCCACTTCGTCTATCGATTTTAATGTCCGGGACTTTCGAGTTCCCGTCTTTTCTATAAACGGAGCCGTCTTTGTTGTTTAGTGCGTAAGAGAACGGTGTGCGTGCTGAGGTAGCAATGGTAAAAAAAAACTTGTGACGGCGCGCGGGCAACCGGATCGACGCGTTGCGGCAAACTGAGGCCGGGCCGGTCGCAGCAAGGCGGGGCGATCGGGGGAGGGGACCGGAGCAAGTGGCGCGCGCACGACTGCCTACTACAGGCTACGATGGCGATGGCGCTTCGAAACACCAAGGCAACGCTTTTGCGACACACCACACCCGTTGTACCTCAAAAATGAGAATTCTTCTTACAGTCTCCACACCTCGAGTTTAATGTTGAAGCTTATTTAAATTTTATCTATTGCGTCGGTTCAACAAGGCTGACCAGATTTTGGGCCAGTGTTTAGGTTATTATTTACTAGGTACATAAAAATATTACAAATAAACAAAATAATTTTAATAACTATCATAACTTTGGTTCAAGTTATTTCATAGTTCATTTTTTGTTTAACTAACATCGTAAAGGACGAACACGACAAAAGAAAACTAACGTTACTAAGAATTAAAAAAAACATTCAAATAGAGAACCTCCTCCTTTTGGAAGTCGGTTAAAAACTCTTTACACTAAAACATTTGAAGCTCATAAAATAACTCAGTCTCAACAAGGCATTATCAGCGACGACTCGACGAGTGTCATCAAACAATTGCTACAGTTGTTGCTACTACACCAACGCTTCCGTGTCTATTGTTCTACTGAAGTTCAAGCCTCCTTTTATGTTAACGTATGGAAAATGCTGGAATCCTCATATGAACGCAACATGTTATTGGTTATTTTAATATCAAGAAACATTTTCAAGGTATGTACTATTTATTAATGGCCTGTCGGCATACGTCTTGAATTTAAACGAAACAAACTGCATTGAAAATTTGAAATCATACTAACGAATGTGCAAAGATTATGGTCCAAAATTAAGGTATTTTTAATTGTAAATAGTTGCAAACGAAAGGATGGATTACCAGATCATTGCTGACTACCGCCACACATGGGCACCTGCAGCTGAAGAATCGCAAGTGCATCTCATTTATGTCTAAAGAAGAGAGAGAACTTTTATCATAATTGGTTCATCTATTTCAATATTGAAATCTTTTACATAAAAGTAAAAACACTAAAAACGGAACACAAAGTTTTAAGAAATCAAAGACCAAGACTTATTCGAAGTAAAAATCTTGAAAGCAGATTTGGAAACCTAACGATGATGTCAAACACACTCTAATAAGAAAAATAAAAAAATATATAGGCTTCGATAGTCCACATTTGGTCACAGGCTTTTCCTTGGAAATGAGGTATTGGCCTAATATACCAGACCAGACCAATTTCTGAACAAACAACGAACGAACGATCGCTGGCAAGACCGGTTTGTAGGTACAGAGTTTGTGTAAAGTTTTTCATCTCTTTCCAGTGCTGTTGTTTTGGGTAATTAGATCCCTTAGTCTGCTCTTACAATCAATTACCACAGGTTTGGGTTAGTATCTTATATTTTAACTCTTATACATATGTAGTTCATTCCCAGTAGATCCATTGAGCAGATCCATGATGGATCTAATGAGAATATTTTTTCTCCTTAGATCTATTATTTACTTTATCTTAAAGAATGGATCCAACGAGATTGATTTTTGTAAAAAAAATTGCTATAAAAATAAATATTACCAAAACAAGTGAATGATTATTTTGAGATCCTGACACTTGTCTAGATGAAAAAGATTTTTCGCAAAAAAAAGGCAGCAATAAACGAGGAATTGGCAGAAGGGAGGCAATATCAAAAATATATAATCACAAGTAAAATTTTAACAAAAACTGACTTCCAGGTTCGACTCGATTTCTCTTAGATGCCACCATCAGATCTTAGTGTTCTTATCATGGTGCCACAGTTGGGATATCTCCTTTCCATTAAAAAAAATCATCAAAATCGGTTCATAAACGACGCAGTTATCCGCGAACACACATAAAACAATATTAGAAAGACAACAATATTTTATCAAAGGCTTTCATCGTGTGAGTGAACTCAAGGTGGCAAAAGACCTCCCTGTTTCGGGAGAAGGAGGAACTTTAAGTGCGGCAACGCACTTGTGTCCGTTGAGCTGCAGGTGTCCATGTGTCGTGTTGATGGTAGTCCTTTATTATTGTTTGCCACTTATACTTTAAAATGAAAGAGGAGATTTTGTATAGCGATGGACAGGTGTCCCTAGGACATTTACTTGAAATATAGAGAGGGGAGTCGTAACTAGCAGTCCAAAGTCAAATACAACCCAAACTTAAAATATAGAAAGGGGAGTCGTAAGTAACAATCCAAAGTCAAATACAACCCACTCATCTGATGTTCTGTATTCGCAGCAATGAACTCGGTAGTGCTTACAAAGCGTGGCATATCAAATTGTTAATATGATAGCTGGGTTGTAGACTTAAAATAGATTTCTGTTTTTGAGATTCAGTATAACGCAACTGCAACATTAAATATTAATGATGAAAAGATGATGTATTAGCACATTTAAGTTACAAATCTAATTTATATGGTTTGGAAATAGCTGAGTGCTCTTATGTACCTTTGTTACATAGCTTGTAACATGATAGCATTGTTATAAATACATAGAGGGGAATAATTGTTTATCGTTTAGCATCTGACATTAGTCATTAACCTTGAGGGCTGTATAATTGTCATAACAAAATAATTAACGACTATAAAATGAGGTACAGTGAAATTAGTCTCGAGAAATTTTTGCATATGTAGTGGTGTGTATATTACTTAGATCTTAGAGCGCGTTTCCACTATATCGTTCTGGCCTATACAAAAATGTTTCGATATCCTAACATTACTATTTAATTTTATACTTATCCCTAGCAACACTCTGATTTTTGTTTTTTTTTCCTTTCATCTAGGTTTTTAAAACTCCGGGGCGTCTACGGGGGGGTCAAAATTTTTGTTATTTTTGGCCTAGGAGATTTCCGAGATGTTTCAATATAAAGCAAAAAATCGTCACTTGATAGTGGAAAGTGGAAACACGCACAAAACCAGAATAAACCAGTTTACGCTGTCCGCAGGTGCCACGTGCAGTCCGGCGTCAGTCGCTTGGTACTGTTAGAACATAAAGCACACATTTCATTCAAAAATTATAATTATTACGTTAATTGTTAAATTTTGTATTTGTTGATTGTTGTTATTGTTTGTTATTATTGTTATAATATTTGTTGAAGTGTTTAATTTGTGTGTAAGTGTTGTAACTTTATATTGTTAATTCAAAATGGCTCCAGTGTTAAAACATGGTCGAGGCAAGCCTTTGACTTCTCAAACTAAAGAAGTTTTATACTGTTTGTACAAATATTTCGAAAATGAGTGTAATAACAACCCGAGCAGTATTATGACCCCCACTCAATTAGTTGCTAAATCAACAGGAATTTCAATAGCATCCGTCAGAAAGGTAGTATCAGAAAGCAAATGTCGTCCTTCAGATCAGGAAGTAACATTTAAATCTCCTAAAAAGAAACCGAATCGTAATCCTACAATAGTAATCGATAATTTTGATCAGCAAGTTATCAGAAGAACAATTCATGACTTCCACATCACAAATAAAGAAGTTCCCACTTTGAAAACTTTGCACGCAAAATTGAAAGAAGATATCGATTATAAAGGTTGTGTCAGCACGTTACGAAAACACGTCATGTCATTAGGTTTTAATTGGAAGCAAACAAAGGTAACCGGAAACTTCTTATGGAAAAACACGAAATTAGATACTTGCGAATTAATTATTTGATGAAAATTGCTGAATATCGTGAACAACGCTGACCAATTGTTTACACCGACGAAACATATATACATACATCACATACCCTCTCGAAATCTTGGTCAGATGGAAGCACTTCAGGTTTGAAGCAACATATATCGAAAGGCAACCGCTTAATCATTGTTCATGCTGGTGGTATGGATGGCTTTATACCAAATGCATGCATGTTTAAAGCCAACCAAAAAAGTGGAGATTACCACGACAATATGAACTATGACAACTATTCAAGGTGGATTCAAACTCAATTAATACCCAACTTACAACCAAATAGTGTTGTTGTTGTTGACAACGCACCATATCATAACTCAATACAAAATCCTGCACCGAATAGTAATTCTAGAAAACAGCAAATGATTGACTGGCTGACATTGCGAAACATTGAGCATTCATCCACGTTGTTTAAGCCTCAATTATATGAACTGATTCTGCAAAACAAGGCGAGATTTGTAGAGTACAAGATAGACGAAATATTACGACAGCACGGTCATACTGTGCTGCGTTTACCACCATACCATCCGGAGTTTAATCCTATAGAAAATATAGGGGGATAGTGAAAACATATGTCGCAAAAAAGAATGTCGCAATGAATATGAAGGTTATAATGTCATTAGCTAAAGAAAATATGAACGCCATAACTGTAGAGGAATGGAGAAAAGTTTGTCTGCATGCTATTGATGAGGAAAACAAATATCAGGGTAGAGACGCAGCTTTAGACACAATATCAGAACGAATCATAATTAATTTAAATAATTCATCTGATGAAAGCGAGGATGGGGATGATTGTGATATGCCTGGGGTTGATGAATTATTAGAATAAAATATTTATGGCCGGAGAACACCTAATTCATACACGTCTTCACTGAAGTGAAAACCGGCATTCACTGCTTGTAATGTTTGGAACTGGCTTGTCTGCCTCATACAGTTTCATAGATTACAATGCAGTGGATACACATTTTCACGTCCGTATTAGTACGTAGTGCGTATGCGTAACGTGTACGCATTTGGTGTGCTCCAGCCACAAACGTATATTACCTTTAAAAAAATAAAAACAAAAAAACAATGTTGTTTTTTTTTTATTTGCTGACCATACACTACTACAAACGCAAAAATTTCTCCAAGCTAATTTACCTGTATGGTCATTTTGTAGCCACATGCTATATCTGTTATATGCAATTTAATATTGTGAACGTTTTGCTGGAAAACATGAAATTAATCATGGCCAAATGCCACTAATATTAACGATGTCACGAGCGGCTTGTGTGACTTCACATTCTAAAGCAGAATTAGAAACAGTGTTACGGTTATGTGTTCAGGTCACGCCAAAACACAAATTATTATCTGTAGAATTCTCATACGTTTATTTTTTGTAGGAAGTATTTTTTTTAATAAAAAATAATACTTCAAATATCGATATAGAAAGTATCACCATTAAAATTAAAATGAAATCCGAACAGTAAAGTCTTCAGACTTCATTGTAAATCGCCTCAGGTTTCTAACGTTATTAATTTATGTTATCCTTTAATTATTTTGATTCCTATTTCATTTTCCATATTCATAAACTTTTAATATAGGGATCATGTTCCCGGTAGTTTTATTCAAATTTACCTGATGTTTATTTATTGGCCTAACAAATCTACATCTTGGATGATAGCATGCACTTGCAAGGGCATCCCCTGAGACTATGGCGAAATTCTTCTAAGAAAAACCCTTAGCCGTAGCCGTAGCACCTGGAATTTGCAATAATCGGAGACATAATATAATGGTATAGTAAAAATCAAACCCCAACTTAAAATATCTAGCCATTGAAAATTGAGATTACACAGTTCCAAAAAAAAAAAAAACATAAAGTGGAACATAGAACCTCCTCCTCTTTGGAAGTCGGTTAAAAACTCGAAATTGATGTCCCTGTCCTTATAGCGCTCTGCTAACAGGCAACCAATGAGACTTACCCTACATCCATTTTCCTTACAATAATTTACGTTATTCCGTAATCCGTATGAAAAAATAATAAACATGATCAATGAAGGTTGGTGTCAAGCCGAGGGCTGGTCCTAAAAGACAACACACGAATCTATTTGTAAATGTTACTGTAGACTATAGACTGTTAGTAAGAAACTGTCAAACTATTGGAAGTCAAAGAAGAAACTACAACACTAGGAATAGGAAATAAAAACCAATAAAAAAAAACATACCAAAGTTTGGCAGCATTGCCACGTTGAATGTCAATGCCAATTCTCTGTGCTAGAAAAAGGCCGGCCTTCTGGTCACGAGAAGCGTAGATTAGTTGCTTGTTTAAACGTTATGTTTAAACAAGCAACTAATCTACGCTTCTACTAATCTTCTTAGCTTAGCTTCTAGCTAATCTACAAGCACTCGGACCTCATGATCTTAGCGCCAAAAACTTGATTGCCCACAATTTTTTGGTATTAAGAAAGCATCTGGGAAACACTATAGATTTCTAACCTAGTACTGTACTTATCAATAATAAATAAAATAAATAAATCCCACCAAAAACATTTTCATGTAAAATGTTGCCAAGACGTAAAATAAATAAATCCCACCAAAAACATTTTCATGTAAAATGTTGCCAAGACGACTGCATATGGCTTACCTTGTGAAAAAGATATCAGATCTCATGTAGAGCCAAGGTTCTGTATCTACACGCCCTAACTCTACCAACCCTAACTTCATAAACTCTACATCTCAGTAAACATGTATGGCTTCGCCGTTTCGCTACCATACCGTCACGAAGGGGAAACGAACGCCTTTTGTGTTTGCAAATATCTAGTTTCTGAAGTAACGAAACAGCCAAGCCATACATTTTTACTGAGATGTAGAGTTTATGAAGTTAGGGTTGGTAGAGTTAGGGCGTGTAGATACAGAACCTTGGCTCTACATGAGATCTGATATCTTTTTCACAGGGTAAGCCATATGCAGTCGTCTTGGCAACATTTTACATGAAAATGTTTTTGGTGGGATTTCATTTCTTTTTGTAAGTTTCCTTTTTTTTCTTTTTTTGGGCTGTATTTCTTGTACATCTTCTTTCGAAATAATCCGTGTACTAAAAATAAAACCTCTAGCATAAACATTTGTGAAAGTCTCATACAAAGTTTCACCCCCCAAATTTGGGGGTTGGGGGGCAAAAGTAATAGGTTTATGATTTTTTTTTGTTGTTTGTGTACTAAACTTAGTTTACATACCAAATTTCAGCTTTCTAGCACTTCAGGAAGTACGCCAACAGTTTTGATGATCATCAGTGTGTCAGTGACGAAATCGGTGTTTTTTTGGTATCAATAAAATCTAAACTATCAGAGCTATGCAATTGAAACTTTGTCAGTATCATTAGTCTATTGGTAACGTCATATCCTGAAAATTTGAACGATCTGGTATATCGGGAACCAAAGTTATGGGGGTTCAAAAAAACGACGAAACGCTTCGGGAAAAGGTAGGTAGTGCCCTTGCGCTACGCTTGACTCGTCTTGGCGGGGGCACGACCGTGCCCCCAGATAAATATTTTGGACATCTAACACACAAAGCCATCTAGTCCCAAGCTAAGCAGAGCTTGTGTTATGGGTACTAGACAACTGATATAAATACCTATACGTTTTTTTTATAACAATAATAATTGCTTACTATAAGAATTATTGTTTTATTCAAAATTTTACTATTTTTTATACCTTACCTGACTATATTCTTTGAGGCCGTGTTAGCACAGTTGCACTCGGTGATTGTTTCTAATCACCGAGTGCAACTGTTGTGTAAGTTACGACGGCACGGTCAGTACCTGGATGGGTGACCGTTAGTGGCATGTTACCATGGTGCTCTCCGTGATTCGGAGGACACGTTAAGCAGTTTGTCCCGGTTGTTATCTTAGGATAATAGACGTGAAGCTTAGTTGGAAACCTTTAGCCGGCTTACAAACATCCACAACGTTGCCGTACGTCATTACGTAGCCACAACGTTGTCTTGCCAGTCCCCAACCCGCACTCGGCCAACGTGGGGACGTATGGTCTTAACTCTCCCCTGAGAGGAGACCCCAGCCCAGCAGTTTGACGTTATGGGTTGTTGATGACCTGAGTTTATATTCTTTGACCTTTTTAGACCATTAGTCATGACATGTTAACTGTTTAGATTAATACTTTTCAGTTGGTAAATTTTAACATTCGGAATCTATATACTAATATTTTAAAGCTGAAGAGTTTGTTTGGTTCAACACGCTAATCTCAGGAAGTAGTGCTCCTATTTGAAAAATTATTTTAATGTTAGGTGGTCCAGTTATCGAGGGAGGCTATTGGTTTTATATCATCACGTTGCGACCAAAAGGAGCAGAGTATCAGTGAAAATTGGTGCAAAAACGGGGGCAAGTTATTCCTTTTGAGAGCTTCCATTGTGTGCGCTGCGTAAACGGAAAGTTTCACAAGAGTAATGTATAAAAGAAATGCTCCCCTTTAAAATTTGTATAAAAGTTCCGCATGTGTTTCTTTTAAGGTTCAGTCACTTAAACCTGTTTCTTGGTAAACAAATTTGTTCACGCTTTTTAATATGGGCATACGCTACGGGCAATAGGAGACACAGACGAAGTTATGCATACATACCTATTGACTTGAATCCAAAATCCTGATGCGGCTACTTAATTACAATGAGGACCTCATTAAATTCATTTTACACATAAAATGTAACAGATTATGTTAGCTTATAAAACTTGCATGCGTTTTACACTACAAAGTGTGAACACATTTTTATTTTTTACTAATAGAGGATCTATCGAACTATTCATCCTTTGGGTAAGGATTCGACCTTTCCGTGTGTAAAAAAAAGTACACGTATATAACATTATTTTTCCCAGTCCATCATAGTTGAAATCAGCCAGTGGCATTGATAGAATAGTCGAAGAAAAGATATAAGAAATAGAAGATAAAAAATTGTATCAGAGATTTCTAGATTTATCTAAAATTGGATTATAAATAAACTGTCAATTCCGAGATAAATTTATCACAACACACTAATCACAATGCAAGAAGACGCAAGGACATATGTATGTACGTACGTTTACACTTGTGCATCTACTTAAATAATTCTAGAATCGATTTAACTGTATTCAATTATCCATTGCATCATAATGTTGGTATTCATGTTAATCTTCTGACCTTTATACTTTAGATCTGAGAACAATAAATGATGGCATCAAATTATTCCTATGTACGAAAAACACATGATCGTTGTCGTGACTTTTTGCAGCACTTAATGTAATTATAAAGGAATTATTGTTTCTTGTGAGGTTAATAATATTATTTGTTCGTATTGTCATTGAAGGTTCTTGAATGTTCCATAATATACTCTTTGTATATTTATCAAACGCTGAGACGGGCAGACAAGTAGTGCCATTTTATATATTATGCATCATATTTATTTTCTTCACGTCTATTCTACGGACTTAATGTGACTAATACGTGTACAGAAAAAAATGTTGTTAAGTGCCAAGTTCCTGATTTAGTTCTTTATTATATAAACAGGGGCTTAAGTCGTGTAGATTGAAAATTTCCGTTGGTCTGCACTTGGCATTATTTGTAAGTACACTATTTAAGTTTGAACCGGGGTCCGGCTACTTTCTTTTAAAAAGGACTTGGGATATTAATAAGAATTGCGTTTATAGATTTTTGAACATCATGATTACGATTACATGGTTAATGTGGATCATAGTCCCTTTTAAAGTAGGTTTTATATATTAACGTTAAAGAAAGATTTGTATGAAAAAGAGTATCGAAATCTTGAATTTTCACTGATCAAAAACTGTTGATTCATTAGTGACCGGTGGTTGGTCTGCTCAATTGAATATGAACACAGATAATTTTATTATCTGATTATTTATAATAAGGACCATAGAGCACAAAAGTGTGCCATTTATCACTAATTGATTCCTTGACAGATAAAATTTAGCCAAGTGAAGTATTACAACATAAGCAGTTATTATTCATTATGAAATCATGCAAGATTGCAATCAACAGTTATGTCTACAGTTTATACTTGAAAAGATTAATTTATTTTTAGTAGAGATAATTATGAGTGGTTTTCTTTATCTATGTAGTGTTACGTGCAAGGTTACATTTAGTTACCATCTTGGTATACTCGTAATAAGAAAGTCGATACAAAGTTTTTATCACTAACTAAATACGAGGTAATACTTCTATACAATAAAGTTAGGGATCAATGTGTCTCGATTAATACAGATAATGATAATACACGTGAATATATATATAATATTATCATATTTCACAATTGAAACCTAAAACATGGTAGCAGGAGATTAAATTTTAAAATAGACAAATGTTTCTCAACAGGTTGTGCAAGTACATGAGTGGTGGATGGTTGTAGTAGTAAACTAAAAAAATAATAACCGGAACTAAAATATTTTTGAATGCAAGTGTATCACTTACGAGCACCATGTGTTTCTTCGAGCGAAAGGCAATCGTGGCTGCTCGGTAGTAGTCGATTTTGACGTCGGATGAGAGTCTATCGTTAAGTTCAACTTGAAGCCAGCTATGGACTTGCGTCGTTTGGCGGCGAGAGCCCGTGACGCAAGGTCGGAGTTGTGCACCTGCTCAGGTGGGGAAGCGTGTGAGCATGTCCTCATGTGCGCCTGCGCGGTCGCAACCTGAAGAAGCTTCGAAGAGAGGCTGCGGCGACCCAGGGCCTCGCACGTAGCGCACCGAGCGTCCTCCATGAAGCTTCTCGTGCGTCCGACACGACCACGGCGTGGACACTGAACGCTTATTGTTTCTAGCGGACGTTGCTGGCTTAACTGATGTCATCCGACGGACGAGCGATACACGCGCGACCGTTCTCGTTCGTCGCACGAAATTTAAGACTCCTTTAATACGGCCGACGGATACGATCAATACTTGAATGAAATATGTTTAATGCGATAATAAGAACGCGATAAGGTATACACGCGAATAAGTGTAATGACCTAGACTGTGTGGCATAGCACGGCTTCGGTGCGGCCTCGGCGGGTGGCCGTGCGCTGGCGGCTCGGCGCATGCGACTGCGGTCACCACTACAAAGCACCCCCGCCGCCCATCGTAATCCGAACGTTAACGAAGATATCGATATTTGCGGTGAATAATACCGTGGTACGTGAGCATCGGTATGATTTACATGTGTCTGCTAGTCACTGAAAACTGCCATTCTGACATTCTTTTGGACGCTGTCCAGGTCGTCAGTATAAATTGAAGGTAGTCCTAGCATACTTGTCTCTGTGATATCAACATAACTTAAATTATTGCAGTTCGATTATAAATAGGACAACCGGGGAACCTGGCGAAGTTGCGTAGGATAAGAGAAGTAAATAGTGTTATAAGCCTTTAATATTTAATTATATTTGTTAACCAGACGAGCAGGCTGTTCTTAAAACATATTGATACCTGAGTTGCAGGCCAAAAACACAATGCCAACAATTGCAATGTCTGATGCAATTATTGTCTTAAGAAGATCTTGACGATTGTTGCGTAATTAGTAGTTAGTGCTCAAGATTAGATGATCTGAAAATCTTGGGAGTTCAAGGATCAATTCATTCATTGAGTTATCTAAAGTTTTAAAATTTGTTTTTTGTGATGTACGAGTATCGTCAGAACATACAATTTCTGATACTTTATTATAAAAATAGGATCAGCAATAAAGGAAATGGGGGGACATAACCTTCGATAAGCGATCAATCGCGTGGATGTTATCGTGGCGTGAAAATGAAAACGCGAACCTGTGTACTATATCTTACATGAAACACGCTAGGTACACACTTCTCGAAAGGCATTCATGTCTTTGCTAATGACTCAATTCGATCGGAAATATCAGGTGTGACTATATTGAAGTCGGATTACTTTAATGAAAATAATTTGACTGTACATGCTTGCACAAATCGGAATTAATCGCTGTGATAATTTAATTAGTGAATACTTTATAAAGATTAAAGGAGAATGATACATCAAGCATATCAACTATTTTAATTCAACATACGACAGACGAAGAACGATGATGCCAAGAGTTCGACACATATTGACGTGCAGCACTGAACGGATTTAAATATTGGCATCTCGCACCTTTTCATCGCGTGTGTTATTATATGGCCGAGAAACAGTCTCCTAAGTACACGTAAACAAGTAATCGTTACGTTATAACCGTAATTGCACTGGTAATTAATGTTGCGATGTCAAGTTGGTGTTAAACAAACATAGTAGTAACATACGTTACTTGTTATATGACGTTAATTGTATTAAGGCCCAGCATATTAAGTATTGTAACAGAGAATTAGGGGGCAATGGAATCCTTGTAAATAGGAGGCGCGGAGGCCGTAGACTATGGAAGTACTTCATTTAAGTAGAACACCGCGCTCTGACGTATGTTTGTGAAGACTCTAGAGTGCTTGGAAGTAACTTATAACGTTCTAAGTTCTTGTTTTGTTAGGGCACGATTTTCTAAAAGTTCGCCCAGGTTTTTGCAGAGGGAACTTAGTTGTTACTCTACCTATTGCAGATTGTTATTTCCAGATAAGAAGTAACCTACTGTGGTATAGGTTGAAACTTATTTAATTTCTTGAGTTTAATTGTTCTTTCTATCAAAACTGTGTTGGTTAATTAATATACGTAAGTTATAAACACATCAAAAGTGTCTAGGGATCAAGCATTTTTATGCGGATTTCTTGAGATTGAGATGTGGCTTTGGCCCTGGCCTGCTCAGTCGCCAGACTTGAACCCGATTGAGCATGCATGGGATATGCTACAGAGAAGAGCTCTGCCGAATATGGAGGGTATCCAGTCGCAAGAAGACCTTTTTTTGTTGTTGCAACGAACATGGGCGGCCATTCCACAGCGTGTTTGGATGAACTCATTTTGAGTATGCCAAACCGATGTTCTTGTGTTGTTAGTGTTCGCGGTAGAAACACGGATTATTAATTGTTTGAGTTACCTAATAAAATTTTAAAGAAAACTGTTATTTCAGTCTTTTTTTCGAACTTTAATGTTAGTGGTTCAAATGTCAAAAATCCCTTTATTAGGAAAATGGCAAATTTCTTTTTTAATGCAAAGGTGACTTGGTTTATCGTTACTGTGACAAACGAAAACACTTTATTTGATGAATACTTAAAGAAAATTTTAATTAATATCAATCAGGAGAAAAGTTATTGCAAAAATATATGTTGATCCCTAGACACATATGTTGATCCCTAGACACTTTTGATGTGTGTATTTTATATCTTGTACTGGTTAATATCTAAGAATTGACTTTTTTTATGTTTGGCCCTGCCGTAATGACTCTACTCTGCCTGATGGAAAGCATAAGCAGAATCCAAGAGTGGTGGTCACCATACTGCGAATGCAGACAAGGCAACAATGCAGCATGGTGGCCCACACCATGGCGGGCTAGTGATGCTTGTGCATCATTGGGCCTCTGGTCTCGCACTCACCAACGAAACACGACAGCACGATCGCTGTCATTTTACGTTGATTTTCTATGCGGTCGAGCCGGCCCCTTCGTGCTGAAATCAGCGTGGCTCTACTACCTACTAAACGAATTAATAATGTTTACACATTTTTTTCGGAAGTTTAAAGTTAAACTATTGTTGCACTGTCTTTATGAAACATAACCTAATATAGTTAGCTCATTGTCTAAAATTTTGGAAAAAAATACTAGTAAATAAATAATACACCTCATAGTTAAGAGCCAATACAATACAACTAGATAAATGTTTAAGATTCTTCACTAGACAATTTTACTTAATTGTCCTAAGTTTATTGAAGTTATCATAATGTAATGACTGCAAAGTTGTTATAAACATTATAATAAAAAAAAACAGTACACGGATACACAAAGTGGGTGACGCAAGTGTTGACGAAATTAAAAATAGTTAAATGATTATTATTGCTATGTTACCATATTTCAGTACAAAGTTCAAAGGCAGATCACAAGTCCAACCTCAATACATCGCCAGACGCCAAGTGTTATAAGACAATTGCGAATGGATTTTATGATAAAACTAGCTGATCCACGCAACCTTGTTTGCGTCTCCTTTTGCCCGTAGCGTGATAATTTTCACCCGTTTTTGAAACATTTTTCATTGGTGCTCCGCTCCTATTGGTCTTAGCAAGATGATAAATATCCTATAGCATTCCTCGATAAATGTACTATCCAACACTGAAAGATTTTTCAAATCGGACCAGCGGTTCCTGAGATTAGCGCTTTCAAATAAACAAAAACAACTCTTCAGCTTTATAATATTAGATTAGACGTATGTGTTTCCTACAGAGAACATCAGATTAATAGACATCGCAAAGTGTTTTGTATCAATGATAACAATTAAATCGCACCCCATGTCCATGCCGGATGTCCAGCATTGAACTATTTAAGGCTAGCAATAAAACTAATACAGCGAAAATAATTGCATCTATACAAAATAAATATACCATTTTTTTGTCTGTCTGTTTGTTCCGGCTAATCCCTGGAACAGATGGACCAATTTTGACGGGACTTTCACTGGCAGATAGCTTTTTCTTTTCCCAGACTAGCTTCGCTCTGTGGCATTAACCGTGGTTGTTATTGTATCGCGGGTAACACCGCGGGACTCAGCTAGTTTTACATAAAATTAATTAGTAGACTAGAACTTAATTTTTCCTGAACACGTTTAACTTCCATGTAAGGAAATTTGTTTTATACTGAAAAGGCTTTGGTTAAATCCAGTCCCGTTAACCACAATAAAATTATATAGGTAGGGTACACTAACAATTACAGTTACTGAGTACTTGGAATCAGTTTATGAATAAAGTATGATAATTTTTTTATTAATATTTTAGATTCACCAGTAGTTGTAGAAAAGGCATGAGATCGTCGTCGTTTGTTAGATACTTAAAATCGTCTACTCTCTCGGATGCACGGACGTGTGCCTGCCTACCATATATACTAAAACTAGCTGCTGCGCCAACTTCATCTGCGTACCGACGAAGGCATCTTTTCTTTATAAGAAGGCGTCTTTTATAAATTTGTTGTTTTTGCTATTTCCCTTGCGTTTTGCCATATTTTCTTACAGATTAAACTTTTAAAACTAAAATATTTCAAGACCAACATTAGCCAAATCGGTCCAGCCAATCCCGGGTTTAAGTAAGACTAATGAAAAGCAATTCATTTTCATACATGTTTAGGAGGAAGACAATCTAGCAACAAGCTGTATGTTAACATAAACAGCTGACGTTTTACATGCATGTAACATATTGCATGCATGTAAAACGTCAGTTATTTTGTGGCATTACTATAAACGATAACGAGTTAATATTTCCTAATGCGCAAAGTGTTGTTTTGTAATAGTGTTGCTACCTTGAAAGTCATTTAACCAAAACGCATTTATGCACATACATTAAGCTAATTAAAATTATAAATACATTGTCCATCGTTCTTATGCGAGTTATCATGAAACGACTCTAAAAATAAAAAACTTTTGTAGTTAATTTTAAAAAAATATGTTTTTTTCCCTTTTATCTCTAGGTAAATTCAATGTTATATTTTACATAGAATCTATATATATAAAAGAGTAAGGTGACTGACTGACATACCCAGAGATCAACGCACAGCCCAAACTGCTGAAAGTAGAATCCTAAAATTTTGCATGTAGGTTCTTTATATAACGTAAGTGAGCACTAAGAAAGGAATTTTGGAAATTCCACCCCTAAGGGGGTAAATCATGGGATGAAAGTTTGCGTGAGCGAAGCCGCGTGTAAAAGCTAGTCTTGATATAATTGTATGTATATTTTTTTTGATCATTTCAACGACAACTCAAAATAAAAGCGGATGCGTGTGGAACATACGCAATGAGGTCAAACACCTTCGGTTTTGATTAACGTAATTCATACAGAACATAATTCTATTTTATTTTGTGGTTATTGTATGGTTTTAGTTACAGTTGCAACATCTTACGCTAACGATACATTTGAACGTACCTAATCATATTTTAAAGTAACTGTTGGAGCGTTTTGAGGTGTTTACAGCAATACCGCTGAATAACATACTCATTTTTTGAAAAAAAAAATCTACATTGAAAAATTGTAGGTATCAAAGGTTAGTTTTTCTTACTATATTTTGGTTGAGTTTTTGTATTTATTTTTGGTTATTCAGACCAGTTTTCCAGATTATTTTAAATCATGAGCATTTATTTATTTTCGATAATACAAAATCGATTGCAGGACATGATTGCTTGATGATAACAAACAAATTTTGTATATTTTTTATTCATGCTGTTAACATAAACTGAGTTAACTTATATTTAGAAGTAGATACAAGTGGGTGTGTTTAACCTTGAAATGTTAATGTATATTCGTGAAGTTCAAGGTTAATCAAATTTAAATGAGTAATTTTACTTTTCATTTGTAATTAATTTACAAAAGAATCATATTAACATATAAATTGCTCTTCTACAATAAATATATATCATACTGTAAGGACTTTGACCTTAGTTAGTAGCACAGTGTGACTCTGATTCTTGGTATTACGATCGAAGATGATACCACATCATAATTTTATTCATTATCATAATAATATCATTAGTACCCATTTGTGGTACTGAAATATATATATCGTAGATAGCGCTCATATCTGACTGTCATACAACTTTCAGTAGCATCGACGCTAAGACCGACCGCTAGCTTCATCAAACCACCCGTTGCCATCACGATAACATATTTAAGTCAATCGTATGGTGTGAAAAGTTTTCCCTTATCATGTTTACTACATCGCTATCGATATTATTATCTGTTATGGGTTGCACAACGCTATCAGTGGGTATATATATGAAAAGTATCAACTACATATAATTATAATGTAGTTATAATTAGAAATATATTCAGGTTCAAAAGAACAAAGTCGAAAGTTAAGTTCACCCATTCTTTACTGACCTGTCTAATACGATACTCATGTGTCTATTTAGGTTTGCCTTGAGGTCCTTTCTTGTATATTGCTGTTGGCCGGGCGGTGCGGGCGAAGGCGCGACGGCCGCACCTCCGGCCGCACCTCCGGCCGGTGCTCTCTTCCCGATGAGCACCTTCAACTCCGCCATCAACTTATGCACCATACGGACACGAGTGGATTCAACCGCGCAACGCACACTAGTGAAGACGTACACCTCAATCATTCGCATCCACCTTGCCAAGAGCCATTGGCTCGGCTGTTGCATACACACGTGACGTCACTGTTGCACGTGAGATAATGAAACATCCATATCGATACAAGCGTCGTTACAACGCGCGTGCGGGTTCCACACTGTCGGCCGTTCGACGCTTTGACCTCGCCGCCGCTTTTTATAAGTGCCGCGATGACTGCGCAAGGTGGTATATTAGAGACGAAATAAACATGTTTATATTTAGGTGGGATCTACTACTACGGGTGATACGCACGCTTTCGTACAACGTTGCTTTGATTTTCTTCCCTTTCCATAGAACATCCCGAATTTTAGATTGTCATGAAAAATTTCTCAACGACCAGGGATAAACGTCGCGCGTCAACAATAGTTTTGAGCGTATCGGTAATTCACAGCAATTAAAAAAATTTAGGTTAGCTGCACCGGATTACAATATGAGCAGAAATCAGGTCATATCGAGCATTGTGTCGAGTTTGAAACAGAGTGTTGAGCTAAATAGTATGTTGCTACGCGATAAAATGTACCAAGGACGTACAGTAGATAACATGATTGACACAGTTTTAGGAACGAACCAAATTGTTTTGAGTGAACACATTTTTTTTATTCGATGTAGTTTATGAAATTCGAAGTTCAGAACTATGCAACAGGGTCAAGAAAGAATTCTTGAATGGTAATTTAGGAGAAGAAAGACGGAACCGCCGTGTTAGTTTTTAAAATAATCGACTTTGAACATGAATTGTGAGACAGCTCGGTTCACGGAGAGGTAGAAATAGCACCACCTGACGCCGCCGCACAGGAAGTGTGGACGGCCGAGCACACCATCGCCACAGCTAGTGAAATTGTAACGTAATTTTTACATGGCGAAATATTAGTTGAATAACTAGAAATATTTTTATTGTAACTGTAATAAATTATTACACAAGTATATACTTAGCTTTAATCTCTCATTTTAGATTCTCGAACATTAAATAAATACTTAAAAATTAGGTAATGGACACACGGACAGTTCCGTCTGTACGATATTAAGGCAACAGTTGCAAGTAAGAATAAAAATGAGTGCAACGTCTGCGGGCTGACGAACGTTTTAGTAATCCTTTGTCTTGCTTCGGTGGACTTTATAAGGAAAATAAAAATGCTTGCTTTCAACATGTACCAATCTGGTTTTTTGGTAAGTCAGTTCTACTGGCACTTAAGTAACCCAGCAGCAGGTTTGCAGTTTATGGTTGGTGGTTCGCAGGACCTGATCAAATAATAAGAATGGTTCCGTAACGAGTAAGCATATTTTGTACTGGTTAGGAGCAGTGCGTAAGTAATGTGATAGAGAGATAAATGAGAGATTGTGTAATTATCGTTCGACCACGTATAAGTAATAATAAATTAATACAGAAGGGGCATTCGGCGTTGGGCAGCGCGTGTCCTGAGATAACAACTTTCTCCGAATGAGAGGGAGCAAGATTAGATTAAGATTATCCGAGCGTAATCATCAGCACGGTTTATAGTTCCTACTCGAACACAATTGAGAACAGTGAAGAGGAAGTTTTTGAGTTCCTATTGCTAATCATTAATTGTGACTTTCTTTACGTCAATCTATATATTACAGGAAATATACATTTTTACTGCGCAAGTCATACAGAGACTGAAGCTGTTTCATTATTAACCTACTTCCAAAAAGGAGGAGGTTCTATGTTCCACTGTATGTATTTTTTTTTAATTTTAATTTCATCACAGAGTTAAATATACATACATACATATTTGATATTTTTTTGTACCCGTAATGCGTTTAGTTTACTTTCTTTGTATTCTATCGATAAAAACTTATGCATTTGTCGTAAAGCTTTTTGTCTCTCATTAAGTCATTACGAGCTATTTAAATTTAGTGCATGGCTTACTCGTGTCATATTAAAGAAAATGTTTATAATTAAAAACAAAAGATTTCAGACAAAGGAAAAAATAATATGAAAAGGAACGAAGGACAAAACGGTGAACGCGGTAATTTTCAGTATCGTTCTGGTTCCTTTGTTTAAAAATTTTTATAATGAGTAATGCTCCTGCTTCTTGTTACTGAAGCCCTTTTAAACATTCCAGTTACTAATTTTATGCCAACATGATAATAAAATTAATAAAGAAAATGTTAGGGTATGGGAATACCTATGTTTGTGTCAATGACGCCCCGCATTAATGGGATGACGTCATCATGGCTTGTACTTTCTGATTCGGGTGCATTGTAACAGATATATCCAATAAACTGCTTGACATAATTGCTTAGACAATCATACCAAGACAGAAAAACAACCCGCCCATTCATAAATAAGACCCTTAGGGCCGAGGACGCGGAAGCTTGACCTAGTTTAGGAATCTGGGTTTCTGGTACTATAAATAGTATGATGCACTTACAAATGGTGTTTTAAAGAGTCCTCCAGGGCACTGGATGAGTTTCCTAATTTAAAAAAAACAATAGGACACTTTCGCGGGTCAATGTAATGCGTAGGAGAGAAAGCGTGCTCTCTGTCCGATGAACGTGTACACACTGGCTGGAGACCCTGAATGTAGTTGTGAGTTTGCGCGCGTCCCTATTCCCGACGTCCTTGTGTGAAAGGGGCGGTTATATAGGGTGGCGCCATGGTAGCACGTCAAGGCAACTCGTTAATCAATATGCGAGATGAGATCCTTTCTGTTTAATACTGATATGAAACAATCACATTAAAGTTATGTTGAATTAAAAGCAAACACACTAATTTCTTTTTTTTTCTTAGATATGTAAAATGTTGAAGCAACGGATTGTGCAATTGTAAAAGTAAACGCCAAACAAATCACATTCAACAGGTTTAAGTACGCAAAACACTGCAGATGCCGAGGACCTTGCATAACTGATGTCGATTTTTTTGACCCTTCACCGTACAAACTTTCGATTCCTTGATATCTGATGTAAACAAACGGAATAAGTAGGTTCTTTGCTTGTTTGAAAAACTGAAAGATTTAGAGTGAAGTCAAATTGCATCGGTTGACTTCCACATGCAAAAAAAAACAAAATATAAATTTTCCAAAAAAAAGATAAGTACTATAAATTTAACAGTAGAAATAGGTGAACATTATCATGAATACAATATGTTAGTTACGCAAGCCCAGTTACGTATGCAGTTGTTACGAACACGCACTATCATATCAAAACCCACCGAAGCGAGAACGGACAGCTGATCGACAGTAACCTGCAAGATACAATTATGCACTGCGAATTAATATCGTTGACGACGCAGTTTTCGTATACAAATAAAAATAACAGACACATCTTAAAACTAATGTTAGTAAAGCATTTGAGCCGTGATTCGATAAGCAGCGGAGACAAATAATCCCGTTGGCACACTCTAGGGTACAAACCCGAAACTTATATATTTTCTTAGCAATGCTAAGATATATGTATATTTATGAGTTAACAATTTGTATATAACTTTATTAATTTTTGTTTTCTGTTTAAAACTTTTTCTTTTCAACGAATTAAAGTCATAATGACACACTTCTGGTGTTATTGTTAACAATGAATTATAATTTTATTATCAATAACAAATGCTTGTGTTGACGACCAGTTATTTTTGTAAACTAAGATCACTTTCCTTCTACAGACATAAAGACGCGATGAAATCGATAAAGCTATTACAAATGTGACAAGAATGAATTGTCGAAAGCATCCCCAGCTGAGATTGATTACGATAAAAATCAACAAACGTGATGTCGATATGATCTTTATTTGTTATGTAACCATCCATAAATGTATGAGTTACATTTATAGATGTTACGTAATTTTTATTAGTGAAATTCACGTAAATTCAGAACGAAAAAGCGATGGCAGCCTGATGACTATATCCGGACTGGCGATAAGTGTTTGCAGATTTGGTACCGACGCAAACCTACTCCTTATAGAAGCATGTAATTGAATTGGAGGGGATACCAAGAATACTATTAATATGAGTCCAGTGTTGTAAGTACGCTTTTTTAAGGAACAAAAACAGAATAGATATGACTATTCTGTTCAGGACTCAGATATACAAGCATTAAGCGAGGAGATAAAAGTTTTTCTAAAACTACTGAAATTTGTAGTGAAATCAGTCGAATCGATTGTGCAACCATTAGTGTGAAATGAACAAGAGGAATTAGCGCCGGCCGATAGTAGCCTGAGCTAATCTGACCGCAAGGGAACGGGCGCCACTGAGACTTTCCCTTTTCTTCTCGTGAAAGTGATGATGCCTGCTCCAACAGCAACAGTTTACATCTAGAATAACTAACCACCGATCAAAACAGTTATTATGAAAAGTTATTTAAAGTCATGTTCAGGCCCGAGTGAATACAGGTACCGTAAAAACAACTACCCACTTTACCGGTAGGTAATCGGATCAAGAAGACAAGAAACAAAAGAATATATTTTGCTAAGAAATCAATATTTGACAACAACCACAATCACGTGCATTCGATGCACTCAATCATGTGGCCGGTAAATAGGACGTCATTTAGCTGGGTGTGCAAAACGGTTACTGAGTTTTTTTTTTTTTAACGTATACAACTGTACACGAGTAAAGCGAAACAGGTAGACTGCTACAACTAAGTTGAGTTATCTTGTCCGTCTAAATAGGCGCTTATCAGCCAAGGAACATAACAGCAGTACTGCACGAAAACAAAACAAAGCGTACTTTCTAAACGCAGACTTTCTCTTAACAAAGTTCGGCACTGCAAAACGGCCCTTTATTGTCCACAATTAACAAAGATAACGTGCTGCTTATGGTAAAAAGAAAATTATCTCGAGCAGTATACGCAGCCCTAACAGGTCTAGTATTAACACTTTTATCTTCTCCAATATGTATAATATAAATAAATAATAAATAAATATTTCAGACATCTAACACACAACGCCGTCTAGTCCTAAGCTAAGCAGAGCTTGTGTTATGGGTACTAGACAACTGATACACATACAATATACATATATACTTTTTTTGTAAATACATATATATTATACATAGAAAAAACCCAAACTCCGAAACAAATATTTGTAGATCATACAAACATTTGGTCCGACCCGGGAATCGAACCTAAGACCTCATGATCAGCAGTCGCACACGCCAACCGCGAGACCAAAGAGGCAGTTAATCAATATGTACTTTCGACTATTCATTCGTGTACAGTTTGTTCGTTTATTGGTGTCTTTTTTTGCTGTACCTGTGAAATATGTTATTGGTGCTAGTTACTCGGTATAAATAAATCAATTTTCTAAAAAGAAACTCAATAGCTATGTCAAACACAAACTTTTTTACTAATTAGATAGATAGAGATATCTAAAGAATAAGAGTATCTTGTTCTTTATTCCAAAATTACTCTGCTCTGCCTGATGGAAAGCATAAGCAGAATCCAAGAGTGGTGGAATCATTGCGAATGCAGATAATGCGGCATGGTGACTCACATTATGGCGGCCTAGTGATGCTTCTGCATCATTGGGCCTTATAACAGCATCGATTATAACAGCCTTATAACAGCATCTATTTGCAGGGAAAATGTGGTGGAAATCGCTCGAACAGTTTCGAAGATTAGCCGTAGACAGACAGATTGTACATGTAAAATTTTAATATTGAGATGGCATTTATAAAATCTGTTATTTTGACATTACATACAAACACTTTAAGGTTATTTATTGCATATGTACACAAACATAGGTAGATGTATAATAGATTTTGGGTCCAAACTCAGTTTTCTTTTAAATTTGTTCGTTGTTACATTTAGGTGTCTACATGACAAGGTTCTATTTCTATTCTATGAATGGTATCTTATCTTTCTTCAATATATTTGGTGTCAGGGTACTGTTAAATACAAATTTCTGAATGGTCATTAGAATAGTCATTGTGCGCCTACATGAAAGTAACGTACGAGCCATTTAGTAGTTGCTAACCAACATTGAAATAGTGATTTTACAAACGGAACATTCAGTCAAGTCAAGCTTCTATTGTGATGTACAATAAAATTACATCTAAATACGTTCTCGGAGAATCTTATACTAGAATTTCGACTGGTTCTGCTTGTCCTTCTAGAACAGCATGTCTACTAGAATATTTCTATTAATTAAATCCAAATAGTTACTAAGCAAAATTTCACCGAATTCCTTGACCCAAAACGCTGTTTTAATAGTGTGAGCGAGTGGTATACCTCCAGTCCCAAATCCAAGGTTTGACTATACATCGCGCAGACTGGCCTTGGCAACTTGTATATTCTTCTGGCCAGTAATTACATATCGAATCACATTGATCAAGAATATGCAAATTGAAGTAATACAAATATTTAATGTAATTTTTTAACATTACATTTAGGTAGAATAGAAGTTTAATAATAACACTCTCCGAAGTTTGGGTTCGATTCTGAACTTTGTTACGTAACTAAGCATGCAAAAAGAAAAACGCAGCTAGACTCGAAATCTATCCTTAAAATAAAGACTCACCCAATAAAATTTTTAATAAAGCAGTAAACAGCGAACAGTGTCGCGTCATTAAGGCCAAGGTCCGGCTTGATCCTGGGCAGTACGACGGCAGGCAAGGCTGCATCGGCCGGAGGGCCGCGCACCTCCGGCGTGGCCGCGCTCATGGCGGGCGCGGCGCGCGGCCGCGTGCCCGACGCGTGCGGAGCGATCGTGACGGCCGGCTCAGCTGGCTCAACAGTCGGCCTGGCGGCAGCCGCACTCGCCCCGCATAACACCAACGGCGCTCCCGGCACGCGGCACCGCTCGCACCGTCGCCGGAGCGCGCCAAAACCACCCGCGTGTTACCTCGCGCGGCGCACGCCTGACACCGACCGGCCTCGCTCCCCGCACTTATCGATCGCGACACCGCGTCTGCGCTCTCAAACGTCCAGAGCCACTAAGACGAGACTTCAGGTCTCACACGTCCAGCATAAGGAAACCCAAGTAGATCACGAGAAAAAACCAGGGGCAAAATAAGTACATGCAAACTGACATCATTTGTTTTTTTTTGTGTAGTAAACAAAGTTTGTTAAGACACAAAGTTGAGTGATGACCTGGACGTATATAAAAGTGTAGTTAGCACGTGCAGGTCGCGCGTGCGTCTAGTGGCGCGGCGGCACTCTGACTGGGCGCGCTCGCGCCGCGTGCTTGCCGCCCGCCCGATATCCGTACAAATAGCTATCTGTACCATGTATATATACAACTTACGCACAGCCTGTACACCTTTATTGACATTTTTAAGGTGTGATGGATAGGCATAAACCATAATCTTCAGAGATTAAACCGTTCATTATTTAAAAAAAACTACGGTAAAATTGATCCTAGCTAATTGCTCCGATGCGCCTAAATAACAGATAAAATTATTTAGAAATCAAAAAACAATGTTAATATTGAATATCACTATTGTCATTTTAGGCATCTAAGAGACGAATATGACCGTAATTGATGATACATATCTCATTTATGAACTTAAAATTAATTAACCACATACATAATATTCCCAGATATTTAGCTACAACACATTTATACGGGTATACTCCCTTAGAATTGTTTCTAGAAGTACATATTGTGTCAAGATGTTACTAACAGAACACCCAAATATACATACATAATACCACGGTCAACGTCCGCGTGACGGACTGATGGATAGAACGATCTGACAAGAGGACAAAAAACTTCTCTCCCACCATTCGTTTGGAGCAACAGCGAAATGAAATGACGTAAGAGATTTTTTGCTATCGCTACAAATGATTCCCGGAATTCGTGTAATGAACTTCGGACTTCAGGGTCTTCTAACATCTGACCCGTCCATTATAGCGCTCAAGGCGGTGGGAACATCTATGAGAACATTTCGAATTTCTAAATATAAAGCACATTGACCTTTGGATTTCAATATTAGCATTCATGTAAGGCCAGGAAGCTCGATATTACTAAAAGGATGACAAGAGATAGTGTCTCTCTATCAAATATATATTTCAAACAGGTATAACAACAATGTGATTTCTTGGAAAATAATTTACTACTGCCCGAAGTAGCGCAGTTTGATTTCGCAGAAACAATTCAAAGTTGTTGCCTCCAAAAAGTCAAAACAAAAAGAAAGACATCGACGTATTTCGCAACGTAGTAACCTCGTAGCACACAATTCTTTAAAAAGAAGTATTAAGTATATTTATCATCTTCAAGAAAGATTGATTAAACATAAACTCATTTTGCAAGGTGAATAAAATATCATAAACGTATAATAATAGGTCCTTCCAACCCCAGCTCTTGCAGCTGCTTCACGACAACGCGCGACCCCATACTGCGCAACAGACAGTCTCCAAGCTGCAAGAGCTGGGGTTGGAAGCTCTCCCTCATACGCCATACTCACCAGACCTTGCACCTACCGACTTTTACTTTTTCCAAAATTTAGACAACTTTTTAGTGGGTAAAAATTTCAATTCCCGAGAGGCAGTACAAAATGCCTTTGAAGAGTTTGTTGCCTCCCGTCCAGCTGATTTTTACAAGAAGGGCATCAATAAACTGCCAATGCGTTGGCAAAGATGCGTCGATTGCATGGGTGATTACTTCGAATAACAGAAATAAAAAAGTTTGAAAAAATAAGTACTTTCACTTATTGCATACAAAACGGCAATTTCATAGGTAAAGACCTATTATAAACGTAATGTAATTGAAATGAATATATTCGAAGAATTTACAGATATAAAATGCACGAATCGTGTCGTCGATGGGTGCATCTGAAATCCACCCGTGCGAAGCCGGGACGGGTCGCTAGTTAACTATAAGGTTGTAATGGCAACACTAGGTTATTGTCTTTGACAATTAAAATGACTCGGTTTAGATTATGTCATGTCGGAAAAATGTAATACACGCGCGGCGTGTCTCTTGGTTAATAATGGTTAAAAGGTCCTCCCAGAGCTGTTCGGTGATCATAGTGATTCGCTTTAGGAGTGTTGGTTTGACTGTTTGATAGTTGTATGCCTGCGGTGGCTTATCAACACAGTAAAATTATGAATTGAAGCTTCGGTGTGAAATCGTTCAGGCACCGCCTTTGATAAGCTAATATAATAAAACGAGTGTTTGTGGTCGTTCGGAAACGATAAAACGGAATTATCGTCGATCGCTCGTATGATCGAGATGTTTGTAGCAGGTTGTTGAGTTGGATTAAGGAATCCACCCGGCTCCTGGTACGGATACTAACAGAGTGATGGACTCATAACCGGAACCTGGTGTAATTGTACAAGGAACTGCGCAGTGGACTTCTTATAGGGGCGCCCCTAACCGCTTCGGATGTCGACGCAGCATACACCAGGTTAGTGATAAGAAAATTGTATTTAAAGGGTGTTGGCGCGCAGCATACACCAGGTGAGTGATAAGAAAATAGTATTTAAAACGTGATAGCGCCCTATGTTGAAATCCCTTCATCAGGTGATCGGTCTTCGATTGTCTAGCTTATATCTGATGGGCCCGTATATACTAGTAACTAGGGTTCCTTACTTCAAGGAACGAAGCGCCTGGTGATTGGACTAAACAAGTACCATCAAGAAAAAATCTCAAATATATCATAGTCTGCTTCTCAGGTAACAGTTGATGATGATTGAGACAACTATTTTACCTATATAGGTACATTAGTTAGTAACACGTGATGCCAGCAAATTACAGTTCCATAGTGTAATGTTAGCGCGCATAGTTCTATTGATGCAATATGACCCAGTTGTATTTCTATGAAATCGTTGCCTCCATAATAAATATACACCACTATCAATAGCGCTAAGTAACAATGTTGTCCTAATTTGTATTTTAACTTTTGATTCTTACAGCCTAAGAAGTACAAATGACAGTCGATATTTTTAGGGAAACGTGTTGTTTCAGGATCAGGATTTGATCTATTATGAGTGAAAGTCATAAGGAATTTATTTTCTGATAATTGCTTTGTTATAATTTTATAGCTACACACATATTTAGGTATATGTAGGTATTTATATAATCAAGTACAGGTTGTAATACTAAGAAGTCATCATAAGAGAATGGTTTAGATGAGGTATATTATCTAAAGCAAAGCCTAGCAGCTGCCTGCCGCACTTACGCAAGTATTAGCGATTTCCCGCTATCGACAAGCCGCGCACGCGCTTATACCGATCTATGGCGCAAGCTTCCATCATTATTCTCATTACGAACGGGCAAAGCGTGTTCGCAATTGCGGCACACCTGTCTCGTGCAAAAGTAAATACTTGAAAATGTTACTACAACTAGTTTTACACATCGTATTATTAAAGATTACTCTTTCATAAACTGGAAAAAACAAATTCCTTTTGATCGACATGTAATAAATGATCGGAGAATAAATGAGAAAATTTGCGTGAAACTCAAGTAGCATACATCATTTGAAAAAAAAGCGTGCTTATGGTTCACTTATGAACATAATATGCTGAAATGCATTACAGTCAGGGGCTCTCCTAATGCTTGCACAATAATTGACTTTTTATGCCTTATACGTTGTAGTCATTCAATCTTGTCTTTTTTTCTTAGAAGCACCTGTTTTATATGTACATTAAGATAAGGTAATTCCTTAAACTGCCAGTCAGAGAAATTTTAAAATCGTGTTTGTGCACGTGGTTATAGAGCTCAATATTAAAGTTTTCAAATTAACCGTAACCAACAAGAGCTTATCCAACACAGCGTGTATTTTAGGTTTTAAATTTAATTACGACAAGTGTAGCCATATCACGTGAGAGTGCTAGTGAATCGAGACTGGCATTTGCTGACCTGCACTCTGGGAAAGAATGCGATAGACCATTTGCTACGTTATCAGCCGATATAGCATAGTTGAGTGTCGCATTTCGAAACAATACCAATGTATTGCATAATAGGTGTAAATCGTCTTAAATTACAACAGCCGTAGACATCATTAGTACATCAGACATATTACATTTTAAAGGTCACAAATACACATCTAATTGTTTAATTAAGATTGAATAATATTTTTGAAAGGCTCCGATTAATCTGTGCAGGGGATCCATATGTAAGAAAAAAATCCAAACAAATCGCCTGGGGGATCAAAATGGAAATGAAATCGAAAAAGATCCCCTAGGGGATTAAGTGTGGACAAAAATTCCAAATGAATCCCCGACGGGATCTAAGCAGGGAATTCTAGTGGACGGAGCCTTTTGAGATGTATCTCTTCTTATCTTCCAGAAGTCACGATTACATGTACATACGCAAATGGTGCGGTGCCGTTAAACCACTAGGCCAAACGTGCAGTCTTCCAATTCGGAAATAAAAGGTAAAATAAGTGTTACTAAACTTTTGATAGTACCTGCCCATTTCTATTTTCCTGAATTTTAAACGTTTACTGACTACACAACTGGTTCGTAGCTTGACAACATTCTAGTTTACATGGGTTGTTTAAAAATCAACATTTCCCGTGAAAATTATACAAATCAATAATTATACTATTTAAAACTGCATAATAAATAACCCAGTAAGGTTTAGACCTTACTGGTTATAATGCAGTTAGTTATTAGTGTATGCCAAGTAGATATCGTTCCATTTTAATTAAATGTGGTAAGAAATTGTAACAGGCCATACGAAAGGTCTCACTTTAATAAGAGTTCCTTGAAATCATAGTAAACAAGGAAAACATGGCTTCCACATGACAAATCATAATCACTGCTAATATAAGGAAAACTATACCTTAACATTATGTAAAAAATTATAACTTGTGAAGTAATTGCGAAGTGATATTTAATGTTATTTCAGTAAATATTTGGATTTTGATTTCTTTGATTCTGACAAGTATTATACATAGAAAACATTCAAACTCTTAAAAAAAAATATTTGCCGATCATACAAACATTTGGTCCGACCCGGGAATCGAGAACCTGAACCCGAGATCTCAGACGCAGCAGCAGTCGCATACGCTACCACTGCGCCACCGAGGTAGTTTATAAAAAATTGTGAGAACCTGAGGAGTGTTTCACTTCGAAATATATTTATAAACTTTTAAGCTGTACAAGGCTCTAACAAATTGTTTCTTAAAAGTTATTGTTTATAGACCCTTAACTAATTAGTTTTTTAGTATCAGTGGGAAAATACAATACAATTTGTAATAACTGTCTAGTACTGGTACTAGTACGTCTGGCTTTTTTATGTTTGGCCCTGCCAAAATGACTCTACTCTGCCTGATTGAAAGCATAAGCAGAATCCAAGAGTGGTGGTCACCATACTGCGAATGCAGACAAGACAACAATGCGGCATGGTGACCCACACCATGGCGGGCTAGTGATGCTTCTGCATCATTGGGCCTCTGGTCTCGCACTCACCAACGAAACACGACGGCACGATCGCTGTCATTTTCCGTTGATTTTTTTATTTCCAAAATGTATAAGATTCCTTATACTCGTTTCAACATATAATAGTAATTTATCCTTAGTAATTTTATCTAAAAGTTATCAGTCCTTGTTTCCTATGTTACGTATAACATACTAGCTTTTGTCCGCGGCTCCACCCGCGTTTATGTCAGTATTTAAATTAAAACTTTATAAATCTCTATAGATTTTAACTTATTATGTTATTCCGATGTCTAAGCTATATTACTGCAAAGTCTCATGAAAATCCGTTAAGTACTTTTTGCGCGAAAGAACAACAAACACACATCCTTACAAAATTTCGCATTTTTATTATTAGTAGGATAAGTAGGAAGGATGTTTTACGACGCGACGCTTACAGTTTTTAGGCTTGGGTCGCCAATGGATCGAATCATAGAGTCGAGAGCGAGATTATCTCTTTGGAAAACTGTACCGTGGGCAAAGATACTTCAGAAAATTACCAGAAATGCTACCACCATAAAAAAAATGATTAAAGAGCGATTGTGAAATTCCATGGTAGAAAAACAGCACGGTTGGTCTAAGCGGTCGCTTTAATGCTTTCTACCGAGTGTTGTGGGTTCAAACTCACAAGGAACAACACTGTGTGATCGAGAAATTGTTGTACGGAGTGAGATGTTTATAAAGTTCCCCGCGACACAGGATAAATTATTAATGCGGGAGTTGTTTTAAAAAAAATGAATGATTGAAATGATTTAGGAAGCAAATGTCAATACAAATGTAATAAATTAATACAGGCACGTTTGTTTTGGTGAATTATGATCAGACCATTTGAAATATGTTACCTACCTAGTATTGTATTACCTTGTATTGTGGTTCATCCATTTGCCTACATAAGCAAAACTTTCATTCAATATTATTTTGTTATGTAAGAATTTATGAATAAAGACAATTCAACAAGAATATAATGTCATAAATAGTTTCGATAAGTATTAAAAACAAGTATAGCCACTTATTAAGTAATAAGCTTCTAAATCTAAGTTCTTGAAGCTTTCATCAATAAAAAAAATGTTGATATATTTATGTGTGTACAAGAAGGGGAATGCCTATGAGAACCTCTCTATGGGCTGTGGGCGAAATTCTCACTACATGTTTATTTTCTTACTACTATTAAAACAATGCGATGTGTCTGCATTCTTACAACTTGCAGAACATTTAAATTCTACGAAATTGTTTTTTGAACATTAAAATATTTTACAAAGAACCTTAGATCACTCTACAATCCGGTGTAAGAGAAATTGGTTTACAAAAAAACTAAAACATTTCTGAGAGACCATCAACAAAAAAATAACGTGGAGTTTGTTAACATTTAGCTCGCCATTTGCTTAGAATGGTATACCTGCACGTCAAGAATAAACGATCAGGTTGGTTAACAATTTATCATACAGTTGCACTGCACTCCTGCAATCGCCTCGAGACATTGCAGTCATTAGTTACAATTCGCAACAGTTGCTCTGCTATTTCGAGAAAATAACTAACTTTGGCCCCAGTCATGTTAGTTGTTACCAATGCGTCTTAAGATATTTTCATACATATATTTTTGTTAGTGAAATAACAATTAGTGTTCTTTTAAATTCAGCGACAGGAAAGTGTGCTTAGAAAATGAAATCATACTTGGCAGCTAGATAGCTGATACTTTTAATTGGGGATAACCCGGGAGCGCAAATTTGTCTGGACTTCGCAGAAAGATTACATTTTTATAATGTGAATAACAAAGGATGTCACGCTATAAATACGCATTAATAAAAAACCAAGACAACTATATAGTAAAAACTATTAAGTAACCACTGATTCAAACATACGGTGAGAACAGACCTTGAAGTTTTCCTATTGTATTGCAAAGAATTGCAGATTTTGAGCAAGTTAAGATTGACTTACGCGAAAAACATGTGGACAAGACGGTGGGGCATATTTAACCACATCCATTGGTGTTATAGTACTACATATGTTTAACCACCCTCGATCCCAAATAAGGCAAGTATTGGGAACATGAAAGGAAAACTACTGTTGCGAGTATTTGACGATATACTATCATTAAGTTAAGTGCTTGTTTTTCCTATTATTCGACTGTAAATCGGGACTTAATCGTGGTCCGATCGTCGGTGCAATGCGATCAAAACGTCGGGTAACAGGTAAAAGGTATTGTACCTTGTAGATATTATCGCGATTAAGTCCCGATTTACAGATGAATAATATGTATAGTCGCGAAAGTTTAAAAACAATTATTGTTTTTCCTAGTCAAAATTGAAAATACCAAGTCTAAATTAGACAGCCAAATAAGAAGCAGTTTCCGCAATGTAGTTCTTATCCCGTAACTATATCGTAAATATATAACCGTATCCCGACGACGCATAACAAGAGTGCGACAGTCGCACGACAAAAGCGACCTCTGTAATCTTACCAATTAGTATAAGCGTCACTTTGTATCACTCTTCATACCAAACGCTTTGATCAACTCTCGGCGTGCAAAATGAAGACCGTTTTCGTTACTAATATTACTACAAAGATATTTGTACCGAACAGGTGCTTAGCATGTGGATAAAGAAACATTTGTCATTTTCTAATTATACCGCAAACAACTTCTGTGGAGTTTCTTAAAACAAAATAGTTTTAAAACCCTACATTGTATATGTATATTTACTGTACACTATGGTTATTTTAAAACTGCCTAAAATAAAATAAAACAATGATTTAAATATAGCTACAACAAAAGCAGAAAGTTCAGTTGAGCGAGCTTGATTGTCGTAATATGTTTAACGATTACTTTGCAAAGCAATAACGCATTCACGTGTTGTCGTAGGATTCATCTACAAATGAACAAAACATCCAACATACATAATTGCAGTACAGAAAGTCGTTAAGCATGAAATTCTAGGCAGTCAGTCAAGAGTGTTCCCAGCAATATTGTATTCTATTTCAGTTTGGAGAGATTTAAAACATTACATTGTTATAATACCACAAAATTGAAAAATATCCAACAGATTTCACATACAAAGTAAAAATAATGCAAGTCAAATTTAAGATTCAACTTTTTGGCGAAATCCATTGCCATAATTATTTCACAACAATTCTGACGAATATACCAAAGACTTTACGATGTCCTGTAAATAACAGGAAACAAGCATAAAGAGGTGAATTTTTTGGGTTCCGTGCCAAAGGCAAAAAACGGAACCCTAGATTCGTCATGTCTGTGCGTCCGTATTATTACCATGTATATCGTATCGTTATGGTATTATTTTTAAAGTGGACTGTCTACTTTTTGTGCTTTTTTGTATTAATTCTAATTCATGTGTACTTATTAATTGGCGTATTGTTCAAATATCACTATTGTAAAAATAATATTGTCAGCTGTGAAGGACCTTACATTAAATAAATAAATAAATATATTAACCATGCAAACTTCCACCGAAAATTGGTTTGAACGAGATCTAGTAAGTAGTTTTTTTAATGCGTCATAAATCGTAAACCGCAATTTATCGATCAAAGTTACAACAAACTACGCGAACTTTTATATTATGTTACTTGCTGCTACGGAACCCTTCATGCGCGAGTCCGACTCGCACTTGGCCGCTTTTTTTAACATTTTTATTATTTCTATGCGATAATAATATTATAATAGTGACACAGCGATATGGCCCAGCACTAATGAATGCTTGTTTAGCACTAATGAATGCTTGTTAACTAAAAATATTATGTCATCGAAAATCATAAAACAAGAAATAAGATTGTAATGTGTTCATCTTTGTAAGCATGACTTATGGATAAAAAACACATTGACTCGATACTTTTTACAATCAGGTGATATTGATGACGTGGTGGAATATACTTATTTTTAATTACTTTAGTTAAAACCAAAATCAATCACCTTACTGCATTTAAAGTAATTTAAAATAAAAATCTGCAACTCATTCTCAAAAATTAAATCTGTGACCTTCATTCTTTATCAGGACACTAAGAACTACGAATTTAATTAACTTTAACGTTGTCCGAGTGGTACACAACAACTTTCATTTGAGAAATCAATGTCGTTCAATCAACAGTTCTGTCTGGGGAGAATGTAAAACGATGTAAAAATTAATTTATGGAATATGTACATTAATTCATGGTCATGTTGTTAGACCCTTATTAGAATTAAAGTTAGAAAATTTGAAGATACGCTGCAACACATCAACATTGTGCAAAGCAATTACAGGAATTAATGTGTCTGAAGGCACAATCGTGAGGAGCATCACGGCGCAACGCGATCTTTTCAACAGCGAACCCTGCAATTTGTGAGTTGTAAGCGGTTTATTCGCAAAGTGTAATTACTATTCAATTGAAAACTGTTTTTATTATCAAATGGAGTATAATTCGCGTCAAGTAAAAATCGCAGTTAAATATCTATATAAATATATAAATATCTATAATATATATAAATTAAATATCTATCGTGCGATCATGTTGCTTTTTAACCGACTTCAAAAAAAAGGAGGAGGTTCTCAATTCGACTGTTTTTTTAAATATTTGTTACCTCATTACTTTTGACTGGGTGAACCGATTTTGATAATTCTTTTTTTATTTGAAAGCTGGTGGCTTCCCGAATGGTCTCATTTAAATTTGGTCCAGATTAAAGTCGGTTTTTTTTTTGTTAAAATTTGTAGGTAATTATTAATAGTTTGTTTGTGAAGTATAGTTCTAAAGCAGAATTTACAAATAGTTATTTTGATGAGCCACTTTATAATTAGTATAAGATTTGAAAAGGGTCAAGCAAAATTCATTTATGGGAAAAGGCTCATGCGTGCCGAATTGCAAAACAAGCACCGGTGCTGTTACACGATAGAGTTATTTCGATATGTAAACACTACTACTAACTAGTAACAACGTTTTACGAGAACTGTGAAGTAGCAAAACCTAGAAGAGGAAATAACAAACAGGGCATGTTCTCAAGGTTGTTGTTTGCTACGTACAAGTAATCTTCTAGGTATGAATTTTTGTAAAAAGAAAAAAAAGTCGTTTACGTTCGAGAAATGCTTCAAGCACTCCGAGTGGTCATTAAAGGAAAGCTGACATCATCGTCGAAATTAGAAACGGTCGGCTATTGTTGTTATGCTGGGCACTACACCGGCGAAAGGAGATGGTTTATCAGTAACCACTGTGAATATTAAAATAAAACGTTAAATTTTCTAGGTTCGCAGTTAGAATCATGAAGTTCAATGCCACGAGCGTTTGATTACACGCAACAATCGATGGCTCATTGATTTTATCGCGATCAGATTTGCACCTATTGTTCTCAGCGATTCGTTGACAGCCAGAATGTGTGTATATGTATGTACTCTACACATAAATTAAATATATACAATTTAATACATATCAATCATTGTTTCATTGATCGCATTTTAAGCTTTGACGTTCCTCTGATCATCGTGAAATGTTTAAAGTTAACCCTTACCTACAGTAATAGGAAAATACATATAACTATGTAATATTTTTCAGTTTTCTGAACTACATATGTCAAAAAAGTAATACTGTCTGTCCATCATTCTCTTAGCGATTCCTAAACTGATTATAGGAAACCCTTTTAGTAAATAACCTAAAACCTGTACTAGCATTTAGCTATGTATTTTTGGGAGTATTACTATTACATGGGAACGAGTAATAATTAAAGGAAAATTAGGTAACTTAATTAATATGCTTCCTTTCTGACTCGAGTCACTAAACCCATGGGTTACCATACCACCTGGGCTTAAAAGTATTACATACACTGCATTTTTTTTTATGGAATAGGTTCAAATGAGCAGGCGCATCACTTGATGGTAAGCGATTACTGCCTCCCATGGAGACCCGCAACACCAGAGGCGTTACGAGTGCGTTGCCGGCCTTTGGGAGATGGGGAAGGGGGGAGGGGTTGGGGTATGGGTTTCCGATATCCTCACTCACTCGGTGAAACACAGTGCAAGCGCTGTTTCACACCGGTTTTCTGTGAGGCCGTGGTATCACTTCGGTCGAGCCGGCCCATTCATGCCGAAGCGTGGCTCTCCCACGATATTACATATACACTGCATATTAATTTACAAGCAATAACTATGTATGGCCTGAGGATAGAAATGTATGTTATTTAACGTCCGAAGGGGTCACAAATATTAGTAAATCAAAACAATTAAAACCATTTTAATTAAAGCTTAATAACAAACTCATTAACTATATATGCAAATTAAGGTAATCAGCACGAAGTACACTTATTCCATATTGTCTAGCTATATCTATGGGCCCGTATAGACTAGTACAATGCTTTCAAAGGAACGCGACCCTGGTGATCCGATTAAACAAGTATAAAATACATAATTCAGCAAATATAGTAATATTGTTTACCAATAAAATCGCTTCATTGCTCTTGGGTGAATCGCAGAACATCGACCGCACACAAAAACTTTAACAAATGTTATTCATTAATTTTCTTTTTTTCATTTCTGCATAGTAAGTACAAGTAATGAGTACGTTCATGTATAAAAAATAACCACAAGCCTGTAGGCCCGTAATTTAAAACGCTTCCATCAAACCGTGACGTGAACTCAAACCGAATATACACCATGAAAGATTTCTTACAAAAACAGACCTGTTTATACTGTTTTGTTCAACATTTGTGCGAGAAGCGAAAGAAAAAACTAAACAAAAAAATAGCAGGATAAAATTGCGTGTTGGCGAGAGTAGAAGCGGTTCCTTTAGTACGCAACTACTGCGTAATATACCTTTATCGACACGCATCACAGCTTCTGTATCCTGAAATAAATCTAACAGTTAAAAAAAGCATCGGTGCTTTGTACCGTAAATAATAAGCGTAAAGTGATTATGCAGATTTTAAAATACTACAAAAGGAGTACGGTTAAATTACCAAATCTATACATATAAAAGCCAAATACCACTGACTTATTAATTACCAAATCTCAGAAACTATAACACCTACAAACTTGAAATTAAGCAGGTAGGTTCCTTACAGGGTGTAGACATCCGCTAAGAACGGATTTTACGAAACTCTACCCCTAAGGCGGTAAAACGGGGGTTGGAAGTATGTATGAAAGTCCTATGTTTTTGAAGTAAGAGACTTGAAATTTAAAATGCATGCTCTATAGATGGTGTGGAGGTGTACTAATAATGTATCTTTAGAAATCAACCCCCTTTTGGGGTTAAACGGGGGATGGGAGTTTGGACGCAAACGAGGTTGCGTAGGTCAGCTAGTCTCTCTATATGATTATGTAAGCTGATTAGTTAATGGACTTACAATTAATATCTGTAAAAATATATTGTTCTCTACTTCGTGAATCTCAGTTAGCGACAATACTAAAGTGTTTCACACGCGAGCAATTTTATCTGAACTTGGTCTGATTAATAATATTAGGGGAATTATAAATAGCATATTGTCTATGCCATTATAGAAAATTAATACTGTTAACAAAATAGCTGTACCGTGACACCGATATCCGCACTAAATAATATAGTTCATTAACAATCAAGTTGATGCATACTAAAACTGCTGAATTGTAGTTTTTGATTTGTGGGCCGTAAGAACTGGGCAATTAACTGTCGCTACAATAATCGATAAGTGTACTTGGTTGCCAAGTGGGCAGTACATAATAGTCGCTTTTGAGCACAGCTAACACTTGGAAGTCAAATAAACAGTGTTGTCATTATGTTTTGCGTCCCAAAATTTACTTTTTATTCGTGCTCGACAGATGGTGATATTCAATGCTACGTTTGCATTTAAATAACATGTATGTACCGCTATATATAAGATTTATCTATGATAAGTTGCCTCTAACGTTTATAACCTTATCTATCAGTTCTATCTACTTTAGGATTATGTTGATAACCCGTGTACAACATGTTGAAAATATAACGTAGTTACAAGGAAGTTTTTCTTTATAGATGTATGTATATAAAAAAACTGATAACAATTAAGTGAAAAAGTGTGTTGGTAGGATTTATTTGCCGCAATAAAACATTATTAAACTATCTTGAATATACTACAACTAGCTGACCCACACAACCTCGTTTGCGTCTCCTATTACCCGTAGCGTGATAATTTTCCCCCTTTTTTGAAACATTCTTCATTGGTGCTCCGCTCCTTCCTCGATAAATGGGCTATCTAACACTGAAATATTTTTTCAAATCGGACCAGTGGTTCCTGAGATTAGCGCGTTCAAACAAACAAACAAACTCTTCAGCTTTATAATATTAGTATAGATAATAAGCGGCAAATACTGATTTAAGAGCCACTACAAGTTCGTCAATTATAGTTTTCAACTCCATTACCAACATATAAAGTTGGGACCATGACACGTACGTCAATGGTGGTAACACAACAGGACTAATATACATCCATCACTACGGTGATGACTTCATGCAAGTTTCGGTTAATATGTATCACTATGCGGGCCAAGTTTCAAAGTGCACACATTAAACATAAATTTAACACAAACATGCGCGAGCAGTTTTACACTCGAATTTATACTAATTTTATAAAGCTGAAGAGATTGTTTTTTTGAACGCGTTAATCTCAGGAACCGCTGGTCCGATTTGAAAAATTATTTCAGTGTTGGATAGTACATTTATCGAGGAAGGCTATAGGCTATATATCATCACGCTAAGACCAATAGGAGCGGAGCACCAATGAAGAATGTTACAAAAACGGGAGATTTTTTTTACGCTACGGGCAATAGGAGACGTAAAAGACGTTGCGTGGGTCAGCTAGTATTATTAGATATTATTAGCACTCATAGAAGTCGACGATCGGTTTTGGCTCTTCGGTGACACCTACGCCGCTTTTGAAGCCAAATCGATCACAACCGTGGAAAGTACCTCGACAGTATTAATCAACACTATTAAGAAGCTTGTTGTGGCGAACTAAGGTTGGTATTACCATGAATTGGAATGTCGACTAACTGGCAGGAAGACATCCGTCTGTCAGCACGGTCATCACGACGCTGTTTCAATTCCAGGAATGGCCTGAAGTCTACCAGCTATCAGTTCATTTGATTGATGACAGGAAAAATAACTGTGTAATAGTATGAATGAATCCCAAATTGATACATACATATATATACACTTCAATACAAATAAATTAATCCGTGAACTTTACAGAATGGACAGCAGGTATCAAATCCAATCAATCAGTTTATGATACTACACGTAAAACAGTCGTAAAAGTAGCCAATCATAAACCAACCTGTGTGAGTCGGTCGTTATTTAAAGAAATACATAAAAACTGTAACAAAACAATCTATAAAAGACCACCGCAATGTCGATGCAGTATCAACGCGGTGGCTGTTTTAACTAAAAATAATGTATTCGTATAGTTGTATTTAATTATTCCTTAATTACTACCTACACTTCTTAAAGTGGCGAAAAGTGAACATATAAGAAAGGAAGAGCGTAGACATGAAAATATTTTTCTTATCGCCATTACAAGTCTTGCATATCTGTGAATTTAATCAGTGGAAACAAATAAGAAATATCAAAATCTTTGAAAAATTTGTTTTACGTAACCCGTCAACAAAATGCTTTTAAAATACCACTGTTGCCGTCAAAATAATCAGAAGTGATTGATTGACGAGGGAATTGATATTTTCCTATTAACAAACAGGTGAGTGGGATATTTGCATATCAAAGGATTACATAATCATTGCGATAATTTGCACAGAACCCAATAGAACGAACTGATTTATTGTTTGATTGATTGATTGTTTGATTGAACCAGTGATTGATCGATTGTTGGGCTTCTAGAAATAAATAGATCTAAACTTTAAAAGTTTTCCAACCAGTTGTTAATATGAAGAATAGAGATGAAGATATTATTATTTCAATTTTTCATTTACAGATATTCAATCTTGAGGTGATTGTCAGTCAATCAGCCCCATGTTTTGGCACGATGCTATCTCCAATGAGATGCTAATATATTACTTGGCACGAATATCTGTCAAGATTTCGTCCTATCAGATTTCTGTATAAATAACAAAGAGTTAAGGTACGTGCGTGATTATGGTTCCACACATTTCATGTGGTCTTTACTTTTCCTTGTACAACTTCGTACAAAATTGTGACTTTCCCTATTTATTTGGGAAGCGGCCCACAAAATGCTGATAATATAATGCAAAATCACCTTTATATTGAATAAATTGAACAATATTAATAATTTTGGATTTACATATCTACAAACGAGGTATGTAAAATAGTTGTATGAAATCGACTTCAAGCTACCCTTAATGTTAATACATTGGGTTGAGTATAACATAATAATAATAACTGGACGAATATATGCAAATAGTTTCATATTTAGTGTGCTACTCAAAAGTCAACTAATCAATCCAAACAAGGTACAACCGCGAAGGAGTATTATACAAAAAGTTATTCAGACATATCTTTGTACGAAAATGTGTTCAGTGTCCATGACCTAGGGTTTCCTTTGCTACGCAGAGTGCGCCAGAAATACCAGACTGCTTGTCGCCGACAGCACCAGAGTGAGACAGACAAATATAGGTAAATAACGAGAAACAGAGACGAATTACCGACCACGGCGACGATATAAAAACTATGTGTGAGTCAAGTGACGTAATCCAACATAGTATTTTATGATGATCAATGTAAGTACTTTTCGAAGGTGTTGTCATTGGATTAGCAATTCAAATGTTACTAATTAATTCTTTGTACATTTTGTGTTTAAATATTAATGAGATGCCTTGAAAGTTGTTCATGATACCCAACCAAAACATGATCAATATGCAGAACTTTATAACATTTATTTTTAAAAGTTTGTATTTCTTAAAGTAACATTTGTCTATAAATTTAACGATTTGGACTAGTTTAAGAGTTAATTTTAATGACGCGGAAGTCACGAGCATTGTTTCGCAAAATAATAATAAATGATTAAAATGTTATTAACATTTGCAAAAATAGATTTCGTTACGACGTGGATGTAGCACCGTCAATGATGCTTATAATATTGTGTTCATGGAAAACCAACAGTTTATATTATGTGGCACGTCAAATTGATGAAAGCCAGTAGCAAAATTGACAAATGCAAATGACCATGAGATTAAGTATGATGAACTCTGTTATCAAATTGTTCAATGATTAATATACGTAGGTTCTACGACCGGTATTAATAGACCGGGGAGGTGGATTGCTGTAAAAAAATATAGTATTTGCGATCAAAGATATTTTATTTCTACATCAAGAGCAATCAGCGCCAAGAAAATACATTATAACGTTTAAAATATATGAAGACCAAACTAGAAGGCAAAACAATGAATAAGTTAATTCAGACGTAATAAATTACCTTCAGGATCAAGCAATTAGATGCTGACATGTATTAATGTTGGGGCCGTGCCTGACTGCGAATTAAATATACGACTATATTTCTAAGAAATGTTTCTATGTTCTTATAACGCTTGATCTTTTAGTAGTTCATTTAGGTGGAGTTCTATCAGTGTTTCTAAAGATATTGTGTTTTTTTTATCCTAGCACGAGTTGTGGAAATGTAAAGGACGGCTAGGTACTACAAAATTAATTAAAAAGTGACCGTAGTTACTCAAACAGTTATAGACATTCCAATAATTAATTCAAGTATTTATGTATACGCACACTAAGTCAAATGATTATTGGTTTCGCAAATCCTCAATAGAAATTGGTAACTCTATTCAACAGGAGAAGCCTCGGAGAGCACGTTAAGCCGTCCGTCCCGGCTGTCATGGACATCTATGACAATCGTTATTGGGAAGTCAGTGCCCTCAAATATACTAAACTCACAACTAGTTCAATCTTTGTATTTAGTTCACGCTCACCATTGCAGTGATAATGGTATCTTATAATTCTTAAAAGAAACATAGTACCTACTCGTTTCAGGTGTGAGACAGCCTTGCTTCGGCGAAGTGATAGCATGGTCACACAGAAAACCAACCAGTAGCTTTTCGTTGCTTTCCGCCGAGTACACCCCTCCACCTAAGTCTTGTGCACTGAAAGTGCGTTATTATACTAATGACAGTTGAGTTGCAGGTGTCCAATCCATGGCCAGCAATAGTCACTTGATATTCAGGTGACTCATCTCCTCATTTGGTCGATCCTACTAATATTATAAATGCGAAAGCATCCTCACAGGATGGATGTATAGATGTTTGATACTCTTTCACGTAAAAAACGGCTGAAAGAAATTTAGTATATAGAAAAATAGTTCAGAATACCACATAGGCTAGTGTTATCCCGAAAAATGTAGTATTTCTGTACAGCAACAACTGTGGGTAACATAATTAACAGGCAAAGCTCTTTGAAAACAAAACTTGAAAATTCCTTCGACGAATTTTTTAGAAGGTTAGGATTTTTTTCACATAAAATATTTAGGTAAGTTAATTAATTTATACCAAGGCTAATAATAATATTATTAACTTATCGTATAAGCCTTTAAATATCGCCTGCAGTGAAATCTTTTAAGTGCGTTCTGGTGTGCCTAACATGTAAGGCCTGACGATAACACTCATGACGTTGGCTGCTGAATGCTAATCGTGATGTTATAAGAAACGTTTAAATACTGACGGTGAATTAGAATAAATGGAAAGTACTAATCAAAGGTGCTAGTGCTACGGATTTAATTGAAAGTAGGTGTCCATGTATGGTTGTCTAGGTGTTTCTAATGCTAGCCACTATCCTGGTTTATTTAAAACGGTTGGGTTTATATTTTTTTATTAAATAAAACAACTTCCGCACTAGGAATAAATCCTGTGTCGCGGAGGACTTTACAAACATACATGGAACGGACACAAAGAACACCCAGACTCAGAACAACAATTTTTGGATCACACAAAGTGTTGTCCTACGTGGGATTTGAACCCACGACACTTGGCGAAGTAGGAAACGGCGTGGTGACCGTTAAACCACTAGGCCAAACGTGCAGTTTATTACAGAGACATGAAAAATTAGACCAACAAAAAGTCTTAATTACTGTTATCACTTCTTTTCAGATGGGTGCTGGTAAGAAAGAAATTTAAAGATATTTCTATAATTTGAAGTTTTGAATTGTCATTAAATTGGCATTTATTTCCTTCTAGTTTACCGACATAACTAAGAAACTTCCTTCATAAAATATTTTTATTATTATTTTAGAAATAAAGGAAATAGTTACAAATGGCATCATCGATGAAGGATTAACAGAGAGTGAATCAGTAATGATGCAACTGGCCTAAGCATGGATGGCGGTTGCGGTCACTGCAAAAATCGTGTTATCAAAATCGAGAGCTCGTTCTGCCAGCCATGAGGTCATATGCAAAATTACGCCTCGTACGATTTTACTGTAACACATAAACCGGTTAAGTAGGAAGTATCGGCATAGAGACTGTATTTATCCGTAATCTAAATTTAAAAAACTGTTTATTTATTGTCAAGACCCTACCAACTTCAATTATTTTTACAGTGATTCTTTTTCTCTAGGGCTATGGTTTTGTCTCTGTTTGTCAGGTTAATTTCATTATCAAAAGTGCAAAATGGTCCAAAATCAACCATGCAATCTCTAGTCTATATCCTAAAAACATTTGTAGTAAGCAATGAGTAAAAATACCTTGACATTCAATTACCTATTTCATAAACAATATCTATACCCTAAGTAATTTATTTAAAACTAAGTATGATAAAGAGTTCAATATTATTTTACAATGTCGCTCTAAGGCCACGCCTAATACAGTGTCAATATATGAGGTAATTCATGTGTTTCAATGCAATAAATAGACAATTACACAATTCGTTTAAGGCTTACTTTACTAAGAGATAATAATAACATTTTAAAGTATTTGTTTTTTATTTCCTATAGTCACTGTCACTCACCAACTTTAGCACATGACGAAAGATGACGTTACCGAACCCAATGATATCACCGTAATGACATCATTTGCAGCTGTGAACCACACGCAAGGAGTGGTCGTCATTTGCAGAGAGTAAAACGCATTACTAACTTTCCACTCTCTGTAGCATAATATTTAAGTACTTTACAAACAACTTGTTTATAAAAGTATAGTAAACTGTAAACAGCTTAAGAAATAATGATGTCAAAGTAAAGGCGTGGAAGCCATGTAATAAAACTTAAATCCAACTAGGCTAAGTAACCTGTAATCCTCTTATCCATCCTACGTATAAAACATAGTATTTAAATGAAAACATGGAAACGTCTGGCAAATTTTAATAAACACAACAACACAAATGATTTCTTTTTTCAAACGTTTTTATCTAAACCGAATTTCTAGAATCATACGCAGCCCACGCTGTAAACTTTTAGAGCACTTACATAAACCTAGACGTAATTTAAATATAAAAAATGTCTCACACGTGTACCAATTTTATTATTCGAAATAATGTTGTGACATGAAAAGTTTCACTTAGTATTAGAGCAATGATATAAGTGTAATAATGAATTAAAATATTTTCATAGGTTAACTTATCGCAACATAAGAAATATATATGACCAGACGGGGAACGTTACGCAATGCTCGCCACACTACCAGCTAGACACATAATATCCAATGAGCATGTGAGACACTATCAACTAAAATCATGACTAAAGTCAACAAAATTATCTTACACTTACGCAAACTTTGCATAACAGTCGTTATGTTGTGAATATAAAAAATGGGGCATATTATTATCAGTGTTGATAAACAAATCTGCTAAGACACACATTTTTTGTTTTTAAACGAGTTAGCCAACAGTGAAAATGACGTATACACTGAAATGACTGAGTTAAATTAATGGCACCGCCAAAAATTATTAAGTTGAAGAGACCAGAAACAAGGTTCTTTGTAAAACTTGACGTACATGCTCATAAACAAATGTTCATTTAATTTATGTTACGTAGATTTCCAAGAGTTCCACCGTCTCTTTCTGCGAGCAGGTTATACGCAGTTTATTCAGGTTATCCGCCGTTTCCTTCGCAAGCGCGAAGGAGACAGCGGAGCGGGACCAGGAGAGGTTTAGAACTCTCCCGGTCCGCCAGGCCCGGTACCGCAGACGACTCAGGCGCCCGATGTCGCAGAACGATCTCCGTTCTCCATAAGCGCAAGCCTAGAGGTGACAGGTGAGGCCATCTGTCACCCTAGCAGAAGCAAGTAGATGTGGCGGAGCAAGCCTGGAGGTGACAGGTGACCATAGCAGAAACAGGCAGAGGTGGCGGCGCAAGGGCTTATTTCTGAGCAGAAAAGGAAAATCGGGGTTTCTGCACAGAAGGGGGCCATCTGCAAACTGTAGGTGGCCCGAGGTACGTCGGGGTTCCAGGGATTTCCTTTCAAGGGTGCATACCTGGTTCCCCGACTTCTAGTACCCGAGACGGCGTACGGTTTTAGTCGGTTCGAGTCCGACATTGCCACTAGACGGTGGTATAAGGGATTTCAGCACAAAAAAAGGTAGTTTTCCAAGAGTGTGAATAAAAATTTACAAATATTTCTGCACTAAAAGTAGTATAAAAACAAATTCCAAAATATCATTTGACCATGCGATCTATAGTGTAATAAATAATCGAGAGCTGGTCGACTTTGTAAGGATAGTAGGTGTGGGTCAGTAGCAAACAAGTGACGTAATCAACTTTGAACAATTATGCTCTATTCTTTTCTTTATCTTCTTTTACAGGTGCACGAGAATGTAACTATGTAACAGTTTGTTAAGGTGAGTTTGAATGCCTACATTGCATATCTTTATTCAACACTGTGTAGTATTTCAGTAACATTAATTTATAACTATTCCTTATTACAATATATTAATTAAACCTGTGCAATAGGGAATACATATTCCCTGCAGTGGACTGCAATAGGCTGATGATGAAAGTTCAGTATTGCAGGTACAGGTGTACACATCGTGTACACCTTCTTTAATCGATTCTTCCTATAAAATAAAATAAATTTTTACTTTTAATTCTGTATCACTCTTAACTACTATTTGAATAGTATAAAATAATATTAAAAGAATGGACAGAGTCTAGGTGCCATATCGTAAACAACTAGTGATCGAGATATAGGTTATCAGTAAACGTTCGAATAGTGTGATTGATAGTGATGGGACACACGCTCATTAACGATAATATTTACTTGATTAATGTAAACACGCAAATATTGAATGTTTACAATTACATGTACACAAGACGGATAAAACACCTATTTGCCTTTATTCAGGCTAATTGTAGAGGTATTGGCTCACATCGCGCATTAGTTGATAATGGGGGCTAGGTGTAGTTAGAAAGCGATCGCGATGCGTATTGATTGACGTCAACGAGACATGTGCTGTTATGTGACCTAAGACCTGTTTCTCAGCATCCGCTTAGGTTTGCGCTTCAGAGACATTGATAAGATTGATCTCTTATCTTGATGAAGAGACAACGTCTGCTTCTAGGATTCCGTTTGACCTTTGAATTATAACTAAACTTAACATTATAACTTAACGGTTAACGGATTTACTGTTTTGAACATTTATTTTAATGAATAGTTTTGTCATAAAATTACAGCCACAATATCAAGAAATAATATGGTATAACCTCTAATATAGCGCAATTACTTGTGACCGTTTTATGTATGTTAAGCATGTGTTGAATCCGGAACTTTGGGTAGTCAGGCGATACGGCCGAATCAACTAGGCCACATCTAGACAAACTGCATTATGCATACTTTTAATTCGTAACAAGCTGCATTTGAAATCATGTCTGACTATTTCAATTTAAACTTTTACGTAAGGAACAATTTGAACACAACCCACTTGTAGCGTTTTAAATTTGTAGAGATTTGTATTTATTTAAAGGAATATTATGAAAGTCCCTTTATACTAATACTAGAGGGTGACCCATTGATTTCTTTGAATATGTCAATACAAAATCTAAAGACCTATGAATTCAATAGATAAAGAAATTCGTACAAAGAGTTTGCCAGACGTAATTAAAGACCCAATCTATGATCAATTAGCAAGTCTATTCAAAGCAAGTTCAACTTTCGTTTCATTGTTAAGGCTTCTTCGGAGTTTATCAGAGCCTTGCTCTTTCTATTGAATAACAAGATAACTTCTCGTTCCTTTCACCCATAGAAACATTATTGTACTTAGTTTGGCCATAAATACTGTCACAATCAAAAATAAAACAAAATATTACTTTTGAATTTCTAATTCGTCACTTTTATACGATGTATATACATATTGTAAAATATTTTGTGATATTAAATTGAAGTAGGGTGATAAAAAGAACCGAATTGCTGTGATTGCATTACATTAAGCAGGTATACAAATACAATTTTTAAAATTCTCCATACGCTTGGTATTAGTCTAATGTTTGTTTACCGGGCTATTGATAGGTACAATGAATCCTCCTCTGTTTGTGACAGAAAAAGATCTGGCCGTCCACGTAATGTTCGTACGAAATGGCGATCAAAGCAAATTTTATCTCGGGATATCAAGATAGCACCTAGAACCATGTCGCGTATTTTAAAAGATGACTTAGGACTTGCAGCCTATAAGAGACGCACTGGTCATTTCTTAACTGAAAATTTAGAAAAGAATAGGGTGGTAAAACCAAAACAACTACTTAAGCGGTACGCACGGTCACATAAAAACTTTGTTTACGGATGAGATATTTTTTACATTACGCAATATTTTAACAAAAAAAAGACCGTATTTATGCTGAAAGCTCTAAAGAAGCTTCCCAATTAGTCAACAGAGTACAACGTAGGCATTATTCGACTTCAGTAATGGTTTGATTTGGTGGGGTGTTAGCTATCAAGGAGTGACTGTGCCATATTTTTGTGAAAAAGATAGCAAAACATTGGCACGAGTGTATCAAGATACCATTATTTAAAAGCTCTTTAAAAACACCATGTTTAATAACCAAGAATGGTCCTTTCAGCTCGATCCATTCAATCTTGGTTAGAAAGGAACGATCCGGACTTCATCAGAGCTGTAGACTGGCCGTCATCTAGTCCTGATCTTAATCCACTGGATTATGATATAGTTTTAGAAAGTAAGGCTTGCTCTAAACGCCATGATAATTTGGCGAAATTGGTTGAAACTATCCATACGAATGGCAGTGACGAATTTTTCCATAGAAAGAGTGCGTGCTGCTATTGATAACTGGCCTCAACGTTTAAAAGACTGTATTGCAGCCAATGGAGACCACTTCGAATAAGCTTTATTTTTATTTTTTATAGTTTTAAATTAATGTATTAAAGTAACACACTGTAATCGTAATAAATGTTACGTACAATAAAAATATGTTGTTCTTCTTTGTAACAATATTTATGGCTAACTACACGACCACTACACAACTACATCATAAAATACGTTCATTCCCTAAAAGGCCTTGAAAATTACCACTTGAGACTAGATTAAGCTTGTCTCAGGTGAACAGAGATCACATCAGTCTAAATCTATTCCTGAGAGGAGATTTTGACATAAGCATCGTTCTAAAATATAAGCTATACACAGAGATTCATTGACCTTTACTCACTTGATTAACGATCTGTAAATCTTGTTTCAAGAGACATTCAATAATCTCTTCTTAAAACTAGTTTTAAAACTAGATTCACGACGGAGACGCCCTGAGGCGAGTATATTGTGTTGCACGAAACATTCGACTCTTAATTTATTTCTAAACCCATGAAACTCTTTTGGACGATAGACATAATTTAATTTTAAGAAATACAAACGTATTTTTAGTAATTATGGAATGTAGGTTATCGCGGTAAATTAGCCTATGTCCTTCCTGAACAATCAAAGGCTCCATGCCATTGTCATTGTTTTGAGTTTCTGAAGAAGACAATTTGATTTCTTCAGCGTATTTACTGTTTTAAAAAAAAAGGCATTATCAGGGGGCACGGTCGTGCCCCCGCCAAGACGAGGCAAGCGAAGCGCAAGGGCACTACCTACCTTTTCTCGAAGTGTTTCGTCGTTTTTTTGAACCCTCATAACTTTGCTTTCCGATATACCAGATCGTTCAAATTCTCAGGATATAATGTCAGTAATAGACTAATGAAACATACAAAGTTTCAATTGCATAGCTCTGATACTTTAGATTTTATTGATACCTAAAAAACACCGATTTCGTCACTGACACACTGATGATCATCAAAACTGTTAGGGTACTGAAGTGCTAGAAAGCTGAAATTTGGTATGTAAACTAAGTTTAGTATAAAAACAACAGAAAAATTCATAAACCTATTACTTTTGCCCCCCAACCCCTAAAATTGGGGGGTGAAAGTTTGTATAAGACTTTCACAAATTTTTATGCTAGAGGTTTTATTTTTAGTGTACGTACTTTTTCAAAAGAAGAAAGAAGATGTACAAGAAATACACCCAAAAAAAAAACAATAAAAATACTGCCTTAAGCAACTTACAAAAAGAAATGAAATCCCACCAAAAACATTTTCATGTAAAATGTTGCCAAGACGACTGCATATGGCTTACCCTGTGAAAAAGATATCCGATCTCATGTAGAGCGAAGGTTCTGAATCTACACGCCCTAACTCTACCAACCCTAACTTCATAAACTCTACATCTCAGTTAAAATGTATGGCTTGGCTGTTTCGTTACTTCAGAAACTAAATATTCGCATAACACATTACTTCAGAAACTAGATATTTGCTAACACAAAAGGAGTTCGTTTCTCCTTCGTGACGGTATGGTAGTGAAACGGCGAAGCCATACATTTTAACTGAGATGTAGAGTTTATGAAGTTAGGGTTGGTAGAGTTAGGGCGTGTAGATTCAGAACCTTCGCTCTACATGAGATCTGATATCTTTTTCACAGGGTAAGCCATATGTAGTCGTCTTGGCAACATTTTACATGAAAATGTTTTTGGTGGGATACCTACTATTAGTTCACATATTAATAAGTTTAAAGTTAGTTAATCTCATACATCATTAACGTTATCGCAAAGCGGGCGCGCAAAGTAAACACGGCACAGTTGATAAACATTGATAACTGGTTGTACAAAGATGGTGTGTTTCGTGGATCTACTGAGAACTTACGCCCTATCTACAAACCTAGGGTTATCTGGCAACGAGCAAGCGATAACGAGACAGTATTGAATTATTTTAAACTAGTTTCAGACCGTCGATTTGCTTGCGTAAATTTAGATTTTTAGTTAGGAATACCTTGGGAACAGTACTGTCATGTAAATGAAAACGTCGTATTTTTCTATATGATTCAATTTGGTAAATAAGATGTGAAAACATAAACTATTAAGCAACTAGAAAAGAGACAAATTCAATTTTGTTTTTTTGTGCTATGTCTTTTGAAAGGGTCTTATTATTGTGTAAAATGGTAGCAAAAACGTACATTTACTGAAATAATATGACTTAGTTTAAGAAATTATACTTGCTTGGTCATACAATTGGCAACAAATTAAAAATCTATCCTAATATTATAAACGCGAAAGTTTGTAAGTATGGATGGATGGATGGATGGATGTTTGTTACTCTTTCACGCAAAAACTACTGAACGGAATTGGATGAAACTTTACAGTAATATAGCTTATACATCAGAATAACACATAGGCTACTATTTGCAGCGATAACCGACATATACGCGGGCGGAGCCGCGGGCAACAACTAGTATGTTAAATAATAGTATTATTTATCGAATATACACATGAAGGAAAACGTTATAAAAAGTGGTTTCTTATCTGTTGTTGTTTAAGTCTTGCTTTATTTATTTATTTAAACATGTATCGTTCGTTATTATCGATAAAAACTAAAAATGTTTTTAAAACTGTATTTATTTTGTATCGGTATCGTATTCCGTATTCCGTGGGAGTAACTAACTATTTATAAAAAATATTTTACATAAGAATTTGAAAGAAATCAACACGCCTACCAATTTACATCAAAATAAAACAGTTGAAGTCTGTTACTTGCTCACAAACGGTTCCGTAGAAATTTTTATGTAGTTAGTTTCGTCTGTATCGAAATCGAAATTTTGACTTTACACATAACTAAACACTAACAAACATATACCTTTGTTTTTTAAAAGATTACCCCTGAAGTTTCAATATACCCAATTTCGCGAGAGACAAATAAAACGGTCACAAAGATCACCCAGACTCCGTACAATAATTTCAGGATTACCTACACAAAGTGTAGGGATCAAACCCACAACACTCAGCGCATAGGATGCGGCGAGGTGACCTCTTAGGCTATACGCCATTCATGCAATCAATTTATATCTTCCTAAGAATATATGCCTTTATAGATAGACAAAAAAAAAAAAAAAATGCCATTGAGTAACGGAACCCTAACAATAGTCCATTATATTATATTTTAGAATTCATTACTGTAAAATTGTAGACACATGTAGAAATGAGTCAACTGGGTCTCGTAGATAAAAAAATTATTATGTGCCAAAATCTTATTGAACGACTTCAGGTGACCGTTGGCAATGTTGGCATAGCGCCCGGACATGGCGTAAACAATCTATTTCAGATCTAAGAGCTGATTCGGTGTGTATTTGAGACTCTCAATATGGTAAAGATTATTACTGCAACTTTATATTTTGGGAAGGTTTGGAATTTACTAAAATAAGAACGAAATAAAATCAGAACATGACGTTATTAATCTTTTTGCATATTTAGATCGCTGACAAAGATATAAAAGATAGATTTTTTGCTACAGAAGAAAGTTTTATAACGTAATTAGCACGACTGACTTTTACCGATTACGGTACTTGGCGAGTCTATTTTGAGTAAAAATTGGTGTAAATAATATAAGCTCCTTAAAAGGTTTAGAGTTTAGTTCATATTGATGTTTATAGCATATTTGTGAATTTGACCACAGTAAATTTTATAACAGCTATTTGAAGCAAACCCGTTCTCGTTTTCTTGACCAATAGCAACAGTTATAATAATTATAATCCCAACTTTTTAAATTGTCTTTCTTGTAAACCAAAAAGACCAAAAACCCAATATCGATAGATTGTGAAACATAATTTTATTGACTATCCTCCCATCTAATCAAATAGATATGAATTCAAATACTTATAGTTACTGGTCGTTTTGAATAAGCTATGTATATACAGTAGCGACTGATTTAAACAATATAATCGCTGACGTTGCAGATTCAATTCAAAATGACTAATTTGTAATAACAAGAGTGTGGAATACATATACGTGCTTACATCATGTTGCGGTTTAGGCCATACATAGAATCATACGATCGAGCCATACGTCACAAACCAAACATTTGCTCTGAACTGTATGACTAATCGTTGGACATTAAGTAACCATCGGGGTAGTTGACCGAATGTTTGTCGTGTAAGCAAAGGACAGGGTATTAAAAGAAATGACAGAAATGGCAACGAGTTCGCACAAAACGATTTGTAAACGGATTTGTAAAATGTAGAACATTGGCCTGTTCAACTTTTCCCAGGAGATGTATGTTACTGAAGACGTCTTGTGATTGATCATCTTGTATGACGTACTTACCTTCTGTTTGAAAAAGAAGCAACCCGTTTAGAAGACATTGCCTTACCTGAAACAGAAATAGATGAAATGTTAGAAAGTGTTCTGTCTAAATTATTGCTAATTGCTTTGAACTGATTTTATGACATAGTTTGAAGCACTTTCATCTTTTTGTTGTTTGTAAGAAAGGTATCTAGTATCTAGATAAGGTCGTACTACATTGACGATTGTTATTAGAGCTTCATACAAACGACAAAAAGAAAACATTTGGAGATAAATATCAATAGAAACAAACTTTAAGAAAAATACTTAAATTATAGGGAAGAAAATGTATGTACACACACAATAAGAGCGCAGGATAATTGAATCAGTCAAGTTTCAATAACTAGGCAATTATCATCGTTTATCACTAGTACGCAATTTAAGTAATACCTGCTAATATGTCGCAGTTTGCGTACAAAAATAACTTGTTCACAGAAAGAAGACATGTCTTCTATCCTTGAAATTAATTCATATTTAACTTGGTTCCGTATGAAAACAAACCCAACCCATAAACTTTTACAATTCAGTACAAACTGATTTTGATAAAATTCATGTTAAGATTTAGAAAAGTTCTGGCTACTTTTCTACTTTACTTAAATAAAAACTGATTATTGCTATTGATAAACAGTATCTTAAAGCAAGTTTTGGTGTAAGATAAAAAAATATTCGTAGTTTTTTTGCAATTGAAACAGTAATTCAGTTACATAATTTAACACAAATAATATAAATGTCGTTTCATGTGTTAATTAATTAAAAATGATTTAAACCAATTTACACGTTGTTTATGGGTTTGGTGTTGAATGATCAGGAGTTTATAAAACAAAAAGTTGTAGAATTAAAATTAATTTGGGTTTGGTAATGTAATTATATCAATTTGTATAATTCACATTTCAATATTTTGGTGGCGTAATTCATACGCTCGCGTTTAAATAAGCATTAAAGAAATTTAAATATTTATTAAGTTTACCTTGATATTAATAAAATTGTATCTTAATACACATTGATCAATGAAAAATATTCTTAGTTGAATCACTGTATACCGAAACTAACTCGATTAATTTTAACCTTAGAAGGGCATTCGATTTAACTAAAAAACTAGAACTTTTTTTTGTTGAACGTAGTATAATAAATTATAGTTTAAAAAACTAAAAAACACGCTTTAATAGCAATCAAAATATAAAGTAGAAAATAATTTTAATGTAAAAAGCGTGGGGTGCTTTCTGAAAATATTTCAGTAATGTCGCCCCAAGCATTTTAATTTATTTTCTACTTTTAAGTTAGGTATATTTACAAAAGCGTTTTTGTTTAGTTTTTAAACCTTTTTTTTTAGAAAAAAACTATTTGATTTTTTTGGTTTTTTTATTACATTATTGTATTGGTCCGAGAGCTGGTACCATTTTTTGAGTAGGTATTTGAGGCAAGCTGAAAACTTATCACAAACTATTATACCCCAACACGGAACTGCAAACCTGGCTGGTGAGTAACGGGGCTAAATCAACCACCCCTCTGGCGAGGTCACGTGACTTACAATAGCCATGGTATAACGATATACTTCGCCAGTTATAGCACTCTGAGAAACAGTGCTCACGTGGGAGACACAAGCCTACGTCATCATCACTATCGCTCAAAAATTTGTCCCGCTACTCACCAGCCAGGTCTGCAGTTTCGTGTTGGGGTATATTAGGAGAGGTGTGTGTCAAGCTTTCAGCTTGCCTCAAATACCTACCCAAAAATGGTATCAGCTCTCCAACTATATTGTCATCGGCCCTTGACCCCTCTGCAAATTTTCAAGTTAATCAGACTCCTAGAAGTAAGTGAACATCCGTTACATACATACAGGTCAAGCTAATAAAAGTGTGTTAAAAATATGAAAATCCATACAGCTCAAGATGTATCACCTTTCAATGAAGGTACAGAATTGATTGTGGTTCTCAGATGAAATACTGTAGTAGCAAAGAAATCAGAAACAAAATTTTGATACCGCTAATTTATTACAACAAATAGATAATCCCTAATAGGCAAAAAGAAAGATTAATAAGACCTCGACTATAATAGTACGAAGGCTCCTAACACATAGGTGTAATGTTACAAAATCTCAAACTTATTGACAAATTGACATTGAACCTCGTAACGGACTTACAACATAATGCATATATGCGTATAAATACCTAACTGTGTTTTTCATAAAGTTTTCCGTTCGCGGTGCACGTAGAAACTTCACAATTATTGACAAAGGTACCTCTTGTTATACAATACGAAAACAGCGTGGCGCTTGCGCGATTAGAAATGCATAAATCACGTTGTGTACAATGCGTTCGCGCAGCCACGATAACGGAGAGTGATCTCTATGAAATGCAGTATTTAACATTTACGAATGACATGCATTTGGTGAGACAACAGGTCTGGTAAGGAATTAGTACTGAATTGTACACGATTTCATTCCAAAAGTTATAATATTTATTTGAATTGCAATTTATAAATACTTATCTTATGATAACATTTTTCTTTAAAATTTTTGTAAGAGATATCCTTTATAACTCTCATACAGCACGTAAACTATTTCCGATTTTAGTTATCACACTAGCACACAGTCATAGCAAAAATAAGTAGACTCTAGTAAGTGCGATCATGTTGCTTTTTAACCGACTTCAAAAAAAGGAGGAGGTTCTCAATTCGACTGTATTTTTTTTTGTTTGTTACCTCATAACTTTCGACTGGGTGAACCGATTTTGATGATTCTTTTTTTATTTGAAAGCTGGTGCTTCCCGAATGGTCCCATTTAAATTTGGTCCTGGTCGTTTTTTTTTGTTAAAATTTGTAATTATCTAGTTAGCTTTTACTATGATGTGCGAGTCTCACCGAATTCTTCGCTATACTATTAAAACGCTCGCTGTTTTGTGTATGTGTGTCTATGTGTTAATTTAGTTTATAGCATTTCTGAATGGGAGTAAAAAAACTGCTCAATGAGACAGCAATTTTATTAAAGTTACATAATTATTAGAGATGAACTGGATAGTTCTGTGGTCGGACATCGAATTTTCAATCAAATGTGAAGCCGGATACCTTGCTAAACATTTTAAAAGATTGTTGGAAGTAATTAACAATTTTTTTTATTTCTAAGTATATATGATCCCACCAAAAATATTTTTATGTAAAATGTTGCCAAGACGACTGCTTATAGCTTACCCTGTGAAAAAGATATCAGATCTCATGTAGAGCCAAGCTTCTGAATCTACACACCCTAACTCTACCTACCAAACACTACATCTCAGTAAAAATGTATGGCTTCGCCGTTTCGCTACAGTCACGAAGGCGAAACGAACGTGTGTTTACTTGCAAATATCTAGTTTCTGAAGTAATGTGTTATGCGAAAATTTACTTTCTGAATTAACGAAACAGCTAAGCCATACATATATACACATTATTAACATCCGTACCATGACATCTGACAATCGCAGATGGTAACAGTTAGTTATGTAAGACGTTACAAGTACATTTATAGCCTACCTTATACTAGTATACCTATAAAGCATTTAACAACAAATACTTTATAGGTACCTAAACGTTGCATGTTACAATAGTATCATTGTTTATTGAGCTTGGCTTTTAACCGTAGTATCTGGAGCGTGAATACTCGTAATCCGAACCATTCAGCGTTTTGGAAAATCATGTTCGACTCTTTAAATTTTCACGTCTTTTTGTAAGTCGTGACCAACATTTGAGTAATTTTAGTAGTGATGAAGTTACACAAATATTGTACATGACTTTAGTTAGTAAACTGACTTTTACCCTAAGAATGAGTTGTCAGTTCGATATTATAGTTTTTGTGGTTATGTTTAAAAAATAAATAACACCTACTAGACATTCTCTAATGGTGAATTCAATAGGTTTTATTTTGTTCTGGTTAACTTTACTAGCCAGTATAGTTTGAATTGTCAATGTACAGACTTACGTGCAGGCAAAATTTATACTGGACGTTGGATATAACCCTTTTCACTTAGTTTTATTATTTTTTAACACAGAATGATTAGACAGTTTTTAGCACATTTCTCCATATACAACCTTATCTGTGCAAAATTTTTATGTAATATAAAATGAATTTGCTTCCGCTGTCTGTTTACTTAGATCTTTTAAACTACTCAACGGATTTTAAAGCAGTTTTCAGCAATAGACAGGAGTGAGGAAGGTTTATATGTACAACGAGTTGCGTCCCTCGGTGTTACCTGCGGTTGTTGTTGGACCTTTACAACACCAACCGAGGGTAACACCGTAGGGAGCAACTAGTCTATATGTAGAAAAGCGAAATACCACTCACTTATTAATCACGAAATCTCAGAAATTATAACACCTACAAACTTGAAATTTGGCAGGTACGTTCCTTATAGGGTGTAGACATCCGCTAGAAAGGATTTTACTAAACTCCACCCCTAAGGGGGTAAATCAGGGGATGAAAGTCTGCGTGAGCGAAGCTGCGTACAAAAACTAGTTTTATATAAATGTAGGTAAAAGTTTGAAAGGTAATCGTGTTTTATTAGAGTAAACTAAACTGTAAGAGTGTACGTTTTGGTGAAAAGCTTATAGCCCAATTTTTTTAGAAATACGCAATAACAATGTTCTCAAATTATGATTTTTTTAAGGAATATGTGTACTCTTTATAATTAGCTCGACCTTGTTTAAACTATTCAAGTATATTGTTTATATGTACTAAATTATTATCACATTCTGGGCTCCCCGCATAAATCTCCACCGAGTCCTAAGCGTACCACCCTTAGGCAAGTCAGGCCACATTGTCTGAACGTAGAACCGTTATACCGCAGGCACCGTCCATCAGATATAAAACCTACTGACAGACGATAACGGTAAAAGACAACGTTTCTTATGCGCCTCACTATAGGCACACCATGTTATTCAATATTCTACTTGATGTATCTTGACAGAAGACAGGCCGCATTAGGACGGCTTATTCGTCTCGGTGATGGTTCTATAAGCAAGTCAATGGACTTTGATTTAATATACAGGCTGAATTTTGCACACGGCTGAGTACAGTACTACATATAGTTACTATCTAGAAATTAAAATTTTAGATTTAACTGGAGAATGTCAGGTCTGTGTCTATAACGGGATGTACGTAGTACGTGATGTTTAGAAAATTAATGCTGTGTTTAGAAAATTTATAGAGAAAACGAGCAAACGGGTCACCTGATGGTAAGTGACCCCTGACACCCATGGACTCTTGCAACTTAAATGTCCTTCATCATATATATGAACAATGATAATTTTCTTTATGTTTATTTTTCATTTTGTTCATTAAATGATACCTTAATGTATCTCTAAATAAACCACAAGTGTCAAGTAAATACACTTCAAATTCACTAAAGAACTCAACCTGTATAATCTTCTATATGTAATGACTATGTCAATCTTACCTACCATATATGAGAAGTAATAAAAAATAAAGATTTCCGTCACAGTGTGTGGGTGGAATCAATTGCGTGCTTCTTACATACACGTAGGTACTTTAAGTGTAGTTTGTAGGCTGTTTGTTACTTTTGAATTATATTTTTTACACATATTATACACTAGCTGTTCCAGCGGCTCCGCCCGCGTGTATTTCGGTTATCGCTGCAAATAGTAGCCTATGTGTTATTCTGATGTATAAGCTATATTACTGTAAAGTTTCATCCAAATCCGTTAAATAGTTTTTGCGCTAAAAAGTAGCAAACATCCATACACACAAACTTTCGCCTTTATATATTAGTGTGATAGTAGGATATATCCTTGCTATACTCTTTGTGCTGTAGCATGGTGCGGCATTTATTTGTAGACTAGAACATTCTGGTTGGTTTAATTTCTACAGTTATTAATGATTTAACATATTGCGAATGTGGTACAGCTGAAATACTAAGTCATAATTTTTAAATCGCGGCAACTTTCACGAGTGAAACGAAATGTTACTGAAACTGTCACGCACCATGCTATAGCGCAAGTAGTATAAGTTACCACTTCTATTAGACTCTCTAATACAGTCCCGAATCTTTAGTTCTGCAAAGTATTGGTCAAGGCTAATAATATGGGTGGGATTGAATATATTAATCAACTGTATAGTTATATTGACATATCCATATTAAACTAAGTATTTAAGTACATATTAAAAACACTTTTTATCTAGCTAGCTTAACACAAAACCACGTAAGACAGTTACGTTTTAAATGAGAGATTTTTGACTGGATGAATAATCACAAAATAAGTTTTTTTTTTAAAGACAACTCCCCGCATTAGGAATAAATCCTGTGTCGCGGGGGACTTTAAAACATACATGAAACGGATACAAAGAACACCCAGACTCAGAACAACAATTTGTGGATCACACAAAATGTTGTCCTACGTGGGATTTGAACCCACGCCACTTGGCAAAGTAGGAAACGGCGTGGTGACCGTTAAACCACTAGGCCAATCGTGCAGTCAAGTCAATTTTTAATTTCATTTTGTATTCAGACTAAAGCTTCTTAAATAGAATACTTGTTTGTTATTACTTCTATGTAGAGGGTATATAGTATAGTAATATTTATGGTTCTTTTTATGTATGGGCATGCCAAAATGACTCTACTCTGCCTGATGAAAAGCATAAGCAGAATCCAAGAGTGGTGGTCACCATACTAATTGCGAATGCAGACAATGCAACAATGCAGCATAGTGACCCACACCATGGCGGTCTAGTGATGCTTCTGCATCATTGGGCCTCCGGTCTCGCACTCACCAACGAAACACGACAGCACGAACGCTGTCATTTTACGTTGATTTTCTGTACGAGGGTAGTACCGCCCCGGTCGAACCGGCCCGTTCGTGCTGAAATTAGCGTGGCTCTACTACCTTGGCACTTAAACTCTTGGTATTTACAAAAAAGTACACATATGTATTTATATCACTCGTCTTGTACCCATAGTACAAGCTCTGCCTAGTCTGAGAGTAGATGGTGTGAATGTGGTAGAATATTATTATGCTTGAAGCCAGATTACGCATGCGATGTATTTGCTAAATGAGTCAATGCCAGAACGCGGTTAATTAAAACAGTTTAATAATTCCGCTTATAGAGCTGTCAATCTCAATACAAAGAAGAAACATTCCTTATTAAACCCACAAATGTAAACGGACGGTTAATGAAGGTTCTTTAAAGAATACTAATGAGATATAATTACTTATGGTGTCACATTCAATGTGAATCAAGTAAATGAACTTGCTAGAGATCAGTGTTTATATTCAGAAAAAATGCTTTTGCTGGTATTGCTACCTATTGCATAAAATAGGTAATTTTGGAGCAGAAAAGAAAATCAGTTATTGCTTACTCATAGGTTTCATATTCTAGAAAGTCATTGGTTTCTTTTTTATTAGTAAATCTTAATGTCTTTGCATAAAAATTCACCTCTCAAAACTTCATTTCTACTGTTGATAGTTCCAATTATTTACACAGATAAAATTCATCTTATTTAACATTTATGACCTATGTATGCACGAAGAGTATACAAATAAGGTACAACTTGATAAAATTATTTGTCATAACTTCTTTTTAATTTGTTACTCATTAATCAACAAGAGATAAATCGGCAATTTCAAAAAGATTCGGCAAAAGTAGGTACAAGTTCCAGACCTCTCGTTAATACTGATAAAAGCGAACAGACAAAACACTTGTAAACATAAACAGTTACAAGTATTTGACCTGGTAACTAGCTCGTTAGGTACCATGCTTATCATAATTTTTCTGTCGTTTTGCCTATTTAATTAGGGGTCAATACTATATATTGCATTTCAAAGGATTTAGGAGATTTCTCCTTAAGTCCGGTCGTCTATCATACGCCATCTGTTTCAGGTATGTGATCGGGATGATAAAAGTAAATTAGACTTAGGAAAAGGGATAGATAGGGGATTAGCATCACATTATTTTCGTAGCAAGTCTTCTGAGATGTAAATAATAATATTCGAAGTACAATAATAATTATGATGTTGTATTGCTTAAAATGCAGCTTCCTGTGCAACATAACATAAGTATTGGAATTATAAAAATTCTTTTTATGAGGTGTATTGCTACATTAACATTTTATATAAGTGTGGGTATATAATAGAATGTAACAAACCTATTTATTAAAGGCTCAAGTCATTTTAGCTTTCCTCTCAGTAAACAATGGGTGTTGAGAAAACCACTATACATCATAGTTAGATAGAGTGTTTATTTTTATAATTACCTACCTATAATAATTAGCTGCCTTATTCAGAATTATCGTTACGAGAAATCCTATCTATATACTACTATCCTTGATTTTAATTCTAACTACAGATATTGTGTCATAACTGTCTGGCAGGGAAATCCTTATCAAATGTTCGATACTAAACAATCTGTAATTTATTTATTTACAAGTGAGTTTCATTCTAGAATGTACTAAACAATCTCTTGAAATCTGAAAGCGATTATCATGTAAACCTTCACGATAGAGAAAATCTGTTATTTGTACTATTTAATTATAACTCTTTTGTGATACGTGGCAAATAGGACAAGATAAATTTTAATTCACAATCCTACTAATATTATAAACGTGAAAGTTTGTAAGTATGGATGGATGGAAGGATGGATGGATGTTTGTTACTCTTTCACGCAAAAACTACTGAACGATTTTGAATGAAACTTTACAGTAATATAGCTTATTTATTATACATCAGAACTATTTGCCGCGATAACCGACATACGCGCGGTCGGAGCCGCGAGCAAAAACTAGTAATATTATAAATACGAAAGTAATTCTGACTGTTATGTTTTCACGGCTAAATCGCTGTACCGATTTCAATAAAACTTGGCATGGAGATACTTTAATTCTTGAGGAGGGACATGGGCTACTCTTTATCGCGATAACATAACATTGGTTAGTTGTGGTAACAGTAGTGTAGGTGTAACATTGGTGGTTTTTGATCATACCATATTCTGCCTTGTATTGTCATGCAAATGTTTGTAACTGACATTATGACCTAAAAATTAATCATCCTACTAATATTATAAACGCGAAAGTTTGTAAGTATGGATGGATGGATGGATGTTTGTTACTCTTTCACGCAAAAACTACTGAATGGATTTGGATGAAACTTTACACTAATATAGCTTATACATCACAATAACACATAGGCTACTATTTGCCGCGATAACCGACATACACACGGGCGGAGCCGCGGGGAACCACTAGTATTAAATACTAAAATCATAACCTGTTACAGTGTTAAGCAAATGTAAAGTTATCTTAAGATCTATCTGTTACAATCTTATCTCTCGAAAGAAGAAATAACTAATGAAATAATATCTGTAACTTTATGTAAAGTAACATGGTGAACTTGATGTATATCTTATCTATATTAACAGTTTGAGTCCAGGAAAAGTGAAAGTGAATGGGGATATCCCTTTCGTGGAGTCAAAACATAATCTGACACTGTCAATTCTATATTATTTTGATGCAAGAAATTGCTTGCATTTACTTATAATAAGTAAATAGATCAGGTTTAAGTAGAACATCTGTGAGTGGAACTCTATCGCTTCTAACGTTTGCATAATCCGATGTCGATGTAAGGGATGCTGTGTAATTTATATATATAAAAGCGAAATACCACTCACTTATTAATCACGAAATCTCAGAAACTATAAAACCTAAAAACTTGAAATTTGGCAGGTAGGTTCCTTATAGGGTGTAGACATAATAGACCGCTAAGAACGGATTTTACTAAACTCTACCCCTAAGGGGGTAAATCAGGGGATGAAAGTCTGCGTGAGCGAAGCTGCGTGCAAAAGCTAGTTCTGTTTAATTGAATGTGCAGTGATGAAAGAACTAGAAAAATCATCACACTTTGTAAACGATAAATCTGTAGCCGCTTTAGTTTGGATATTTTAAATTATTTTTCCTGTGATTTATGTAATCTATTTCCTCATCCTGTTAGCTCTTTTGACAATAATTTAGATGCTTTAGTTTGTGTCATTCGAATAAACTTCATCTGTTCGTAAAAAAACCACGATTTAGTTAAGAAAGGTGGAAACAAATTTGTCAATAAGAACGAACTGTTCAAGGAGTACTTTGTAATAGAAACATTATTCCAAATAATTTTAAAAAAAATCGTAAAGCAGCCGAAATCAAGGAGAGCTAATAGTTTCTCGTAAGGAAATTATTAATTTTGTTACACCATTAGCTAACGATTAATTAAATGATACCCAAAGTAGAGCTCACAGTAAGCAAAATTTCAATAAAAGAAACTCAATAAAGAAAATCCAATTTAGTTGTTATGATGTAACGTTGCTGCCATTCTCATTAATTAGCTGTATCTCGCTACGAATCAAGTGAATGGTGCCAAATATATCATTTCCCTACGGGCCGACCTTTGCAGGTCATGTAGTGGGGACATCGAGGCCAATTGTTCGGAAAACCGGAAATTATTGGACAATTATAGGTCAAGTTTGATGCTCAATCTTAAGAGAAATAACAGAAATATATTTAGATAGTAATGTGAATTAGGCAAGTCAAAATGTTTGAGATTTTTTGCAATTTTTTTTTAATAATGATACAATATTTTTCTTATTTTCGTGATACATATCAAATGCAAAATTTTATTCTGAGAAGACATTTTACATACAAGTTACGTGTTACAATGGATAAGTGCCAACTTATCTGACACAATAAATCACAGTTATGTAGAAATATTAGATTAAACATATATTGAAGGACCTACTGACTGAAACTCGAGGGCTATTTCTTGCAAAACAATGACATCATTGGTTTATTTACATAAATATTGTGGCCAAAGAAATCCGAACGCATTGTTCATATTTTATCTTTAATAACGCTTGCCCATACATAAACATACGGAAATGTGGTTAGGATTACATTTCCGTTCAACATAAATGGATTTGCAAAATTGACCCATTCGTACGTGGTAAGTATATCGTTTTATGGCGCATAAAACTTCGATAGGCATTCATCATTCTACGACGAAAGATTATCATTGCGACGGTACATTACCGACGTTACAAAGTAAAACCGCACATAAGGTTTCCAAGTTTATATGTGAACTGCAGCGCACTTTCGCCTGTGTACTTAAGGTGAAAGATGCGATTTCGTGTGCGTATAACTATTGTTAAGACTGACGTCATATGGAGTCCTTGTACGGTTGGGTGCACGTCTCGTCTCGGGGCTACGGTTACAACCACTCTGGAAAGGTTTCAATGTCGTATGAGATGACGTTAGTGCGTTATTGCTAAGGCGAAAAGATAAAAGGCTGTCCTAACTTGACTTTGGTCTTATAAAATAATAATTACCCTATTCGTTGTCAAACGTTTTTTATTATTCGTTGTATTACGCTGAGCTTGATTACTTATTTACTAACTAAATTCAGAAAAATACTTTGGCTTTGATACTTTATAATGTTCATTTTTATTTTACTTTTGAAAACTAAACGCATAACTAACGCATGTTTATAACTTCCTTTTGAAGGAGAGGCTTATGTCCAGCAGTGGACTACTAAAAGCTGTTGACGATGATGATAAAGATGAAATTTCAAGGGAATCCCGGAAAAAAATAGAGAATTGGAGTGTCTTATATAAGAAACTTTCTGTTGAAAAGAATTGAAAAAAATCAATTTCTGTTGAAATTGAATTTATGACGAAGTATACAAATAGCTACTGGATACAATCGAAAATAATATTCACAGGTTACGAATAGATTATTTTATTACGTTGTATAAGCATGTGGCGAGTCTTAACTGTACTAGATAATCACAAATTTTAACAAAAAAAAAACCGACTTCAATCTGGACCAAATTTAAATGGGAGCATACGGGAATATTGAGTTATTCGTTAATTTGTCGCGTACATACAGAATGCAAATTGAAGACTTATATGATTTTCTCATGGATGACATGTCAGAACTGGACCAAATTGACCGAAATGGGACCATTTGGGAAGCACCGACTTTCAAATAAAAAAAGAATCATCAATATCGGTTCACCCAGTCCAAAGTTATGAGGTAACAAACATAAAAAAAAAAAAACTGTCGAATTGAGAACCTCCTCCTTTTTTGAAGTCGATTGAAAGCAATCAATATATACACACATCAAAAGTGTCTAGGGATCAACATATGTGTCTAGGGATCAACATATATTTTTGCAATAACTTTTCTCCTGATTGATATTAATTAAAATTTTCTTTAAGGATTCATCAAATAAAGTGTTTTCGTTTGTCACAGTAACGATAAACCAAGTCACCTTTGCATTAATAAAGAAATTTGCCATTTTCCTAATAAAAGGATTTTTGACATTTGAACCACTAACATTAAAGTTCGAAAAAAAGACTGAAATAACAGTTTTCTTTAAACTTTTATTAGGTAACTTAAACAATTAATAATCCGTGTTTCTACCGCGAACACTAACACAAGAACATCGGTTTGGCATACTCAAAATGAGTTCATCCAAATCACGCTGTGGAATGGCCGCCCATGTTCGTTGCAACAACAAAAAAAGGTCTTCTTGCGACTGGATACCCTCCATATTCGGCAGAGCTCTTCTCTGTAGCATATCCCATGCATGCTCAATCGGGTTCAAGTCTGGCGACTGAGCAGGCCAGGGCCAAAGCCACATCTCAATCTCAAGAAATCCGCATAAAAATGCTTGATCCCTAGACACTTTTGATGTGTGTATATAAATGAATCGCCGAAATGTATGTACGCGCATAACTTCCGATGGGCTGCACCAAATTAAATAATTCTTTTTTTTAAGTGTTCGTTTTTGTTAGGACAAGGTTTGTGTACAAGATAAAGTAAAAGATAACAGGAAAAATCATTTTTTTCGTCTGCGACTACACTGCTAAGACAGATATGTAAATATGGCGGTACGAAGTTCGCCGGGTCAGCTAGTATCTTATAAAAGTGTCTTACTGGCTTTATCGATGCTATCTGAAAAAAGTCATCATGGCGATATTCTGAGAAAACAGAACAGAGCTATAATGACTTAACATTTAAATTATAATCTCGTTTGACGGTAAGGCTTGTCAGTAAGATCAGATTGATAGATCATGGTTGAAAATGATAAAATGCGAATGGTAACCATGAGGTCACTGCTTTCGTCGGCCAATGAACTTTGTAGACGCAGTTACTAGGTAGAGTAGATATAACGGGTCACTTCGTAGTGCCTCTTTACAGGTTACAAGGAGGCCAATTACAAAATTGTGAAGCAATTAGGCCAAAGTCGATAATCATTGGTAAAAGAAATGTTTGTTAACTTTGTGAACACTTAGTTCAACATAAGACTCAAATTGCAACGATTTCAGTCGCGATAACAGCACTGTAGCTTGACAGTACACGGGTGATGGATGACTATACGCAATGTCTCCTTGATTGACAAAAAGTAATTGAAATGATCGTTACTATAAAGACAGTGGCATGCTGGCGTAAGTTTTGCTAGTTTTATTAATGTTTTCTCGCTTTATGAGAATTGTATACATTTATTTCAACAAATCAAGTTAACCCTTGTTCTATAAGTTTTTTCCGCAGCATTTCTATAGAAATAAATAAAATTGGAATGACTCATTGCAATTTCAAATTAACAGCTTTTCACTAAATGCATATTATGAAAATACGTATAAAAATAGTGTCAATTGTCAAGACTTTCAATGCCAAATAGGTGATGATATAAGGAGTAACTTAGTCTCTTTTTTTTTGACAACCTACACCCTGAGGCGTTACCCGCGGTCGTTATTTGGTAAAGGTACAAAAACAACCGCGTTATAACACCGTGGCGCTCAGCTAGTCTGTACAAATAAATAAAATTGAAGTGTCTCTTTATAATATTAAAATAACCGCCTTTTACTTAATGCTACATATACCAAAATATTTTTTTACAATTTTTGTCTGTCTGCTCCGGCTAATCTCTGGAAATGCTGGATCGATTTTGACGGGACTTTCACTGGCAGATAGCTGATGATATAAGGAGTAACTGAGGCTACTTTCTTTAGAGTAGCTTTACCCTGCGATTGTTGTTATACCGCGGATAACACGGGGCTCAACTATTTTGTAATATAATTGGTGACTTAGCCGCAAGCTCATATTTGGCCGTCTTGGTATAGCGGTTAATAATGACGGGTATGTAAGTTTAGTGTGCTTAGTGATCCTTACAAATAATTCACGTAATTATTTGTTGATCACGATCGTTCGTTCTATCTATAACATGTACATACATATGTATTTGGCAGATGATTAGTAGCATTTATCTAGTGGTTTCTACCTAGCTTCACATCAGACAGTTGTGTAAGATGTTTCAATTTATTATTATACTGTTAACTTTTCAATAATAAAACATAAAAATACTGTTATGAAATTCTATAAAAACAGGCTTGCTCTATCTAAGTTGTTCATATCCTAGAATGGTTACGAGTAAGTACTATCAGTTAAGACAACTGTGCTTGAACTGATTAATGATTTTGAGTACTCCGCGTTGATTTGAAGATTTGTATGTTATTTAGATGTTTTTTTTAATAAAGTGCTTGCTATGTATCAGGAAATATTTTTTTATTTGTAACTCGAATAAGAAAAAACCCTGATATCAATCAATAAACCTATTGTAGTTCACAGCTGGACTTAGGCCTCTCCCGACGCGTACGCAATGGAACAATTGCCAATATTCCAATTACAAATATTTAAAAAGAAGAATGGAATAAAATATATTTTGGTCCTGTAGTGTACACACATCAAAAGTGTCTAGGGATCAACATATATTTTTGCAATAACTTTTCTCCTGATTGATATTAATTAAAATTTTCTTTAAAGATTCATCAAATAAAGTGTTTTCGTTTGTCACAGTAACGATAAACCAAGTCACCTTTGCATTAATAAAGAAATTTGCCATTTTCCTAATAAAAGGATTTTTGACATTTGAACCACTAACATTAAAGTTCGAAAAAAAGACTGAAATAACAGTTTTCTTTAAAATTTTATTAGGTAACTTAAACAATTAATAATCCGTGTTTCTACCGCGAACACTAACACAAGAACATCGGTTTGGCATACTCAAAATGAGTTCATCCAAATCACGCTGTGGAATGGCCGCCCATGTTCGTTGCAACAACAAAAAAAGGTCTTCTTGCGACTGGATACCCTCCATATTCGGCAGAGCTCTTCTCTGTAGCATATCCCATGCATGCTCAATCGGGTTCAAGTCTGGCGACTGAGCAGGCCAGGGCCAAAGCCACATCTCAATCTCAAGAAATCCGCATAAAAATGCTTGATCCCTAGACACTTTTGATGTGTGTATTTTCCTTCTGAATTTTTTAACTCTTCCACCAGTATTAGAATATTTAAAGTAGTAAACTGATTAAAGAGCTTCACTTTAACTAAGAGTGTAAAGTGACGCATAAGACCTATCAACATGCCATGTTTTAGATAGGTAACACGTCAAACAGTTTCTCAGAAAACTCTGAGTACCTACCTACTGAAAAAATACATGTGTAAAAAATATATTTTTTAGAAGTGACGATTTTCCTTTAGCAGTCTGAAAGCGGATATGTAGTTAAATATGTATCTTTTATTTCTTAGTTTTAAATATTCAATGTAACATGACAGCAAGAGGTGCATGACTTTCACGGAAGAATTAAGGGTCAGCCTTACGTTTCGCATGAATTAGTTGAGAAGATTGTTGATTGTATTGACTTGTGTGCACGTTTGTGTCATATAGGAAAATTCCTGAATTATAAGAACAATAACGTAGTAATTACATACTTTTATTTGTGTTTATTGTTACACCGCTACAGCATTACTTGTATAGATATAGTATACATTTCAGTACAGAAGGCGGTCCTAGTGATTAGTAAGATGTTGTAAACGTTTAAAAGCTACTTCATTGTTTTGATTGAAGTATATTATAATTGTAAGAAATCCTGCAACAAAACTGTAGAATGAACTGTCGCCTGCGGTATTCCCGGACCAATACGACCTTCAAACCTTCAAGAAAAGAGCGTACTCCTTCTTAAAAGGCCGGGGCAACGCACTTGTGAGGCCTCTGGTGTTGTGGGTGTCCATGGGCGGCGTCTACTAGTTTGACCCTATGCCATAAAAAAAAATGAATGCATCGAATGCCGTGTACCTATCCTTATAGCTTGATGACGTAACTCTATTTGATATGCGGCAACCGAGCACGTGTACCGCCCATTATGTATAAGGTTAAAAGTTTTCTGTTATTTTTTTCTGCATCGTAATGATATTATTTTTCTTGTTTGTAATTAATGTTTAATTAACTCTTGCCTATGTAATGTCTACTTGTAATGCAGACGACTATAAAAATGTATCAATGTTTGTATTTTTTTGTGTGATTCTATATGAGTATGCGACATATTGTTAAGAATGTTGCTATGTAGGTAAATAGATCAAAAATGTGATAACACATAGTAAATTCTGATTCTGGTTATTAAATTGCACATTAGAACAAAGAACGTATATATATATAGTTTATCACTATTTTTTCTACTTTTACGAGCTTAATATAACATCTATCATAACTATTCTGCCACTTCTATTGACCTGCTGATTGAAGACTTGCAGTAAGCATACAATCTCATATGATTAGGTAATACTTAGAGAAAAGAAAATAATTTCAATAAAGAGTCTTCAATAAGATTCAATTTAGGGGTACATTACAACAGGGATGCTTATTTAAGAATCTATTGTATTATACGGTATTATTAAATAGTAAAATGAGTACAGGGGAGTTTAGGCCATGTTCAGATGACGAGCGCTCAACGCGCGTTTTGCTAACGCGCGTTAACAACTCCATGTAAAAACGCGCGTTAGCATGTGTACGCCTAGAACAAATTACATGTAGTTGTAAACGCGCGTTACAAAAACGCGCGTTGAGCGCTCGTCATCTGAACATGGGCTAATTCTGGAATGTATCATAGCAAGTTCCACCAAGTATCGACAGTTGACAGTATAAAGAAGTCGGTTATTATTATATTGTTCTGTTTTAATCACCCATAATTTATATAAAATCTTGCTAATTTTTTTGGCTCATTGCTCATAAGAGAATATCAACTAGGTTTACATACGGCTCTTACATAAATTGTTCAATTATGAATTTATTTCAATCCAGCAAGGAACTGCCAGCATTCATCATCATACGGACTACGTTTATCATAATAACAAACAGTTTTACTAGCATGCCACTACTGCATGTACTTTTAATATAAACTAGCTGAGCCGGCGAACTTCGTACCGCCATATTTACACATCTGTCTCAGCTTCCCACAGGCAGTGTACAGTTGCGGAAAAATCATTTATCTTTTAATTTTTCTTGTACACATACCTTGTCTTAAGAATAACGAACACATAAAAAAAGAATTATTTAATTTGGTAAAGCCGATCGGATGTTATGCGCGTGCATACATTTCGGCGATTCATTTTTATCTATATAGATTGTAATGTCTGAAGCACACCATTGTTATGGTAGAACCTATTCGCACTTCAACGAATTATTTTCATCCGTGCTGAACTAAATTTTCGCAAGGCAAATATTATCATAATTATTATCACACTTTAAATTATGACTCTAGAATCGCAAATATCTAAGTTAAACTTGAAAGCTGACGTTCTTAACACTGTATATTATAAAAATATAGTCATATTTATCAGAGACAAGTAAAATGGTTACATTACATGCTATTATAAAAACTCCTTCAGCGTAACATTAGAAGTAGGTACTTGACTTCATATCAACTCCGGACTCATTTTAACGCTTAAGCATCTAGCTCTTGGTTAGAGCATAATTAACACCAATAATTGGTCACTTTTCGCAATAAGTTTAAATGGTTTGCTGAGAAAAACCGACCCGAAGATTACTTGTAAATTATGGCAACGATTATGTACTCGTTTGTGGGTACTTTATTGCGCACTTGGAACCCTTCTTTAAATCACAAGACTTTAGTAGGATAAGGGTCATTTTTTCAGTATTTGTTCCGAACATTATGAAAATATTGAAAAAATCTTAATAATCCAGGTATTCAAGAAATATACGACAAGTCTATCAAAATACTGTATATTGAAGTGGTCTAAAGAATATGTTGTATTCTTAGTTCTACTTAATGATAATACAAATCTACGAAATACATTAAAATAAATGTATAGAGACACTACATAATAAACACAGTACAGCTAAGCTGACGATATGACGAATTGGAGAAAAAAAAAAACTTTTAATTGGATTGTTGAATAATTTTGGATTGATTCTAACCTTTAATAAGAAAAGCTATTTCCTTTGTCTTTGCAACTTTTACTAAAGAAACTCAAATTTTATAAAATCAATGGTCAAAATAGTAAACTTGTTACTTTAAGTAGAAAACAAACACAACTGTATACTAATTATGATTTTCTTACATCAAAAGATTTTACTACACTTCATATCGAACACATTGCTACTAGATTGTTCGCTGATATTTGCTTCGGTGTAACAGTGTTCGTTCCACGGTTACCCTTGCCGTGACATCTAAATGTTCAAGTCAATAACCTGCCAGCAAAAAAGTCTACAATAACTACACACTGAAAAGCCGGCACTATTCTGGGAGCATGACGTAAGCCTTGGCTGTAGCAAAGAATTATGAAGTTAAATTACAAGATGATCAGCACAATATACGTTTTTGGAACGAACATGGCGAGGCAAGAGCAGTTATCGTAAATATTAATCGTCGGTAGGGACATAATGACACGAATGTCTACACGTCATTTGATAGCAGAGAATGTTTTTTTTCTCAAACTTAATTTACAAGGGTCATCATTATCTTTAAGCTTCATGAATAATAACAGACCTATTGTCACCGATTTGGTACTAAGTTTAAATACTTTTTTAGGAAAAGACGACAGACAAGTTATGATGTTGAGTTTTAAGGATGCCATAATCGTTCAAGTAGGCGAATCCTAGAATAAACATTGACTTGGAATATATTTTATAATTTTTCTTTAAATATGTCTCTTCTACCGGAGACACACAATCAAGATCGAAACTGTGTACTTAGTACACATCAAATATTTGCAAAGATCATCAAGAAAAAACTATTACCGAGTAGCACAAAAACCTTCGTTTGGATTGATTTTTTATTGTATACCAAACTGAGTAGCAGTACATTCTCACAATTCAATAGATTCATTTATGTTTGATTAACATTTTGCACCCACGCAAAATGTTAATATGCGATGTGTTTTTTGTCACCTTCTTTGAAGTTAAATTTAGTATCAAATGGTTTTCGGATCGACTGCTCTTCCGTTACGAGAAGAAAAGAGAGGCATTAACTATTTCTTACGAATGCTAGATATTAGGGTTTATTTACATTTTAAAACTGATTTTTTTAGAATCAAATGAATGCCGAGTGACTTTGGTGAGATTCGTGTTTTTAAGAAATTTTGAGTAAAGTGACGAATGACAATTCGAGCCTACCAATTAGTTCCTTGTAGTAGGGCACCGTCACGTCGGGTCTGTGACTAATTGGATGCCCATGAAATGCATACTTGAGTACTAGCCTGTACTTACGATAGAAATATTGTTTGATTAAACTTTCTTCTCTCATTGTGACTGTAGATTATGTTATTATACAATGGGGGTAGAAAATACCACACCCTAGTTTAGCTAGTTGATAGATACATTCTAATTTAGAAAAAATATTATTTAATTCAAATATTTAGATTGTATATATCTTGGTTCTGATTTTTATTTAGGTTAATGCAAGATACTAACAAAATTTCCACATAGAGAACGTTTGTCACAGACGTATTTTACTTTGTGAATGACATACCTATTCATTTAATATAATAATATGTACTAAGACATCTATTAGTTACTTGTTTTTTTTTATTATGAAACATATGTGCCAAAGAAGATCAGTTTTAATGGTGACCGATATCGGTAGTTAAAAATATTCGCAAAAATCATTTATTATTAGCCCTTTAGGCTTTACCAGTCTTTATCTTCCATGAGTATAGGTAATCATCAGGCCCCAACTGAAACAGCATTATGCAAGTTATGTCGCTGGCCGCTCTTGAAAGGAGTTTTCTTTTTCTAACCGATTTCAAAAAAGGAGGAGGTTCTCAATTCAACTGTTTATGTTTGTTACCGAATAACTTTCGACTGGGTGAACCGATTTTGATGATTCTTTTTTATTTGAAAGCTGGTGCTTCCCATGTGGTCCCATTTCAATTTGGTCCAGTTCTGACATGTCATCCATGAGAAAACCATATAAGCATTAAGTATGTGCGCGACAAATTACTCAATATTCCCGTATAAATCCCATTATGGTCGGTCCCATTTAAATTTGGTGCAGATTGAAGTCGGTTTTTTTTTGTTAAAATTTGTGATTATTTTTCATTCGGATTGTGTAAATAAATTCTTCAATATTTATTTTATTTATACTTCCCTACAAAAAGTTCTTGTTTTTTAATGTTTCATTAAATATTTTATTTACTTACATTTTATTTACCATGGTGAATATTATCTTGACTCTCATTATTTATACATTGAGCCACATTAACTTCTCTTGTTTAAACATACCAGAATGCAGGTATAGCAGGCAATAATAAGGATCATTGTTTTATTTGGGTCTGACATCACCACTGTCGACAGGAAAACATGATAATGTATGACTTTGACATTGTACTGTTTAGAGCGACCATTAAACCTAATTTCCTGTTTCAATTATTTATAAACTTATTTGTTTTGAGTTAATGTCGTTCCGTTTTTTTGGTCTTCAATAATTCAGTAGATTGTGCCTTGATGAGATGTACAATTGTCGAAACTCCAATTGTTTCAACTGTTGGAAAAAACCTTGGACACAAAAAACTATAGTAATAAACTTTCAAAAACTATTAAAAGAAAAAATAAATATCAAACTATCACCAATACATAAAAACACTCAGGCAGGCAAGCATGCACACATACTAGGAACGTTGTATGGCGTTCTCAAACAAAATATAAATGACCATGAAATAATACATAGTATAAGTACATTAACCAACACCTTAATATATGGAACACTAGTATTGATCACCTGAATCTAAAGGTGAAAAGAAACTATAATCTGTTGAGCGGTAGATAGAGGACAATACTAGTATTCCATTTAAACAAAAAACAGCCACAGCCAAAAAAGCCAAACGTTCCGAGCGTGGAGCGCGTCTACCTGGAGTGTTGCTGCCTCTCGGAGGGCGGTGGAGAAGGTGCGCGAGATGAGGTTGTCGTCTGGTCCCGTGAGTCGGCCGCTGTTGAAGGACTGCCCGCGCCGCTACCTCCCAGCGCCAGCGCCAGCCCGCTGATGCTGCCGACACATGACCACGTCACCAGAGCCCTAGCGTCCAACGCCCATACTAAATAGACCTAGCTGCTCCAACTTCCCGCCGACATTACTTTCACGACGCATACACATAGAACATCGATACTAAACTAAGGTTAGAACATTCAGTGAAACTTTGGAGCAGATAAGCCAAAGCTAGTTTTCATAATGGGATCGATGTCGATATTACCTACACTACTATTCTAATTTATGATAATTTCAGTACCTAATCTCTGTTACGACAAAAACCTAATGATGATATCCCGCCAAGTTTAATTACAGATATATAGATGCCTCTGTAACTCTTATTGTTTGTATATTTTGTTAAAGGACTACAAACAGCCGAGCGAAGCAGAACATTCTCAGCGGGGTGAAGATACATAAGCAGTGATATTTAGTTAGTGGCAAGGCAACAGGAGTGTCAGTCATAATTAAGGTATTTTCTGGCAAGCAAGCATTCCGCACGCAATTTGTTATGGTTGTATCATCTTGAATGACAATGTTATCATACAATAATATTAACTCCTGACATTAGTTCCATTCATCAATAGAAAGCAATAAATTACACCGTTAGTTGAACAGGATAAGTCTGTTACAATCGAAATGAATTAAATTAACGTTGTTTGAAGAACAAAAACTTGTCTAGACAATTAGACAATTCAGCGATGAAACAATGAAATAAACCTGTTCGGCCTTAAAAGAGCTCGGAGTGAATAACAGTAATGACGATTGCGATGCCTATCATGGTACTAAGGAAGATAAGCGTCAGGAGGAGATTGCTGTAGAATCAATCTCAAAGCTAAGAAGTAGACGAGACCAGGTAATTAGCTGCGCTATTCACGCCAATAGTAAAAAATACGTAGTTAGAGATGCTTCGAAGACCATGAATGAAACAAACTTGTAAGTCCAAGTGGCGTGTCACAGTCGTTGCATTCGCCAAGGTTACGTATTCTAAACATTTACCTACGTGAGTTACTGTCAGTGACAGCGCAACTGAATGTAAATTGTACAGGTTTTTCAAATTCGACATATTATTATATAGGCGATATTTATGTTGTGTTAATAATTTTACAATAATTGTTTTCAACACCTATAAATAACTCAATACGATAAATGTAAACACCCACGATACCGATGTTCATATAATATGTGGACATGTTAATGATCAGATCGCGTGAACTTTTTGCAATGACAACGTTCTCTAAGGAGTTTAAATTAATTCACGGAAAGTGTTTCAAATTATAACAATCGTATAATATACTCCCATTAAGAACGGAACTAACTATAGCGTGACATAAATATAGGATATGATGGCGTAATGGCGATAGATAGGATGGAGAAAAAATTCGTTGTACACATTTAGTAAACTGTTTCATGATCTAATCAATTGTGTAAGTAATATTTTATTTCCATAAAACATGCAGTTATAGTCTGATCACCTTTGTCAATAAGGTAGAATACGAAATCACTTAACAACTGCGTATACGGAAGACGGGTTGATAAGCAATGAAAGTTGGTATGTTCTTTCACTATAAGAATAAGGAAACATTAATGACGTCAATGTTCAATATAAATAAGGGTATTAAAGTTTAACTAATTACATTTTATGTGTAAACAGACCTTTTTATGCATTTCCGTTAAGTTACTATGTGTAGTACGAAATGACTTGGACCACCTTCACATTAACAGCTTATGTTTCCGTAATTTTAATATTTTTAAATATTATTGTCCATTAAAATGGGAAAGTCGAGCATCATGGTCTCAGGTCAAAATTAACGGAAGTCTGGAGCATACGCAAATTGTTTTATTAAACTTAACATATGGAAAACTGGCGCTTTAGCTTATAAAACAAAGAGCAAAATGGTTATTCTTGGCGAAATTACTCATAACATAAACAATTTCGCCATCTGTATGTGAGAATGTTTAGAGATGTACAATTTAAGACTTTGCATATATCTGTATATATTACAAGAAGATAGATGTTTATCATACTAAATATTATGCCTTTAGGTAAAAAAAAAAACAATCAACTAGTAATACAATGTATTAAAATCTTCCTAAGATAAATGTATGTACTAGCTGTTGCCCGCGGCTCCGCCCGATTGTATGTCGGTTATCGCTGCTAATAGTAGCCTATGTGTTATTCTGTAGTATAAGCTATACCTATTACTGTAAAGTTTCAGATTCATCATAATCATTCAAGATTCAAATACGTTCAGTAGTTTTGCGTAAAGAAGTAACAAACATAAACACAAACTTTCGCATTTATATATTAGTGTGAAGTGTGATATATGGTAGAGTTGTATGAGGGGCAATATTGTGGTAGGTATATCATTTACGACCACAACACTACAACTTCCTGTAGTATTTACAAACATTCCGTCCCACCTATTAAACTACTGAAGTAGTGGCAAGAACTGAATAATATTTTTTTCGGATAAATATAGTATTAGACAAACCTTAACAAATTGTAATTCTTCATACCTTTAATTAAAAATGTAGAACGAACATGATATTAAGATTTAAGTAGTAGCTATCTGCTAAAAATTTAAAAATCATACGACCACTCGTGTCGAAACAATGTTACTCAAAGTACAACAATCAAGTCATGTGTATTTAAACTGCTTCTTTAAAATATGTATATAATTGCGATCATTCTACATACCTACAAAATACCTAATGTATCTTTACACAGGCAAAATATATATTCTTTTAAACGTAATGATCATTTGATTGACTTGTAATTGCGTATTGACGTCAATCCAATCTCAAGCTGTTATTAGTTGTCTTACGTTACATACTAGACAGGGCTGCAATTAGTTTTTGTCGTATTTTTTACAAGATGTCAAATAAGCAAGCTACAAATATGTGCAAGTAACACATATGCTGCGAATACCTTCGTAATGATAATATATTATACAAGTCTATACTAGTCTATACAACTGCAGTTACTGACACACAGTACTTTACTATGATAACAAAATATTACTCCTATCAAAAACCTATCTATCCTTGACGAGAATCGAACTCTTAACCTCTGGATAGGTATGCAGTCAGGTTTGTTACCCACTAGATTAACAGGTAAGTTAATTAATAAATAATTTCTCCAAATAATAGAATTAGAAATTCAACCGGATCTGTGACTCATACTATGTATAGCAGTTAAATAATATAAAGTTGTGTTAATTTCTTTGATTTATGTTTCGCAATTCTGTTGTCGTTTCTACGGTTATCTGTGCGGTTATATACAAAACAATAATAAGTAACGTATTTAGTTTCATTTACTTTAAATTTAAATATCAAGGTAATAAAATTACTTTTTAAAATGTTATCAAAACCATCAATTCAAAGTGTCGTAAGACCATTATATAAAGGTATTTAATTATTTTGTTTTGTTGTCTACCGGTACTATATTTGTTTAATAATGTTTGATGATGGTAGGCTTCAACATTCTCGTTCAACAAAACGGCACATAATAAAAAATCCTAGTTATATATTTTCCTCAAGTGTGATATTCTAACGTAGAAAATTACGTTTTAAGTGTGAGGCAATTTAAAAATAAAAACCATGCACATTAAAGTTTTTTTTTATTTATTTTTTTATGTTTGGCCTGCCAAAATGACTCTACTCTGCCTGATGGAAAGCATAAGCAGAATCCACGAGTGGTGGCCACCATACTCATTGCGAATACAACGCAGTGATGCTTGTGCATCCTTTAGTCTAGTCAACAAGTATGGAACTTGTTGACTAGACTAATTGGGCCTCCGGTCTCGCACTCACCAACGAAACACGACAGCACAAACGCTGTCATTTTACGTTGATTTTCTGTGCGAGGGTAGTACCGCCCCGGTCGAGCCGGCCCGTTCGTGCTGAAATCAGCGTGGCTCTACTACCTACTTTTTTTAAAGTTTTTGGTTTAAATGTACTAATTTAGTTTACTTTTTTGGTAGAGTAAAATGCAAAGTCGAAGTAAAAGGTAGAGTTTGCTAGTTAAGTGAACAGGGAGTAAGCAATCCAAAAAAAACTGGCCAAGTGCGAGTCGACCTAGCACCGAGGGTTTCGTACAAACCTGTAAGTAACAAAAAATTTATGCTTTTCGCAATCTTTCCTTTATCTGTGCTATAAGACGTTGCTTCGTACCAAATTTCAAGATTCTGAGTTCACGGGAAGTACCCCGTAGGTTTCGATTCCCTTGCAACATAAACGGTTTATTATATGATGTAGCTAAAAATTTATGTTTTTCGTAATTTTTCCTTTAACTGTACCACAAGACGTTGCTTCGTACCAAATTTCAGGATTCTGAGTTTACGGGAAGTACCCTGTAGGTTTTGATTACTTTGCGAGTGTCGAAAATTATAAGCTTAAACGGCTGTATGTTTTGATTGCGTTAGCTTAGAAGTTTGATTTTTTCACAGCTGCAAGTACCAGTAGACCTGAGTATTTGATATAAATTTCAGAGGGATACCTCCTCCACGCGTTCCTGTGAAAAAGAGTCTTGACCAGGGATCGGAAAACCCATGCATAACGGTATTCGTTATAAACGGTTACCGAATCAATCTGTAACCGTTTCAAAGGGTTACTCATTGATTCGGTTAACAGATTATATATGTTATTGTTTTAACTCAAACAATAAGGGTTAACCCAAATTAAAGGGTTTATGTTTTTGAAATTGTTAACCCAAATGATAGATGTTAACCCAAGATATCGGTTATTTTACGACGTGACGCGACTTAACTCAATTCGAAAATTAATCAATTTTACTTGATGTGTTGTTAATAACAGATTATTTCGGTTAGGTTAACCCTAACCGGAATATCCCTGGTCTTGACCGACTGACAGACGGACAACAAAGTGATCCTATAAGGGCTCCGTTTTTTCCTTTGGAGGTACAGTACCCTAAAAATCATCAACATTCTTTATTAGTCCACTGCTGGACATAGGCATCTCTTTAGAAGGAGGTTTTGGCCTTCTATGCCACACCTGGCTGGACCGCTTGTTATAGGATTTGTGTCAAGTTCTCGTTCTCTTTGCAGTGCTGGTTTTTGTTTCCTTAGTCAGTTCTAATTCTTAATTCATTACCACACGGAACGTAAAACAAAAATATTAATAAATATTAAGAAAACGGAACTTCGAGTTAAAATATTTCGTCTCGTATATGTCGTAGCGTTGTAAACAAATTAAACATGTAGCGGCCGCACAGCCTTGATGCCGTGATCTTAAAAGCTAATTGTGTCTATTGTTCCGGAATGTTCGAGGCTAGGGGGATTTAAACAATTATTTATTTACTACAAAGTTCCTTGATTTATAAAAAATGTGAATTAACGCGACAAATGTGTTAGTTATTTATGAATATATCACAAACTATATAGAATTCAGGCAGTTCCTGTAAAATGATAAAAGCGTAAGACGTACTTTAAATTTAACACTATTAAAAAAGATTATAGGACATATACAGGATAAAGTTGTTGTACAACTTTACATAACAAGTAAAGGTATCAACAGGTTTTACCTGTAGGTGCAAAATTGTATAACTTTTGAATGTAATATATTAGTGTAAGTAATGAGATAACGGGTGAATAAGTTTTATGTTAACAAGTTATACGGTTATTGAAATTCTAAGAACGTAATAGTTATTTGTTAAACAAGAGTGCAAAGTTTCTTTGAGCTGAGCTGAGCGTTAGCGAGGGAATCAAAAGAGCACGAGGTGAAAAATCTTTGCACTCGAGTGTAACACGTAACTTTTCATCCCACCTCAGCGAAGAAATGATTAAATCCAAAAAAGCATTTACAATCACAACATACTTAACTTTAAAAATATGATGTGAAAAAAGTACACCAAGAAGGTTCCGAGTCTAAGTTTTTAACAAATTAAAAAAGGTTGTATGATAAATTCAGCACCATGGAGGTGATGGAGGCACAAGTAAATAGGTTTAATGATGGTTTGAATTCACAAACTTAGCGCACACGATGTTCTAAATTCAATTTACTTTATCCTCTAGCTAGCGGATAAAAACGGCTTTTGCACTCAGATATCGAAGGGCAAAAATACTCTTTCCGAGATGGGGGAAAAAAAAAATTTTTTAGTGACGGTTTTAGACAGAAGTACATATATATTTAAATGATGTGGCTTTTTATCCTGTAATATGAACTATTTGCTAAATATGAGCCTGTAATTGTTTCTTGCTACGGGGTAGAACCTTAGAGTTAATAGTAGAACTTGTTCGTTTAATCATAAATGATCGTCTCATCCGTTACACAGTAACAACAGCTATCAGCTGATGACCTACATGGTTTTTTGTTGAAAACAAAAACAATTTATTATTTCCAGACTGGTCTAATACATATTAATGTAGTTTCAATATACAGATATCTATTACGAACTCTACAAGTTGCAATAGAAGTTGTATAGCCCTTAATCATGTTCTAAGTATATAGCGATTTTAAATGTAATAGGACTTTGAATTTCCTAGGAACCATGTTATTCGCTTGCTTTTATCGTGTCCAAACATTGTCGGGCATGCATGCAACCTCGACATTACCATGTACGCGAAGTATAATATACTTGATAACGTCCAATTCTCGGATTTTGCAAGGGCAAACAAATATTAAAATAATTAAATTTGAATATTCTATTCATTATAAATGCCGATATATATGATGATGGATTTAAATTTCAGTATATGAAGTGGTGACTGTATAGTTTGCGTAATACATAAGGGATGAGTGCAATCTTCTCGGTTACCGATAAGACTAGCTCGTCGCTTTGCAGAAATAACGGGGCCCAGATAAAGAATAAGAATTTTTTTTCATCAATATTAATACTAAAATATACCACTAATACTAGTCGCGTATATTGTGATTAGTAGTGTTTTTCTTCGTCTTATTAATCAGTATCTTGTAATGACAAAGGTACCCAAATCAACTATTACTAAAATTAATTGAACTAAACGTGCTAAAAAAAATTACCGATTAATTTTGCATATACATGTATTACAAGTAATTACTAATATAATTAAAAAAAAAGATAAGTCACGAATAAAGTATACGTGTACGGGATTATTTCTTTTACGAAACATTCCTTAGATGTCTTTATGTTAGTATGGCAACATACACAATACTGCTATGCTATAATTAGAGGCGAGACCTCTTTCCATTCCGTATCAAATTGTTCAAAATAACACTGCACGGCAATTACTTATTTTGGGCACACTGGTCATAAATACTTACCGAATCAAATGCAATTAGTTTAAAAATAAATTGATCAAATGTTAAAAATAGCAGACATTGCATCATGACAGTCGAATTTCATTTCACTATACCGTTGCTTGCCGTCAAGGCTACGACTAAGGTTACTACAACATCAGAGTAGTACTATATCATAATCTTAATAATACATGTGTATTTTGGGGATTCTTAACTAGTTTCGGACCGAAGTCGACATTACACTGGGGCATTACCGAATAACTCCTTGATAAAGGACTGATGTTTCTTCCGTTGCACAAGTCGAAAAAAACTTCTGTGTATAATTTTGATTCGTTTTTACATGACTTTATCGCTTTTCTATCAGTCGAAACCAATTGCCTATTGCATTCATTACAAGAAAAGGTTTAAAATACTAGAACGACTACGTAAAAATGTTTTGCAAAAATGAATGAGGTGTCACTAGTGTAACACCAAATTCATTACTAAAATATAGATTCTGATGAGTAATGTTACTTAAGACCTTTCGACTAAATCCAATCTTCAACTCAAAAGTGTGTAAAACACAGCAGCTCGGAAGTATCATCGTAATATGACAGATGAGGGTATGAGATTAGTCGCAAGAGGTCATCGGTCTTCTTTTAACTTGTGTTATCAACTTAGATGACAGATAAACCATTCACTTTTTGTGTGTACATCTCGTACTTATATGCAAAATGTTTTTCTGCATGCGTAATAATAATATTAATTATCTATCTGTATACATATATAAAAGAGTAAGGTGACTGACTGATTGACTGACATACCCAGAGATCAACGCACAGCCCAAACCGCTGAAGCTAGAATCCTGAAATTTTGCATGTAAGGTTCCTTATATAACGTAAGTGAGCACTAAGAAAGGAATTTTTGAAATTCCACCCTAAGGCAGTAAATCAGGGGATGAAAGTCTGCGTGAGCGAAGCCGCGTGTAAAAGCTAGTTTTGTATAAAGGACTTCATGCATTCGCTCAATAATAAATTTAGGGAAAACCTAAAAGTGTGAGAGATTTTATTCAGTTCTCAATTAGTAAATTAGGTACGCATATTTATTCAATGTCGAAAGCTATAGTTTATGTTGTTTCTATATAATAACCATGGCTATGCATGGCTAAATTATCGGCAATTGAATAATAATTACTTATAGGTTTCGAGGTGCTAAGTAACAGGAAAAATATTGTAAAATTCCATCGCGTTACGGCTTTTCTACTTTTACAAATAATATTTTGATATTTTTTTGCAATGAATAAGATAAGATTCACTATTAAAACAATCATTATCACATCACACGCATCGATAAATAGGTACATTGAAAGAAAATGTCTCTTCATATAATTATAAGAAGTCATTATCTTAGGTTATTTACACTGCCGTTTAAAGAGTTTCAGGGTAAATATAGTAATAATTTTCACCTGTAAAGATTGAGACACCCCCAAGTATTTTTTTTGTTGTTAAATTCTTTTTGTTTCTTGTGCTATGAATAAAGCAGATAATATAATTTTGTTTAAGAATGTTTAGTATGTGGTACGTTAGCGTGAAACTTATATGTCATCAACTAAATGTAGGTATATAGTTTATACCGTAGTGGATTTTGTATAGTGTAAATAGAAAATACCAACTGCGCAGTCGCAATCTCATAATATATTTATGCTGATATTAATAAAAACATAAATTGCGATATGACATCAGTAAGTAGGTGTCAACCGTTGGCAGATGACCAAAATCGGTGAAGCATGCGGTGCCTCAGGATAGTTAGTGTTGAATCTTTCAAACCGTATAATTGATTTACGCTAATTGGGACGATTGGAACTGATGCCAGTTTGTTATTGCATCTACAATGTATGCACTAAAACATTTAGGATATTATGTATACACATTATTTTGACTTGATTTTATTTATTGGAAACAGTTTCAACAAGTCAGTCGTAATAAAAAAATGTAATCAGTCAATAAAGCCGGTTTGATGTTAATTCTGAGAAAAATGTAGACGTTTCACAACAATGGAATTGGGAAAATTTGTTATAGTTTTGAGTGCTTGCCCACGCCTGCATTCGGCTTGACCTATAAAAGCGCACAAATTCCTAAGTAAATGGTCAATGGTGGTTGAGGCAAAAAGTTCAGAATCGTGAAATATCATCAACGAATGAAATTAACAATGTACACAATATACATAGGTCAAGTGGCATAGTGCATACAGCTAGAGATAACCTTCGACGGGCGTGAAACGAGCTGTTCAAATAACAATAGTACCTTACAGTGGGGCACGTTGTAAATCATACTAGCCCGAGCGGTCGTTAGTGGCGCGTGCGCCGCTCGATACAGCGCGGCAGCGCGATAACAACGAGACACAATCAGCTTGCATGCTAATCCAATAAATCAGAAATTAATCTTTAACGAAACAACATAAAGTTTATTTTACAGTCAAAGGATATTCATGAGATTTCGAGCAGAAAAAGACAATGACATGAGTACACAACAATCACACTTTATCTCGGAATCACATCTACTATTATAACCTTTAAAAATAAATACCCTAGAAATCTGACTAGATATTGCTTTGTTTCGAAAACAAATGTTGCTATCAAGAGCCAAGTCAGCATTACCTATTACAAATCACTACTCTAGTGTGCATAAATATTTTTATTATGAATATTATTTTATTATAGTAGGTAAATTTTATATATATATAGTCCAAGTATACCGCACCTTGTGAAAGTGAATGTTACTTATTATGAAGGTATAAGTCTTACTGTCACAATACGTAATTCAAATACGTCCGGCGAGAATTCAGCACAACATTTTGTAACAGTTCTATTTGTTTACAAACATTAAAATTGCGAGCAGACTAGCGAGCGTCGAAAAAATATTTATGGCGCAATAAAAATATATCTTTCATCTGAAAATTATTTAGTAGTGTTACACGACATGTTCACTTAAAAATTAACAGTTGAAAATAAATAATCTAATCTAATATACACTTTTATGCTACGCAAAGACAAAACAGAACCAATTTTGTCATAGTTTATAATTAGCTGTATTTAAATGGCACAGGAAATGACTCCGAAAAATGAATATCTTGCATAAAAGTTGCATCAGCTGTAGTAATTATAGAAACTATTCCAATAAATTATGTAATGTGTCATAAATGATAAGTAAATTGTAGCTGTACTAATTTAAATCTAGCATCCCTGGTCTTTGTTGGGGGTTAAGTAGCAATATATTGAATAGTCAGACAATTTCATGTTATATTTATTATGTTATTGAGTTCTAAAGCTTCACCTCCGCACGTACATAAAAAGATACACCTGCATCCGGATACTTTGCAGATTCATCCGAATTATTTACGTTGTGATGAACACGTATTTTTAGCTTTGGTTCTGCGGCGCCACGTTCGCATTGACTAAGTTCAGCAGAGCAACAAACTACGCCAGGTTGACCTTCTGCCATTCATTATATTCTAAGCGAAATTATTATAATTATTTAGAAGATTATATATACATTACATTCACACGATAAGAAATAACAGTAACTAAGGCCTAGAATATTTAGTTTTATCACTTCATGATTTCACAGGTTTTATTTTTCCCTTTTATAGTCCAATCATATGGTACAAAAACAAAGGGTGTACAAAAACTTTCCTGGAAAGTTTTCCAGGGGTTTTGAAAATTGGTAATTTTATAGATTTTGATGCTCGCGCCGCCCATATTGGGAAAGTGGCGGCTTTAAACAGTTTTTGGCGATACCTCATTTCCGACTCATTCTACCATTAAAAACATCAAGTACAAAATCAAACTCTAGAAAATTTGCTACAATTTATGTCCCTCCAACTTTTCCGTAAAATTAATAATTACGGTGTATGACCGCCGCAAAGTTTAATTCAACACGAGTTTTCGTTGAATGAAATCTCGTCCATGGGGAAAAAAATGGGATGAGTGATAAATTCTAATAGAAAACTATGACGACACATAGGGTAGATGTATGTAGGTATACTATTTTGGATTATAATAAATTCGTCATTCACTTTATCTCGCAAATGCATATATTTATTCATTGTAAAATTGCAAAGCCCCAATATAAGAAATTGTAACAGATTTGTTTTAATTTACTATACTTGTGTAATATATGTTTGGATAGGAAGTCATCTTTATGCTATTAATGAAACCAGTAAATTTTATGGAATTTATTAATTCCTGTTCTACTTTCATCATACTGTATCAATTTTTATTTTGCAATAGGTAACACAACACTGTCGCGACAAAAACGGCAAAAAAAAGAAAGGTTAGTGTCCGAAGGTCGAATCGTTGTCGATGTTGACTCGGGAGTCTAGACTTCTGGGCATACATATTATTTATAAACATTTTGATCAACACGTTGACGCAGCTAAACCGATCAAATATTAGTACGTAGTAGTAAAACGTAAATAATGTTGAATTTTTAAAACATAAATAAAGTGAAAAGAAGGTAAAAATAACAGACGGAAAAAGGACGGAATTTTTCAAAAAGTGGATTTTTATTTTCTAATTGTTTCAAAAGATTTTCTATGTACCACTATTTTATTGTTGAAATTCTAAAATACTTTTGCTCTCAATTAAAAATATACTATTATTAGTGTCTTATTTACAGCGAATAATTTATATACATATGTATGTATGGCGTGTGTGTAACAAAATGTGTGTTACCATAATTAACTGTTTCACTGTTTCGGTAATTTACAGTTTTTTAATGGCTTGGCTTTTGTTACTATACTACAAAATGTTCAATAAATCGTCTTATAAACGAAAACAAAAAGCACCTGCGATGAGGCAGAATAATATAAAATATTGTGGCAGCTTGAAATTAGAATTTGAAAGAAAGCACTCATACGGCAAATGCCAAATTAGGTAAATTTAAAGTATGTAATAGGGAATAATTGGTCGTGCAAGGAGGAGTCGTAGGGAGTAACATACATATTATAAAAATAACAAAGTGTATCGCACGATGTAGTAGTTGGTCAATGTGAGCAAGAAAGGGGATAAAATAAAAGAAATGAATCTATGTCACACGACGCACAAAATTAAACGAATGACAAATAAAACTTCCAAGAAAGTGATATAACAATGATAAATGATACAGAGGACAAGAAAGGATTAGCTAAAACAGAAATTAAATAAATGTTGTAACAAGAAAAATAGCAATAAACGGCTGATTATGATGATAGTGATATGTGAGATGTTTGTTGATAAAACTATTAAACAAAAGCTAAGAAACACAAAGCAAACGTTTCCGAACTGGATAGTTGCCAAGCTTCATAAAGGAAAAACAATGTTTATTCTACAAATAAAACTGAAATGAAAAAAAAAACAATTAACTGAACAAATTAACTGATACCACAATGACGTTAAATATTTAAGCTAAGAAAGCCAGTTAAAAGAAATGAATGGCTTAGTAACTTAATAATAATGACATTAGTAAAGTGACACCCTCCAAGGCGTGAAGGTCTTTCGGTGAACCTTGAACTAACAAGGGTGAGCCTAAGTTTCGGTCACTGACCGATGACGCCGTTCATAGGACTCGAATTTCATGGGGTGTTATTATGCCTGACAAACGAATAATACACAATGAATAATATGGTGTGTTATTAGTTTGTGTGTCTGGGTGTTATTCGTTTGTGTGTCTGTGTGTCATTCGATGTGTCACATCTAAGTATTCCTTTCTATAGTGAGTATATATATAGTAATAAATCAGTTTTTGACTATTATCGAGCAAATATAATTTTTTGTCAGATTTCCTACTGTTTAACGTATGTATTATCTGAAAAGAAAGCAAGTAGAATATGAAACAATTGCAAAAATTATAAAAATGCGAGAAGTGAAGTAATAAGAAAAAAGCTTAAAACTATGACCCGACTACGTAAAAACTTTTGATAAAATTTATACAGCATATGTCGGCAATTATTACGAATTTATTGACACCTTATACATTAAAATCAACTAAAAATATTACCCTTCCCTTTACCTTCTTCGTAGTCGGGTAAGAAACGGAAGGAAGATTGATTCATATATGTATGAAGGTAACAGCAAGGTCTTCTTTTTTAACCGACTTCAAAAAAAGGAGGAGGTTCTCAATTCGACTGTATTTTTTTAATTTTTTTTACTACTGGGTGAACCGATTTAGATGATTCTTTTTTTATTTGAAAGCTGGTGCTTCCCATGTGGTCCCAATTTAATTTGGTCCAGTTCTGACATGTCATCCATGAGAAAACCATATAAGTCTTCAATTTGCATTAAGTATGTGAGCGACAAATTAACAAATAACTCAATATTCGAGTATGGTCCCATTTAAATTTGGTCCAGATTGAATTCGGTTTTTTTTTGTAAAAATTTTGTATTATTTACGATGTAAGTCGACTAAGCCATAAGGGTTACTACTATTTTGAAGGTCTGAAATGGTTTGAGAATGGCTGACAAGAAGATGACAGTATGTTTCTTTTATATCTACTTTGTTTACTTAAATCTTAAACTAATCCTACTCTATGTTTACTTATTATAATTTTATCTATTTAATGCTTTTAAGTTATATAGTTTCCAGAGGATTGCAGCCATGTTTGTGCTCTTAGGTGTAATGGAATTGGCTGCAATTTGACACCAAGGTTGGCCGTAAACGTTGGCTTCCGGTTGCCAAACAAATGATTGATGATAGATACATACTTACATTATAGTAGTTGCTACAATGTTATTAAAAGTTCAATGACCGACGTAATGATGTTGCAAATTAATGTTTCTTTTTTTACCCCTCAACGCAAAAAGAGGGGTGTTATAAGTTTGACGTTGATGTCTGTCTGTCTCTGTGTATGTGTGTGTGTGTCTGTCTGTGGCATCGTAGCTCTCAAACAGATGAACCGATTTCGATGCGGTTTTTTGATTTGAAAGCCAGTTTCCTTGCGGTGGTTCTTAGCTATGTTTGGTTAATATCGGTCCAGCAGTGTAAGAGTATTAGCTCTTTTCTAAAATGATGTAAGGTATTTTTGGCGTATGATTACTCGATTAAGTAAGTGCTTGCGTAGGGGGTTTTTAATTTTTTTCATTTTAGCTTGTCATGTCATGATTATGAGAAATTCATTGCTTAAACATTCTGTATTTTTAAACAGACTTTCTGAAGATATTTTGTGTGCTGTCATTTTTACTAAATTTAATTAAAATTAACATGAGACGATATTAAAAATAATTATGAATCATATCACATTATTACAACCTCTCTTAAATTTTCCAAAGAGATAAAGTGCGCATCCGGACTGATTCATCTTTATTCGCAATATTGTATCTTCGTGACATATTAATTTCAGTAAGCGGTACAAGTTTGCTATGATAACAAACTTAGCTAACAATGAGTTAGTCACGCAATATTTACACATTCATTTTTCACATTAAACATAATTACATCGTGCAGAGCATTACGTCGAAGTGGAGTATAATTTTGAGGATTTTATTTTAAAAGGACTAATTAATTAGGCTTGTATGTAATATAATATGGCAGGACCAAAATTGAGTCGTAGGGATTTGTTTTCGTCGCTTATTTATTTCGGATTTGATGGATGACAGACATGGCAACCAATTAATTATGCGTGGATATTTCGGCATATTCCATATACCTCAATCAGGCAAAGAAAACGAGAACAGAACCTAACGTGTTGTCGTTTTTCTAAAATCCTAATTTTACAGGATTACAAGAAACCCCGTACATATCTCTATAATATTATTTACAAAGTGTCATAATTTGACGATCGCACACAGTTGTGACTATTCTTGTATATTCATGGTCAAACCTTACTTTACCATTGCCATTAACATTATCTATTAATAAGGTTGTAAAATATAACCAATACAGTTAAAATATTGTCAACCGTGCCTACCGCAGGTGACTGCACGTATTACAGCGTACATTGAACTTATATGTGGTCCCTGCAAATTGATCGGGCACAGAAATAGTTTCATTTTATTATGCTTGTGTTCATGTCAATCTACGCAGCCAAGCGTTCTTTTTAAACATGATACGCCCTAAAATAACTGAGTGTTGTCATCGAAGCGTTAATAAAGTGTTTGAGAGGTGGATGAGTTTTACTTAGATGAAATGCCATCTTTTATCTGGTGTTACCCATTAGGTGTATGTTAATTCTTTGTAGGCTGTTCTCTGACTTAAGCTTTGTTTCGAATCAATGAAATTAGAATTGGTGTTGTTTCTTAATTGAATGTATCTTAAATGAATGTAGGGATTAAATTTTAAATTCTTTAGTATTCATTTTCATATATGATGCATATTTTACAGTCAAGATATTCCACAATGTGTTAAAACAAAAACCAGTCGGTTATGACATGTTACGTTTACATAAAGGCATTCCCCTAAATTAAATCAACAATTCTTGCAAAATATTAATATGCGGTGTATTATCTAGATTTCTAGAACCATGTAGGACCTTGAGGCGATTGCAAATACCTTACTTTCTAACGACTGTGAATTTAAATATTCTTGAAACACTGCAATTTTGTATTTAGTGGCGGGTCAGATTTATTTTAACACACGTTTTTATGGTGCGAAATATTGTTTTTGTGGAACAAACCACTTAAACTGCTCAATCCGGAATCGGTGAATAATAAAGCGTTTAGCGTCTATCGAATTTAGCGGATGCTTGCAAAGTATTACCAACGGTGAAGCTGTTAAACGTGACTCTAATACGGTTATGTGATAATTAAAATGTCGGTTCCTAAGATAATGTTGCTATGCAGTCAATTTGAACACAAAAAAAACTATAACTTTGTGAAACAAAAGTTTATGATTAGTATTTACATTCAACATGACTTTTTGCATTAAAAAAGAGCGCTGTACAATTGTGTAGTATCTCTCAGACACAGAACAAAGATAAATTACCTACTACGTAACTACCCATATTTGCATTCAGTATTTATTACTTTTGCTTCGACTAAAAAAAGCCCCATTGTTTCATAGTTGTAACAGGTTAATAGTTTGTCATTCCTATTAACAAAATACATGCTTTACAAGACATCAAAAGAAAAATATCTTCCAAAAATGTACATAGCTGTAGGTAAGAAAATTTTAATTGTTTGAGAAAGACGTAACACATGTAATCATTGTATTCTCGTAACAAATGAGCACTGAGCAGGCTATTGACGTACTTAATGTTCAGGTAAGACGTGTCTAAAATAAAATATGGCTCGCATTAATCCTCGTCCGTGGATCGCTAATACACGCATGGCGTGTGTAAAGGCATCAAAACAAAAGATTAAAAAATTACCAAGCCCAGCTTGTTTAACCCGGCCGTTGACGTCATCGCCAAAGTGAACCCGATGAGATCACTGGTCGTTGGACGCGACTTACCCTGACCTCTACGAACACAAAACATTAAAATCAAAGGAAAGCAAACTGAAAGATGATTACATGATGATATAGTTGTTTGATGCTGTTTAATTAGATCCAGTGAAGTTTAAGGTGGTATTAAAATCTTGTAGATGAAAGTTTAGAATTCATGTTCAGATGATAATATTTGGACGTATAGTAATGTTTTTTTTCATTTTCATCAATTTGGACCGTTGACGTCCCTGTTCGAGTACCGTTTCATAAAATCCCCCCTTTGAAAATGATTATTTAGACCAAAGGCTGTTTGTGTCAGGAAGGTGGTCGGCTATAAAGGAAACCAACCAAACTTTTTGAGATTATGTACAGTGCGCTGACCACATGGAAAATTATGGTTTCCACTTTTATACTCCGAAAAGGACGAATTTTGAGGTTAGTATACTTTCATTAAGGTACTCAGTTCCATCGTGTATGGAAATTGAGTATTCTTTAAAAAAAATAGAGTACAGCGCTCGTAAAGTTTTCTTGACTGGCAAGTTTTACCAAAGATACGGCGCTTTAGGGATATTGGAAGTTAACTTTTGTATATCAACACATTGTATGTAAACGTTTACTTTATTAAAACACACTGTGTCCCTGATAGGTCTAAGCGATGAATAATTATAACGGATGTTATTTCAGCAATGTGGGGCATACTATGACTGGTAATGCCTGTAATATATAATTCTTTATCAAATTTGTGAAACAAAAGTTTATGATTAGTATTTACATTCAACATGACTTTTTGCATTAAAAAAGAGCGCTGTACAATTGTGTAGTATCTCTCAGACACAGAACAAAGATAAATTACCTACTACGTAACTACCCATATTTGCATTCAGTATTTATTACTTTTGCTTCGACTAAAAAAAGCCCCATTGTTTCATAGTTGTAACAGGTTAATAGTTTGTCATTCCTATTAACAAAATACATGCTTTACAAGACATCAAAAGAAAAATATCTTCCAAAAATGTACATAGCTGTAGGTAAGAAAATTTTAATTGTTTGAGAAAGACGTAACACATGTAATCATTGTATTCTCGTAACAAATGAGCACTGAGCAGGCTATTGACGTACTTAATGTTCAGGTAAGACGTGTCTAAAATAAAATATGGCTCGCATTAATCCTCGTCCGTGGATCGCTAATACACGCATGGCGTGTGTAAAGGCATCAAAACAAAAGATTAAAAAATTACCAAGCCCAGCTTGTTTAACCCGGCCGTTGACGTCATCGCCAAAGTGAACCCGATGAGATCACTGGTCGTTGGACGCGACTTACCCTGACCTCTACGAACACAAAACATTAAAATCAAAGGAAAGCAAACTGAAAGATGATTACATGATGATATAGTTGTTTGATGCTGTTTAATTAGATCCAGTGAAGTTTAAGGTGGTATTAAAATCTTGTAGATGAAAGTTTAGAATTCATGTTCAGATGATAATATTTGGACGTATAGTAATGTTTTTTTTCATTTTCATCAATTTGGACCGTTGACGTCCCTGTTCGAGTACCGTTTCATAAAATCTCCCCTTTGAAAATGATTATTTAGACCAAAGGCTGTTTGTGTCAGGAAGGTGGTCGGCTATAAAGGAAACCAACCAAACTTTTTGAGATTATGTACAGTGCGCTGACCACATGGAAAATTATGGTTTCCACTTTTATACTCCGAAAAGGACGAATTTTGAGGTTAGTATACTTTCATTAAGGTACTCAGTTCCATCGTGTATGGAAATTGAGTATTCTTTAAAAAAAATAGAGTACAGCGCTCGTAAAGTTTTCTTGACTGGCAAGTTTTACCACAGATACGGCGCTTTAGGGATATTGGAAGTTAACTTTTGTATATCAACACATTGTATGTAAACGTTTACTTTATTAAAACACACTGTGTCCCTGATAGGTCTAAGCGATGAATAATTATAACGGATGTTATTTCAGCAATGTGGGGCATACTATGACAGGTAATGCCTGTAATATATAATTCTTTATCAAATTTGACAGTGTCGTTGTTTGTATAAGATTAAGTGGTCGTGGTTACCTTCGTGTGTTTAGAGGTACTGTGATACAGTAAACATACAAAAAAGGTGTCACCTCATTCAACAGAATTACGGTTATTCACTACGAATGAAATAAATAATGTGTCTACGTTGAGATAATTGGCCTCTGAGAAGTAGAGAAATAAGAACATAATATTCCAATAGTTTGTGCATTTATCAATAACTGGAAGGCCGGTCGGTTACTTTTATAATAACTCGACGTTGGGTAAAAACAAGCTTGCCTGATTAGATTATATTCTGTCATGCTAACTGGTGTAACTATTAAGTTTGTATGTTATGTGCCTTATATTTCCCGTAAATGTTACTCTGTATACAATTTAAAGAAAGAAAGAAATTTGCTTCTATACAATTTAAAAAAAAAAACTGAATAATGTTAGTAACACCAAATCAGGATTAAAGACAACATCAAAAAAATGTTATTTATAACCAACTCTTCATATTTCTCGAAAAAGTGAAAGAGATCAATAATAATTACTTGAATTTTACCATATTGTTATGCACTAAACAAACATTAATCTATCTATACTAATAATTATTATAAAGCTGAAGAGTTTGTTTGTTTGAACGCGCTAATCTCAGGAACTACAACGTCCGATTTGAAAAATTCTTTCAGTGTTAGATAGCCCATTTATCGAGGAAGGCTATAAACTATATATCATCACGCTAAGACCAATAGGAGCGGCGCATCAATGAAGAATGTTACAAAAACGGGGGAAAATTAGTACGCTACGGGCAATAGGAGACGTAAACGACGGTATTATAGTCATATTTTATAATTAATTTGCAAGTATAAAAACTTTTTATAAAAAAAAAAAAAACCGACTTCCAAAAACATCCAACGAAAACTCTCTGTCAAAAAACACTTAAAAGCTTAAAATAAACTGGTTCTTCATAAATTGCCTATACCTAATTCTTTATTCATTTAAATAGTAGTATTATAGTGGGTGCTAGGTACCTAAAATCTGTATGAAGTCGGTGCCAAGTGACTATCGCTTAGACTTTTGTAATTGTTCGTTTGTATTCTTTTTGGCTTAGCACCGACTTCAAACAGATTTTAGGTACCTAGCACCCATTATAATACTACTATTTAAATGAATAAAGAATTAGGTATAGGCAATTTATGAAGAACCAGTTTATTTTAAGCTTTTAAGTGTTTTTTGACAGAGAGTTTTCGTTGGATGTTTTTGGAAGTCGGTTTTTTTTTTTTATAAAAAGTTTTTATTTTACAGTTTTTAGTGCAAACAATCGTAGGTAAGCAGTAAGTTGAATTATTTCATCAAATTTCATCATCAAGAATAATACAAATTAAGGTACGTGTAATATTAAAATCATCCTCTAATCCCTAACTGTTGAAGAGTTTAATCTTCTATCATCCGCTCACCTAAATAGCTTGAAAGTATACGACTGAAGGTCTTTAGATACGTATGAAATTGAAAGAATTATTCTCCAACTCCTAACCGTTGAGGAGTTGTACCTTCCACCTTCCATCATCAGCTTACCTAAATAATTTGTAAAAATACGACTAAAGGTAACTTATATACATATGATATTTAAAGATTTATCCTCCAACTCCTAACCGTTAAGGAGTGGTACCTTACATCATCAGCTCATCATCATAAAATGATGACTACCAGATGCAAATACCGGTGTAACTTCAGAAAATATACGAAAAACATAGTATGTACCTATTAAAAATGAGGGATTCCCTCGATTTCCCTGGGATCCCATCATCAGATCCTGATATGCTGGCAATGGGACCACCACGGAAGCATACCCTGTCGAATACAAAAAAAAAATTCAAAATCGGTCCACAACTGACGGAGTAATCAGGTAACATACATAAAAAAAAAAAAAAAAAAAAAAAAAAAAAAATACATACAGTGGAACATAGAACCTCCTCCTTTTTGGAAGTCGGTTAAAAATAGCGCTGCCGGTTCATTGAAAAATGAATCATATCATTATTTTGTAATTCTTCAGATTTCTCAGTTTACATAAAACGTTTGCATTTTTCTTATAATTTATTTACCTTTTATAGTAACTTGCAGTTTTTCCGTTATACATCAAATTAAACTCTTTTCCAATACATGGTCTATTGCGGTGGAATATAATATGGTGGAATAGGTCAATTGCGACATGTAGTGGAAGGACATGAGAGCTATTTGCGCAACTATTGTATTGTTCCCTTAATGCTGTTCGAACAACATTCTACGTCCATATTCCGTATATATAAATCAAATGGTTATCGATTACGGGTGATATTCAAACAAAGAACTGACGTCACAGTAAAGCGGTCTGTTGAGAAGTTAATAGTTATAATAATACTGTAAGCGAAGGTCAAATAGTATGATATATATTAGGTTTTCTACGGGTACCTATAGCTTTTACAATGTTGAACTGTACAATCGATAGGTTATAACCATTTTCAAAAGAGTTATGTTGTCAGTTAATAAGCAACAAAATGGTGTTCTGTTCATTCCTGCACGATGGAATAACCATCCTTGAACAGGGAAAAAGTACATTAAAAGAAATTTAATGTAATTTTTCATCCAGAAAGGTGAAAGTTATATGTTAAATGACTGACTGAAATCAAAAAGCCGATCTCAATTACGGCCGTAGAAACTCTGAATTTTTCCTTTGAATGAATTGTTATTATTGATAAGTTATAATGTAGAACCCAGAGAGCCTTCTTAAGCAGGCCATGGTTATTATCCCATAGGAACAACAACTGAATTTCACTTTTGGAATCACACACGCCAATATTATATATAATACTAGGTGACCCAAGCAACCTCGTTTGCGTCCAAACTATTATCTCCCGTTTTAACCCCAAAAGGGGGTTGATTTCTTAAGATACATTATTGGTACATCTCCACACCGTCTATAGAGCATACATTTTAAATTTCAAATCTCTTACTTCAAAAACATAGGACTTTCATACAAACGTCCAAGGGGGTCCAACAAAGGGGTGGAGTTTCGTAAAATCCGTTCTTAGCGGATGTCTACATCCTATAAGGAACCTACCTGCTAAATTTCAAGTTTGTAGGTGTTATGGTTTCTGAGATTTCGTGATTAATAAGTGAGCGGTATTTCGCTTTTATATATATAGATATTCATAGCTTCCAACCATAAAATAAATGAGCAAAATGCCAAATATCACCTCATTAAAGTGGCATTTTCTGTTGCAAGTAGAATTCATTGCAAAAATAGGAAGTGACAGAGAAGAAAACAGTTCTTAACTGTATTTACTTTCTCTTTTAATGTGTATTTGTGTTACTGTAGGATAATTTTATTCTACGAAGTGTTTTATTACTGAATATGTAGTATTGCACTTCACAGAGAGCCCAGAAAGACACATTCCAGATCTTTACAACATAGTGGCAACTTACCCTTTGTGTACCGAATGTACAGAAAATAGTATCAAATTTACCAAGTTCAATAACGTCTGTTTTATCATACACTAGAAGTTGTTTTTAATTTTTCATCGTTTAAACCTTCCCTGGACTACGACAAACATTTGTATACCAAAATCAGCTAAAATGGCCCATCCGTTCTCGAGTTTTAGCAAGACAAACGAAAAGCAATTGATTTTTAAATATAAGATTAGTCAAAGCTAATGCTCTGAATAAATTTGATCGTTTTTTAACCGACTTCTATAACATTAAATGTAACGCATCGCAGCCGTTGCAAACTTTATGTATAAATCACAGTAACTAACTGCGCACGCGCATGGCGGCAATAGCCAGCCTGCAAAGTGTAATGCAATTTGTTATGTAAAGTGTTACTAGCGTTATATTATGGCAAACTTGTATCATAGTTATGGGTAGGTAACGTTCTGGTTGTTGGTTTTTGTTATTTTTAAAAAATAGACGTGACTTGGTAGTAATTCAATAGCCTCCAAATGTTAACTACACAAGTAAAAATTTCAATTGATGTTTTAAAAACTTGAACCAAATCGTTACGTTAATTTGTTTATTTCTGTTTAATTAAGGAAAGCTAATAATATATCAGTAGTTTTTTAATCTGGGCATTCCATTTAAAAGCCAAGATTAGCAATGTGATGAGTGCTAGTATTGGCAGCAATAAATATATTTTCTGATTAGACAAACTAAAATATTACAGCCAGCTGCACTTACAACGATTGTAAAAATATAGTTTTTTTTTTATTTCTGATGTTGTTTTTTACAGGTTACCTTCAAAATTAAAAACATTATATCCCAAGGGCCAGGACGTACAACAATCAATAAATAAATGACTCTCTGGAAGCTCAGTATTGCAATAGCACATCTAGAAATCTGATGTAACACTGACCTGAACTTAATTCAAACACAATAAAGGTCAAAAAACAAAGAGAAAACAATATTGTCAGTATCAACGATTCCGATTCGAATTCAATTTACTTTCACTATTCACCTGGGAGTTGTATTCAAATCGTTTTACACAATTTTATTGGTATAAACATATTTTCCGTACGTTGGAGTTCGATGTAACTTTCTTTTAAAAAGTAGACAATAATGGAAGCCTTTCTAAATATCAGACGACTGTTCCATCGAGGACGATAATAGAGAGGCAGTTCATCTAACAAGGATGAGTGAGTAGTATTTGAATAGTTCCGTCTCAGGGCTATGCGAGTTCGACGGGCGATTATTTACACCACTCGCTTTCAACAAAGTAGAATTACTGTTAAGGCTGTGATATTTTACGTATTATGTTACATTCTCTACCAATTTTGGCTTAAGAAACTTCTTAAAATATAATAGAAATTTTCTCGAATATTTTTTTAGTTCCTATTACAGGAAAAGCTTACACAGTTCTGAGTATTTGTACTGTCTTTCATTGAAATTACTGGATACTGATGAATTCCGACGAGAAATATATACATTAAATTTTCCTGTACAGTGTAAAATTCCCAAAGCAGCCCAAGCGCATTTAATTTTTCACAGAACTCTAGTGTTTGTTGTATAGAACAGACACCATCTGGTTACATTTGGTTCACACTTATACACTAAATTAGTTCGAAATTTGAACTAAGAAAGAGTTCATTGAAACGCATTAACTGTTCCCGGTGTTGTCACGGGAAGTCCTTAACTTCTTTTTGTTCCATTTATGGACTACACTATTTCAAAGAAATACAAGCGTGTTCTTTTAACTCGTGGTTTGTCAAAATCTTTTATCACTTTACCTTTTAAGTATGGTTATAGTTTGACACTTTGAAATGTCCGTGTGTTAACATTTTTTATAAAATAATAATTAAAAAACATTTTTATTCTGCAATTAGAAATACACGAGTGTCGTTGGCGTAGTAAAAGTTAGTAATTGTGTTATCACAGGCTCAGACAGATATAAACCGAACCCATTAATCAGTAGACAGAAACGTGAGTCCTTGCGATCCGCTCCACTTGCAATGTTCCGCTTTTACACGCACTTTTATTTTAATCGTCCATTTATCTACGACATTACGCATTATTGTTACAACACGATATAACTGTGTAACGCATACATAACGCACAATATGTAAAGCTGGGTTCACCTGTACAATTAAACTGTTGCGTATCATGTGGAGGATACGCGATTACGGTTTCTTTTTGAACGGGGATGAAAATTGTTTAAGATCGACATCACAATTTCCCATTACGTATTTCAGATTTCTAAAAAGACATTTAACTCCTCGTTATTACTCGACTGCGAAAGGAGGGTTATGTTTTTCGAGTGTATGTATGTATATTTCTTTGGCACGCCCTAGAGCCTAAACGGCTTGTCGTATTTTTATGTGAGTGGTGTCAATAGATTCAAGACGAATCTATTGTAGCCGTTTTCGACAAGTCGTGAGAGTGACACTAGGTACATCAACATTTAAAAAAAAAAAGGATTTTTGGCCCCAAAAAGTAATATAAGAAAAATTAATGTTTTCAAAATACATCGAGTGTGGTATCAAAATAAAGATTTTTTTACGGTGATATATATAAAACTTATATGTTTTTATTGTTAAATATTGACGCAGTCGGTTTTTTTTATTTTTAATAATTTGTACTTGTGTTTTATTTAAAGTTATTACTATTAAATACGATATGTATTTACAAACTGTCAAAGTAGAATGTAACAATACCATCTATCTATACTAATATTATAAACGCGAAAGTTTGTGAGTATGGATGGATGGATGTAAAACTACTGAACGGATTTGGATGAAACTTTTCAGTAATATAGCTTATACATCAGAATAACACATAGGCTACAATTTGCCGCGATAACCGACATATACGCGGGTGGAGCTGCGGGCAACAACTAGTCTTAAATAAAAATCAGAAAGCAGTAATTATTTTGTTTATTAAAACTAGGACCAGATGAGGTCAAGGTTAGTATAATGTGTTATAATGCTAATAGTGCCACTTTACCGCAAAGAGACCTCTAGCAGCTGAACCATATTAGTCAGTAGACCTGTATGTCCATTGGGGTTTTTCATACAACCTTACTTTTTACTGATAATATATTGCGACATGAAGACTACTTAATTTTTACAAATTAGACACGATGAAATAAGTGCTAATGAGTCATAAATTGTAATTTTTCATTTCTTTTATTTGGTGAGGTAATACATTGACTACGTATACATCTGTCATAGGTATGAGTACTGCATTAGTCAGGATACATCTCTGACTATAATCCTAGTAATGCAGTTGTGACTGTAAGTATACCTACATAATTGGTTTGTTAAAACGGAAAATTGAGCGTAATACCGACACGGTTGTTTAACGGCTTTCTAATTCAGACAGACAGTAACTTATTTTAATGGAAAATTGGGGTTAAAATTTCTATCCAAAGTTTAATCATTTGCTAGCACACTTTAAACTGTAAAAAAACAGCGAAAAAAATTGTCGATTCATTATAAAATACATTTATAAAGTCATTTGATACTGTTGTTTGATGATTTGAAGTATATTTTGTGATATCAGAAGACAAGTAAAATTTTAAAAAAGAAAAACAGTAACAGTGACTGGCTATAAATAATATATGACGGATAGTAATAAATATTTGGTATTGTTCATCAGCCTATCGCAGTACGTAAGCCTCTCTAATTGCACCGATTGCACGCCACTTGAATCGATCATCGCCTTCTCGCATCCATAAATCCTACTAATATTATAAACGCGAAAGTTTGTAAGTATGGATGGATGGATGTTTGTTACTCATTCACGCAAAAACTACAGAACGGATTTGGATGAAACTTTATAAGTAAGTAAGGGTAATATAACTACTCAATACTAATATTATAAAGCTGAAGAATTTGTTTGAACGCGCTAATCTCAGGAACCGCTGCTCCGATTTGATAAATTCTTTCAGTGTTGGATAGTACATTTATCGAGGAAGGCTATAGGCTATATTTCATCACGCTAAGACCATTAGGAGAGGAGCACCAATGAAAAATGTTACAAAAACGGGGGATTTTTTTTACGCTACGGGCAATAGGAGACGTAAACGACGTTGCGTGGGTCAGCCAGTAATTAATAAACGGAAAATTATAATCTTAATTTATATTTCTGGAGTTTATGAAAAACTCAATTTCTTTATTACAGAATTTATGGTTCATTGACAATCCCTCTTAGAAGTCCCCTATTTAAGAGGTCGCTAGAACAGTCAAATCAGTTCGGGTCCCCGGTCTCTTTGAGGTGCTGTATTCGCAATCCACTTTTAGCAAATTCATAAAATCTTCCTCACCTTCATTGCTTGCCTTACCCCAATTTACTTGACCTCCTTTTTTGTCAAAAATTATTCCATTTCTACGGAGGCTTTTTGTAAGGTAAGCGGTTGGCCGTGTTAAACGTTGCACTGGTATTTATACCTATTATATTTTTAGTTTAAAGAATTCTTTTAGACGGATCAAATATTCTTAATAGGTTTGACAACAAATCACGGCAAAAGTACATGGCATAAGCAGCAGCAATTACGATAGTCGTCAATTATTATAATTATTATTTTTAAAAAGACAACTCCCGCATTAGGAATATACATCCTGTGTCGCGAGGGACTTTTACAAACATACATGAAACGGACACAAAGAACACTCAGACTCAGAACAACAATTTGTGGATCACACAAAGTGCTGTCCCATGTGGGGTTTGAACTCACAACACTTAGCGCAGTAGGAAGCGGCGTGGCCACCGCTTAAACCATTGGGCCAACCGTGCAGTCATTGTACCAGTATTAGTGACTCTGTGATTAACTGATCAGCTTTCATGTGACAACATCCGTTCAAACTTCACTTTTCAACAAATACATAAATAAATGTAAAAATAATAACCATATCACACAGTTTACTATGTACAGTAGACATTAATCATCGAAGTGTTACATCAAATAGGATGTACGATAATAAGGCATATTGTGTACATTAACGAATTTTATAATTTATATTGAAAGCTGAAGTGGCCGATATGTTACGCAAATCGCAACAAGTGAAGTAATAGAACACGTTTGCGAACAACAATTAATTGTAAGCCACATATTTTTGTGGCATAATAGTGAGGAATTCATCATATATATTACATTGGTCTTCATAATCAGTTATTTACTATTTACTGACATTCATAAACTTGTATTGGGACATTCTACGCATTCAATGAGTACTGTTAACATTTTTTTTTGAGAAAAGTACACATTTAATAGCCCAGGATCCAGGGTCTATTTTTACCATGAATATATTTAAACTTTTTGTTTTTTATGACTCAAGAACGGGCCACCTATCCAAACCAAATGTTTAGGCTTTGTTCGGACTATTTAGTACATGGTTTATGTGAAGTTTGCAAAAAATCGGTTGAGCGGTTCTTCATTTATCAGCCGGATTTGAAAAGTAAATCGGAGAAAAAATGTTTACCGTCCAACGAAGTGGGCACGGGTCAGCTAGTTTATTCTTAAATTATTTGTTCTATTGAACTAATATGCAACAGACCGGGCTTTGTGGTGTTCCTTGGGAAATGCCTATGTCCAGCAGTGGACTGCAACGGGCTGATGATGATTGAACAAATAACAAATCGATAAAAACGTCGCATATGTTAAATTGATGTTTTACACAATCGTGCTAAACAAGGAAAAACGTAGAGCATCATTACAAGAGTGATTTTACTTACAGTTAAAATATGTTTTATTTATGGAGAATCATTTTATAAACGTACTAGTGTTGATACCTGGAAATTGCACGATGAAACGAGAGCAGTAGCTCATCAGTGGAATTTATAATTGCGCTTAGAACTAAAATGTGCACTATATCGGTTGCACTCACCCCACGCCGCTAATGTACGCACTTGTTACACACACTTATGTGCGGTGAGTCGTACGTGTCCTCTTAAAATTAGGTCGATTTCAGATATTTTGCCTAAATATGGCCTTTTTGAGAGGTCCTTGCTTAATAATCCTCGCCCCTTACACAGCTCTAGATATCTATCTCCCTTGTATGTGTATCTCCTGTTCAAACACATTTCTTTTCTAATATTTTTGGATTTTTGTTACAATTTTTACATTAGTTATTACGGGTTACAATTTATAATGTATTATAAAATGTAAATAGGTTTTCCTACTCCTTCCCAAATCGATTAAGTATTTTTTTATCAAATAGAAGTTTCACTACTTCACAACAATTTTATCATACTAATATTATAAACGCGAAAGTTTGTAAGTATGGATGGATGGATGGATGTTTGTTACTCTTTCACGCAAAAACTACTGAGCGGATTTGGTTGAAACTTTACAGTAATATCGGTTTCAGAAATCTTTATTCTCATAAGAATTTGTACATTCACTTAAGTGAGAACATATACATTTTTATCTACAAAACATTCCGACGAGCATGCATTAATATAAGACAAATATTATAATACAAAAAATTTTTAAAGTTAAGGTTCAAGAAATTAGGAATATTCACCTTTATGTATGAAGCTTATACATGTATGTATATAGCTTATACATCAGAATAACACATAGTCTACTGTTTACCGCGAAAACCGAAATACACGCGGGCGGAGCCGCGGGCATCAGCTAGTATAACAATATGTTTCAGTGGTAAGTCAGTCCTGTACCGTACCGTAGTACCGAGAAAAGTTGAATAACGAGGGTCTTAAAAATGAGCATGATTGACAGATAACTAAATGAAAAGTAAGAGCAGCCTTCAGAGAGGGGGAATGTGAGAATGCATAACATATTTCAAAGAAATACAATATTTTGACAGAGTGAATTAACAGAAATTTCAAAAGGTGAACTCCGTGTTAAAGCATAATAGCTATCGATATAGGGTAGGAATAGAGTTGCTAATTAAATGTCGTAATTTAATAATAGCTATGCTATTATTAAATGTCGTAATTTAATAATAGCTATGCTATTATTATATTACATAAGCGAATATTTGTGACATGGATTGCAATGTCAATTAAGCTTGCACTTCTGTCATCCAGTGCATGAAACAAAAGTTTTAATAGTTCCTAGAAAAATATAGTTGAACTCAAAGGTAATAATATAGTTTTATATTTGAGACTAAAGCGAGACTGAGTAAATAAAATTATATGTAAAAAATAACTTGTTTTACTTTCAAACGACTTCTTATTGCAGTATGCAAATGAGCACATCGCTGGTTTTTGAAATGAATGACGTCATTCTACAAGCCTTAACTTGACTGTGACATCACCTTTAAATGCTTCCGCGGGTATTAAGAACCTCTCCTGAGCTCATGTTACGCCTGAAAGTTATGACGCTATGAGCAATGGTGCAATGAAATTAACCGACACATTATTTGTTCAATACCGTTTGTTACTTGGTCAGGAAATATTATTACTTAAGTATTATTTTTGCTAATGCGTTTTAAATGTTTCATTTAAGCAATACCTAATTAATATGAATATTGTCCTGACATCACATTTCATTGTAAGTGTATATTTGGACCGCATTGCGGCGTGTTTCCACGAAGCTGACGGCACGTGAGTAATTTTCCATCGTCCGATGTCGATTAGTGGAGATCAATGGCGGTAGTGAGTGGTGACGGTAATTGGAGAAAATTGACAATAATGACTTTACATATTTTTCCGTGTTTCACGTTATTGCGAGGTTATGTAGTTTTAGGTATCGAAATGGCGAGACGTAATGTAGCAATGAGATTGTTTCCTTGAACGTTCTGGTTCGACTCTCACGAGTGATAATCTAAGTACTCACTCATACATATTCGTATTAATATTGTAATATTGGGTTATATAAGCGCTGAACACACACACATTTGCTTGGTAAAAAATAAACAATGGTTTTATATAAGTGATCACGAATAAAACATTATTGCTTGATAAAAACATTGCTAAAATAGACAAAGAATCGAAACTGAAGGCTATATTGATTTAGAAATAGATTCCACCTATCTTTTTTACCTATAAGCATATACATTAATTCTGGTGTATAGCGACCGGATGAATACAAATTTGAAAAATTAATGAAATAATGAATGAATAATTAATGAAAAACGTTAAAACAACGGAACAACAACAAAAAAAAAAGTAAACAACAGGCTAAAGTTGATTATCATAATAATCCCATAAGAGTACGGCGTGCCGGCGCAAAATACCGAAAACATGTTGACTTCTTATTTAACGAATTTATTAATGTTTTGTAATTTAAACTTGGCACACAAATGTTATCACAACGTCTTTCGGCGAGGCTCACGACGAAGATCTAACTGATTCTAAGTTGGTCACGAATCTGTTCACCGACGTAATCTGTTTCTGTGTTAAGTATGTATGTATGAGAAATAGTAAGTCAACTACTAGTGTAGCGTTAGCCTACTGTCTTTTCATATTGTATAGTCTTTTGTTAACACTATCAATGCTGACATTGCGATGCCTTTCTAATTACCACTTAACATTTTTTTAGAGTAAGCGCGTTCTGGAGTGGATACCGCGTCTTGGTAAACGATTACCGACCTCTGGCCAGATGGCGGGAGACTACCCATTTAGTACAATTACGTAACTTAAAAACATTTTTCTAGCATGTGATACATTCACCGAAAGTCGAAGTTTTCAGCGAAAACTCGTGTCGTAAAATTATATAGACAACAACTTACGTACTTAATTGTTTAAATGACAATATAATTTACATACTTATTTAGAATCCGTTACGATTTTACTTTAAAATTATTATTAAACATGAGGTTTTTTATTATAAAAAAATTGACAAAAAATAACAATATTTATGCACGGCGTGGGTCGGTAGGTATGGTATCGCGCCATTCTATTTTTAGTCATGACGACTCGTTTACATTTTTTATCATCAGTCTAATATTGACGTCGAAAGGGACCGGTTAAGCTGGCTTTTGTAAATATAAGCATATTTTATTTATTATTATACGTTATCGCAATACAGTTTACAAACAAATAACAAACCTTAATAATCGGAAATAAACCGCATAGTAATTGTGATCGTTTTATTCAATAACTGTATTTATATTGAATTTACCTCAAAGCTTGGATAGAGGTAGCCTTTCCTAAGTCAGACTAGTGAACGAAAGGGAACCAGGGGAACCTACTATACGTATACTGTTTATGAGTATTTACACCTAGTTTCTCCTAGTTGACCTAACTTTGCGTTTGACAAAAAACAGCAAATGCATAAAATTTTTGACACCGTTAACTGTACATATCTATACTATTATATAAAGCTGAAGAGTTTGTTTGTTTGAACGCGCTAATCTCAGGAACCGCTGGTCCGATTTGAAAAATTATTTCAGTGTTGGATAGTACATTTATCGAGGAAGGCTATAGGCTATATATCATCTTGCTAAGACCAATAGGAGCGGAGCACCAATGAAGAATGTTACAAAAACGGGGAATTTTTTTACGCTACGGGCAATAGGAGACGTAAACGACGTTGCGTGGATCAGCTAGTAAACTATAAAAAAAAACTTCGTTTAAAAAAACCGACTTCAAAAACTAAAAAGTATAAAATGACTTAATTTGTATGTGCTACCTATTCATAGGTTTGAAGTCAGTGCCAAGCCAATGGAATAGTAGGTACCACAGTCGCTATATTTCGAGACGAACGTCAGCGACGCTTCGGTTGTTTTGTTCAACGCGAAGAGCAGCTATCCCGCTCAAGGTCACGCGCGGCGAGTGCGGTACCTACATTTTGGCTTGGCACCGACTTCAAACCAATGAATAGGTAGCACATACAAATTAAGTTATTTTATAATTTTTAGTTTTTGAAGTCGGTTTTTTTAAACGAAGTTTTTTTTTTTTCGCTTTTTAGTCTTTCTCAAGTCTCTCATCATCATTTCATTTAAAATTTAATGATGTCTACAGAATATGAAGCCATGCAGACAATTGCTCGTAACTTCATTGCAGGCGCTCACGTAAATTTGAGGGTTTCCTTCGATTTACTTAGGATCCCATCATCAGATCCAGATATGGTGGCCATGGGACCACATGGGGAGCATACCCTTTCGAATACAAAAAGAATTTTCAAAATCAGTCCACAATTGACGGAGTAATCGATGTACATACATAAAAAATAAATAAAAAAAAATACCGATGAAATTGAGAACCTCCTCCTTTTGGAAGTCGGTTAAAAAGTAATACATTATTGGTCAGAACTGGTACAACAGTACTAACTGAATTTAAGAATTTAGAGAAAAAAATCCTTTCATGAGAATAAACACGTAAAATTATGCGTAACTATAAAGTATCTAAAGTTAGAACTGATTTATTTTGCGGCTACGCCCAATAATAAGTTTAATTGAAAAAAAATGCTATTATTATTACATGTGTTCACAAAAAATAACATAACACATTATGTAATAGACTAGACTGTGACAAATATTGTATAGGTACATACGTATGCATCTATATACATCGGCAAATATATATTAACACTACTTGCATATTACTTCATAAATCTCTAAACGTCTACTATACTACATAGACAGCAAAAAGTGAGAGTTATAAACATATTTATGTGTTAAGGGATTAACACATAAATATGTATAGTATGTATACAGTATAAAGTAAATACACACTACATACGCAAATATCGATTCCACTAAGAATTCTAATCATGTTTATACACGTGATAGAATTGACAAATATTTGACATTCAAGAGACTAATAAAAAATATTAAAAATGTCTACAGTCAAAATGATCTGATAAAATGTTTGCATATATACCATAAATGTGAAGAACGATGAATTTGTAGGCATATGTGACGCACTTAGAATGTTATTTATCCATTCGTCTTTAATAGGAGTGCCATTTTTTAAGTTGAACTATTTCTCATAAAATTTTAATAAGTAAATATGGGATTGATATTGTAAGAGCATTGCGTTTAAGAAGAACCTGTACAAAATGTGTTTCTTTGTAATATCGTTATAACAGCTGTAGATATTTAATTCTCGTGTTACGTTTTTGCTCATGATTAACTCCGAATCTATCTACCCGATTTTCAGATATTTTTAATGTTTTTCAGGCCTGTCTTAGATAGGATAGTTAAAATCATGACGAAGCCGAGCATGATTGAAAAGAGACGAAGTTGCATGGGTCAGGTAGTATACGGAGTAACTATGGGTAATGATGAAAATAAAAGGAGTCTACTTCTATTTTGGAATATAACCAGTTGACGGATATAAGAGTAGAGGACGACGAAAGACGATGCCAGAAGAGAAGTAGGCACTGAACTGACGAGTGATAGCGGAGCATGGAAGATTATACACTGCACCGATCCCAAATAAGGTTGGGAAAAAGGTAGGGAAATGATGTTTCGCGTTCATAATATATGTCCACAATAGCTAAACCTTTTTTGGTACAACTAATGGTAAAGAAAAAAACATCAATATTACAAAGCAAGTTTTACATAAATAAATAAAGTTACGTAAATATTGAATAGAATTTACCTACTAAACTAGTTTAAAGGTTAATTACATTGCTAAAATTAACGGTATGAATAAAGAGGAGTACCGAGTCGTTTACCTTTTGACATTTTTAAACCAATAACACGAACTCGGATTTCAGGTAAACAAGGAATAAATTAATATTTATTTCTAAACAGTCGAAGGTCGATGTAGGTGCTCTCTGGCAATGTGGGTGTTAAAAACAAGGCCTCGTTGGTTTTTTTTTAAATTGTATAATCAAAACAACCTACACTAGTTTCATATACTTTGTTTCGATATATTTTTCAAAGAAATAAAATTAAAGTCCCTGTTTGTTATTTCAAATTAGCAGGGTATTTTTACCATTTTTGTTAGTCCTTTGTTCAAGCTAATCTCCGGAAGGGCTCGACCGAATTTGTCGGGCCTTTCTCTGTGCAGATAGCTATACTCTGTCCATTACTTTATTTTCTTTTTGACAGTTCAAGAAATTTTGAAATTAGTGACGCCCTCACTCATAACCGATTCGATTTGAAACGAATAGCGCTTTTATTTACGAAGAACTTTCAATCGTTTTAATTAAATATTTTTTGTTGAAATATTAATTATGCCTTCATTAGTTTTTTATATTATGTAAGAAATAAACAAAAATATAAATAATAAATCAGTAAATTAGATGAATGAACAGAGTTATTGTTCTTTACTATTGGTTTGATCCTAAATTCCAAGATTTCGACTTAATTCCTTGCAAAAATTCAATCTTGGAGTCATAGATACAATTTTTATTTCCTTTTTTTATTAAATTTACACAAAAAATACTTACATGAAGTCAAATTATTTTCATCACATGATCGATTTATCGTATTTCAAGTACTGTTTTATAGTCTGTGGTTGTTTGTTATGCACAGACCACTTCACTAAAGTACCGTCACCGTCAATAAAGTACGACATTACAGTAGTACATAATTCCGAAAAAAAATATGGTAATTTATAGGCGTGAGCTGTCAAAAAGAAAATAAAGTAATGGACAGAGTATAATGATGCAAGTAGTAACTTAGGAGGCTACTTTTATTTTAGACTAACTTCGTCCCATAGTGTTACCCGTTATCGTTGGTGTAAAGGTACAACAACAACGCAGCGCAGCCAGTAGTATATAACTAAAAATATGTAGCCGGCCATTACGGTTTAGTTATATATATTTAATTTTAATGTAGGGTTTGATAATAAATAATTTAAGTAATAATACAAATGTGGGAATATAGTTCGACGTTAGAAATGGCAAACCACAATAACATTCGCGTAAGTATTATTTATTTTCCTTATGAGTAACATGTAAACTTTTTTGTGTAGTGTAGTGTACCTATACAAAAAAGTTAATAAGAATAAATAAATTCACAATTACAAACATAGCGAAAAAACTAACAGATCAGCTAAATGCCTGGTGTCTGGAATAATTAGTTTTTTTTTAAATGTATGGCCCGCCATAATGACTCTACTCTGCCTGATGGAAAGCATAAGCAGAATCCAAGAGTGGTGGTCACCATACTCACTGCGAATGCAGACAATGCAGTATGGCGACCCACACCATGGCGGCCTAGTGATGCTGCCGCATCTTTTAGTCTAGTCAACAAGTATGGAACTTGTTGACTAGACTAATTGGGCCTCCGGTCTCGCACTCACCAACGAAACACGACAGCACGATCGCTGTCATTTTACGTTGATTTTCTGTGCGAGGGTAGTACCGCCCCGGTCGAGCCGGCCCGTTCGTGCTGAAATCAGCGTGGCTCTACTACCTACAAAAAATTAAATTAGTGTTATAAATAATATATTGATTGTAATTAAAAAGACATCTATATTAATATTGCAGAGCTAAAGAGTTTGTTTGTTTGAATTTGAAAAAATCTTTCAGTGTTAGATAGCCATCACGCTATTTTCAAAAGGAGCGAAGAATCAGAAAGGTTAAAATTTCTCAAAAATAATATACGAAAAAATTTATCCTCTCGAAAAGTTCTAAAAAAGTCTGCAACTGCATATGTCAATCTTTTAATAGCATACGGTAGCGGTATACGAATTTGCTCACGCTGTATAACATCACGCTACGGGCAATGGGAGACGCAGACAGGCAGGTTGGGTGGGTCAGCTAGTCTTACTATAAATAAACATACTAATTAGCTAGCTGATATTAGAACAAGTGTACAACATTTTGTTACTTATGTAACATATAATAAAAACTATAATAGGTATACAAGTCATTTTGTGTAAAATAAATTAAATTAAAAAGTTTTTTAAAAACAAGCTTTTACTGGAATGCCTCGAGACAGACGAATCAAAGGAGTCCAAACTGATGTTGCGACGTTTCTTTACAGAGTTCCTATGGCCACCTTCCAGTTCCAGCATCAGATCAGCTCCATGTCATTATAATATTGTATTGTCACGCTGTATACATATACTTGCAAAATTTCAGCAAAATCGGTTCTAGATATCTGCTTCAAACTTGAGTTGCAAGATTCCACCCAAACATACAAGCATACATACATTGCAAGTTAATAAAAGGCTTGTAATAATAAAACCAATACGCAAATACACACCCGTCGCTGTACCTATCAACAGAGTGCAAGTACCGATAAGTGTGCAAATGTCAGTTTTCGCACTTGGGTTTTTCAAGTAGTGTGTAGGGTCGAGAGCTGTTTAAAGGGTCGGGAGCCTATTTATTTTATTACCAATATATTGTATGCTTATTGATATCGATAACTGTTTACTTTGAAGCGGGTTTTGTCAAACATACAATAATCGTAATGTAGTCAAACACCCATTCTTTTGCCTTGTATATTTTGCTGTAGGGTTATATTCAAGGTTATGGTTAACAGCCTAGAGTTATGAAACAGATTACCAAATCGTAATTCCATCATAAAGTATCAGTAATTATTATCAAGATTCGGTTATTATCTCTCTAAGAGCTTTGTAAGTTACGACAAAAATAGTTTCGATAACGATATTACTTAAAGATAAGAACTAACAATACAAAGGTAGTGAGACAGGATACCTAGCGATGTAAATCGTGAATTTTTATAGTTATTATGGTGCCAGAACTTTTCGTTCAGATTAATAGACAACGATTAAACAAAGCTCGAGTAAGTAGAGTAACAATTACGCTAGAGTTCCTATTAACGCTCTTGACGGCTTCATTAAATAGTAGTAGTTTGTCTCGAGGTCGAAATGTGTAATGACCTAAATATTGATAGAGGTTACTCTAAGTACTAAACAAAACGATACAAAATCAATTATATCAAAGACATATAGAGGAGAATAAGTAATTGAACTGTATTGTCTAGGGTATCTAATATCCATATATTATGTATAAATATATAAATTTAAATATAGGTTACATAAAACTTTTTTAAAAATTATGTTACACAGTCACTTACTACGCGGACTTACCCCGAGACCCTGGGGTCTACGAGAAAAACAACGAGAGACTTATAACAAACTAGCTTTTACACGCGGCTTCGCTCACGCAGACTTTCATCCCCTGATTTACCCCTCAAGAGGTAGAATTTAAAAAAATCCTTTCTTAGTGCTCACTTACGTTATATAAAGAACCTACATGCAAAATTTCAGGATTCTAGCTTTAGCGGTTTGGGCTGTGCGTTGATCTCTGTGTATGTCAGTCAGTCACCTTCCTCTTTTATATAATATATAGATATAGATAGCGATCTAAGCGAATAAACCTAAGCCATTTATGACACGGAATGAGGGAATACTGTACCCCCCGGTGTATTTTGATTCGTCAATATAAATTGATAAAGTAATAACCAACATAGAATCAAATTAAGATTCCTACTGAGAAAATTACCGAGTTACATTCAATACAATAAAATTTGCTTAAAGAATGCGAATTTAATATCTTTAATTTTGAGCAAGGCAATTCTAATAAAAAAAAATTGTTCTAGAGTTGTGATGAATTTAATAATAATAATTAATACATTAATCATTAAATTAGAACCAAGTTGTGATAATTTTTGATGCAAGGATGATCTTCACTAGCGACACTTTAAAGGTAGTAGAGCCACGCTGATTTGAGCACGAACGGGCCGGCTCGACCGGGGCGGTACTACCCTCGTAAAATGACAGCATTCGTGCTGTCGTGTTTCGTTGGTGAGTGCGAGACCGGAGGCCCAATGATGCAAAAGCATCACTAGCCCGCCATGGTGTGGGTCGCCATGCTGCATTGTCTGCATTGGCAGTGAGTATGGTGACCACCACTCTTGGATTCTGCTTATGCTTTTCACCAGGCAGAGTAGAGTCATATTGTAAGGGTCAAACATAAAAAAAAAAAACACATACTACTTAAGAGATCAAAATGTTCCCTATTCTTTTTACCGTAGCTAAGCTAAATATCAAAGAGAAACAACAGTAATGATATATTCTAATTAATTAATAATGCTGGTAATTCAAGCGAGCTATATGTGACATCAATTTCCTTCTAAAATTCTATTATGGTGTATGAGACCTTGAGCACTACTAGGAGCAGAAATCATTGTCCTTTTCTACATCTAACGCTACTTTAGCCACTTCGAAACGCATTCTTTATTCAGTGGAGTCTTATACCAAGGGAATAACAAGCCATCTCTTCCAAACGCATATTTTTCAGTTTAAAGACCTTCGACAACAGCAATAAAAGAATAAACCTCAAAGAATTGTCTTATGAAGGCAAACAGATATTCTTGGCAAAGATGCAAAGAGGGCAAACGAGCAGACGTATCACCTGATGGCAAGCGATTACCGCCGCCCATGGACACCCAACACCACAAGGCGTCACAAGTGCGTCGCCGGCATTTGAGGGATGGAGAGGGGGATGGGGGGAGGGGTTGGGGTGTGGACCTCCGGTATTCTCACTTACTCGGTGAAATACAGCGCAAGCGCTATTTCACACCGGTTTTCTGTTAGGCTGTGGTATTACTCCGGTCGAGCCAGCCCATTCATGCCGAAGCGAAGCGTGGTTCTCCCACTCATAATCTCCAGTATATTATCATAAACTACAAACAACATAACACGTAGTGATACTTCGACAAATGTTTTAATTCTAAACGATGTATATTCGTTTCGTTATCTTAGTAATCGACTAAGGTAACAAAACAAATTTTTGCTTTGTAATCGTGGGACGATGCTATTCTAATGTAAATAAGATAGGTACTTAGAAACTACACGTTTTGTTATGTATAGTTCCTTGTTTATGTCAGCAGGTAAATTAACATAACATATTTTTAAATCTTGAAGATCTGCAAACAGTTACATATGTGGTGTCTCAATAACATGAGGTTCTAGCTTAGTGATAATCTTGGTTACGCTATTTTATCTCGCAAGCCTACACGGCCATATACCTACGTTCGATTACATATTACCGTATACAATTAATTACAGAGTTATGTAATGTTGACAGGCAGGTTTCTTGTTTATTAATATTTAATGATGACAAGGTTAGTATGCTGCGTTAAGTGATAATAGTTCCATTTATAAAGATATACTGCAGCTGGTCTCTTTTAGGTAAATGTTGTTTTTTCTAATGCCTGTAGTTTTAAATGTTAATATATTTTATGGCATACAAAATCCTTAATTATATTAGTTGATAGCTTTGTTCTTGAATGTTGAAGCGGGAAACTGCTCCCCTTTATGAGTGGTCAAATATACATTGAATATCAAACAATACAATGTATATATATATATGCACCTGTAGTCAAGCAATATGACCATTTTAATTGAAGCTTGTTACAGCCTTCTCCCCATACTATAATAGATAAACGTGTACAAGAAAACATTTTTAATTTCCATTAAATTCTTCAGTTAAATGTCATGTCACTTTCATGCTTACTACCGCCATCTATTACGCGAAGCATACATTTTAAAAAATCGCCAACAGCGCCATCTAACCTGACTTATCGTAAATGCTTAGCTACTACAAATGTTTAAGTAGCAGTATTCGAATTATTGCAAGAACTGTTTCATAGAGGGCGCTGTAAAACAACGCCGCCATCCATAAAACCAAATCAGTGGACAAAATAAGACAAGTTTTAAGCATCAAAATGTCCTTATATCTTCAAAAAAAAGTCCGCGCACTTTAACATTATAGTCGCTAAAAATTATGCAGGACGGACGGTCTGATTAACTAATAGGTATAATATTGCACTACTAGTAGGTAATTATGTTATGCACGAAAGTTTTAAAGATATCTTCATCAAAGAGCATATGTATACATATACATGTCATACTTGCAATATAAAAACTATAGTATTTTTAACCAATTAAAAAAAAAATACACTAAGTGTCAAAACTGTTTTTCAAAAATAACGTATTTATTCAGATATTGCAAAAAATACGAGTTAAATGACATTTTCTTTTTTTTTCTTTCTGATATGCCAGGACAAATAACAATCTAATAAAAATATGAAAAAAGTAAAATCTTGAACAAAAAGAGGACCCGCCCGAACAGGGACTTGAACCCTGGACCCTTGGATTAAAAGTCCAATGCTCTACCGACTGAGCTATCCGGGCTCATATCGGTAACGGTGTAAAACGAATCTACTCTCAGCTTTTAACTGCGTAATGTCAGATCTTAACACAAGTTTTTGTGATACTGATTTCAATATTTTATTGTATGTGTATTTGGAACAGTTGATAATAGTCATAATAAATACCTTTTCTGGTTAAAATATACATTGATTTGATGGGACGACACAACTAACACTAAGGTTCATGTTATCTTTGTGTAAAATTAATAATAATTTATCTTCTTTTATTGTTCAATATAAAGAGACAAAAGCATATTATTATTATAACAATTTTTCAATTAAAGTTGTCGAGTTTAAACTTGAGGTCTAAAGTGGCGGTCGCAACTATGTGCCGATGACCAGACAAGTATATCTACCAAAATATTAGTTGTGTGTAATACAGCTACTAGACACTAGATGGCGTTGCGAGTTTAAATGTAAACTATTTATTGGTGCTCAATAAAAATAATGTCAATGTTGAAGTTGCTAAGTGATATTAGTCAGAAGAATAGGTGAGTATTAAGAAATGATTTGTAAAAGTGAACTCACGTAAAATATTAATCAAAATTACAACAAATCATGATAGCCTTGCCAACAAACCATGTAGACTTCAAACCCTGAGGACGATCTGCTCACGATGGCTTCTCTTGGCGGGCACAGGATTACGTTATAGCACTAGAAAGCCTAAAAATCGTAACGCCATCCACTTTTTTGTAACACAAAAGGCCAACGAACCCAAATAGGCGACTGCAATATCCAGGTGTTGCATTGTGAGTGTTGAAATGTTTTTGTAAAAACAAAGTCGATGTATTGAATGGCGTTATGACACAATTAACTGCGAATAATCTTAATATTATGTAGGAAACCCTAATTTGTTGAAAATCAAAAGATTACAGTTGCACTAAAAAGTAAAACTGCGTTCTTGCTCAGAAAATAAAAATGTAAGACAATTATTCATATTTTATTAAAACGGTTATTTTGAATAAGAGTTTCGAGACGCAAGTTCTACTTTTTTGTAACGTCTTTTTTTAGTATACATATATTATCACAGACTATAAACTACACAAAACGCTCACCGTAAAAAATCTTATTAAAACCGATTCCGTGAATCATTATCGCTTCGTACCCGGCGTTTCCTAAAACCGTCAATGGCAACTGGTTTTGCAGACGTTTATGATAAAACTAGAAACTACACGCGTTTTATACGTGGATATGTACGTAGACAGTATATGTTGCTTTATTTTATATAAAACATGCTAGATGATGCAACAACAATAAAAATTTACTAAATAAAAATCTTTCGTACAGCACCACACTTATGTTACGTTTAGCAGCAGTCAATGTAGTTCTAGCCTTATCTTAAAAAAATCATTACATGCGAACCTGTTTCATTATTTACTATCATTACATTAGGTAGTCACGTCGGAACAGAGCAAATATTTCCTATTAAAGTCTCTTTACCTGACAGAAAAGTTTTTGTAAATCAATATTCAATGTATTGGAGTTCTTTTGTAAAATACTTATTCTCGAATCATGACAAATTGCTTTTGTTATCCAAGACGTCTACCTATTCCAATACAGCGAACAAAATATTTTATTTCATTCAATCTCTGAATAATATTCGTCCTTAGACGTGTGTATAGACTCTTTCATGCATTTATTAATATAAAAGACTTTCTGAGCTTTTCTGTATAATATAAGCCACTTACATAATAAATATTTATTAGGGGCGTGGCTAATAACTTTCCTCTCGTACTTTTTCTGGGTGTGTGATAATAAATTAAATAAAAATAGATTTCATTTGCACTGAATGTCACATCGATTCACAAAGATATGACGAATTCAGACTACAATTTTAAGTCGATACCTGGTAAAGAGATCTTAGTAGGAAATGTAACTAAAAGCAATTTGTTAAGAAAACCGTTAAGAAATGACGAATCGCATCAAATAATTATGACATCATTATTAACTGAGTAATCGAATACTCAAAGGAATCAGTAAATACTCGAATTACGCAGTACAGACAAACTGGAATGTTAATATGGCCTTTTTTGAGGTTTAAACAAAACAAAATGAATTAGCCTCTATTCATTTTAGTGTGAATTTTCATACTGATTGATAATGATGCCAATGTTTAATGCAATACGTCAGCAGGCGTCACTTATCAGCGGATGACTCACGGTCTCGGTGTTCGGCGCAGACTGTCATAGTACCTGCAATGAGAAAGTTCGTTAGTTTTGGCACAGTGTAGGAGGCTTGCTTAAAGCTATCTTGCTAATAATTCAATTTGTAGTCTCTTTTATTACTTTCAAACATCTAATTTAATTCAAAGAAGCTATATTTCTGGAGCCAAAATATAATATTTGAAGCTTACGTAAAATACAGCATAACAGGTCACGACCATTGTTGATGATAAACTTTTTGAGAGTAATACATTTTAGACGATTTAAAAAAATATAATGTAAGGCTAAATTAAAGTCTAGTCGTTCGAAAATCAACAGCTTAACTGTTTAGAACTAACATTATAAAGTCAAATTCAAATTAGTTTAGTCTCTAAATGTAAAAAAAAAAGATGTAGTGTAATATTTTTCTGAATTTGCATATAAAACTGTAACGGTTATCTGTTCCATTGACTACATATAATTAAATGAAATAAAACGGAATTCATAATAATCTGATATTAAAATTAATTAAGCTCAGTTTACGGCATTTTGTGTGTGACCGGTTTTACTTAAACAGCCAATTAACACTACCAACCAAAATGTACACGTATATACCTAGTACCTAAGTATTTAAATATATTATTATACTTTTAAATGTGATTGTAAGAGCAAAAAGAAATATAAAAACAAAATGGAATGGAAACTGTCTGCATTTTTAAAAGTAGTGTCGTGAGACCGACAAATTTATAATTATTGAATGGTCTCCATTTTACAAAATATGTCAAGTTTATCGACCACAGGACATCCTTTATTTCTCCCTCCCCCTAATTTAATTCTTAAATGAAAAGAGCGCCCGTAAGATTTCTCTTAGTACGTGACGATTTCAGGTGACGGTGCCTCTATTTCTAAGTTCCTAGTGTATTTTATATGCTGTAAATATTAGAGTGTGTGCTGTGTGTTAGAAAGAAAGATCCTAACGAGGATCTCCAGACAAAAAATTTAAAAATATAAATGTAAAAGTTTGGATATATGGATAGATATATGTTTTTTAATCATGTTTGAACGGTTGAAGTAATTGGATGAAATTTTATATAGAGATGGATAGGACGATCGTCTGGAATAGGACATGGAATTTATTCTGCAAGAATGAATTTTGCGAATTTCCATGTGAAGGTTCTTTGTTTACAGGTAATGTTATATAAACAGGCTTTGAAGTATACAGCTGAGAGTGAAGTTACGGGACGGGTTTAACGTATTCTATTCTTCATATTTTTTTTTGTATCAAGTAAATTCATACAAGTGACGCAAATAAGCCTGAGTAAATCTTGGCATTTTTTAAACGTTTTATACTAAAAATGAATAATACAAAGTTATAAATCTCTAAAATGAATAATGAAGTGTATAAAATTCTGGAAAAAAGAGATCCACTTGAAGATCTTTTACCTATTGGTGACGAGCAGATTCCCTAGCGGCAAGTCGCAGAACTAACGTATGACAGATAAAAATACGTATACACGTTAACATTCACCATGTTCATACTGTTCACCCTCACGAAGTGCTCTTATAGTATTTTTTACCACTCCGTAGACGTCTATCAATGAAATCGTTGTAGAAAGAATTTAAAATAACAATGCACTCGCTCTGTATATTAAACTGTCAGGTAGAAGTATCTGTCATACGTTAGTTCCGCAAACGGCCACTAGGGAAATCTTCTCGTTACCAATATATCGTACCGTGTTTGTCGAATATCAGTTGACAAAAAACTGTTTGCATTATATTGATTCATTTTTGTGCAAAACGATTTCCAAAGGGCCCGTGATGCAAATTGATTGTATCCGTGCAGGCTATTGTCGCAGCTGCGTCAATCCGCTACATGTCTTTGTGATATCAAATGCTTTATCCTTAGTTGTATTTTAATATTCTTATTATTGTGAATAATTTAATTAAAACAGATCTAATGGCTAATTTTCACAAGGCATTTATCTTTTTTAAGTAAGTACATTTATTATTTTTGTTAAATAGTATATAAAGAAAACAATTTACAAGACTAACTTTTAACAATTTCTAACAAGAACTGGCTGACTGATATCGATTTAACTTTTACAATAAAAGTTTTTATTTAAACAATGTATGCATATGCTATATTAACATTATGTATTATATTCCATAAGAGCCTCAAATTGTGTGCCACCCACGCAATACAGGGGCAAGCCTATTTTCCATCAATCCGGCTCTTTAGGTATAGATGAGTTTGGAGCATAATGAAAAGCAGCCAATGAATGTAAAGCCGGACATACACGGACTTGCGCAAGTATACTTGAACGTGTATGCCCGCCTTAATGATAAACTGATGAATTAGTAGTCTTTGCAAGTCGTTGCATTCTTCATAAAAAACTGAACGAAAAAACAACTTAATCTCGATATTTTCCGGCATAGTTTTTACAAGTGACATCATTAACACATCGTATTCATCGTGTTAAAGGGGCTTGACCGAAATCAAATTCGATGACCCATAATGACATGAAAACGGTGTAGTTAGGAAAAACAAAGATATTTATATTATTTATAGCTGTACCTACACTAACTTTTTCATTGATTAAAAGCTAAGAAATAACATTAGGCTATATCAAGGCTGTAACAGCAACAGTAATGATATGTAAATGAAACAAGATGTTCAAGACACCTTACTATATACTAACTGTAAACTCGTTAAACGTATTCATCATCATTATAAGAGTCGTGAACAAATGAATCCTTGACTGACGTATTCGCTTTGTTTAGACTCAAGAGCCTGTATTTTTCGGTATACCAATATGAAGGCGGAAAAAGTAAGGTGAACACGTGAAGGCAGCAAAGGGTCACGCAGAGCGTTTGAAACTTTGAATAGTATAGGAAGCCAGCCTGGCTAGTTTCACTTTATGACAATATATAATATTATATAGGTTTTATATTTGTTTTACAAGTAATATTGATTGTAATGTTTTGGAGACGTAGAAATTACTATTTATCACAACACAACCTAATAGCGGTGAAAAAATTAAAACTGTTATTTTTTATCTAATTAGACTGAACAATTTACATTGATCCTTGATACTACGAGTATATTAGCAAGCACTTTCGTCCTTTTTTACAACGAGGCCCCAAGGCCTCGTATTTATATATATGTATATAATAATAAAATGCAGTAAGTTGTACAATAATATAACTGGTTAACAGATCCTTTTGCAAAAGGATCTGTTAGCAAAAGGTTCTGTTAACCAGTTATATTATTGTACAAATTACTGCATTAAAATTTATTTATTAATGAAGACACCTATGATACTTTGCCTATCGCAAAGCTGTCATGACTATTTGTGTTCACTATTATACATTTTGAAAAAAAATAATGTTTTATAAGGTTGGTGTAAGTCGAGCTTCACCGGCTCTTGTACTTTAAATACATTAAAAATAGTTACAGTAAGGTGACCCCGGTGAGGTGGAGACACGTGGGGGCTTATACAAGAAAAAATCTTGACAAAAATTATCTGTTAGTTTATAAATAGAAATAATAACTTGAAACAAAAGTTCTATCGCAGTTCTTTCAGCTACATAGCACTAGCAGTTCAAATTTACCTATACAACCATTAATACTAATATTTTCTGTGTGACTCATTCATTTTGTAAATAAACGTAATGTCACATTTCAACAGCATGTATGTAATTTGTAATCAGAACTATTTATAAAATTTATAAATTACATTAACCTGTAGTAAGCGAATGAATGGGACGTATGTCATGCCGCTGACAATTTCTCTTTACTTTTTAATTTCAATCAGTGAGTCATGTTTAAGACCCGTTGTTTGACGACCATATGGTAGCCAGCTTTGGCTTAAGTTGTTTAATGTTTTCACATTATACAGTCGTAGTGACTCTTGAAAATTACATAATAAGTGGAAACAATATGAAAGAACACTTGCAGACGGGTCTGCCAGGACTTAGAACATAAACCAAAACCAATCAACATTATTTTTTATTATTGTTACACAAACGACATCGATATTTAAGTTATGCACCATTGTCTGGTACACACTAAATAATTATTTAATTTAATAACTCACTGTAACTAAAACATATCTATAGCATATTTAGAATTCCAAGACAAATATTACGAAAAAGTTCCATTTAAAATGACACCCGTCAATATCTCTTCTTGGAATGTTCCAGCGCATTAAAACTATATTTATTTAAAGTTAAATGTGATAAACTAACTGGTTAAGTAATCAACTATCGATTGGTACGTAGTAAAAATACTCACTCATTACTTCTGTGTAGGTACAAAGATGAAACTATATTCATCTGACGTTTGAACACACAGATAGATAAACGTTTCCAGCCTCTCAGTTACAGAGTTAAATGTGAATGAACCGTACTCCACTGATATCAATAGTACCCTATCACCACCACACGCCATTATATTGCTAGTTATAATAACTGTAATACAATTATCTTCGCCCACGCCCTGCAACGCGCCTAGTTAATTCTGAAACTGACTTCAGGCTACTTTAACAAATATGTTTATCAGTCAGGCGAGGTTAATTGATAAGCTTTTAGCCACATAAACACTTGTAGTACTCATTAGTGTAATGAAGCAGAGGATTAAGAGAAAGTTTAAAGTCAAACTGCCACGAGATCCTGCAAACTGCCTGTGTGATAGAAATATCGCGGTTGTCATATTGCTCTGGCAAACTTATACATATTTTGGTCATTTTAAATGTTTATATTTTTATGACTTGAAAATCATAGACTTTTATGTCCCTAGGTTTCGTTATAAGTACCTACATGAGTTTGTTGGAAAGCGCGTCCTATAGTTAAGTGCTGACAATACTATTTTGTAATAATTATAACCAGTTAATCTATGTTTGTTTATTTATTCATCTGAATGTTTGCAAATATGTATAATACTATGTATCACTACATTTTATAATACAAAGTCCTCCGTCGCGTCTGTCTGTCTGTTCGCGATAAACTCAAAAGCTACTGCACGGGTTTTGATGTGGTTTTTACTAATAGATAGAGTGATTCTTGAAGAAGGTTTTCGTAAATAATTTGTTAATTTTTTGTGTATATTGGCTAAAATATAACAATATTTGTTGAAGACATCGGAAAAAATTAAAACGCAGGTCTTCTCGGGGTAGCATAGGTTATATTATATTTTTTTCGTAAAGAGTCCGTGAGAAGCAGAGACAGGTTGCTTGTAGTGTAGAAGTGCTTATAATGACAAATAATGTGGCGTAATGATAGCGTAAAATTTACGTATAAAAGACGACAGACGAAGCTGGATAGTAAGACTTTGTGAACGTCTACGTATCTAAATACTGACTACGGCAAAATATTGCATAACGTCTGTAATCGATCGATGTCCGCCAGAGGCCAGTCATTTCGAGACTTTCACTAAGCTAAACATTTGTCTTGGCTGAAATTTCGGCCGTTTGTAAATGAGTCGGAGTTGGGTAACACAGCATATTTGCTCTGAAAGTCCAAATAGAGACTAGTGTTAGCTTAAAGAGGAATAAACACACGAGTGCGAATTAACTCGTTACGAAGAATATTTAAATTTAGTAAGCAATTTGAAAAAATAAGCAATAGCGTAATGGCATAGGTGTCTGACTCCTAATCGCGTGTTTTAGGCCAAGTATAACGGACAAGTAAGTCTAGAGTGGTATTTAATGTCAAAAGAGACAACTATAAAAGTATATTCAAATTCAGAACACAAGAATGTGCCAAGAGTAACTGTCACAAACTGTATAAAATAATCTTCAATTTCAGAGTTAAAAATTGATGCTGAAAATCATTCGAACTGGGAAGTAATAGGTTTGGACCCATGTTCAGAAATGTTTGAATGATTACATCAACATGACAAACTTGATATTCAGTAAAATTTTTAGAAAAGATTTTTCTTTTATTTACTTATATGTAACTTTCTCATCATAAGTTAATAAATGCAATACGATTGCAGATTGTAAATAAATGCGAAACATTGCAGTAATAAAACAATAACAAATCTTAAGATTTGATAAGATAATTTCGTCTCTTGATGTTTAGCTAATTATTCAATACTAGTTGTTGCCCTATGCCCTATGTCGGTTATCGCGGCAAATAGTAGCCTATGTGTTATTCTGATATATAAACTATATAAGTGTAAAGTTTCATCCAAATCCGTTCAGTAGTTTTTGCGTGAAAGAGTAACCAACATCCATCCATACTTACAAACTTTCGCGTTCATAATATTAGTAGGAAGTAGGATAGATAGATTAATAAATTTTTAATGCTCTAGTTGTTTATGACAGAATCTTGTGTTAAGGACTTTTGTAGCTGAATGTTCTCTTTGCTGGAATGTTCCTAGACCAATAGCAAACTACCCGAACAGGTTTAGTATCACCCACAATCGACCTTGGATATTATATTGACCTTAGGAGTAATTACATAATTTGTAAACGAATTTTTATTACGCATTAGGAATGATAATGTGTAACCGTCGATGACATCATTGCAGTTTTATCTGTAGCTTAAGAATTAGATACTGTCAAATAGAAAGCTGTCAGCATATTTACTCCAAACCCATAATTAATTATATGGATCTTTGTTGAGAATCAGTCTTTTATTGAAAACCATATGAAAATAATTACAAATTTTAACAAAAAAAAAGACCGACTTCAATCTGGACCAAATTTAAATAGGACCATTCGGGAAGCACCAGCTTTCAAATGAAAAAAGAATCATCAAAATCGGTACACCCAGTAGAAAGTTATGAGGTAACAAACATAAAAAATAAATTAAAAAAATACAGTCGAATTGAGAACCCCTCCTCCTTTTTTGAAGTCGGTTAATTAGTTCAATACCATTATTTTTCATCGCGTTCGTATATACACACATCAAAAGTGTCTAGGGATCAAGCATTTTTATGCGGATTTCTTGAGATTGAGATGTGGCTTTGGCCCTGGCCTGCTCAGTCGCCAGACTTGAACCCGATTGAGCATGCATGGGATATGCTACAGAGAAGAGCTCTGCCGAATATGGAGGGTATCCAGTCGCAAGAAGACCTTTTTTGTTGTTGCAACGAACATGGGCGGCCATTCCACAGCGTGATTTGGATGAACTCATTTTGAGTATGCCAAACCGATGTTCTTGTGTTAGTGTTCGCGGTAGAAACACGGATTATTAATTGTTTAAGTTACCTAATAAAATTTTAAAGAAAACTGTTATTTCAGTCTTTTTTTCGAACTTTAATGTTAGTGGTTCAAATGTCAAAAATCCTTTTATTAGGAAAATGGCAAATTTCTTTATTAATGCAAAGGTGACTTGGTTTATCGTTACTGTGACAAACGAAAACACTTCATTTGATGAATCCTTAAAGAAAATTTTAATTAATATCAATCAGGAGAAAAGTTATTGCAAAAATATATGTTGATCCCTAGACACATATGTTGATCCCTAGACACTTTTGATGTGTGTATATAGACAGACGCGGATGCTGACTTTAATTTAAATATTGCAGTGTAAGTGTAGCTAATGTAGACACTGCACATCTAAAAATAGAATAAATATAAGATCATCCTACTTCTATTGGTTAGCTCAACAAAATATGACTAGTTAAAAAATAAACATTCTGAATTTAAACTCTTACTCTTCATAAGTGGATTGTGTGCTTTGACAGATCCAATCGAAACCCAAGCCAGGTGTAAATGCGTCTAGTGCACCAAGAGTTCTGTGATGTCGGTTTTTCTAATTGACTTTTTTTAATTCTTTCATGCTTATATTTTCATTTAAATTGTGATATTGACCCATTTTATATTGAAAGTATATTGAAAGTTTGAAAGAAAAGGCGCGTGGTGTGTATGTTGAAAATGGCTAACATTTCGGGGAATACTGTTACATATGTATACAGTATTCTGCGAAATTTAACCGTAATAATTAACTCTGTAAATAAAATGTATATCAAGTCCAGTGACTTGATAGATATTTTAGTGACAGAGTGTTATCTGAAGATAACAACTGACTACAGTTCTTAATATTTAGTCAGTTTTAGTGTGAAAGTCGATTGAAATAGGAACCCTAAATATTAGTAAACAATGTAAACATACATCCTGTCAGTCATAATTGTAAAATATCTAGGTTACCAGCACATGTTGAGGTTAATAGGTATCAAGGTCGCGCAAATCATCTAATGATTATATTATTGACTTCTTGTATAGTTAAAGCGTTTTAAATCTTTTGAAACTTATGACACGACGTGTCAGTCATTACTTATAATGAGATCAAAAAGTCTAGACGCATTTTAGGTATTTAATTTATCTATGGATTCATTTCCACTCTACGGCAACAACTTTTGTGTTTGCCGTATGTGTCAACATAAGGTGTATCATGGCTAAAATATATTTTGCGAACGGGTAAATTCTGAAGGTCGCTTAAAAAAAGTACATATATTACGAAGAGCAAATATTTAGGAAAGGTAGGGAATATAAAATTAGACTTGTACACGGAAATATTTAAATGTGAATAACATAATTTTATTTTGTGTCGAAATATCGAAGTTAAAAACATATTTTCATTGCTATTTGGAAAAGCACAGTAAAAAAGTCATGAGTGATATGGCTGGACATAGCAAGGAAGTAATGCTGAAGTCAGTTGGAATATGATTATCCTCTAAAAAGTAATAATGTGAAAAAAGATCGATCACTATTTTGTTGGACGTTCAAAAAACATTTCCTACAAGACCTCACACCTACAAGAAAATTCTATACAAAAATATATGGCAGACCCTAAAATTTTAAAATGAAGTAAATTTAGATCTTGGGAATGTGTGAGCAGTGAGAGCACATAATGAAATGAAATGATATTTTGAAATGAAATGATATTTATTTGTAAGTAAATCTTTTCAGATATTTTTACACGTCGGACTTTACAGCTAGAAGAGACCGGCATTTCCTACGACTCACTCTGGGAAGAAATGCCGAAACAAACCACAGAGATGTCCTTTTTTTTTAGTCCGAGAACATTGATTACAAAACAAAAAATAATCTGTGCGAGTACAGTATAGGATCTGGGTTGGCCTTTTGAAGAAAGGACCATGATTTTGAGTCGGCCTGTCCATACAGACGGCATACGAGCCCCAGCCATCGACATAAGTTTACATGTTTGTATGTGAATACTTATGTCGAATAACACTATGATTCAACGGCTTAGTGGCCGTTTTCTCGCTCATCATCACTGTAGAATTTTCAAAACAAATCGATGAGCCAGTTTATGAACTGCACGAACGTTGCTGAACCAACTTATATATAATTCTAAATGCAAGGAAGTATTTTTTTGCAATTTTCGATTGAAATCATCACTGTATGTCACGCAAGTCTATAAAGTTCGGCAACAACGTTTATTATATTCCATTAGACATTACGAAATAGTTCCTGGAAAGCACCGAAATACATTAAGTATGAATCTAATGCGCCTGTAATGTTGGGATCAGTGTTGCCAAAAATTACGTTAAAAAAGTTAATCGCAAATTTTGTGATTAAAATTAATTAATCGTAATCAGAATTTTGCTGATTATGATTATTAATCGTAATCGATAATCGTCAATCACGATTAAAAATTTATGATTAATAGATAAAGTTTGAAAAGGTAAAAAATTTAAAAACTTACATAGCTAATCAAAATTTTTTGGTACTTTTTTTTGTCTTAATTATAAAAATGGACGGCCTTATTGCTAACAGTAATTTCTCCCAGGCAACCTATGTATGTACATGTATGCAGAAAACAGCGGTAGTTGTAGGTGTACACATAAAAATACATACATACGTAAATGTATGTATATGTCGGAGTGAGGGTATCCAAATAATAAAAGTGATACAAACATTTGCCACTATCGAACACTACGGAACACTCTATATAAAGCGGCGCGATCGGCAACAGGACACAGTTCTCTTCAGATCTCGCGACGACCATATCTATTATTTGATTTGCGATTTATTGTATCTCTGTGTTTTATATTGTGTGTATGAGGCGATATTTATCAGTGGGGGAATTACTAGCCTAGGTGGCGAATTCCACAGGGCATCGCGGAGGGGTGAGCGTTGCCCCAATCCCCTCATGGGGGGTTGCTGATGGTGTTTAAGTTAATTCGTATCCGTTTAGTAGTGATTAGTGTTTGGCTTTGGTCCAGATTGGCTGTATCTGTCATTCATGTTCTCGTTTATTCTTGTGTCTCCGACATATATTTATGTGTACTATATATGTAATATATAATATGCATATACGTAATATACGATTTTATAGTCGATATACATCGATAAAAACAAAAGCGGCCAAGTGCGAGTCGGCTTCGCCCATGAAGGGTTCCGTAGCAGCAAGTAACATAATATAATTTTTTGTTTTGTTTTTATATTTGTGATCATTGAATGAAAGGTAAATTGCGGTTTACGATTTACGACTATGACGTATTAAAAAAAAACTACTTACTAGATCTCGTTCAAACCAATTTTCGGAGGAAGTCATGGTACTTTTTTATTTTTATTTTAGCTGCCAAAATGACTCTGCCCTGCCTGATGGAAAGCACAAGCAGAATCCAAGAGTGGTGGTCACCATCCTCAATGTGAACAAGGACAGTGCAGCATGGCGACCAGCACTATGGCGGCCTAGTGAGATGCTTTTTCACGCCCCGCTTAAAGGACTCGGGATCATAGTTGGACGGAAACACGTGCGCTGGTAGTGAGTTCCAGGTTTTAACCGATCGGCACAGGAAAGAAGAACCGAATCGATGAGTGCGAGAGCGTATGTCTTCCACTCTGAGGCGGTGACTTCTGAGGCTGGCACGGGTTGTCCTGTAGAGGAAGGAAGAAGGCAGGACTAGTTGGAAGAGCTCTTCAGAACACTCCCTATGATAAAGACGATAGAGGACTGCCATAGAGGCGATATTTCTACGCATTTGCAGAGGCTCGAGGGCCTCGGTGGCTTCAGGACTGCCGACAATTCAGATTGCTCGCCGCTGCAACCGGTCGAGAGCGTCGAAGAGATACTGCGCGGCATCATCGCAAAGGTGAGAACAGTACTCCACTCACGAGCGAACCTGGGTCTTATAAAGAAGACACAGGTGCTCCAGCGAGAAGAACCGTCTCACCTTGTTTAGAACACCTAACTTCCGCGAGGCCGCCTTAGTGACGCTCTCAACGTACTCGCGCGGGTTGAGGTCGCGGCAGATGCCCATGCCCAGTATATCGAGTCTGTTCGAGTATGTTCTGAAAAGTCGGAAGGGGAAGGAATGGAGATTTTTTGGCAGAAAACGCGCACACCTGTGTTTTCTTGGCGTTGAACTCGACCAGGTTCTCAGAGCCCCACTGAGAAATGCAGCCCAGAATATGGTCGAGTTGAGCGACAAGCTCCTGTCGTTTTTCCTCAATATCTGCTGACTTTGCTGCAGGACGTCCGAAGTATCTCCCACGAACTGTGCTGTCGTCTGCATAGCAATGAATGTTGCCAAACATGTCATTGATATGCAGAAGAAACAGCGTGGGTGACAGGACGGAACCCTGTGGTACTCCGGCGTTAATCGACTGAAAATCAGAGGCCGCACCGTCGCAAAGGATTCTGATGCGGCGCTGGTGCAGGAATGCGGCAACCCAGTTGCAAAGTTTGGGGGGCAAGCCCAAGGCCGGTAGTTTGGAGAGAAGCGAACGGTGCCAAACCCTATCAAAGGCCTTGGCCATGTCGAGGCTGATGGCCAAAGATTCCCCGTGCCTGTCAATAGCCTCACTCCAAAGGTGTGTGACGTACGCTAGAAGATCACCCGTGGATCGTTTCGGTCTAACACCATATTGACGATCATTAAGTAGGGAGTGATCCTCCAGGTAGTGGACCAATTGTTTGTTAATGATCCGCTCAAACACTTTGAAGATAATGGGGGTGACAGTTATCGGGCGGTAGTTGGCTGGGTTGGAGCGGTCGCCCTTTTTGGGGATGGGTTGAACATTCGCCTCTCTCCAGGCCTCCGGAACAGTTCCCGAGGAATATGCGATACAGGCGCGTCAATACCGGAGACAACTCTGGTGCACAGTTCTTAAGAACCACCGCTGGGATATCGTCGGGAACACTCGCTTTCCGGCGTCGAGTGACCAAAGCTCCGCTCGGACATCACTCAGCCGGATGCGAATATCCCGCATTGTAGCGTCGCAGGCCGGAATGGTAGGTATGCATGCCGCGGTCATCGATTCGGGAGTTAGCCACAAAGAGATCAACAAGCAGTTTCGCTTTCTCCTGCGGCTGGGCAAGTGATCCGTCAGGATATTTCAGCGGTGGTAGCGAGGCCTGGCAGAAGTTGGACTGCACGGCTTTAGCCAATCGCCAGAACTTTCGGCTACCCGTAGGGTATGCGACGAGTTCTTGGCCAAGTCGTGCAATGCGCTGGGCATCCGCTGTTACGTAAGCCTTCTTGCATTCCCTGGTGGCTTTGTTAAACGCTGCTTTTAGTCGATCCACGTCGGGGTGGCCGTGAGCGCGGGCCCTGGTCCATGCGCGGTAGGCCGATTGCTTTTGGGCAACAGCTTGAACGCGCGATCTCACTGTATGGAATATAGTATTCCATTCCTACAGTGATCTCGCCAGCTACGGCGGCCGCACTTTGCGTCAGATCTCCATATTTAAAGCAGCGTTGTGCCCACGGGATGGATGTGAAATAGTCCCGCATTCCATCCCTGTCTGCACTGCACTGGGTGACTCGTCAGCAGAAGGTCCAGCAAGGAAGGCGCTTGACTCAGTATATCTGGTATCCTGGTGGGCTGGAGTACCAACTGGGTGAGGTCATGCGTGAGAGCGAATGCGTGGACAGTCCGACCCGCGTGGTCTGTTCTGGAAGATCCCAGCCAGGACATGAGTCCTGGCTGGGATCTTCCTGGGATGTCCTGGGAGTCCTGGGCTGGGATGGGTGGGCATTAAAGTACTCCCAGAAACACCAGTTCGGCGGTCGGAAACTGTTCCTGCGCTTTGTCCGCTGCCTGACTGAGATGATCAAAAAGTCGAGTTGTCTCGGATAATGTGCATCATATTTTTTTTTTGTTTTATCATTCTCTTATTTTAGAAGTTACAGGGGGGGGGGACATTTTACCACTTTGAAAGTGTCTCTCGCGCAAACTATTCAGTTTAGAAAAAAATAAAATTTGAAACCTCAGTATCATTTTTGAAGACCTATCCATAGGTCATCCATAGGCAACACGTATGGATTTGATTTGATTTGATGATGGAAAAAACAATATTTAGTATAGTAGTAGTAGTAACTAAGTAGGTATGGGGAACCCCCAAAATGTTAGTTTTTTTCTATTACGTGTGAAAATCTGCGGTTCACAGAATAGGTACATCTACTCACCAAGTTTCAACATTATAGTTCTTATAGTTTTGGAAAAAAGTAGCAGTGTCATACGGACGGACAGACAGACATGACGAATTCACAAGGGTTCCGTTTTTTGCCATTTACTACGGAACCCTAAAAATGACAGCTAAGACTCCAAATCGAAGAAATATATGATTCCTAACTCATCTAGCATGTAACCTTTAAGCTTTTGGCTTCTAATATAGACTAAGTTTTTTTTTTGCCCGTCAATAAAAGTTCTTTAATCGGCTTAATCAAATTAAGATTAACGATTAATATTTTAATCGCGATAATTTAATTTCGATTAAAATTAATCAAATTAAGTAATCGATTAAAAATTAATCGATTAATGCCAACACTGGTTGGGATTGCATCGTTTATCATTTTTACTGCGTAAAAAATATAAAAATAGTTTATACAAGATAAACTATTTTCAATATTTTATCGAGAGTACTAACGTCACGATTATAAAAAATCCGCGTCATGATTATAAAATTTCTTTTGTTATGGAAATTGACTATTACGTCTTTCAGATTGTCTTTAAATTATTGAGCAACTGTCGATCCTGCCGAATCGATAAGTAATTACATAAGGGGCTTTACCTTTATCTTTTTTAATTATTTGAGATTTTAATAATCAAGGTACACTTTTGATGTGTGTATTTTCATGAATGGCTTTGGAAATGCGGAGTAGCAGTTTGCTTTTTACTTTAGGGGTTTAATATTTACTAGTCAGATGCAATGAGGACTTGAAGGTCTGCTTGCTCTATTGAGGTTGGGCACTACCACTCTTATTGAATATGAAAAAATAATGAATAAAAAAAGAATTAGTTAGAAGTAAAAATAATAAGCAGAGACTAGGAATTATGAGACTATGCTTATGCTAGCAGAGAAAGTTTACCATAGTCTTAATGCTGCAGTTGGACATAAAGTAGATGCAGAATAACAATAGTCCGGTCAATTTAGACATTCGATGGTGCATAAAATCCCAACAAACTGAAAATCAGTAAAATTGTTCAAAACATAATTCTAAATAATATTTAAAAGTTCCCCATCATTCCCGTGTCTGGATTTTTTTTTATTCAAGGTCAAAGGTAAAAAAAAAGAGTTTTCGCGATTTTCAACAAAACGGTAAGTTTTATCAAGTACATATTTAGTTTTATTAAGTACCTAAGACAAAATTGTAGAACATAAAATTATCTAAAAAATGTATCAATACTTTTTTTTCTACGAGCCGCCGTTTCTGAGATATAACGATTCAAAAAGTTATAAAAGTCGTTATCGTCATAATTGTTTCATTGAATGTAATTCACGTCCGTGTATTACATTCGTATGATTTTACTTAAAGACGAAACTTTCAGAGACCAATCGCTGTTGGAAGTAATATTCATATAGTGCCGTTTTCATAAGTATTATTGAGACTATATCTTAATTACCTTATCTATTTAATGAGATTAAGATGTGGAGATAATCGTTTTACACACTACATGATTATTACAAATACGCGTCTATATTTTTTGTCCAATAAAATCTTGATTTCTAATCGATCCGGTTTCGTGAATATTTGAAGGAATTTCAAACATGTATTGTATGCGTTGTGCATACAATACATGTTTATAATTCAAGTATTTTACAACGTAGAAACCAGCTTTTAGTTATTGGAAGTCGATGATAAAACGTCTTGCTAATATAGTTTTTATAGGATTTAATCGATTAACAGACAACATGACAGGAGTAATTGGTGCGAAAATATTGGTTTAGTATTTATTAGAGATCTTACGTAACTGGATTAAGTGATATTTGATAAAAGAATTATGAAAATTGCAGTTTTTATGACTTTACTTCATAGTTTTATGAAAACTAAACTACAAACTATGACTAAAGACGATGTATTTTATTAATTAGCGTTGAATAAAGTTGATTGTACGTTAAATGCCGAAAGCTGGACATAGTGTCAGACAACCGTCTAATTAAAGTTTTCGTGTTGGCGTCTAATCTTTCTTTGGTATGCCTCATCTCTTAGTGAAATTTGTATATAATAATAATAATATATAATAATATAGTTTATTAATTCATAAATAATGCCTTGTTGGTCTCGCGGTTGGCGTGTGCGACTGCTGATCATGAGGTCTCGGGTTCGAATCCCAGGTCGGACTAAATATTTGTATGATCTACAAATATTTGTTTCGGAGTTTGGGTGTTTTCTATGTATATGTTTGTATTTACAAAAATATATGTATTTGTATCAGTTGTCTAGTACCCATAACACAAGCTCTGCTTAGCTTGGGACTAGATGGCGTTGTTAGATGTCCGAAAAATATTTATTTAAATATTTATTTTCAAAAAAATCTAAACTTGAATACTTAAAAAAATAAAAAGCTACAAGTCCAGAACGTTAAAACAAATAGCTACAAAAAATATTTGCGTCGCATTGTAAATGTTTTCAACAAAACAAACAATAAAAAACAGTTTGCAAAGATAACGTAAAAGACGCTCTAGCGCCAGCGCCACTAAAAGACGCCACTGATACAGAGCGCCATACCTAAGACGAACTAGAATCGTTGCCAAGTTTTATTAATCGACCGGTGCGCGAGAATGACCACACGTCACGGGAGCCGACGTTCATACTTTTTACATATAAAAGCATCTGCAATAATCATGCATGTATTTTAGACACAGGGAAAAATAGCCCCTTTAAGAACTTTCCTTATCAACTGAAATATTTTCCTGATGTATAAAAGCGTAGGTGTATTTCTGTCAATGTTATTAGTCCACTTTGTAAGTAATTATATTAGGATGGCACACTTATATAACATGCCAAAACTTTGAGTTGAATTACTACGAGTACAGTAGATGCCAAAGATTTGATTGATCACCTAAGGATGATATTTTGTCGATAGATTGTTAGTTAAATATGATGCACCGAAAGAGAAGTTGATATTACATCGGGCCTAATCTTCATTTTAGGTTTTTTTCAATTAGTTTTTACCATGCTGCACAAGATATCGGCTAGTGTGCCAATTGGGTCAGACGTCTATTAAGTCTCAAGAAAATGTTAACAGATACCTTTGTTTAAAAATAGAAAAAAAAAACTAAAAAAAACTATACGAAAATGGCAATGTATTTAGAACATCTAAGGGCATTGTTCCAATTTCACGTTTTTGCGATGAAGAAACAACCCACTTTGTTTAGCCAAATGCTAGTTTATTATACTCATCATCATTTATGATTCTCTGGTAGGTTATATAGTAAAAAGAAAATGCGGTACGATCTAATAATGTTATTGGAAACTCGTTATTTTTATATTTATTATATAGATTTGTATCTAAATAATAATATATAATACTAGCTGAACCCTGCGGTGTTACCCGCGGCACGACAATAACCGCGGGTAACGCCGAGTGGCGATGCTAGTCAAAAAAGTAGCCTAAATTACTCTTTATATTATCATTTACCTATAAGTGAAAGTCCCGTCAAAATCGGTCCAGCCGTTCCAGAGATTAGCCGGAACAAACAGACAGACAAAAATTGGTAACAATGTTATTTTGATACTAGCTGAATACCGCGATGTTACCCGCGTTTGTTGTTGTTGCCGCGGGGCTAGGCTAGTCTAAAAAAAAGTAGCCTAAGTTACTCCTTATATATTTAGATATCTGCCAGTGAAATTCTCACAGACAGACAAAAATTAAAAGGTGACACTGACATACCCAGAGATCAACGCACAGCCCAAACAGCTGAACCTAGAATCCTGACATTTTGCATGTAGGTTCTTTATATATAACGTTCCTGACATTTTGCATGTAGGTTCTTTATATAACGTAAGTGAGCACTAAGGAATTTTTGAAATTCCAACCCTAAGGGGGTAAATCAGGGGATGAAAGTCTGCGTGAGCGCCTCCGCGTGCAAAAGCTAGATTTGGTATATGTACCGTGTATACATACACATGAATTTAGTAAAAAGCGGTATTTTTTTTATATTACCAACAGACATTCCAATTTTATTTATTTGTATAGATATAAATCTGTTGGTTATGTTTGGACACATATGTACATCTATACTAATATTATAAAGCTGAAGAGTTTGTTTGTTTGAACGCGCTAATCTAAGGAACCGCTGGTCCGATTTGAAAAATTCTTTCAGTGTTGGACAGTTCATTTATCGAGGAAGGCTATAGGCTATAAATCATCACGCTCAGACCAATAGGAGCGGAGCACCAATGAAGAATGTAACATAAACGGGGGGAATTTTTTACGCTAGGAGACGTAAACGACGTTGCGTGGGTCAGCTAGTTTTATATATTTTTATAGACAAAACTAAAAATTCACGTATCATTTAACGTACCTATGTTTTACTGCTACACTGTCAGCCCTGGGCGACATCTTGCTTACTCGCTTTAATAAAATACATACATACAAATGTAAATAGCGGATATTTTTTTTTTTTTTTAATCCTTGTGTTGTTCATGTTACATATATGTATTTACATATATCTAAAAGCAATTTTACGCTTGATAACTGAACGATCGCTTTCAGTTCAACGACCTTTTACTGTAGAAAGTAAGTGTACCGCTCATGATTCGGTGCTAGCTTTAGAGTTATGAAAATCATTGTTTCCAAGAAGTGCTTCAATTCTAGTCGAAAATACAAAATTAGGTTTAAATAACTGTTTTTGCATGTCTGTATCCAAGTGTACAAAGTGCTTTGTTTCACATCAAGGATAGAATATGTAGATAGATACAGATATAAAAAGAGAACAAAAAATGACGAATGTTTATGTATAATGTAGTAGGATATGTAGATACATAATCACAGGAATTGAAGCCTCTAATGCTGCAATCGCAGTAATTAAACATTAAAGCGAATTTTAAGTCACACAAACACGGAGAAAAATACATTCAATTCATGAATTATGTATTTGATAGATGGCTTAGTAAAAGAAAAATTGAAAGGGTAATAATAACGATATTCTAGTAACAATCGACTCAAACTTTATGATCCAAATACTTATATCATAATTAAATTTTTGACACTTAAGATACATTTTATAGTACACTAGCTGATCCGGCGAACTTCGTACCGCCATATTTATGACCCACGTAACATCGTTTACGTTTTTGTGAATCTAAACCATTCCCAGATCCCCTTGAACACACACAAAAAATTTCATCAGAATCGGTCCAGTCGTTTTTGTGAATCTAAACCATTCCCAGATCCCCTTGAACACACACAAAAAATTCATCAAAATTGGTCCAGTCGTTTAGGAGGAGTTCAGTCACATACACACGCACACAAGAAATATATATATTAAGACTAGCTGATCCGGCGAACTTCGTACCGCCATATTTATGACCCACGTAACATCGTTTACGTTTTTGTGAATCTAAACCATTCCCAGATCCCCTTGAACACACACAAAAAATTTCATCAAAATCGGTCCAGTCTTTTTTGTGAATCTAAACCATTCCCAGATCCCCTTGAACACACACAAAAAATTTCATCAAAATTGGTCCAGTCGTTTAGGAGGAGTTCAGTCACATACACACGCACACAAGAAATATATATATTAAGATAGTACACTAGCGGAACACCGCGGTGTTACCCGCGGTTAATGTCGACCAGCGGGTAACGCCGCAGGACAAAGCTAGTAAAAAAATATCAGCTATCTGCCAGTGAAAGTCACGTCAAAATCGGTCCAGCCGTTCCAAAGATTACCCGGAACAAACAGACAGACCGACAGACAGACAAAAAAAAAAAAACTGGTACATGTACCGTGTACATACATATGCATTTATTAAAAAGCGGTTATTTTAATATTACAAACAGACACTCTAATTTTATTTATTTGTATAGATGTATAGATTAAACACGTTAATTGATTTAGGTTGTAACATAACAATAGTATTGAACGTGGTATTACTTACGGCACATGTGTGTACACTTCTCAAATGACGCCTAAACAAAGTCTTCGCCGCAAGTCTCTCATTACTTATACTCATTACGAGCTAGTGGAAGAAAGCAGACACCGGGTAGACTGCACACAATGGCCGGACCAGAACTGGGTTAATTGAAGACAACAGCGCCCATCGCCGCTGGCTGACGCGAGTTCCGATCTCTGTCCATCTCTAAATTAATACTGGAATAAACTATACACTCGGAATTAGCGACCAGTGGCTAACACATCGTAATCACTATTTGTTGTGATTTAGAAAAATCATATGGCATATTCAATAGAAAAAGTCAACAAAAAGTGATCGAGGTATATACGATTTTCTTCTTTTGAAAAGCTTGTCGAGCGGGAAAACTATTAAGCTTATGTGAAGAATGAGTGTCCAAAATTTGGCCTGGAGCGGAATCTCAAAAATAGGTCGAGTAACTTTCTCCAGCTACTAAAAACGTGTAGGTATCTGCAGTGCGACACTGGGATTTTGTTGTTTTTAATGTAATATAACAGTAATTCTCATATTGTTACAAGTATCATTTTTTTTTTTTTTTTGGGATTTGTCAATAACGTAAGTCGTAAAAAATCATAATACAAATGACTGAAAGTGTCATTGATACACGTTTCATTTTAATGCAAGCCTTCACTCCTTGAACAATACATCGCGCCATGAACACAATAAGCTAACGTAATGTGAGGTAAACGGTATATACCGCTTCCTTTCTAGTAGACATTGGAAGAATACTAAATATATCCTCAATCGATGAACTTTGATGCTAGCTCATTCATCGAAAGAAACTAAAATAACTTCAAAGGTTAGACATTCCTTAAAGAAACTCATTATGTGTACATAATGCATTTTTGAGTAGCATTGAGTAATTAATTGTTTTGTCATATTTGTTTCATTTCAACGAAATATAATTAAAGATCACTCGCAAAAAAATCATTTTTCGTAATTAATTTGAGACGAGATGTAAAAGAAGGACACGTGTAAGTTCTACTAAGAGAAAATAAAACGTTAGTCATTTGGTTACCCGTCATTGTTTCACCCACATAAGAAACTAGATCAAAGTTCAATGACTTAGAGAGAGTGAAATCTATTCATCATTTTATAATGATGAACGGTTATCCTTTACAGGATAAGTAGAAATATTAACTACAACGACAGAGAAGTAACAGACATCGCTGATGTCATCAAAACAGGAATCACATAAATCAAGATTTAAATAATGAAAAAAGCATGATGTCCAAGTGTTTTGTGCCTAACAAGAGTTCATTCATAGTGATAATGAGGGCGTGAGCAGCAGGAAGGCACTGCGGCCAACCGTTCCGGGAAGCAGGCGACGAGTAGACGATGCGCAGACGCCGATGACGTCACATTTCGATCAGCCAATTGAGGCATCGGCCATATCAGCTTCAGTCGACTTCAAACGGCTCAATAGAAGTTCATGTTTATTTTTATTTAAATTGAATATTTTAATCATCATTGAAGTTGTTTAACTAATTGTACACGATAGCTTGAGACGTGACACGTTGATGACTTTGTTCAGTTACAAAATTCTGATTATATAAAATAGAATTTAAAGATTCAAGCTTTTATGTCGAGTATATTAACGGTTTCGTTTACTGAAGACACTTGTATTTGGTTACAAGAATGTCAACGTTATTGTTCCATGTTTTAGTCGATATTCCATTTTGTGTTCATTTAATCAAGTGTTAATTAAATTCTCTTATCCGTTAAGATTTTGTTTTAAATACCTATTACTTGAAAGTGGTACTTATTAAGAACTAATTACATACTTTGAGAAAAGTTGCTGATGAAAATCTTCATTCGTGTTACAAAATAATTCTTAATGAGGAAAATGTTAAGTTCATTTAAAGTAAGCTGTTTAGTTTGTAAAAATCTCCAAGACTCCCTAGGACATAATGCCATCGTCTGTACCGACGTTGTATGTGAGCATAAAGCAGTTGGCCTTGACAGAAAAAAATTAAGCTCATGCCATAACTCGGCAATAGCATGCCATTGGAACGAGGGACGTCAAGGTCGCAGAGTCAATGTACAGCACAGGACGACACCTGTCTCTGACAATGGTATAAATATACACAGTAATTATGGTAAACACAGGGTCACAGGGCCTATGTGCAACAAACTATTGCAATGAAATTGGTAAAAGGATTTGCTCCGTAAACCTATTAATCAAAATAAATGGATAATAAATTGTATTATTGAACATAAGAAGGATAACCAACTCTAGTTAAACATACAAAGTTAGCCATGGTATGAGTCGCAACGAAGATGTGATTTACAACATGTTCCCGTGGGCGTAGCAACTTAGCTGATTATATATAAGTATTTTTCAGAAATAGAAGCTGACTGTTACATTAGTTTCTTTGTTGGCTTTAAGTAAGAGGGTCGACGCACCAGGTTTAAATAAGATTCTATGTTAAACATGTGTATGAATTGGTTCCACGCGTATTATGTAGGTTCATCTTTTATTAGATTTGTGGTAACAATTTTGACTCAGTGAGATAAATAAATATAATCTCTTCATCTCTGTAGGTGGACTTAATGTTAAAGTAATAAGCGATTTCCGTTACCTTTTATGCATCATACGTTTAGAGTATACATAATCTTGCTGTTACGTACTGATTATCTTTTTATTCACTGTTTTATCCACCAATCATTCTATCAACTGTATTGTCAAGCGCCGCCATTCATTTCTTTTTGTTTCATATGTGTTTTACTGTATTAAATTTTTTGCATATAAGGAATGAATGCTTTGGTTTTTATGCATTTTGAATTGTCTTTTCCTTTTCATAAAATCGTAACAATTTGTAACTTAATAGGGGCTGTATGTATATTTTTATGAAATACTTTCATACATTAATAAATTTTACGTCTAGATTTTACCCGCGACTTCGTTAGCATAGAGCAATTTTGCTTAATTTCTCTGACGCTACATAATATACTTTTCTGTTTCCTTGGCAACATCGATGCCAACTTTCATAATGATCGGATAAACGACACGGCAGTGAATTTAAACAATCAAACATACATTTTTAAATATTAGGTAGATGGGTTAACTTTACTTCTACAAATTGACATTTTTAGGACATTAAATTTGTTGAATAATTGAGAGTTGAATTAATATTTGAGGAAGGAGAAAAATGCTTTCCGATTGCAGAAGAGCATCAAGAGAGATAGTTTTAAAAAAGGGATGCTTAACGATATTCGATCTATATTGACATTATGAAAACATATGAGCTTTCTAAATTCAAAAAGTAAGATGTCGTGACGCGAGTAGTGAGTTTTCATCTAAATCGTTAATTTTTCTTCGCGTTACGTAATGTCATTTTTAAATTCGCAATGTTTATACGGACGCGGACTGGCATCTCGCCAGTGTGGTTCTTTTTAATCGTTTTAATTCATTGAACAACTGTTTATTGCCGAATGAGTGCGAATAGACAGGGCGACCTCTCCAAGGTCATTGAATAGTGTGAGATGAAACAAGTTCAGTGTGATGAAACTAGTTTACTTGTCACACCCAAGACCACTTTCTTGGAAATTATTTTATACTAGTTTTTGCTCGCGGCTCCGCCCGCGTGTATGTCGGTTATCGCGGTAAATAGTAACCTATGTGTTATTCTGATGTATAAGCTATATTACTGTAAAGTTTCATACAAATCCGTTTAGTAGTTTTTGCGTGAGAAGTAACAAACATACACACAAACTTTCGCCTTTATATATTAGTGTGATTAGTGTGATATTGGATACTAGCTGACCCGACGAACTGCGTAGTGCCATATTTATATATCTATCTCAGCTTCTCACAGGCAGTGTACAGTCGCGGACAAAAAATAAAGAATTTTCCCGCTATCTTTGAATTTTCCTTGCAAACAAACCTTGTCCTAATGGTCTAAGATCCGACCCTAGATCGACCTTCACCGAGCTGATAATAGAATAAAAATAAAACTTATTTTATAATAAATTTAGTATATTAGAAAATATATTAAAAATGCGTTGTCAAAAACATCCTGGACAGAATATTTTTAATTTAAAATTATATAAAGGTTATAATAAAACTAATAAATATTAATAATAAAATATTAAACAATATAACATAAATTAAAATAAATAAATATATATATGCAAAGCTAGATGACGCAAGCAGTACCTACGTATAATAAAATGACTTGACTTTGACTGCCTCGTTAGTTTCGCGGTTGGCTGAGCGACTGCTGATCATGGGGTCTCGGGTTCGATTTCTGGGTCGGACCAAATGTTTGTGTGATCTGCTGATATTTGTTTTGGAGTTTGGGTGTTTTCTATGTTTTTTTTTATGGAATGGGCGGGCAAACGAGCAGACGTATCGCCTGATGGTAAGTGATTACCGCCGCCCATGGAAACCTGCAACACCAGAAGCGTCACAAGTGCGTTGTCGGCCTTTGGGGGATGGGAAAGGGGAGATAGGGGGAGGGGGTTGGGGTATGGGCCTCCGGTATCCTCACTCACGCGGTGAAACACAGAGCGCACTATTTCACACCGGTTTTCTGTGAGGCCGTGGTATCACTCCGGTCGGGCCGGCCCATTTATGCCGAAGCGTGGCTCTTCCACGGTTATGTATGTATTTGCAAAAAATAAAAAGTATATGTGTTAGAAATTAAACGTCATTATAATGGCAACATTTTGATTGTCACTTTTTCTTGTTTGACGTTTTGACGTTTGAGGTTAGATAGTACATGAAGACGCTTGTGATCGGTCGAGCAAGAGCTTCGTATTTGACTGCCGGTTTAAGTTTTTAATTGATATTTAGCTAGTTGTCGACTCGGTTCCTTTAGTGGTTTTCCGTTATGAGTGGTCTAGTTTGGACTCGCGAGTTTTAGTAGTCACGTTCAAATAGGCGCGATCCGCGAGAGCTAAATACGAGTGTATTGTAATTCGAATACCTTGGAGGTTGGACAGCACTTTAGGAGTCATGTATGTGTAACGACGCAGAGAGAAAACTACCAAGAGGCCTCTTGGACGCCGCTTCAAGGAATCTACACATCTCCAGTAAGTGCTTGATGATTTTAGTTTAGATTAAGAAGACGGTGACACAGCCGTGGTTCATTTCTCTTGCCAGTGGACTAGTAGCGATTTAATGCCTGTACTAATGGGCCTGCAAGCATTATAACCTTCACATGGTGATCGCTCCATTGGCGAGAGGATTGAACAATATGTGTTTATATCAGTTGTCTAGTACCCACAACACAAGCTCTGCTTAGCTTGGGACTAGATGGCGTTGTGTGTAAGACGTTGAAAAAAAAAAAAGGACTCGGGAAACTTTCTATTGACACAATAACCACATATTTTTGCGCCGTCCACTTGGATCCTCTGGGGGAACCATGTGGAATTTTCGTCTACACTGAACCCCTAGGGGATCTTTTTGGATTTCAATTGCATTTTGATCTCCCAGCGATTTATTTGAATGATTTTCGTCCACTTGGTTCCCCTGTTTAATCAGATGGGGGATTAAAATGGATTTTTTGTCGCTTTAAATTAAGATTAAATTATTGGTAAACGTACGATAAGGCTATCAAACGATAAAAAAGGGGCTGGAAATTCAAAAGAATGTTAATGTATTTAGGTTTAAAAATCGATTTGGTCTACTGCTGGTTCCTAGTGGGACTGGCACACCCACCCTACTTTAAACATTTTAGCATCAGAATAACTATTTCATTTAAACATATAGTAAGTACGCTGCATAAAGGCCTCATTAATACTGACAGGAAGACATAACGCAGCAGTCGTATAGTACATTACACCAGGACCATCGAATGTGTAAATAAGCATATACTCGTAATATTTATTATTTAAACTTCTTTATTACCCAAACATTGTATAGTACAATAAAAGTTGGATTTGACGTTTCTGTATGGATGCAACAGAGCGGATTTCCTGAAAACGAAATCACTTTTTGCTAGTCATATCATTCATTTTAGTTCCATTGGATTAAGTCGAAAAACATTACAGTAACAATGTTTATCAAATTGGCATGATAGAATTCAACAACTTCAATAACAGTGGCTAGAGAAAAACTGAATCAATATACCTATAAAATAATTTTAGTAGCTATTTATTAAGTTAAGAGCATTGGTTCATACTTCCCCTCTCAGTACGGGATACTTCAAAAGACAGCGGGTAAACAACTGCCTAGTTGTAAGCGTTTTTCTTTCTGCAATTGTTAACGCCTGAATTCTCGTGTGTTATTCGCTAAGCCCATATTACCTAATTTTATTTATTTATCTTGAAACTGCGCAGTTTCGATGTCTAATATTTTGTGGCGGGCCGTGCGCTATATAGTCTACGAGTAATAAGTTACATATCACATTTTTTGCGTTGTTACTGATATTAACCTTATTGCGTGTGTTTAAAAAGTTTTTAGACCAATGAAATGTTCACTCTACAAATATTTTTCTTCATGACATCAATAATGACTGGATGACGTATAATAGCGACAAAATTTGTCTCTGTAAAAAATCCGAATAGTCATGACAAAGTCTAACGCTACATCGTCATTCATGATCTCCCGAGTTTAAAAAGTTTACACGAGGACTTCGGTTACTTTTAGTTTTATTGACACATTATAGATTACATTGAAGGGCAATTAAAATAAGCCATTATTTTCCGATAACCAGATACAGCTGCGTATTTATTTAAAATGACTCACGAAAGCAAAGTTTCTGAGTAGAAGTGTTTAAGGCGCAGCTAGTTTAATCGCTGTAAAAATATCAAACCCAATTACATTTATTAACCGACTACAATTACATTTTTGACGTTACGCAATTTGTAGGCGAAATTAATCTCGAAAGTGAAAGTTTCAGACTTGGTATATATAATTAATTATGGGATCTAAAATTGAAAGTATAACAAATTGCTTAACTGTTTTTGGCTTCGGTTTCTGTAATCTGTCATATCTGTTATTTAATATTAACAATTTAACTTGCGGGTACACATAAATTATGTCAATGCGTTACCTCACGTTATGATTAGAAAATATGCAACGAATTTAACAACTTTTGTAGCAGAAATAGTTAGCATTCAAATCTAAATTATCTGCGCGTTAATTTCAAGGCATGTTGCATTTGCAGAGTAAATTTTAGTTTCCTTTAATCTACGTGACGTACCGGACCTTGGCTCTTTCAAATTAGCAGCTAAATATTGTGCTTAAATAAATTATAAGAAATCCTAATCATTATGTGTGCATTTTCAGATTCATCAAGATTTATCTATACAAATAAATAAGATTGGAGTGTCTGTTTGTAATATGAAAATAACCGCTTTTTAACCGACTTCCAAAATGAGGAGGTTCACAATTTCATTGGTATTTTTACTATATGCATATGTATGTATACACGTTACATAAACCAAAATAGCTTTTTTACAATTTTTGTCTGCCTGTCTGTTCTGGCTAATCTCTGGAACGGCTGGACCGATTTTGACGGGACTTTTACTGACAGATAGCTAATGATATAATGAGTAACTTAGGCTACTTTTTTTAGATTAGCTTCGACACGCGGCGTCACCTGCGGTTGTTGTTATACCGCGGGTAACATCGCGGGGATCAGTTAAGAATACGACTTCACTTAGCCACTGCAATGTCCAGCGCGCGCGCCTAGGATAAATTTCATTGAAATGGAACGCATTCTGTTTTGGATTCCTATTTATATCATTTAGACAATATTTGCCTTTGTTTTGTGATTACGTTGAATCCTCAAACGGTTGGTACGCTTAGCACTAAATCATCTAAGGGCTCTTCAAGTTATATATTGTATTTCTTGGTAAGACACACTTGGACGCAAATTTAATATCGCTATGATCAAACGCATTTATGACGGCAGTAAAACGTTAAGTACGTTTCCTTTAGTTATTATAGAAAAGCTGTAAAATCATCTAAAACAGTGTTCGAAAAGGCGAAGTTCAAAGCACTTTGACGTTGCAGTCTAATGTTTTCTCAATGCATAAAACATGATTATAAACAGGCTCGTGAAAGTAGATTTATCTATATAGGATATATTATTTATTGTTATTGCTGTATGACATAAACCTAATTGAAATAGGACGCGCTAGTATTGTTTTATTTTTTATTGTTTATATATTACTAGCTGATCCGGCAAACGTTATTTTGCCATTAAAATAAAAAATGGTATAAAAAATAGATGCTGGTCGATCCTCAGACCTACCCGATATGCACACAAAATTTCATAAAAATCGGTCCAGCCGTTTCAGAGGAGTATGGTAACATTAACCTGCTAACATTGTGACACGAGAATTTTATATATAGGTAAGATATGTATTATTTTAATTCTTTCGCATAATAAAAATGTGTATTTTTTATTTTTGTGTGCCATAATGACCAAACTCAAATCTACCAATACAATTATTATTTTTCCTGTAAATTATGTATTACTCTATTATACTTTCTGAGCTTCTAACCTTAATTAAACCAAATATTACTCAAGCACATTACCAGAAACTAAATAAGTATGTACTACATACATATAAAATAGTAGGGTATGTAGTCTATATTCCCTACGATTTTATATAACTACTAGTGGTTGCCCGCGGCTCCGCCCGCGTATATGTCGGTTATGGCGGTAAATAGTATCTCTTCTTTTTTCTTTTAAAAAGACAACTCCCGCAATAGGAATAAACATCCTGTATCGCGGGGGACTTTACACACATACATGACACAGACACAATTAACACCCAAACTCAGAACAACAATTTGTGGATCACACAAAGTTTTGTCCCGTGTAGGATTTGAACCCACAACACTTGGCGAATTGGCAAGCGGCGTGGCGACCGCCTAAACCACTAAACCAACCGTGCAGTCTATCCTATGTGTTATTCTGATGTATAAGCTATATTTCTGTAAAGTTTCATACAAATCCGTTCAGTAGTTTTTGCGTGAAAGAGTAACAAACAAACATCCATCCATACTTACAAACTTTCGCGTTTGTAATATTACTCGTAGTAGATTGTATTCATACTAGGTATTACCAGTTTTAGCGATATTACGGTGACTTTTAAAACCATACTTATTATTCCATTCTCTAAAACACACATACACACACAAATTTGTTCCGATCGCGATAACGTGGCAGTGAACAGACTTTGTGTAGTAAGCTGCTTGTCACTACATTGTATAACAAAGTCGCTTTCTCTGTCCCTATATCACTATGTATGCTTCAAACTGTAAAACTACGCAACGGATTTTGATGCGGGTTTCTTTAATAGATAGAGTGATTCAAGAGGAAGGTTTTTATGTATAATAAATGCATAATATAGTATGGAAACACTGTTAATTTTCGAGGTTTCGAATGTGATGTAGCAAATAAACACATTTTTTTGCGCTTACATTGCAAACGCTGGTTGCACCCTACGAGATAGATCAAAAAAATGTACTACAGTATTGTACACCTTAAAAAGTACTACAAAAAAGTCCGCGACGGTATATGTCTATCTCTTAGGGATAACCCACAACAACCATTTTCTATTCCTTTCTTTTTACGAGAAATAATGGCTAATTTACGAAGTGATTTTAAGCAATACAGAATGAATCCTTATACAATTAAGTAAATTAAATGCACTGTGCATTTAATATAGATCAATATTGCCTTTTACAGTATCTAATTTAAATGAATATATTCGAAGATATTACAGATTTACAATGCACGAATCGTGTCGTCGGCGGGGGCATCTGAAATCCACCCGTGCGAAGCCGGGGAGGGGGGTCGCTAGTCTTTTAAATAAAAATCAATTGCTGTTCGTTTGTCTCGCTAAAACTCGAGAACGGCTGGGCCGATTTAGCTGATTTTGGTTTTGAAATGTTTCTCGTAGTCCAGGGAAGGTTTAAACGTTGAAATATTAAAAATAACTCGAAAATCCAAATGTCACGTGTACGAAGTAGCGGCCTCAGGTAGTACTAAATATATGGAGAAAATAGTTCACACATGTACACTAAACACTAAAAAATCACTTTCATTTTGATAAATGAGAAATACATGACGTTAGAAAACCTATTACGCAGCAGTTTAAGGGTTTTTAATCAGTTGTTAATGATCGAGTGTGAGCGAGCGCCACCGTAGTGCTCACTGACCTCAGTACGGACGAGATAAAGTCTATTTTAAGCGCCGCGATTATATTGGAATACGTCGAATGTTTGGACAGATACGGCATTGGAGGAACGCCGGAAGCCTTAATAGGACCTCTCGTTTCTGGTATGTACTATTGATATGTACATTTCCGTCATTTATTTGGTAGTATTATTATTTATATCATGTCGTAAATGAATATATATGAAAATTCAAAAAAGTAGATATAAAGATATCAGTAGGTGTATTTCTAGAAGTATCGTATCAAAATACCGGGGTATTTTGATACTATCCTATACTATACTACCTACAAATTAATGAATTTCTACACATCAGAATGAACTACAAAATATATTACTCTAAATATCCAGTCATTTTATCATCAATTTGTTCGTTCATTCGATAATTGTAATGACAAAAAACAATTGTGGACTCTAAATAGATAATTACTTAATGAGATTGTCTCTTCATAATAAATAAACTTGCTGTCATTGTTTCATGCAGCAAGTTTGTTTATTACTTTAATTTATTAGAACATAAAAATATGTGAAAAAACTACTAAGTTGTCGTTGGTCTGACTGATTCGTGCAATTAAATAGACGATTTTCAACATTTGCTAATGGTCTGTGAAAGATCATAATGAAAGAGAATCTTTTATGAAGAAATATTATGTTATCTTTTTGACATTGTGTCGTTAACCACAAAATTATAAAATCTTTCATCTAGTATGTAAAACACTTTCACACAAATATAATACGAATTCCATCGAGTTACTTCCAAAAATAAATTTTTCAATAAAACAAAACATTTAAATGTTTGTGAAAATTCATTCATGATACGAGACAGACGACCCTAACCCTATATGACAACATCTCTTTAAGGACTAAATATTTTAAAAGCAAGTAATTTCTTCAGAGTAGTTGTAACACTAGGTCAAGTAACTCGTCGTCAGTCGTAGCTGAAAAAATAACTTCATAAAATCAGAGTACAACCGCACTAAGACATGGGTAAAAATTTTGACACACTAAGTTTGTTTTCAAGTCAGTTTTATCATAATGTTTTTATCTCATTTAAGGTCACCGGCTTTCGAGGTGATGACGATGAACTTCTATAAGTTTATATGTATAAACACGAGTGGGAGGGAGTCAATGCAGTTTTAGTTTGCGAATATTTTTTACATAGCTACTATAATTACTTTATTTATTGAATAGTTTGAATACTTATTCAGAATTACAAGGTTTACTGTTAGAAACATATTGAAAAAGAAAATAATGGTTACGGTTTCATTCCGGTATTTATTTCGAACGGGGTGATCAGTTAAATGGTTATACATTGAAAAATAAAAAATAAATCTAAAACTAGCCGCGGGCAGTTGATTGTTCGTGTTGGTTTCAAAACCATTGCGAGGAGCAATATATCAGCCAGTTGTGCATTTAATGGGACAATGATCTTAAAACAGTTGGTTTATTTATGAAACAGTAGTCGATTGACTGCAAGGCCTTGACCACGGTGATCACTTTCATACACAATTACATAAATAGTCATCAGACAGCTTTAGATAGTATATTTAGCAAGATAAACTCTAGAACTGGGATAATCCTCTTTAGCCTTCGAAGTTGACTATCTGACTAACAGTTCACACCTGATTACAATAGCGTAGACTATCGTAAGTTCTGGTGTAAGAGCATCAACCAAGAGGTAGGTACATAATATGGAGAATCAAATCAACATAATATCCTTCTTAGTACAGCCGTAAGAATACATAGAGCGAAAGAATAACTCAATATAAATAATACAAAATTTTAACAAATAAAAATCTGACTTCAAGAATGACCAAATTGAATTGGGTTCACACGGGAAGCACCAGTTTTCAAATAAAAAAAGAATCATCGAAATCAGTCCGCGTGATATTGAGTTATTCGTCAATTTGTCGCGCTTATACTTAATGCAAATTGAAGATTTATATGATTTTCTCATGGATGACATGTCAGAACTAGACCAAATTAAAATGGGACCACATGGAAAGCACCAGATTTTTCAAATAAAAAAGAATCATCAAAATCGGTTCATCCAGTCGAAAGTTATGAAACATAAAAAAAACTCCTTTTTTTGAAGTCGGTTAAAAAATACCAATCAAATTGAGAACCTCCTCCTTTTGGAAGTCGGTTAAAGATGAATTGAATAGTATGGTTGATCCGCGACGCCTTTGCGATATCTAGTTCTATCAGAACTATCTAATTATAGTGCTTCAGTAAAACGATTCCATGAATCAGTTAAGGTAAAAGCACTAATGCTAGACACATTAAGGCCAAATCAAACTTCAATCTCAAATATTAAATGTATTTATCAAAAAATTACAGTTTCTATTATTTTTACTGTTAGAGCAACATCTAGAAATTAACTTTTTCATGTTAAATATTTTATGACTGTTGTATTTTCAACAAAAACTTACGATCTCATCAAGTTTGCCACATGCACTAAAAGATGACAGCATCAAAAATCAAATCCCCCAAAAATAGACATCAATTGGCACTAATAGTAGACATGACTATAACATGACTTTAAGTAAGTGCTAACTTTTTGGAATCAGTTTTTTATTTGAGATGTTGTTACAGAGGCTCTGGAGACTGTCAAGTGGCTTCTAGTTCAACCGGTTTTACCCGAATATCAGTTTTTACACAGAGCGACTGGCATCGGAACTCCGCCACCCTAAGGGTGAACTGTATTCGAAGGTTGAACTAGTTGTCAAATCGAGAGATTGTCAAATCAAAATTGTTGATTGTTTTAGTTGCAACTTATAAATGAAAACATACACACATACTTGTATAATGTAAATGTATACATGATGGTACTTTGGTACTTATCTAACAATGTTTCCCAATTTATTAAATACGCACTTGTTATTGTATGAGCACCTTGTCGACTATGATTATTATTAATTATTAATTTCTTTGATATTGACCTGATGATTTGCCGTGCGGCCTGAGTACGCAGCTCAACTATGGTTGAATAGGTCGATGGCTGATCCATGCGTCTTACTCTATTTTACATTTGTGACATTTATTGATTATTTTATATTTGGACATATTACATCTTTTTAAATTTGACTGTGAGTGAAAGTGCTATTTGGATTTTATTTTCCATAAGTGGACCTCACAATATAACAATACAATGTCACAATATAACAATGTAAAAATCTTGCAGCTATCAGTAAGAACGGCGCATGATTGGTTAGCTCATGGCTGTGCAGCAATGACTCCAAACCTTTTATATTGTTTTCTTTGGTCGACTTCGTTCTCATTCAAGTCTCTTAGTGAAAAAAATATTGTAAACCGTATTATTATTTTTTAAAAGGAGCAACAATGGAGTTTCTTGCCAGATTCTTCTCCATGAAGGGTAGGCTGCACTTGGAACTGGCGACTAGAATCACTCGATTTTTTTAATATTAAATATTGACTATTCATAAGTGCCTGTAAAATAAGTGCCTATATGAATAAAATATTTTTGAGTTTGAGTTTGAGTTTGAGAGAGCATTGACTTCCCAATAACGACTGCCATAGATGTTCATGACAACCGGAACAGACGGCATAACGTGCTCTCCGAGGCACGGGCGGGTAACACTGCCTTTTTCCATACTCGGGGCTGCTATTAAGAATTTCTTGTAAGAAAAACCCAACAGCAATCCGAGCCGAGCATCGAACCCGAGACCTCTTGATCTGCAGTCGCTTACGCTGCTGTGCCTTGTTATAGGTTGATGCTTTAAAAAGCTGTTGCACCATCTCATCCCTGGTCTACCATTCTTGTAGGGGGTTTCAATCTTAAGATCATCAACTATTTTTTTAACGCTATCTTGTAAATTATCTTTTCCTATTGCAAACCATTGTTTGGCCATAGCTTTTACACATGTTACGAGACTTTTTTCTACATCTTCGGTCACATAACAGCTTCTGCTCATTTTACCTATAAAAGGGGTCTCTCCCTTGACTTAGTTTAGTAAAGTTTCGTGGTAGTCCAAATTTTTTTGATGCAGTAGCTGTCGGAACGCCTCGCTTGCATTCTTCTATGGCTGCTTTCAGTTTGACTTTAGAGTCTCGAAATATCTGACCTATTCCTGGCGGCATCGTGCTGGAAACTTAATGGATGCTAATAGTTGACACCTAGTATACCCTAATAGTTGACACTGTCTACCTTTAGTTAGGCTAGTGTAAAACGCACGAAACTCAGAGAGGAGCTTATTTTTACAAGATAAAGGCTAAATTTGCATTGAAATAAGCAGAAAAATTTAGTTCAATGTAACCCTAGTAGAAGACACACATGTCATCTTTTAGGTATTGATTCATTTCTGGTACTAATAGTTAACACCACTTAAAATTTATACAAAAACAAGCCAAAATGACAAGGTAATGGTTCTAATAAATCAATAATTTAATATATCTATAATATTGAAAACCAGCAGTAGCCAATAATCATAAATATAGGACAAAATCAAACCTGTTAAAAGTCAGACGCCTTAGGCAAAACGCTAAGACTTACGCGCAATATGTCAACCTGCTCACATTGTTTGTTGTCATCTGACGCCATTTAGAAATTTTCTTCTAAAAATGTATGCAAGCTTTTAAGCACGTATTATAGATACTACTAGGTGTCTTTAACATCAGTAGCAATGTTATTTAAATGATTAGTTTTCTTATTAAATGAGTTTTTTTCGAAAATGTCATCTTTTAGTTCAATGTCGAGCATTAGTGCTTTTACCTTATATTAATGGCCAAAAAGAACATGACAAATATTTACACAAATACAGATAGCGGACCACAGAACAAATGAATATACTAGAAGAGGTGTCGAGCAGCAAGTGCAAGATACACTGTGTCGCCTAGACGCACACATTAACGATCAATAATATTATACACACATAACGAAGTCTTTCCTGATTCGTCCAAAGGATGTAATGTATATAAGTTCAAAAAGCCACTTACAATGTTACTAAATACAACCTTATACCTTTCAACTAAGGTAGGGTTTCACTTGCATATTTGTGTTCGTGGACAGTTTCTTCGAAAACCTTAGGGATGTCGTGAATTTGACATTTATCGATTATAATTATGTTACTTTAATTTTTTAATTAATTATTTATTTGACTGATACTCTGATATCCTTTCATTTTACCTTATAATATTTTTTTTATTTATTTACCTTTAATATATATATATATTTAATATATATAAAATAAATTATATTTTTGTGTGTTTAGGCATACATATTTCAGAAACTTTAAATAAATAAAAAACGACTGCGCATTTTCGAAAGTTCTCTACCACCACCGGTTCTTTACGTCCACATCGTACAGGAAGCCGTTGGATTAATGGCTAACTAACTTATATTACTAAAAATATGTCACGTTTATTATTTAGTTAAAAGTACTTACATGCTATCTTTTTTTTAATCAAATCTGTTTTATTTGTCTGGTAGCTGTAAAATTATGATATATGAAATATTTATAAACTTTTTATTAAAACATTTATTTTCAAATATTTCTCCAAAATAATTTTATATAAAAATTTTGCGAATAAACAAAATCATATATTGTTTTAAAAACCATAGTACAATATAAATCGTACTACGATACTAAACATAAAATCACTGTAAAAATCAATATAATCGAAAAGTTTAACATTACGATATCGATTGAATTTGTCTACATCCCTATGTCAAATAATTGTAAACATTACTTTTATTAAATATTTTCGTGCCAAATGTTTTGAAATATTCCCGCAGGAAACGCAATTCATTGCGTGCTCTCGTGACAACTATGCAAATGATACTTAAATTTAATACGTAATGTATGATTATTTCAATAGATTAGAATATAACGGTTTTCATGTGTTTTACATAATACTTTTTAGTTTTTTGTTATATTGCTTAAAAACAAAAGTTTTGAGATTATCGATGATACGATATGTTTCCTTTGAGTAAAATGTAGTCCTTGCTTTGTTTTCAGCACGTAATTATTGCACAGTTCGGCATGGCAATGATTTTTTACGCAGCTACGTTCCCAACGAAAGTTATACGTGTATTAAAGCGTTCAGTTGATGCCAGCAGACCTATTAGAGGTATCGGCGCTTAACTTCGGCGCGCCTACCCCGCCTACATAACAATTCTACTTGTTCTGTGTAGCGGACTAACTATGTTAATCTATAGTGTAGTCTATAGTCTAGCCAACATTCTCAAGGCTAAGAATTTGATTCTTAAAATTATCCACTTACATTTTATTCAATTCAAAATAGCTGAAATTCCATCTAACAAAGAACCTATACTACTTAATACTCGTAATACTAATAAACTTAATACTCTTAATAATACTACTTAACAAAGCGAAAGTTTGCAAGTATGGATGGATGGATGGATGTTTGTTACTCTTTCACGCAAAAATTACTAAACGGATTTGGATGAAACTTTACAGTAATATAGCTTATACATCAGAATAACACATAACCGACATATACGCGGGCGGAGCCGCGAGCAAAAACTAGTACTTCATATTTATTAGCTGGAATTTCAGCGATTTTGCATCGGATATAATAATTAGAAACATCGATGGAAGCAATTACCCGGCGCAGTAGCTGCATTCCGACTGCGCGTCAGCGTCATCTCGAGCTTGTGTATACGCATAATTTTAATGTTATTAGAAAGTTGCAATTTGGATGATTATAGAGGGGAGGGGTCGTCGACCGGCAATTCTTTTAGCAGTCCTTTAAGAAATAAAATACGTAATACTGATAAGCATTGTAATTGTTACAGCATCACTACTTCAGTATGAAAAAAAGAAAAAAGGTTATGTAGTCTGACTAAACGGTAGAAAGATTTGTAAGACTGCACAGTTGGCCTAGTGGTTTAGGTGGTCGCCATGCCGCTTGCCAATTCGCCAAGTGTTGTGGGTTCAAATCCTACACGGGACAACACTGTGTGTTGTTACTGTATATATTTACTGTATATGTAAATTGTTGTTCTGAGTCTGGGTGTTAATTGTGTTCGTTTCATGTATGTCTGTAAAGTCCCCCGCGACACAGGATGTTTATTCCTAATGCGGGAGTTGTCTTTAAAAAAAAAAATTGTATAAAAAAACATATTACATGTGCAAATCATTTTTGGAATAATATTAAGCTAGTTTGAGTGTTGAGCTTAATGAATGACGTGTCAAACAGAAATTATATACTTATGTAGCTACAAGTCGAGACAAAAAATTATTTTATTTTGACTTAGTACAAAGAAAAGACATGTGCAATGATATTATATAAAAAAAGTTGTATTAAGTACTTATATATAAAAAAAGTGTTGTTTTAAAATATAATTGCATATTATGTGTATTTTCACACTTGTAACTTAAGGGTCTTTTACATTCCCTATAAAATTAACAGTTGTAAAAATCTTGCACCATGAATTGCCAAAGAAACCACCAATTAATAGGTCTTTACCTATGAAATTGCCGTTTTGTATGCAATAAGTGAAAGTACTTATTTTTTCAAACTTTTTTATTTCTGTTATTCGAAGTAATCACCCATGCAATCGACGCATCTTTGCCAACGCATTGGCAGTTTATTGCCCTTCTTTTAAAAATCAGCTGGACGGAAGGCAACAAACTCTTCAAAGGCATTTTGTACTGCCTCTCGGGAATTGAATTTTTTACCCACTAAAAAGTTGTCTAAATTTTGGAAAAAGTAATAGTCGGTAGGTGCAAGGTCTGGTGAGTATGGCGGATGAGGGAGAGCTTCCAACCCCAGCTCTTCCAGCTTGTTTGTTTGTTGCCTCCCGTCCAGCTGATTTTTAAAAGAAGGGCATCAATAAACTGCCAATGCGTTGGCAAAGATGCGTCGATTGCATGGGTGATTACTTCGAATAACAGAAATAAAAAAGTTTGAAAAAATAAGTACTTTCATTTATTGCATACAAAACGGCAATTTCATAGGTAAATACCTATTATATATTACTAGTTGTAGCCCGCGGCTCCGCCCGCGTATATGTCGGTTATCGCAGCTATTTGCTACTTCCATGATGTGTTTCACGATTATTTCATTCTGCATAATAAAGTATTAATTTTATTTTACATATACAGTAAATGTTAAGATTTCCGAATACAAACATCACAAGAACCACCTCGGTGCTAATGAGCAACTTTTAAAGTCGTCACCAAAATCGAAAGATCTTGTATCAAGCGATTTTCATTCTAATTGCAGATTGAGCGTGTTTATAAATATGTTTAACTTTGTGCATAACAAGATCCTCCACTTTAAGTTTTGCACTTGCATGCATTCGTATAACTGAGAATAGTGTTTTTGAATCTCGATGATGCTCATTACATATAAATTTTCAAAGCCTGGACAGAACGGCAATCTCTTCGTGGGAAAATACATCTATACTAATATTATAAACGCGAAAGTTTGTAAGTATGGATGGATGGATGGATGTTTGTTACTCTTTCACGCAAAAACTACTGAACGGATTTGGACGAAACTTTACAGTAATATAGCTTATACATCAGAATAACACATAGGCTACTATTTGCCGCGATGATCGACATATACGCGGGCGGAGCCGCGGGCAACCATTAGTGTATAATATAACAATCGTCCATACAATTACTTTCTTAAAAAAAATGCCATTGGAATCTACAATCTTAAAAAATGCTTGCCTTAAATATAGGTCAAGTAACTGCCTTGAACACTGTCTTGAAAAAATATTAAATTTCCCGAGAGAGTTTATAAATAAACTAGACATCGAGCCGCCTTGTGCTTAATTACATTACTAGTTCTATTTTTAAAGAAAAGAAATGAATATACAAAAAGAGATCGAACAAAATCTGCGAGTTGGTAAAAGTTATGCGATTAGTAAGCTTTATAAACTAGCATTAACGTCAATGATGGAACATTATGACCGTATCTCTAGTCATGAAAATTCCAGACTTCGATATTTTTAGTGCTATCGTAGATATCGCTGACGCTCACGTGATAAACACCTATTTCATTAATTTCAACACAGGAATTGTATTACATTTTCTAGGTGCAGCATTGATTAGACAGAATCAGTAGGTAGTTAGTAAATTGAACCTACATCTGTTATACTGTGTCCATTCTTTTATTTTCTTTTTAACCGACTTCCAAAAAGGAGGAGGTTCTATGTTCCACTGTATGTATTTTTTTTATTTTTTTTTTATGTATGTTCACCGATTACTCCTTCAATTGTGGACCGATTTTGAATATTTTTTTTGTATTCGAAAGGGTATGGTCCCGAGGTGGTCCCATTGCCAGCATATCAGGATCTGATGATGGGATCCCAGGGAAATCGAGAGGAACCCTCATTTTTTATAGGCACATACTATGTTTTTCGTATATTTTCTGAAGTTACACCGATATTTGCGTCTGATAGTCATCATTTTATGATGATGAGCTGATGATGTAAGGCACAACTCCTTAACGGTTAGGAGTTGAAGGATAAATCTTTAAATATCATATGAATATGTGTAACCTTTAGTCGTATTCTTTCAAATTATTTAGGTAAGCTGATGATGGAAGGTACAACTCCTCAACGGTTAGGAGTTGGGAGGATAATTCTTTCAATTTCATACGTATTTAAAGACCTTCAGTCGTATACTTTCAAGTTATTTAGGTGAGCTGATGATAGAAGGTTAAACTCTTCAACAGTAAGGGATTAGAGGATGATTTTAATATTACACGTACGTATAGACCTTAATTTGTATTCTTGATGATGAAATTTGATGAAATAGTTCAACTTACTACTTACCTACGATTGTTTGCACTAAAAACTGAAAAAATAAACTTTTTATAAAAAAAAAACCGACTTCCAAAAAACATCCAACGAAAACTCTCTGCCAAAAAAACACTTAAAAGCGTAAAATAAACTGATTCTTCATAAATTGCCTATACCTAATTCTTTATTCATTTAAATAGTAGTATTATAATGTGTGCGAGGTACCTAAAATCTGTGTGAAGTCGGAGTTTGGAGAGTTGAAGTCTGTTGTAAGCCAAAAAGAATACAAACGAACAAATACAAAAGTCTAAGCGATAGTCACTTGGCACCGACTTCAAACAGATTCTAGGTACCTAGCACACATTATAATACTACTATTTAAATGAATAAAGAATTAGGTATAGGCAATTTATGGAGAACCAGTTTATTTTACGCTTTTAAGTGTTTTTTTGGCAGAGAGTTTTCGTTGGATGTTTTTTGGAAGTCGGTTTTTTTTTCGACAGCTCACGTCTATAAATTACCGTTTTTTTTCTTCGGAATAATGTACTACAGTAATGTCGTACTTTATTGACGGTGACGGTACTTTAGTGAAGTGCCCTGTGCATAACAAACAACCACAGACTATAAAACAGTTTTTGAAATACGATAAATCGATCATATAATAAAAATAATTTGACTTCATGTAAGTATTTTTACTGTACATTTAATAAAAAAAGGAAATACAAATAGTATCTATGACTCCAAGATTAATTATTTGCAAGGAATTAAGTCGAAATCTTGGAATTTAGGATCAAACCAAGAGTAAAGAATAATACATCTGTTCATTCATCTAATTTACTTGTTTATTATTTATATTTTTGTTTATTTCTTACGTAATATAAAAATCTAATAAAGGAATAATTAATATTAAACTAAAAATATTTGATTAAATCGATTGAAAGTTCTTCATAAATAAAATTGCAAATCGAATCTGTAATGTGTGAGGCCGTCACTAAAATCGAAATTTCTTGAACTGTCAAAAAGAAAATAAAGGAATGGACAGAGTATAGCAACTGATTCTGATAGATAGTTGATTGCGAGATTTTATTAAATAGCATAAAGCATAGCATAGCAATAGTGCAGGATTCCGGGTATTATTTTTACCATTTATTACTATCAAGCTATTTTTTTGGTGAATAGCTTCATTTTGATGAAAGCCACAACTTTTACTCTTTCAAAAATTCTCGATTGTGGTAATTAACACAGGTTCACGGAATAAATGTAGATTTGAGGATTCTTCAAAATTTATTACTGTGTTTTTTTTATTACTTAAATCTCATAAAAAATATTGACATTATTCAAAAAATGTTTGTCCAGCAAAATGTATAGTTTGATGAAAGAGTCCCCAGCTTCCAATATGTATCAATAACGAGTGCATCAGACATGATTACTGTTGCTAAGTTAATATTTATATAATTGAACAACCACATTCTCCTACAAATTGCGTGGTACATTATATCAGTCCTCCAGTCCAGTGCAACGCTCCGATGATGAATAACCTACGACTCAAAATTATGGTCCTTTGATCAAAAGGCCAACCCAGACCCTGTATTTAACTCGCTATGATTCTAAAACCACTTCCACGGTTTGTTTCGGTGTTTCTATCTAGAATGATTCTTAGGAAATACCAGCGCCTTCTAGTAGTATAGTCAGACTTGTAAAAATGTATCTTAATTTCACTTCAATGCAATGCAAAACGATAAAATGATAGTAAAATTTATTTATTATATGACAGTTTTCTTAAGTTGAGCATTTCTTTCTTCTTCATTTTAAAGGTAAGGAATAGCCAACACGTGTAAGCGCTGTGTCATGCTAGTTTGAATCTGATTCATAATTCATAATCGAAGAAACGTTGACTCCAAAGTTGAACACGTTGGAACTTGTACTGAAGCCCATTAATTTTTAGTGTTCGAGTTTGCAAAAACATGTTATTGACGTAACGAACAAAATACGTATTGTGCGTAACAACGAATTAGATTTTTTAATACCAATACAATTACCTCCGTATAGCATAACATCAACTGAAAACTGACAATGCACTTAAGTAAGTTTTAAGTAACGTTAATAACGATTTTGAGTTGCATGTTAATCCTCAGATCGAGTCTTGTACTTAAGTGTCGACAACTTATACGATACTGACGAAAAGTAGATGTTTCTAAACCTGTGTGTGCGTTAACGCGTGTGTTTACTTGGAACTACGCTACTTTTTTTGCTTCAACAAGAACAAGGCCGTACGTTATCTACCTTTTTTTATTTGATCTGAGTGTTAATCTTAATTGATATAAATGCAATTAAATGCGAAAAAACGCAGTATGCACTGTGATAATTGGTTACAGCCTAAATAAAAAGACAGGCTTAAGCGTTTGCTGAGGAAATGTTACTTAATATCAATAAAAGTTCACCCTCCATTTTAATACAATCGATGTTAGGGGTACAAGACAATAAACTGAATAAAGAGTAAAGAAATTTACGTGGTACGAGCTGGTGCGGTACCATGACCTTGGTACGCTCTTTTGCAAAATGAACTACAAACTAATTGATGGGTATATTCTTAGATTATAAACACAAGGTTAACTACAAATACAAGCTATAAGTCAACATTGCATTTATCTTCAAGTTATATTCACATAATCAAATATCTAACATTTTTAAATTTTTAAGAAAAAATAATATCGCCCAGACAACGAGGTAGTGTCTAAAAGCAAATGCACTCAAAGCATAAAAGCAATGTTTTGAGTTTGTGTACTCCAAAGTACAGAGTATCTTTCCACGAAATATAAAATTACTAGCTGTTGCCCGCGAATCTGCCCGCGTGTATGTCGGTTATCGCTGCAAATAGTAGCCTATGTGTTATTCTGACGTGTAAGTTATATTACTGTAAACTTTCATCCAAATCCGTTCCAAATAGTTTTTGCGTGAAAGGGTAACAAACATCCCTTACATACATACTTACAAACTTTCGCTTTTATAATATTAGTAGGAATTAGGATAGTTATAACCAATTAATAGTATGTGTATACAAATATCTAGCGATTAATCTACGCTAGGGGGAATCCAAACCAGCCTTCAGTAGCTCCTTAATCAATATATTTGTCGTGTCCTTGTACGAATACGTTGGAAATTTATACGAGATTAGAATATTCCATCAAGTCTTCATCAAGTTACATCAAGCAGATATAGAATACAGCTTCGCCAAATAGTGATTATTGTACTTACGATATAAAACCACTTGTCTAGCAAGGGTGTGTAAATCACCACTATGACTACCAGACGAGCTTAACGCCTAAACAAAGATTTAACCTAACAGATTTCGAGAAATGTAAGTAGAATAATTGAATTGCATTCAACCAAAATTAAATTTCAATGGAATGCAGTATCTAAGTACTTAAGTAATAGGCGCCAACGGGGCATCTACATTGTATCGGACGGCGACAGAGTTTATGTAAATCTTCATTCATTCATTGCAAATAAGCACCGACCATATCTAAACAGAGGTAATAAGGTGCGCCGAACATGATTATCATAAAGCGTATGATACCGACTACAATTTCATAGCAATAACGTTTTAGTAAAATCATAGCCAAGTCTTGTTAATTGTTTTATAAATACACATTTATTATAGAGGGTAAATTACTGTATATATATACAGTAATTTACCCTCTATAAATACTGTGTGATCGCGCCTTTAGGTAATGTTACGTGTGTAACTTAAAATCACGATAACGTTACTATATTTGGGATTTTCGATTTCTTTCATTCTACATCTACATTATTATGCAATATATGGGATTCAGTTTTTTCGACATCAGTTTTTTTAAATAAAATTTTATAAATTTTTATATTACTTAATGTAATACTTAAAACATGATAAAAAATAATGACAATTCCACTAAGTACTATGATTTTCTTTTAGTTTTTTTTTTAATACGGTAGGGACACAAGGTAACCGGTTGCCAGTCAAAATATACCCGCAAATAGTTTTTATTAAAAAAATGGTAATTAGGTAAGTAATTTTCCAAAAAAAAATCGTTCATGTTGTTAAATAAAATATCATTCTTTTTTTATGGAATAGGCGGGCAAACGGGCAGACGTATTGCCTGATGGTAAGCGATTACCGCCGCCCATGAACACCCGCAACACCAGAGGCGTCACAAGTGCGTTGCCGGCCTTTGGGGGATGGGTATGGATCTCCGGTATCCTCACTCACTCGGTAAAACACAGCGCAAGCGCTGTTTCACACAGGTTTTCTGTGAGGCCGTGGTATCACTCCGGTCGAGCCGGCCCATTCATGCCGAAGCGTAGCTCTCCCACGGTTCCTATTACAGCAAAGTACCTATATAGAAAATTTTAGAAGCCATGGGTGCTGTTGCTATTCTGCCGCAACTACTTATCAGCCAGAACCAATGGCTTTTCAAATTTTCTACATATATTGCTGTAATAGGAATGTTTTTTTTTTGTTTAACAATATGAACGAAATTTCTTTATTAATTACTTACCATTTTTTAATTGAAAATATTAGCGGGTACTTTTTGACTGGCAACCTGTTTACCGATGTATTGTCTTATTCAAAACATAATGTAAAAATTTTAGTTTGAGTATATACGTGATGAACGTATGGATTCTGCAGCCGGATCTTAGACTATAATAGAAAACTGAGACCGATAACAACTATTCAAATATTCTAGGATTTCATCTTGCTATTAGAATTTGACATTAGAAGATCTTAGTTCAACAGGTTTGGATAATTAATAATAATAATATATTTTATGAGTGATGAATCATTGCGACAATTTGTTAAAACTACTTAAATGCTAATAAAGAACATGAGTACCGTTTTCAAATTTGTATTAGATTACAATCAAAACTTTAATTACTCTTATTGCAATTCGCTTGCTTCGTAACTGAGTAGAGCTGGGTATTAGAACACGTTCGTCGTACATATATTTGGATAAATATTTCTTGTTGCTCTTGTGTACGTGTATATTATATACATAATATTATATAAGCATGTATAAAATGTTAATGTCTAATTATGTAAAATCATATTGTAATGTCTTAATCAACACACCTATTACTTACTAACTTTTATTCATTTCTTTTCTTGAGCTTGAAGTAAAAAACTACCAGACAAGCTGTTACTTTTACTTTTATTACTATTTGTATACTTTTATAACTATTAGAGATCATAGTAACTTTTAAACTTTCGCGTTCCATGATATAATAATTATTATTTTTACGGGAATTAACGCGATCACTTAATTCAAGGTATTACATACCTCTGTTTTGCCCGACTTTTCGACCAGGTTCTACTGGCCGTGGTCACAGGCTGACTGTCATTCTGTGACCACGGCCAGTAATTCCCGTAAAAATAATAATTACTATTAGAGATCGCCTAGTTTCGATCATGGTTTATTACTGCTTATTAAAATAGAAGTATTAATTTTATTGACCAGTGTAATTTGACCCATTCTAAACCATGGCAGTTTGTCATTATATGTCTGTAAAATATTTGATGAAGTATTAGTTTAAAAAAATTATTTAACGCTTTATGCACAAAAATGTTGAAAGTTATTACCAATTTCAGCTTTCTGCAATTATTTGTATAAAATTAAAGTATTCCAAATTTCACGCAGACAATTTGACGAAGTTTTCTAAAAATTACGTACAAAATAATTCTCCTAACTTAAATTGTTGTATAGATAAAATTAGTTCTGATAATGTCATTACAAACTCAGCTACCTACGTATTTAAAATTACTAACCTCATTATTTATCAACGATAAGTACGAATTCAATGTACGTAACGGTGAATTGGTATACAAAATCTATAAATAGAAGTGTAGATACTTCAAACCACTTTTTCCTGCGAGCGGAACGATAAGCAAAAAGTTTGAATGTCAATCGTCGAAAGTAAACTTGATATTTGCCTGTTAGATATATTTAGCGGCGCTTTATTAAAATAGTACCATGAAATAATCGTAGCAGGTATGTACATATCTATACTGTTTTGCTTCAATATACACCCTTGATTATATACAAGGACTGTGACCATAATGGTGGGTACCAGGACCTAGCATAAGATTTTGAATCACAATTTACATGAATAGGAAAAGCCTTAAATTTTAAGCTCCCAAACGCCAACCGACTACGAAAGTACCTGCTTATGGATTTTCTATGGCAAAAAGAACTACTAGTGAGGCAAGGAGGTAACGGTATACAATCAAGTAGGCGATTCTTCGTCATCGGCATTATAAAAAAGATAGGTAGGTACTTCTACTTTTTTTTTGCTTCACTGAATCCATTGTACAAGTGGCAAAAAATGACTAATCCCTTGGTCATACAAACTCAGTAAGGCTTCTATAATAAATATTTGAATTTGGAGTTTATCTACGCTAATTGATCTACCTTTATAAAGACAATGACTACATGATAAAACGATGACAATATACCTATGTGAAAATGGTATGATACATTTGATATTTTCTGATATTGGTGGTGGAGTCAATCCAGCTCCTAGCAGCTGGATTGTCTCACTTAGAGCACAGAAGCCTTTTGGCGCATCCACAGGCCTATAGGAGGATTGATGTGATACACTGTTCTAGTATTAAGCTTCGAAAATGCATGCCAACCTGAAATTTTCGACTCACTTGTATTTTTCATTGTCAAGGATACTTAAAATGTTCCTAAGTACTACGCTAAGCTACTAAGCTATTTTATAAACTTAGGTACATTATACATATAGATACAATTAACATACGATTATTATATTCTAGTCGAGTTATGTGCTATATACAGGGAAAGATATGGATCAAAAACAATAACATTACATTTTGTCAACATGTAGTAATAAATTTGCAACATTACTAAAATAAATATTCGATAACAACACGAGATGAAATATAGAGCTTTGGTTTAAATTTACACCAAAAGCGTGAAAGTACGTCCAAGAATAAATGTCTATTAAGAATCTTTAAAAATATTTAAATGAAATGTAGTGGCTATATTTTGGAATCATTAATATCTCAGCCTCGAATCGAAATTGATGAATGTTTAAATAATGGTTAATAACATACATTTATTGAAATAAGAACTTTTACCAATGTGTATCTATTAAATACATAGAGATGAAATACAAAAAGTGTATGTTACTGTAATCATCTCGTTATGCAATTTCAGTACGACACTAGGATCTAGTGCACGCTTAAGATGGTTGAAAGGTTATTTTGGTGTGTAGGTAAAACGTTATTATTTTTTGTTCATTATTAGTTGTCCGCAGATTATTCAGACATTCGCTAAATCAGACTCCAATAGCGAAACTAACTACATACTTTCTATTTATAAAGAGTAATATCGTATCAATTTTTAGGCTTGACCGGCAGCTCGGCGAGAGGAGAGGGGAGACGGTGCCAATGAACTTGGCGATGCCGCCGGGAAAGCAAATGCAGCCTCGCGCCACTGGGTCATACAGGTACTGTCGCGGAACGAACATTCCGCGAACACCTTCGCGTGCACCATAAATTCATAAAGGCTGCGTATGAAACAACTACAACGTAATTTAGCCGCCTTAAACATTGTTGCTTGAATTTTCACTGGGCGTATAATACAATCAATAAAGCGTGGCGTTTGAATTGCAAATATCTTTACAAAATACAACGACTAAGTAGATATATTCCCACGTCTATTAGTTCTAAATGCGAAACTCGATTGAGGGCATCGCTTCGGGTTGGTACGAGTCAAATGCCTTGTGAGATAATTTAAGCTCGGTCAAACTGATTTTAAGCGCAAATAAATGCTTTATAGCAATTGTAACGCAATAAATTGTAAGGATGATACTTACATTAATTAAAACTGGCAAGATGCCATTCTAAGGACGTTTCCGGCAAGTGTCAGCTACTGCCATTTCGTTCTGGCGACGCCTGAATTACAATTGCAAGTAACGAGGTTCTGCCGTGCGTCATTTTACACCGCAAGAATCGTATTTTGAGAAAAATTAAGTAAACATAAAAAACCGATGTTGAAAGGTTTACTTTAGATTTAAACTTTGAAGCAGACGTAGAATCGTGAATAGATAGAACAAGTATAGAAAAGCATATTGGCCTGTAATGTAAAATTAAATTATATTTACATCACCATCAGCCTATCGCAGTCCACTACTGGACATAGGCCTCCCCACACAAGTTAAGTTATTTACTACATATTTAAAAGGGAGCGAACAAATGAGGCAACAGGAAACTTGTCATGTCACGTGGCAGCTTTACCTTGTAGAATTCGTCAAATATTCAAGGACATTGAGACTATAAAGCAAAACCTGACATAAGCACGACATAATAAGACTTCAGATTTTATTTATTGCGACATTACCAAGTTAATCCATGTGGGTTATTATTTTTCTTTTTTTATGTTTCACCCTGAGAAAATGACTCTACTCTGCCTGATGGAAAGCATAAGCAGAATCCAAGAGTAGTGGCCACACATACTGCGAATGCAGACAATGCTACAATGCAGCATGGTGACCCATACCATGGTGGGCTAGTAATGCTTCTGCATCATTGGGCCTCCGGTTTCGCACTCACCAACGAAATACGACAGCACGAGTGTTGCCATTTTACGTTGATTTTCATTGCGAGGGTAGTACCGCCCCGGTCGAGCCGGCCCGTTCGTGCTGAAATCAGCGTGGCTCTACTACCTTGGTTAACAAACTGAAAAGCTTTTATCAAACGTAAACCTTTCTGCACCGATGGAAAACTAGATCTCATGCGGACCATGCGGTATATATACCTTATCTAAACTTATAGACCTCCCACTAGTTGAGCAAATAATATTGAAACAAAAAACTTGTAAAGTTAATTTTTAATATTAATTAATGTAATGTAGTATATATATAAGTAATATAAGATGAAAGTAAATACACACAGTACATAAAATGTTCAAGTGAAAAGAAATAGAAGTTTAGAAAGCTAGACTAACAGCGAATATGTCAAAATTTAAAGAAATAGACAATTTAAAGTTTATGACAATTACTTAATATTTTTTGTGTTCTAAAAATCATTTTCCAATAAAATGAGCAGTTTCTTTCTAACCATGAAACCTGAAGTGAAATTTATTGCTTTCTAGTGGACACTTAATTTCCTTAAGTATGGACAATTAAACAGCAGCATGGATAATATAATTAACAGTTAGTTACAATAATATACTAGACTGGCTCGTATATCGTTCATTGTCAAGTTTATAACGTTTTGAAACAAAGAACGATAACGAACGGTTTATAATTAGAAATATTGTGTAGCGCAGAGGTCAATACGCAACGCCTCGCACTTACCGAAGGTTCTCAGATATATATTTGATACTAATTCTAAGGATCCAACTGCACTGTGTAATTAAACTGCGACGTTAATTCAGTGAAAGTAAAATCATAGAGCTTTTAATTTAGATTAATACTTTAATATGATAAAGTTACTTATTGCCATTTAACGAGCTTTGTGACGCCTGCTACTGTTTCTGTTGATTCTACTGATTCTTAACCTAAAGTATTATTTCTTACATTTTTTTCATGATAGAGGATGGAGGAAAGTTTTAGTTTTTAAACATAAGCAAAATAATGATAACTTTTTCGGGACAAAAAGTTTTTAAGGTAAGGACAATTAAATTCTAACATGTCTCGCGTCTCTGGTTCTAGAATTAAATACACATCGTCTGTAAAATTTGCGATTTAATGCGATTAATGTGTTTCTGTCTTTAAAAACAATTAAAGTATAAAAACCATGTCGTGACGGCAGTAAATTTTTACACCAAGCAAGTTTAAAGCTTTGTGCTAAAGATTACCTATCCTATTTAACCACGAGCAAGAAGCAAGGACCAGCATTAGTCAAGTTAAATGAGTAATACGATAAGTAATAAACAAAAATAATTGCGAATATCAATTGTCTGGTAAATTAACACTGTCTCGGCCAATTTGATTACATTTTAACGCTTGTCTGCCACAGTTGACAGTTGTTAGATTATGTAAAAATAATAACGTATACACAAGAAAGATAAATATCAACATTTTCGTATTGACGATGAATTATTGCAGTTTGTTTAATTTTTAGCAACATAACGCTTGATTGTTTGATTTAGTAAACTAGTTGGTGGGTAGATAATCGTATATTTAAATACTTTAGAGGTCACAACACTAATTAGTTGGCGTGGAAGTATGTAAAGAATGCACGCGAGATTCACTGACTTCCATCGTGTTCTTGACTGATATAATTCGCACGAAACTTGCTCAAACTGTTGTATTCACCAGTTTTCCACAGGCAGTGTACAGTCGCGAAATTTGAATCCGTTTAGTAGTTTCGGCGTGATGCGCGGCCAAGATACCGACAGACAGACAGACGGACGGACAGACAGACAGACAGACAAAAATGAAAAAAAAAAATAGTTTTGGCTTCAGTATCGATTATAGAGAGCCCCCAAAAAAAAAAATTCTAAATATCTTTAATGTATAGAATTGGACCTGTTACATTTTTATTATAAGTATAGATATAACTAAGTTGTGAAAATAACTACACGACTAAAGAATTTGATGAAAGTAAATGACAATTAAAAACTAGATCGTAAATGTGAAACCGATTCAAAAATTTATAGCTCGTTTTAATGTTGCTGTACACCATGTTTAATTGCAATAAATCACTATCTTATCGATTTTCACAATTGTTAATAATTTTCATATCACTAAAAATGGTTCGTTGAGCTGTTATTTATCATTGCCCATTATCAGTCAACAAACTTTAATAGAAACGACTATAATAATTATTGAGGTCCCATCCTTTGTAAATTGTATTTCATTGCATTTTAAATAATTTATAGAATACTAGCTGATCCGGCAAACGTTGTTTTGCCATAAAAAAAATTGGGGTATAAAAAATAGATGTTGGTTGAATCATCAAACCTATCCGATATGCACACCAAATTTCATAAAAATCGGTCCAGCCGTTTTAGAGGAGTATGGTAACTAACATTGTGGCACGAGAATTTTATATATAAGATAAAGTGCATCAACTTTTAGAGCCAAATCAATTTAAAGTACTTTGATGTTTGAATAACATTAAATAAATATTGGCTTCTTTAACATAACAAACACAACACGTCATTCGATTTAATTCTCTTTGACACTATAGTTACTTGATATTGCGCAGTAATCGATCTTTTATCGTTGATCGAAATACTGCAGAAACAATTCGCAAAAAACGGCGTTTGCACGAAGCACGTGATGAAAAAGAAGTCAGACAGGGCGATGGTTGCGCAGCCCTGGACGTCCTTGCGAGACGCGCCATCGTCACGCACAGTCGGCCCACAGCTGTTTTGTTTGACAACAAGCTAACGCGATATGCCGTATGTTATCACTGTATAATAATAAATTAATGACAGCACACCACAACTACAGTAACACGTTGATCAATGTTCCACGTTTTTTTACCCATAGCTTACACTAAACATCTTTAAAAAAATGTTTAGCGTACTGTTGTAATGATGATTTTGAATTATGAAGTAATCTATATATATAAAAGAGTAAGGTGACTGACTGACTGACATACCCAGAGATCAACGCACAGCCCAAACAGCTGAACCTAGAATCCTGAAATTTTGCATGTAGGTTCTTTATATAACGTAAGTGAGCACTAAGAAAGGAATTTTCGAAATTCCACCCCTAAGGGGGTAAATCAGAAGATGAAAGTCTGCGTGAGCGAAGCTGCGTGTAAAAGCTAGTAAGTAATATAAAACAAATCGGATAATTAAAATAGAATTTAGTTTTGTAGGTGGAAATTAGCTGCACCTTAAAAATGCAAAGTTATCAACTTATGCATTGTAGTTTATACACATTTTTTGGGAAAAGAAGATATAGTGAGGTTTATAATCCCGATACTGGGCACGGTACCCTTAAGATATAATAATATGTAATTAAGAAGTTACCAATTAACCAATATAATGTTTTAACAAGGCGTATCTCAAAAATTACGTAACGCTTGTAATCTCAATATAATCAAGGAGTCATAAAATGGCCAAACTTGTTCTGAACATATAAATTACTAACTTGTAAAACACGAACATGTTTTCGTCTCCAAATGGCTGCTTTATTTGACAGTGTGAGGCGAATAGATCGCAGACAAGAAAGCATTTTGTGCATATACTTTCACCAAAATAAGCACGCCAATAGGTTGCATTGCAAGATGAAAACGTACACACTAACTATTCTCTTGGCTTGTAAATTGTAAATCCATCTTCTAAAGTCAAATTCAGTATTTACAGCTAGGGCAATAATAATAGAAATTTCAGGCACCTAGACTTTAAAGCCCCACCTCATAATATACCTGAGATAAGTGTATGTAACTAGGTTATAAATCGACCATGCTCGCACGGTAACGTCAAATTAATCGATCTTTGTTCTGATTCTTGAAGTTATAAGCCGATATTAGTACCACGTTGACATGAAACATTGTGTGCAATTATTAAACACTAGCTGTTACCCGCGGCTCCGCCCGCGTGTATGTCGGTTATCGCTGCAAATAGTAGCCTATGTCTTATTCTGATGTATAAGCTATATTACTGTAAAGTTTCATCCAAATCCATTCAGTAGTTTTTGCGTGAAAGAGTAATAAACATCCATCCATACAAACTTTCGCGTTTATAATATTAGTAGGATGAACCGTGTAATATTGAATGAATATTTAGGCGTAGTCAGATTTAGATAAGCTTATGTACATGAATTTGTTTGAAAAAGAAAATAATTACTAGCTTTTCCCGCGGTGCCTATGTTCATGTCACTGATCCAATAAAGAAATATGCTGAATCAAAGTATTTCATGCAATTAGATTTAATTAGAATAGGTTCAGCGGTTTAACCGTATAAACGTAACAGACAGACAGTTTTGCATTTTACTATTACTAGCTGTGCCTCGCAATTCGCAGAATTACCTGCTGGTTTTGTTGCTTTTGAATCCGATATTATTTACTGTTGCATTGGTTTTAATTTTGATCTAAAATAGGTGTGATTTATTTTCTATTTTTTGTTTTCTAAACTAAAAGAACCATATGCCTCGGTGGCGCAGTGGTAGCGTATGCGACTGCCGTGCATGAGGTCTCGGGTTCGATTCCTGGGTCGGACCAAATGTTTGTATGATCTGCAAATATTTGTTTCGGAGTTTGGGTGTTTTCTATGTATAATATGTATATATTTACAAAAAAAAGTATATATGTATTTATATCAGTTGTTTAGTACCCATAACACAAGCTCTGCTTAGCTTGGGACTAGATGGCGTTGTGTGTTAGATGTCCGAAATATTTATTTATTTTATTCCCTACTTAATTAAAATTACGGAATACGGAAAATCGTTCATATTTATTTACGCATTTTGTGTGTGTGTGAACCTAATAAAGCAGATACTATGGACGCGAGTATTAGGTGCCTACATTATGAAATTGGCGTTTTGTATGGGAGGAATATAAACTAGTTTTTTTTTGGAAAATATATTTAACTAATTAAAGTATGTACCATTGTTATCTATGCACTTTTGCCATCTCATAGGTAGTTAATTGATACCTTTACTAAAAATAAATAAACTCTCTCTAAAGGCGGTTTGGATTGCTACATCGGAGATTGTTTTTTTCTTGTAAGAAGTCATCCAAATTTCGGAAACAATGGTAATCTTTTGGAGCAAGGTCCGAGGAGTACGGTGGATGTCGCAGCTCCTCTAGTTCAGCGGCCGTCTGTTGTGCAGTGTGTGGTCTAGCGTTGTCCTGAAGCAGCAGTGGCCTAGAGTGATTCACCAGCCTCGATTCTTCCATCATGATTTGCGGTTGCTGACAATAGATATCTGCCGTAATCGTTTGACCAGATTTAAGAAAGCTGTAGTAAACGACACCGGCACTAGTCCACCAAACACAAGTAACTTTTTTAAGTAACTTGAGTATTTTCGCTTGGGGCCGGATTGAGCGAACCAGCAAACACGCGTCGACTCCTGCGTTTCATTGCTCAATCGATACAATAATGAAGGGAGAACTCTGAAGAACCAGCCAAATCCTACCCTAAGCGAAAATTAACTAAAGAAAAGTTACTTGTGAGTGTTTGGTGGCCTAATGTCGGTGTCATTTACTACAGCTTTCTAAAATGTGGTCAAATGATTACGGCAGATATCTTGACAATAGATATCTGCCATGCAGCCGATACTGCAAAACATGATGGAAGAACTAGCTGTTAAACAATCGAGGCTGGTCAATCGCTCTAGGCCACTGCTGCTTCAGGACAACGCTAGACCACACACCGCCCAATAGATGGCCGCTAAACTAGAGGAGCTGCAATTGGAATGTCTGCGACATGCACCGTACTCCCCGGTCCTTGCTCCAACAGATTACCATTTTTTCCGAAATTTGAATAACTACTTACATAGAAAAAAAAAAATCGATGTGGTAACCGCCTTCAGGAAGTTTATTGATTCTCGCCCCCAATGGTTTTTTTTAGTAAAGTGATCAATGAAATACCTATGAGATCGAAAAAGTGCATAGATAACAATGGTACATACCTACTTTGATTTATTAAATATACCTAGGTATTTTACTAAAAAAAACGACTTTATGTTCTTCCCATATAAAACGCCAATTTCATATGCACCTAATATTAATAAAACGCATTAATAGTTTATTTTGATAAAACTGGCAATATCAATTGATTTAGCATCTGTTTGCTACCTATTATTATTTTCAGTAAGTAGGTAGGTACACCTTTCTATTTTATTTTATTAGATTCGACGTTCATAATTAAAATGTTCAATTATTTTATTGTTTTAAAGAGATAGGGTCAGTTCAGATCATTGAGCTCGAATTTACGTTTTACACCTTTTGAGAACCTTGAATCTGCGAAATGGGTACCAGCGTTCAGGTGAGTAAGGGTAGAATTGGCATCGAATGACTTAAAGTAGCACAGGTAATTGCCTAAAATCAAGAGAGGTAGTAGGTATTTTACTTAGATATTTATTTTATTTTTATCTCTCACCTCTCACTAAACCACTGTTTGCACACAACTTGTTTCACTTTTCATGATTTTTATTGTGGTTCAAAAAAATAAAATTGCTGATGCGAATCAGACAATGCGTCACTAAAAAACAGCGAGAAATCTTGACAACCAATAAAATACCAATAGTTGACTTGACTGCTATATTTTGCTTCTGTGCCAGCAACAAAATAACATGGCTAAAGGGTTTACGGGTCTACATAAGCTCATGTTTTATGCATTAACTATACCGTTTAAGTATCTTGTTAATTATATTAAGTGACTTGAACTATTTTAAGCACAAATGGTATTTGCATGCATGTGAGCCGATCAGAGCGAATGGAAGGTTCGGGTTTCATGGCCTTGGGTTCTCTACTCGATTACCAACGTCGCCATTGACGTGAGCGCTGGCGCCTATACCAACTTCTCTGCGGCTTCGTGTTGTGAATACACGAGGAAGTGTTTAGTGCCGTTGATATATTCGCGGTTTACTCAGGGTTAAAAAAGAATGTGGTTTAAATTACCGCGTCAATTTCCCGTACAACATTTTTTATAATAGGTGACCACAATCAGCATCATCGCTTTGGAATTTAAAACCGTATTTTTTTTGCCAAATAATCATATTATTACAGTCTAATGTTTGGTTATTCTAATCCAATTCCTTTGTCGACTATGCAATAAAAAGTGTATTATCAGAGTCCAGACGAAAAAGAACGCACTATCGTCGCTTTTTTAGCCAGGGCGTAGATCGGGTGCGTTGCGCGTGAGTCACTCGGCGGCATACCGGCGCGCACCGTATGCTGCCGTACGTGTCAACCACCTATTTATGTCGCAGGACGAAAGCGCAAATAAACAGCATCAAAGGGACTTCGGATTCCGCTCGGCGACGGTGCGCGCACCAACCAAAAGTAACGAAAACAACCACCATTGTCTACGCATGAGTTATTTTCGCAAATAGATACAAGACACGCAACTTCCAGAAATATGCGCTCAACTTGTCGCTAACCAAACTGGCTAAGTTAAGAATTTGAATGTGCAAAGAAGTTAACTCATAAATGTCGCCTGTTGTTGATAAAAATAATTTCCTCAGTTCTCATATTTATCCAGTACTAATATAGCAAATGTTAAACAGCATTGCCTAGAGATTTTTAATTACTTATCCGATATTTAATCATACACTTAGTTAATTTAATTTAAATATCTATACATTAATATCTGTTGGGAACCATAGTTAATTTATCATTGTATGAATACTAATGAATCATCTCTATTATTTGCATCATTTAAATTTAAGTTTTTTTTTACATGTACCTAGGTATTAAGACGCGTCTCCACCAAAATTGTTGGCAATTTCAGTGTTTCCAACTGTTTGCAACACTTCAAAAAATCGCCAACTTTTGTTTCCATCGTGTCTACACCGAGTCGCCAACAATTTGAAAAACATTCGAACTAAGCGTCACCATAGATAAATATTTGCAACAAGCGTATTCTTTTGACGTTTACCGCCAAAAACGGAACACTGTTCTCAACATTTGTTGACAATTTTTGTTGCCAATACAAGGAAATGACAGAATTGAAAAACATTCGAACTAAGCGTCACCATAGAGCCAATAAATATTTGCAACAAGCGTATTCTTTTGACGTTTACCGCCAAAAACGGAACACTGTTCTCAACATTTGTTGACAATTTTTGTTGCCAACACAAGGAAATGACAGAAACTTTTGTCACCAACACGTGTCGACAACACAAAAATTGACAACTTTCGTTCGGTGGAGACCCGGCTTTATGTTTAAATTAATCCTTGTGACGCCTAAGAACCGTCTTAGGGACAAACTATACAGGACAACATCACTCCAAGGAGAAGGAAAACTTGAAATAAACCCTATAAAAACCTGTCTGGCCAGGGTGGTAGGACAAAACTATCTGTTCATGCAATTAATTTATCACACTATAATATAAAGGCGAAAGTTTGTCAGTGTGTATGTTTGATACTTCTTCACGCGGAAACCACTGAACGGATTTGGATGTAACTTCACAGTAATATAGCTTATACATCAGAATAAATACATAAGGCTAAGTACAACTTGTCGACATAAAAGCGGGCGGAACTGCGGGCAACAACTAGTTACTTTATAAAACAGACTTTGCACTGTGATGGACTGAAATGTTTTGCCTTCATTACAAGCATCACTAGGCCGCCATGGTGTGGGTCATCATGCTGCATTGTCTGCATTCGCAGTGAGTATGGTGACCACCACTCTTGGATTCTGCTTATGCTTTCCATCAGGCAGAGTAGAGTCATATTGGCAGATACAAACATAAAAAAAAAGATTGCTTAGATATTTATTAGATGTCATTAAATCAGTATAGGTACTCTAAGAAACATTTTGAATACCTTCAAAAAAACAAAGTGTACATTTCCTGAAAGATATTAAGTACATTCTTTTTAACCGACTTCAAAAAAAAGAGGAGGTTATCAATTCGACTGTATTTTTTTTTTGTTTTTTTTGTTTGTTACCTCAGAACTTTTCACTGGGTGAACCAATTTTGATGTTTCTTTTTTATTTGAAAGCTGGTGCTTCCCGTGTGGTCCCATTTTAAATTGGTCCAGTTCTGACAATGTCATCCATGAGAAAACCATGTAAGTCTTCAATCTGCATTAAGTATGTGTGCGCGACAAATTGAGGAATAACTCAATACCACGCTAACCAATTTCGATGATTCTTTTTTTATTTGAAAGCTGGTGCTTCCTGTGTGGACCCATTTCAATTTGGTTCAGTTCTTAAAGTCGGTTTTTTATTTGTTCTTTTTTTTATTGTGCATTAGAAGAAAATATAAATAAAAAAACAAGCTAAATTCTACTTAATCCCTGCATAAAAAATCTAAATGCCAGTTCAAGTAAACTGTATTAGTAAATAGTGTTTGTTATTCCTCACGGTTCCCGGTTCCTGACTACTTTATGGCTATTCCATCAGTACAAAACATGCTTATCACTTGCACTTAACGAAGTGTAAATAAGAGATTAGGATCCTAAAAGTAGCTTTCAGCTTTGATAGACAAAAATTAATTTTAATGCCTTAGTACAGGAGAAATTGTATGCAAAAAATACATGAATCTACTATTCAATCAAAAGTTTAAGTAATTATTTTGTAGTTAAATATACATGTCATAAGAAAAAAACTTTATTGTGAAGTACTTATTTAAATAAAAATAATATATTACATGTATGAAATAACTCAAAAAGCTAAAAAGCTAGTTGTAGCAACTTAATTCAGTTTCTAAATTTATGCATGAAACAGTTAATAAGCTAAATAAGATTACCAAGGGTAAATTTTAATTAATGATCGAATTTTGAAAAGTATAGACACAGTTGCAATAATTTAATAAAAAGTCCTAACTTTTAATAAAATTATTTCGGTCACTGCCATTGTAAAGATATGATAGTATATTTTCAGATTAAATTTTAATGAGAATCTAAAGTGAATTAAACTAATTAAGAATACAACAAAAAGGTTTTGTACAATAACATAACATGTAACTGACCTTTCATCCTCTGGGGGTGGAGCAGGCTGCGGTTCCTCCTTGCCATCACCAGTATCACCAGCCTGCAGCGTATCCGTGGACACATCTGGAGCACCACCGTCACATGCATTCACATTCACATTGCTCATCACTGCGCCACTAATGGCATGAGACACCACTGCACTCACTGGGCTACCGAAACCCTGACTGTCATGACCAGATTGAGCTGCATTTCCTACGTATGCAGTAGAATTCACTGGCATAGATACTACAGGCGAGTTAGTCCCAGACACTGCAGCTTCGACTGGTGCTACACTGCTTTGGGACATTACTGGAACGACACCTCCATATGCAAGGCCGATGCTTGTTTGAGACTGCACCACATTTGAATGAACCCCACTGCCCATACCAACCGGCATAGACGGTTGCATCGACATCGGAATGTTCTGGTGCCCCATTGACACCTGTGCCACTGACTGATTAGGAACGTATTGCACGCCCCCCATTTGGCCCTGGCCGCCAACCTGTTGAGGCAGCATATTCTGTTGCCCCATGTGCTGCCCAACAGGCATCTGCTGACCGACATTCGCTGGTTGCATGAATATAGGATCTGAGGCGGGTATCTGCATACTAGGCTGATTCCCGTCTAGAGTCATCTGCATATTCTGAGGTGGAGCAGCCATCATCTGTTGTATATTTCCTTGGGGCAGATTCCCTTGCTGAGGAGCTATGGTGTGCACTGTATTTGGCTGCTGCTGGCTGAGACCTTGGAGATTTGAGGGCAATGTTGAACCCTGCGGTTGAGAAGCCATCGGCTGAAGATTCGTAGGAAGAGTGGCACCTTGCTGTGATGTAACAATACTTGTGAGCACCTCTTGTGGCATAGTTTGGCCTTGCTGGTTCATCTGTGATTGCTGTGCATGGTACTGTGGCACACTATGTTGTGGTTGTACCATCTGCTGTTGTGATGATGGCATACTAGCATTAATCATTGACTGAGCATTGGATTGCTGGCCGACAGCCTGATTATATTGTTGTTGAACACCAGACATGCCTTGTTGTTGCATTTGTGGATGCATACCTGTGACAACCGACTGCTGAGGTTGTGATGGTAATTGATGCATTTGTGTTTGCATCTGAGGAATCTGTTGGTTGGCACCAGTCAATTGTGTAGGCATTTGCATCTGCTGAATGTGATTAGGTAATTGTTGATTTTGTAAGGCTTGCATCTGAGCTTGACTTGGCAAATGTTGAAGTTGAGCCTGTTGTGCTCCCATAGGTTGTTGTCCTTGAAGATGATGAGTTTGGCCCATATTCTGCATTTGAGTTTGTTGCATGTGCATCTGAGGATTTGGTTGCCCTTGCATCTGTTGCATTTGCATCTGCTGCATTTGTGGTTGTTGATTAGCCACTTGGGTCATTTGTCCTTGATTTGGCATACCTTGCATCTGAGGCATTTGTTGCTGCATCTGTGACATGTTGGGAATTTGTGCCTGGGGCAAATGTTGACTCATTTGCTGCATTTGTTGATTAGGTATTTGCTGCATCTGCTGAGGCATCTGTTGATGCATGGGCATTTGTTGCATAGCAATTCCTTGAGATTGAGCTATAACTTGTTGTAATTGGTGTTGAGGAAAACTTTGTGGTATTTGTTGAACCTGTTGTGGTTGTGTCTGCTGTGGATGATTTTGGGCAGCATTCTGCATAGTTATGTGAGTCATGCTCTGAGGGTGCTGTTGCCCAACTTGCTGGTTAGCCTGCATATTAGGATTGGGCATTTGTTGTGGCATTTCTAAAGGTGGTGACTGAACAGATACTGATTGAGAAACAGGCATCTGTTGCTGTACCACATTAAGTGGCTGTGTCAATGATTGTCCAGGGGAAGCCATAGGGAATTGTTTTTGAAGAGTTTGTTCTAGCTGCTGTACAGTCGGAGCATTTCCCTGCATGTCTTTAGGCCCTTTGTTAGTCAGATCATTAGTAATTTCATCATGTTGACTATCATTTATAACTACACCACTGTCAGGAGCTTGCAGTGTATTAGTCTCAGTCACATCTGAGTTGTTGTTTAATGTAATTGGTGCATTTTGCTGAGAGCTTGTATGATCCAAGTAGTCCATACACATCCACCGGCCCCTACGAAAAGGTTCAGTACTTTCAATTTTAACAACTTTAAACCGCTCATTTCTAACATGTTCTTGTATTTCTTTCATACCTTCTTGAGGCTTAGCATTTCCTATAAGATTAATAATGCTGCCTGTTCCAGCGTTAGTGACGTTGACATGCATGTCAGTTGCTTCTGTGTTATTACTATTTGGCACTGCTCCTGCTACCTGATTTGCGGCGTTGTCCTGGCCGACGATCGCGAGTCCGTACTGCGAACTGGTCGGGATGACGGGGGCGCAGCCTATTGATGCACTCGAGGCGTTGTAAAATACATCGTCCTTTGAAAACGTATCTTCCGAATAACTAGGAGTTTCATTTTCTATGTCAGTTACTCTCGATATGTCGTCGGTGTGAGATTCATCTAGATCGTCGGCAGAGTCTTCGCCAGCATCAGTACTCACTCGAGAGCCGACCGTCACACTGGTGATCTGAAATGAAGATATTTTCCTTGGGTTATGGGCGGCTTGAAGACTCGTCGGGTGAGTCACTCCCTTCTCCGAATCGTTCAGTCGAAGAGATTCACTCGTCGTACGGTGAACAACGTTGTTATACTTATTTTTCTCACTAGTTTTATGTGACTTTTGAATCAGATTGTCAGCCATTATGCCGTCCGAACCGAATGACTATCTAAAGAAAATTTCACTGTTTATCGGCTTCAGAGACATTTGACAGACTTTTCAATCACAATAAGACATGAAATATAAAACCATTGTACACTCACAATTTCACAACACAGTAATTTATCTATTTAAGTTCTTAAATTTCAATAGTAAACACACACAGTTGCGAACATCTTTCAGACGGCAGCAACATGGCGGCCATTTATGCGCAATGCATTATGGTTGACAATTTGCAGTAGACTATAGACATTGTAGACGTATTTCAGTGTGTTCATATCTATGGTTGCTAGATGGCGCCACTTCCATTTAAAAAATATATTATTTCATTTTTTTATTTCGTTACCCTTTTTCAATATGAAATTAAAAAGTTTGATACATTTTAGAATATATTAATAGACATATATACTTGGCAAATTTGTTTTGTGTATTTTCACAGATAGTAATTGATGTAACTCATAATTGACTCAACTCAAATCCCCACCAATTATGAAATCTAGAAATTAGTACCAATGACACAAATTTCGTCAGTGTTAGTACCTACAAAAATTTTACAGCATAAATGGGAATAAATAGTATTAACCTAGTTTTAAATTGTTTGTGAAAAGAAAAAGTGAAAGTTGTTCCATTTTCTTTTGCTTGTCTTCAAATGTAGTTCTGAAAACACAGTATCAATAACTAGGTTCACGATTTTAGCGAATGTGATTCAAATTTAAAATAACTACTTAACTATATTGTTTTAATTTTAGTACTGCTATTGTACAATAGATGGCAATAGTAAAGAATTATTAAACAACACGAGTACATTCTATCACCGTTAGGTGGCACTGTTGCACTAAATATATATAATCATTTTCCTCAAGATATTATAAACCTAGACCTTAAAAAGATCTTTTTGAGTAAACAAACCTAGCTATACAAATATTTTAATGAGGACAATTATTATTTTATGTGGGACTGCCAAGACATGTTAAGAAGACTATGTTAATTAAAGAAAATAAAAATGTAATAAATAGTCCAGGAGTTCCCAAAATTTTCTCTTGCGGAATTTTCTTCCTTTTTACTCTTTCAAAATATTCCAGATATTTTTCCCATATTTCAATCAGCAGCAAAAATGTATGATATAAGATTTTTTTAAAGTTCACTTTCAGCTAGTCTTTTTTTGGTGCTAATCTCGAGCTCTTCTTGTAATACAACATTTGCAATTTATTTTATAGTTTTACTATCATTACGTGCATCAGACATGCCCGCGCCTCCGCCCGCGTGTATGTCTGATAACGCGGTAAAGAGTAGTTTATGTCCTTCCTCAATAATCAAAGCATGGAGTGTAAAGATTAGGAGTACAATCTCTATGTTAAAAAGTGTCCTCCAAAATGCACTAATTAGGTGACGCCACTGTGCAACGAGTGGAAATTTTAAAGAATTAGAAAAGATAATCAATTGTTTATGTTTGTCGGACAGGATACTACGAAAAGTTTTTAATATTTAAACCACAATTTAATTATGTATTTGATAATGTTTGTTGGACACTTACTACGCGAAGTTTTTAATTTTTAAACCACAATTTAACTAAAAATAATTAAAACGATATCACACTCACATACACACACTCTCTTCTCACTCTAGCGCTTCTGTGGTTGGTTCTCGAACTATTATTTAGTCATGTTTGATGGACAATTTTCCCCATTAGAGCCCATCAGAGATTTTACTCCTTACCTCTGTATTCCATTAATCAAAGTAGGTATCTCCATGTCAAATTTTATTGAAATCGGTGCGAAAGTGTAAAGCCGAGTCTCCACCACACAAAAGTTAGCAGCTTTTGTGTTGTCAACACGTGCGGTGACAAAGATTTCTGTAATTTCCTTGTGTTGGCAACAAGAGTTGTCCTTAACAGACTGTCATACGGACAGAGTTAATGTCGAATTTATAATAATAGTAGGTATGGATACCATTTATTATATGTGGTGCTATTTATTTTTATTAAATCCAAAGTGGTCCCTTGTAACTGTAAGGTTGGTGCAAGTTATCACATTGAAATTCCTGTATTAAAAAAAAAATAGCTTACAAACCCATGATTTCGTACCACTTGACCTCAGACGAACACTCAGCGTATACTGGACAGGTACAATTATTATGTAGAAACGTTTAGTATGGAGATAACAATATTATCTTTTTCCTATGCCTGTCATAAAGCGTACTAACATACATATATTTACTGTATATTAATCGAGTAAAAGTTGTTTTTACTGTTTAATGTTTAACTTAGATTATTAAAGATGTTTAACTAGTGAGGTATATACTATAGAGAGAAATTATTAGGATGAATGAAAATATGGAATTATGTGTTTATCTAAAACAGTCTAGTAAATCAACAGTGAAATTCCAATAGCCATTAAAACAAATTAGTAGCGGGAGTAGTATTTTTTTAAATAAATAAAATTGATTTACAAACAATTTTTTCTTTCTTTTTTGGACATTTGACACATAATGCCATCTAGTCCCAAACTAAGCAGAGCTTGTACTACGGGTACTAGACAACTGATATAAATACATTTTCTTTGTAAATATCTGGGGGCACGGTCGTGCCCCCGTCAAGACGAGCCAAGCGAGGCGCAAGGGCACTATCAAATATATAGCAAATATAGCTATAGATAGCAAATCATGAGACAATAGGAAAATGCCACCATTCATTACATAAATAGTACTAGAGCAGTTGATAGCCCTGTCCCAGTGGCCTCTCCAATCATAGGACGGACAAAAGGATACGTGACCTCTTGGAGCTACTATAGTGTCATTTGTCAAGCGAGTATCCTTTACTCAGCTCATTCGCCCTTGGGGGGGTTTTATTAGGAAAACGACATACAGGCCTACTGCGTCTCTAAGGAATTAAGTAGGAGAACCGAAGGAATTTTCCACCCCATCACCAAAAAAAACTCTCATCCCCTTTCTGTTTTCCTTTTTTTTTATGGAATAGTGGGCAAAGGAGCGGACGTAAATCGCCAGATGGTAAGCGATAGCCGCCGCCCATGGATACCCGTAACACCCCATTCTAAATTTAGGTAAAGCATTCAAAACAAAATGATTATCATAAGATTCTGATATCCAGAAAGCCTTCATTGTCTAATAACCATACGAAGAAGAGACAAGAAGAACGGACAAGGGTTGATGATTTTTCATAACCTTTTACTTTATTTTTGTAGTTTAGGTTTTTGAATTTGTTTTTATTGAATTATATGAAATTATTTTGAAACTTCTTATTATTGAAAGATTTCTATTGATTTTTGAAGTATTTACATAAAATTGTATAATAAAATATCATTAGATAGGTATGATTTCAACACTTTATTTTTTCAATTAATAAATGACTTGAGAAGGTCGAGTGAAGCCTATGGATGCAGGTAGCTCAGGACAGTCAGAACTGGTTGTTGTGGAGAGCTGGACGGTGGTCTTTGTTCAGCAGAGGACGTCTTTCGGTTGAGATGATGATGGTAAATGTAATTTTTAAGTACATATATGTTCACTTATAAAACAGTGAATTCCATTAAGTTAATCAAAGAGAGGTGATGAAGATTGAAACTTTGGGTATATTTATTGTTGAATGAGAGAGATATAGGAAGATAGTCTGATTAATGCCACCATAGAGTGCTAAGAGTTCAACGCCGCTACCGTGTCAGCTGAGTTGGCCAACCTTTCCCCATAAGATTTGGAGTAAGTGATTGCCGTAGTTGCTACCCGCAATGTGTTTGCTCGGATGTCGCATAATTGACGGTGCTCACATTGCGTGGTTTTAGTCGGTTTAGTTACGACGCACCACCCGGCAAAAACCTCAATGGTCACAATGACCCGTTTGGCTTTCGACACGTGTAGAACAAAATGCATATTTTATTCACTCACACATAGTAATATTAGTTCAATGCACTTACAAGATTAGGCACTCAGCTCGTGTTTATATGATTTTATATTGGCTATCCTGCTATGTAATGCAACCGGGTAACTTTTGGTAATAATTCATAGTATCGGGCTTGGAGTTTTACACAATAGGTAAAAATGACAAAGTATAGTCGAGTAACCTGGATAGTGTCCATTTAGCCACGTACTGATAACTGAACTATAACTGCTGTAATCTATTAATATCAACTTACAGCATACACGCAATACCTACATAGATATTTTCTTAATAAACACATACATAAATATGATTTATAAATGGTAATATTTCTACAGCAGGCATAACCCTATCAGGTGGGATTAGGAAGGTCCCGACTCCTGAACGAGTAATTACTAGATAGAAGGTAGCTAGAACTATTGATTAAAATGTCTGGACAGTAACTTTTTACTAAAAAAAAGAGTAAATATATTAAATCAAATTGAACTTACAAATGGCAAGCAGCAAAGTTTCGCGCTAATTCGCGAACCGCGCGGTCATATCGGGAACTAACGGAGTATCGGGCGCCCCGACCCTAGGCTATTAGCCGCAAGGTCTTCGGATCGCGAGCCGATTTAACTAGCATCCCCACCAATCGCCGTCACACTTCTTAAACGAAGGTAATTTGCTATTATTTGTAAATTGGTGTACCGAGCGACGTCCGTCGCAAACTGACCGCGTCGCAGTCGTTCGGGAACACGGGACCCTCCCTGGTTCTCCCACTGGCTCCGACCATTCGTACACATTCTTATAAGAAAGATAAATTCGTGGGGAACCCTTATCTCGAAATAGTCGTCATAACACAAGACCGACAGAAGCTTTGTTACTGAATCGAGCGGCAGTCGATAAGATATGGCCTACAAACTAACATCTTTCTGTATTAAAATGTGATTGTATGTGAGTGCACTATGGCTAGGTCTGCTGAAGTAAAGAAAAATAGTGAGGACGATACGACCATGGACGAGGACAGTGATGAGGAGTTAGGGTGCGTAGGAAGGCTCGTGGTATGGTTGCGGATAAATCCCAACCTGGTCATGTTAAAAGTGACTCTGTTTGTTATGTATGGGGCTACTGCATCTCTCTTGCCATATTTGACTATACACATGCAGAGCATAGGACTAACAGTGCCTGAAATCTCCTTTGTGTATTTAGCGTTACCTTTCACAACGTTTTTAAGTCCACCGATAACCGGTAAGTTTAAATTTTTTTAAATAAGTAAACTCTTTACAACTTACAACTGGACAACACTTTGTGTGATCCCCAAATTGTTGTTCTGAGTTTGGGTGTTAATTGTGTCCGTTTCATGGATGTCTGTAAAGTCCCCCACGACACAGGATGTTTATTCCTAATGCGGGAGTTGTCTTTTTTAGAATAAAAAAAAACTCTTTACCTGTGTTTTGAGACATGAATAATTGTAGGTTTCCTGGTGGACCGCTTTGGAGAGTATAAGCCGGTTGTTATCACTGCCTTAATACTGAATGCTGCATTCCATCACTCGTTGCTCCTAATTCCTCATCAAGAGACGCCGGGAATGATGCCATCGGCCTACGTCATGCGGCACCCCATCACGAACAGTGTAGAGGTATAATACATTTGTTTCTAAAGACCTTGTTATGTACTAACAAAGAATACACCTAAGAATTTGAACAAATCGTCGTCATCCGGTCCCAGGGTGAATTAGCTAGTAGTGTCTTGTGAGCTTGTATCTTTGGGTTAGTTAAGGGAATTAAGCTAAATTTATGCATGTTGGACTTTATCCTTGAATGATTTAATGGACCATCCGCTGGTAACCTATAATTTGTAATTTGATGTGGTTAGATGAGGTTAGGTAAAGGCACTTTTTTGACTCGCCTACCTTCATTTCAAACTTATCTTATTTTCAAACTGTTTGTTAGATTTGGTGGAGTCCATGCCCAAGCAGAGAATGTCCTGATGAAGACGAAACAGTAGATTTTGTTTTGGATCGCTGTGTTGATCACTGTCAACTGTACAGACCAGCTACAGAAAGTCCTGCCAGTGATCCATCTGATGACAAAGATGATTTGGACTTTCATATTAGTCATAAGATTCGACCACCTAATTTATCGAATGCTAGGTAAGTTTATTTTGTTTTTTGATTAAATCACATCTATCTTCGTTTAGTGGTGGTCGGCGGCAGCTTGATTCGACATCTTCTGTTGTTAGAAAAATTAGTAATTAAAGGTTTACATACATCTCAGCGCTACCGAAGGAAATTAAACAAAGGCATTCTGTTTTCTGAGAATTATGTGCACTTAAGTTTCAAACTCATAATCTTCAATGCGCAGTAGTCATCATGTAAATTACTCTATTACCGCTATTAAATTACCACGATAACAATATGACTAGAATTACGAACAAACATTACAGGGCTTTTTGAATTTATCTCGGTTAGTTATAATCAAACTTGAATTTACTTGGAATTTTGAGATTTAATTAATTGTAAAACAGGTCAGCTTTCATTAGACTCTTAATGATAAAGAAGCATAAGGTTTCTTATTTATTTGCCTACGTCCAGGAATCTATGCATCTAGGAATGTGGAATTTTTTATCTAATGGAATAAGAGCTATTTTTTTATTATAAATAGTAAATTTTAATACTAAGTTTGTAATGAGCGAATATAATTTTAATTTCATCTTTATAATAATAATATTAGTATAAAATACTGTATTTATTATTAATACGAAAGTTTGTGAGGATGGATGTTTTTTACTCTTTCACGCAAAAACAACTGAACGGATCTAGATGAAACTTGGCACAGAGGTAGATTATTGTTTGGAATAGAACACACGCTAATTTTTATCCTAAAAAAATAGTATTCTCGTGGGATGAGTAAGGAACAGTAACAGATGCGGGTAAGAACGCATTTATATAACAATTTGGAATATTTTTTTCAAGTAGTTGTACAGGTACAAGTACAGGTACAAGTACAAGTACTAATTACGTTTTAGGGATGCCTAAAGTGTGATTATATAGATGTTTATAAAGGGTTGCCGTTATTACTTTGTATTACAAAGTATCGAACAAATTTAAAAAACTATAACCCGACAACGAAAAAGCTTTTGATAAAAGTTATGTAACTCATGTCACTTGGTCCATTATTCTGAATCTATTGACATCTCATTAATTAAAATCTGTTCAGTACTCAAGGCGCTACAGTAAAAATGAGCTTCAAACTGTGATTAAAATTAGTTGTCATTTTTTATACACAGCGGATGTTCGTTCGTTGTCGTTCACTGGTTGGGTACATAAACAGGAAAGTTTTTAGCAAAATTAACAGGTTGGATTTAACTCTATTAGAGAGAATAATTAGAGGTTGTAATCTAAACGAATAGTTCCTTAATTTTTTCACAAATTACTTTCTCAATAAGAAAACATCCTTTCAGCGGTTCCCTAAACATAACTGACGACGAAGACTACAATGACGCTGCCTATTTCTTAATTGAAGTTCACGATGATTTAGAAGAACCTAAAGAACAACTTGGTATAGAAATGGAAAGAGTGAGTAACATTGATAAAAAAACTCACTAAACATCATTATATTATAGTAATACTTTAGTAACTATAATAAATCTTAATAAAACTTAAATTTATTAGGACGAAGACGATCGAATTACTGACTTCAGATCAAGATTTGGTGAAAAACTTTTGATAGCTCAAGGCGTGAATATAACAGCATTAGATAAAGATGATTTAAGATGTGGTGGACTTGTGATGTTACACAACATGACGAAACTGTCCAAGCAACGACTTGAAATTTTATCCGCCGACTGCATGGTGCAAAAATGTGACTTCAGGTATTGTACTAATAATAGTTCACGTTAATACCACTGTTTGATCATAATTTTATTTGTAAGCCAGCACAGCCAGCTACTTAGCATTTATCATAAGTATACACAAACGTTTGATATCTAAAGGTAAATTTATCATTGGAATATTACAGGAGAGGCGGCCCTGATACTTGCCCACCGGATTATAAGGAAAGCGATGATAAAACATTTTACATTTACTTTTTCTTGAGATTTATGGGAACTATAATGTTGTCTGCCGGTGTCACTATCATGGATCCTATAGCTCTAACTATGATTCAAAAGTACGGTGGTGATTTTGGAAGAGAGAGGCTTTTTTCTAGTATTGGAATGGCCATATTTTCACCTATCACGGGAATACTTATAGATATGAGGAGTAAACAAGTTGGTACGTTTCTAGCGTCTCGTAATCGTTATCATTAATGTCAATAATGTAACTAAATATTTATGTCTATTTGTTGGTTGCAGGTTACACCGATTACTCAGCCGCCTTTTACACTTACGACGTTCTGCTTCTGATATCAGCTGTAACCGTTGCCGTCATGCCTCTGGGGGCCAAACTACCTGCTGACAACCTCCTTCGTGACTTGATTAACATTATCAAAATGCCGCACATAATAGTATTCATATTCTTCCTCTTTGCTTTAGGAAACTTTTGGGGATTCATCGAATCTTATCTATTTATATATTTGAAGGAATTAGGAGCTCCTAATTTCTTGTTAGGTGAGTTCTAATCAATAAGATTTATCAATATATATTTCGATATCAAAGTTACATACATATGGTCATTATGTGCTTTGTTGTATATTGATGTAAATCACATGCTGTGTGTAGGTATTACCGTGACCGTGGGTACATTGAGCAGCATCCCGTTCCTTTACGGTGCGGACGCCATCACCGCGCGCATCGGCCACGTGAATGTCATCATCGTTGCGTTCTTCTCCCACGCCGCCAGACTCGTAGGGTACTCGTTTATCGAGTGAGTATATCTAGCCTTCCGCATTTATTAACTCGTCCTTTCAACACTTATGTTAATTAGCATCATGTTTGTTTGTTTTATGTTCGTTTCTATATACAATAAGGTCGCTAATATCAAAAGAGGGTATATTTTCATATGTCTATGTTCTAGCAATTACGATTTTAGTAATTCGATAGAACTACTTAATAATAAGTTTTCTTTTGTGGTTTGTATCTAAATATATCACTGTCAGGGATGTACTTTATCAGATGCTCCACATCGGAACAATTGTGCGTAAGACAATAAGTGAGTGCCCCATTCCTTTATCTTAACACATAATTGAGCCATTGTTGTGTCATTTAATATCAGTTGATGTAACAATATGCTATCAAACTGGACATGAATACACTAAACGTTTATTTGTATAATCGGCCTCACCTTTGTCGTCTTTCTTAATTGATAGTGTTAAAACTGTTTATTTATAGATCTAGATATGAATATGGAAACGGAAATCAAGTTTTCCCTTACTTAATATCAAAACCTACACATATTCCCTTACCAAATGAAATTGAAAAGATTGTTGTGTTATTGAGATGCTTGAGATTTAAATCCTGGCGCTTATATCCGCTATAAATAATAGACAAGACAAAAAACAGGCGTTTCTATTCTTGGTTCGTAAGATAACAATTGGCATTCAGTTCAGCAAGGCTGCTGGCTTAATATGAATATTACCAGTTGATAACGGAGGAAATATACATCTGATAAACAATTTATATTTGACCAATATTCAATTATTAGAAGGATTCTAGACTATAGTAAAGAAGGGTCAATGCTTTTGTTGGGAAAGAATTCATTACTTTATACATTTATAAATTTTATACTAATTTGCCGATGAGTACTGTGTTTTATGAAGCGAATAGTAGGAAAAAATAAAGTTTAGGAGAATGATTGATTATGTTCGGGATTAAAATGAAAGTTGTAGCAGTACAGTACCTTGCGGTCATAAGGAAAGTAAATCAACGAGATGAATGGCTACTAAATGTATGACTAAAACGGTTTCTCCCAAAATTTTAGTGTAAAACCTTAATTATATAAACAGGGTGGGTATTGAAATCGCAGTAACATTTTGCTTTCACAGTAATACTCTTTTTTTTGTTCTTTTTTTTTGACATCTAGTTTTTTGACTCTAGTTTCACTATGTACCTACTTTAGTACCTACTTGTCCATTCAAGGTAGAACCTATTCAAGATCGACATTTCTATCAGATCCTTATCTGAACACAAGTTATAATAGTCGACGAATCTCTAAAAGTGTTGTTAAATACGCGAAGCTCTACATGCAATGAAAATCAAGTAACCGTAGGTGAAACTCACGTTTAGAAATAGTCTTTTTAACGATTTTCTTCATTACTTTATGAGATACCTTTTGATAGGAAACATTCTACGTCTCGGCAACAAAACAGTAAACTTTTTATTAGCCAATATATAACTTTCATCTCATCGCAAGTGATGGTTCATCGTTTCTATTCCGTTTACATGTAAGAACCTGTATTTTTACAACCTTCACATATATATAAGCATCGATAAACTCATGTTTGCAGTCACAAAACCGGACCGACTCAATGATGTCCTTACGCATTAAAGCACCATTTCCACGATGAATGTATTTACGACGTCGCATTGTCAAGTTTATGAGCACAATGACGATGCGTGGGACGCCTTTAATGCAAACAGTTACCTGTTCACTGTCCAGAGCACTATACGGTTCTATGACACTTAACAATGAAAAGATTAAGATAACATACGAGTATATTATTTATTGCTAAGATAGATATAATATTTATAATCACCATTCCTTGCTTTCCGATGAGCATAGCCATACGCCAACTTTTGATAGGGCGCTCGAATCTTGCTTTGAAAATATTCAAGACTGTATAGAATACATCGTACAAGGCGATTGGGAATTTGTTGCCAGTTCCTGTTAGATCAGCAGATATCTTTGACTTGTTCTAATTTCTTTTTTATCGACAGCTATTTGATATATTAGGCTTATGGCTTAGTTTTGCTGAATTACATCTTGAAGTTGCCAAGTTTGACCGTCCGAGGATATTTCAGACAACAAAAAATTTTTGAGCATCACATCACAAATTCTGTAACTTGTCTGGTCAATTATTAACTTAATTTAATATTTTCAGGAATTCTTGGTGGTGTTTTCCATTTGAAGCTATGGAGTCTCTGTCAGTGCATCTGATGTGGGTGGCAGCGGCGACATACTGTGCGATGTTGGCACCGAAAAGTCTCCTCGCCACGTTGATTGGTGTGCTGGGCATGGCGCATTTTAGTTTAGGTAGGGTAGGCTCAAATTTGTTTTATTTCAATTAATAGTCTATTGGAAAACTATTTTGCGCTACTCGCGTCAGGCACTATACTATGCGGCTCAAGTAAGAATAGGATCGACTTTGCGCCATGACGTCACATAGCTGCCAATTCGAATCAATTGGGTAGGATCAACAAAAGAAGATAATTTTTAAGTATAATTTGTTTACGAATCATGTACCTATACCTAGTACCTATGAGTGTAGATTTGCTCACCCAGATTGGAGACTTAATTTTTGAAATGTAGATTCGATGAGGCGATGACTCGTGGGGCTTTAAACGCATAATAAATATTTTAACAAACGAATGCACACAAGAATAAATAATAATAGACACTTCTCAATTTATGTACGTTTTTTCTCTAAAACTTTCTTTCAAAGATTATAATCAAAGTTTGACCATCAGACTATAAATTCCCAAAAAAAGTGTATGAATTGATATCCATTACAATCTTATCAGCTTAAACAAACCAAGGATTTTAATTTTGCAGTCCCAATTAAAAGCACAATAATTTCGTTTGCTGAAAGCAATTACTGAGACAGAACCTTACGCAGTTTTGAACATCTGTTTACATTAAATAGTTAAAAAGAGTACAGGAACCTGTTTGATACAGAAAACAAATAAGAAGAAAATACTTTAATGTTTTCTCATCCTTAATTAAATATTGAATAATCTTAGCCCAACGGCATTAGCTATGATTTACCGTACTTATAGATAACATTGACGTCATTAAGAAATAATTTGTTTCCAACTTCTTTTGTCAATGTTATATGTAAAAAATTTAATGATGTTTTCTAATGAGAATCATGAAAATAAAAATACTTGTTCTTAGATCCTGATACAAAAATAAATGAAGAAATTAATTTATTTCTATTAAAAAATCCTATTTTGAACGGTTATTCAAGCGATTGAAGAATCAACGGTTAAAATTAAGTAATGTGTTTTATGACTTCCATGAAATGTTAAACTTACTTGAGCTTTTTTTAATATGTCACGTGCATCAATAAGTCTCGATGATAGGGATTAAAGACTCAAAAGTTACATTTTCGTAACATGGATTCTCAACAGAACCGGTAAAACACTCAGTTGGTGAAAAGAATTATTCCCTAACAGCAATTTTATGTCAGACCGTGGTGTTACTCAAGCTGAAGCTGTCCCGCAGAATGCAGATTTCTCTGCATCATTTTATCCGACAGTGTCTTCGACTGCCAAGTGCAGACGTTTGGTCACGTCATATAGGAATACCTTCGTAAACTTTTCAGGCAGAGGTAGCGGTAGCTTCGGCGGTGGTCTCCTCATAGCTTCTCTGGGTACAAGGGAGGCGTTCCGGTATATGGGGTTGATAGCATTCCTCGGTGGAGTGTTATACGGACTGTTGCACTACTTCTGGTTGAAAAATATCAATATGACGGGAATGGAGGACGCTTGTGAGGATACTGGTATGTACATGAATTAAAAATATTTTATATTAGCAACCCGTCCCGGCTTCGCACGGAAGTATTTGAAATTCTCGAATTTCTTCTACTATAATATGCATGTATAACACATAAATTTAATTTTGAATAGAGTGATTCAAAATGAAATTTTCTTCTTCTTTTGATGAAATGGCAACCAGCCGGATCTCTCGGATCAGCTATTTGTGCCAATGTCAAGTGTTTAAAGTCTTCAAATCTCAAGTCTTCGTCGTGATGAAATTAACGATAAAAAAAAAAAAAAAGTGGATGCGATGAAATGGGGACCGTCTTTCGAATAAACAAAAAAACCATCTCAAAAGAAATTTTGTGTTATACCTACTGACACATGTCAACTACTATATTTTGCTGAAAGCAGTTTTCAGCAATGGATACGAGTTGTTCAAGAAGAAGGTTTATGTATGTAATACATGCATATTTCGAATAAATGAATCAATATTATTTACGTTATCCTCAACAGTTAAAAGTATCTTGATCTCAGGTAAGTTGTCAAGTGTTGTGTATTTTTGAGAAGGCCAATCAGTAGAACCTTTAGTTAAAAACAAAGGTCCATCCCACCACAAAGATGATGATTGCAGCTGCTGTGGATGTAATACCTTTAGAAGCAAGATCTGTTGGGTTATCTTTAGTTGGAACATCACGAGTTAGTTCATGTATTTTATTTACTATGTTGCGCACAAACGCTTGTAAAACTTTGGTTTGTATTTTAGGCCAACTAAGTACATCTGTGGAGTCTGTCCACATAAATTTACTATGTACATGACATGGAAAAGAATCTAATACTTTGTCACACAACTGAGCCCCCGTCAATGCAGCGCATAATTCCAGACGAGGAATGGTTAATGTTTTAATAGGTGCAACTCATGTTTTAGCACAAAGTAACTTAATTGTAACGTTCTTTTAATCACCTAGTGAACGCGTATAGACACAAGCACCATAGGCTTGCTGGGATGCGTCAATAAAACAATGGATTTCAACATGCTTAATTTCTAAACTATTGCTAAAAACATAACAAATTAAAACAATATCTAATAAAAGATGAATATTTTTAATTTTAAAAAAATATTAGGACAGTCAGTACGAAATTTTCGCAATGGAAAACAAGCCATGCTTAAAGTCTTAGTCACGCCTTCATAAATATACTGAAGCTCATCCTCCGTCGAGGCACCCACCGGTGCCAGAACATCAATATAAAAATCGTATTTGATAACCCTAGCAATAATTTTATCTTCACATTGATTGGCCAGCTCAGCAAGACCTATATGGTAATCAAAAATGGAACAAAAGTCATTCCATAAGTTAAGGTTAATAGGCTTGTTTTCCATAGTGGCATCCAATACTAGAGAATTTACTGTACTATAAAAAGCATGTCTGAGAATTCGGGAGAATCCGAGAATTTCAAAGACTTCCATGCAAAATATTATTTCGTGTGTTAATTTTTCAGTAAAAAAAATATATATTATGTGGCAACGCTAGTTAAATATTAATTTAAAAGCTGTTCTGTAAAAATATTTAATAATAATTTGTGATGTCATATGAAACTATGTATCCTCAAATAATTTTCTTCTTTAACCGACTTCCAAAAGGAGAAGGCTCTCCATTTCATCGGTATTTTTTTTTTTGTGGACCGATTTTGAAAATTCTTTTTGTATTCGAAATGGTATACTCCCCATGTGGTCCCATTGCCACCATATCAGGATCTGATGATGGGATCCCAAGGAAATCGAAGGAAACCCTCATTTTTTTAGGCACATACTATGTTTTTCGTATATTTTCTGAAGTAACACCGGTATTTGCGTCTGGTAGTCATCATTTTATGAAGATGAGCTGATGATATAAGGTACAACTACTTAACGGTTAGGAGTTGGAGGATAAATCTTTAAATATCATATGAATGTTACCTTTAGTCGTATTATTTCAAATTATTTAGATGAAATGATGATGAGAGACTTGAGCAAGATTAAAAAGCGAAAAATAAAAAAAAATCTTCGTTTAAAAAAACCGACTTCAAAAACTATTACATTTGGCTTGGCACTGACTTCAAACCTATGAATAGGTAGCACATACAAATAAAGTTATTTTATACTTTTTAGTTTTTGAAGTCGGTTTTTTTAAACAAGGTTTTTCTTTATAATCTCACTTTTGAACGTATTATGGAACCAATTAATTTCGTGAAGGTTGTTATACAATTTATTTTAAACGTTACAAGTAGGCTATTCATCAAAACATTGCCTTCAAATTAGCAATAACATAAGTATACAACAACCATGCTTTATTTAGAGTTGATGGATTTTAATATCGTTCATACAGAAAGCGGAGAAGGCGATAAGCTGAATGGAGAGCCATTGAGAAAGGACGCGGAGACTATGATATCCTTGGAACGGCTGCACATGATCACACGATTCAACCCTCTTGGTTCCGTACATTCGTTGCCTCGAGGATCTCGCTCAAGGGTTAGTACATAATAATAAGGTATGGAGGAAAGGGTGTCATGTCCCTCCAACACAAAGGGAGAATCCTCCGACCAGGCGAGGTGATCATGCCTGGCGGGCCAACTGCCCGACAGTTGATGTTGGGATGTTGTATACATGATAATCGGCGCGAGACTTCTATTTCGCGATTCAGGATTGGTAGTTTCTTAGTTCCTTTCGCAACTCCGTAGTTCGACGTATCTTCGGTAGATGGCGCTGTAGTATTATTTCTGTTGCGTATGTGGAAGTCGCCACAAAGGATTAAAATATATTTGAAAATATATACTTTCTTTATTTTTATAAACTGTCGTATACAGTTACAGTGTAATGTAGTGTATAGAATGGGATGGCAAACACCTCAATCTTTATTAAATACTCAAAACACTCTTGCGTGTCATCATTATCGATGATGAAAGCAGGAGACTGTACCCAGAGGATACACTGCTATATCCACCAGCCAATAATTAAAAAAAAGACCGGTTCGAAGCGGTCTGCATTCTTGTCAACCAACGATATTTTATTATTGTTTTTTCCGTCTTTTTGCCAAATATAATTCTATAGGCTGTACATCTGGCAGGTACGCAACATTATTTAAACCATAATAATCTACAGGGTACGCTACATGACTCATTACTGCTACTGATTACTTTATATTTTATTTTCAGTTATAATGCGAAAATAAAGACAACCTGTTTCATACTAAGAACATTGAAAAAAAATCTTTACAACTGTATGTACAGTCACTTTCTGCACTCAGTAAAAAGAAGATTTTTATCGTTTCTCTTTTCTCCCAGTTCTCTCAAGGCGACATCAACGAACCCTGCCGCAGTCGAAGTGGAAGCAACAGCCAACGTCGTGGCAGTAATTACGAAGGTTCCGCCTCCAAAGTAGACCTCCTGCGTTCAGCGCTGGAAATGACCCACCACCAAACTGCGAAAGGGCACATTTCGAATCCAGTACTGTCTATAAGCAGGCCTAGTAATCATTACAAGGTAAAATATTATTGTAATAGATCTTTTAGCGACCCTTAGAAACTTATTTAGCAAATGAATGTAAGAAGAAATTATCAAAAAAACAAAATTCTAATTAAAAATTCTAACCATTGAACGTAGATACAAGTTGTGTATAAATATAGTACCTAAGTCCTTTTAAAACCCATTAATTTTATACCATAATAGCTGTTAGTTTTCGTGGTAAAAAGTTAAAAAGTGTGATAATCCCATTCCTCAAGAATCAAAGTATCTTAATGCTAAATTTTATTAAAAAAGATAAAAAAAACAAAATGAATGACACTCATAATGAAGACAAATTTAACGACGGTATCATTCATCAAGATCGGCTGAGTTGTTTAATAATCACAAATACAGACCTCCTTTAATGACTTTCAAGAATATCGGTAAGTAACTTTAAGAAGACAATACATAATTAATAATAATAAATAGATTGTTATATTTAAATAACTTTGAAGGCTATAAATATTTTGATATTATTTATTTAGCAGATACTCATACAAATAATATAAAACCTTGATTTTGATCTTACATTTAATACAGATGTTTGTTTTCTGTATCTCTCATCGTGACGTGAGCTTTGCAAAATTTATTACCCTGATTAATATTAAAATGTACTAAAAATATAAGATATGTAAACTGATTATTTATGTGAGAATAATGTATATGCGCACTATTCTGCAATTGTATACATTATTTAAATAGACCTTCCAACATGATTCCTATTTAAAGTTGAAAATTTCAAATGAACCTATATCTTCCACTGCTGAATGAAGGTCTCCCGGGACCAAGGAGCTCCAACTATCCCGGTCTTGGACAGTTATCTGAAAGCAGCTGGCAGTGCATTCATCCACTGCCAACCACTTTCAGATAATTTTCTGTTAACCAATATTGACTCTATTGTCGACATCGACGTATTGAGAAGAATCCCAAGCCTTCGGTTTCGAACTAAAACAAAGCATATAGACACGCTATAAAATGCATATTTAAAAAACCTACAGATCAGATATAAAAGAACATATGAATTCAGATTACAGTGGTAAATTTTACATATTTATTCAATAGCATGTTTGAAAAAAATATTTACAAATTTGTTGAGGTTTTTATATTTTCATTACCAGACCTCCATTATTTACCATCTGTTCTTCCGATATGCAAAATTCTGTTTTTGTTTGATAGATTATATCGTTTCAAAGAATACAGTTAATTTCAATTCTTTATGAGGTAGGCGCAATGGTGTTTTGGTTATCATTTCAAAAGTAGACTTAATTTTTTTTAGTTCAAATATCCATTTTACATTTGCAGCAAGCTTACAGCGCACCAAAGCTAGGCTTCGTGGGATTAGGACAGCGCAACAATATATCCCAACCAGTACTCTCAGAATACGATCCGAGGCGTCGTGACTCTATTCCTGAGGAAGCTGAAGAAGACCGATTAGCGGCCACCACTAAACCTCCAACGAAAACCAAAAGCGATAGCCTCCCACCACCGCCGAGCTATGATGAAGCAACTGGAGAGCCCAGAAAAAGTTGGCACTCTGATGATAATACCCCTACTTAAGGCAAATGTAAATTTTGAAAGAACTTGAGAAACTATACTATCGAGAACCACATAGAAATTATCCTGTGGCCAGAAAATAATATAAATAATACACGTCTTGATCGTGTGAAATCCAATTGTAATTGGCTATATTTAAGGATATTAACTTAAGATATTGAGTAGTAACTAGTTTTTTCTACTAAGAAGCATAGAAAGTTAAATTACAATTGCGGATCAGGCTGAGAGCCCTCGTTTTAAAGTAGGTTTCTAATGTAAGAGAAAGGCCAGAGTAATTGTGTAGATGATACAAATGTGAGCTTTTACAAAAACATTCTTAATTTAACTTAACAGTAAAAGGTGGTTACAAAACCAAGATTATTGTTGACACTATTGTCAGGGCGGCAAGATTCTATAATTGAATACGTGATAAAATATTGTTCTTCTGATCATCATTTATAAATCGTCAGATAGCTAACTATTATTTTATCGTTGTTGTTTTTTTCTAGTACATAATTATGAATACACCTCTGTTCTAAACTTATATCTTCACACATAACAGATGAACTTTAGAGACTAGTCTTTATATTAGCTCTTACAGTCGTTGCAACTCTTAACCCATTATTATTACTAATAGTAATAAAACTAATAAATTTTGTAAAGGCTTTAATATATTTAAGTTGTAGATAATAAATAATAAACAATGTTTTTGTTTTATTTCTTATCATAGCAAATATAACTACGTACTATTGTTTATGAGTAACGAAACATTGTTCACAAAACAGAACTTAATATTATTGTTATTTAGTAATCGTGTCCATCTTCATAAGCTTCCCCAATGGAGGTCATGATAATGGACGCGCTATAACTACATTATTAATAAATAAATGCATACTGTAACGGTGGATTAGCCAGGACGGCGGCAAAGCAAACTAGCACCAAGTAGAACTTCTAGGATATGAATTATTTAAACCATCAGCAACCCCCGCGAGGGGGTTGGGGCAACGCTCACTCCTCCGCGCTTGCCCTGTGGAATTCGCCACCAGACTAGTAATTCCCCCACTGGCAAATATCGCCTCACGCGGATCAAAGGGAGAGATTAAGGACAATTTAGTCGGTACTAGCACACACGATATAACACACAGATACAATAAATCATAAATCAAATAATAGAAAACTATTATAACTCAGAAGTGACCCATGTCATAATCAAGAGATATGAACGTCACGAGATCTGAAGAGTAAACTGTCCCTGCTTCCGATCGCGACGCTTTATATACCCGCCTCGCCCGACTCACGAACCCGCTCGATAGTGGCACATGTTTCTTATACTCTTATTATTCGGATACCCTCATTCCGACATATAACAATACCTTAAATATTGTTGTACGAAAGGTATCTTATTGGTGTTATAGGGAAAATAAATATGGTAAGTTAAAAAAGAAGAATAATTCTTTACCTATTTCTTCGTATACATCTTAAAGGTAAGATTTTTTTAAGTTCTTCATACTTAGAAATCTCGTAAAGTACTTTAACGATATTTTTGTCATTTTTACACCACGTTGTATCGCTTATATTTATACAAGGTGGATATGACAATACGATAGTAAATGTAACCGTGGGCTATTTAAATGTGTTGGTTTACTTTGGGATTGTTTAATTTATCCGAAACCGGATACAAAAAAAAATTTTCAAACAAACTAAATATTTTAAAAATACAAACCAATAAGGACACCATTTGTAATTTAAGGTCACTAACCTGAGTGGCCACGGTACCGGCTGGCGGCTGTAAAATAGTTACCTAAACGACGCGCGATGTAGGTTTACAAAGTAGATACCAACTTTATCGCCGTAAGCTAAATAGCACTAGTAATATTTATTATGTATTTACGTAAATTTGATCATCTCGTGTCGAGTTTACAACCGGAAGAGCATTATCTCTATTAGGAATAAAATATTGATTTTTCTCGTATGTCCTGGATAGTACATATGTACAATAATCCGACTATTGGTAGGTAGGATTAATGAACATTCTCTCTAAATTAATATCTTATTCGTAGTAAAATATTTACTAGCCGCGTAAGTGTAACCGAGTCGAGGCATTGTCTAAACTCACACAAAATAACACAACGCGCCGTAATAACTAACAAACTTAACTAATGAGTCATGTCACTGTAAAATCACTACAAATAAATACCTATTAATAATCAATAGGTACAACAACGCGACACAGGGCACCCGCGCGATGTCGGCGGCTACTTCAAAGGTTCAAAGGTAGCGCAGCCCGTGTGACGACGCGACGCCCTCGGTCATTAACCCAACAACATCGTGTAGTAAATTTCAAAAACGAAAAATAGTGTCCTATGGCTAAACTACTGAACCAATTTTATTGAAATTTTGTTGGTAGAATTGTATCATGTGTAGGTGGGTCTAGTTCAAATTAATATCGTATTGTCATATCCACCCTGTATACTAGCTGACCTACGCAACCTCGTTTGCGTTCAAACTACCATCCCCCGTTTTAACCCCAAAAGGGGGTTGATTTCTAAAGATACATTATTAGTACACCTCCACACATAGAGCATGCATTTTAAATTTCAAGTCTCTTACTTCAAAAACATAGGACTTTCATAGAAACTTACAACTTACCCCCTTAGGGGTGGAGTTTAGTACAATCCCAATTCTTAGCGGATGTCTACACCCTATAAGGAACCTACATGCTAAATTTCAAGTTTGTAGGTGTTATAGTTTCTGAGATTTCGTGATTAATAAGTGAGTGGTATTTCGCTTTCATATGTATAGATTATGTTTTTATTAAGTGCGGCTACTCATTATAATATAGTATATATCAAAATTTAACTTTTGTTTGTTTATATTTTATGCACTGAGAAACAGTTCATCCGATATCCACATATATGTATTGTTTGCCTGCACATGTTACCTTCGACACGGCACATTCTAATGTAGAAAAAAAATCACAAGGGATATTTAGATGGAAGAAGTAACAAAGAGAAGGGGAGAAGAAGTAACAGTTTTAAATTATTAGGATCATTGGAGCGTTGAAGTTTTTAACCAATTAACTATTTACATTTAAATCAAAATCAATTGTAACGTTGCACACGCGAGTAAGATACTTATCAAGTACGTAACAAATATCAAAAATAATGTAAAAGATGGTCAATACTGATTTGACAGCACAAATATTATTTTGATGAACTCATTCATACATGACTAGAGTTAGATAGAGTGACCATATGAAGGACACAACACACTAAACCGTCATCTCTATAAATACCTTATATTTCTACGTGTTACTGTTGAATTACATTTCTATTCCACGATATGTTTGATCACTTTACATAATCAGTTGTCTGTATCTGGACAGTCGCGTTGGTTAGTTCTCAGCAGGTGAGCTCTACTTATGTGGTTTTTGTCCAGGATTGAATAGGTTTTTTCCAATAGAGGGCCTGGTGGATTTTGTTCTCTTGTTAAAATCCATACGTTTACTAGAACAAAAAGAAAAGTGCTCTATATGAAGTTGTTACACATACTTATTACTGTTAACCTGTACTATACCTGTACTATGCATAAAAACACACATTTTATATTTTACTAACTTTTCCCACGGCTCAGCCCGCGTGTATGTCGGTTATCGCGGTAAAGTAGTAGGTAGTAGTTCTATGTCTTTCCTCAAGAATCAAAGTATCTCCATGTCAATTTTCAATGATATCGGTGCATCAGTTTAGCCGTGAAAGTGTTTCAGACACGTGGACATACAGTCAAGAATTGGAATCTATACTAATATTATAAACGCGAAAGTTTATAAGTATGGATGGATGGTTGTTACTCTTTCACGCAAAAACTAGTGAACGGATTTGGATAAAACTTTGCCACGATAACCGACATATATGCGGGCGGAGCCGCGGGCAACCACTAGTTTATAATATTACATAGTATTTATACACACATCAAAAGTGTCTAGGGATCAAGCATTTTTATGCGGATTTCTTGAGATTGAGATGTGGCTTTGGCCCTGGCCCGCTCAGTCGCCAGACTTGAACCCGATTGAGCATGCATGGGATATGCTACAGAGAAGAGCTCTGCCGAATATGGAGGGTATCCAGTCGCAAGAAGACCTTTTTTTGTTGTTGCAACGAACATGGGCGGCCATTCCACAGCGTGTTTGGATAAACTCATTTTGAGTATGCCAAACCGATGTTCTTGTGTTGTTAGTGTTCGCGGTAGAAACACGGATTATTAATTGTTTTAGTTACCTAATAAAATTTTAAAGAAAACTGTTATTTCAGTCTTTTTTTCGAACTTTAATGTTAGTGGTTCAAATGTCAAAAATCCCTTTATTAGGAAAATGGCAAATTTCTTTATTAATGCAAAGGTGACTTGGTTTATCGTTACTGTGACAAACGAAAACACTTTATTTGATGAATCCTTAAAGAAAATTTTAATTAATATCAATCAGGAGAAAAGTTATTGCAAAAATATATGTTGATCCCTAGACACTTTTGATGTGTGTAGTAGTTATTTTACAAGAAAAGGTACACAGCCTTCCAAAGACTAATTAATTAAACTATCAAAAGCAGCATCTTTAACATTCTACAAATTGATGATGTTTATTTAATGTTTGCATGATTGGTTCATTTTCTAATTTGATGGCAAAAACATCACAGATACGTACAAATAACCATATAAAAAGTTTTAACCAATTTATTCACTATACCTATTTAAATTTAAAAACAAATTACATCTTGAATTGAGGTTTTGATAACACTTATTTCAAGTTCTATAACATCGATTGATTACAAGCTAAAATTCAAAATTTATAAAAAAAACCCCTACTCAAGCACTTAATCGAGTAATCATACGCCAATGATATTTTTGCAGACATTCCGTTATTCTTCCCCACTTTCACCCCCATAACTTTTAAACGACTCTACCGATTTTTATGAAACAAGTCTAAGAACACTCGCACGTTACTCACCTTTCATACAAAAAAAAACTAAATTGAAATCGCTTCATCCGTTCGCGGGCTACGGTGCCACAGACAGACAGACAAACAGACAGACGCGTCAAACTTATAACACCCCTCTTTTTGCGTCGGGGGTTAAAAATAAGTAAAACTTTAGTCTAAAGATTATATCTTATATTATCTCTTACGTCAAAGGTTTACTACCGAAATATCGAGTGTATGGGTGTAACATACCTGTATGGAACACTCCAAACTCATAACAGCTCCAAACGACGGCATAGCTGTCATAGTCAGTGTCTACTACCCAATAAGGCGCTTCAATGTTGTAGGGCAAAGAAGGAAATGAAACAGCTAGTTTGGCTTCATCAGACCTGCTCACTTGAGTAGCGTATCCTTTAATTTGAGTGTGCATACCTGATCTGAAAAAAGACAATTTCAAACGTTATGCTAAGGCATATATAGTCTAGATTACGAAGCCACAACGTTGTCTTGCCAGTCCTCAACCTGCACTTGGCCAGCGTGGGGACGTATAGCCTTAACCCTCTTCTGAGAGGAGACCCGAGCCCAGCAGTGGGACATTATGGGTTGTTGATGACATAAAGTCTGGTTCAAAATATTCTCAATGTCTAAAATTAACGAGGTAAATCGAGGTTTATTTAATATTTAAAGCTGGTTGTAAATTGTGTCAAAATTTTAGTTAAATCGGTGCAGAACTTTTTGGGGGTTATGAAGATTCGCCTCTTAATCCTACTTTACATTTTTTTAAATCTACATATTAATTTACTTGAAGCAAAACTTTTTACCCCTTTTTGAGGAGTACAAAATTTGGCACAATTAAATGTAGTTTATATAGAGGGGGAGTGCAGAAAGCTAAAAAAATAAAATAAAAAAGAATGAATTCTGATCGAATTTCGACCTCTAGGCGATTACTCACACGCGATTACACTCACGATCCTACACGAAAGAGTGGTTTACCCCTTGTGGACACATTGATTACTATTGTAATACAATACTATTCTTTATGATTAAAATTTGCACCTTAGAGCATGCTAAAACATTATTTTATACATAAACTTACGCCTATTTTTGGATTGCCTAACGTCAATAATTTGTAATGGGGCACTTTAGAAATGGGTACTAAAAAAGTGTATGAAAAGAAGGTGATTATAGGTAAGAGTGTGTGTGTATGTTTGGTGTGTGGAATGGTGGTGTGACCTCAAGTATGTGAAAGTCTTATACTTACAAAATACCTATTTGCTTATTGACGACACCTATCCTTCCATTTTCTTTCTGACTGTAATCAGCTGTTATACATTTCCCACCAAACTCGAAGAGGAAGAAATACTTCTCCGCTTCATACCATCGGCCCAAGTACTGAAACAAGAAATATTTATTCTATAGTAAAAGGATATGTAGGAGCCAAAAAAATGTTTTTGATCAAAAAAGTTTTCATTTCAGCTTTTCAAAAAGATAGTTGGGTCATAAAAAAAATTGAAAATTCATGGTATTTAATTAACATTGTATTTATATTCTATGTATTTTGTATTTATCGTTACAAATCCAAGTTACGAACCATAGAACACATACATATCATGTATTAGGTCTAAGTATATCAGTCTTTTATTGATTATAGTTTATAATATATTTCCATGACATTTTTCTACACGAAAACTTTGGTCATAAAAATAAGTTACTTGCGAAGCATGGTTTGTTTAAATAAGTTTGTTTTTAAGTTAAAATTTTCCACATTATAAACAATATTAGTAGGTCTACAGTTCTTTCTCACGATAATCTCAAAAACTACAATTGAATTTTTACTTGACCGACTCTTAAAATAATAAGTAATTACAGTGTCTAGTGATAAGTATGACAAAATCAGAACCATCTTTTGGTTAGCCGGAATGGGGTTTTGATTTCCACAGATAAATGACTTTATGACTATCGTGATTCTTTCTCTGGTCTGGGTTTAATTCATCTATCTATATATATAAAAGAGTAAGGTGACTGACTGACTGACATACCCAGAGATCAACGCACAGCCCAAACCGCTGAAGCTAGAATCCTGAAATTTTGCATGTAGGTTCTTTATATAACGTAAGTGAGCACTAAGAAAGGAATTTTTAAAATTCCACCCCTAAGGAGGTAAATCAGGGGGTGAAAGTCTGCGTGAGCGAAGCTGCGTGTAAAAGCTAGTCTATAATATTTATGTATATATACCACAAAATCTTTGCCCATGTAGTGACGGATTGAGAATGCGGAGTTTAACCACCATTGTTGTCGTAAAAGGCGATTAAGGAAGTGAATAACGCAGGACAAAATCACTGCACAGAGAAAGAAAAGAAATAAACCCTTTTTTTACGTGTGGAAACCCCCACACCACTAGGGTTTGCGGCGGAGTAGTGTGTTGGAATCATACCGACTAAAACCACACGGTGTGCCACTCTGCGCCTGAGAAGGGAGGGCTCCGGAAACTGCTTTTTTAAAACATCCGGACCAAAGAAACAAACCCTATAGCATCCCGTCTGGCCAAAGGGGTATAGTATGCCTAAACCACCTTTCTAAGGAGGCCTATGCCTATTAGTGAACTGTTAAAGGTTGTTGCTGTGAAGTACCTATAGCTTTAGCGGTCGGTGTGCTCTGTAATTTAGTGAACAACCATAGTACATGCTCTGTAGAATTTAGGGTGAGACCGAGAAAAAATAATAATGATAAGTTAGATGTAAATTTAGAATATTTATTTCTATGAGTTTAAAATTAGTTAAGAGTTTAAAAATATCTGTCTTCAATGTCGAAAAAGAACAATTAACATTTAAAAATGATTGACATTTGCAATGAGTTATTGTTTTAACCAGAAAAGTAATGTTATTTCTTAAAAATAAACTGTTTATGAATGGTTTAAATTACCGCCTGAATAAGTTAACCTTCCAATGTTACTGTTCACGGTATTTAGTTTAGTATGATGCAATGAATAAGCAATATAAATTGAACCAGTAAAGTGATATGTAACTAATGTTCTAGTCTATCTAGTCACATTCGCATTTATAATATTAGTTAGGAATAAACGTATAAATTATAGGCAAGTTCTAACTTGATTACCGAGCACGACGCGTTATGACGAATATAGCGTCATTATCTAAAGTGATAATTTCAAAAGGTAACACTCTTCATTATAATACCTACACAGTACCTATACTGTGTTGTTTTCTTTTTCGCCGTAAAATTCTAGTGTTATACTGTCAATTTACTACATTTTAAAACAGATGTTTACGATCTATTCTATTACTCCATCACAGGTAATACTTTTTAATTTGGATGTGTGGGATGTCCTGCGGCACGGTGGACCAACGACTCTAATTAAATGGCTGGCAGCGGATTGACGCTGGCCGCCCAAGACCGGGATGATTAGCCTTGTTTCGGGGAGGCCTTCTTTCAGTAGTAGAGAGAAATAGACTGAAGCAGTAGTATGTGCAATTGTGATTATGGTCACAGCACACATCCATAATAATAAAAGTAACTATCATTTAATATACAAAGTTGCAATAAAATAGGGTTCACTATCGACATGACTAACTATAAAATACATCATAGTGTTTAGAGTTTTTTCGATTTACAAGCGAAAATTTGAAACACTTGGATACCTTTAAGAATCACTTATCGAATGACTTACTCGACTTGCATCAAAGTTGCTCATAGCTTTGACGTCTGGGCAGTTGCCTGGTAGAATTATCTGCGCTCGACTCAACCTGAATAACAGGAAGCCACACAAGAAGACCGCTATTGCTCTTAGCACCGACATCTGGAATATTAACAGTTTCAAAGTTAAATTTAGAAATAACTACTCTTGTGTGTAGAGTTGACTGCACAGATAAATAAATAAATATTTTCTGACATCTAACACACAACGCTATCTAGTCCCAAACTCAGCAGACTTGTATTATGGGTACTAGACAACTGATATGAATACATATTTACTTTTATTTTGTAAATACATACATATTATACATAGAAATCACCCAAGCTCCGAAATAAATATTTGCAGATCATACAAACATTTGATCCAACTCAGGAATCGAACCCGAGACCTCAAGTTCCCCACGACACAGCAATATTCCTAGTATTAAAAAAACGAGTAAAATAAATATTTAACTATATTTATCCTTATATTGTTATGGGAGAACTATGCTTATTGTGGATATGCTATATTTAGGGTCATATGGGCGATGTTTGACAAGCAATTCTTAGATAATTTTTACGGAGTGAGTACCCTCTCCAAGAGGCTATAAGAGGAGATGCTGAAGGAATCGGCAATGCTTTTTAAGTTCTTGAGCTACAGGTGCCTCTGATCTTCATAGTCGCTTACCAACACCAGCAGCATTAGATATCGTCTGCTCGTTTGAACAACATGATTATAATAATAATAATAAATCGCTTTTTTGTACACCAGATTACTTAACAAAGGTAACTTAAAGCTAAGAGGTACAATTGGCGGCCTTATCGCCCGAAGGCAATCTCTTACAGGCAACCATGATTATATTTATTATCCCCAGCCATTTTCGTGTCTCCTACAAAGTACCTCTCCTAAATTTGGGAGCATATATTTATGAATACTGCTTTACTAATACAATTGCATAAAAACCACTAATTACTTTTATTATACATAAAAATTCCAATGTTAATTTTTATTGCAAGTTATCAGACACATTCTAGATCTCGGCATTGGTTTTTATATACATCAAATATGTGATGACCTTCGATACGTCAACCACTCACGTCATGAACACACTTATGTACATACATACATAGGTATATTATATACAATTTGATTATGGAACCTTGAACACCGTTTCATACCTTTAGCTTTATATGTAGCTTTGGATAATTATAGCCTAAAGGTTATGTTAAAGAAAAGTTAAACATGTTTTCTTTGACAACGTTTGGATTTGGAAATGTAAAAATGAAGCCAGGAAAAGTCTTCATCCTAAAAACAAGTCGCAAAAGGTTTTGTAAGTTTTTTTCAAATGTAAGTAACATATACTTACAAACCACAGACGTGTTTCTAACAAAAAAAAAACCTAAGAAAGTTAAATAGAAAACGAAAATGAATCACACTAATAATGCCAATGTATAACTCGGTGTGGGTCATCCACCAGCCGTAAAATTTCACGGCAATTAAGGTTATACAAATGTAAATAGTTTCCGTGACAAGAATATTAATAAGACAAGCGATATATTCTCTCCTTATTTGGAATAGAAAGAGAAATGCGTGCAAGTGTAGAAAGATGTATTTGGCAAGATGCTTCAAGTGATTTTATCTCAAAAGCTGAAATTACTTTCACTTAGATGCTTTTTTTTTGGCTCCGGGCTTCCGGCTCGACCGGAGTCATACCACGGCCTCACAGAAAACCGGTGTGAAATAGCGCTTGCGCTATGTTTCACCAAGTGAGTGAGGATACCGGAGGCCCTTACCCCAATCCCTTCCCCCATCCCTCTCCCCATCCCCCAAAGGCCGGCAACGCACTTGTGATGCCTCTAGTGTTGCGGGTGTCCATGGGCGGCGGTAATCGCTTACCATCAGGCGACACGTCAGCTCATTTACATAAAAAAGCCCCATGGACCGACGAGCATGCATGCAGCGATTTATGAATGTAGGTAGATGAAGCATAATAGGTGTGTCAGGACTGTAGTAAGTGGGGATCAATTCTCGTTGCCTACCCCTCTGGGAGACAGGTGTGTCTCTATGTATGTATGTTAATTTAGTACTTAGTGATTGACAACATTAGGAACACTATAGCTTCCTTACTAAATGCCATGAAATTGATTTCCACCAAGAACAAATAATTGATGTGTGATGATTAGGATTAGTTATTGTGTCTGTGTGTAATTTATCCGTCTTCTTACCGTACTAGGTATAGGCTAATTGGATTAGTTAATAGTTTGAGGTCAGAAGAACGTATGTGAGATGTATTTTTTATTACATACTAGCTGACCCGGCGGACTTAGTATCCTTATATCGCCTTATTTTTGTGAATATTTTCTAAATTATTGAAAAAAAAACATCTTTTAGTAAGCATGTGTCAACTTCCCGCAGCGCTGCACTGTATAGAACTAAGCGGACTAAGAGAATATTTTTTTTTTTCATTTTTCTTGTACACAAACCTTGTCCTAACAAAAAAGAACACATAAAAAAAAGAATTATTTAATTTGGTGCAGCCGATCGGAAGTTATGCGCGTACTACCATACATTTCGGCGATTCATTTTTATAAGTATATGTAGGCATGAGACAAAAAACAGATGGTTCACCTAAATATGGGAAGTGACTACTACCCGGTATTATTATGTAATCAGTTTAGTCGTTGCCTGGACCAATTACCTTATTGGCCAATTAGCCTATGCGACTGCCGATCAAGAGGTCTCAGATTCGATTCAACCCGGGTCGGGTCAAAAAGTGTTCGTGAATTTTTCTGATAAATGAAATGCTTAAGAGTTTGGAAGTTGAGGTCTCAAACCCCATGCCTTGAAGAGCACGTAAAGCCATCGGTCGTGTACTCGTGTCGAATTGCCGTCCCATCGGATTATGAGAGTGAGAGAGCACAGTGCACCTGTTTTTAACCGACTTCAAAAAAAGGAGGAGGTTCTCAATTCGACTGTATTTTTTTTTATATTTGTTACCTCATAACTTTCGACTCGGATTTCTTAAAATTTTTGATTATTACGAGCACACTTTTAGGTATGCAGCTAATGTCTACATTAGTAAAAAAAATTAAATTACAGAGCTGTTGCTAAGCACAAAATCATCTTGCTTTTTATTTATTTGTCATCTAACCTTAAAATGTACATATATTGACATAGTCATACATTTACTAGTTTTTATTTGATGTTCAATTTATGTTGGCATTGAATAACTGGTTTGAACTGTTCAGGAAACGAAGACGAATTTATGCGAAAATAGAATGTAATTTGTATTGAATAATTTTCTGTAATATGTCATTTAAATAGCTTACAATGTGGTTTTAACTGTTATAAAAAGTGTTTTGCGGAAAACCGTCATAAAATTTCCAGGTTAGGAACTGATAATAACATACTAAATTATTTATGCTTACAATGTATGTAGAACAGTGTATATTTAATTGAATAAAAATGACACTTATACGCGTCTTCACGCAAACAAATTTCAACACCACCTAAAGGTTGAACTGGTAGCGAATACCCTGGGCTTCCGCCGTTCTACAAAAATCTATAAAGTTATATCTAAATAAATAAAAATGAATCGCCAAATGTGTTGCTAAGCGCAAAACTCGAGGACCGCTCGACCAATTCAGTATTTTTTTTCATATTTTCGATTTTTCGAAATCGTAAAAACCATTTCACATACAAACCCTAGAGTTTATTAAAACATCTGTCAATGATGACAACAGAACTAAGCCTGTCGGCTCGAATATATAAAGTTAAGTTTGACATTGTTTAGCTAATGCATGTTAGTTGGAGCACGCCACTATACTCGTATGTAGTCCCCGTGCTAACACACATTTTTTTCAAAATATTATGGACATTTGACACACCGCCATCTAGTCCCAAACTAAGAGCTTGTATTATGGGTACTAGGCAACTGATATTTTGAATATTTTTTTTGGAAATACATACACATTATACATAGAAAACAACCAAACTCTGAAACAAGTATTTATAGATCACACAAACATGTGGTCCGACCCAGACCCCAGACCCAAGCAGAGCAGTGGCAGTCTAATTGCACTTAGATTTTGGTCTAGTCGATTACCTACATAATCCATAAATTCCATGGGATCTATTCATCTACTGAATAGGCCTAGCCTACACCAGACTCAAGTCTGGTGTAGGTAAAATATCATTTTGGTAGAGGTAATGGTTAATCAGGATAAAGAACATGAAGTTGTCATTATCTTTTAAAGACAACAGATAAAAGATATTATCTTTTAAAGACAACTTCAGAGAGTCACTGTATTAAAGTAATTAAGTTAATTTGCACTTGTAAGTTCATTACAATTGCCATATGCATATAGTAATTTCGTTTAGAATGGAGATTTTTGATTTCAATCCTACTTGGGTACTTTATTTTAATTTACATATATGTTGACAAAATACATAATTATAGAGGACTATTTAATTTTAATTCAACTGATATTACTCAAATAGGTCGGGTCATTCAAATGGTCACACCGTTTAGCAATTTGTATTGGTATTGTATGCTAAGTGTTTTGTTGTGTGATTACTATACGTATAAGTTTAAGGAATTATAAACCTAATTAGGGATATTAGAGTTTCCTTTAGAAGTACTAAAACTTTTTGCATCATGGCTATCCATGTTTGACCATGTTTGATTTGCCAGCTTTGCGTTGTTTGTACTGGAAAAGAATAATCAAAACATTTGAAAAATATTAAAATTAATTTTATAAGCAACTAAAAATCTGAGCTAGCATCGTACTGGTATCATTGATAAAAAAACTGTTCAGAACCTGAGAATTTCTTTAAAACTTTATCTCTTCTGGAGCATACATACATTACCGAAGGAAAATAATTAAGTAGTAAATTTAAAAAAAACTTTCAGCTATTTACAACACATGTACACTAATTAAAGAAAGTTTTTATTATCTGTAATAAAGCACCACAAGCTGTAGCGATGCCAAATGTGTTGCTAAATGCAAAACTCGTGAACCGCTCAACCATTTAGGTTAAATTTTTTTTCTTAATATTTTCGTTAAGTAAAACCCTTATTTTTTTATCGGACTGCTACAGGCTTATAACTTTTGAGAGAACGAAGTCTGTCGGTACAGCTAGTATTCTATAAATAAATTAATTCGCATGTATTCGATTTGTATAAACATAGTGTAGGTCAACATTGTCCTTGGTAAGTATGCTAGTATTACGGTACCGCTTAACGGTAGCTCAGTGCAGCGCAGTTCAAAGACGACAGCGATGAAATAGATGTGAACTGTAATTTTGTCCTATAAGTTTTTTTTTTGAGTAGAGTAGGGTTTTTGTAACCTGATGGTAATTAACTATCGCTGTCTTAGATGTTTACTTTCAATTAAGAGTACAGATGGCTGCTGGACATAGGCCTCACCTTAACAAGGAGGCTTTGAACTTTGTACTACTTAACACGCTGGCTAGACATGTTGGTTTAGGGGTTGTTTCAAATTTTCCTTCTTCTTGCAGTGATATTTGGCAAAGGCAGTTGCAAGTGGCTAAAGGCCAAAATTTTAACGACAGCTACAATAAATAAGAATCCGGTTCTCAAAGAACAGGTATTAGCTCATTTTTTTCTTCTAACACCACAATACTACACACTACAAGCTTGATGATCGTTAGGAAAATATCACACCATTAGGGGTCATCAAGGGTCAAAACTATTACATAATTTAAGGACAAAAAGCCTAATATGTAATTTATATCATATTAAATAGCATTTATTTCAATTTTTTTTTATGATTTTCGATGTATCTATTTTAATCATTAAAATAATATTTTAGAATTCTATTTTGTAATTTCATGACACTTTAGCTTTGTATAATGTTATAGGTTTCCAATTTAACAAATAGCTATGGTTGACGCAAGATACAAAATACAATGTGCCTATTATTTGGGGAGAATTTTTTACAAGTACACACTGGTATTTCCATGTATTCACAGTTGTTAGGTTTTAGATGTAAATATTTTTATATAACCATTAACCTCTGAGAATGCCATAAGGCGAAACCGGTCAGGTGTAAATGTAATTAAAGTAGTGGAATAAGTTCAAATGAGTTGGATTCTAGTATGTATGACAAAAAGCCTAGAGTCAAGACTATTTAGGTACAGGCAAACGACTGTTTGGGCTGGAATTAGAAGCTAACATAGACTTTGTTTGCAAAATGAATTGTCATTTAAACGCTAAAGCACTTGCATTAGCATGTGTTTTTCTGAGATGTATATTTTTAAAACACGTTGCACCTTTTTACCATATTCGTGATATGCTTGAAAATAATAATAATAAAATAAATATTTTGGACATCTAACACGCAACGCCATCCAGTCCCAAGCTAAAGCAGAGCTTGTGTTATTGGTACTAGACAACTGAATATATACTTTTTTTCTGTAAATACATACATATTATACATAGAAAACATCCAAACTCCGAAACAAATATTTGCAGATCATACAAACACTTGGTTCGACCAGGGAATCGAACCCGAGACATCAAGCACATCAGTCACACACGCTACCACTACGCCACCGAGGCAGTTAAATGTTTAAAGACCAACGAAGTGGGCACGTTAGTGTATACTTATTTGACTGAATTTTTTTAACCGTAAAATTCAGAAGTTACACCCCTACCTTCCTCTTCTAAATTAACATCTTCAGTGCTTGTGTAATTATGATTTCGATTCCGGAAATTTTAAAAAACGTAACTATTGTTGCATTTTAAAATAGCCAGGGCACATGACGCAAGGCGTGATATTTTAATAACACGTGTAAAAATAAACCTTGAAATGCTAATGTTCGTAAACAGACATACTTTTATTCTTTCTTTACGACCATATAATAAAACACCCAGGATTCTAGCAAGTTCGAAAGTATCAGTCCTTACTAACGTACGTACTTCCAAGTGACACTTGCCCACTTCGTCATTAGAAATCTTACTTATTCGTAGTAATGGGAAATCGAATGTTTCGGATAAATAGCAGCATTGCGCTGCTATTAACCCGAAATATTCGAGTAAACTTTATTTGTGATTGAAATATTTGGTCCAAACAATCATATAATATAACTAGCTGTTTGGATGCCTTGTTAGGTTTTCTTGGTTTCTCTAAAATTAGTTTTTACGGTTTTTGCACTCGGTACGCGTCATAACTAGGAGAGAAATGAATATTTGTTTTGATCATGCACTATTTTTCAATGCTGCATACAAAACTGTACAATAACAGTGAAAGTAGAAACATTTTATTTATTAATGCTAAACCAAAGTAATCCCTTAATTTGTATTGTTAAATATTCATCATTGTCTGCAAGTATGACATTATTAGCATGTAGATAATGTCCAAGAACTTTACGCTAAAAATATCTCCATTTTAATAAGTGAAGCAAAAGCTTATTACCATTTTAAGATAATATGTGAACGGAGGAGTATGAAATTTGGCTCAGTTAAAATTTATATGAAGGAGGAGTGCGTCAAGGTTCAATAACCTAGATTTGTATTTTTATAAGTATTTTAAGTAAAATTTTACAATATTTTTTTATGAAAATCTAGAAATATATTTAATAATAACTTTATATCACCATATGTATATATTTTTTATAACATGTAGAAATATATCTATGTACTTATGTTTGTATAAGAGCTTATGGTTGAGAAGAAACGATGTACATGTTTATTGATCTTACAAGGGTAACTTTTCAAAGACATTTGGGAAGAAATCTATAAACATACGTTTATATAAGGCCAAAAATAAACGATCTACCTTTCTACAAGTTTTTAATGAAATACTAACAAATACTTTTAAAATTAGTACATGAATAATTTTCCAACCGCCCATTCTTACTTTCACAATTATAACTATAAATTCTCAAAATTTAAAAAAACCCCGATATAATAACCTGAGTTCCCTTTAAAAAGTAAAAAACACGTTATGCGCTTTCATTTGAGACCCCCCTCGATGATATTTTTGCAGACATTCGGTTACTCTTCCCCACTTTCACCCCCATAACTTTTAAACGGCTCAATCGATTTTCATGAAACATGTCTAAGAACACTCGCACGTAACTCATCTTTCATACAAAAAAAAACTAAATTGAAATCGCTTCATCCGTTCGGGAGCTACGGTGCCACAGACAGACAGACAGACAGACACGTGAAACTTATAACACCCCTCTTTTTGGTCGGGGGTTAAAAAGCAACTCAACTGAACTCTACCTAATCAACATTAAATTTTCTTAATTTCTGAATAAAATGGAAATGCCTTGTATGGTCGATTTGTAGGCTTTTTTTTTTTAATTTGTTAATATATTTTAATTATAAACCAATGTTATTGTTGGTATTATTTATAGTAAATACACCATTTGTGTTATATTTAGGACCAGTGCAATGTGTAAAATTGGCTGATTACTTTTATGACTTCAACCCTCCTAACTTGAAACCTTTTTGTGAGGGTAAGGTAAGGGAAACAGAATTCGAACTGCAGCTTTCAAAGGCTGAAATTTCGTACCCTACTAAACTCTGTTTAAAGGTTAGAGACCCCACCAGGACAGGGATATACACTGACTAAAACAATTTTATTGTAAATGCAACGAAAACAAATATTCACTGCACATTTACGAACAAGAACCGAAAGTGAAATCGCTTGCATTTATATGTGAATGCGAATAGTGGTAAAAGACCTCTCTAATATAATAAACTAGTGGCTGCCCACGGCTCCACCCGCGTTTATGTCGGTTATCGCGGCAAATAATAGCCTATGTGTCATTCTGATGTATAAGCTATATTACTGTAAAGTTTCATCCAAATCCGTTCAGTAGTTTTTGCGTGAAAGAGTAACAAACATCCATCCTTTCATACTTACAAACTTTCGCGTTTATAATATTAGTATGGATTTATACAATTTATACAAATGTCTATAAATAAAATAAAATGTAAACTTTTTTATAAAGCTTGCATAATGTAGTATAGACATACACATGTTAAATACAAAATACATTCACAGCACGAGACGTAAAAGAGAGAGGATACAGAAAGGATTAAAGAAAATCTGCAACAGGTATTTGCTAAAAGAAAGTTGTGACCCAGACGATGTCTACTTATCCATACTAAAAAGACAAGAACCTGCTTTGAACTGCATTTCACGCGTTATTAACTCTTTAAATGAAAAAAGCCACTTGTCAATAATATTCTCTTCGGTTTCTAAAACACCTTACTGTGAATATATGGCAGTGAATATTGACAATTCCCACCATCACCAAATTGTAATGGTGTTTAAGGATGCTTAAATAGAACATAAATTACTGAAATCTATACTTAACTATAAAGCTAGAGAGTTTGCTTGAACGCGCAAGTTTCAGTGTAAGATAGCCCATTTATCGAGTAAGGCTATATAGGCTTTCATAACGTTAAGACCAAAAGGAGCGGAACACCAATGAAGAATATTACAAAAACGGGGGAAAATTATTACGCTACGGGCTATAGAAGGCGTGGATCAGCTAGTACACTAAAGAATGTATACTAACATTCAGCATTAAATAGCCTTAGTGTATACACTATGTGCTTCTTAGATTCAGATATTTATCATGTACCCGAATGTTAGTGTAGGTGGACCTGACAGCGCTTTTGCAAAAAGTGAGAAAGTTGTTTCCTGTTCGCTCTTAGAACCAAGTTTGTTTGGCGTTATGTACACAAGCCTTATGAGGCAGTAAAAAAACTGTTCCGTTATGTTAATTCGATTCTTATTTCATAAAAATAAGCACGTTTTAAATTTGAATTGTTAACGTGTTACGGTTTATAAGATACACTCCAGTTCCAGACTGGTGAGAAAGAATTAATATTACAGATTTTTCAATTATCATCTTTTTGGAATGGAACTCTAAATATTTTACACTACAATACAACAAAACTCTTGGCGTTTGTGCTTCGAAATGTGATTGCATTTTTTACTTTTTATTTTAAGTGATTCCTATTTTCTAAACATATAAAAACTGGTGAATTTATTTAATATCTTCTCTTTTTTTCTTTTTTGGTTATTTTCTTTATTATTGTCACTCGTAATAAAGATATACTAACACATTACGGTAACGTTCACGGGTGACCGAAACGATCATGAAAATTTAAATCAGGGTCATTCACCAGCCGGCTTTGTTTAATATAAATAAAAATCCCTTCACACGTGCTTCACACCGTAGAATTTTACGTTCAATTTTGACTAGATTTCCAGGAAAATGTTCTTAAATACTAGGCGATGTGTTCAGAGTTTCAGTAGTTTGCTAATTTAAATTAACGCATTTTAACAATGCAGTATGTCCGTGTGGTTTTATATACCCTATATATGCCATGGGTGTCGTAAGAAGCGACTAATAGGCCTGGCCACACGCGCAAGTACCACTACAGTTTTTTTTTAAAGTCAACTCCCGCGCTAGGAGTAAATCCTGTGTCGCGGGGAACTTTACAAACATACATGAAACGGACACAAAGAACATCCATAACTGTTATAACTGCGCAGGCAAAACTGACGTTATACAGTGCGTGTGGTAGGCCCCTAAGGAAGCAAACTATGCAGGGCAAAATCACTGCAATCCAAGATGGTTAAATTAAAGGAAAATAGCAAAAACTATTTGGTACGGGATTTTTTTATAAACATCCATACAGAAACGAAAATGAAATTAAATGAAAATTGCCGATATAGGTGTGTTTAGATATGTCGTAGTGAAATGTGTCTGTAAACCAATTCAATAGCAAATAATACATATATTATCTAGTACCTATATAAAATAGCAATCCAGACGTTTTGTACAAATATGACCTACGTAATAATTACAAAAATTATTTATTAACAAAAAACATAAGAGAAAAAAAAAAACATCACAAAAAAGAAAAATGTATGATGCAATGAACATACTTTTCTAAACTTATCTATTTATTTTGCCATGGAAACGAAAAAGTCAATAATCAAATACTTTCAACTTAAAATTTCAAGATCGCTTATAGGACTTGAAATCAGAACTTTATTTGACTTTCTTCACTTTCTATTTGTAGTAAGTACTACTGCTCTTAACCTTATAATAATATTCAAATGAAGTAATGCTAGTTTGCGATCAAAATACAGATCTATACTTCGTACTAACAAAGTTCGAAAATCAAAACCAAATAAACAAACAAAGTAGGTATCTTACCTTGACTTTAAAATCACGATATATATTTGTGGAAACACAACACGACACACGATCGTCCGCACTGAATGTTACATGCCATCTGAGTTCGCTTGTTTTCGGTTTACGTTTTTCTTCTACGCAAGGAATAGTGCTTTTACCCGACTACAGCGAAGCCAAAAGGAAGGGAATTTTCACAGTTAAAACATTTTCTTGTTGACAACGCTTTAGTAATCGAGATAGCAGTAAGCTATTGCTATCTCGATACTGACCTATTGGTTCAGTTGTTGTTACCGACCCTGATGAATAAATAAGATGTCGTGGAAGATTTGAGATATAGAAATATGTTCTCAAAATCTCACTTTATTTTGCCGAAATATTAAATTTATAACAATATTTGTAACTTTTCACATTTATAATACTATTTTATTTTTTAAAAAGGACTACTCCTCGTACCTTGGACAATGCAGGTTTAATTTTACCCACCTTATTTTTTTTTTTTAGTACCCACCTATTTATTAAGTAGAGTTGTTTTCTTTTCTAATAGATTATTTTATTTTACAGTTCCATTTACAAATTTCATGAGTTGTTTTTGATTTGTAATTGGCTGGGATGCTGATATTTTTTGATGGCTAGGTTCACTACCACTTTGGATCTCCAACGCCTTGAGGATACAGGCTAATGTTACATCGACCACCGGGTCCCAGGCCCTACTCTGAAGAGGTGAGATGTTTCTCTGATTCGGAGCTCATGATTTAGAAACCATTATTGGCTATTTGGGTGACGAGTATGATCATCTATTCTACAAGGGTCTAATTTCACCTTACAATATCAATATGTATAATTAGAATTGTAAAAGTTTGTTTATTACCTTATAACCTTGTAAACCTTGACTGCCTCTATGGCGCAGTGGTAGTGTTTGCGACTGCTGTGCTTGAGGTCTCGGGTTCGATTACCAGGTCGGATCAAATGTTTGTATGATCTGCAAATATTTGTTTCGGAGTTTGGGTGTTTTCTGTGTAAAATATGTATGTTTTTACAAAAAAAAACGTATATATGTATGTACGTATGTAATATATATATATCAGTTGTCTAGTACCCATAACACAAGCTCTGCTTAGCTTGGGACTAGATGACGTTGTGTGTTAGATGTCCGAAATATTTGTGTGTGCGTGTAGCTGCACGGAAGATCTAAACATAGCAAAGGTCTAGGATAAGAAATGCCAAATATTATATAAAAGTAGTTACACTATTGTTATTTGTATATCTGGGGGCACGGTTGTGCCCCCGCCAAGACGAGCCAAGCGAAGCTTACCTACTTTTCTACTGCTACTTTTATACTACCTACCTTTTCTCGAAGTGTTTCGTCGTATTTTTGCACCCTCATAACTTTGATTCCCGATATACCAAATCGTTAAAATTCTCAGGATATGATGTTACCAATAGACTACTACTACTACTAGATAATGAAACATATAAAGTTTGAATTGCATAGCTCTAATAATTTAGATTTTATTGATACCTGAAAAACACCGATTTCGTCACTGACACACTGATGATCATCAAAACTGTTAGGGTACTTCCCGAAGTGCTAGAAAGCTGAAATTTGGTATGTAAACTAAGTTTAGTATACAAACAACAAAAATAATCATAAACCTATTCATTTTGCCTCCCAACCCCCAAATTTGGGGGGTGGAAGTATGAGACTTTTACTCATTTTTAAGCTAGAGGATTTATTTTTGGTACACGGACTTTCTCGAGAGAAGAAAGAATATGTACAAGAAATACACCCAAAAAAAAAGAAAAAAAACTGCCTTAAGCAACTAACAAAAAGAAATGAAATCCCACCAAAATCATTTTCATGTAAAATGTTGCCAAGACGACTGCATATGGCTCACCATGTGAAAAAGATACCAGATCTCATGTAGAGCCAAGGTTCTGAATCTACACGCCCTAACTCTATCAACCCTAACTTCATAAACTCTACATCTCAGTGAAAATGTATGGCTTGGCTGTTTCGTTACTTCAGTAACTAGATATTTGCAAACACAAAAGGCATTCGTTTCCCCTTCGTGACGGTATTGTAGCGAAACGGCGAAGCCATACATTTTCACTGAAATGTAGAGTTTATGATGTGATAAATGTAGAGTTAGGGTTGGTAGAGTTAGGGCGTGTAGATTCAGAACTTTGTCTCTACATGAGATCTGATATCTTTTAAACATGGTGAGCTATATGCAGTCGTCTTGGCAACATTTTACATGAAAATGTTTTTGGTGGGATGGAAATATTCAAATTTGTCAATGTGCATCTTCAGTATCTTTTTCTTTTGTAGGCGGGGTGAAAAATTCCTTAAAATCCCTAGCTCTTAGAACATGGGGCCAAGAGTATGCGCCAATCTCGGGCACAATACTTTGGAGGAATCCCCGGTTCAGGTACATAGTTTTAAGGCTCTTCAAGTAAATTAGGTCATCAATTTAAATGCCTATAATTTTATTACATATAAAAAAACAATTTTACATACCTAGTTAGTGGTCTTTTGATGTTCCTTCGCATTGAATTCTATGGCTTGTCATTCCTATATACGGATAACGGTAACCGACCCACACCGTCGCTTCGTCGACCAATGATAGTGTGCCACCTTTAAGGTTTTACCGCTTTTGTCATTGTTTCTATAGTAAATATTTGCTATCTCTTTATTTCTTTGTAATCTTAACAGGCACAAGTTATTTTTTTAAAACTGTTTGCTTGTGTTTAAATGCAGGAAAGAGATATTATCTTTGCTTAATTTAGTTGCGCACATTACTGACCTAGTTTCAAATATTGAACATTCTAATTAAATTTAAATTTTGGACTAATTGCGGCCAGCAAAGAATATCGATATCTTAGTAATGTATTATTTTATTCCAATTCCTTTTTAGTTGCATTACTTTCAGTACTACTTACGTACAAGGTATAGGTACTCGTATGGTATAACTCCTAAAATTATTGGATTACTTATCTTTACTAGTTTATAATCTACATCGGCTGTTATTTTGTAAAGCAAGCCTTAGATTTTAAAAATCTTACCCAATAAAGTGTTTCGTTTTTGTAATCAAGAATATATTGTTATTGTAAATTTAATGACAGCAATTTTAATCAAATCACGGGGACAGACAGTGCTTGCGTCAAGATCTTTTAAAAGCAAGACAAAGCATGAAATATGTACCTTATTTTTTGCCCAAAAACGGCAAGACTTGTAGAGCCACAGTACAACCATCATATTACCTATTAATTGTAGGGTGTAAATCCTACAATTTACAATACAAATTATTGCAAAGCTTAGACTTTCAGATAGTGATGGACTACCTCAGAGTATAAATTTTTGGATTCTGAAAATTTCCTTTTAAAGTCATATTAGTCATATTTAAAAAGCTTAGTGTTTATCACATAATGTATGACTATTCCTAGACAGCTGCACAATGTAAGGCACGGCTTATCAGTTCTATTTGCTTAATATATCTAAATACATGATAGTAATACCGCTCAGTGAGGAACGGCTTACGAGTAATATATGTTGGGTATATAAAGGAGAAGTAAAATCGTCATTTCCGGAACTTGATCCCGTTGGATTATTAAAACAATATTAAAATTTTTGGTCAGTATTGTTCGTTTTTTGCGAGGCACGCTCAAGTGAGCATGATTCACATTACAGTATCTACCAATTGAGTAGACTAGATTGTTCTATTCGATATTGTACCTATTGTAGATTTGTCTGACCGTGACCACGTTCTGTGCAATTTAATACAACGTATAAGGTATCTGTTATCATCCATAATATTAACATGAGGATAAACTACGAATTTATTGAATGATTTTTAGTTTATCCTTAATCAAATTGAAATTCACTACCTGATCGAGTTCATACGTAGTATTTGATTTCAATACTATGGTCCTACAGTGTTATTTTCTGATTTTACGATACGGTACTTTTTGCTGTCGTGGTGTTCTTTTAAGAATGCGAAGTGCTGACTAAAGTAGCAAGCTCTTCAGGTCAGCAGCATTACAAGAAAAGGTAAACTCCTTTTCTTAAGAGAGGCCTATGTCCAGTAGTGGATTCTTAAAAGTTGTTTTTTTATGTTTGGCCCTGCCAAAATGACTCTACTCTGCCTGATTGACAGCATAAGCAGAATCCAAGAGTGGTGGGCACCATACTGCGAATGCAGACAAGGCCAAAATGCAGCATGGTAACCCACACCATGGCGGGCTATATAGTGATGCTTCTGCATCATTGGGCCTCCGGTCTCGCACTCACCAACGAAACTCGATAGCACGATCGCTATCATTTTACGTTGATTTTCTGTGCGATGAGGATGCCGTTATATTATCTTATGCTGTTATTGATACTTAATTTGTACTTTTAAAATGTTATTATTCTGATTAAATATATAAAAATTTCTGTTAAACTAAGTTGAATATGAATCACTTCCACATTCAAGTAATGTCTACTTCAGCGCCATCTCTACAATTTTATTTGAACTATCTATCAGTAGGTATACTATCAGTAGGTAAGAGCGCGATAAGTTTAGGTAGGTACGTACACTTTTAGTACTTGATATAGTCAATAGGTAGAGCTGTTGTAGAATTTTTAGTGTTTTTTTAATTTATATCTAATTTCCATATAAAATTGTTTTATTACTATAAAAATTTTGCAAACATATAAAAAAATATTATTTTAAAGTTGGTTTCAAGAAGAATATAGCTAAATTTGAAGGCAAGTCTTTTTGTGAAATACATACGACTATTTTGCCATTACTTTCGACTGGGAGCGTGGCGTCTCCTGTAATCCGGCTACTCGGAGGTCGGGACCGGAGGATGGTTTGAGGTCGGGAGTTCTGGTGCTGAGTGGCCCATGTTGACTGGACGTCCACACTAAGCCCGGTATTAATATGGATCCCCTGGAGGAGTCCGGGGGATGCAGGTTAACTAAGGAGAGGCGAACCGGGCCAGGGGGGAAACCCAGCAGCCAAAAGTCTCCGTATCGGGCAGTAGTGGGATAGCGGCCGGGAGTGAGTGCTCAGTAACAGCCTGACCAATAAAATCAGACCCGTTCCTTTTGCCATTTGATACAAATTCGTTTTGTTTTGTGCTTTTTAAGTCAATTACTGAATGCGCTTTATAGAATTTTAAATCTTCGCCAAGTCAGCCAAATGGTTAAATTTTTCTTGGACTCATAACTCTTAAACTGCCTCCTTCTTGAGGACAGTGCGGGACAGCAGTAATAGCATCCTGAGGATCATATCCGATAAATATGAATTTTATGAAAAGGTCTTCTTAACATTGTAAAGTACTAACATAGGTTAGGAGAAATTGTATACTAACACTAAGGACTCTGTCTGAATAAATGAATATTATTATAAATATCTTTTTCCGATCATTATAACTTTTTAATTGATAAAGTTTCTTACTTTCCATAATTTTGAGTGATTAAGAGAACTTTCCATTTAAATAATTTTCATATTAAGTAACACCTAAGGAATGTTTTTTTTTTTTGTATAGGTATTAGTTCTTTCTGTGTTACTGGGACCGGGCTCTCGTTGTAATTTCTACGCGTTTGAAATAACTGCAAATCACTTTTAAGTTCACTTTTATGTATGGATTTTGCAGCTCAATTTCATTACCTGAATTAGTTCCAAAGTAAATTAAAGTACCACGCACCATGCTACAGCGCAAAGAGTATAAGTGATTTAAAAAATAAATGGATTTGTCTATTCAGAGGCTATTTTTGTATGTTCGTCGTGTTACTCTATCTATAGGCACATGCACACCGGCTCAAATCAGACATCACTATCAACTTCATCAACACTGCCCTGTTTGTCCTCTGTTTGTTGACTGTTGCAATATTAATTTGGAATTGGCACAATGTTTATGTACACAAAGAATCAAGCACATAGTATTTTAGCATTCTTAAATTCAAACTTACATTGACATTTCGAATTTTGACCCCGTTTAATGTTTGATTTTATTTAATTGACAGGTATAACTTCACTGCTTAGGGACAAAGTATAGGTAAATAAACTGGACTTCTATAATAGTTTCACATGACGGTTCTTGGGTAATTAAGTGCATTTCGTCTACCTATATTTAAATAAGAAGGAATCCAAATATGATTTTCGTACGCTACAGTTATTAAAAAGGGTAAAGGAATTCTTTATGTTTAATATGTATTTCATTTGTGTTCATAATAAAACGCCAGAAAATGTTTACTGCTTTATTCAGAACTAATTTCGTTTATTACTATGACTGTCGAGTTACAGCTAAATGATGTTTGTCACAGGCCACAGCAAATAGCGCTTTATGTCAAGTAGGTACTTATTACTTATTTGGTAAAGTAGCCTGGGAGACACTTGAATGCTCACAAAAATCACACAACTAACTAAATCCAGGGGAATACAAAGAAGGTCACATACTAATTCTTTATTTATCAATGACTCTACAAAAATACTTATTTATATTGTGGCAACATTATTAGCAAGCTGTTGTGGAAACTACTATACACGTAAACTTCAAATTATTGTGAATCGTAGTTCCTAATGTAAGTCATAATATTCCTAAATAAATTTGCTGACAATTCAACTCGGACACCCTGGTTTTTTCACACGTGCTTATTACTGTGCGGGTTGGTCTTTAATTTCTGTTTTTAGTTTTATTGGTTCTTCTGTAATTTCTATTTTTTCCACCTCCTTCTTCTCAGATTCGGACATGATGAGCTCTGGTACTTGCATTGGTTTAGCTTCCTCAGCTTTTTCGAGGTTTTCAGGTGATGGGATAGCCGATCGCATTACTGGCTCGATAACCTTTACTTCTGGGTCTACTCTTTTCTGGAATAATAAAGTATACTTAAATATACATGAAAACAACCATGGGTATGCAATACCAAGTATTAGCTGGGATATCCAGGTTTTTCAAAAAGTGACTAGTTTGATTTAAATAGATTTAAATTTAAAAATTTGCTCTTTGGGTCTCCTCTTTTCTAAAATACTTTAATAACATAATTGATAGTGTTTAGATTATTCCAAAAATAAGTGTTTTGGATTCAAATCTGTCTCGAAAATCTGAATATGTTGGATAGTCCAATATACCTAAAACTTTGTAATTTAATTGCGTAAAGTTTTTACATAAAAGTGTGATCATATTTTAAAGAGACACTCTGTACATTACTTGTTTATTTGAATGAAATAAATATTTCATGAAGCGTTTTGCCGACTTAAAACTCGTAGATATTTGAGCAAATGAAAATCATGATCATAAATCTCTTAAAAATATTCTTTTTTTAACACTAAAAATAAGAGACTAGGTTTATTAGCATTTCAAAGCGATTCCAAGAATGTCATCCAATAAATTAAGTTGTAACAATAAATTTTGCTAAAAAAATGTACTTTAAAATAGATTTTTCGAACCTTTTGTAACTGCATTGGTCAATATTGCTAATGGTTTATTATGAATTCCTGTTCAGTCTAATGTGACACCCTAAAACGTACCTCAATCGGTTGCTCAACTTCCTTCTCTGCCACTACTGCAGGTACTTCATCAACGCTTTTGGTTTCTGCTAATTCATTTGAAGCAGCCGGTTCCGGAAAAATCGTACAATCAGCCTGGTTGGTCTTCTGGAAGAAGGTCCTCGAGATCTTGAACCTATCTAGTACAGCGTACGCGGTCTGCATCACAGAGAGTGGTGGGAGCCTCTCACGGGACAGCAGCCAGGTATTTTCTGTCAATAATATTATAAAACATTAGTCAACCTCACGAAAATATATTTATAGTTATTATACTAACCGTACGCCAATAGGAACAGGAGTAATAAAAGCTAAAATAATAATTTATTTATTGCTGCTTCGTAGTGCAGAATAAGATTTCTATTTTACCTTCTAACATTCCAACCCTAAGTAATAACAAGCCCGAAGTACTAAATCATCGTAAAGAGAAAGGTGAAGTGATAAAAAGAAAACTTACGTGTATGTACCGGTCCAATACCGCTGCAAGCCCACATTACTGCATATGTGTCGTAATCAGTGTCCAGAATGCTATACTCAAAGTCATAGGGCAACGGCAGTGATGAATACTTTACTAAAACACGACCTTCTCCTTCACGACCCACCATTTGAAGATGTCCTTCCATTATTCTTTTGAAACCAGTTCTGGAACAAATAAAACCATGCTTTTGGGATTACATGACTTCAACGTTTTCTGGGGGTGCCGATTAATATTACAGGACTTAGAAGTAATAAAGTGATTAAATTGATTTTAAAAATCACCTTTTTTTATCTAGTGCGTTTAGACTCTACCTACAAGAACTATAAACTTTACTTTAACTGGATAAAGTATGCGCAAGTGCAGAGTACAAAATATCTTAGAAAGAAATTTTAGAAATTATTTGCACTAAAAGTAGTTTAACCTTAAAATGTTCACTTACATGGAGTTCGTTATCTCATTAGTAATGAGGATCCTGCCTTCAGGCGTTGCAGTGTAGTGGGTGGTGACACAACGGGTACCAAGTTCAGATACGGTGAAGTACCTTTCCGCTTCGTACCAAGTTCCAAGGAATCGGTCCATATTGAAGTTCGCCATGGCCTGTTAAAAACAAACATACGATTTAAGGACTGATGTACCAGTTTTATGGTACAAAAAATAAAGAGATCTGACAAACCCTTTATTTCTAAGGTTAATATATCTATTTAAGACGTTTTTATAAGAGTCCTTATTTTTAACCCCCTACGCAAAAAGAGGGGTGTTATAAGTTTGACGTGTCTGTCTGTGTCTGTTTGTCTGTCTGTCTGTGGCACCGTATCTCGCGAGCGGATGAAGCAATTTCAATTTAGTTTTTTTTGTATGAAAGGTGAGTTACGTTCGAGTGTTCTTAGACATGTTTCATGAAAATCGGTTGAGTCGTTTAAAAGTTATGGGGGTGAAAGTGGGGAAGATTATCAGAATGTCTGCAAAAATATCATTTGCGTATGATTACTCGATTAAGTGTTTGAGTAGGGGGTTTTTTTAATTTTTAATTTAATATTATCTATTTAGGGACGATGTAAAATATATAATTCTCTTAATGAAATTATACGGTTGAACTCTTTATTAAAAACGTATTTTTTCTTAATGACTTTCTTTAATTCTTATAAATGTGAGAAAGAATCTTCGTATGTATATTTTATCTTTTTGCAATCGTTATAGGTACGCGCGTAACATAGAAAATGAAAGTGGACGACTACAAGAGTGCGGTTATTGACACATCCACAACCAGTTGTAGTGACCACGGTCAGTGATGTTACGTGTACATTGCCTGCTGTTGAGGTCAAGGTTATATAGTTAATGAAGAGAAAAGAACTTGGGTAGGCAACTCAATTTTGATGGGTAATAAAAGTCAAGCACCTAACTCCTTTCTTTTAGAAATTTGCTGAGAAATGGATACCTAGACGACGGGCTTTTCCGAAAGCGCTAAGCGGTACCAATCAAATCTAATATTGTCAATGGTGTTTTATAAGCGTGATAAATAATAAATAAATATTTCGGACATCTAACACACAACGCCATCTAGTCCCAAGCTAAGCAGAGCTTGTGTTATGGGTACTAGACAACTGTTTTTTTTTCTTTTTTTTTTTTTTAATATATTATACATAGAAAACACCCAAACTCCAAAACAAATATTTGTAGATCATAAAAACATTTGGTCCCACCCGGGAATTGAACCCGAGACCTCATTATCAGCAGTCGCACATGCCTTCCGCGAGACCAACGAGACAAAGTGAGAAAGTGATCTTTGTTTGTTTCTCTATCATGGAGACCTGGTATTTAATAACACTGTACTGTCAATTCTGCCCATTGTATTTGTGGTTACCACTTGATAATCCTTTTTAAATTAATTTTGTGTACTATTGTCAGTTTAGTAGGTGTACGTCTCAAGTTTGAAGTATTAATTTTGGCAATAAGTTTACCAAAGTAATAAAGTTAAAATTTAAATACCATTCACTGAATTGATGGAATTGCCTTAGCAAGGCTGGTTTTGTAAGACTAAAAAAAATATTTTTACTGTTTAGTTCTTACTGATATTAGAAAATTTTACTGAGACTGTTAATTAAATAAAAAAAACCCAAAAAAGTTTCAAACCGTAAAATGATAAAAAAAACTACTTACCTGAAAGTCAGGACACCAGCCTAGAGATGGAATCTGCGCCGAAGCCGTAGCTAAGAACCCCAGAAGAAATAGACGCCACATCTTGAAGTTAGAGATATCCGAGCGATTTCAGGAGAGAAGAGGTTAGTCCTAGGAAGCGAACACGGGAATGGCGTCTGACGTCCCGGCACCCGCTTATAAACCTTCGCAGCTCACTACAACCGGTCTGGAACCTGCACTCATCTAATGGGACACCTTATCTAGTAAGTACTAGGACACTGGATCTCAAGTATTACTTTCTTGTCCATCCTTTTTAATCCTACAGTAGTAAATAAAAAATAGGAAATATGTACATAAAATTAAATATTAGATCGAATTGCCATTAGGCAATAAATATCGTAGGTTACAATTTAGTGGTGGCTTTTTCGACTTACGAGTTTGGTAAAATGGAATGAACATTATTGGATGGATAGATGGAGGAACTTCTTGCGGGTGCATCCGCAAAAAAGGATGGCCGTCCATTAAAAACGGACTAACTAAACTTTATTGTTTATTAATAGCAAGCACTCGGTTAAAGTATCGGAATATTTTGTCCACTATTACACACCGTACCACCGTGGGAGAGCCACGCTTCGGCATGAATGGGCCGGCTGGACCGGAGTGATACCACGGCCTCACAGAAAACCGGTGTGAAATAGTGCTTGCGCTGTGTTTCACCGAGTGAGTGAGGATACCGGAGGCCCATACCCCAACCCCTCCCCCTATCTCCCCCCCCATCCCCCAAAAGCCGGTAACGCACTTTGAAGCCTCTGGTGTTGCGGGTGTCCATGGGCGGCGGTAATCGCTTACCATCAGGCGATACGTCTGCTCGTTTGCCGGTCTATTCCATAAAAAAAAAAAAACCTGTTAAACACACACTTAAAACATTCGCTACAGAAATTGATCTTCCTAAGTTTTTGAACTACTTACTTTTTATCTTAAGGAAATGGAGATAGCTTGTTTTTTTTTTTTTTTTTTAAGTATGGCCCCCCAAAATGTCTCTACTCTGCCTGATGGAAAGCATAAGCAGAATCCAAGAGTGGTGGTCACCATACTCACTGCGAATGCAGACAAGTATGGCGACCCACACCATGGCGGCATAGTGATGCTGCTCCATGTTTTAGTCTAGTCAACAAGTATGGAACTTGTTGACTAGACTATTTGGGCCTCCGGTCTCGCACTCATCAACGAAACACGACAGGACGAACGCTGTCATTTTAGGTTGATTTTCTGTGCGAGGGTAGTACCGCCCCGGTCGAGCCGGCCCGTTCGTGCTGAAATCAGCGCGGCTCTACTACCTATTGAATTGTCTTCTGCAGAAGAGTTAACTATGACCAATTATTACTCTATGTTTTATAGTCATCGATAGGTCATCAGTAGGTTCCCTTAAAAGCCGATAAGGCTTTTAAGGGAACCTACTGATGACTTAGAGAGTTAGTTTGAGAAACATAGGTTAAGGTTGATTTATTATGGCCATTGCAACCTGCAGATCGGGATCCTTGTTAGGTAACGAGTGCGTGTGTGTGTTAATGGCTAGCTTTGTTTGCGCACTTGCTTTTGTGTCCCACCGGATGTATTCATTGCAATACTTGCATATTTAGTCGGCGAATAAAAGTACATATAAGTAGGGTTTGGTTGGTTGTTACACTTTCACGTCGAAACTACTCAACCGACTATCGTAAAACTTTGCATACCATTGTCAGGAGCATAAATTGATACAAAGATTATCTTTTTAACCGACTTAAAAAAAAGGAGGAGGTTCTCAATTCGATCGTGTATATGTTATTTTATATGTGTTCGCGGATAACATCGTCGTTTATGAATCGATTTTGATGATTCTTTTTTTAATGGAAACGAGATATTCCAACGGTGGTACCATGATAAGGACACTTAGATCTGATGATGGCATTCAAGAGAAATCGAGTCGAACCTTGAAGTCGGTTTTATTTTTGCTAAAATTTTACTTGTAAAGATACGTTTATTTGTTGAAACATATGTAAGTCACACCAGAGTAAACGCCCGAAATTTAAATGCTCAGACATATATAGTAACTATAGCCGAAATCGGCATCGGATACATGATTTCATACAGAAAATAGTATTGTTACCAAGGGATAGTGTAATTAATAATTAAATCTATTTGAGCACCATGCCTTGGGCAAATCGAAAGATTTTATGTAAGTATATTGATTGAGGTTTGACACACGATTCACATTTCCACATAAGTATTTTCTTGTTAGTCCCTGTCGCTCGTGACAGCATTGAGTCGGATGACTTGATGAGAACATGCAACAGCCCAGGATATCATAAAACCGTGTTGGAATTGACCTACATAGTTCAAGATAATGAAATAATCAATCCTAAGATTATTTGCTTTTTAAATTTTCTGTAATAATTCAGAATTATTTTTATCTTTTTGCATTGCTTGAAATGTTGGGTTATTCTTATTTTAGATATCACGACTCTGGCGTTGCGTGTGTCCATGGGCGGTGGTAATCGCTTACCATCAGGCTATACGTATGCTCGTTTGCCCCCTATACCATGAAAAGAAATTTTGTTAGGAAACCTCAAATGATATCTTGTAGACAGTGAAATTTAATTAAAACTATCATGCAGTAGAAATTACTTCGGAGTCAGTACACTAGTTATTCCATAGCCAATTCCACTAAACACTGTAGTAGTCTAGAAACAGCAAGGCGATCCAAGAATGTTCCCAGAGTTTAATAAAAAGGCTGTAGCCATCTGCCTCCTTACCGGTTTCCCATACGACTCTAACTTTTTATTTTCTACCTTTTCCCAGCTATTTTAATACACAGACCAGTAGGATTGCTTGCTTAGCTCGTTTCTTTAGGGTTCCGTTCTTAGCTTTGAATGGTCACCAATTTTCATCATTCGTCTTAATCAATTTCTTTTACGATTTAGTTTTCTCGTGCTACAGTACATTGCGTTAACTAGGAGTGAATTTAGTTGGGGTCTAAAATAAGTTTCTTCAATAAATATTTGGATGATGTAGTCATGACGTGCGCCTCTATTATGTAATTTTTCATAGAATGTTTCGTCATGGATTTTTTTTTACTTTTAATGTTTAAATTCATTTAAAATTTATCAACGGAACCCAGGGTAACTAAATGGTTTATAATTGGCATTTTTTTATAAAGATCTCGTACATGGACTCATCTAATTATGGTTGAGTCTATTTCCAGATATTTATACATATAGTGTAAAAAGAATTGCAAACATTTACAAAAAAGGATTACGTGTCCATCGCCCAATAAGGCCAGGGCTTTTGAAAATACTAATTAAAAATGCGAATATGAGGTTCTTTATTTGTTTGCTATGTTTTAATTACTAAACTAATACAATTTTACATAAACATCTATCAAGTTTTTATGATGCAGATATGTGTTTCAGCCTGATCGAACATTCTGACAGTATAAAGGTATATAATTGTTTGGGATGTTACGAAAAGGTAGGTAGTAAAATTTAAATAAAGATACGATACGGTTATTTGTTGAAACATGTGTAAATATAATAAAAAAAATAAAACACGATTGGTTACATATTATTTACAATCAACATATTCCACCAAAACTGGTGTATAAATTTAGAAGCAAGTGTTAGAGATGAGCTATGGAAATGCATTGGATGATTTGAGAAGTAACTTCAGTATTGTTTGCACCATACCGGTCGGTATAAATAGATACACGATTGTACTTTCTGTAGAAACAAATGTTGTTGACCTCATTGGTTAAGCAAGTTTGTATGCAAGATAGGTTAGGACATAGATATGCATCGATTGTACTAGGAACTTCTAGGATGTCTTTGTTCGGGACAAAATATAACAGTTTGGCTGCAAATACCTAAATGTTTTTCAATTTTGGAGTTGTTTTCTTATTAAAAAAAGATAAATTTTTGAATTCCTTGTAACTGTGATTAATTTATTATTAGTTGATATTTAGCGTTATTTACGTTATTTGACTTTCATGTTCATGATTTCCATATCAGAGGGTAAAATTAATGAAATTTACTCACATACAGATATATTTTTATCAAATCACAATAAGTGTTCTATGGGGACACACTTTAACATGATGATGGTACTGTGTTTTATAAGTGCATACTTCATCAGTAGTCGGGGTTATCTAGTAGTATCTCAATACGCAGAAGATGCATCGCAGAAACAGCAGGTTAGCTTGGTCTCTTTACAAGCAATCGCTTCAAAGGGACGCGGGCGGCCTTAGAGCTCGCATCAGCTTAATGGGCCCAGCAGAGTAGATACTTTTCTTATGTGTTATGCCAAAGCGACTACTCTGCCTAATGAAGCATGAGATACTCCAAGAGTAGTGGTCACCGTAATCATTGCGAATGCAGACAATGCAGCATGCTGACTCACACTATGGCGGCCTATTAAGATGCTTCTCCATTATTGGGCCTTCGGTCTCTGACTCACCAACGAAACATGACGGCACGAATGCTGTCATTTTTGTTGGTCTTCTATGATAGGGTAGTACCGTCCCCATCAAGCTTCCAAAGAAGTCAGTGTGGCTTTACTACTTTGACGAATCATAATTTACTTATAATAGGTAATTATTGTATACACAACTTACCTGGTCAGAAGTTAGGAGGCGACTTGCACTACTTCTCAGCGTTATATCATAAGGTTTCACACGCGTGACCATTCCTAAGTAATACGATTTACTTCAACCAATGGAATGCTTTCTTTGTAATTACTTTACTTAACTAGTTTAGACGGTTGTGTGTATTAAGGCACGTATCCACCGAAATTGTTGGCAATTTCAGTGTTTCCAACTGTTGGCAACTCTTCAGAAAATCGCCATCTTTTGTTTCCATTGTGGCTACACCGAGTCGCCAACAGTTTGAAAAACTTTTAACTAAGCGTCTCCTCAGAGCCAATAAAAAAAAGAACAAGGGTATTCTTTTGATGTTTACCGCCAAAAACTGAAACACGGATCCCAACATTTGTTGACAATTTTTGTTGCCAACACAAGGAAATTACAGAAACTTTTAAATGCTATGAAATATATTTAGCTTTAATTCCGTGTCTCGCGGAATTAAAGCTAAATATATTTCATAGCATTTAATGTCATGGATTTCTGCAAAGTAACGCCTGATTAACTTAACAGAAACTTTTGTGACCAACACTGTTGACAAAACAAAAGTTGGCAACTTTTGTTCGGTGGAGACTCAGCTTTACAGATTTATTCACATCAATTTGAAACTGAAAGCACGTTAGGAACGACAAATCTAATAAATTTAATTAGATACCGTAGTAATCTGCCTTATGCCGAAGTATTTGAGCAAAAATATATAAAATGAAATCGTCATCATTACCAGCCTTTGGCAGTTAAGTTCAGTTTTACTATGTTCAGGCTGATTGGTGTAGGGTTTGCTTCAAGTTTTCTGTGTAGTTGACTCGCTTAGTCATTTTTTTCGACACTTACGCGATGATCTGGGGCGGTGATTTGGTGATATTTCGTACCTACTCTAATCAAATGAAAGATAGTTATGTTTTAAAAATGCAAACTTTCACAGTTTGTTTTTCACATTTATTTATTCGGCATGAATGGGCCGGCTCGACCGGAGTGATACCACGGACTCACAGAAAACCGGTGTAAAATAGTGCTTGCGCTATGTTTCACCGAGTGAGTGAGAATACCGAAGGCCCATACCCCAACCCCTCCCCCCATCCTCCTCCCCATCCCCCAAAGGCCGGCAACGCACTTGTGACACCTCTGGTGTTGCGGGTGTCCATGGGCGACGGTAATCGCTTACCATCAGGTGATACGTCTGCTCGTTTGCCCTCTATTCCATAAAAAAACTGACATTGATCAGATTATGCCAATGCAGTCTTGAACTAAAATGCATGACTTGCATATCTGAATCGACTTAAAAAGAGATGGTCTTCAAAATTTTTTTTGGATTCGTTCCGTTCCGTTCGTTTCGTGATATCTTTGACATTTGTGAATAAATTTTCAAGGTAGTAGAGCCACGCTGATTTCAGCACGAACGGGCCAGCTTGACCGGGGCGGTCCTACCCTCGCACAGAAGATCAACCTAGAGTGACAGCATTCGTGCTGTCGTGTTTCGTTGGTAAGTGCCAAACTGGAGGCCAAATGATGCAGAAGCATCATTAGGCCGCCATGGTGTGGGTCACTATGCTGTATTGTTGCATTGTCTGCATTTGCAATGAGTATGATGTCCACCACTCTTGGATTCTGCTTACGTTTTCCATCAGGCAGAGTAGAGTCACAAGCAGGCCGATACATAAATAAAGTATTTCTATTTCAATGGTTTAACCGTGAATTTAACTAAAGGTATTGATTGCGTGCAAGATTTTTCACGATGCAGTTTAGAAAAGTAATCGGATTCTAAGAGTGAAAATAAAGAATAGAAACATCTTACTGGAGATAATCAAGATTACGTTAAGCTATTTCTTTATCACATTTAATCATTTATATTATTGTGACAATTTTATTTAGTATTAGCGGACCCGGCGAACTTCGTACCGCCACATTATATTTTTGGAAATATTTTCTACATTTCTGAAAATTCTAGATATAGAAATACGGCGCCATCTATATCTGTGCCGGATATCTGTGCAACTTAGATTGCAAACCGCCATCTATTTGGATTTTATAGAACTAACCGATAAATACACACTAAAGTCGTATAATAAACAAATGAATAGATCACGGAACAATATTTAAAGTAATTGCTTTCTAGCAAAAAATAATGAATGAAATCGGACTATGTGTTATTGAATTACAACTAAGTACATATTTTGACTTTTATCCCCTCTGTCCAGGAAAAAGTATCCTATGTCCTATCTCGTAGTATGAACTCAAATCATGCCAAGTTTCCTTTTAATCCATTCAGTAGTTTCGGCGTGATGCGCGGTCAAGATAAAGACAGACAGACCGACAGACAGACAGACAAAAAAGAAAAAAAATACAGTTTTGGCTTCAGTATTGATTACAGAGCCCTCCAAAATAAATTCTAAATACCTTTAATGTACAGAATTGGACCTGTTACATTTTTATTATAAGTATAGATTTTATTTTGCACTGACCGAAGAAATCTAATATTTTGAATATGTATGAGGTCGCGACTTATTTTCAATAAGTTTAAACAAATTGAAAACGAGTTTACAGTTACGTCTTTTCACTACGAATTCGGTGTTCCTTTTTGTTTCATGAAACCAAACTTAACATTAACTGCTTGAATCTTTGTGAAAAAGTACTCCAAAACAGAATCATGATAATTTTTCTTATCTGACGAAATTCCAAACATGTTTTTTCAAATTATCGTGGTGTTAACACTAGGGAAGATTATTGCAGCAAAACTACGGTCAAAAACTTTTTACTATCTAGAACGGAAAAAACAGAAAAAAACGTTGTTATATTTTCTTTTACGCCACTTTTCGTTCACGTGGCAACTAGATGTTTGTTATTTGATGTAAATTAATTAATGAAGCAGACAAAAATTATTGACTACTAACAGTATCAGAGATAATATTTCAAATATTTTTTGTAGAGTATCCGACTATTAGACGAAGACAACATTCACTACTGGCCATAGGTTTTCCCTGAAGGTTCTCCACATTAGCCGGTCCTGTGCTGCCCGCTAACAACTTTTTCCTCGCGGCTTTTAATAGGATATCGAACCACTAAGTGGGCGGCCTACCAACTTCTTCCATATCATCAATCAATCATCAACAACCCATAATGTCCCACTGCTGGGCTCCGGTCTCCTCTCAGGAGGGGATTAAGGCCATTGCCGAGTGCGGGTTATAATCTTTTATATAAAAGAAAGTCGTGTTAGTTACACTATTTAAAACTCAAGAACGGCTGAACCGATTGGGCTGAAAATTTGTGGGGAGGTAGCTTAAAGCCAGGAGACGGACATAGGATATATATATATATCTATTCTCTTTATTTATTTTTAAGGGATTTTTACCCTACTAGGGTATGCCAGTCCCATAAGGCCTTAGCTTAAACAAGTATCAATTTAAATATTATATGCTAGACTGTACAATTTAATATCTTTTTTTGATGTCGGTATAGCCGTATAGGTATAGATACTTTTTACATTGTTTTTTTTTACAGTGTCCCGTGGCGTTAACCGCGGTTGTTGTTGTACCGCGGGGCTCAGCTAGTGCATAATATTAGCTAAATATGATCTTGACTCTCCTTCAATTTTTTTGGAATATTTTAATGAGACAGATTTTTCTAAATATTGTAATAATCGACTGCCTCGGTGACGCAGTGGTAGCGTATGCGACTGCTGTGCTTGAGGTCTCGGGTTCGATTCCCGGGTAGTACCAAATGTTTGTATGATCTGCAAATATTTGTTTTAGAGTTTGGGTGTTTTCTGTGTATTTACAAAAACATATTTATATCAGTTGCCTAGTACCCATAATAAAAGCTCACACGCTACAAGCAAGCTTAGTTTGGGACTAGATGGCGTTGTGTTTAAAAGATAGACTACAACTATAAGAAATAGATGTATAAAAAATCGTCATAGATTTATAAGTAGTTTCAGTACTAACAAGAATAGTGAACATATACAAGTCTTTGTAAAAGCTGCTTATTATGTAGTGCACGTCCTATGGCTAAAACGATGTTAATGAACTGTAAATTGAATTGTATATTTGTATGTATGTAACAGCTACTTCGGAGCTGTGCTTCATATTGTCTCGTTGTCATTTGCATAAACAAGTACTTCTAGTTCTATGGAAAAAATCGCTTTGGTCATTTTTAAATTTCCTTCAATGTCAATAACTTATTACCTATAATAATAATTTAAGTAATTTATGTAGGTAATCGAATATCTTGATTGACGTGTTAAATCAGATTGACCTTTGTGTGACGTGATGATACTAAACTTGCAATTACTACATGATTTAGACAATTAATTTTCCCAAAATATTTTACCAACCATATGTTTGATCAGAGTGATACCATGATCTTGGAGTCAACCTGATTTTAACAACGTTTTTGAGGGTTAACTTTAATGGTGTAGTATCGCAACTGCAGAAGTTCATGCATTTATTTTTCCAGGCGAGGTTAAATCAATAGCGCTTCAACTGTGAGCTGCCTATTTATTGTGTAAAACGTTTCACATTTTTTTATAAAACAGCCTCCGTGAAAAAAGGTCATATAGTTGAGGGAGTGTTTTTTTTCCAACATGATATTACTCATAAGTTAATTTTTACTTACAGTTTACGGAAAGGTACTTGTATGTATGATAAATAAATAATAGTGAGATGTGTAACTAAAATATTCTCGTTATTTAATTTACGACGGTAAGAACACATTTTTACAGAATGTTATTTTCTAAACAATATCTACATAAAATTGTACAAGTATGTGAAAACTTATCAAATACTTTTTTAATTTACAATTAACAGAGAAAAATCAATATTCAAGTTCAACAATATTAAGTTAAGCTTTATTTACTATTAAAGTTATAACTAGAAACTATTTACATTTTTTTTATTAATAACAACGTCATGTTCTTTACAAATTAATATTTCGAATCGGCGCTCTTGTGTTTCTTACTCATATATGTTAATATTTAATTATATACCAGGTACAATTTGGAAATAAAAGTGAAATATCTAAATTATATTTCCGAACACATCTGCAAAATACTATCTCACTTTGAATGAAGCAAGATCTTGGCTCACACACTCCCGTGGACATAAATTCTGTCTTTATCTAATCACACATGCATTTAAGAAACACAATTACGTAATATTGAGTTGTCCACTTGCATTGATAGGTACATTACAATAAGGCAATTCACACTGTTCTCGAGATATCACAATACATATTTCTATACTACAAATCGTTTTCAGAAGAAAACCTTTAAAAAGTAGTACATTTTGTTCAATTTACGTATAGTATAGGCAGCAGTATGTGGACGATATTTTTGTCATGCATCGTTGGCTTAATCCTACTTTTATTTACATTTATATGTATATAAACGAATACGCGAATACATGAAATATTTTATAGTCTCCTATAAATATAGTCTCAGTTTAATGAAGTTCACCAATTCCTGATAAAGTTTCGGTTATTTATAATAATAATAATAAATATTTTGGACATCTAACACACAACGCCATCTAGTCCCAAGCTAAGCAGAGCTTGTGTTATGGGTACTAGACAACTGATACAAATACATATATACATTTTTTTTTGTAAATACGTACATATTATACATAGAAAACACCCAAACTCCGAAACAAATATTTGTAGATCATACAAACATTAGGTCCGACTCGGGGAATCGAACCCGAGACCTCATGATCAGCAGTCGCATAGGCCAACCGCGAGACCAACTAGGCAGTTTTTATATGACATATTGATGTAACAATATTTGACAGGTAAAGGTGGTGATATGTATATCTGAAATATATGTCCATCCATATTCAAGACTTGTGAATCTATAATAATCTGTAGTTATCTTCTAAATAAGTTGAAATTACTATAACAGGGATTTAGTAAGTCAGCAAACGGTGAAACTGGTCCTAATATTATTATGCTATTTTAATATTCTTTTGGCAGACGTAAGATTATTCTATGTAACCGATGTATTCGCGTATACCGCTAACAAGAATTTAAAAATGGAAAACGCATTGGAAGACAGCGTTCTCAACATGTCATAAGACAAAACACACAATTATCACATAGAATAAACCTAAAGGATTCCTTGAAATCACAATCCTTAAAAATAAATTGTTCCCCAATTAATAATTACGTCAATAACGACGTCGAATATAACACGAAAAATATAAACGACAAAAATCAGGTAAAATAGGTAACGTTTGAAAGAGACATTAAAGCAACTTGAAAATTTCACAGTTGACTCTAAGATTTAAATAACTTGATGGTAACTTTAGTTTTGTTGAAAAATAAATAAACAACAATATTTGCATTGACAAGACAAGCATCCGTTTGACTGAAAATATAAAATTACGTGGAATTCCAAATTAACATACGTATAAGCGGATTGTACACAATGAGTATTTGAATCATAATCCACGTTTGCCAGTATCAAAGTGACTTCTGGAATACACTTTCATAAGAATTGGCACTCAATATAAAAATATTGATGAATGATAAATATCTTTTGGCATCGTACTGACGAAAAAATCAATCGCAAATTTTGTATACTTTGTATAATAGAAGCCTTAATTAAGATAGAACATCCAGCCTTCACTACAGTAATAGCTTTAATATAACTGGCCACAGTAATGTGTTCGATAAAAAGCGACATCGAAATTAAGTTTCGAAGGTTTTTAATCAAGCTAAAGTACTACATAGTTGGTAAAATTAACCATTTTTAAATATTGCCTGTTAAGCTTCGTATTAACACTAAAGTAAATTAATCCAAAAATAAGAGGATAATATAGTTCGTAATTGAAATATGGAAGAAGTTACAGAAAGTAGAAGGTTAGTAACTACAGATGAGATTATTAAATTGGTACCTACATACTTTAAGTTTAACAATCAATTCAGGTCCCTTTAATTTCTCTTAATTGTACACCAAAAGGTTTTCAATTCTTTACAAATCTTTGGTGCTTATCCACATTGCAATAATCGGCACAAACGAATCGAAGGATATGCAAACTATAAATTATATTACGAACACATTTTTTTTCTAGAAATTACATACAACGGTAAAACCTAATATTGAGATTGTAAATGTCATAAAAAGCTGCGAAATGTCAAGTCAGACGATTTGGAACAAAGTAAAGATCAAACACATATAAATTGATGTCTTTGTATATTTTTAGAGCAAATTAATTCGCGAAGTGTTCTTCAAGACACCGAAGTACTGATTTGGTTTTTGTCATCCCTATTTAAATATCTCTTAAACTTACACCTGTTTGAATCCAAGTTCCAACTCTGACTAGATCTATTGACTGTATACTTGCTAAGGAGTATATAGTCAATATGAACCTATTCAACGTCACAGTAGATTCATCAAGATACTGATTTAAATTAGGAGGTAGTTTATGTGACGTCATTCTTGGTTCTTAATACTTCGCAACTTTTCGTTGACAATCATGTATTCTTCATCTATTTTCTATGCTTAAGGAATTAATGTGTCGGTGGCTTTCAATAATATTTACCCTAATGAAATACATCTTTCAAATAAATACTATCTTGGAAGGTGTTGGTCCCGAAATATAATTTTTAAACAAATTATAAGATTTGGACCCATTCGGCAAACATGATTTTCAAATAAGTCATTAACATTCAGATCCGCAGTGGTCTCCTGCGAATGCCCACTATGAGTATCGCTCTGCGATATCACACATCTTAACACTAACACTTAACTATATATCCTTCTAAACACATATCACAATTGAAATCTCACAAGGAGATAAGTTTTTAAAGTCCAAGGTTACGCGTGTGGCCGCGTCATACAAGCGAACGTCATTCGTGTAAGTTTTTGCTAAGAAGCAAACTATTGTGTGGCCCTGATAAATGTCTGATGAGTTCTGGAAGTGCTTCAAACGTTAGTTGACAGAAACAGCAGTTAAACCGACCGGGTGTATTTGTCCGTCCATCATTCTCGCTCGATGATATTACATTACGATGGACCGAACATAAATGTTTTAACAGATGAGCTTTTTGTTTGAACATTGCGACACAAAGTCGACAAGCAAACGGCTTTTCTCCGGTGTGTACTCGTAAATGAGTTTTGAGATTCCATGACATGCCGAACTGTTTGCCACAATACTCGCAACGATATTCGCGTACTGGCGCCTGTTTACTTGATCCTTGATCGTGTTCTGTCGAAGGTGTATCATCGCCGCCCATTTGAGGTTGACATAGCCAAGGTCCCCAAGACCCCGCACTCGGAGGTCGATACTTAAGGGCATCATCGTGCGGCACAGTAGGGGGAGTTGCACTCCTCTCAGGTAAGTACGGAGGTGCTGATGTGCTCAAAGGGTGTAATACTCCCAACCGAGCGCTAGCTGCGACTGCAGCCGCACTTCCGGGTCCTTGTGTATATCGTAGATGTGCCATTTCTTCTAAGTAACTAGGTGGGAATGATACGAAGGGGGGATTCTGTGAGGGCGAGTTGTGGAAACCAGGTCTTCTTTTCCGATGAGGTGTCACAACATAATTTTCAGGAGATGTCTGTACAAGTGATATCAAGTCCTGGTCGGGAGGTTTTAGATGCGCATAGTCCTCTAATTTGACAGTTCGTAAATCTAACTCTGGAGGCTCTAAGTAATGTGATTTCCTTTTAGCCCGTTCGATGCCACGACCTAGTCGATCACTAAGCAACTGTCTTCTATATACTGTTTCTTGTGGTTGGTCATCCTGGCTTGATGATGTTGATATTCTTCTATTAATGTTCTGGAACAAAAATAAAATTGATTATATAATTATTCGTTACTAGAGTCTAAACGTCGTATAGGAGATACAATATAGAAAGTTAAGAATGTTTTCGATTTACCTTGGAAGCCACCGTTTCGACATCGACATCTTGTGAGTCGTCGTGTTCACTGCCTGTATTTTCTGAGTTTCTTGCCACTGACAAATTAACTGGGTTTGATGAACTTCTTCGCCGTGCCATAAGTCTTCCACACTCTTTGTCTCTATTTTCACCGTCTTGTTCTTCTTCATCTCTTTCATCATTACTGCTGGTAGACATGTTTTCTTTTTTAATACTCATGTTCTCGTCTCCTTTTTCTTTACTGAAACCTGCTCCAGATGAAGCGATTTCGCTCTCTGAGTGTGATGAACCTGATGGCGCGTCGTGTTTACTGCTTTCATTGCTGTTAATGTCTGTTTTTAACGTTTTCGACTTTAATCGTTCGCACGATCTGTTCCTTTCTTCAGCCTGTTGTCGTTCTTTTGTGGATTTCCAAACATCTGATTTGATTTCCAGTAGTTCAAAAAGTTCTTGCATGTCATCTATTTCGCCGGACTGTAAAGATAAAATACTTATTAGATCTATGGAACCATTGAAGTGGTAATAACAAGTGGAAATGATTTTATTACAATAATCTTTTAGATTATTTATGCCAATGGTTCTCATATGCAGTGAATAGGAAAATAAGTTTCATGCTAACCTCGATGTAAGCTTGGCCGCTGTACAAAAATACAAGGAGATGCCTCATGAGCGTACTGCTGATGCCGGACATGTGAATTGTGACTGGATTCTCAACCGATGGTGTGTCATCCAGTATTTTCCTGGAAAATAAGGTATATCATAAGCTTTATATATGTAGTAGAACTTTAGATATCTCATAATCTATGTGCTTCATTTCGAATAAGCTTTGGTTCAATAGAAGTATCTAATCGTTATCAATAAGCAGTTATATGATCTGGTTTAAAGTACTAAATGTCCGAGTAGTATCTATCTTCCACGAATATTCATAGCCGTATACCTACTAGATACCAGTTGTAGTAGTTCAGTGTTATTGGATTGGCTTACCAATTAACCTCATTAAATAATTAAGATTAGATTACACTGATGGTCTATTCAAAAACGTTTATAGTAGTACTCTTAGTGAAAACTACTAACGCGTGATGTAATTAGTTATGAATGTAACTACTTCCTACTTGAAGCATCAAAGCTTAATAATACGTAATTGTGCCGACAAATATATTCCATCTAAGTCTTAATTAACGCACAGTGTCTGACGTAAAAGTTATAAAAATCAATGTCATTGTGGCACAGAAAAGACTTAGTCAGTTTTTTTTTACACAACGCCATCTAGTCCCAAGCTAAGCAGAGCTTGTGTTATGGGTACTAGACAACTGATATACTTAAATACATATATGTTTTTTTTTGTAAATACATACATATTATACATAGAAAACACCCAAACTCCGAAACAAATATTTGCAAATCATACAAACATTTGGTCCGACCCGGGAATCGAACCCGAGACCTCAAGCACAGCAGTCGCATACGCTACCACTGCGCCACCGAGGCAGATATAGTTCATTAAAATAAGTCAAGAAAAACTTAACAATATACATAGTAGTAATTAGTAGTAGGATTAAGAATATATGGAGTCACTACCCCTATTTATCCCATGGGTGTCATAAGAGGCGACTAAGGGAACAAACTATGTAGGACAACATCCAAGAAGGAAAACTTAAAAGAAACCTTATATCAACCTGTCTTGCCAGAAGGCCAAAATTTCCTTTCGAAGGAGAGGCTTATGTCCAATACTGAACTATTGAAGCTGTTGATGTGATATGGATGGCAATAATCTGGAAATTTTGGTAAATAACAATGACTAACACTGATTATTACGTTCTACTTACCTAATTAGTGGACTTGCAGCGGCCATGACGATCCTGTGCGCGGCCAGCGGCACAGCGTCGTCACACACGAGCACCAGGTCTGAGTATCGGGCGCCACGCCACGCGGCACCCACCTCATTCAAGATGCAGGCGTGGTGCTTGCCATACGTCAAGGTCAGCAGGCCCTCGCCCATCATTCCAGCACTACAGGACAAAACAATTCATAAGTACTTTGTATAATTATAAGTTAAATCGCGAAAGACGACTTTTATGTTAAATACTAACACTATCTTAAAATCTGACTTTTAAAAAGAATAGCCATGAGTTTCTTTGCCAGTATTCTTCTTAAAAGGTTCTACGCATTTTGGAAACTGGAAGTTATAGATCAACACAAATAGGCAGTAGATTTTGGTGTTTTCATCTAATTTACCTTGACAATCCAGCACATGCTGTGGCGTCTGTTTGTGTCGATCTATGTTTTTTAACTGTAGTTTCAATTAAACTTTCATAAATATCACTTACGGTCTTAATTGAATAAATGATTTCGTATTAGAATTTAATAGCAAGTTTTATTGCGTATTTTCTTAATTCCAAAAACTCTATTGGAACAAATCATTGAAATCATTTATATTTGAACCGAAAATGGGTATAAACATTAAGTACACACATCAAAAGTGTCTAGGGATCAACATATGTGTCTAGGGATCAACATATATTTTTGCAATAACTTTTCTCCTGATTGATATTAATTAAAATTTTCTTTAAGGATTCATCAAATAAAGTGTTTTCGTTTGTCACAGTAACGATACACCAAGTCACCTTTGCATTAATAAAGAAATTTGCCATTTGCCACATTTGAACCACTAACATTAAAGTTCGAAAAAAAGACTGAAATAACAGTTTTCTTTAAAATTTTATTAGGTAACTTAAACAATTAATAATCCGTGTTTCTACCGCGAACACTAACACAAGAACATCGGTTTGGCATACTCAAAATGAGTTCATCCAAATCACGCAGTGGAATGGCCGCCCATGTTCGTTGCAACAACAAAAAAAGGTCTTCTTGCGACTGGATACCCTCCATATTCGGCAGAGCTCTTCTCTGTAGCATATCCCATGCATGCTCAATCGGGTTCAAGTCTGGCGACTGAGCAGGCCAGGGCCAAAGCCACATCTCAATCTCAAGAAATCCGCATAAAAATGCTTGATCCCTAGACACTTTTGATGTGTCGTGTTATCGTCTTATAAATATGAGTAGCCACAATTCATAGGAAAGTATGCAAATATGTACTTCGATAATGTATCCTAAAGAGCCTATAACTAAGATAGCAACATAAAATTATTATTAACTTAAAAAATATAAAAAAACTAGCTGTGCGATGATAACGCCACGCTCCTGCTTTTTACAACTGTGTGAAATTCGAGGCGTAACAAATAGCTATTGTACTTGACTAACGTGTGAAGACTTTGAAATCATTATTCAAGTTTTTACTCTCAAACATATACAAAAATAAGTGCTGTCGTTATAACAAAAATTACGAAATAAATGTTTTAGGTTGATTTCTTTAGGTGTTTTTGTATTATCTAATTGTAGTATAATTAAAATAATATGTGTTCGTTGTAGGTATAACACAGGACGTAAATAAGTGAAATCATGCTGAAACTAAGACCGTCATAACGTTCTCGGTTCATTGGCCTTGTGCTATGTCAGACTGAAAACCGCCGGTCCAAAGAAAAACAAGGCTGCACACAACCGACTGTTGCATTAACAAACGTTTAATATTATTATTCGCAAGATTGAAATTGATAACTAACCAAACCCCCTAGCCAACATTAGCAAACGTAAACGTTTTTATAAAATCAACAAAGGTACAGGAACGACGTCATCTCAAAGTTAAGTCACGTGGTTAAAACAAAATATTTGCCAATAATACAAGAGAATAGAGGCGTTAGCGATTGTAGAAAGAGAATCGAAACACTAAGATCTTGGATAAGGGGGGGCAGGTTTTAACATTCACATACATCATTTACTTGAAGATACATCACAATAGCGCAAAATAAAACAATTTAGATTTCTTAACTGAATTAAAAGGTGAGAAGAATTTAAATTAACGTGAAGAGCTGACGTGTTCTTGGGCTGCCAAAAGTGGCAACAGAAGTCCTAGTCGCAGGTGCTAGAAAGCCTGTTGCAATAGGACCTTGGCCGGATAAAGCATCGTATCGTGCTATTAGCGTTGCGATAGAAGCGCAAGATCATTTAAAAGACGATCAAGAGGTGCTTCTTTAGCATTGTGTTGGGGTTTAGCAACTGTGGGTCATAAGCAGAGGAATACTGCTTATTGTTGTAGGCAACCGTTTCTATTGTCGCTCTGTATCTTTTAAAGACATAATATAATTGTGATGTTGTATACCTAAAGTATAACAGGTGACAAATGAACGTAAATACGGTTGCGAAATGTTTTCGGAGATGATCTTAATTGCTTTAGAAAGATAAATTGTTAAAATAATTGAATTTATATTGGTATCGTATCTTTATAAAAAATGTAATCATGCTACATAGATATTATATTTAAAGCTCAAACTATTTTGTGATAAGATTTACGATCAAACACTAGACCTTTGTAAAGACTATCAAATTACTTTATTACAGTTAAAAATTAACTGAAATGCTACATTTTCTTTAGTTATAGAACAAAAATAAACTATAATTTGTATGATTAGATTTGACGAAGAGGGATTTACCTGAGCGCAGGAAACGAGTAGTCATTGAAATATAATTAAGTGTTTTGAAGCCTTCCACAAGCACAAAAAATAAGACATGCGTTATGGAAGACCGTGATGATAAATTCTCCTTGGGCGATAAATGTGGGTTGAGTTTGTATTAATGAGACTCTTAGAAGGTCATTTAATTAATATCAAGCGTGTATCATATGATGTCATTACAATTGAAAAATTGTGAGTGAGTATATATTATTAACATATTTATATGCGTCACTTTTTATAAATGAACGGGGAACAAATCGAAGGTTGAGCGTCGACAGCTGGTAAAAGTAACAACTGTTGAAGATTGATAGATAACTGCTTATTGTTTTATGATTTCAGTAAACTATTATATAAACTGGTTTTAAGATAATATTTACTATATTCGCGATATAGAACAGGTGACTATTAGATATACTTTTTGCAAATCTTTTGTAAAAGCTAGCGGTTTATATTAGATACATATTGCAGACACGATTTCGTAATAACATTTATTACAATTTGAGTATAGTAAAATTGGAAAAAATAACAACTAGAATTCACAGACTAGTTTCCTTAAAATAATATATTTTCCATAACACAATCAGCGTTATGATTATTTTTTTTAATGTATGTATGGGCTATGCATTTCAAGAATTATTATGTTATTTCCCTTTTCAAGAAGTACGTCCTTGTTTTCTTTAGTTCATTCCTTTTCTAATCACCGGTTAATTTAACAAAATAAAAAGATCTAATGCTTGTCATCATTTCCTTAGCTGATTGTCTCTTTTTGTTATGGGTGTTTGTATTGTCCTTGGGCGGCACTGGGCGGGACAACGTAACAGTCATCTGCCTCTACACAGAGCCATTTTCAGGCCTGGCCAGCGATGCGAGGCAGGCTCACCCGACATTGTGCTTGTGAAGCCGCTCGAAACGATGCAGTTCCCATGTTTTGCATCAAATTAGTATTATCTAGGGTTGGCTGTTTGTCTGAAGCCGTTTCAAGGTTTTTCATAGGGCTTTGTAAAACGCAGATGATATTTTATATAATTGGATGTGTAGTCAAGTTTGTTTGATTTAGATTACCTAAGAAATTTGAAGTGAGTGAACAAAGAAGTGAGACGACTAAGAATGAATTTAAAACATGATAAAGATAATGCGCTCGTACAATAAAGAGTCAATCACTCTGTTGAGGTAATTAGAGTATTCAAGGCTAAACTAAAATTAAATTGAGTTGGTATTAGGTCTTAATCTCTTCACGTCTCCGTTGGAAATTTATTTTATGTAATACTTTATTTAAAGTCCGATAATCGTACTGAAGTCAGAGTACTTGTAATAAGTTAATTGTCTTATATGAAAGACGTAAGTCTATAAAAAGTGGGAGAATTTAAAGACAATACACTTGCGTCTTGTGTAAAGGTAAAATGAAATGGCTTTTCTTATAATATAGGTTATAACACTCTGAATGATTTTGTAAAAGTATTATAGTTTATAGTATAGTCTAAAAGTTTTGAGTTGAATTTTCAACAAATAAAGGTAAGTAACTTTTTTGCAAGTATTGAAAGCAGGTTTACGTGCAGGTAATATGAAAATATTACCTGCACGTAAACCTGCAAGTAACCCGTTACTTATTTGACCTGTATGTCCCTGCCTACCTTCGCATCACTAAAACGCTGAGCTGATGTTAATGAAATTATTGTGCAGTTATTGGTGTGAGAGTGGGACTCTGTTAAATATTTACGTTGGTACACAATTTTCTTTCCTATCTAGCAGAGTTTTAAAAAGATTTTAAAATATTAAAAGTGTAAAAATAAATATTTTATTTTACTTTAAGATTTTCTGTTTTAAACTTATTTTAATTGGAAGTTTAACAAATAACTGCCATCTATTATTGATCTACAGCACTATAATGTTACTTTCATTTTCTTATAACTTTCACATTACGCCGCTAGATGGAAGTAGCAAGTTGTCAAAGCAGTCCAACAGATGGCTCTGCAGTACTTGTAAACAGCAAACTACGACCTTATCTAAGAAGCGAATGAAAGATAAAAGTAACGTTTTTATTTGCATGGCCTTTTACACGCAACCTTCGTTCAACACTCACTTTCACCAACACTTTTCAGTGAACAAAAATCCGGATATTTAATAATAAACACAATTCTTTTTGCCCGTTACTCACTCATTTGCAGCAGATGAAGGTAAATCGGTTCAACACCAGTTCAGTTCAAAATATATATTTTTGTTGGATTATAATGTTTAATTTTAATAATTTTGTAACTGTAACAGTAGGTATTTTGGCTAGTGTTGCTAGGTCTGTTTTTCTTTTTCTGAAACCAGATTTGGAAAAAAAAACCCAGGTCTGTTAGCTTGTGTTTAATTAATCACAAGAAACAGTTTCAATGTTTTTTTTTATATTATGTTATAATAATGGGCTCATAGACCAGTTGCACTCGGTGATTAGAAACAATCACCGAGGGTAAGCAATGACAGCGCGGTCAGTACCTGGATGGGTGACCGCTAGTGGCATGTTACCATGAACGTCTCCGTGATTCGGAGGTCACGTTAAGCAGTCGGTCCCGGTTGTTATCATATGATAGCAGTCGTGAAGCTTAGTTGGAGGCCTTTGGGTGGCTTAACAATTAGCGGCTTAATAACAACAGCAAGATTACGTAGCCACAACGTTGTCTTGCCAGTCCCCAACCCGCACTCGGCCAGCAGCGTGGGGACGTATGGCCTTAACCCTCTCCCGAGAGGAGACCCGAGCCCAGCAGTGGGACGCTATGGGTTGTTGATGAATGGTTTTTAGAATGCACTCAGACGCAAATTTTTACATCGACTTCAAAACGATTGCTTTTAATTCATTTTATTCTATACCACTAGATGACCGACTGAGACCATACCTTGAGAGACTGTTAGATCAGGTGCCTACTTCAGCAATTCATAATTTATAATCTCTTATTTTGAGAGCAGGTAGATACTTCTAGTTAGTTTCTATTCAAATTTGAATTAAAAATCTTAACCGTTAGAGTAAAAATAAAAATCTGAAAAATCATGTGGACGTCAAATTGGAATCATAGGTATACATACCTATAGAAGTCAGTGATTTTTAGACGGTAAAAAATACCTTATACGGACACTTTCTTTTCTTAATAATACATTACGTTATCTTTATGTTGCGAAACATGTAGGAACTATAAACATTGCAACATTATTGTAACATTCATAAGATTTCCTTTGTAAAATTGATATAATATAAAAAAACGCTTTTCGTTTTCAGATAAGAGATAAAAGTGAACATCTGCAACTAAAAACTGTTATCAAAATAGGTGAGCGGTTTAGGCTAGTAATTGTTTAGTTACTATAGCGAACAATTCAATATTGTTAGTTGTTCACAACTAGGTATTAAATTAATTGCTTTGTATATCGCATAAAATAGGTATTGATTGCATCATAAGGAAATTGAATATGGTTTATACAACAAACAAAGACATTATACCTACCATACATTAATGTTGAAGTTTAAAAGTTATAATTATCGAAAGCTTTTCATATAGATTTTATTTCACAATTACGTTATATTTTAAAATGGGTGAACGAAAAAAAGATTTTACAAGGCCTTTCTTCAATGTGTGACGGTAAAAAAATGACCTATTTACGAAACATTTTCTGCATTCTGGTTTACCGGTAACGAAGGGGTAAACCTCTGGTTTACCGCTGTTACCGTTTAGTTACATTCTTGTATTATGAGTTGGTTCATGTGAGTAGGCTGCAGTGTACTCGGTAATATTTGAACCAGCATAGATAAATAACCTACTTTAATGAAGATATCCGAACTAACTTTTGTTTGGACATAAATAGAAATATAGTCATTATGTTTTTCGCTCATCATGCATCTTATGATTATTACTCTGTTCTAAAAGGCTAAAGCATGTTTGTTTTATTTGGTCTTGAAAATCTTGAATTTATATTGAAAAGTAACATAGCTAGCTTAAAATATCCCCTTTTCAACTTAGAAAATCATATAAAGCCTTTACAATGTCACAGCGTGAAAAAATATAATCTAAGAAAGACACTTACGCACTTATACTAACAGTATGAATAATTCATCAGATAAGTGTAAAAATTATCAAGATATTTACAAACAAAAACTTACCACGCCATATTCATATAATAACTAACGCCAAAAATACACACGGAATAATCTGCGAGAACCAATTAACACTGCCAGCTGTCAATGTACAGGAAGAACGAAAACAACAAAAAAACCACAGTCACATATAGGTACTATCAACATCTATAAAAATATCTCAATCAGTCCAAGAATCAAGGTTGGCTCATAAAAGAAACGCCCGCTGACTTACATAATCCTGCCCACACTAATTAAAGACGTAACGTACATACCGCGTAACCTAGAACAGTTGACATTACACTCTTACTTGACCACAACTCACATTAGATTGTTGCTCTCTTAATGGTTTTTAACGACAACTATGCCTCTGTAAAAGGAGGAATAAAACGATTTAATTATACCTCAATATGTACCTAATAAAGAATTAGTATCTAGTTGAAAGACACCAGTTATGGTTTCTGTCTATGGCGATAACGCATAACTTTTAAAGGAATTAATTGGTTGACTTATTAGCTATAAAATAAGTATAATAAATTCTTATGAGTTAATTCAAACGTGAAATATGATTGTATGATATGCAGTTCAGACTTAGGTAACAATTCACTTTCTAATGGTGATATATTTTATGCGTGTAGCGAAATTTAAAAAAGAAACGTATTTGCGCTAAAACTAAAGAAATTGAACTTAACGCCACTTTGGTGAAAGGATCAAAAATATGTATGGTTAATAAAATATAAAATAACATAAATAAAATAATAAATTATATAAACATAATAATAATAGGTCTTTACGTATGAAATTGCCGTTTTGTATGCAATAAGTGAAAGTACTTATTTTTTCAAACTTTTTAATTTCTGTTATTCGAAGTAATCACCCATGCAATCGACACATCTTTGCCAACGCATTGGCAGTTTATTGATGCCCTTCTTGTAAAAATCAGCTGGACGGCAGGCAACAAACTCTTCAAAGGCATTTTGTACTGCCTCTCGGGAACTGAAATTTTTACCCACTAAAAAGTTGTCTAAATTTTGGAAAAAGTATTAGTCGATTGCATGGGTGATTACTTGGAAAAACACACATACAGAAATAAAAAAGTTTGAAAAAATAAGTACTTTCACTTATTGCATACAAAACGGCAATTTCATAGGTAAACACCTATAGATTGGACAATAAATTAATAGAACATCTTACCTAAAACTTGCTAGTAATTAAAAAAGCAAGCTTAATTAATATTTCATAAGTTGTTATTCTCTGTTTCATGACAATCTAAAGGAAGATATGCGCAATAATTCCACACAAAAAAACAAAATATTTTTAAAGTTTATCAACACTTCAAACTGATGTTTTTATAAAAAAAAGTGACAGAATATGTCATTAATAGCAACACTGCGGCTAGTAAACAGCGATAACTAAAACATCTTGCGAAACATCGTATTGTCAATGTTGCAAGGCTAGAAATTGTACAAGACAGTAACTGTAGGACTAATGGAGCGTACGATTAAAAAAAAAAGTTGAAACTTTCGCCGTCCGTTGGCAAATAATTGAAAGTTACGAAAATATCTATGTCAAATCTTGATTACTAAGTTATGCTGATTAACATTTTAATTGTGTAATGTATGGAAGTAAATCGGAATATTTGTGCCTATAAATAAAAAATAACTGGACTAACCCGACCGTTAACAAATCATTGACGCTCATAAACTGTACCAGAAGAAGTTCCAATAAATAAATAAAATTTAGTAAACTATGATTAATTTACTAAATTTAATTTATTTATTGGAACTTCTTCTGGTAAAGTTTATAAGCGTCAATGATTTGTTAACGGTCAGGTTAGTCCAGTTATTTTTTATCAAAACGTGTCATTTCTATGACTGAAGAAGAGAATCATATTCTACCTTCCTGGCTAAAAGGTAAAGGAAAAAGTCCCTTGTTAATATTGATCAGGTTTCAACTTCAATAATGCTCTTTAAATTTATGTTTTCCCTAAGCGAATAAGTAATAGTTTTTGTTTAAAAGGAAAACCACTACACCTGTTTACTACATTTGAAATAAACACAATAGTAAGGAAAGCTTGCAACGTAAAACAATTGTTTGCGAATGAGATTGCTACCTAAGTATTACAAGAGAACAGTTAGTCAGTAGCATTTAGCAGTTAGCTAATGCTACTGACTAAAGCGAGTTAATCAAAGAATGAAATTTTAAAATTATTATAAAATTAAAATCACTTGTACTTATTCCACTATTTAAAAAATATATGATTAAATAGTGGAATAAGTACAAGTGATTTTAGTTCTAGAATGTATTACAACAAGTTCCATCAAGTGCCGACAATCGAGAGAATAAATTACAGATTAAAATTATGAAACACAATGGTTTCTCTTCCATTTTACTTTTATTTGTACTTTTCAAAATTAACATAGATGCTAAGTTGAAATAAAATCTATACAAATCCGTCTGGCCAGCGTGGCACAGTAGGTATTTCTAAGAAGACGCCCATATCCAGCACCGGAATAGTATAGGCTGATGAATTTTCTTTTAGTAGTACCTAAATAGGATAAGTGTGTGCCTAGTGCCTCGGAGAGCACGTTAAGCTGTCGGTCCCGGTTGTCATGTACATCTATTGCAATCGTTATTGGGAAGTCAGTGCTCTCAAATGTACTGACAACTAGTTCAACCTTCGAATTCAGTTCACCCACAGGGTGGCGGAGGTCCGATGCCAGTCGCTCCGTGTAAAAACTGATATTCAGGTAAAACCGGTTGAACTAGTAGCCGACCCCAAAATCTTGGGAATAATAAAGGCTAGGAAGATGATGAGTAAATAGAATAAATATAATAAATATACGAGGTGCTTTTTTTGGCTTGTGTTTATCTATCTTCATAATGATTATGTAAATTATCTAAATTATTCCGAAAATATTATAATTTAGTACTGCTTAATTTTAAATAACAATCGTTTATGTAATACCATATTAAATTAAAATAGAGTGTGTTGTACCAAGGACGTTAGTTTGGGCTGTCCAATCGCCTACGTAGTTGTAAAGGTGTTTTGTATACAAAAGGGTGCCTTAAGATATATTAGCATATTTTGTCAGTAAATAAAGATCTTTATTGTAAGAAATAGGCCTTATGGCCTGGAATTTAGTCAGAAGGTCGTTTACGATGTGACGATTAATGTTTCGTTTCAAAATTATCAAGATTGTTGATAGATAAGGTGAAATTAGAAGATTCATAACAATGACGTGAAGTAACATTTGTACGAAAATTTCACCTAAATATGTAAAATGTAATTAGACAACAACTTAAGCAATTTGTATTAAAAGTAGGGGATGTAAAGCGTGCGATTTAATATGACATACCTATAGCTGTTATAACAATTATTCGTCATGGGAAATATTGCAGCGTTATGTGAGTATAGAACTGTGAAATGAGTTGTTTTAATGTTGCGCAAACCACTGCGTCGGCTTACAATGTTGCCTTAAACAGTTTGTTGCTTAATCGCTGTCACCCAACAAACAGAAATAAACTACAAGCTTTGAGCGTACTTAACGCAAATATCTCGAAATTTGACTATTATAAAAGCGAGCTACTCGAACTTTATGATGACCTGATTTGTTTACACAAATTAAAAAACCATAGATAGTTAGGACGTAAACAATGTCCTCATCACTCTGAGGTCAGTTGCATTAAATGCCTTGTAACATGATTCTTCGAGAACTGATGACAATTATTGACAATGAAACTTTGTTATTAAGTAAAAACCGTCTTGAGAACGAGTGAACTGAACGTAAAAATGTCATTGGCACTATTATTACTTAATTTAGTTTTTTATCTTATATATAAAATTCACGTGTCACAATGTTAGTTACCATACTCTTCTGAAACGGCTGGACCGATTTTTATGAAATTTAGTGTGCATATCGGGTAGGTCTGAAAATCGACCAAAATCTATTTATTATACCCCAATTTTTTTATGGCAATACAACGTTTGCCGGAGCAGCTAGTTTTATATAAAATATTAACTGTATCTCACCATGATTTGCTATGGCATATTGTGGTTACGAAAAATAGACATATTTGAAACGTGTATTATATCATCTTGAACTCTTACAGTGATGAATGTTTTGAGTCTTGTAAGCGTATGAAAACAAACTTAACGTTTTTATGTACATACCTATATTAATATTCACCTTTAAGAATATAATACTAAATCTTCTCTTAAAGTTTGCTTTTGTTAAAATTTCAGGCGCCCGTCGGTAGCGAAAGCCGCATGGATTATGAAGCCGGCGTTCGGTTCGGCTGCTGGGGCATGGCTATGTATTCCCTATCTTGCGCCTGCTATTCAACTATAATAGAAAAACTCATCAAGAGGCTTGGGTAAGCTATTACGATCCTAGTATATTATTATACTTATATGTTTGAAAACCATTTGATTAATAGTAAAGTAAAGATCGCCTGGCAGTTGATTTTTGATTAGACCGTTTTAAGTGCAAACTGCACGTTTGGCCTAGTGGTTTAACGGTCACCACGCCGTTTCCTACTTCGCCAAGTGTCGTGGGTTCAAATCCCACGTAGGACAACAGTTTGTGTGATCCACAAATTGTTGTTCTGAGTCTGGATGTTCTTTGTGTCCACATTATGATCCATATTTCACATTTCGGTGCGAGTTGGCGCTAGTACTTACTTTTCCAAACTTTTTACTTTGGCATGAATATATTGGTCAAATAAGATGTGGTACATACTAGAAAAATAATATTAATAAAGAAAATGAGTAATAAGAGAGTACTTAATAAACATCGAACCCAATTTAAACCGAGCATAATCAAGTTCAAACATGATTCTTCGAGAACTGATGACAATTATTGACAATGAAACTTTGTTATTAAGTAAAAACCGTCTTGAGAACGAGTGAACTGAACGTAAAAATGTCATTGGCACTATGTATATTTGAAGGTAAAACATTGTTTTGATGTTTAAATAATTTTAAAACTTTTGTTGTCAAAGCGATAGAAACAGTAATATTTAAATGTTATGCTAATATTCGCTTTAATGTAAATGAAGTCATTGCTTAAATTATGAATAATTTATACATATTTGGTTTATTGATAGAACGCATACGCATTGGATAATAAAGCGTTTATCTATGCTTTTAAATTGTTAAAAACAAATTTTTCAGTATGTTATCCAGGTTAGTCCCCCGCATGCTCCGATGAGTTCTGATTGGTACAACGAATCGACGCTATTCTGTCCATTCGCTTACAATCGCATAGAATCTCATGATCTGAATTTACATGGTCGTGAACAGTTTTCTGCTCTATTTACATTACTGAAATGATCGGTTAAATTAAATTGTCTGTAATAATTTTAACGCCAATTCTGCAACCCGTCGTAATTTAAACGACATTCTTCTACGGTTCTGACTTCACATCGGACAGTTACGAAATGTTAATATTCCAATGAAACAAGCTACCCGCCATCATCATAATAATAAAACGAAAACGATAATTTGAATAATTTTATAATAAGGAAGAGGTCTAACTTGTGAGATTGGGAAGTCACAACAATAATGCCGGTAGTGAACAGCTTCAATGACAAACGTACTTACAAAGGTACTTAGCAACAGGCCAGACCCCTTTACAAGCTTCTAACAGGCGTGCGAGGTATGACAGAAAGCGATAGTGATGTAAGTCGATAGTCGTCAAACAGGAAACCGCTGGGAGCGCGTGGCGAGCGATACACCGCATTCGCTTTGTGCTGCGGCCTTCGGACGAAATGTTTGGTGCTAGCACCGCGTTCTGCCGTACCACCTCATGCATTATGTAACTCGACTCCACAACAAATGCCACTTCATTCATAAGAACAAGACTCACCTTTGCGAACTCTGCCTCATCCATGCATTAACAGTCATCTGAAGTGCAATTCTGTCAAATGCTGTCTTTTTAAGTGTTAATAACATTGACAAACCAAATTTATTGGCACATAAGCTTAAAACCAATTCAAATTTAATTTAACTTGATTAGGTTATATTTACGTTTTCTTTTGCGTTTCAAAAGCGAGGACCTCGTCAAATTATTCATTATAATCAGTACCGAACCACGAGTCAAATGAGATCATTGCCATTACGATAATTTGGGTGATAATGATTAGCTCTACGTTTTACATTCATATTAAACTATACTTTTTTCGTTCGTTTGTGGATTCACATCTGCATTTCATTTGCTTGAGTTAGACATACGATGAAGGTCAATAAAAAGGTTTAGTTGACTAATATTCTACATTTGTAAGTGTAACTTGGAATATGAGAAACGGCTGCAGTTATCCAAATCAATAGTGATTAGTGAATCATAACAATTTGCTGGCACCTGATTAACGTGTAATTTATAAATACCACGATACCCTTGCACGAGAGAGTCTTGGGCCGAAAGCGAGAATCAGTTTTACCTTCGATGATGCTAAAATAGCTACGCAGTTACACTCTCACCTTGCGTTTGATTGACGATCGATCCCTTGTGCCAGATACTTGTTAACTGTTACTGCAAACAACTTTAATGTACATACACGCTTATTACAAATGTAACGTCGGCCGTTTTGGAATGTGATTGCAAAACATAGACAGCCGTCGAGTCATATGAAGATTTCCTCTGTTCCCGAGGTACTGACGTTGGCGTCGCTGGGTCGTTCAATACGACGCCTTTGGCGCATTTCTACATTTTCGCAACTGTTTTGGTTTGGAAACAAATCGAGTTCGTGTTCGACATTTTGCGATCACTGTGGCAGTTAGACAACTATTTATAAAGAACGTGTCTAAGAAAAGGTCGGATTTGATTGTCGGCAGTCATTTGAATATCTTTGGTGTTATTATAGCAAATTATGATGAATTAAATCATCTATATAGAGGCGTTCTCACGCCGCGAAATTAGTTGACCTTCGCATCTGTAGCCGCTTTGTAACAAATCGAATGTAGCTTTATTTATATTTACTAAAACTATTATCTAAAATGTTACGTACGATTGTTCGAATCGATTCAGCGATTGATCTTTTTCATTAACAAGCAGTTATTTTTAAGAGCTATCTAAATAAACAAAAGGACGTCTTCTTTGTTTGATTAATATCTATTAGCACCAATCTCTTCCGTTTACTCGACTGTTCTCTTCAAACGATTCGAGGTAAACCAGACTCGTCCAAGGTTCATTTTGAAATAGGATGGCACTTGACCTTCAGGATGAAAGTCAACAGTATTGCGCAACGTATCGACGCGCGCGCCTCCGAACTCTATGCTAATAGCCGAGCACGAGACACATATTGGAACCTGATCATGACCCACATCCATGTTCAAGGATTTCACATATTTGGAATTCGATGATTTCAAAACTGAGAGAATTTTAATGCGTGTTTTGTTAACATACCGCAGATGCATTAATGTATGAGTGGAATAATTTTATAACCTTTGAGAATTTAAAGACCTGAAAAAAGCTAGACATTTTCTTTGGTTTTTCCGAGCTCGAGTCACGCAAACGAAGACCGCACAATAGATCGGGAGTGGCGAATGACTCATTTCATTAATCACGTTGTTGTTAGATATTCTGTCTCTGATACGACTCCTAGAAGAATAACACGTCAATCTTTAGAATGTTGTTTGGTTGTAGGACCGGACTAGATTTTTCACCACTCCTTTCTACACATTCAACTGATTAACTTACACACACACGTGTTGTTTGTATTTGTTTGTGCACGTGTGCGCGTGCGTGTGAATGTGCGTGAGTGTGTGCATGGCAGCACACACAGAGCTGTTGCGCCTGCGCATGTGGTGGTGGAGCGTGCGTAGATCCGCGGGCACGTTGCATAGGAGGGGGGAGTTAGCGCCGGCGAGCGGCCCGCAGTTTTGTAACAGCGTTTTATTTCAAGGTCACTTGAGCAGTTTTTAGAAAGTTACTTCACTGAAGTCTTAGGTAAAAACTCACATTTGCATCGTTCAAGTCAACTCGAAACCTTTATTATTATTATAGAATTTATGATAATCTATAGACATGTCTGTTTTTTAATTGAATATTTCCTGTATAATCTTAAGTCTGTATTATACCAAATACCGGTCTTGAGATTCTTGAGAATGTCAATAAGGACTGTTGTCGTTATTAATTATTTTTAATTAATAGTTCATAATTATTATTTATTCACGGGTAAAAAATGTTTTAAACTACTATATTGCCATAAAGAAATTCTTTTGTAATTTATACTATTCTTTGAATACGTCTTGCTAATAAAATAATGAGTAAATCAACAGAATTTTTCAGAATGTGCATAATTCATTTAAAAATATCAGATACCAGCATTTCTTATTTCGCCACATCGTCACTCACTTCCATATATGAAACCATGATCTTCTCCGAGTCGAAATGATGAAATTTAGTCGACTGCCATTTCGTAAAGTTGCATAACGACGAACACTAAATTTTGCTGTCAGAGAAAGTATGCGAAAGGCTTTACGTAATACGACCACGTAACTGTTGTAGCGACTCAGTTTTGATTTCCTTGCTTTTATGTCCATCATGGTTACGTGAATTTTTCGGGGTAATTTTAAGAAGCCTCAATCTAGTGTTGTAATCTTAATAAGCCTCATTATGTTTTTAAGTTTCTTTCTTTTATGTGTGGGCCTGCCAAGGTGACTCTACTCTGCCTGATGGAAAGCATAAGCAAAATCTTAGAGTAGTACTAGTAGTAGTAGTACCATACTCATTGCAAATGCAGACAATGCAGCATGGTGACCCACACTATGGCGGTCTAGTGATGCTTCTGCATTATTGAGCCTCCGGTCTCACACTCACCAACGAAACACGACAGCACGAATGCTGTCATTTTAGGTTGATCTTCTGTGCATGGTTAGTACCGCCGCGGTCGAGCCGGCCCGTTCGTGCTGAAATCAGTGTGGCTCTACTACCTTTATTCAAACACATCGGTAATTATTTGATATTATTCATGTATTCAAGTGATGCCTTGTTCAAAAGATGTGTAAGTATATTTTATAAAATTTGTTCACTGTTCAAAGAATTCAAGTAATTATATAGCTTCACAAAATTTCTTTTTACAATATTACGCGACTGGTTCCAATAAATTTTGTATTTAGGAAAATTCCAGCAGTCTTGAAAATTTTCATCAAAAATGAGATAATAACCAAGCTTTAAAAGTGCGCAGGAGCAAGTTTTGCGATATAAAATGAATTGCTTATTTTAAAACCATAAATAGGTATAAGCAAAGATTAAGCAAGAAACGTGTGAGAATCATAATGTAATCTCTGCCCTAAATTCTGAGTTATCAGTGAAGTTAAATATCAACGGAACCGTTTGTACGCTACTGTGCGAGATAAGCAATCCTGGGATGTGTCTTCAACTGTCACACTTTTTAAACGTGGGAGAGCCACACTTCGGCATGAATAGGCCGGCTCGACCGGAGTGATACCGACCACGGCCTCACAGAAAACCGGTGTGAATTAGTGCTTGCGCTATGTTTCACCGAGTGAGTGAGGATACCGGAGGCCCATACACCAACCCCCTCCCCCTATCCCCCCATCCCCTCAAAGGATGACAACGCAATTGTGACGCCTCTGGTGTTGCAGGTGTCCATGGGCGGCGGTAATCGCTTACCATCAGACGATACGTCTGTTTGTTTGCCCACATACTCCATAAAAAAAACCGATCCGATCCATTTATATTTCCAATTTTGATACACGTAGAAAACATATTGCACTAACTCTATTAGTCTGTCTGTTGCGCTTTCATGGTAAAACTACTGAATTAATTGTAATCTAATTTGGCATTGAGATAGATCGATTCTTGAGAAACGACATATTCTGCTTTAAACCATTATGGCAGATGTACACACGGGTGGAGCCATGGGCAAAAGTTGGTTTTAATGTAAGGATTTAAACAATTAATAATTCAAAAAGCATTAAAAAAATAATGAATGAAACTGCACAATTTATGAATTTAAAATTTATAATAATATATTATGATCATTACAAATATGAATATTACTTAACTTCTACCTTTCATATAAATAAGTGAAATAATAAAATATACATAACGTGTAAAGAGATAAGTAAGACAGTGTAAAAAGAATTTCATTTTTTTGTTACATTTGCATCAACCGAGTGTGACGGTTGCTCAACTGGGAAAATGTGCCGAAATTTAATGAGATAACCATCGTCTTTCGCAACCAGTGCAAACATTGGGTAGATGTGGAAAATCGAGCATATTTGTGAAGTTGAAGTTGCCTTACAATATCCCAAAATTATAGGTATACTAGTTGTTGCCCGCGGCTCCGCCCACGTATATCTCGGTTATCGCGACGAATAATAGCCTATGTATTTTTTTGATGTATAAGTTATATTACTGTAAAGTTTCATCCAAATCGGTTCAGTAGATTTTGCGTGAAAGAGTAACAAACATCCATCCATCCATACTTACAAACCTTCGCGTTTATAAAATTAGTATGTATAGATTTGTATATCCCTGTGATGTCATTGAGAGTTAAAAAGAAAAGTGAAACGAAACGATAAGTTTATGTATTGCTGTATGTAAATAAAATATTAGTATTTAATATTACTGTGAATAACAAATAAGGAATAAATTGAGGACACTTTAAAAGTATTATATACAGTCATTTATAATAATATTGAACAAACAAAGAAAGAAATAGTAGTTGAAGTTGATCTATACTACGAGTATATGTAAATATATCTTAATGGAACAGGAAGAAATATATATTGTTCATTAATTTACGACACGGTTATGTATTGAATTGCTCAGTTTGTGAAATCAAGCCCATTCTTTTACCAGGTCGTTTAGATTTTGTCTTCGGTAAATGTAAATGTAGATTTAAACAATGACATACCTAGAAATTATTTTCTTGAAGAATCGCTTCCTTACTAAATTAACATTAAATAAGAAATGTAATGACTGACAAAGTCCACTCCGTGGAATATTACTTCCAATAAGTTATTTGCAAATTTGAGCTTAGAAAAAACAAATAATATACTTCGCTGTGTGCTCAAAATACAAGTGTTGGACGTAGTGCTAGAATTGTCACTATTGTGAAACTAATAAATGTTAAAGATTAGTAAAACTGCCTCCTTTATCCCTAAAGACAATGAAGCAATAAAAGTTTAAGGCAGAGATATGATATTTCAATTGTATTTTGTGCGTTTGCTAACATCATTGGTTGTTAAAAGAAAAACAATGCAGAATCAATGATGGCGGTACATTACTTTAAATTTAAACGTTCTTGGCGCGCAAAGTTGCATGCTAATATGAATAAAATGCATTTTTTGTTACTTATGAGCCATTTTATATGAAAATCTTTATTGTCTCTATGAAAATTTACGTAATATTTGGTTTAAAAGGCAATGTTTTGAAATGCATGTGATAAGATACCTGTTGTGACAGATTTAAAAAACTTCGAGATCCCCAATCTTAAACACAAAGTTTATTCTTTTAAAATAAACATAATAATTAACAAAGAAAACGTTCTATTTAGTCTCTTCAGGAAAATGCACGCAATTTGGATATAGTACAAACGAGTACGTTGAGAAAAATGAAGAGAATTGATTCATCAGAATTTAATATTGTACGGAAAATTTGATTAATTCACGGAAGTATGAAATAAGAGGAAAAAGTACTTCCATTTGCAGTTAATTCTGAATATGATCCATCTGCTATTCCTCTCTATAAATACTTATGTACAGTACTGATTGAATCACACTTTGTTAACCACAAGATGAGTCATGAAATGTGCGAGTAACTATTGTGAGTGGACTGTTAATTAGCGCTTTCTATGGTTGGAAAAAAGTTTTATTTGTTTTGTTGCAACGAGGAGGAGGGTCATCTGAAAGTAAGTAGCTACCGCCCCGCCCATAGACGTTTTGTATCTCCAGTTTTTGCCCCCAAAATTACTTCGTATGGAAAGGATTTGAACTTTCAGACTCCGCAGTTGTGACATGCAACGAATTAATTGCTATACGTCGCTGTAAGGCTCTGGTATTATTCTGGGCAAGTCGGCCTAATTATGGTCAAGTATGGATCTCAATCTGGCTTTATCTACATAATAAAAGTAAAATTATAGCTTCAAAGGAATTTCAATAAATTTAGTACATGAGTTAATAAATAGACAACTGATACCTTATTGAGCTAATTTGATTGAAGTAATTGGCCTGATGCATATCAAATTAACTATTTCGTTTTTTTGTCATTGTTGTTTTTCCAAACTGCAGTAAATACCTAAATAATAAATATAGGCTGCTTAATATGAACTAATAAATGGACCTATTGAAAACCAACTGTAATATTATGAATTCTTAATATTATATTTCAGATAACAACATATTGCACAATTGATTTGAATATTTGAATTGATCGTGTTAAAAATCTATGGTATAGTAAATATTCATGAATTTAATTTCCATAATGTGTAAGTAACTAGTTTAAAATGGAAATGAAGATAATAATGTTTATTGAAAAGATAAAATGTATTTTTACACCTGTTTCGTTAAATGCAAATAAACAAATATGCCTGAAAAGTGCTGCTAAAATTACCTAATACGAAAAAAGATAAGAAATAATGGACGGTGTTACGTAGCTCTACAGAACCAATGGCTCTTATCAAGAAATCAGTCATAATAGTAACTGACCTACCCGTACAGCGTAGCATTTCGCTAAAAATAATATATGTTAGACGTGAAACGTGCGCTTTCGTTCACGATATTTCAGTTTTATTAGACATTACTATAGGGCTTGTGTGTGTAAGCGCGCGTGCGCAGCCTGAGTGGGGGCTTGTGGGAAATTGCACGACAGTGTGAGTGCAGCAGCACTTACACAACGTGCCCTACTCCGGATGTGAGCGCAGATTCGTATGCCTGTGAATGTGCTAGACCGAATTGATAGTTCTATACGTTATCTATGAAACACTATTGTCATTGTGCGGTAGTGTGCCGATGACATACTTGTGTGTGAGTTATTGTTTGGAAGCCTTGAGGTCTCCAACTTATTTTACTACTTGCCACTAATCGAATTGCCTATAAAATTGTGAACAATCAGACTTTATGCGTAGATGAGAATTTTTATAGCCTTCTTTGACAAGGAGGTATAATTAATTTATTGGTGTGGTCAAGGTTTTAAAGGTTATTACGAGAGTAATGCATTAGGTGTATACCGTGTTAGGTTGGTACCGATGGTAATAAACAATTGTCGCAGTGATGTATAGCGAGGTGCATCATTTATGAAGAAGTAACGACACAAACAACCTTGTAGCTCCTCAGCTTACAGTAGTTCTAAGGTACTCACGTCTTTAAGGGTCTGTCGAAAACGTACGACCTATTAATAATTAAGAATCAAAGCAAGGGTAACGACGTAATAAAACTAATAGACCAAAAGACTCTGGCCTCAACAGTCGTATTGAATTATGTTAAGAATGTTATGAAAATATTAATAAGACACCATTTCAATTTTATTGACCCGTCGACCTTAAGAAAGTACAATTTAAATTTAAACACAAAAGCGGAAGCCGCTTGAACCGCACCCATAAACGATGATTTTCCAGATTCAGTAGACAAACTATTACAAGGATTTCCGAGAGCCATAAAGGATGAACCCTAATTGAGTTGGGGGTTCGTTCGTGTGCGTAAACGTTTGAAAATCGAATGCCGCTTGAGCGTGCGTGTGAGCATTGCGTGCGCGCAGACTAGCCGATAACAATAAACTATTTCCGAAGTGACCCAGTTCCAACGTCCTTCGGTAATTTGTACCGTGAACGGGAACAAGAAAGGGCTGGGAGTAATTTGACAACAACTATTCTAAATGTTGTAGTCGGTTTACAATGGTTCTCCTTGTACAAATATATTTGCAGCTTAGTATTATTATTTCTGTTACCATACTCCTCGAACATATCTTGGCGTTAATATTTTTTTTACTCCTAGATACTTTACACAAGTAAAATGATGATCCATTTAGATTCATGTAATTTAATTGTCATGTTTAAAATGATTACACTAAAGCCACACACATCTGGCTAACAGTGATATAGATGACACTTGCAGTACCTAGTCATCACATTCGGATTGTTAAAATCCATTAAAATCAGATTAAATAATAATTAAAACGAAACGAAAATGTGTTGATGAGCCTCCATGTAACTACTGTCCAAATACTAGAAGTATTTCACAATCGCCACACACTGCTGACAAACGTATCAAGCCCTCTGATAACACTTTTTAATTCAGTTCAATGTCAAATGGTACGCCAGAACTATGAAGAAATTTCATCGAACGATAAAGCAGTTGAGACATTTTTAATTAGGATGGGACTGTGAGTATTGGAGGCGAATATATTTGTCATTCTGAGAAAATGTTTACGTCAAATTTGCAAGGAGTAAATGCCGATTGCAAAATAACATCGAGCGGCTCGGCTCTCGCATTTGGGTTTTAGAAATGTTTGCGTTTTACGTTGTAAACCTAGTTTCATAGAACGTTAAATACGTGCACAAAGCCTGTGAACAATTGACGCATTTTACTGGTTATGAGTTCATTGAAAATTTAGATTTTAACAAAACCACTTCAGTGAGTTTTAATAGTCACATAGATTACGCCACATTGTCCGTTGTATTTTACAAATCTTTTATTATTCAAGATGATAATAGACGGTGTTATTAATTAGTTTTAAGAGTTTTCCTATTACCATGCAACATTCTGTATAATGAACGTGATAAATTTATAGTAGCATCAACATATTTCAAGGAAACAGGAGTTCCAATCAAATCATAGCGTGACCTAATGACGACAGTTACATTTGTGGTTATGTTACAAGTATTTGTAACAAGCTGATTATAATGAACAAACAGAGGCCCTTGGACTTGTTGGTAATTAGTTTATGCAAACTCCAGAGGGAAAAGAATCTAGTTTGTGACCACGTGTAGACGATAAAGGAGCAGATTGTTCCACGCGGAAGCTACATTTGATATTGCGTAAAATAAATATTGCCGTAGGTAATTAATATCGTATTTAACTATGCGAAACTGTTTATTGTATTTTTATTGATGTACTTGCTTTAGAACAATTAAAGTAATATTTTATTGATTCTACTCTAAAGTAAAATTTCTCTAACTATAGTAAAATAATAAGCAAATTCGATTTGATTTTTTAATGTCCAAAATACGAGTATACCTTCCACAGTAGGTACTTCTGACATAAATATTTGTATTAGAACAATAATTATCTTTGTTGTATATCTATTACAAAGTACAGATATGTGATAGTTCGATAAAATTCTACTAGAAATTAAAGGTTAGACGAATAAAAAATCTTATCTCTTAACTGTTAACAGTATTGTAAACCAAGGTTTCTTCGAAATGTTTTTGAAGGTTTTTTCTAGATATCAGTTAACAGAATAAACACAATTCAAACTCTTTCTGTCTTCGGAGATGTCTCGGTTTTAAGATGTGTGCTATAACAGCAAATCTCGGAAATTATTTTTAAATAGTACATTTTTGTAAATATGTAGTACATTTTTGTAAATAGTACATTTCTGTCAATCGTACATTTTGTAAATAGTACATTTTTGTAAAATAGTACATTTTTGTAATAGTCCATTTTTGTTATAGTAACCTCTTATCTCATTTGTCTAAAAAACAAACATAATTATATAATAGTGAAGGCACTTTTTACACGATTAAAACAAATAAGTATTTGACTGCCTCGTTGGTCTCGCGGTTGGCGTGTACGACTGCTGATCATGAGGTCTCGGGTTCGATTCCTGGGTCGGACCAAATGTTTGTATGATCTACAAATATTTGTTTCGGAGTTTGGGTGTTTTCTATGTATAATTATGTATGTATTTACAAAAAAAAAAGTATATATGTATTTGTATCAGTTGTCTAGTACCCATAACACAAGCTCTGCTTAGCTTGGGACTAGATGGCGTTGTGTGTTAAAATATCCGAAATATTTATTTATTTAAATTTCGTGTATTTTAACATAAAAGAACGTTTTGATGTTTGACATTTTTAACTGACTTCAAAAAAGGAGGAGGTTATCAATTCTACAGTTTGTTTGTTTTTTTTTTATGTTTTTTACCTCATAACTTTGGACTGAGTGAACCGATTTTGATGATTCTTTTTTTACTTGAAAGCTGGTGCTTCCCATGTAGTTCCATTTCAATTTGGTACAGATTGCAATCGGTTTTTTTTGTTAAAATTTGTGATTATCTTGAATTAGAAGATTTTAATGATATCAAATAATACAGACAACAACTCAGTTGTTGAGTTTGTTGTTTCAAAACTTTTGTATTTTAACGATGTAAAATTAATTTTATGATCGTTTGACATTACAGAAATCCCTAACGTATCATTGTAGAAACTAACGCAACATTTCCAAATAGTCACAAGTTTTCAAGCTTTTCTTTTTTATTCTTTGATTTCACTCCAGATTCATCATGATCTTCATCGCCTAAAGAGGAATGAAATTGTTTTGGTTTTTATATCGCCTTCTTACTACGAGCTTCTTAGATTCAACGGAAAAATAGCCTCATTTCACGAGTTAACGTTTACGTTAACTGTTATCGTGGCACCTATCATCTTAAACATTATTGAATGAAGGCCGATCTATAAACACGTTTTTAAATATAATATCTATAGTTAATTCAAATCATTTCATATTACCACATCTGAATACCAAGGTTTGTTGTGATTTATAATATTTATTAGATGAAATTTTTAAGACTCGACATTGTAACAACTAAAAAAAAGTTTGAATTGAAATGAATGTATGTATTAAGAGGTTATAATACTTTAGATTTTATTCCGATATAATTAAATAATCTGTTGTTCAACAATTAGTTCAGTCTAATAAAAACATTGCAATTCTATAAGAATTTAATCTAATTAGAAATCAGTCTAATTTGAATAAATTTCTAATTAAAATTAGACATGAATGAAACATTGCAGATATATTTTTAGTTGTACTGCGGAACACTAAAAATACACGTGATACTCGTTAAGTCAAATAGAAAAACGGCAATGGGCGATCATTCGTAACTCGCCCTTTAATTGTTGACTCGTGCCAACTGCCAGCTTCAGTTTCAGCTCCATTGACACAATTCTCTATACCAACATTCAGTATCAATTCTCATTGCGTAACTGTTATCAACGCACATCTGCAGATCAATTTTGGTTGAAACTTCACTGTTGGTATATTTAATGATGACATTTCAATTCGCCCTTAACCCAAAATAGGCAATTTGAGAAATTTCATTTAATTATAGCCATTATTATCGTTATTTTATTGGATTTCATTACGTAGAATTGAAAGTTACTTTATCAAAAATAAAACGAAGGTTATGTGGACAATATTGGACGCTAAATTTACAAGTTATTTTTGTTGCTTTTAAGATTTTCCTGTTGGCATTTTATATAATAAGCTTTTAGCTAGGTAAATGTCGTAGATGTTTATCAAAGTGATTGCTAGAAATCTAACTGCATATATCAATAGCTATAGTAACATTGCACACAAAACATATAAAGTGCTAATTGAATGAAGTTCTGCGCATTGGCACGGTGGTTACCTCTTATACCTTTCCTTTGTAGTCCAAGTAAAGTATTATATTAAGGCATTTAACACAATACAGTAGATAAATCACGTATTTAAAAAACTGTAGCATATCATTTCTATTGTGTTTTGTTTCAAACGCTAGCTATCAAAGTTCGGGTTATTTAAACCTTGTTGGTAATATTCTGCTTTAGTTTATTGGTGGTTTTTATGTTTAAAAAGATGTTTATGTTTAATTTAGGGTAATGAAATGTCTTTCATTACCCTAAATTAAACAGTCGGTAGATTACCCAATTTTTTTGTTAGATATAAGTAAATTTTAGTTTTAGTAGTGTGTTGGGCAAGTAGGAATAATAAATTTATCAATTTTAAAGTATTTGTTCAATCGATGGTCACACTAGTCTCAATCAAAATGATACCTGTTGGTCAATAACACAATTTATCAAAAAGATTATTTGGAGACCTTGGATAAAAATTAATTACCGAAATACATCACATATATATTATGTTTGTACAGTGTTTAAATTTATGTAATAGGTATCTACTACCTACCTATATTTTTGTTATTTTTCAACTTAAATCGTATTTTTATTATATTAAAAAAATGTTTAATTATGAATGTCATCTGATCAATGTTATTTTTTATATTATTGATGACAAAACTGCGGCAGTTTAGATAACATCTTTAAAGAAGTAAATATTTTATTAGTTGAAGGTCTCGGTAAAACGAAACATAATACATACATAACAATAAATACGATAATTACGTGTTAAAGTAATTAATGAGTCAACATTTACTATTGCGAAACGAGTATTGATCAGTTCCGAAATCAATTTTATGCACGAGCAATCAAAAGTGAAATTGGCGGTTAAACAGGTAGCTACTTAATTATCGTTCATTAACACTCCTTGATGAAACAAAACTGTGATGATACAACCAAAACATTGGCCGCCATCGATGGTTTTCAAAATAACATAATACATATTTAAAATATTATCTATTAGTAATTATTTATTGCGCTAAGTTAATTTCTTCTTATCTGTTGTAATATCGGTCATTTGTGGCAGTTCCGTTTTTTTTCTTATTATAATTGTTTTTAAAATTGCAGTAGTCATTGATTGCTAAATGAAATTATGAACGGTCGCGTAATTTATCTGTGTATGTCGAATGCGCGCGAAACCAACCGTGGAAAAGCGCCGCGGTTTCAGTTCGTACTCAGAGCTCTGTCCGACGATTTCGCAAACCACCATCTAATGTGAACCTATTAACCTCTTCGCCGAGCGAGGCTCAGGCGAAGGCGAGAGGCGGATGAAGCGGCAAATAGTGCGTTCATTAGAGCCAAGGTTGTACTCGACCGTCCCACCGGACTGCGAACATTGTGACTACCTACCCGCCGCCCACGCCTACATGCTCATCCCCGCATACCTACTAAATTTTAAGGTAAACAAACAAAACAACCTTACCTTGCCAACTGTAGAGCACTTCTATTAGCAATCTCATTGTAGAAATTGAAAAGAATGTTACTGTCGAACATATTAGCACTTTATCACAGCCATATTTTTCACAAAAAAATATAAACAAAAACAATCCAGAGCACCAGCGATCACAGGATATCACAACGCCGGAACCTAGGCACGTCCGTGCGCGAGCGACGTCAAATCAAACTGGCCCGGTCAAAATGACGAAAGTGAAAACATCGCACGCACAGAAAAAAAGGTTGGCGCGGTACGGTCCTTGCAGGCCACCTCTCGCGCCGGCTCTAGTGACACACTAACTGCGAAGCGCGCGCATCGCCCGTCGCCTATATAATGAAGCGGTCGGAGCCTCAAACTTCAAACGCCACCGGACGGTACAAAAAGAAGATGCCTCGTAAGACGCAACGGTAGCTAGGAAAGATTGAACACAAAGAATAGCGACACGTGGGCGCGTGTGCGTTCACGTGCGAATGTTAGTGTGCGCGAGAGATAGGCGGCCGCAGGAAACTCCGTTCTCTTCCACTAGGAAAGACCTTGGATATGAATCGGCACGTTGCAATGTGTACCGCCATCGCCTACGCCGCTGTTACCTACTTGACGGTACCGACATATTAAATGATGTTTCTCCATATAAGATGTATATATCGTATCTGGAGATGAGATCGACCGCTAAACAAACTGCAGGTCTAAATTAAATATTGTAGTAGTTTTTACCCGACTACGGCAAAGCCAAAGGAGGGTTATGATATTGACAGGCTATGTATGTATGTATGTTCATTTGTTCCCTCATAGCTACTTAACTACTTATTAGAACTGGACAAATGAGGTATCGTTAGAAGCGTCTTGATCGTCTGCTGGTTATAGGCTATATGGCGTGTCGCTGAATCTAATGTGGCGCCCTCTAGCCGACATAAAGTAATGAATTAAAAAATAACTTTGAGACAAATATGCCGTGTTTCATCACATGCCGTGTTCCATGTATCATTGGAAAGGGCGTTACTTGTACATTTCAAATAGGTATATATATATTATATACTAATAACGGCACCAAAACATTTTAAATAAAAAAAAAGTTAAACCTAAAACCCAACTACGACAAAAAACGACGCTGAAAAAGTATGAAACAAGTTTGAAAAGCCGTAGTCATACGTTTCATAGAAACGCACCATAACACTTTAACAACGTGTGACTACGGCTTTTCAAACTTGTTTCATACTTTTTCAGCGTCGTTTTTTGTCGTAGTTGGGTTTTAGGTTTTACTTTTTTATAAGTTAACGAGCATAGCAGATAGCTTTATTGTTGTAACAAGCGGTGTCGCCTGGACAAACACTATAATTACTACTGAAGACGACGATGATGCAATGAAAGTTGATAATGGTATTAGCAAGTTGACACGTATTTAGCGTGGGTGGTCAGTGAGAAATGAAAACCGTGGCGCAATTATGGTAGGTGAAGACGTTCAAGATAATGCGGCTATGTAGGTTAGCAGAGTTCACAAATGGTTTTAACGACACACATTTACTTTAAGCAAATAAAGCTGTTCATGAATGTGAAAGAAGCGATTTAATATAATGTCTAACTTTTATAAATCAAAGGAATATTTTTAAGTTTGTGTTTGAAAGATGGAATTAATCGCAGACCCAAGTTTATTTAAAGTATTTTTAATATTGCTACAAAAGCCGTCACCTATATCTAGATTCACGTAAAAATTAGGAGATTTCTTTAGCTTCAACACAATTATTGTTTTCCAGGTCGGCGTAGCTTCTACAAAGAACTTAAAAAACACTTATCTCTTAGAAAGTACTGTAATGTTTGTCCTTATTCCGTGCTTGACACACTTTTATTAAAAATAGGACAATCGCCCATTATTCCTTTTGATATTGACGCATAAATAAATTAAAGAGAAGGAAGATTTCGTCATAACATTTACGCATAAAACTTTTATAAGTGAATAACACTTGCACTTAATTAAGGTTAAATTACATAAGATATTAAATTTTATTTTATTTTATTTTCAGAGTTAGTATTAGCGTATAAAAAGTAATTTCGAAAAAGATATATGTGGAGCATTCGACTTAGGAGGTTCTGTTTTAACTGTATAACGTGCTAATGCGTCTATAAACGGAGTCGTTCCGTTCTCGTAACAGCTTTCCACTTTCATTTCCTCACTATCATTGTCTAAACGGATTGGATAACACAGTGAATTTCTTCAAAAGATACAAATTACGTAAAGACATCATCAGCGGCTGTGAGAATTACATTAATTGCTACTTGTATTTTTTTTAGTTTCAATTTATTTTTTTGTTATTGAAACTTATTTTGTAACAAGTAAGAGGCTCCCACATCTACCGTGTCATGTATAATCCTATTGTTTATCTTAATGAGAAGATTTACTTTATATGTATTTATTGCCATTGAATTAATTAAACACGGAAATATGATATCATGCCAAAGTGATATTTTACAAAGGGATCTATTGATAAATAGTGAACTGTCGTTGTGCAGAACTATGCATTTATCATAGCATTTGTAACAGGCCTTTTCATATGCATTGCAAAACAATGGTCTGTTCACGGTTTTACGAAATATCTATGCTCCACTAAAAAACAATCATTAGTGTAAAATATCCACCATTCAATGGTTTCTTTGATAGTAATACATGTGCACTCATATCTACTTTAATATAGTTCAATATTTATAATATTTATAGGAGGTTTTGTGTTACGGTCCTTTCGATTCTACGTATACAATTTAATATTTATCTCATCAAACGAAAGTTTGAATTAATTATTTATCCGTGCTTTTGACTATAATACACAGTTCCAAGCTAATTGCCATATGGACCTGGATTATTCCCATTCTTGTATACATACATAAAAACGTTACATTTATATTTCCAAACTAACTGACCCGGCGAACTTCGTACCGCCATATTTACATATCTGTCTCAGCTTCCCACAGGCAGTGTACAGTCGCGGACAAAAAAAAAACATTTTCCCGTTATCTTTTATTATTTTTCTTTCTAGCAAAATAAGAATAAATGAAATCGGACTATGTGTTATTGAATTACAACTAAGTACATATTTTGACTTTCATCCCCTCTCTCCAGGAAACCGTGCTGAATTTGGGGATAAAAAGTATCCTATGTCCTTCCTCGTAGTATGAACTCAAATCATGCCAAGTTTCATGTTTTACAGACAGGCAGAAAGACAAAAATGAAAAAAAAATACAGTTTTGGCTTCAATATCGATTATAGAGAGCCCTCCAAAAAATTTATCAAAATATCTTTAATGTACAGAATTGGACCTGTTACATTTTTATTATAAGTATAGATTTTCGCGACCATGATTATACTCATACCAGGTTACAATAATAGACAGAAAGCACTTTAAATGCAAACTCTGAACTATATTGTGATGTTTCATCATCGACAATTTCATGATTCACCATAAAATACGTTGGAAACTTGTTAATATTTCTACATCATCTTAACCGCTTATAACCTACAAATATTGTGAATTATATATTTAAATATAAAACTTCGTTAAAATAATAAAATACACACAATCATCAATACATCCTGAAATATAACTTTAACCCACGCAACCATTCGTTTCGTCAGTGAAATCGGGATGACATCTTCCGCATAAACGGTCGCACTTTCGCGGCGCCATTTCGCCTGGTGAAAGTTCAACTAAGTATGTTCATTGTACTTTTGTCACTGCCTAATCACAATGTTTATCATAAATCTTAATCCTGACATTTAAAGACCCACCCACCAATGTTCGAGTTTATAAATGAAAGCGTTTCACTAGTTATTGCTTGCTGAGAATTGCAAAACTTGTTTCTTATCACGACTTATAGAACGATTACAATATATTTTAGACAGGATAGTTTGTATATATTTAGTAAATCTATTTACATGATTAAGGTTTTATTCATATACTAGCGACCCGCCCCAGCTTCGCACGGGTGGATTTCAGATGCCCACGCCGACGACACGATTCGTGCATTTTAAATCTGTAATATCTTCGAATATGTTCATTTAAATTAGATACTGTAATGGACCATTTTGGTCTATATTAAATGCACAATGTATTTAATTTACTTAATTGTATAAGGATTCATTCTGTACTGCTTAAAATCACTTCGTAAATAAGCCATTATTTCTCGTAAAAAGAAAGGAATAAAAAATGGTTGTTGTGGGTTATCCCTAAGAGATAGACATATACCGTCGCGGACTTTTTTGTAGTACTTTTTAAGGTGTACAATACTGTAGTACATTATTTTGATCTACCTCCTAGGGTGCAACCAGCGTCTGCAATGTAAGCGCAAAAAAATGTGTTTATTTGCTACATCGCATTAGAAATCTCGAAAATTAAGTGTTCCCATACTATATTATGCATTTATTATACATAAAAACCTTCCTCTTGAATCACTCCATCTATTAAAGAAACCCGCATCAAAATCCGTTGCGTAGTTTTAAAAATTTAAGCAAACAAAGGGACATAGGGACAGAGAAAACGACTTTGTTTTATACTATGTAGTGATGATGCAGGTGCGTATACGAAGTCGGGTGATGTTCTCACTGGTAATCCAATTTACTCATCATCAGCTCTGTATTAATTTAGACCATCCTAAGGTCAGAGAATATTTATAGTTGATTTGTAAACAGTGCATCCCATTAAATTAGTTTAGATATGATTTATAAAGTTAAATGAACTTTCTCAATCAGACACTTTTACCTGAAAGAGATTCTGGTTCCTGGCACATATATACAACATTATAATAACAATAATATATCTCTTTATTGTACACCAGATGTATTCCAAGGTAAGCTTGAAATTAGACAAGTACAATTGGCGGTACAATTATCCAAGTCTAATCACGTCTTTTTTGTTGTTTTATTTCTGATACGAATTTTATTAGTAAAAGAATATCAGCATTTAGCAGTGTCCAGGCAAATTAAATATCTAAGTTAAAAACTAGAACTTGACAGATGGAATTCGCCTCGGTGCTGTCAAATTCATTGGCACATTTAATTGCTTTGTATCCTTAGAAATAATTTATATCACTAGCATAGCAACTGAGGTAATGGCGTGAAATCTATTTCGTCAATTACGAACTATTATATCATCTATAACGTGTCGATTTGGCTCGGTGATTATAATTGGCCAGCAATCATGTGAAAGTGTTTTTGTCACAAATCCTACACATCCGCGTGTTCCGTTGGATCCGTCACGATTAGCCGTGCTTGCCATTTGTCAATATTAAACGAAAATTCGTTATCCAACTGGCCTTGGACTGTGTTCCTTTCAGTTCTCCTTATGATGACAGTTGCTAGCTACGTGCCGTTTATAATAGCTTCAACTCAATGACTCAGTTGTGTGACAGAGCAAGGTTTTTCATCGACACATGTGAATGATCCACAATTTTCGCATTTTCAACATCACCTGAACTAATAACAGTTTTGAAACTTCCTTATTTCACAGTATCAAATTTCTAGCAACGATAACTTTCGAAAGAAAATTCGACATGCCGGAGGTTTTGTAATAGTTATTGAAAGCGCGGCTCGTCGAGCAAGGCTCGGCGCAGACGAAAGTGAGACCGAGAGGTTGCGCAGGCGCGTTACGAAGTTTTTATTGTCGGCCGCGCGCGAAATCACTTGAAAGTTGTATTGTCCTTGGATATTTCACTTCTTTATTTGTATCGTTTCCGACACCCGAACCGAAGTTCATTCGGCGGTGACGCCTAGTGTGCACTTTAAGTGTGCTGATGATAGATTCTTCGTCCCTTTCACTATGTCTACGCGATGAGTGGCGTCTAATATTGATTTGCAGGATGGTCCAATGTGCGAATGTTGACTATACTTACTCTTTTCCTCAGCAGCCTTACTTTCTAATTGATGAACAGAGCTCTCTAGGTAGTAAAATATTTCTTACCAGGGGACAATGTTAGAAGAAAATCCAATATCACCGAGGCAATCCAGGGTGCATGTGTGTGCAGGAACGCACGCGACGGTTTCCCGGCGCTTGCGCCACTTCCCCGGTTGCGACACGCTTCCTGCGGGAGAGTGCGAGGCCGCGCGCGAGTTCCGCGCGCAACTTATTGCACAACGCTTATCGGCGACCCGGTTTCTACTTTCGCCACGGGAATCACTCAAACAAAATCGTATGTGATGCACTGTGTGGTTGTATCACTGTAATCCGGGCACAGTCACAAGCGCGGGCGGTGAGTGTCGGGAGCGCGGTGTGTGGGTCGGCGCGACGGCGCTGCGGGCCGCGGGCGCCGGGCGAGTGGCGCGCGCGCTCCGCCAAGCCGCAGTCGGTTGCGCCACACTGGAAAGTAAAAGTGAGCGGCGCGGGGCGCGGCACCACATTTCTCCCACTTTCGCTGCCGTGATTCATTCCTCGTGAGGCGTCAAGGTCGCTTCCCGCAACTCCCGCGCCATGCGGCCGCGATTGCTCCCGTCATGTCCCGCGCTTGCTACAGTGGCACGCTGCCCCGCTCTCGCCACGCTGCGTCGCTGCTGCAACACCGACCGTATTCATGCGACACCATCTTTTAATATTAACTATAATATCAACACAACACACAAAGTGAAAGTTGACGTCATAGTTTGTATCTATTTATAGATTATCCGTTTCAGGTCGAAATGAAAATGTGAATGTACATACATCGTATTCTAATCGAAAACGTAAACACTTATCTCAAAAACATTTTTTTTTTAGATTTTAACACGTAGTTTTACATACGTCATTATTATGAAGTGCGCAGTATAATATTGTATTTGCATTTAATTTAACTAGAGACCGTTTCGGAAAATCCCAATGTTTAATAGGTACAAGGTGTCTTGTTTACTTTCTAAACCGAAAACTTAATGAGTACCGCTCATTTGAAAACGAAGTGAAATTGGTTGATGACAACATAAAAACATGTACATTATCGAACGTGTACAGGTATCTGTTGGAAAATAAGTAGGTAAGCGCACTTTCGTTAGCAAGCGAGTTGTGTGAAAGAGAATGTTCTTATACCTAGTAATTTTTTGTTTGCGTTTGTGTTTAATGTCTCTTCGGATGATTAACTTTTGCTGGCAAATATTAATTTGTTATCACTTACTTTGTCGCCAAAACCAATTATAATACCTAGTAAGATTTTCGTCGGATGTAGTAAACGTTTGAGATAATAAAAGTGATTGTGTATTAGCGTCGATGTTTGTCCAATGAAATCACAGCAATTTGAAGCAATCTAATTTTGAATAGTTTCATAGGTAGGTATCTCGATGTGGCGTGTACCTACGCAAAATCGATGAAATGCCAAAACCATTATAGGCTTGAAATGTTCAAGCCTTTGTTGGTTTTGACATTTCTATTTATTCCATAATAAGCTTGCTCCTATATTATTTCTTTTGTCCTTTGGTTTATCACGCTAAAGTTGTTTGATAGAATTTAACCAAACTCACATGATGCAAAACAATATTTTGGTATTGCTGTAATAAAAAAAAAAGATGTTAAGGTAACTCTCGGTTTTGCAGACCCAGTTGAATAGGTTTCATTAGAATCTTCCTGTCTCACATTTTCCTTTGTCAAAAAATATCTACGTTTGCATAATGATTGTCGGATTACTCGGGTAAGCCAAAAGATTAGCTAAGGATTAGCCAAAAGAGTCGGTTCAAAGTATTAAATACATTTATTATTTAATTAAACTTAGTTTATCAAGGAAAATTATTTTAAACAAACACTCGTATTTGTGTTCTGTTGAATATAAGATCTGAAGCGATCGCTTAGGAAACTAATTTTAACCTGATATTTTTTGCCGTCTATGTGTGGTCTGATGGTCCACCGTAGCGTCTAAACTACTGAACCGCTTTTAATTAATGACATGAATGGCCCGGGTGAAATTTTTTACGTAGTTGGATTATAGCTTTTTAAACCTTTTCTTGTTCAAACAATGTTGAAAGAAACAGTAGTTCCGGCTGCCAATAATCAGGAATCTTGATTATCTTGCATCCCTATTTTTCATTATTAACAATAATATATTAACTTATTATAAACTAAATGTGTAAATAAAAAATATTTTCAATTTAAATTATGTTTTTTTTATAGAATAGCGGGCAAACGAGCAGCTAATCGCCTGATGGTAAGCGATTACCGCCGCCCATGGACACCCGCAACACCAGAGGCGTCACAAATGCGTTGCCGGCCTTTGGGGGATGGGGAGAGGGATGGGGGAGGGGTTGGGGTATGGGCCTCCGGTATCCTCATTCACTCGGTGAAACACAGCGCAAGCACCGTTTCACACCTGTTTTCTGTGAGGCCATGGTATCACTCCGGTCGAGTCGGCCCATTCATGCCGAAGCGTGGCTCTCCTACGGTAATGTTTTTTATTTAGAAACGTAATTAATATTACTTTCTGCATAAGTGATTACGTTAATTTACAGTGTGTGTGAAAAGAACGTGACCGGCATATTTTTTAATTTTAAAATACAATTTATAAAAATAAATATTAGGCTGAATAGAACAATCCTTTACCTAAAATGCATTCTAAAAAACACAAGTTTTCCCTCCAGTTTTCCTCGTTAAAAATATTATTTTTTACAATGATTGCCGCGTACGTTTCCCGATTTGAAGCTGTGTTTCTCTGTACACATCCGAAAGGCCCCAAAATGTCCCGTGATTAGGCCGCCCATTATATGAAAAAGTCCAAGGCCTTCGTGAGCAAGTGAGTGAAGAGATATTTACAAACAAAAACCGTCGACGACTTACCAGATCGTGGCAAATCGAAAAAGACGTCTGTTGCAGAGGATAAACGGATAGTGCAGCTGTTTGCCAGGAATCCTTTATTATCACTTCGCTCTGGGCAAGAAAAGTTGAAGAAAAAGGGTTTAATGATATCATTTGACACTATCAAAATGCGTTTAGTTGTAAATGGCGTGAAATATCGAAGCTATGTTAAGAGAACTCTCCTTTCTGAAACGCATATTGAAAAAAGGCTGCATTGGGCGTGCGTAAACAAAGATCATGATTGGGACAAGATATTTTTTTCTGATGAAGCTTCATTTTGCGCAACCGGTTACTCGACTCGAGCTTGGACTACGGCTGACAATAGACTGATGGTACGAACCGTAAAACACCCTTTTAAAGGTGCATGTTTGGGGATGCTTATCAAAAAAGGGTTTCGGAAATTTGCACTTGCTTACCGGTACTTTGGATGCTGAGAAATGACGAAAATTTACGAAAAAGCATAGCCGTTAGCTAAGAAGATGTTTCCACACCAAAATGATTTCTTGATTCTGCAAGAGGATAATGATCCTTAACACCGAAGTCCGCTCTGCACCACTTGGAACGCGGAACATGGTATTAACGTTTTGGATTGGCCCTCACAGTCCCCTCATGCCAATCCAATTGAAAATGTTTAGGCATGGATGAAGCTTAAACTAAGGGCAAAAAATGTAGTGACCGTCGCTAACCTCACTCGTTAACTGAAGACAGCGTGGAGGTCTTTACCTCGCAGCTATGCTGAAAAATAGGCAGAAAGTAAGCTGCGAAGATGCCAAGCGATTATGGATAATAATGGAGATTGGACACCGTATTAATATAAAGCATCAAACAGCAATAAAATACTTATTTGATTACAATTTATCGTTTAATATTTCTAAGATTTTCATGAAATTTTGCCGGTCACGCTCTTTTCGCACATAGTGTAAAACGTAACTATAAAAGAGGGAGTAAGTTGAACAAAGCAAAATTTTAATGTCAAGAGAAGTCAGTATGGCCGGCCAGTGAAGTATCTGATTGCGTTAGCAACGTGCAAAGAAAGTGGCAAACTAAAATATGAGTGAATTGCGTAACACGACAGGTTACAGTTGCTTGCCTATAGCTCTGTAACCTGATTCCTACAATATATTCGCTTTTACTTGATAAGCGTTACGATTTCATTGGTTTATTGTACAAATTGGCATGTATTATTTATCGCTATAAAGAATTTCTGATGCGTTACCGAAAGGAGTGGTGTTCTAAACAGCCGCAATATTAAGACCAATCAAATTTCCTCACTCCTAGATCTTTGGTGTGTCTAAATAGACTGACCAAGCAGTAAGTGCGTCGAGAAATATAGTGTTCAACTGTTGGCCACTAAATTTTCTGACGCATTCGCTCTGTGAGTTGTGGCTGCCTCTATAAACATTTGATTCCCACGGATATCAGCATAATATAGTTCCTGTTTAGTTTAGATTTTGCTGTAGTTATAGACATATAAGAAATATTCTCTTCTGAGTCGGTTCAGCCAACTTGTAGCCATATCTGAAAATCAATGCGGTTTCATACCAGGATGATCCCCGACAGATGCAATACAAAGTAATACAAACAGTCAGAATAATAATGGAGAAACACCGAAACAACAAAGAAGATCTACATATTGTTTTCATTGATCTCGAAAAGGCCGACCCCGAATGAAAAGGGAAAAGGCATAGCAGAAGAAGGAGATAGACACATACAAATGTTCTACCTAAGTATTCACGTGGTATATCTCCGAATGGGTGCGCAGAGTAATAATGATTGATCCACGTCTTCGTGTGTGTGTGTCAGCGATGTCTAATAGTAAATTATAATAAATGAAATCGAAGAATAAAAAATACTATCGGTGCGATGGCATGAAAATTTTGCATGATGCAAACGATTTAAATATAAGTACCAACAAGTTAGTTTCATATAATATAAAACAAATATTTAAAATGACAAAGCTTTATTATATTAAAACTATAATTTATATGCAAATGAATAAATTTATTTCTTCATTCATTTTGTGTTAATCTTGTTTATTCTAAATCTTATAGTCTTTTGGTGTTTAAATTATTGCCGCTTTGATAAAATGTTACGTTCTATTGATAAATAAAAATCTACGTTTTTATTTTATGCAACGTATATATATGTCAATTTTTTGTTAAGGTAAAACAGTCCCCTGTAAGTGCAGGTTTAAACTTGCACTTAGAGGGTACTAGGTCCATCCCGTAAGTAGCAACGAATCTATACTATACACTACTCATAAAACTAGAGTACAAACTAGATACTATAATAGATTTAAAGTTCATCCTCAGGGTTGCGGAGTCCTCCCTCTTAGTCGGTGGGATACCGAGGTATTCGGTGGGGTGAGCATTTTCTTTTTGTTGGCGGGTAGAAAATCTCTTAGCATCTTCGGCTCCGCAGGGATGCTGGAGCCAGGAGTATGTGGTATTTTCACTAAAAACCACCCCGACTGCCGGTCCGATCCATTTTTGGAGTTGGGCGCCGGTGGCGGAATATAACCACTTGAAGTGCCATGCTGCGCCTAACATAGGAGGAATTCGGAAAAGCCTTTATTAAGACATACGGAACATAGTGTATGTCATAGAATGTTCTAAATAGCGAAACTATAGAGCCGTGAATAATTTGATTAAATGTCTTTATTGCATCTTAAGGTTGTGTAATTAAACAATGTTAATAAATAAGGGCAGTTGTTACCAAAAATGAAAATATACTTCGGTTAATAGAAATTTCCCTCGTTTTGTAACAATGATGCTCGTCTCTTATTGGTCTTTGCGTCAGGTTATTTAGCCAAAAGGCCTTCCTCGGTAAATGGGTAATTTAAGCTATTTTGCACGACCTTAAACACGACAGCACGAATTCTGTCATTTTAGTTTGATCTTCTGTAAGAGGTATAAAAGTAGAGCCACGCTGATTTCAGTATGAAAGGGCTGGTCGAGCCGGCCCCGAGCGATCTTCTGTGCTAGAGTGGTACTACCACACTATAAGACACACACTACAAGATAAATCTAAAATAACAGCATTCGTGCTGTCGTGTTTCGTTGGTGAGTGCGAAACCGGAAGCTCGATGGTGACAACCACTCTGGGATTCTGTTTATGCTTTCTACCAGGCACAGTAGAGCCACTTTGACAGGTATACTTAAAAACATGTAAAATTGGGACGGTTTCACATCATTTTAAATGACACCGAAAATCCAAATTATTTTAGTTAATTAAGAGCAAAACTTCTAATACGTCAATTGTCGATAATATTATTGATGCCAAGGTCAAAGATTGTAGAAATATTAACTCTGTCTCAATTAGAAACAACAAACCATAATATGACAGAAAACTGTCACGTCACCACTTAAAAAGAGGTGCTTATAACAATAGGTACTTACTTTACCAGCCATGACTAAGGCTCTGTGTGAGAAAATTAACACAAACGGCCTGTAACAACAAATGCTTCCGCTCTCAGAGGCCTCTACATAACTCGTACTTTTAAGCCATGTACTTGCTAATAACATTACGGTCATTGTTAATAAAAAAAGTATTTCTAAAAAAAAATATTTTAACCTTTGATAATCTGGAAATTTTTCTTTATAGACAAGTCAAATTGCATTTTTTTTAAAAGACAACTCCCGCTTTAGGAATATACATCATGTGTCGCTTTTCAAATATACATGAAACGGACACAATAATACCCAGACTCTATGGATAACACAAAGTATTGTCCCATGTGGAATTTGAACCCACAACACTTGACGCAGTAGAAAGCCGTGTGGCGACAGCTTTAACCTTTAGGCCAACTGTGCAGTTAAATCTTTTGAATCCAAAGGTCTTAAAGATTATAAGTGCTTTGCTAGCCATGTTTTCATGGCATGTTCTTGCTTAAGGTTTAACAAATTTAACTTATTCATTTGAAATAAGTAAACACATGCATATTCTACATACACGATTATGCGTAAAGGGTGTAGAAATTTTGAAATAATTTCATTTTTTGTCCTCAGCATCTTCAAAAAGTAATTTGAGAATTAAGGATAGGAAAATTCAGTAGAATGGAATTGATTTATTTATTTATTAATTTCAAACTAACAAACTAGGTGTTATCTGCGGTTGTTGTTGTACCTAAATATATAGGTGAATATATCACCAGTCGGGTTATAATAGTAGAAGCTGTGCCTATGTGGAGAATATTATTACTACTTTAAAATAATCTCTACTAATCATGAAGCAAAAAAAGCATTCCATTTTTGCTTATAAGGAAAGTTCAAGCAACTTTCGTCATACAGTCTTGAGCCAATAAAGTCCATTCACTTTCTACATACCCATTCTTGGTGAATGCAATCATATAAGGCCAGTTCTCACTAGGCCTAATTTAATAGTCTTTATAGGATTAATATTACCACTTTCAGAATAGTTCATCAAATGAGTTTCATAGTTTTTGTAAAAATTAAATAAAAACAAATAAACCGAAACAGTTGATTATCCCTCTTTTAAATCTCTTAAAATGTAGCAAGCCTAGTGCCCTCACCTATTTACATCGAAGAACTCCTTCTTGTAATTAATCTCTGGGATTCGCCATGAGGCCAGTTCTACAAAATCATAATATTGCGTAGCCAATGAAATAATACAAGTAACTATTTCAACTTTGCTGAGTTTATTTTCTTTTTAATTTTCTAAAAATGAATCCTAGCTAGATCATAGAGTTATTATTGATAGAGCAAGGCCTACAGTCGTACCTCGGTAAGAAAGAGAGAGACGATCGCGGTGCCTATCTGTCTTTCTCTACTGAGGCATGCGCAGTTAGCGCGGAAAAGCAGCATTGCATAACGATTCGACGGTTAATTGTTGTGATTGGATTACCATTATTAGTTCTTTATTGCGGATGCGTCAGTAGAGAAAGACAGATAGGGTACCGCGATCTTCTCTCTATTTTTAACCGTTGGACGTTTCTATGAGCTAGATCCCCCTGCATATCAAATTTTACGAAAATCGTTGAAGCCGTTTCCGAGATCCAGATTATATGTACAAGAATTGCTCGTTTAAAGAGGTATTAGATTGTTTGAAGTTGAAGATTGGGTACCGTTTAGTTGCAAATGTTAACCTACACTAACAAGCCAAAGGGAAAAAGATCTTGTATTTTCAGGATTTAATATTTTACATTACAAACTGGACACTTACTAAAATATTAAATACTCTCTATATAATCTAATATTAATACTTGTAGCAAACTGTCTGCAAAGTGTGAATGCATCTTAATGAAAATAATTGTTCTCTATGATAGCTACAAGCTTTGGCCTGCTGCCAAGATATTTGTATTATTTCATTGTTCAAACGATGATTGATCAGCCATTGTTTAATCATTATTTGGTAACATGAAATGGGTCATTCAGGTAACGGTTTTCTAAATCAGGTCCTGGACAAAACTCTAGGATTGTTAAGGACTGGTATGTTTGATATGCTTATTTTTTTATAAATACATATTTCAAAAACATAATTTTGTATGTGGAGGTGGAGTCATTGGTTTTTATCTCTTTAAAAAAGACGATTCTTGCATTAGGAATATAAACTCCGGTGTCGCGGGAAACTTTACAAACATACATGAAACGGACACAAAAGAACACCCAGACTCAAAACAACAATTTGTGGATCACACAAAGTGTTGTCCCGTGTTTGAACCCACAACACTCGACGTAACAGAAAGCAGCGTAGCGACCGCTAAAATCACTAGGCCAATCGTGCAATCAATTCCGTAGCATTAGGCTGGAGTGGCTCTTTGAAATGAAGTTAGATCTTGGTGGATCTTGGTCACCTACCGCCGCTCATGCTCAACTGATACTTGCAAGAGACGGATATTACCGCTGCTGGCCTCCTCCTCCAGAATTAGTGATGGTTGGGGTTACGGTATACTTCGAGTTTCTGTTAGTAAGTACTGTAATCTTCGAGAGGCTTCAAATTTGAAGAGCTGAGTATGCTGTATTATGCTGAGTATTTGTTGGTACAAACGGGCATGATTCGTTCAAGTAAGGGCTCAACATATCAGCTAGTCAGTTTTAGACATAAGTTTAATTCCATTGTTATATCTCTCCGATTTCGAATCTTAAAACATCGTTGTGAATATTTTTTATGACCAGAGGTCCAATAGATAGAATAAAGTATAGGTGTAGTGTGTTGTGTTAGTGTTTTAGCTGTATGTGTGACCAATTAAGTAATAATTTAGAAACTAAGTAGCAATCTATTTAACTAGCACAAAATAATTTATCGTCGAACAAATTTATCACTTTATTGAGATGAAGTGACAGATCGTTCCCACCTGACAATGTCACTTGTGTCAAAGTGACAAAATTGGCCTCGAAGGATAATTGTCAAACGTACATGAACGTTCCCGAATATTGTATTAATTGATAAAATTGTAGTTGGTAAAATAATATATGACTTTTTTGCAGGAAAACAGACGATCTGTTTTAAAATGAGCTCCTTACTGCATGTGCGCTTTTTGTCGTAGAGGTTCTAAATATGACTGTTTGATGAGAGCATGCTTATATCCAGTTGAATAACAGAGACAAATTTTATAATTGTTTAACCCTTTTGCCTTAAATTATCCTACTATGTGTCGTCATCGGTCCAGTTTTCAAGATAAATATAAAATAGTTGAAAAAAATGTAACGAAGGCGGTGTTTACGACTCCAAGGGTCTGCCAGGTGTGATCCGCAATAAAAGACTTGAAAACTACACTAAATCTTTATTGGGTGTGGAATCGTACTCAAACAAATGTTCGACAAGTATAAGTATGCGTCGCCGATACAAATGTAAGCGTGATGTACAAAATAGTGACCACGCCATCTATCGACACTTCTTCAACTATTAACGAATATACATTTACATACCGCCCACCAAGGACATGTTGCTCAATGTCCTTCTAAGTATAACCGCCCACCATGTAATGGGTCATGTAACCTAGTTATGAATTATCCTTATATACATACAATTTCTACATATCAGTTTGGGGCTGGTGACAGTAAATATAAAAAATAATAACCAATGGAACAAACAATGAAATAACAAGCAAATTAATCCAATGAAAACTTATATCTATACATATAAAAACTTTATCAGTCTCACAACTCACTTAAATCTACTTATTACAACACAATAAACCAAATAACATCATCATCCTAAGAGATCCTTTTTACAATCTATATTAAAAACCACTAAACTACTCAGTCACAGGAAGTACACACAATTTTGACACTGGTCTCTTTATAAGGGAATTTTTAGTACGAATAGTAACCACTCGTGCAATTGTATCAGAACCAGGATGCTTCTGTTCGACTTTCCCCAACAACCACTTGCCGGGAGGCAAATCGTCCTCCTTTACTAATACTACCGCTCCTATTGATGGCTCTGTGGTCCGATCAGACCAACGGTGTCTTTGCAAAAAATTATGTAAATAATCCTGGGACCACTGTCGCCAAAAGTCTTGAACCATTCTCTGAGTGAGCTGCCAACGTTTGAGACTGGTAATATTGGATCTTTCAAAATTACTATCCGGCGCTAATATGAGAGGTTCTCCTACTAAAAAGTGGCCTGGCGTCAGCACTACCAATTCACTCTCTTCTTCCAAATATGAGAGTGGCCTAGAGTTAAGACAAGCCTCGATTTGGCTTAATACTGTTGATAACTCTTCATAAGTGAGAGTTGAATTGCCGACAACTCTCCTAAGATGGTGTTTAGTGGATTTTATCCCTGCTTCCCATAAACCTCCAAAATTTGGTGCATGAGGTGGGATAAACTTCCACTGAACGCCATTATTTGCAAGGTCCTCGGCTATCTCGGGAAGGAAATTAGATTTCTCTTCGTTAAAGAGCTCTTGCAACTCACGTGCTGCACCAACAAAATTAGTGCCGTTGTCACTATGTAGCTCTGCACAATGACCTCGCCGCGACACGAATCTTCTAAAAGCTGCTATGAATCCTTTTGAAGACATGTCACTAACGACCTCTAAATGAATGGCCCGTGTAGCCATGCAGACGAACAACGCTATATAACCTTTGTAGGACTTATTTCTACGTCCCTTAGATACCCTCACGTTTATGGGACCAGCATAATCCACGCCAGAGATAAGAAAAACCTTATTCGGTGTCACTCGTGGAGAAGGCAACTGTCCCATTAATGGAGCTCTTGCTATAGCAGAATATCGTAGACAAATTACACATTTACGAAAATAAGACCTAACTAACAGTTTGAGACCAACTATCCAATAAGTGATCATTGCTTGAGGCCCTCCATGCATCGTTTTATTATGGGCATCTGCAATTAGAAGCTTCGTAAGAAACGACTCCTTAGGTATAAGAACGGGGTGTTTACGGTTATACTCTAAATTAGACATCTCCAATCTGCCTCCAACGCGTATTTTTTCTTGTGAATCTAAAAATAAATTCAGAGACTTGAATTTACTCTTTTTTGAATCTAAGTAGCCCTTTTTCTTAAGCTCTTCCAATTCTGCTGATAACTCCTCTTCTTGGCATTTTCGGATACAAATTGTCATCGCTTCATCTAATTCCTTGGTGGACAAATAGTTACTACAGTGCCGATCTGCCTTTTTCCTAAGGTTCAGAAACCTTCTGCAGTAAGCGATCACTCTCACCAGTTTTTGAAGCGAGGAGAACCCGTACCAAAACGTAATATCTACTGAGCTTATTGTGTGTACCTTAACTTCTTCCAATTTGGTAGCCAAATGAAGTGGTTTGTGGTATTTAATTATAGGTTGACTCAAAAACTCCGGTCCATTAAACCATATAGATGTATTGCTGAGTTCTCGTGGAGCTACGCCTCTCGAAGCGCAGTCAGCCGGGTTTAGTTTCGATGGCACGTATGACCAATGCTTAGTATCTAAGGTATTTAATATTTCAGCAACGCGATTTGCCACAAAGGTCTTCCATCGACTAGGATGACTATTTAGCCAGGCGAGCACAACTTCTGAATCAGTCCAAGCGTACAGATTTGACGTGTCAATAGCGAGAACCCTAGCAACTTCGGCAAGCAGTTTAGCCACAAGAACAGCCCCGCACAGTTCCAATCGTGGGATTGATACCTGTTTTATAGGAGCCACCTTAGTTTTTGCGGTAACCAACGTCACCCCTATATGACCATTTGCATCCACAACTCTTACGTACACCACTGCGGAGTAAGCCATTTTTGAAGCATCAGAAAAACCATGTAGTTGTACCTCGACATTACTGGATATCGTATTATACCACCGTGGGATTTTTATATTCAACAAGTAAGGTAAGTCTTCACGATACGTTTTCCACTCTTTCAATAAAATACTTGGAACCTCTTGATCCCAGCTGATACCTGCCAACCATAACTTCTGTATCAATATTTTTGCCAGAATTATACTGGGTGCTAACCATCCCAAGGGATCAAAAAGCCGTGAAATATCAGATATAATTTTCCGTTTACTGATAGGTTCCTTTGGATGTGGAAGATCCACCGAGTACTGGAAAACGTCTGCCTGCGGATCCCAGGTGAGTCCTAATATTTTTGTTAAATTATCTATTTTAATAACAACCTCTTGGTGATTATCATTAGCTCCTTCCCTCATTTTACTTATTAATTCCTCACTATTACTTATCCATTTTTGCATCTGAAAACCTCCCTTAGACAATATATTTCTTATTTCTATGTAAATCTTATAAGCATCCCTTATATTTTCAGCTCCTGTCATCAAGTCGTCCATTTAAAAATCTTGACGAATTATGTTTGCAGCTATTGGAAAATCCTGACCTTCATCATTAGCAACCTGATGTAACGTTCGTACCGCTAAAAAAGGCGCTGAAGCTGTCCCAAACGTCACCGTGATCAATTCAAGTTCTTCTATATCATTTTCAGGTCTATCCCGCCATAAAATGCGCTGAAACATTGTGTCATCTGTTACGACTAAAACCTGCCTATACATTTTTATTATATCGCCGCTAAGACAAATTGGGTGTCTTCGCCAACGCATAACTAAATGACGAAGATCATCTTGCAATGTCGGTCCAACCATCAGGTTGTCGTTTAGTGACATGCCATTGCTACCTTTACAGGACGCGTCAAAAACAACACGAACTTTAGACGTCTGCTTATCTTCTCGGATGACCGCATGGTGAGGCAAGTACAATCCTCTATTTTGTTCCGTTTTTCCTATCCTTACCGCATGATTTAACTCCATATATTCATGAATTACCTTATTATAATCATTTTTTAGTTTGAAATCCTTTGACAGTCTTACTTCCAGATTTTTAAGTCTCTTTTCAGCTATCAATTTTGAATCGTTGTCTTTAGCACGATCGACACTATTGCGGAAAGGAAGTCTTACAACATAGCGACCAGTATTATCTCGCTTTGTGGTAGCCGCGAAGAACCTTTCGCATTCAATTTCTTCTTGGGTGAGCATGGGTTTATTTAAAGTCGGCTCTGCCTCTAATTCCCAGAATTTTCGTAAGAGATTATCATCTTCTTGAACGCGAGTATGCATGACGGTAATACAAGAAACCGACTTTATATTACTTGTATCATTCCTTTTTACAGCTCCAGAAACAATCCACCCAAAAGCAGTATCTTGGGCTACTAGGGATCCAACCTTTTTGATACCAACGCGAATAATTTGGCTATATATCTCAGCACCCAATAAAACATCTATTTTATTGGGGCTATGATAATCATAATCAGCCAAATCAGTGTCACTCAACGCATCCCATTCCACCTTAGTTGTTTTAGCAACCGGGAGAAGAGAAGTAATTGATTTTAACACGTATGCATTTACCTGCAGGTTAAACCTTGGATCCACTCTAGAGCGTATCTTAACGGTAACCGTGGATTTTGACATAACTGTTTTACTACCGCCTACACCTGTTACTAAGTGTTTTGTTGAAGTTTTCTTCAACCCTAAATACTGAGCCATAGCTTCAGTTATAAATGATCCTTGTGATCCCTGGTCTATTAAAGCGCGTACCAAACGATAAACTCTATGCTTCGACTGAGCCTCAACTAAGGCCGTGGGTATTAGTACTGTATCCGTACAGATCCCTGTCGAATGGCATGAAACTACGTGCTTGTTAGACCCTGCTTGTACAGCAACCTTGCCTTTACCTACTGAAGCATCTTCAACCAAACTCCTCTTGTCAGCAGACGTCGGCAACCCACTCGCGAGAACTGCACCAGAGTCCTCACGAACAGACCCAGACCCACCACTAGGGTGCAGTAAAGTATGATGGCGTTTTTTGCAAACATGGCACCTGAGGGTATTTCTACAATGCTTAGCGGAATGATTTTTAGCTAAACAAACAAAACACAATCCATTCTCCTGAACAAAATTACGACGAGTGTCATTACTTTCCTTTGTGAATCTTTTACACATTGTTATTTTATGGTTTCCAGAACAATAACCACAGATTAATTCTTTTCTGTCTTTCTCTACCACATGAAATGACCGCGAACTCCTAGCACTATTAAATTTAGTTTCAATATTTTCTAGACCACGAAAACGACCAGTTAAAAAATTAATAAAATCGGTAAATTTTGGCAATTTGTCACCAGGAACTGACGCTATATGTAACTCCCAGGTCTTCCTGGTCTCTCGATCTAATTTGGCACTTACTAAATGTACTATTAAAATATCCCAAGAAGCAATATCTATTCCTAAATTTTTAAGTGACTCTAGGCACTCAGTTGTGGTACAAATCAATTGTTTAATCTCAACCGCTGATTCGACAGTCAAACCCTTTTGATTAAGTAAACGTTTCAAAATCCCATTAGCTAAGAACCTTTTATTATTGTACATTGACTCCAATTTTGCCCAATTGTTGAGCTTCCCCTGATAAGTGTCCTTTTAAATAGTACAACTTTTGAGCATCGTCCAAACTATTACTTTTATGGATCAAACCTACAAATAAGTCTCTAAAACTCTGCCATTCAGAGTATTTCCCTGAAAATATAGGTATCTTAACTTCGGGTAGTCTTATTCTAGTTACTTCTGTATCAGCAACAACCCTTTGACTATCACCAGCCTTTGACTTAGATAACATTTCTTTCATATCACTTTTAAATTGAATAAACAAATCTTCTACAGTATCATAGACATCATTTTTAAAATACTCAGAATTTTTCAAATCTGACTTTTGCATAGAACTAATTATTTTTACATGTGTACTATCAAATAATTGCCACTGTTGTTCCAAAGTGTCTAGGCGTGTTTCAATATAGGAACAAGTAAGTCTCTCTTTGGGAGTCTTTTTAAAGTTGATCCTCGCTCTAGATATTTTGGATTTTACATCCTCCTGTATATTAAATAAAGCTTCCATTTTATACGAAGAAATCAAAATTAATTCCAAACACCGTTAGTGAGCTAAACACTTTAGGTTACAGCTATGAAAGACTACTTACTCAAACAAATGTAATGTGATAATGTACAAAATATTACCACAATTTATATTCATAAATAATACTAGTGTAAGGAAACAACGTATCTTTAAAATACTACAATTTCGATTATTTCTCTAAGTTGCTACAAACAAAAATTTTAACAAATTTTCTAAGTCCATACAAGACTAAAATTCAAATAAATTTTCTAAGTGTTTGAACTATTGATAAATCTAAGTGAAATTGGGCATAGGTTCCCCGTCCCAACCACTTTTTACTTAAAACTATTACAAGTCCTAACTACATACAAATCAATACAAGATTTTACTAAGTCCATAAATTCTGAATTTTCTAAGTGTTTTTTCTACTTTAATTTAAACTGTTCAAGAATAACTACAAATTCACTAAGTTCATCTTCTAATGACTTTAAAGTTCAATTTTCCATGCACTATGATAATTTAAATAAGTTATCTTCTCAACTTTGTAAATAATTTAAAGTGTACTCACAGTTTCACAATCACTATACTTCACTGACACTCGTCCCTGCACCGATCGCGATGCGCCATCTGCCGTTGCACGTTGACAACCGCTTGCTCCAGGTGTTAATTCAGCAACCCTCCGCTACTTCCCTTCCGGCTTCCTTGCCAGATCCTCCACGTTTCCGACGTCACGGTTATGACGTTACGTCTATGACGTCACGCCAAGTGTCGCTGCGCCGCTGTGGCCTTTGCTCTGGACAGCAATCCACTGTCCAGTCCTAACAATCGGGTGGCCCTCACTACCACCACTTGAAGACTACAAAAAAACACCTTCACACCAAATCCGGCAATCGAAGGACCATGTTTACGACTCCAAGGGTCTGCCAGGTGTGATCCGCAATAAAAGACTTGAAAACTACACTAAATCTTTATTGGGTGTGGAATCGTACTCAAACAAATGTTCGACAAGTATAAGTATGCGTCGCCGATACAAATGTAAGCGTGATGTACAAAATAGTGACCACGCCATCTATCGACACTTCTTCAACTATTAACGAATATACATTTACAGGCGGTTTATTACAAGATACGTTTTATTAATTCGCGTTTCTTTTAGAAATTTAATACTTGCATGCAATATGAACCCAATTATATTCGTATCTATACATGTGAATGAAAATAAAAATTGTTATGTAATGATTCTTAATTTCTTGCAAAAATCATTAAAAAAAACTTGTGGCACTCGGGGACTGCCTAGCATTTTTTATCAACTTATGCAATTATAATTATTTATTTATTTTTTATTAATGCAGTATTTTTTTTGGAAATATTGACGTCAAGTAAGTAAAAAAAAAAAAAAAAAAATACAAATTTATGACATGGTTTCTCCAATATCCAATCTCCAATTTAAATAGTTAAAGACACGGCAAGTCTTATAACGATGCCAATCATGTGCATATTATGTGTTATAATAACATTTTAATACGAAAAAAACTTCTCAGGTTTCATTTTCGTTACGGAATTTCTTGATTCTATGCTATTGCATTACTATGCAATACTAAGCTATTGCTATGCAATAGCTTAGTTATATTGTAATAATTAATTCTCTTCCCCAGTGAATTATTGCAATTGGAGATGTCTATGTCCAGCAGTGATGATGGCTGATGATGATTCAAACCAGACCAATGTATCTACTATGTCAGTTTTATCCCAAATCTATTAATCTTCTTCTATTAAATTTCGACGTCGATGACAGTTACAATAAAATTAGTAACAATCAAAACACAGACATAAGCCTCCAAATTGGTAGTATATTGAATGAAAAATTGTTATGAAGAAAACCAGTGATAGGAACTCATGTGCAATATACTTTATGGGGAAGCCCAATGATGCAGAAGCATCCCTAGGCCGCCATGGTGTGGGTCACCATGCTGCATTGTTGCATTGTCTGCATTCGCAATGAGTATGGTGATCACCACTCTTAGATTCAGCTTATGCTTTCCATTAGGCAAAGTAGAGACACATACATAAAGAAAAACAGATGGATTGGTAAGTGCTTCAACAATTCAAGGTCGTGTGTTTGTACTAGCTTCCCCCTGCAGGTCTGCTCGCGTTTATGTCGGTTATCGCAGTAAATAGTAGTCTAAATCCTTTTTCAAGAATCACAAAATCTCCATGTAAAATTTCATTAAAATCAGCAGTGCAGCAATTTAGCTGTGAAAGCCTAACAGACAGAGTTACATACATACAACAAACATACATCCATCTATCCATCCATACTTACAAACTTTCGCGTTTAAAATATTAGTAGGATGGATTATGAACTTGACACCGTACAATACGATCCCTATACATTAGAAAAGCATATTGTCAGGGATTAAATTAACATCATTAGTATTGATTTAGTGATTTTAATTAACACGACTTAATTAGTTTCATCTGTATGTTTGTTTGTTCGTATGTAACTGACTTTTGTAAGCGTGTTTTTTTAAATTAAATTTATTTTATTAGTAAAGATTATTTATACGAACTCTGTTAACAGTACAAAGATCAACTTCGTCATTTCAAAAATAGTCATTAATTATTGTTATGTTATTAAAATAAAAAATGTTAATCATTATTTTACTAGTATTCGCATCTAACAGTTTAATTTCAAAATTAATTAAATGTTTATTGTGCTGTTTTATAACGTATATTTTTATACGTATATATAACATTGTATATTCTAGTAAAAAATTTACATAATTATTGTCTCTATACATACAATATAACGCTACAATACGTCTTCTTGATCTTTGCGCCCTCGATAGCAAGTGTGGAAATGGGGTCATCTATTCTTGGTCGGGACCCTACAATTTGAGTGAGCGAAACAATAATTTATTGAGAACAAACTCTTTACCCTTGAAGAACGTTGACTATGTAGTAACATTTTTAATGAACAGTTGAATGACTCTAATTGTCTTTATTAGTATATCTTTCACAGATGACCAACCTAAAATGACAGCGTTCGTGTTGTCGTATTTCGTTGGTGAGTGTAAGACCCGAGGCCCAATGAAACATTGCAGTACGCCGCCATGGTGTGGGTCACCATGCTGCATTGATGCATTGTCTGCATTCGCTATGAGTATGATGACCACTATTTTTTGATTTTACTCATGCTTTTCATCAGACAGAGTAAAGTCACTTTGACAGACCCATACATAAAAAAAGACGAGTGGTACTGCCGCGGTAAAGCTATTGCATAGCATTTTTTATCAACTAATGCAATTATAATTATTTATTTTTATTTATTTGATGTTCTTTATTAGTTTAGTTTATTTTTAACCGACTTCAAAAAAGGAGGAGGTTCTCAATTCGACCGTTTAAAAATTATTTTTTATGTGTGTTCACGGATAACTTCGTTTATGAACCGATTTTGATGATATAATACTCTTTTTTTTAAGTTCGTACTCTTTATTTACCTCCTTTGAAATCAGATATACTCTTTTTCTTCTAATAAAAGATGGCAACTGTAATCCCGTCTGTCATTTATTTTTTAAACCAAGTTAATTAAAGTTTTAAATCTATCTGTTGTCAAAAAGAATGAGGTAATAGTTGGCTTATGTATAAATATTTGTATTCCAATGTATGTAAAAGAATTACCTACGTAAACTACTATTCAATGTTTACATACCACATTTTTGACAACACACAAAATATTTCGTTTAACCTTTCTTGAAAAGATACAAACTAATATAATCCGTTTTGGGTTGACGCAGATGAGAATTTAATATGTTCTAGGATTATTTTGGCCGAAAGACGGCGTAACCAAAAGGAAGGGTTATAAATTATTGCAGTCTACATTGTATGTGTATTTGTATGTTAGATATCCATTTTAATGAATGAGTTGTTAATAGATTCGTAATAATGGCTTAAGTGAGATAGGCTGTAAAAATATGAAAAGTTTTTTACTTGTCTTGTCATAAGAACTTCACATTTTCTAGTTTATATGGCATAGAGAGCAAAATAGCGAATACACTCATCAGTGGATTGGGTTTAGTTGGGTCACCTTACCCATCCGTCACCTTACCACTGATATGTGAGGTGACCCCATCTGATAGTAAAAAACTACTACCCTGAAGAAGAACCGGACCACGTTATTTTAGATCCCTGCCTTCCCCCGCCTATCGACCTGATATTTTGTTACAACAAGATCGTTTTTTGCGACCAGGCCGCCATCCTATTTATCTGCCCCCAGGGGTAGGCATCTCTACGATTGATTTTTTTTCTTTACTTTCAAATTAGTACAATACAACCGTCTATTTGCAACTACAAATGGCAAAAGTTTTGTATCGATTAGGTATCAAGTAATACATACAGTAATCAAAGTATAAACATTCCCTAATCGACTTAAATACTAGTGGCTTTTAGGTTAAGCAAACATGAATAAAGACACGTGTGCAAATATTATAGTTTAGAAACACTGAAAAGCCATAAATTAATAGCGAAACAAAACAAATTAGTGTTAGAAAAGTATAGATATAAGACTGCACGTTTGGCCTAGTGGTTTAACGGTCAACACGCCGTTTCCTACTTCGCCAAGTGTCGTGGGTTCAAATCCCACGTAGGACAACACTTTGTGTGATCAACAGCAAAGCATTTGATATGCTACAATATAAAGTGTTGTATGAACGTCTTGAGCAGACTGGTATTCAAGGCCCATTTCTACGGCTCCTTAAAAATTACCACACAAATAGAAACACTAAAGTAAAAGTGGGAAATATGTACAGTGCTAGCATAAACACAGACCAAGGCACCGCTCAAGGCTCCATAATAGGCCCATATGAATATATTATATATGTCAACCAAATGTGTAATATTTTTGAACATGGCTCTGTGTACCAGTTTGCAGACGATACTTGTCTAATGGTGGCAGACAAAGATTTAAAAACTGCTGAAAGAAAACTGCAGGAAAATTTCAATATAATGTGCAAGTGGTCACATGACGTCGGACTACTAATTAACTCCCAAAAAACTAAATTAATGTGTATAGAATCATCACATAATAGGTCGGACTACACACCTAGTATAATGGCCCATGACCACCGATGTTTGCATTACAGTCTTATCTGCATGCCTAATGATAGCTGTAATAAACTAGAAATAGTAACAGAACAAATGTACCTAGGTCTCATAATAGACAACCGCTTTAACTGGAAACCTCACATTGATCATGTTTGTAACAAATTACGAGCTATACTCAGTAAATTATATACACTAAAATATAAGATGACATTTAAAGCACTCCGCCTACTATATCTGGCAATGGCGGATTCTGTCATAGGATATGGTCTATGTACCTATGGTCGCACCTATAGCACTTACTTGAATAAAATATATACTTTGCAAATCAGATTATTAAAAACTATCGTACCTAAACATGTAAGAGCTAGCTGTAATGGGTACTATAACAAACTATTTAATTACTGTAAGGTACTGCCTATACAGAACAAAACAAGAATGGCCGTTGTGCGGGCGGAGTATTTGCACATTGCACAACTAACTAAATACCAGCGAAAAGGTAATCTGAAAAAGCTGTCAAACATAAAGCGCTATATAATGCCTCATTATAACAACACATATGGCACTAGAATGTACAAATATATCCTGCCCAAAATTCTTAACGAGCTGCCGAATGAGATTGTGTGTGCGTGCGTCGCAGGCCAAACTCACCTAAAAAATGTTAAACAATATTTCTTGACACAGGTAGACTACAAGCACATCCTGGAATAGATTGTAATCTACAAATGTATATATAATAGTGTAATAAATAACAATAGTATGTTGAGTAAACGAACCCCTCTCGCATAAAAACCTACACGGTTTAAGCGAGTGGTTGTGATCTGTATAAAATTGTATACTGTAATGCTTTGTCCATAATAATAAAAAAAAAAAAAAAAACGAATTGTTGTTCTGAGTCTGGGTGTTCTTTGTATCCATTTAATGTATGTTTGTAAAGTCCCCCGCGACACAGGATTTAGGCAGGCAACGCACTAGTGATGCCTCTGGTGTTGCGGGTGTCCATGGGCAATCTGTCTGTTCGTTTGCCCCCTATAACATAAAAAAAAGACTATGGCTATTGTGAGCATTGTAATTTGGAAAAAAATCATAGTTAACATTAAAATATTCTGCAGGTCACGAACGGAGTCAGTATCATTGTCAACCTTGTAACTGATATTTAAACCTTAATCTATAGGTATATTAATACGTGAAGCAAACACTTTAAGCTAACACTTTAACACACGAAAAGCATGCGAACGGAAGAAGAAAAGAAACGGTTAAAGTTTACTTGGAGGAGGAATACAGAAAGCTAAAAAATAAATAAAGGAATTAGGGTCCAATTTCAATCACTGGCCGACTACTAGTAGTTATAAAACGCACTCTACATTTACCAAATACATAAAAGATCATGCCCAAAGTATACTTATTTCTCTGGCTCAGCATTTAGATATCAGCTGCAGATCTGCATCACTAATCGTTAGACTGACAGGCATGTCAACCTTTAACTTTCTGTTTCTTTGATTACCCTGCTGAGTACTAACAACAATTAAACTTATTACCAAAAGTTTCCAAACAAAAATATACTCTGATCGTGTACTGTATGGTTGAAATTACACTGCAAATTATCCGATGGTATCTCAATACTTATTTCAAAGAAAACAAATAATTATGAATAGTATAATGCTCATGCGGCTCCACGACATTGAAAGTAGGCATTACATTACGTAACCCAAGAATGGTCGGCAGTGTGGATTGAATATCACACGCACGTGGACTTGGCTCTGATGCACCGATTCTCGATCTCACTATTATTACTGACATATTATCTACAATATTATCTATACCTACTGTAAACCTAACAGGGTTAGAAAATAATTTTATTTAGATGTAAAATACAAGAAAAGTAAAGGAACAGGCGGTTCACTTACAGGAAATCGATATTTATAAAGAAGGTGTTCCTCACTAAATACACTAAATACTTTGACTGCACGTTTGGCCTAGTGGTTTGGCGGTCACCACGCCGTTTCCTACTTTGCCAAGTGTCGTGGGTTCAAATCCCACGTAGGACAACACTTTGTGTGATCCACAAATTGTTGTTCTGAGTCTGGGTGTTCTTTGTGTCCGTTTCATGTATGTTTGTAAAGTCCCCCGCGACACAGGATTTATTCCTAGTGCGGGAGTTGTTATTAAAAAAAAAACACATTTATTTACGTATTAAAAAGGATCTTTATCTACCATTTTTTGAGGGAAGCAATCATGTTTCTTACCTTGAAATTTCTCAAAGTGTCCGGCTGGCCAAGTTAGGAGCCAAAATCCAGCTAAATATCAATGTAACATGTTGCAGAAACGGTGAAAGTTTTATCCTTTTGAGAAAAATACACGATAGCCTTAAATATCCATAGTGCCAGATATCTGAGAACCCTTCTAATAGTTACTTATAAGACCTAACATTGATAACAGTATGTAAAAAAAATACTGTACGATTGGCTTAGTGGCTTAAGCGGTCGCCATTACGATTGGCTGCGCTAAGTGTTGGGAGTTCAAATCCCACATGGGACTACCCTTTGTGTGATTCACAAGTTTTTCTTCTGAGTCTAGGTGTCCGTTTCATGTATGTTTGGAATGTCCCCCGCGACACAGGAATATTTCTAGTGCGCATTTCTTTTTTTTTATAAAGTAAATATGTTGTGGCTAACAATATATGTTTTTAATTCATGTTCTAATAATTCTAAATGAACCGATTAGAACAAGTGATGCTTAGATAGGGTATAGATAGTTATGTTGTGTGCCCCAGAATATTATTCTTATATAATCTCGATATCTCTTCTCATTTCTAAAATGGAGCACTAAGTTAAATTTGATAACCCCGCGTAATAACGTTATCATGAGATTCTCTCTCTTTGAAATGCATATGACCTAATTTTGGTTAGCGGATAAGCTTTTACACATTCAAAACAATAAATACCTAAATGAACGATTATTTTGAATATATTGATACTAAATTATCAGTAAGGAGAATGAATAAGACGCATGCTTATTTCAATGACAGTAATTTTGTTGCTGACCCACGCAACTGTGTGTGTCTGCGTCTCTTTTCAATCATACTCGGCTCCTATTGGTCTAAGCATGATATTAAATATCCTAAGACACATAAGCAAAACACACATTAGAAAAAAACGTAGAAATCGGTTAGATAGTTTTGGAGTTCATACTGACAACTAGTTCAACCTTCGAATTCAGTTCACCATCAGGGTTGCGGAGGTCCGATGCCAGTCGCTCCGTGTAAAAACTGATATTCACGTAAAACCGGTTGACCTAGTAGCCGACCCCAAATCTTGGGCATCATAAAGGCTAGGAAGCTAATGAGATATATGTGGCTGATTTTAAGCTTCAGCATTAAGCTTTGTAAAAACCACTTAAATTATAAAAATGACATAAGAATACAATTGTAGTTATTTGTACAAACAAGTTTATTTTCTTTTTTTTTGCATTTCTACAACTTTCGTTTTTTCTCATACTCCTACAACCAAAGATACTACTTTGCATTTGGTCTCTTCCTTCCGTACCATCATAATTGAAGGGTCCATTCTGTCACTGTAGATCCTCAAGAGAGCAAAAATAACGAGGTATTATTTAAAATAATTTTAACAAACGTGAACTTAATATCGCTAGATTGATAGCGACCTTGTCTTCTCGAGAATTAAGGAAGTACATAATGTAATTTTTTCTAAAAAAATACAGCATAGATAAATTTACAATTCAAAATATTATATATAAGAAGTAAGTCGTAAAATTGTACGCAATGTAATCCGTCCTCTTCCTTAATCATTTGCGGGTTTATTTTATAAAATTTGCTAGATTACGAAGTTTGCTTGACTCGTTCTAATTACAATTCATAGTTTAAATATTTGATATTATTATGATGCCAGAGAATTTATGAAATTACTAGCCTTTACACGCAGCTTCGCTCACGCAGACTGTCATCTTCTGATTTACCCCCTTAGGGGTGGAATTTCGAAAATTCCTTTCTTAGTGCTCACTTACGTTATATAAAGAACCTACATGCAAAATTTCAGGATTCTAGGTTCAGCTGTTTGGGCTGTGCGTTGATCTCTGGGTATGTCAGTCAGTCAGTCTGTCAGTCAGTCAGTCACCTTACTCTTTTATATATATAGATTTTACGTGGATATGATTGACAAAAATTATATCTCCTGTAAAATTTTAAAAACATTAATGAAACATTAACGGGCCATCTGAGCGTACTTTATCAGAACTGATTTTGCCACCAATGGAACCTAGGTTCAATTTTCCAGGTTTGCAGGCGACATCGTCATCATGGCAGAGACGCTGCAGGACCTACAACAGATGCTGAACGACCTGGCTTACTCTTCTGTACGCATCGGATGAACTTGGACAAGACCAAGGTCATGTTCAACGAACATTTACTACCGGAACCGGTTGCGGTACACGGCGCCGTTCTCGAAGTTTTTTAAAAATTAAAAAAAAAATATATTAATATTTCGGACATTTTAACACACAACGCCATCTAGTCCCAAGCTAAGCAGAGCTTGTGTTATGGGTACTAGACAACTACCGCATCGCATCTCGCAGAAGGAGGTGGCGGAGAAGGCCCGGGAGGACGATGTCCACTCGGACCCAATCCGCCGCCGGCGAACCGGGCGGCGGAGGCGCCTCATGCCGCCCTGAGTGTGGCCGCGGATGGTCGGGACGGGCTTTCCCTTCCATCCGCTCTAGTGCCGCCCGCGAGGAGGTGACGTTACGCGTGTGCCGTACGTCGCCTACATTGAGATTGTAACAGCTGACGGTGCCCGCTTTTGTGCGGGCAAGCGCTGGGAGGGGTCCGGACGTGTTAATAACTGCAGTTCCCGGATTCCTCCCTTCACAGGCGCAGAGTGGCACACCGTGTGGTTTTAGTCGGTTCGAGTCCGACACACCGCCCCGCCGCAAGCCCCGGTGGGGTGACGGTCCGAGGGGATTTCCACACGTTAAAAAAAAATAAAAAAAATGGGTACTAAACAACTGATACAAATACATATATACTTTTTTGTAAATACATACATATTATACATAGAAAACACCCAAACTCCGAAACAAATATTTGTAGATCATACAAACATTTGGTCCGACCCAGGAATCGAACCCGAGACCTCATGATCAGCAGTCGTACACGCCAACCGCGAGACCAACGAGGCAGTCAGAAAGTTGTTCAGAAATATATGTACCTCGGACATACTTTGCAGTTAGGTAAAAACAACTTTGACAACGAGGTGAAGAGGAGAATCCAGCTGGGTTGGGCAGCGTTTGGGAAGCTTCGTCGGGTCTTCTCATCGTCGATCCCACAGTGTCTAAAGACGAAAGTCTTCAATGAGTGCTTCCTACCCGTAATGACATACGGAGCCGAAACGTGGACACTTACGGTACGGCTGGTCCACAAGTTTAAAGCTCAGCGTGCTATGTAGAGGGCTATGCTCGGCGTTTCTCTAAGGGATCGTATCTGAAACGAGGTGATCCGGCAAAGAACCAGGGTCATCGACATAGCCCATAGGTTAAATGCTATGAAATATATTTAGCTTTAATTCCGCGAGACAAATATCCAGGTCTGAAAGCAAGGCACAAATCCCACCGTCATGCATACTCACATGCACATATGGGTATCATGCATATGTACACATACAAAACTAGTGAGAAATAATTAGCATGCCATGCAACCAAACCTATACTCGACACGTGTTTCGCCCCTCCACGGGGCATCCTCAGGAGATGTTGACTCGTCGAGCGTTTGAGCTCGAGTGAGCTCGCGCCACCGCTGTCGGCCCTTTATATACCGTTTCGATGACGCTATAATAATAGTCGATACAATGTCATAAAGACATCTGTGCCGAACTACCTGCAATCATACTAAGAAGTGGTGATGGAATTAAGTTTGTTTGGTCATTCAACAGTGTATATGCAATATTATTGTTATGTTTTGATATTTCTAACTGTTCCAACACACTCAGCCGGAAACCCTTATCGCAAAAATGCAGAATGTTATAGGTATTGTTGCCGCTCAAGGAGTGGCCGGTGTCTATTAAATGTTTTGCGAAATGTGATTTATCTGGATGGCCATTCCTGTGAGCGGCAACATGTTCCCTGTACCTAATTTCGAAACTACGGCCTGTCTGACCCACATATACCCCGGTGCAATCATTGCATACTAATTTGTAAACTCCGGATTTTTTTGAATTCTCTAATTTATCTTTACCGTTACATAGTTTACGCAAGTTATGATCCGATCGAAAAGCTACGTAAACATTGTGTTTTCTTAGAATATTCGCGATTCTATCTGAAATTGGGCCTATGTAAGTGAGACTCCCGACATTCTTGTTAATTCTTTCGGGGGTACATGCATAAAGTGCTGAGCGCGCCCGGTCATTCTGCTTTTTCTTAATTATATTATCAACGAGGTTTCCCAAACGCTGCCCAACCCGGCTGAATTCTCCTGTTCACCTCGTTCTCGAAGTTGTTTCTACTTAACTGCAAAGTCTGTCCGAGGTACCACACATATTTTTGAACAACTTCGAGAACGGCACCGTGAACCACAACCGGTTCCGGTAGAACATGTTCGTACATACGTATCTACTCATTTATAATCAGTAGCCATAAATAAAGTTGCATGTTTCTAACTTCAAGAATGAAGGACTTCCAGAATAACCTATATACGAAATTTCAACCCCTATTTGACCCCCTAAAGGGTGGAATATCCAGAAACGTTTAAATATGTATCTACTCATTTTGAATCAGCCAAAACACAAATTTTCATGTTTCTCACTTAAAAAATGACGGATTTCCTTACAAACTTTCAACCCCTATTTCACCCCTTAGGGGTAGAATATCCAGAAACGCTTCAATACGTATTAACTCATTTTTAAGCAGTAGCCCAAAACAATTTTTTATGTTTCTCACTTAAAAAATGACGGACCTCCTTACAAACTTTCAACCCCTATTTCACCCCTTTACGTATCTAATCATTTTTATTTAGTAGCCCAAAAATAAAGTTTCATATTTCTAATTAAAAAAATTACGGACTGGAAGTTACAAACTTTCAACCCCTATTTCACCCCTTTAAGGGTAGAATATCCAGAAACGCTGAAACACGTAACAATTCATTTTTAATCAGCAGCCAAAAAATAAAGTTTTATGTTTCTAACTTCGAAAATGATGGACTTCCAGACTGACCTATATACGAAATAACAACCCCTATATCACCCTTAGGGGTAGAATATCCAGAAACGCTTCAATACGTATCTACTCATTTTTAATCAGTAGCCCAAAACTAAATTTTCATGTTTCTCACTTAAAAAATGACGGACTTCTTACAAACTTTCAACCCCTATTTCACCCCTTTAGGGGCATAATATCCAAAAACTCCTAAATACGTATCTAATCATTTTTAATCAGTAGCCCAAAATAAAGTTTCATATTTCTTATTTAAAAAATTACGGACTTCCATACAAACTTTCAACCCCTATTTCACCCCCTTAAGGGTAGAATATCCAGAAACGCTTAAATATGTATCTACTCTTTTTTAATCAGTAGCCCAATAATAAAGTTTCATATTTCTTATTTAAAAAATTACGGACTTCCATACAAACTTTCAACCCCTATTTCACCGTCTTAAGGGTAGAATATCTAGAAACGCTTAAATACGTTTCTACTCTTTTTTAATCAGTAGCCTTTAAATAAAGTTTCATGATTCTAACTTAAAAAATGACGAACTTCCATACAAACTTTCAACCCCTATTTCACCCCTTAGGGGTAGAATATCCAGAAACGCTGAAACACGTGTCAATTCATTTTAAATCAGCAGCCTAAAAATAAAGTTTCATGCTTCTAGCTTCAAAAATGACGGACTTCCAGACTGACCTACATACGAAATAACAACCCCTATTTAACCCCTTAGGGGTAGAATATCCAGAAACGCTTAAATACATTTCTACTCTTTTTTAATCAGTAGCCCAAATGTAAAGTTTCATGTTTCTTACTTAAAAAATGACGAACTTCCATACAAACTTTCAACCCCTATTTCACCCCCTTAGTGGTGGAATATCGAAAATTCCTTTCTTAGTGCTCACTTACGTTATATAAGGAACCTACATGCAAAATTTCAGGATTCTAGCTTCAGCGGTTTGGGCTGTGCGTTGATCTCTGGGTATGTCAGTCAGTCAGTCACCTTACTCTTTTATATATATAGATGATCTCTGGGTATGTCAGTCAGTCAGTCACCTTACTCTTTTATATATATAGATAACTTGTTTGGTGTAACCGTTAGAAGTCGCGATTTGATACAATATTTTGAGTTCCTTTGCGTAATTATCCGTGAACAGTGGGAGTGACATTAAACGGTGGACATAGCTGCGGAAGGCTGCTAGTTTATGCTGTAGTGGGTGACAGGATGAAGCGGGAATCGTTGTGTCCGTGTGTGTGGGCTTTCGATAAATTTGGAAATCGAGTTTGTTATTAATTAATTATAATAATAATGCGGAATTAAAGCTAAATATATTTCATAGCATTTAATGTCATGGATTTCCGCAAAGTAACGCCTGATTCCATAACTTATAGCCCATAGGATTAGCATGCTGAAGTGGCATTGGGGCTGGCCATATTTGCCGTAGAACCGATAACCGTTGGGGTAAACGAGTTCTTGAGTGGAGACCGCGTCTCGGCAAACGTAGTGTAGGACGTTCACAGGCCAGATGGAGTGATGATTTACGCAAGACGGCTGGCAGAAGCTGGTTGCGAGAGGCTGAGGATCGAACTAAGTGGCGTGCAATTGGAGAGGCCTGTGTCCAGCAGTGGACTGCGATAGGCTGATGATGATGGAAACTAAGTTCCAATTTTGGCTAAATCAATGTCTAATCTTGACCAGTTCATAAGAGAAAAATCAAAGTCTATGAAGAGACCGTGGCCTTCAAAAAATGAAGTGACTGTTTATGATCAAACAATCAGCGAACCCTGATTGTGTAGTCGTTCATCATATTTACGAAGAATGCCGACATTACTAGTTCACTGCATTGAGATATTTGTATGTTAGATTAATGGTTTACTGGGTACTGAAGTAGGATGAGAGTCGAACATGCCAAAATCTTTTTACGAAGCCTTGTCCTTTACGAGACCTAGTTTCCTAGTAACATCCAGGTTCTACAACATGCTCCGAAAATGAAACACCTTTTAGATTACATTGGTTAAATTATTCCTTAAGTGTCTCAAAGTCATCTGACTACTTGGCTTATCTTCTAAATGGTTAAAAATGACAAGAAACTAAACTACAAATAATATTCTATGTATTAAGTAAATAAAAATATCAAACATACAAATAATAACACAGAAACACTCAACAGATAACATAGTTAAAAGAAAATTGTGTCACAGCCTTGATTTGTACTATATTAGGTATGTTACAATGCTGATAACCCCGCCGGGAATCAAATTCACTATCGTATAGATTCGGTTGTTACGCAAGCGGAAACCGTATTTGTCTGCTTTATGGTAAATGATAAAGTACAAATTAATGATGTTGTGAATTTTTATTTTATATTCGAAAGTAAAGTTACGTACAAATTAAATGGTACAAATACATATTTGTACAAAAATTATCTACAAATCAAAGGATCTCCATTGTAAATTTCATCCAAATCGGTTCAGCGGTTTAGGCGCGAAAGCAGACAGACAGAGATACTTTCGTATTTTTAATATGAGTGAGGAACCAAACTTTTATTGATTATGTATGTAATACTCAGTAATTAAAAACCAGCCAAGTCCATGTCAGGCCACGCATAGAATAGGGTTCCCTAGTTATCATTTGTTATGATTTGTTTTTTTTAAATATTTACTTATTATTTCGTTATTTTTGGAAGTTTTCTAAGTAAGCGCATTTTACAAGTTAGACTATAACTCTTAAACTCACAAAGTTATCTAAGCCATTAACTATATATATATTAAAATCTTAAGTTTTCCTTCAAAGTTCATCATATAGACAACCTTCTGGATTATTTAAAAATTTTTCGTGCTAGACGTTCAGCTTTTAGAGAGAGAGAGAGACGGGGGAGGGACGCCCTGTTTTAACAAAAAAGGGATTTGTAGGGTTTCGAGACGTGAACTACGGAACCAAGCAAGGAGAACAAAAAAGTCAGGCAAAGGTAGGAAAAAGTCATGGCTTATACGGTGGAGAAAATAAACAAACAATGGCTTCAACAGATCAGCGTCACTTTCTTTTCAAATTCGAATTTAACAGAAGCTCTGACCCATATTTACCGAAAACCGAACTACCATACATTTTATCAGTTGTAGAATCACTTTTTTAAGAGACAGCCGATACTTGGACATTAAAAAAACGTCTTAAATAACTTCCATATAGCGTCATCTGTTCAAATAGAAGTACAATTTTCTGCGAATCCATTAGCATTCCCCGTGAAGTTGCCTTGGGTGCTATGTGTTGATTTACTTTGTTGTTAATGATAGGTACTATTTCCCATTGCCATGTGATCGTGTTCAATTAAGCGGTTTATGATCGTGTGTGGCTTAAACATAAGCGATTGGATTTCTGACCTCAACGATTATGTATTAAAATATGACAGGTGTATATGTCACCATTAGAAATACAATACTTATTCTAACGAAAGCTTTACATTTTATGAATGAAGTCGTAAATAATTATCGTCTCAGCCTTGAATAACTGAGACCAGACCATATGTACAGTTTCCATTAATCGGTCGTTGATATCGTTGCAGTTCTCCAGGTATTTGAAATTGATTCTATAAAGTATACCAATCTTAATTTAATGACGAGAACGCAGTCTGCAAGAATGTCCTATGAATAATTCTGCTTAATATTATAAACGCGAAAGTTTGTAAGTATGGATGGATGGATGGATGGATGTTTGTTACTCCCTCACGCAAAAACTATTGAACGGATTTGGATGAAACTTTACAGTAATATAGCTTATACATCAGAATAACACATAGGCTACTATTTGCCGCGATAACCGACATATACGCGGGCGGAGCCGCGGGAAACAACTAGTAAGTAATTAAGATAATTTAAGTTTTGCATTTTATTTGTCGATAAACATACAAGTAATAGAAGTAATTTTGACAAACGTGAAATGTCGCTATATAAGGTGCGATATAATCACAAAAACTGGTTTTATTCCATTGAAAAATATTATCGAACTCTTCGACAGCCGTAGTTATTTAAAGATAAGTGGAGTGATGTCGTAATAGTTTTTTTTTCTGGCTTTGACGGTGTTATTTATCAGTTTTGTCTAGGACGTCCTCGGTCCTTGGCCTTGGCTATCAATTTATTCTACTGGCATACAAATCCGCTATGACAAAGGCTTTTGACTGAAAAGTAAATGAGAGTATGTTGTTTTTGTTTTATTTTAAGGAATATCAAACAATATATTGTACAATAATGTTATCCGAATTAGTATGTGTATTGATTTATTATATATAGAAATAATATGTCTACAGATTTAGAATTAAATACTTTGGTTTGATTGGTAGTAGTTACTTAAATATCGAACTCGGGAATTTGGCAAACAAAAATAAAAATCAACTGTTCTTAAGTTATAAATAGAGCAAATAACCTGTCTTTGTTTTAATTTATTAAGATTGGTAAAACCAGAACTCTTAACCCGAACTATACCTAACTACAGTTTAAGATATATCGGGAAGTGTAAAAATTGGTTCAAAAAAAGTTGAATGTTAAAGGCCGGCAACCTTCGAGCCGGCAACCTTCGAGCCGGCAACGCACTTGTGTCGCCTCTGGTGTGGTCCATGGGTGGCGATAATCGCTTACCATCAGGCGATACATCTGCTCGTTTGCCCCATATATCATAAAAAAAATTAACAGATTACTATTTTATCGTAATCCTAAATTTCTATATATTCATTAGCCTTAGAAAAGGGTAGCTCTCATCATCAGTTCATTATGTGACGTTTACACGTAAGATATGTATCTACTCATATTAGTAGTCGGCTAATGTATAAGAAAATGTTTTGACCTTGAATGTGGCATGAGAGGAACAAAAAATCTTAATTAGCTTCAGCCTTAAATCTTTTGCTTGTATTTTGTCTTGTATGTATTAAAATTAACAGATATAAGGGTACAGTACAAATGAACAAAAGTTGAATGTACGTATGATGCACAAAAGAAGTTATGACTGGAAAGGTAGCAAGCAGTAAATTAACAAGTGATAGAGGACAATGCAAGAGGAAAGCTCATTGCACCGAAAGGAAGGGGCCATGATATAGATACTGTCATGATTTAAAAAAACGTATTTATATTGTCTGTGACATTATCCGTTCAAAAACCGTGGGGAGCCACGTTTCGGCATGAATGGGCTGGCTCGACCGGAGTGATACCACGGCCTCGCAGAAAACCGGTGTGAAATAGCGCTTGCGCTGTGTTTCACCGAGTGAGTGAGGATACCGTAGACCCATACCCCAACCCCCCTCCCCCATCCGCCTTCCCATCCCCCAAAGACCGGCAACGTACATGTGACGCTGGTGTTGCGTGTGTCCATGGGCGACGGTAATCGCTTACCATCAGGCGATACGTCTGCTCGTTTGCCTACCTATTCCATAAAAAAAAAGGTTACACCTTCCTTTTTTATTTTCACTTATTTAAAAACACTTGTCATTCTACAGGAACTCCAAAATGACATCTGACTGTTATTGAAATTAAATTTCTAGGAATATTGCTCCCTTCTTCTATTTCTGATATTTATAGTACAAGTGGTGTAATCTGTGACATACTGGGTGTGATTCTAAACTGCAACTAAACAATATCACATTAGACGTTCAGATAACATCACTTGACGGTTTATCTCCTTGGAGATACTTTAAGATAACTAATATGACAATTATCACATGGTTTCTACTATAAGAGTGCAGTATGAAAGAAATTTAGCCATCAATGGAGGTTTGCGATCATATAATTGATCACATAACGAGAGAACTAGTTTGCTTTATCTCTCGATCTTAATTAGGATTGTTAATTTGAACACAGAATGTGACAAGAAAAACAATGAAGATTTTTATTGTCATCTGAGAAATGACAATAGGAGAACCATATTTGGTATCTTTTAGTATAATTCATTTATTGCGTGGGACCCACGTTACAGCACATAGGGGGTTGCTCGACTGAAGTGACGCGAAGGTCTCATAGGCTTGTCTTTGGGTCGCCGCACACGGGCCACCGGCCACAACCACAAAACGCCGCCACCGGCATATTTCCTGTAATTTTCATACATTTTATATATGGACTCGCCGCACACGGTTGCCGCCGGTGGCCGCAACACGCTGCAAATCGTCGTTGCTCGCTTCTTGTGGCCCGCACCGGCCACTAAACGCAGACACAAAACGCCGCCACACGCCACTCGCGCGATTTCCCACCCCTCTCTCCCTTACCTCAGTTTACCTGTTCAAGTCGAAGGCACGTAGTCTATTGTTGATTAAAATAAATTTGGATATAGAATTTCTTATATCCGAGATTATTATACATAGAAAACACCCAAACTCCGAAACAAATATTTGCAGACCATACAAACATTTGGTCCGACCCGGGAATCGAACCCGAGACCTTAAGCACAGCAGTCGCATATGCTAGCACTACGCCACCGAGGCAGTCGAGTCAGTCGATTGTTTCTATTTACCTTAATGATAGCTAGTCTTTCCGCAGGGGCGATGCTTTTACGCATGTTGGTGTCGTTGTGATTTAATCCATCACATAATAGAACCAGTAGTTCCCAAAACGTATCTATAGTTAAACGAAAATGTTTGAAAAAAAATTCTGGATGGTTTAAAAGATTATCGAAATGCTCGTTATATTTGTTAAAATTGGATGTATCCAATAACTACGGTTTTCTTATTAGAAGGAGCGCAATTGAACCTTCGTCAGAGTCCATTATGATACTGCACGCAAGGGTTACAAAAAGTAGCAGCCACCGACCGCAAGTGTCGACCACCGGCCACAAGTTTAAAATAAAATCCTCCACTTCCACTACTTCTCTAATCCTAGGGGGGTTAACTCAAAGCTCTTTTACCTCTTAGACTTAACATAAGCTTAACTGTCAGCTTGTGTTATCCCTATATCGAAAAAAAAATACGTGTGGCACTCGGGGACTGCCGCGGTAAAGCTATTGCATAGCATTTTTTATCAACTTATGCAATTGTAACTATTTATTTATTTTTTATTTATGCAGTATTTTTGTTTCTTTGAACATGTAAACTTACATGCGGTTACTGTGGCATTATAAAGATATGATAGATACCTATACACCTACATACTTTCTCACAAACAGCTGCTTACGTATTCGTCCGATTTCGGAGCAGCTCGTCTCGATCCGTGCGAGCTTCGGGTGTTAGGTTTTATTTTCGTTACGGAATTTCTTGATTCGGTCGCCGCGCTCAAAGCCCGAGATAAGAGCTATACAATAGCTTAAAATATTATTTTATTCTACCGCTATCGCCATAATATTGCAGTTGCAGCCTAACACGGTGATTGGCGTATAATGCATATTTTTCCTTTAACGACATACACAACACAGTCTATTTATTGTAAATTGAATGTATAAGTATCTGGTTGATTTTAGAATATTAATTTATTTTCTAACATGTTTATTATTATACAGCATGTTTGTGCAATTGTAAACATAAAACACAAACACAAACAAAAAAAGGCAATCATAAAATATTTAGTAACGGGTCCGTTGCTCTTGTGTTTAGTGATCTTGAGCGGTATGTTGGCTGTTATGCGGTCGTGAGTTCAACTCAAACCTGAGGAAAATAAACTACAGAAACGTTTTAAATCTACCTTCAATGGTTTTGAGCATGAGTTGTAACGGGCTTGCACGTTGCACGAGAAAAAGCTTAATTCTTGTATTTAAAAAAAAATATACGGTCGGATTGAGAAACCTCCACCTTTTTCTGAAGTCGGTTAATAAACCCATCACTATACTTGATTTACCATTCCGCTTTGACCAACAAAATAACTGACTTTAACTGTAAGAATGGCGTCGTTACGCGGTTTCCTTGCTGTGTTCTACTGCACTGAGTGTCGATGGTTCGGTCCTCAATCGCTACATGGGACAAAAGTTGGTTGTTTTTGTATAATAATAATAATTTTATTTACTAAATATATAGGTATGTCGTATAATAAAAAATGAGTCGACAGCCGTATTATTATGAAACTATACTATATCTGCCAGCACCACTCTTAGAACTAACAATTGGGTTTACTTCTGCAATATTTAAGTAGTTTATATTCAATAATTCAATTATTGAAACTAAGAGATTTTTTTTATGTATACTTTAAAAAAAAAGGAACAATAAACTAAAACCAAAAGAAAATATTAACAAAAATTATAATTAGTAGAGGTAATAGAAAAATCAAATACTCGGAAGCTCGTGTTTGACATCGGTTTTTTTGTACGTTTCATAAATGTATATAAAAAAAAAAAAATACACTTCCAACTACTACTAACCAATGAACTGGTTCCGCAGCCTCGTTGATAGCCCGCCGATAATAAAACCAAAATAGTGCATGGGAATTACTCAGACAATCGCATAATCGCGAGGACGGACGTTGCAAACGCAGACATGTCGTGCAATCTACATTTTCACAGTGCACATCATGTTTAGACAAGGCCACGCTTATCTCTTATAGGATGCTGGATATCAAAATGCGAATAAAATGACCATAGGAGGAAAGTTACATGATTTGAATAACTGAGAGGATGTTATTATCTATTTAATCCTGACTCAACAAACATATGTTTATATGAGACTGTATTAGACATGTTATGATCCCAGTGATTCAACATTTCACTATCTATAACGCCTGGTTTGTAACATTGTAGTAGTGAGCTCTGGTTAGCTGATTATTACACATTAAAACTTCAATGTTGTCGACTTTCTATCTTCAATCTATATTATTAATATACTAGCAGACCCGTGCCCACTTCGTTGGGCGGTAAACATTTTTTTCTCCGACTTACTTTGCAAATTCAGCTACCACGAAAAAGTATTTCCACTTTTCGGGTTATTATATAGCCTATGTCACTCCTAAATAACGTAGCCTTCTATTGGTAAAAGAATTTTCAAAATCGGTTCAGTAGATCCAGAGATTACCCCCTACAAGGTCACAACGTCACAAACTCACAAACTTTACCTCTTTATATAATAGTGTAGATATAGAGTAGATAAAGCTGAAGTGTTTGTTTGTTTGTTTGAACGCACTAATCTCAGGAACCGCTGGTCCGATTTGGAAAATTCTTTCAGTGTTGGATAGTACATTTATCGAGGTAGGCTATATATCATCACGCTATGACCAATAGGAGTGGAGCACCAATGAAAAATGTTTCAAAAACAGGGGAAAATTATCACGCTACGGGCAATATAATATAAAATATATATGCAATAGGAGACGCAAACGAGGTTGCGTGGGTCAGCTAGTAATATTATAAAGCTGAAGAGTTTGTTCGTTTCGTTGAACGCGCTAATCTCAGGAAGTACTGGTCCGCTTTGAAAAATCCCCTCACTGTTAGATAGCGCAGTTACCGAGAAAGGCTATAGCCTATATATCATCGAGCTAAGACCAAAAGGAGGTTATAGTTTTATAATTTTCATGTAATAAAGAATTCTTCCATTTTAAAGGTTTAAAAAAACTCCGCGACAGCATATGTCTATCCTTTAACGTTGGCTCACTTTAACCTTTTTTATATTAAACAAATTTGTTCATGCTGATATAACACCACGCTACGGGTAATAAGAACAATAATTACAAATTTTAACGAAAAAAAACCGAAATTTAAATGGGACCATTCGGGAAGCACCAGCTTTCAAATAAAAAAAGAATCATCAAAATCGGTTCACCCAGTCCAAAGTTAGGACGTAACAAACAAAAAAAAAACAGTCCAATTGAGAACCTCCTCCCTTTTTTGAAGTCGGATAAAAAAATGCAAACTTTTATTGTGTCTGAAATAAGCCCCCCGAAAAATAAATTTACCTGAATAACTTAAAAATATAAAATAAATGTGTGTTGTAATGAAATCAGTAGAAACATTCTAGTATACATTCGATTACGGCAAGATAACGTAGCCACAACGTTGTCTTGCCAGTCCCCATCCCGCAATTGGCCAGCGTGGGGTTAACCCTCTCCCGAGAGGAGACCCGAGCCCACCAGTGAGACTTATGGCTTATTGATGAAGATACGTTCAATTTGGTCCTAAATATGGTGCATGTGAAACATAATGTTGTTACTGCAATAATCAATAATAATAATAAATCTCTTTATTGTACACCAGCTTATGAAATTACAAGGTAAACTTAAAACTAATTTGAAGTATGTACAAGTGGCAAAATATAACATTACAACAACATAAATTATTTTAACCTAATTTTATATTTATATTTAAATTATAAATAATTTGGGGCATTACTCATACAACCCGGTAAATTGGTTAATTAATTATAATACTTATTATATACCTACTTACCAAATGAATAGCCATCGAATTTCATACACACAAATAATACGGAAACAACGAAAATTAATATCAACGATTATTTACACAGTTTTAAATGAAGCTAATTTAATAAATAGAAATCATTGTTGTTCATTTGTATGTTAATCTTTGCATCTAATCATGATAAAATCATATTAAAAATAATCCAGAAAAACTATACTGAGCCCGTTGTATGGACATTGAAAAAAAAAACTTTTGTGCAAACGAATCTGTAGGCAAAACATAGTTAATTAAATGCCTGTTGAAAGGCCTCTATTCAGAATCAATATTACCTCACGACAGTTGACAACGTAAGCAGTCAGTTTCGCTTTTTCACACAAAAGTTTGCATAAATTAATGTGAATATACATTTTTTGTTTATGTATAAAATACCTCCAGGATATACACTAGTCGCTTAATTAGTGTTTTTGTGGAGTTATATCTGTTTTGTTTGAACGTATGAACGAAGCAGGAAACGAGACGAGACGCTATCACGAATTTCATTCTACCGCTATAGTGCGCTTCGCGAGAATTGGCGTATGAAAACTTATATAATTGTTAGATGTCCGAAATAGTGGTGAAATAATATATAGGTAAACTATGTGTACTATAAGTGTTTTTGGCAAAAGTGAGGTTGGTAAGGAAAAAATATAAATGTTGGTATAGTGCCCAATCAATGTGTAAACAGCTTCTCGTGTCTAAGTTAAAAAAGTATTATTATTGTTTTTAAAATAACGACAGTAATAAAATTTGATAAGATCAATATAATAATAATTTTGTGACGTTTACATCAGGAGAATAATAATGGTTAAAAAAAATTGTATTGTGTAAACCGCGCATAGTTTTGGTGCTTAAGGGGCCGGCGGTCACTGAGTTCTCCATACAAATTGAATGCCAATTTTATTTTTTTTATGGAATGGGCGGGCAAACGAGCAGACGTTTCGCCTGATGGTAAGCGATTACCACCGCCCATGGACACCCGCAACACCAGAAGCGTCACAAGTGCGTTGCCGGCCTTTGGGGGATGGGGGAGGGGAAGATAGGGGGAGGGATTGGGGTATGGGCCTCCGGTATCCTCACTCACTCGGTGAAACACAGCGCAAGCACTATTTCACATCGGTTTTCTGTGAGGCCGTGGTATCACTCCGGTCGAGCTGGCCCATTCATGCCGAAGCGTAGCGAATTAGTAGTTTGAACATATTTCCACCATATTATGTTGATATACAGATTTAAACAGTATTAATACAGGCTCATTTTCCCTTTTTATTTTAAAAAAACTCACGTAAAGTAACGAAAAAGTTGAATTTAATTTTGCACATTTTTACAGCGTTAATGGCATGTTTTAAGTTTGTTTTTTCTATATTATAAACAGCAATACGTATAATATTTATTATACAAAAGCATAGCTTGTATTATCAAATTACTAATTATCGAAAAGAAAATGAAAAAAACATTGAGTTTTCATTGATGATTTTTGGTAGTCTACAACACATCCATATTTATTATAAAAACCAAATAGTTAGTAGTGCTATCGCAGCAAACAGATATCAATATAGTACGCCAGGTATGGCTTACCGAGATACTGTGACGAGATATTAGATATATATATATATTATTTTATTATATATTAGATACAGCAATATTCCGAACAAATTTCAACTTGCAGTTGCGAGCGTCGGTCGCCGCGCTCTTAAGTTGTCATTTAATTTATGTTACTTAACTATATTCCTTCATTTAAACCCTTTCAAATACAATCACATTGACCTTCAAGTGAAATTTCACCGACCAAGAGAAAGAAATAATAATACAACCGCCAATTCAATTCACTCGCCATCCGCACTGTAATTTCAAGGCCAAAACCGCTGATCTCACCGACTATTTTTTACACCAGTATTACATTACTAGTTTTAGAAGCATCAATGTTCTATGTGATCGGATAGTGATTAGGAAAAGCTTAGGGTCTACCTAAAATTGGCGATTAACATGTATCGGTCACACGCCACCCATTGTAACAATTCAGCCATCTTTAAATATTTTACACATTTGTAACACTTTTTTTTCGTTTTTGCCGTTTTTTGTAGGCGTCGCATTCGGGCGCCTGTGTAGTGTTGAAGCTTAAGGACGATTCATGGTCGATGCTGCCATTATACCAGTCATATTATAATTTTTCTTACAAAAAAATCCTGGTTCAGAGAACCTACATTAAAACATATTTAGAAGGAAATGAGTCATAGAGTCTAGCCTTGACTTTAAGCAAAGGCGTTAAGAAAATTGTTGTATAATGTACTTATATCACGCGCGAAAGAGGCAAAAGTGTTTTTAACGTTTTATATTTGTATTACTGGTTCTAGAATGTTGATGAACATACATACATAAATGATTTTGTTTTGTGAAGTTTTTTATGTGGAATATCTCATATTCTGAAATCGTAAACGAACTTACTTCTACATATAAACATAGTAATCGAATCGCACCTCCTCATTTGGTTGTCGAATTTGCGACGCTACGCTACAGGGATCCCCATGTCAAAATACATTGCTTAAGTATAAAATGTTAAGGAATGTTGTTCGAGAAATTTGTAGTTCCGTAGCTTTCTACGGTCATTCTAACCAGAGTGTATTTAAAAGAATGCCTTCTTTTAAACATTGTGTTAAACATGTGATTTTTATGTTATCAGTTACTGGAAACCAAAATCCTATATTTGAATAAATGCCCGAAAATCCTTTCGAAAATCACCAAAAAGTATTTTGTCGTAATACTTAGGTATACTAGCTAACCCGCGCAACTTCGTGTGCGTCTCTTTTTAAGGATGCTCGGCTCGTATTGATCTAAGCGTGATGGTAACTATCCTATTTTAGGTACGCCAGCAAATCGCACACTTAAGAAACGTGAATGTCGGTTAGATAGTTTAGAAGTTCATCGTAGGCAACAACGTGACACGAGAAATATGTAATTACTAGCTATTGCCCGCGGCTCCGCCCAAGTGTATGTCGGATATCGCGGCAAAAGTAGCCTATGTGTTATTTTGATGTATAAGCTTATTACTGTAAAGTTTCATCCAAATCCGTTAAGTAGTTTTTTTTATGTGTGGCCCGCTATAATGACTATACTCTGCCTGGTGGAAAGCATAAGCAGAATCCAAGAGCAGAAGTAGGACAACAGATTATACATATTAAACATATTTGAAAGTTGACTCAATTATTTGCTGCGCCTAGGACAAGAATACGTAGGCACTGATGTATGAATGGTAAGAAAAAAATCGGATTGAACAAAAACACGACGTGTTTGTAGATAACTTCTATCTAATCGAGTAACCAGAAATCTTAGATACAAAGTATCACTTTATCAGAAAAAACAAAATTGAAACAGTTTACATTACTTTCACAATACTTTATAGGGGTTATCTTATCTCGGAGTAGACAATGTTGTAGTAAACATCGTAGTATGAGATAACGCAAGAACGCGTGAAACAGGTGGTTTTGTTTTCTATGTACTTTAGGCCGGCAATACACCGGCAGTTTAGTCTTTGTATTTACTACGTGGTAGCACGTTTTATGTTCCGAATGTGAATAGAATATTTACAAATAGGTACGTCAACCGTCAAAATTTAAACAATACATTACGACAATATTAGCAATAGGTTTTTGGTTCCATAATTTGTTACGGGTTTTTGAGTTCTATCATTGGCATCAAGTTTTTGAGTTCAATGGTTTATCGTTCAGTATCAGTTTTCAGAGTGGCCTATGTGTCCTAACTTACCTAGCTGGCAATAATACATATATTCAACTAACTATGAACTATTAAAAAAACCCAAGATTCGTCGGGGGCTGTCATCATAATTTTAAAAATCAACATTGAGATACAAATAAGTATAGCAATAAAATTTCTCCAATTATTCACTTAACTACAAATCTGCAAAACTTTAGTACACTCAATGGCAACATTGAATCGCAGCTCTACAACAGTTAAAGTGAAGAGAAATTAACAGTAACCTTAGAACTTAACTAAGAATTCTCACTACAAACCTGTTACTGAAAACCGCATCAAAATCGGACCAATGGTTTTCGAGATAAATAGTAAACATTGGTTTGAAGGTTTGCTACCTTCTTCGTTCCGTCGTAGGTAACAGTAGGCTCGATACATATTTTTGACTGACCTATTTAATTCTATCTGAGTTGTAGGTACCTACACACTAAATTCGACAGGGAATGCTAGTGTGAGTCTTCAGCACTATTTAGCAGTCAAAAGTCAGTGTACCGCCATCCTCAAGCACATTATATTTTTGGACGTTATTCTTAGACACGATTGTTTCCTTGTATTAACGAGGCTGGCTCGACGCGACCACTTTGCTTATCGTTATGTGCGACGCATAAGTATTACTATTGTTTACAGACCATGCCAACTATGTTACGTAACGATTAGGTGCCTTATCGTGTCACCGAGTCACTGTTTTAATCGTATATGAGAAAGGACTTGATGCAACTGTTTTCTACCCTTCATGAATATGTGTTAGTGAAGCGACAACGATATGCTAAGTAACATATTTGTTATTATGTTTATTTTAATCGACAACTTCTACGTTCTTCGTGAATATATAGATATACATAACTTATTTATATATGTACTAGCTTTTCCCGCGACTTCACCCGCGTGTAAGTCTGTTATCACGACAAAAAGTAGCCTAGATCCTTCTCCAAGGTTCAATTTATTTTCATATGAAATTCATTCAAATTGGTTCAGCAGTTTAACCGTGAGAGCGTGACAGACAAAGAGTTACTTCTGAATTCATTAGTATGGAGTATGAATATCATTATCATCAGCCTATTGCAGTCTACTAGACCAGGGGTCGGCAACCTGCGGCTCGCGAGCCACATGCGGCTCTTTGGATGTGAAGCTGCGGCTCTTTAGTTCCATACGCAAATAATATTTGTTTAAAAAAAAAAACGTATTAGGTACGAGTATTAGGCACCATTTTAATCTTACAGACACTGGTACTTGCTTTTCACCACACCCCTCCCCCGAGACACACGCCGTCACTGTCAGAACTGTTTCGTTATTTAAAAAACAAACCAGAATTCTTGAAAAAAATCAAAGATTTGCCACTATCCGCTAAAACAGTACAAGACAGAATAGCTAAAATGTCTTCAAATGTAACATATTTGCAGGTGGAAGACATTCTACTGGCTTCTGCTTTATCACTTGCTATAGATGAGTCTAGCGACATAAAAGACATGGTACAAGTTGCCCTTTTTGTAAGGTATATGTCTTCCCAAGATACTAAAGAAGAACTTCTAGGATTGCTACCGCCCTAGAGACAAACTCGAGGGGAAGATATAGCGAATGCCGTGCAAAAATGCTTCGAAGATAATAAGATCGATTTAAGTAAAAGCAACTGATGGAGCCAGAAGTATGACAGGGAAAACAACGATTCTTCGGAGCAAAATAAACCACGAAATTCTTACGTTTCACTGCATAATATACCAGGAAGCGCTTTGTGCATTTCCGGCCGAAATACTTGAGTTCCTGAATTTGGTAAACAAGATTGTTAACAGCATCTTGTCAAAAGTACTCTACCATTGTCAGTTTAAAGAATTCTTAAACGAATTGAGACTCAGTATTCCGAGCCATCGCACTTCATTGTGAAGAAGGAGTTCTTCACAATAAAGTGCGATGGCTTTCCAAAGGTAAGGCGTTGAAACGTTTTGCTTTGTGCTTAAATGAAATAAATACATTCCTCAATGAAAAATGCATTAATGACCCTGAATTAGAGAATGACAAACGGTTACAAAAAATTTACTTTATGGTGGATATCACGGCGAAATTTAATGAGCTGAATCTAAAACTGCAAGGGAAAGGAAACCCAGCTTATGTTTTGGTAGAAGAATTGGTTTGTTTCGAAGAATTTTCGCAGAAGATATTCAGAGCGGTAAATTACTTCATTTTCAATTTTTAAAGCAATATCGCGATAAAACCAGTGCAACAGTTGACACGAATTACTTCAGATCAGTTTTAAAAAAAAATTAAAAATGAATTTGCTGACAGATTTCAGGAATTCAAAACCAACAAAACCACATCCACACTGAGCTATTTGGTGTTGATACTGGATCTCTAGAAATGCAATTGATCGATTTAAAAAGTAAAGCTTTGTGAGGTGGAAAATTTACAGAATTGAAAAGCAAGTTGGAAGAGTGGAGGTCCAGAAATGTATGTACGTAAAACGCAACTTTTGCAGATGTGCTAAAAAATTTCTACGTTTCATCAGCATATTGTGTTTTGTAGCATTTTTGCTTCCTATTAGGATCTGAATTACAACTGACTTAGACTTTTTTTATATTATTACGGTAACCTAGTCGAAATGTCAGACAGTCATGGACATATTAGTTTTTTTAATCATTAAGATCTTTTCCTTTAATTTGTCTTAATTTAAATAAGTATTGTAAAATTAAACTTTGACGCAGGGGTTTATTAAAACTTCAAATATCATTTTCATATTTTTTTTATATAGAATAGGGAGCAAACGAGCAAACCTATCACTTGATGGTAAGCGATTACCGCCGCCCATGGACACCCGCAACACTAGTGACGTTACAAGTGCGTTGACGGCTTTTGGGGTATGGGGAGAGGGATGTGGCAGGGTTTGGGGTATGGGCCTCCGGTATCCTCACTCACTCGGTGAAACTCAGCGCAAGCGCTATTTCACACCGGTTTTCTGTGAGGCCGTGGTATCACTCTGGCCGAGCCGGCCCATTCATGACGAAGCGTGGCTCTCTCACGGTGATAAATAAATAATTATTACATTTTGACATCCTAAAATATAAATTGTTAATCATTTGATTTTGTACGACAAACGTATTTATAATAGGTCTTTACCTATGAAATTGCCGTTTTGTATGCAATAAGTGAAAGTACTTATTTTTTCAAACTTTTTTAATTCTGTTCTGTTCTACTAAAAAGTTGTCTAAATTTTGGAAAAAGTAATAGTCGGTAGGTGCAAGGTCTGGTGAGTATGGCGGATGAGGGAGAGCTTCCAACCCCTGCTCTTGCAGCTTGGAGACTGTCTGTTGCGAACTGTACCAAATGATGTTGTCAGTTCAGATCATGGAAGAGTTCATGGAAGCCCTCCCTCATCCGCCATACTCACCAGACCTTGCACCTACCGACTATTACTTTTTCCAAAATTTAGACAACTTTTTAGTGGGTAAAAAATTAAATTCCCGAGAGGCAGTACAAAATGCCTTTGAAGAGTTTGTTGCCTCCCGTCCAGCTGATTTTTACAAGAAGGGCATCAATAAACTGCCATAGCGTTGGCAAAGATGCGTCGATTGCATGGGTGATTACTTCGAATAACAGAAATAAAAAAGTTTGAAAAAATAAGTACTTTCACTTATTGCATACAAAACGGCAATTTCATAGGTAAAGACCTATTATATATATATAGGTACTACTAAAATAAGTAACTAATAAAAATAAATTTTAAATTTTATTTAATTTGACTGCGTCGGTGGCGCATTGGTAGTATACGACTGTTTTGCTGCGGTCTCGGGTTCAATTCCCGGGAGCTGCAAATATTTGTTTCGTTTACGTGTTTTCTATGTATAACATGTACGTATGTACAAACAATAGTGTTTCGGCGTGAAATAATGATTGTGACCGTGGTGAAGGAGTAAAATAAAACGTTCAACGTGGTGTCTTGAACAGCGAGAATAAGAGCAGATTATTTATTGTTGATCCCTTTTGTAGGAACTAACTAATACTAGGGTTGCCACTTAAAACTAATACTTGTATTGCCACTTAAAACTAAAAACAACTACGGTAGTCGGTACAAGACACAACAAATAGTAAATAAGTATTCTATAAGTAAATCTAGCTTTGATAGTACAAGTTGTGCTTAGTAGGAGGCTAGATAGATGGCGTCGTGTGTCAGATGTCTAAAATCTATCTAATAACTTTAAACTCGGAAACGGCTCCAACGATTTTCATGAAATTTAGTATGCAGGGGGTTTCGAGGGGATTAAATCGATCTAGCTAGGATTCATTTTTATAAAATTTACCTAAGAAAAATACCGAGCAAAGGTCGGTCAGCCAGGTACTTTTTATTATTCATTTACTATTGCCGGGAAATTTCTTACTCAGTCAGTTACGCATTGGGTATTTTCTAATATAATTATCTTTTACGAGTAACTAGAGCATTCTCGTAAAAATATGGTTTTACCTATTAACCTAGAAAATAAAGTGTTTCTTATGTTGGCCACACACTCATAGCGTCAGGTAGAATCTCTTGGGAGGGCAACTGTGTTAAAACCATTTGTTTTTAATGTTTCATTGAATATTAAAACCTTAAAACGGTTTAAAAATATTAATGGTTCTGATTGATAGAAGCAACAGGAATTTCAATCTTATATATTATGTAAAATTTATTAATTTCAAACCTTTTTTTACAAATACGTGTACGTTTTTAAACAATAACAACCAAGTCAATTACTTTTCCGCTAAGCTCTGTATCGCGGTAAAGAGTAGCCTAGACAGACAGACAAAGTTATTTTTTAATTTATAATACTCGTAATAGTATGGATCTTAATGCATTTAATCTGCTTGCCCTTCTAAAAGCTTTTAATAATAATATAATTTAATACCTCTAAACATTTACAGATTGAACTACAGAAAAAAAGCTATTATCCTTAAGAAACTTCGTAGAGGGAATCGATCGAGCGCTTAATCGATATCGTTATGACGTTAAAAAGTTTGAAAAAGCGTATTTGTTATACTGTATTTTTACTAGTTCCACTATTTCTATTTTCTTAGGGAATAAGCCAGTTGAAAAGAACATTACACCTTCGAATAAACAAACTATGTATTTGGAATAGAAGCAGTCCAGCCGGTGTGTGTTGAACGCCTTCTTATAACACATGTTTTCTTAATATCCCTTCAGATGTTCACACTTATAGGTCATATTTGTTTATAAGGTTTAGATAATCGTTTGTATACTGGTATGGTTTACTGCGTAAATTGTTTTCGAGTTTTTAGGGCAAGGCATCTCTATTACCTCTTAAGAAAACCATTAGAGCGATTTTTAAGTATACGGTAGCAGATATGTTCCATCGTCTCATTACTTGTAAGGAACACCTTGTAACATCCATATAATACTAATATAAAAAAATTCGAAAGTAACTCTGTGTGTCTGTTACACTTTCACCGGCTAAATCGTTGCACCGATTTCAATTATATTTGGCATGTAGATACTTTGGTTCTTGAGGAAGAATATAGGCTACTATTTACCGTGAAAATCTATATACACGCGGGCGGAGTCGCGGGCAAAACCTAGTTGTAATTGCTTTTCTGGAAATAAGGTGTAAGTTTATCTTACTTACCACCTGTCTGCAGAAAGAAGTGCACCTTTTTGCAACCCCGTAGGATGTTTGTGGACTGTCATTGTCTTGAAAATGCAAGTATATTCTCATGATACATTTCAATGAAAGTTTGAAGTACTACTAACACCGCGAAGTGAATCTGGCTAGTTGGATATATATACAATTATTCAAAATCTGGGAGTATTATTCAATAAAAATATAAACGATTATGAATTAATCATGTATTATTCAGATTACATGACAGATTACGAATAAATTTCCCTTACATAAAAACAAATGATGCAATTTACTGTTGTTACTGTGATAAAGTAATAATGGCAGTTTGCCAAACCGTCAATGTGTTACTACGATCTATTACTACGACTTCCTATAGTTTGTTCTCGTATTGCTAAACCGACTGCTTGGCGACTGAATGAGGATCATCGCTCATTAAAACAAAACTACACATTATTGAGTCTTTTTTAAATGAAACTCCTGAACTGCTTACGGAGGACTTAATGAAATGGAAATAAAGAGTACAGTCTAGGGCCAGTCCCCCAGGGGATCAAGCCCACAACAAACCACTCAGCGCAGTTCGTAGCAGTTCGGCGATTAAGCCACCAGAAGAGAAGTCAAGTCGACTTCAGCAATATAAAACTTTTGTATTATTCAGGACAATAGGTGAAGAGTTTCTCAAGAAATAAATTGAATTTTATTAAAGGCAACTCTTACTTTTAAAATGCAAGCTTACGTAAAGATTTTGAATCAAATGAGGTATCTATAATATTTATCCATTATTATTTTTCTGAATGAATAGAGCAATTACGTGACGAGTGACATTATATTTTGACCTAAAAGGGCTTGCTTTTTAACGTTGCACAGCTTTGTTCACGTGAATAGTTCTTATTTCGTATCTCTAAAAAGCATTAACTGCCAAAATTCCAAGCCTTAGGTCCCTGTGGTTTAAGTTCTGCTAGAATCAGTCAGCCAAAAAGTATTAATATGCACAAATTTCCATTCTCAGTACAGTCTTATTGTTTTTTATGTAAATAAAAAGCTATGTTTATATAGCGTGCTTGTCCTACTTCTATAAATTAGTTCATTTCAGTTAGAATTAGTAATTCAAATATTTCAGTACATGACATGCCTACCCCATTAATTTAATTTGACTTGGGCACATTGATGTTTAAGAAAATATTAATAAATTCCGCACTGACAGATCACTTACGTACCAACGTGTCCCTGTTAGTAACGAGTAGACAACAATGTACCGACAGCAACAACATGACTGAAGCACTCACAATTTTTAATTTATGTTTTTTTTAATTCTTTTGTTGAGGCAGTCTTCCTAGCCTTTTGTATTCCCAATATTATTTTGGGGTTGGCTACTAGATCAACGGTTATACTTGAATACCACTTTTTTCCACCGTGCGACTGGCATCACCTCCGCAACCCTGAGGGCGAACTGAATTCGATGGTCGAACTAGTTGTCAGTATATTAGAGGACACTGACTTCCGAATCACGCTTGCCATAATGGGAATCAGACGACATATCACTCATTTGTACTGAAGCTTAAAGTTGTCGTTTTCGAGTGAAAAGAATGTTCATTTTTTATGTTATTAATAAGAAGAAGAAATGACACTTTTAAATTATGATGAGTTATTTTATATCTCACACCCCGAATATTCATGGATTCGGGTACCCTAAAGACCTAGCTAAAGTGTGGTGCACCTTCTCACTCATTTTCGCACCACCGGTATTAAGTCCGCCGTAGTACGTTTTGTGCATAAACATAAACATTTAAAATTGAACACAAATACTGAACTTAAAACAATTATAATGACATCAGAAAGGAAAAAAATAGAATAATATATTTACTTAATTTTGACAATATACAAGCTTTACCGTACAGCATAATAAGTCCATTGGTTATTAAAACCATAATACTGATAGAAAAATACGACACAATTACAGGGATAAGAGAAATATTCGTATTTTCTGTTGTACTTGTTATTTGTGCGTATACGCATATAATATTGTTTGTTCAGAAATTCTACTAATTGGATTATACGTATCCGTTTATCTGAAACAAATAAGCATTTTCCTCAAAATAATATTTGAAATACAGTAATTAAAATATTTATTAACTAAATGTAAGCAAAGGCACTAATGAAGTTACAAAATTTAGAATGTTATTATTAAAAATAAGTTATTAAGGAAAATAACTTATGACTAGTTCAACAGGAAAATTCTGCATGAATACCTATTTAAGTTAATTTTATCATATTAACTATTTCATTAGCAACTATAGAAAATATACCTACCTAAATATGAAGATTTTGTAGTAATAAACAGGAAATCTTTATATGAAACCGAGATCGGTACGTAATTGTTTTTCTCGTTAATTAAATTTAATTCTAACCGCCTTCATTATCTGGCAATTAAAACGTACACGAGCGAAGACCTTAGAAAATAATTACAAGATTTTCACAAAATCATTATACATTCGTTGCGAGTTGAACATTTTTATTCCGGGTTTTTTGTTTAGCGAACATATTAGTAAGAAGTTAGTTGAAGTTTGCTTCTAGAAAATTGCGACCGAAGGGGTGATGACGGTTGCAACGGTCCACAAGACCTGACTTTGGTGAGACGGGCCAATGCCTGTCGCGGATAACGGAAGGTGTTTTGTGTTTCTCACTCCAGTTATTGACAAGCAGTGGAATACCGGTGTGACTTTTAGTTGGTAAGAGTCCGATAGACCTTTTCGCTCCCCCCAGCGGACTAAGGACATCTATGAGAATCTTCCTTTCCGTAAACACAAAAAGTTTTTCCGAAAGTGTAAATGTTTTTGTTTTGTTTGCTATCGCTACCGCTGTTAAGGAACAAGTGTGCAGAGTTTGTTTATAGTTAGGTACAAAGTGTTGAATATTTATTTTGTTATGTCGAGTTTGATCGCACACTGCGGTGGGAACCGGAGTAGATGTCGGATACAAACAATATTATAAACAATATTGATTATATTATTGATACAACAGAAAATTTCACACGTCATTTCAGATCTTAACTTCCTAATACAAATGAGGGTTAGTGTAAAGGCAGATGGAACAAAGCTATTTATTTATTTATTTATTATATTCCCTTGGGATTTTTGTTTTAGTGTTTACATAACAAAGTTGAGCAAGTTTTACGTTTTCGAAAACGATAAAACTTGTCAACATACTTCCCGCACTGGAAATATTCCTGTGTCTCGGGGGACTTTACTAACATACCTACATGAAACGGACACAAATAGCACTCAAACTCAGAACAATAATTTGTATATCACTAGCGACCCGCCCCGGCTTCGCACGGGTGCATTTCAGATGGCCCCGCCGACGACACGATTCGTGCATTTTAAATCTGTAATATCTTCGAATATATTCATTTAAATTAGATACTGTAAAGGGCCATTTTGATCTAAATAAAACGCACAATGTATTTAATTTACTTAATTGTATAAGGATTCATTCTGTATTGCTTAAAATCACTTCGTAAATAAGCCATTATTTCTCGTAAAAAGAAAGGAATAAAAAATGGTTGTTGTGGGTTATCCCTAAGAGATAGACCTATACCGTCGCGGACTTTTTTGTAGTACTTTTTTAAGGTGTACAATACTGTAGTACATTATTTTGATCTATCTCGTAGGGTGCAACCAGCGCTTGCAATGTAAGCGCAAAAAATGTGTTTATTTGCTACATCACATTAGAAACCTCGAAAATTAATAGTGTTTCCATACTATATTATGCATTTATTATACCTAAAAACCTTCCTCTTGAACCACTCTATCTATTAAAGAAATCCGCATCAAAATCTGTTGCGTAGTTTTAAAGATTTAAGCAAACAAAGGGACATAGGGACAGAGAAAGCGACTTTGTTTTATACTATGTAGTGATGATGATACAAAGTGGTGTCCCAAGTAGGGTTTGAACACAGCACCTAAGCACAGAAGAAAGAGGCAAGGACCGTTTAATACCATTACGCAATTCGTGTAGTCATTATTTTGTATAAATAATAATATATCTACTGTATATAATAGAACTCTATTTCTGTAACAAGTCACGTTATTCAGTTTAATGCTGTAATATAGCAGATCAACAGTTAGTATTAAAAACGCCCTTGAAAAAGTTGGTATTAACCCATTGTAGTCAAATACTCAGACAAAAAAAGTTTTTAACTACGTACCTCTACATACGACGAATCTTTAGCTTAAAGGTAAGGCCGACGTAATAAATGTTATTACGTAGCAGAATTCTATTTTTAAGGAATTCTTTGATTGCTGCACTGAGTGAATGAAGTTATATGAGTTCAAATCTCTCTCCAGTAACTACAATCACTCAAGGTCTATGAGCGGAGGTGCTCTTTGGGAAAATCATAAGTAGGTAACTATATACTTTTAGGGTAAAGGGTTTCAAAGGTTTATAATTACGTAAATCAGAAACAGAAAGATAAATTAGAATAATAATCACATTATACATATTACTTACAGCGAACAACAATACTTGAAATATATCTTAGGAGATAATTCTATTCCTTTGTTGCAGGTAGCCGGTACTTGTACATCAGTACCTGTCATGGTAATTTATAATTTAGATACAAATATATTCAGTAGCTGTCATATGCAAATACTCGTTTGCCCCCTATTCCATAAAAAAAAGAAAAAAATATTGGTAAATAACATTATGTGTTCATTTACGTATTAAATAGCTTATAGCGACTCACTGCTACCCAGATAGACCCTGCGAGGTCTTCGTGCAGTTTTCGTCACTGTGTCTGTATGTGTATTGGAAACAATAATTACAAATTTTAACAAAAACAAAACCGACTTCAATCTGGGCCAAATTTAAATGGGACCATTCGGGAAGCACCAGCTTTCAAATAAAAAAAGAATCATCAAAATCGGTTCACCCAGTCCAAAGTTATGAGGTAACAAACATACAAAAAAAAATATACAGTCGAATTGAGAACCTCCTCCTTTTTGAAGTCGGTTGAAAAGAAAAAAAAAGAGAAATATTTTAAATTATAACATTAGTAGACAAGAAATATTAATAATACACGTAAGTGTTTTGCAAATGAATAGTACCTACATAGCTAGCTGAAAACACCCTATGCAATATGCATATACACACATCAAAAGTGTCTAGGGATCAACATATGTGTCTAAGGATCAACATATATTTTTGCAATAACTTTTCTCCTGATTGATATTAATTAAAATTTTCTTTAAGGATTCATCAAATAAAGTGTTTTCGTTTGTCACAGTAACGATAAACCAAGTCACCTTTGCATTAATAAAGAAATTTGCCATTTTCCTAATAAAGGGATTTTTGACATTTGAACCACTAACATTAAAGTTCGAAAAAAAGACTGAAATAACAGTTTTCTTTAAAATTTTATTAGGTAACTTAAACAATTAATAATCCGTGTTTCTACCGCGAACACTAACAACACAAGAACATCGGTTTGGCATACTCAAAATGAGTTCATCCAAACACGCTGTGGAATGGCCGCCCATGTTCGTTGCAACAACAAAAAAAGGTCTTCTTGCGACTGGATACCCTCCATATTCGGCAGAGCTCTTCTCTGTAGCATATCCCATGCATGCTCAATCGGGTTCAAGTCTGGCGACTGAGCAGGCCAGGGCCAAAGCCATATCTCAATCTCAAGAAATCCGCATAAAAATGCTTGATCCCTAGACACTTTTGATGTGTGTATAACAGAAGCAAAAGAGTTTTTTTCTGAAGTTTTTGTTTGTATTTTTTTTTTTTATGTTTTGCCCGCCAAAATGACTCTGCTCTGCCTGATGGAAAACATAAGCAGAATCCAAGGGTGGTGGTCACCATACTCATTGCGAATGCAGACAGTGCAGTATGGCGACCCACACTATGGCGGCCTAGTGATGCTACTGCATCTTTTAGTCCAGTCAACAAGTATGAAACTTGTTGACTAGACTAATTGGGCCCCCGGTCTCGCACTCACCAACGAAACACGACAGCACGAACGCTGTCATTTTACGTTGATTTTCTGTGCGAGGGTAGTACCGCCCCGGTCGAGCCGGCCCGTTCGTGCTGAAATCAGCGTGGCTCTACTACCTCAACAACGTAAAACGCAACAATATAAAAAACACTCGCATTTTATATATAACATTTAATCCTACATGAGTCGATCACTAGAAGAGCAATAGATTACATACGCAAATTTAGAAAAGATGGGTATTTTTAACCGACTTCAAAAAAGGAGGAGGTTCTCAATTCGACTGTATGTTTTTTTAAATGTTTGTTATCTCATAACTTTCGACTGGGTGGACCGATTTTGATGATTATTTTTTTATTTGAAAGCTAGTACTTCCCATGTGATCCCATTTCAATTTGGTCTAGTTCTGAACTGTCATCCATGAGAAAACCATATAAGTCTTCAATTTGCATTAAGTATGTGCGCGACAAATTGACGAATAACTTAATATCACGCTAACCGGTTTCGATGATTCTTTTTTTATTTCAAAGCTGGTGCTCCCCGTGTGGTCCCATTTAAATTTGGTCCAGATTGAAGTCGGTTATTTTTTTGTTAAAATTTGTGATTATGGTAAGTAATTTTGTACGGAAAAGAAAATATTTGTTAGAGGACAACAGTTTAATCATCAATTAGAAGTATTCGTACGTCATTTTGTATTTGTACTAACGAGCTATCTCCTACTAACTTTTCTCTTACTTATACGTACTATTCAAGTGGAAAAAAGGCCTTAATCCAATCGGATTACATGAAAAAAAAAAGGAATTGTGTAACAAAACTTTGTTTACAAGGCTAACGTTACCTACAACTAGTTCCCACATTATGTACTGACAATGTCACAAAAAATGAACGATTTCGACAACATCTGCGCCACACAAGGTTGCGACTTTTGATAGCTACAGTAGACCTATGAAATCATCACTATTAAAAGAAATGGCTTTGTGTTTCTTTGTTCCTGCATTTTGTGATACAATCGTTTTGGTGGGATTTGTGGTTTGACAATATTGTTTTTTGTATTTAAATATATTTTCATATAAAATTACTTTGCTGTCATACGGTATATATAATATCATAGAGACTTATTTTTACGATGACGATTTACGACGTAACTTTTTTCAAAACAGTGTTTCTCTTTAATACTTTTAAATTACAAATATATACTTATAGAATATTTAGAAAATCTATGAGTTGATAGATTAAGAATACAGAGTATTACCACCTCTTTTCATCCCATGGGAGTCGTAAGAGGCTAGTAGCCAGTGACAAATTACTCAGGACAACATCTCTGCAGGTAAAAAACTTGAAAAAAAAAAAACACCAATCCAATCTCCGTACAGAGAATGCCTGTTTTTTTTTATGGAATAGGCGGGCAAACGAGCAGGCGTATCACCTGATGGTAAGCAATTACCGCTGCCCATGGACACCCGCAACACCATAGGCGTCCCCCAAAGGTGGGCAACGCACGTGGGGAAAGGGATGTAAGGAGGGGTTGGGGTATGGGCCTCCGGTATCCTCACTCACTCGGCGAAACACAGCGCAAGAGCTATTTCACACTGGTTTTCTGAGAGGCCGTGGTATCACTCCGGTTGAGCTGGCCCATTCATGCCGAAGCGTGGCTCTCCCACGGTTAAGTTATATTCTTCAATCTCCTAAATTTGGTTAGAAAACTGATCATTTAATTTATTTCAAGTTTTAATACTGTTTGTCATTTTAAAGTTTCAGGCAGGAATAAAAACCGATGCTGATTCTTCCATCACAGCCTTCAACAGTCCACTGCTGGACATAAGCCTGTCCTTAGAAAAGGGGAAAGGGAAAGGAACGGGAAAGGAAAGAGGAAAATAGGACTGATTGCTGATAATTAATAAATTATTGTTTTTATATCAAAGTATTTTTGGCAACTTGCAAGGTAAATTGAATTAATTTACATGCCGGTAAATTGTTTATAATATCTTAAACAAAGAATAAGTTATTGAACTTTCAGCTTCGGTGTTGGCTTTGGACAGAAATCAACCTTGGGTCGGTTGGGTAGGTATGTAAAAAAGTGATATAGCACCGAATTTCAATTATTTCCGCACATGATATGATTTGCACTCAAAAAGTGCTAAAATCCAGAGGTCATTAGCACGCGTTAGAAAATATAATTGTTTTGCGAGCTTATGAATTGTTTAGTTTTATCTTCTATATATATAAAACAGGAATGTGACTGACTGACAGACTGACTGACCAGAGATCAACGCACAGCTCAAACCGCTGAAGCTAGAATCCTGAAATTTTGTGCATGTAGTTTCTTTACAACGCAAGTGAGCACTCAAAAGGATTTTTTGAAATTCCACCCCTAAGGGGGTAAATCAGGGTATGAAAGTCTGCGTGAGCGAAGCCGCGTGTAAAAGCTAGTTGCTTATATGTGTATATTGTGCCTAAGTCAAAAGTACAAGTCAGATTTACACAACATTTTCATAAATGAAGCAGATTTCTTGTAAATAATATTTTGGTTAATGATGGCACATGCTACCGTGTTTGTTGTATTTAAGTAAACTAACATTAAAATATTTAATTGTCGTTAGTTACTTTTTCTAATTTGTCTATTTTGTGAAAACTTTTAATTGACCTTCTTGTAAATTTGACATATTTATTTTTAACCGACTTCCAAAAGGAGGAGGTTCTCAATTTCATCGGTATTTTTTTGTTTTTTTTTAAACTTGTCAGTTTACCTCAAATCACTTGAATTATAGTAACCTACAGAAGATAGTCCATTTGAGATTTTATTACAAAAAAATACCAGAAGTCCTTTCGATTCTATACAATATGTATGTTACCTTTAGTCGTATTCTTTCAAGTTACTTAGGTGAAATGATGTTGAGAGACTTGAGAAAGAATAAAAATCGAAAAAAAAACACTTCGTTTAAAAAAACCGACTTCAAAAACTAAAAAGTATCAAATACTTAATTTGTATGTGCTACCTATTCATAGGTTTGAACTCGGTGCCAAGCCAAAATGTAATAGTAGGTACCGCACTCGCCACGCGTGACCTTGAGCGGGATAGCTGTTCTTCGCGTAGAACAAAACAACCGAAGCGTCGTTGACGTTCGTCTCGAAATATAGCGAGTGTAGTACCTACTATTACATTTGGCTTGGCACTGACTTCAAACCTATGAATAGGTAGCACATACAAATTAAGTTATTTGATACTTTTTAGTTTTTGAAGTTGGTTTTTTTAAACGAAGTTTTTTTTATTAATATAATATCTATATATATCTATCTGTAAGTTTTCTAAATTGACAATATAAAAAGTAACTAATCCAGTTAAAACTTGAGGAGCTAAATGATAAACATAATTTCTGACATAATGTGATGAGACTAAAGCAAACTTCTACAGTGACGAAAGTAGACTTCATGCCAAAACTCAATACTATTGTAGCAGTCATCTTCAAATATATAAAGTCATGTAAATTCATTGTGTGTGTGGTGTCTGGATGTCTGAATAATAGCTATTCCCGAATCTGAAAAAGAAAACCTACTAAAGGCAACTAAGGCAAATAATATTTTATTGATCTTTGCGGAATTTTGTCAGGATATCTTAAAGCGTTAAAAAATTAGCCTAAAATGTTTTTTTTTTGTATGATAGTGAGAATGTAAATATTGGTTTAAATCCAAAGCAGTCCGCTCAACTTCTGAGTTATTGCTGCAAACCAAGCTCCTTATTGTAAAATTAAATATAACAAAGGTACTACTAGTGGTGGTTTATAATAGTAGTAATTGCAACTGACGTACCTTTGAATGGCCACTCTTTTTATTTCAAAAACATTTTACTATAAAATTTACCTTTAAACTTACATACATCTGGATAATATATCATGCGCAAAAGCGCACATTGAAAGTTTACCAAAATAAACTGAAGTCACAGTATATATAAAACAGTAATCTATCTTCGTAGAACACCTTTACGATGTCTTAGGCGAAACATGAAGTGAGTAAATCTCCGTACTGCCTTTTGAGATGCCTATGTGGAAGCCGTATGCCATGTTGAGATTCCGTAGGCTTTATTCCTGATTCCAAAAACTTCTAATATTGTATTACTACATTTTTCGAGCTAGGTTTAGTCCATTTCCAAGTTAATAAAAAGTGAGTGGTTGACTTATAGAATTTCGGACAACTAACACACAACGCCATCTAGTGCCAAGCTAAGCAGAGCTTGTGTTATGGGTACTAGACAACTGAAACAAATACATATATACTTTTTTTTTTGTAAATACATACATATTATACATAGAAAACACCCAAACTCCGAAACAAACATTATTTTGTAGATCATACAAACATTTGGTCCGACCCGGGAATCGAACCCGAGATCTCATGATCAGCAGTCGCACATGTCAACCGCGAGACCAACCAGGAGACCAACCAGGCAGTTGGTCTCTCCTCCTCAATTCTCCAATACTAAAACTATCATATCAACTTATTACCGTCTACTACTGAACGAAAGTCTCGCTGATGGAGCGCTAACCATTTCGGTCTTGGGCAGTCCACATCCATCCAGTACAAAACTATATATTTTTTAATACGTGAAGCCATAACTTTATACCCCTTTTTACGAAAAGTATGCAAACGGAGGAATATGTTTGGCACAGTTAAAGTTTATAAAGAGAATGAATGCAGAAAGCTAAAACCAAATAAAAAAAGTTATGGTCGAATGTCGACCACTGAGCGACTACGATAGTGATATGACTGTCTTGCGCACCCACATAATATTAGTTGTTATTAACTTATTAATGTATCAAGATAACTTTCTGTATTTTATTTACTGTGGCAGAGGAAAGGTTTGATGACTCATCAATATCGTAAATATGACGTAAGGTCAACAACAGATGGGCGTCTATTTATCTTTACTGGTTGTATAGCCGCGCCCTATTTATGAACGAAAATATTCAATTTCTTGGAATATACCCGAGTTTCGTGATTGCCTTGTAGGTATTACTCATTCGGTTCTAGTGAAATTGTTTGAAAGTTTCATGAGGAAGTAATTTTACTTTTCTAGAAAATCTGGATTTTGTTTGTTTCGATAACTTTTTCTGCTCCTTGTTCACTGTTTTGTTTTTGCTTTTTACATCATAACGTGCGTAATTGAAAGTTGTGTGTAAAGTGATCCAGGTATTAACCTTCAAAATCAGTGCAAATTATTACACTCATATTCTACTATATCTTAAGACCTATATTTTTATTTGAAATATTCTGTGATGTTTTACCAAGCGAACACCATACGCGCGTTATGAAGACATACTAACAAGCCAACATTTTATTATTAGAAACTACTTAAGAGCCACCACAACACGGAAGGAGTATAATATCTGTTTTATTACATTGTAATAAATTAAATCTGAAATAGAACAAAAAACGAATACCAACATTTTTCTTTTGTTTCGAAAAAAAACGAGTTTGAAATGTTGCTTTTTTTTTATAAATAAATTGGTAAATTGTTCTGTTTAAGCGTATAGTAGTGTAAAACAACCTTTCTAAGGACATGCCTATGTTCTAAAGTGAACTATTGGAGCCTGATAATAAACCTTCCAATTAGTGATGTTACAAATATACATCAAAAAGTGAAATTAGGTGTTACATCTCGCAATTCTATTCTAAATGCTCACTGAGTAGGGAAACACCAATTACCTTCGTTTTGTTCAACAACAGCATTAGCCGAGCATACCCATTAAATTTCGACAGAAAAGAGGATGAGGTCGCTTCGGTTAAGGCGAACACGTGTTATATTGGGTAGTTTCACTTTTGAACAGCGGAAGGTTGGATGTTGTAGGTTTGAAATTGCATGCAACAGTCCACTAAATTAATATAAAATAAAATAAATATAGCCTTTATTATTCCCAAGATTATTTAGGGACGACTACTAGTTTAACCGGTTTTACCTGAATATCAGTTTTTCCATGGAGCGATTGGTATTGGACCTCCGCAACCCCGAGGGTGAACTGAATTCGAAGGTTGAACTAGTTGTCAGTACATTTCCCCCCAATGTATCCCTACGTTGTCGTCGTGGTGGGGCTTGCGTGAGTCGATGATTTCTGGGGCTATGCCGGTAGAGCCACTCATGCCGGATAGGCCCAGAAGGAGACTCCAGACTAAATGGGATACCAGACGGAGTCTGGCTACAGACTGCCGCGTGGGGCACTCTAAACGTCCCTCTGCTCAAGCAGAGGGCGTATTAGAGTGCCAGTAGTTCCGAGAGGGACAGGGGGCGGATGGATCCGGTCTGGTGCAGACCCCGTCCGGCCCAGCCGTAATCCTGAACGGACAGGACCGGCGGCTCTTCGAAGTCACGAGGACGTAAACCTCTATAAAAATACCCCAAGCTCACGCTCTGACGCCTGGCAATGAGCTGAATCGCTGGAGGGAGTCCAGTGCCAAGGGCGTCCTCTGTCGGAGGACATTAAACTTCAAAAAAATTATGACATGGAACAAAATAGGCAAAAACCTACCCAGGAGGGTCCTAGACGCGACGCGTCTGGGGAATCCCTCCCGGAGCCAGCCGGCTCCGGCAGCCCCCAATCGTATTATGGGGGGGGCATTCAATGTCTTACACGCCCGTTGCCGAGCGGTAAATCCGGCAACCAAAACATCGCGAAGGACGCGGATACAAGGGAGAAGGAGAAGAAGAGGAAGGCAAGGAGGAACGCCAAGGGGCAGTTCCTAAAGGCGGACGACCAGTCGTCTACCGAGGAGGAGGCTGTTTCGGGTACGCCTGCGTCGGTGGGGCTCCCAAAAGTCGATCTGACTGCTGGGAGCCGAAGAACATCAGAACGCACGCGTTCAAGGTCCACCTTATCATCGGATGGCTCGGATAGTAACTCCAATACTGATGCATTGGAGTCTATGGACATGGAGCCATGTGAGAGCCACAAACGGGGACTTTTCAGGGGTGGGGAGAGCGACACCTCCCAAGAGATGTTGCCTCCCTCTAAAATCCCGAGCAGCCACAGAGGGAGGTCACGTACTCCAATCTCGGCCCCGTCGGGTTCCGCCTTTTGTAAGGCGGAATCCTATAGGCGGACTCGGGCAGACGGCGAATTGCAGGCGGAAGAGGAGATCGCTGGTCTCCTACTTACGATCGGGGAGACGGTGGAAGGGGATACCGTGCCCCAATCACCGGCCTCATTGCAGGAGAGGGCGCAGGCGGCGGTGGCCATCATCCACAAGGTGGCCACCAAGTCAGTGAACCTGAAGGGCCCTTTTGTGAGGGCCCTTAAGGACTCCTCCTCCGCCTTAGCAGGAGTTGTGGAATCCCTCGCAGGGGACGTGGCTCGCCTGACGGAGCAGGTGGCGGAGCTGAGTGCTCAGTTCTCCCAATCCCGGGTGGAGCGCCCCGGTCCGGCCCCGTCTGCGTTTCAGCCGGCCCTGTCTGAGCCGCGGCCGGCTCCGTCTACGTCCCAGCCGTCCCCATCTGCGTCCCGGCCGGCCCCGTCTGCGTCCCGGCCGGCTCCGTCTACGTCCCAGCCGGCTCCGTCTACGTCCCAGCCGGCTCCGTCTACGTCCCAGCTGGCCCCATCTGCGTCGCGGCCGGCCCCGTCTGCGTCGCGCCCGGCCCCGTCTGCGTCCCAGCCGGCCCCGTCTATGTCGTGGCCGCCCCCGTCCACGTCCCAGCCAGCTCCGTCTACGTCGCAGCTGGCCCCTACCGTCCCTGGGGTGTCCGAAGATGTCCTGCAGCAGATGCTGCAGTACATGCTGCACGCGATGGGAAACCTCGTGGATGGGCGAATTGCGGGTCTGGAGGCAAGACTACCGCCGGCCCCTATTATTCGGCCGCCGCTTGCGGCGCCAAAATCAAAGGTCGCGTCGGCACCGACCCCTCTTCCCGTGGTGGGGGGTCGCGTGACGTACGCGGCGGCGACGTCGGTGCCGGGCACTGCAGCCGCGCGCAAGACGCAGCAGCGGGCGAAGGCGCCGGCCAAGACGGCTGCACCGCAGCCGAGGCCAAATATGGCAGCGACTGGAGCGGAGATTGCTCCGCTCCCCACTCCAATACCCCTGCCTGGCCCCTCCACATCTGCCCCCTCCAATGAGGGTTGGCAGGTAGTCGGGGGGTCAAAGAAGTCGAAGAAGGCCAAGAAGCGGGCCAAGAAGGCTGCCCAAAAGGCGGCCTCTGGCCCGCAGTCGTCATCGGTGGCAAGGGCCACCCCAAAGAAGCCGCGGAAGTTGCAGCCGCCTAAGACCGCGGCTGTAGTGGTCACGGTGTCACCGGAGGCGGCAAGTGGGGGACTGTCCTACGCGGCCGTCTTTAAGACGGCCCGGGACTGTCTCGCCGGCGACTTCGCGACGGCAGGGGTTCGACTGCGCCTCGCCCAAACGGGAGCTCGAATCCTCGAGTTCCCTGGGGCTGAAGGCGCCAAGACTGCGGACACGTTTGCTGAGAAGCTGCGGGGTGTATTTTCGGACACGGATGGTGTCAAGATCGCCAGGCCTACGAAATGCGCTGAGTTGCGCATCTCGGGCCTGGACGATTCGGTGACGGCAGAAGACGTTCGCGTTGCAATCCGGGCAAAGACGGGTTGCAACGCGGAGAGCGTCAGAGTTGGCGCCATTCGCCCCGGTCCGGGAGGGCTTGGCGCAGTGTGGGTGAGTTGCCCCGTGGCGTCGGCCAAAGTTTTGGGCGACGCCGGCAGGCTTCTCATCGGTTTTGTGAGTGCCAGGGTAACAGTCCTGGCGGCAAGACCGATGAGATGCTATAAATGCCTAGCATCGGGGCACACACGCGTCAAGTCCGGGAACTGCTTCGACTGCAGCGGTCTCTGTTTCCGCTGCGGTCGACCGGGGCACAAGGCGGCAGAATGTTCTGCCGCCCCTCACTGCCCTATTTGTGCGGCGGACAACAAGCCCGCCAATCACCAGATGGGGCAGGGGGGCTGTAAGCCATCCCGCGCTTCTCAGCAGATATCGGGGGCTAGCCAATCGACCCAGGCTGCCTCCGATGTCGTTCGTGCGTCTTCATCGTCGCCCATGGAAGAGGTTGTAGAGACGATCCCTTAATGGATCACGTCTCCAACCTCCTTGTCCAGACGAACCTAAACCACTGTGCCGCGGCGCAGGATCTCTTATTGCAAACCATGGCGCAGTGGTCGATCGGTGTTGCCGTAGTCGCGGAGCCCTACTTCGTTCCTCCCCGTCCAAACTGGATGGGTGACTGGGACGGCTCCGTGGCAGTCGTCGGTTCCGCGGCGGCTCATTCCCCGCCCTTGTCGCTCAGAGACAAGGGCTCTGGATATGTTGCCGCCGAGTGGGGGGGGATCACCGTTTACGGTGTTTACTTCTCCCCCAACCGGAGTTTGAGTGACTTCGAGGTCTTCCTTAACAGCTTGGAGGCCTCGATGCGGCGACTAGCGTCTGGGCACGTCCTCGTGCTGGGGGACTTCAACGCAAAATCAATTGCGTGGGGGTCCCCCAGGACGGACGCCAAGGGCGAAGCCGTAGAGGAGTGGGCGGCTTCGGTGGGCCTCTGTTTGCTGAACAGAGGCTCCACCAACACGTGCGTGCGACAGCAAGGGGGGTCGATAGTGGACCTTTCGTTCGCTACCCCTGCTGTTGCCGCACGAGTAAGGAACTGGTGTGTCCTGGAAGAGGTCGAGACGCTCTCGGATCATCTCTATATCCGATTGGAGCTCTCCCGGTCCCAGGGCCCCAGTAGGGGTCACACGGCGCGGCATACATCCCGCTTTCCGCGGTGGGCTGTCGCCAAGCTCGATAGGGACCTACTAGAGGAGGCGGCCATTGTTCAATCTTGGCTGTCTCCGCAGGCCCCGACCGGGGAGGTCGGCGTGGACGTGGGGGCTGGCCGTTTTCGCGATGCGATTACGCATATTTGCGATACGGCCATGCCCTGCATCCGAGGTCGTCGGCCTCCTCGGAAGGAGGTCTACTGGTGGTCCCAGGAGTTGGCGGACCTCCGTGCGGCGTGTACTCATGCACCGTGGAGACGGTGGCGGGGACCAGCTTCATGAGGAGTACCGCGAAGCTCGGAAAACTCTGAAGCTGGCCATTTGCCGCGCCAAAGAGGTAAAGAGAAAGGAGATGCTGGAGAGTCTCGACCGTGACCCCTGGGGTCGCCCATATCGTGCGGTGCGTCAGAAGCTCCGCACGTCGGGCCCCCCCCTTACCGAGACTCTCCAGCCCAGCTTCCTGCAGGAAGTGGTCGAGGGCCTTTTCCCTGAGCGGGCGGAGCACACACCCCCGTCGATGGCCTATGCGGTCATAGACGACGGGGGTAGAGAGGACGATGTGCCGCCCGTTAGGGAATCGGAGGTTGGGGCGGCTGTTCTTCGGATCCGTTCCAAGAACACCGCCCCCGGGCCGGACGGGGTTCCAGCCCGAGTGATGGCCCGAGCCCTCGACCATATGTCGGACCGCCTCAGGGAAGTGTTGGACGCTAGCCTGGCGTCCGGACGCTTCCCTGAGTGCTGGAAATGCGGGAAGCTGGTCCTGTTGAGGAAGCCGGGACGGCCTGCCGATTCGGTCGCGGCCTATAGGCCCATCGTGTTGCTGGACGAGGCGGGTAAACTTTTTGAGAGGATACTCTCTGCCCGCATCGTCCGGCACCTCTGCGAGGTGGGGCCCGACCTGTCGGACGCCCAATTCGGATTCCGAGAGGGGCGTTCGACGGTCGATGCCGTGATGCGCCTTAGGGCCGTGACCGAAGAGGCAGTGAGCTGTGGCGGCGTGGTGTTGGCGGTGTCCTTGGACATCGCCAACGCCTTCAATAGTCTGCCATTTAGCTGCATCAGGGAAGCACTCCACTACCACGGGGTGCCAGAGTACCTGAGGCGGCTAGTGGCAGACTATTTAGAGGAGCGTACCGTCGTGTACGAGGACCGAGAGGGCGTCTTGAGACGGCGACCCATGTCGTGCGGCGTTCCGCAGGGGTCTGTCCTTGGACCACTCCTGTGGAACGTGGGATACGACTGGGTCCTACGAGGTCGTCTCCCCCCCGGGCTGGGCGTAATTTGTTACGCCGATGACACTCTTGTCACAGCCCGGGGGGCGAACTTCCAAGAGGCGGCGCGCCTGGCCACCTGGGGTGTTTCTCTGGTGGTCGGGCGCATCGAGGCGCTGGGCTTACGGGTGGCCCTGGACAAGACGGAGGCCCTATTATTTCATGGGCCCCGTCGTGGTCCGCCCCCCGGCGCCTCCATAGAGGTCAACTCGGTCCTCGTACCGGTTCGGGCCCAAATGAGGTATCTGGGCCTGATCCTCGACGGTAGGTGGCTCTTCGACGAGCACTTCCGACAGCTTGGTCCAAAGCTGGTCGGCGCTGCCTCTGCCCTTGGGAGACTCTTGCCCAATTTGGGTGGAGCCAGCGTCGCAACGCGACTCCTCTACACGGGGGTGGTCCGGTCGATGGCGCTGTATGGTGCACCGGTGTGGGTGGGGGCTCTGACTGCCCTAAATAAGGCCCGCCTCTGGCGGCCTCAGAGGGTATTGGCAGTCAGAGCCATACGCAGATACCGCACGGTGTCGACCGAGGCGGCGTGCGCCCTGGCCGGAACACCCCCGTGGGATTTGGAGGCGGAAGTGCTCGCCGAAGTTTATCGACGGGTGGCTGAATATCGGGCGGAGTATGGCTATCGCCCTCCGCCCGAAGAGGTACGCGAGTGGCGTGAAGCCGCCCGTCGAGCCACTATGGCTAGATGGTCGTTCCGGCTGGAGACTCCACGTGCTGGCTTTGCCGCCGTGGAGGCTCTCCAGCCGGTCATCCTCGAGTGGGCAGGGCGGCAGCACGGGACCCTTTCCTTCCGACTGACGCAGGTCCTTTCCGGGCATGGTTGCTTCGGGAAGTACCTGCACTCGGTCGCTAGGAGGGAATTGAGTCCCGCCTGCCACCACTGCGACTGCAATGAGGACTCGGCGCAGCATACGCTGGCGATCTGCCCTGCATGGGCGTCGCAGCGCCGGGCCCTTACTGCAGTCATCGGAGGAGATCTCTCGCTACCGGCCGTCATACGCTCCATGGCCGGTAGCGATAGCAGTTTTACCGCGGTCGCAACCTTCTGCGAAGAAGTCATCTCGCAGAAGGAGGTGGCGGAGAAGGCCCGGGAGGATGATATCCACTCGGACCCAATCCGCCGCCGGCGAACCGGGCGGCGGAGGCGCGCCTATCAGCGCCTCATGCCGCCCTGAGTGTGGCCGCGGATGGTCGGGACGGGTTTTCCCCTCCATCCGCTCTAGTGGCCACCCGCGAAGGGGCGACGTACGCGTGTGCCGTACGTCGCCTAAATTGAGAGTTTTACAGCAGACGGTGCCCGCTTCAGTGCGGGCAAGCGCTGGGAGGAGTCCGGATGTGTTAATAACTGCAGTTCCCGGATTCCTCCCTTCACAGGCGCAGAGTGGCACACCGTGTGGTTTTAGTCGGTTCGAGTCCGACACACCGCCCCGCCGTAAACCCCGGTGGGGTGACGGTCCGAGGGGATTTCCACACGTAAAAAAAAAAAAAAAAAAAAGTTGTCAGTACATTTGAGGGCACTGATTTCCCAATAGCGATTGTTATAGACGTTCACGACATCCGGGACCGACGGCTTAAAGTGCTCACCGAGGCACGGGCGGGAAACTCCGCCCTCTCCGCCCCTCCAAACTTCTATACTCCGGGCTACTATGAAGTATTTCTTGTATTCTTGTAAGAAAAACCCAACAGCAGTCCGACCCGGGAATCTAACCCGAGACCTCTTGATCTGCAGTCGCTTACGCTAACCAACGAGGCAGTTTTTTAAAATATTAATATGTGAAAATTTCAGAGCTACTTGTTATTTGAAATTTAATTCATCCTCCCTAATATTACAGAATTCGATATTAACTGTGTCTGTTTGTCTGTGACGCTTTCAGATTACAATGAAATGTAGCATGGAAATACTTTGATTCTGGAGGAAGGACATAAGCTAATCTTTACCGTGATCAAACCTTCAAGAAAAGAGCGTACTCCTTCTTAAAAGGCCGGCAACGCACTAGTGATACCTCTGGTGTTGAGGGTGTCCATGGACGGCGGTAATTGTTTACCATCAGGCGATTTGTCTGCTCGTTTGCCCCCTACTCCATAAAAAAAATACGTGTGGCACTCGGGGACTGCCGCGGTAAAGCTATTGCATAGCATTTTTTATCAACTTATGCAATTCTATTTTTTTAAGCAGTATGTTCGTGCGTGACAGTGACACAGATTCGTTTCTGTCTCTGTCAGACAGAAACATTCGTTGATTCGTCGTTCGGACACAGATTCGTTGATTCGTTTCTGTCTCTATCACGTGACAGAGACAGAAACATTCGTTGATTCGTCGTTCGGAGCAGCTCGTCTCGATCCATGCGAGCTTCGGGTGTCAGGTTTTTTTGTTACGTTACGGAATTTCTGCACAAAGGCCCCGCGATGAAAGCTATGCAATAGCTTAAAAGATCAATACAAGTTCAATCCGTTTTCTAAAAACACATAAAATTCGTATAACATAGTTACATACAAGACATACTCGTATAAAATGCAATTAATAAAATATAAAATGTTGCGATGCATTGAGTCCTCATTATTTAAAAAAAATCCTTAAAGAACAATAAAAGTCTTCTAGATTGATAATATTTAGACAAGACATTTATAACTGGATTTCATCCATTGATTACGCGAGATTTCACTGTGCCATCAATTCGAGACAAAGTTGACCTTTCTTTACAAGCGTAAATAAAATAACTGATCGTAAAACGCTACTCTATTTCAGCAAGGTATAAATATCGATAGCTTTATCTCTTTATCTAACACGTGAGAACACTTCTAGTTATAACTACGAGTATGCTTAGCACTTGATTAGTTAAACTAGTTTAACTCTCTGTTTAAGTCAGACTAGAGCTATAATATTCAGCCACGTTGATATACTCCTAAAATAAAAACAGGTACTTTCTTGTACAATAGAAGCCGAAATGGATTTTGATAAATATTTTTAGGCTTGAGCATAGATTTGAGTAGCTATTATTTGTCCTTAAGAAATACAAAGTATTTTTACCTGGTCGATTCTGATTCGATTAGTAGATCCTGAGATTTGTGTATTGAAATAAACAAAGAAATTCTTCAGAAATTTCCTTTTAAAGACACATAGGAATCGGTAACAGAATACTATGTGTTTTAGTAGATTGGACTTCGATTTACCGTCTTGTCGTTCGGGACTGGCGAGGTAACAAGCCATGGAAGCTTCTGCACATATAAGGGATACAATATTATATTTAGAACATCATTAATTAAAAACAGGCTATTCCTCAGATTGTTCCTAAGCTCAAAAATTTGGTGATATACTCGTAAATTCAGCAACAAAGTAACCCTGAACTTTATTGAAATAAATCTGCTATTCCAATGAAATTTCTGTTAGACTTTTCTAACTGATATTTTAAGACCGATATCTAAGTTTATAGAAAACCAATAAAACTATTCAAAATAGCTGAGTCGTTCTCTAGAAATTGGCCAACATATTTTATTACCTATTTACGTGGCTTAGCACCGAAATCTTGGGTTTGAAATATCACCTGACATGCTTACAAAACGCGCGATTTAGCCAGCCGGGTATGTTTTTTAACTTAAAATAGAGCAGATCTGTTTATGTAAATATTCAAAAAATGAAATGGTTAAGGTTAAGGTTTAAATATGATTGCCAATATGGCAATCATATTTTGATTTACAAACGAGAAAAGATCAACAAACTTATAATTAAAAAGTAACTAGCATTTTAAGTAAGATAGTGTGGTAACATTCAACGGTCGATTAAGCGCGCCTTTCGATCGCCTCTCTAAATGAAAGGCTAAAAGCATTTAGATCAAATTATTTTTGAAAAGCATTTAACTTATGCCACAATGTTCAAAATTGTATCAAGATTTTTATAAAACTTTCTACAGACTGGTTTCTTTGGTGAGTAATAGATGTAATGTATTGTATTTAACTACTGTTTTTAATCATCTGGGTGAGCTGATCTATTTCAGTTTACATGGTCCAACGAACTATATGACTCACTGTTTGTTTAATCGAATATGTATATCACATTTATATCATATTTCAAGTCTCTTTGCGATAAGTAGTATAAAAAATTTTAGTTATTGATATCCACAAGCCTGTAAATAAACTTTTTCTTTGCGAAATACAATCTGGAAAGCTGCGTGTGACTCATAAGTAAATCTACAAGTACTTTAGAGTATCAGATCTTTCATAAAATTATGATTAGGGCAAATAAAAAAAAAAAAAGATTTTATGATAAGTCTTAAACGAAACTTAGAGAAGTTTTTAAGAAATTATTAATATCTTAGTGCAGAAATATGCCCTTTTTTTTTTTTTTTTTTTTTTTTTTTTTTTTTTTTTTTTTCCGTGCGGAAATCCCCTCGGATACCACCTCCTGGTGGCATGTCGGACCCGAACCGACTAAAACCGCACGCCGTCTCGGGTACTAGAAGCCGGGGACCAGGTGTACCCTAGCAAGGAAAGCCCTGGAACCCCGACGTACCTCGGGCCACCTACGGTTCGTAGACAGCCCCGTGTGGGAACCCCGATGTTCCCGTTACCCTCCCCTGGGGCGCGGATGCTGCGATCCGCCGCGTCCGCGCTTCCACCCGAGCCTGCTTCTGCTAGGGTGACAGATGGCCTCATCTGTCACCCTCAGGCTTGCGCTTATGGAGGACGGAGATCGTTCTGAGATCTCCGGCGCCCGAGTCGCCTGCGGTACCTGGCCCGTTCCCGGGCCTGGCGGGCCGGTAGAGTTCTAAATCTCTCCCGGTCCCGCTCCGCAGAAATATGCCCTAGCGAGAAAGTCATGTATGATGATAAATCTAATCCTACTAATATTATAAACACGAAAGTTTTTAAGTATAGACGGATGTTTGTTACTCTTTCACGCAAAAACTACTGAACGGATTTGCAGCGATAACCGACATACACGCGGGCGGAGCCGCGGGCAACAGCTAGTTAAATTATATGCCTTCTGGCATTTACACACACTTTCTCATGCATTTCAAGATTCAGTAGATCATATGTGACTAACCAAGAAACAATAAAACTCAACTTCCGAGTAAGCTTATAACCAAATAATTTTAATTTTTGTCCATAAAATGTATCCTTTTATTTTGCAATAACAGGAACATAATGTTTCTAATTAAAGTCAGTCTTTAATTAGAAATTATTAAATTGTATAAAAACAATTTATTATGTACAGTAACCACTAAATTAATTAACTGTTATTTACAATTTCAAATAACTCTTATGTTGTATTTTCCTATAACATGAAAGTGTCTCTAAATAGATATCTAGCTATTCATTAGTGGTTAACCATATAAACTATTAATTATTAAACTATAATTAATATCGACATTTCAAAACAGAGGATATGTACGCACGTTTTACATAAATAGGTAACGATACAGAGCAAGAGAAATTTAGGACATTCTTAGGCATCAAAAACTTTTATTTTCTGCATTCCCATGCAGCCCATATCCCAACCCCTTCCCCCTATTTCCCCCCCCAACAATATGGACCATCTGATATTGACATAGGGAAAGTAGTTTTAATTAGCAGGTATACTTAGAGTATACTGACGATACTTACCTGATTTATATCTTTTTGCTGCAGAATATAGCTATCCGAGAAATGTATAGCTTTGCTATTTACTAAAGGATAAATTTGAAATAATAATAATTTCAGTAGCAGGTCTTTTATAACACATTCAGTGAATACCTAAGCTATACCTACATTTTTTTAGCACACAATCATATGTGTTAAAAAAAATAGGTATATATGACTCAAGATAATTAATAAATCGTTTGAAGATCGAAGTGTGTTATTTCATAATAAAAGCCCAAATAATATAACAATTTTAGGTTTACACAAGAAATGCAGATATAATAAGCAGAAAGTCTGTAGATTGATATTCTACAAACCTACACGTTATTATAAAACTAATGACGTCACCTCAAGGCTAACTCTTGTGGTCAAAATTTTAGCCAACAATACAAGAGAATAAAGGCGTAAGCGATTGTAGAAAGAGAATAGACACACACAATCTTGGCTAAGGGTGTTTTACTATGGTGCAAATCGTCAACTAATCTTATTTAATATTGTTAGTCGATTGAAGTTCGTCCTACATTACTATTTATATGAACGGCAAATAACACAATCATATCATTTACGTACGTACCTCGGGCCATCTATGGCTTGAAGAAGAATCCCTCCTGTGTGGGAACCCCAATGTTCCCTTTCTCCGTACCATGATCGCAATCATGTTACCGAGCGAGAAAATACCTACTCCGATGGCCGCCATTAAGTCACGCCTCTGCTCCACCCACGCCGGGCATTCTGCCTTTTTGTGGAGCGCCGTGTCCACGGCCTGGTCATCACAGTGGGAGCGCTCACACGTTGGCTCCTTGCGGATCAGATACAGATGATCTCCAAAGCATTCCTTTCTAGTGATTACCTGTGGCAATCGATATAAGAGGCTCCCATGATGTCTCTCGAGCCAATCTCCATAAAGGACCCGTTCCGAAGTTATGGCACGTTATGGTTAGACCCATTATGTTTCCTTACTTTGCAATTAAGCTGGTGTTTACAGGGTAAGGACGTCATATTTATTTGTTTATTTGTTGACGTACCTACCTGCTTTTGAAATAAAAATAAAAATGAATAAATAAATAAGTATTTGTGTGTACGAGTGTGTATGTTGTGTGTGTTTGTTTTGTGATTTTTTGCATAAATAATTGTTTTCCCTTTGCCTTGGCTTGTAGTCATTATTGGTTTTGTATATTTTGTGATTTTTGTAATGTTCATGTTGTGATCTCCCATAATTGAGGAAGCACAAGACAATTTATTTTTTGTAATGTACTAGCATGTAAAGTGTATTCCTTGTCGGAGGTCCAAAATAAGTAAATAAATAAATAAATAAATATCTACTAGTTTTAAATCATATTACCCTTTTTGTTTGCAATTTATCATAAAAGTAAGCAATAAGGAAATTATTTACATAAGTATAACCATGACTTTTTCAAATACATAAATAATAAAAGTGTTATAATATTTTCTTAACACAAATCCTCTGATTCTTTTTGTTGTATTTGTGTACATCAATTTCAACAGTTCTAGGTTTTGAAGATAGGCTGTAAACAAAAAACAATGACAATAGGCAATAAAATTCATATGTGTAAATACTTAGCAGCGCCATTGTTTAGTTTTGTGGAAGTTTTCTTTTTAGCGTAGTATTTGAACTGCGTTTATGAGATATAAAATCTTAAGTGGTAAATTTATGAAACATCTAAAGCGATTTGAATGCATTTTCACAAGCTAAGCATGGGTACACAATCTAAATGAAATGAGGTAAGGTTGGCCAACATGACGAAATTGTAAGCTTGCGACATGACTGTGGGTAGATAGCTACCACCCGCGGGGCGAGCGCTTCGGTCTAAGAAAATGTTTGAATAAAACCGGCCGGTTCACTAATAAAATTATATGGATACTAGATAACCCACTACTCAGAGGAGCAACTTTAAAGGGTAGTTTTGAGACGCGATCTGATTGATAAAAACATTTCAATTGTTAGTATATTCCTACCTAATCAGAATTGTTTATTTTAAGTTCAAATACATTAAGAAGATTAATAATTCTAACATACTTCTGTCTTTCAGATATAGATGATTCAGCGACCTTGAACCTATCCTTCACAATTACACAACTGATATAATTGCGCCTAAAAACTTAATTGTTGCACTTCAAACTTTATGTGTTCATGAGTAAAGTTTGTTTTTAAAATCAATTGTCACTATTACGGAAATTTACTGACTTATTAGCTAGAGCATATATTTTAAAGTTTATAAAGAATTTAAGGATTTAGCAAATTATACCTACATAGTTAAATATAGATTTAGCGGGCCATTCATTTTATTTGTAGAAAACTTGGAAGGTCTCGGCTTTCTCTGTACTACAAGTGGATAGTTAGACAGTTCTCATGTCACATGTTGAGAAATAAAACAAACAAGGATATCGATTCGAAGGACTTTTCAGTCAGCAGGGCGGTTTGAAGTAGTTTATCTAAGTCATACTAGAAACAGCTCCTCACATCATCATCACATCAATAAATTAAAATTATACCAAAACACAGAAGAGATGATCTTATTCATTATACACAGTTTTTTATTTTTTTGACTACCTTGGTGGCGCCGTGGTATCGTATACGACTGCTGTGCTGGAGGTCTCGGGTTCGATTCCCGGGTCGGATCAAATGGTTGTATGATCTGCAAATATTTGCTTTGGAGTTTGGGTGTTTTCTATACATAATATGTATGTATCTATTTACAAAAAAAAGCATATAATATATGTATTTATATCCATTGTCTAGTACCCATAACACAAGCTCGGCTTAGCTTGGGACTAGATGGCGTTGTGTGTTAGATGTCCGATTTTTTTATTTATCATGGGTGAGCATCAAACTTTGGGTTGGTAGTCAGGATCGCTAAAGACTAGACGAACAAGTTCGTCAAAGTCAAAATTATTATACCCGTGAGTGTTATTTATTATCCAAAGAAACCTTTTCTAGCTGGCCTTCTAAAATTCACACTAGAGTACAGACTACCAATACAAAAAATATTAACATTTATAAAAACAACACAGTTTTACGACCTATTACATCACAAAATACGGAACTGCCAGTATTAGTCATACTCTATATTAAAAAAAAATCTGTAGAATAAAAAATAATTTGGAAAACTGTTCCAAATTTAATTATTTTATCATTGGCATGTTTATTTTCCGGTGAGTGGTAACAGTAACAGTAAAAGTATATTTTCGAGGTCCGCACGCGTTTGAAAGGTCATTGAACTTGTTTCAGTTTGTTAATTTTTATCCTCAGATTTTAATATACTTTTATACTTTAAAATTATGACGTAATTCCATTTGACTGCGTATGAAAAAAAAAGACTGGCCAGAGAAATGAGGAACTACTCGTACAACAATAACAATTATTACTGTTTATTTTTTAAAATTGTGTCGAAGTGAGTACTGGTTAATTTTAAATTAGTACGCCGCGTGTTTAGCGTTTCATCATTTCATTTGTTAATTTCACATTTCACAAGTTTTATTAGGATCCATAACACTGTAGTTGTTAATTAATTTACTTTCGACCAATTTCGTATTTAGAACAAGTGTAGACTTTCATTTATTTACACGACTAAGATAATTCGTACAGAAGAAATAATGATCTGTGTATGATGGGCGTGTGTCTTGAAACCACTCAGGCAACAAACTCGGTCACTGTCGCCTATTGACGCCTGCGGCACTGGGCTATTATAGAGGTACACCATCTGGGAAAAAAAGTAATAAATCTGAATATTTTTCATTAAATAGACTCCCCAGAGATTGTATCCCATTGTGCTACCAACTCTGCTCTACTCTCAGCAGCACAATTCATGCTGCCCTGCACACTACTCAAGACAGGAACAAGTGGCGACAGATGTATTGCAGAATACTTCCAGATAGAGGTCACGATCCTCAGAATTGAAGATAGAGATGCAAGGAAGAGGACGTAGTATTAAGTAACAAAAGAAACTACAATTCGGTCAGATAAAATATGTCAGGTCGACGGTGAATGAAGGCTGCTTTCAATTGGTGGTCTTTAAAATTAATGAGGGAGGCTTATATTCAATATGAACTATACTGACATGATAATGATGATATATTCTGTCTATCGTAGCACTTCTATGTCTCTTTATATGAGTTGAGACCAAGTGCAAGACCGACACTATTACGTGCTCTCCGAGGAATGTATCCTGCGGTTGGGCTCTCTCCAATCGTGTCGAATAGCCTTCCCGTCGGATTATGAGAGTGAGGGAACAGAGAATGCACCTGTGTTCGAGCACACACTTGTGCACTATAAAACTATAATATGTCCTGCGTAGTTGGCTGGTCTCCGTTGAGACTGGCCGCTATGGCCGAAATCGGAGAACATCATCATTAGGTAGTTGAGATTAATACTTTAAGAAAGTGTTAAAGAAATATATTACGCCATTTAATTAGTTACGTAGGCAATTTTGTGCATCTTTTTGAGAAAATAATGGAAAAGGCATAAAAAACATTAAAACTTGTTCCTATGATATGAATCTCCACCTCTTTTGAGTTCCATAAAGGCCTGTATTCACTTTGATTAGTGCAGGTGCGAGTGCAGGTGTGAAGTGAGGTGATCAATGATTGGTAGAAAACACGCGTGGATGGCGAATTCGCAGTCCACACGTACTTTCCACCAATCACCGATCACCCGCACTATGCACCTGCACTCGCACTATACAAAGTGAATACGGGCCTTTAGGTAAATTGTGACTTCATTCAAGAGATAGCACAAAGAATGAGTCATTTCCAGGAAATGTCCTTACTTCATTCATGAGCGAATTTCGCTGTCTTATCTTACAGACATAAATAAACAAGTGAATCAGATGTTTAGCCAAAATGAAGGTAAATTCCACAAATCAGTCATTTTAGCTAACGTTATCAATCATAAGATTGATAACGTTAGCTAAAAATATAACATAACGACTATGAAATAAAAGTCATTTTGTCAAATTCTTGTTTGATATGACTCCTAAACTCAGCATTTAAACAATAACATACGTAAATGTTTCGGACATCAGATACAAAACGCCATCTAGCTTTAGGAAAACAAGATTGACTGATAGAATACTTATATACTTTTCTTTTGTAAAAATATAGACAACACTCAAAATTAGAAACAAACATTTGGTCGGACCCGGGCATCGAACCCGAGAACTCAGCGCAGCAGTCGTATGCGCTACTACATCGCCACCGAAGTACACATAATATAGCAAATAACCATTAAATATTTAACTTGTATTTGCCGCAAACCTCTCCACAACTCGACTTGCATTTATTATTACTCTTTCTCGAATGAGAGGTATGATGACATAGTACAAAACCTTTTTGATAACATAGGCTATTAAATACAAAGACAAATCAATTCAAAGTGTAGGTGAAGACCGAGTCTTTAACAAATTGCAGGTGAATATAGCAATAACGTTTCCTTATAAGGTAACGTTACATTTCACAGTAAGAATAACGGTAGTCAGTTGAGACCAAGGAATGAAAAATATTATAATTAATAGCTGACCCGGCGAACTTCGTACCGCCATATTTACATATCTGTCTCAGCTTCCCACAGGCAGTGTACAGTCGCGGACAAAAAAAAAAGACTTTTCCCGTTATCTTTTATTTTTTTTCTTTCCAGCAAAAAAAGAATGAATGAAATCGGACCATGTGTTATTGAATTACAACTATGTACATATTTTGACTTTCAACCCCTCCCCCCAGGAAACCGTGCTGAATATCGGGATAAAAAGTATCCTATGTCCTACCTCGTAGTATGAACTCAAATCATGCTAAGTTTCATTTGAATCCATTCAGTAGTTTCGGCGTGATGCGCGGCCAAGATACAGACAGACAGACAGACAGACAGACAGACAGACGGACAGACAGACAGACAAAAATGAAAAAAATTACAGTTTTGGCTTCAGTATCGATTATAGAGAGCCCTCCAAAAAAAAATTTCAAAATATCTTTAATGTACAGAATTGGACCTGTTACATTTTTATTATAAGTATAGATAAGTCCTTAAAAATCCTCTACATATACGTATCTTTAGTCTATAAAGAGCATTACTGCCCAGTGCCCGAATATTTGGACGGCCTATGTCTTAGGTAATGTCAATAATAAAGCCTAAATTGTGATGTAATAATATAAATTAATATAAAAGAAAGTCGTGTTAGTTACACTATTTATAACTCAAGAACGGCTTAGAACCAGGAGACGGACATAGGATACTTTTTTTTTAAGGGACTTTATCCTATTAGGGTATGCCAGTCCCATAACGCCTTAGCTTAAACAAGTATCAATTTAAATATTATATGCTAGACTGTACAATTTTATAGCTTATTTTGGTGTCGGTATAGCCGTATAGGTACAGATACTTTTTACATTTTTTTTTTTACTTTGTCCCGTGGCGTTAACCGCGGTTGTTGTTGTACCGCGGGTAACACCGCGGGGCTCAGCTAGTTGGTAAATAAAATCTCTTTGTCATCAAACCTTTACTTTTCCATGGTGACCCATACTATGGCATCTTATTAAGATTATTGTTTGCTTGTTAAACTTTCATACGTCTGTTAAATAAATATATCATAATAAGTTATGCATACACCTCAGAGTTATAGATACAATCTCTCATCAAGTAAACAAAGCCACCATATCTTAATAATACAATCTTAGATTATATAAACATAATTGTACATATTTTTATCACCTAGTGCACAAACAGAATATTTTAATACCAAGTAGTACTTTGCAAGACAGCTATGTATAAACGATTGCAATCTAAAACAATATAGATTGTTACAATATTCACGGCAGTCTGGTAAAGGTAAACTTATTATTAATTGTTGCAAATGTAAGAGATAACTAGGGTTTCATTAGCAGGTTGTTCCATTTGTAAAGCTAAATAAATCTGTCTTACTTGTGTCACCGTGGCTGTTGCATACGGCCAACACACAGGCAACTGTGAAAGAAAAATAATTATAGAAGGAGCTATGTAGCGACTGTAGATAATAGAGTATTATTGACTTTAAAACTGTGATGTTAGATTACAATTTTGTTGGATACTTTTGGCTATTTGCAATTCCCTTATGTTTGGCGACGACACGTTTGTTTTATAACTAAAAATATTTGTAAGCATTTGGTACTTATGACATTTAGGGCGCACCTACGAGAATGTACACTAACATTTCTGACAGTATTTCTTGTAAGTAAGTAATAAAGACAAACAGACTATTCTAACTACGTGCAGATATTAATAAATAGAACATAATATATGGTTCACTTTTGAAATAAACAATGCTATGATACTTTTTAAGGTAGCACTCGCACTCTATTGTCTGCTTAGGTACCAAGTCAGAGAGCGCCTTTTACAGTGTCTGTTATCAATAGCTACCACACTATGGCTATCATTTAGTTGCTGCATTATAATGTCTATTAGTAATCTTAAATAACTGAAGTGCTAAAGGTTGATTACGTACTAAAATTTTCTTAGAAGTACAGTAATACCCCGACTTACGCTACCCCGTTTTACGCTAATTCGGAGATACGCGGTTTTTTCGTTTTGATTGCCGAGCGCATCGGCTCTCTCGCTCCGCCCTCTCAGTGTTCAGTTTGCGACAGAATAATTGCTAGATTCACACAATTAAGAGCTAACAATTGACGAGGTTATAGAAATGCGTAAGCGTGAGCAAGACATTGAACAAATTGATTCGCTAGACCCAGTTGAATCGGTAAATCACATGACAATTGCAAACTTAACAGAAGGACTCAATCCAATTGAAAAGGGATTCTAGAATCAAACTCACTTGTACTTATTCCACTAGTAGTAGTAGTGGAATAAGTACAAGTGAGTTTGATTCTAGAATGTATTGCAACAAGTTCCATCAAGTGACGACAATCGAGAGTATAAATTATATGAAAAGGGATTACAAATTTTAGAAAAAATAGATTCTAATGAAGAACGCGTTTCTACTACAAAACGGGGAATTAAAAAATTACTGGTATGCTACGAGGAAATATTGCGTGAGAAGAAAAAAACCACGCCAGTATATGCTATGGAAAGTGAATTATGCATACAACCGCTTTTCGTGCGGAGAACATTTTTAGCTTATAAATACTATTTGAAAGCAATATCTTGGACTGATAACCCAACTATTGAACTATTGAACGATCTTCACTTAATATCAGATAGTAGATACTGGCGAACTAAGAAGAAACCCTTACTTCTATTTGCTCATACTGATGTTAAGGATACTGAAATAAGCTCATCCTATCCACTTGAAATGTTTTGTCTCGATACTTGGATATCTTCTATAGATTTAGATAATATTATTAATATAAATTTGAATTGTATTAAAAAATCAAAGCGTGATTACGAATCTAATTCATTAAGATTAGACGTAGTGCAAGAATTGAATGTTATGTACAATGGATGGCTACATTTTTATACAGATGGATCTAAAAGTTCTGATGGTATTGGAGCAGCGTATCACGGTCCAAATGGCTCAGCCATGTACAGAATTTGCTCACCTGTTTCAATTATGACGACGGAATTAGTTGCAATTTCAGAAGCGCTAAATTATATAAATGATTCAGGTGGCCAAAGCTTTGTAATTTTTACAGACAGCAAAAGCGCCTTGCAGCACTTGGCTCGATGCGCCTCTGGCTACAGAGGTGTGTCGATAGCCTATGCTATAATTGAAAAAGTACGTGATATCAGTGCGTCAAAAAATCTGAAATTGCAATGGATACCGTCGCATATTAATATTAAGGGCAACGAGGAGGCGGACCGATTAGCTAAATTAGCGATAAAAGAAGGGGATAATATTAATATTAAACCTCATTACATCGAGCTGTTACATAAATTCAAAATTAGTTGTTACAATAAATGGAAAGAATATTTTGATGAACAGTCTAAAATAAAAGGAATTTGGTACAAGACTATTCAGTCCGAGCCTCCTCATATACCGTGGTTCGGTAACTTAGAAATAAGTAGATCGTGTGTTACGATAGCTCATAGATTACGTTCTGGCCACATTCCATCAAAACAATTTGAATTTCTAATGCGTAGAGTTAACTCACCAAATTGTGAGATATGTAACATTGTGGACGATGTTCAACATTTGTTGATGGAATGTGTCAAGAACCAATCTAAAAGAAATGTAATAATGAAGCAGTTAAACCTGAATTGTTTGGATGTCGGAATAATCCAAAGTGTATTGGCTATACCGGCATCAAAAAAAGCTATTAAATTGTACAGTCTAGCATATAATATTTAAGTGGATACTTGTTTAAGCTAAGGCCTTATGGGACTGGCATACCCTAATAGGGTAAAAGTCCCTTAAAAAAATAAAAAGAAAAAAAAAAAAAAAAAAAAAAAAAAAAAAAACTTAACTCGTCAGTAACTAACATTGTTAGAATATAATATTAAGCCTTCGGTTTAGGTTACTTTATTCATAACAGTGTAAATTGTTTTATTATCTTACACTTTATTAAACATTTTTCTTCTAAATTATTGTTTCCTTTAAACTCTGGTCCCGATTAAACATACTTTAAATGTATTTATATGCAACGTTGAACCCTGACTTACGCGAAATCGACTTACGCGAAATCGACTTACGGACCCACCTATCGCATAAGTCCGGGGTATTACTGTATTACATGAATACCTCCTTCTAACAAGCAATTCATAAGCCACACATAATCACCTAATCACGGTATGTGGTTGCCCGTCTACTGAAACCTAAGCGTCAAATAGGCTAAGTTGCGTGGCGCAAAATTATTTGTACTGTCTTTTATTGGGTAATTGAAATATTTACTAGATTAAAAGACTAGTTTTAGTCTGTTTAGTGTGGGCGATCATACAATTAAATTATCATATTTAGTTCTTTATCCAATCGTCATGAAGCTCAAGCAGTCACTCTGTCGGACACAGAAAATAATTATTATAAGAACTATTCTCGAGCAAGAGAAGAAATCTTTAAAGCAAGCAAAACTGATGACAAATACTAGTTCATTAATAATTACTTGAAACGTGGTCTTTAATAGCCTTACCACTTTTATAGCTATTAATACTGTTGTAATTCCTACAGTAAGATAATAGGTCTTTACCTGTGAAATGGTTGGAAGCCCTCCCTCATCCGCCATACTCACCAGACCTTGCAACTACCGACTATTACTTTTTCCAAAATTTAGACAACTTTTTAGTGGGTAAAAAATTCAATTCCCGAGAGGCAGTACAAAATGCCTTTGAAGAGTTTATTGCCTCCCGTCCAGCTGATTTTTACAAGAAGGGCATCAATAAACTGTCAATGCGTTGGCAAAGATGCGTCGATTGCATGGGTGATTACTTCGAATAACAGAAATTAAAAAGTTTGAAAAAATAAGTACTTTCACTTATTGCATACAAAACGGCAATTTCATAGGTATTTTCATTCCTATTATTTGTATAATTACATTGAATTGATTTTTATCGAAACACTAGTTTCTTCCCACGGTTCTACCTTAGTTTACGATCTTTTAGAGATAGCAGCGTTTATTTTGAAATATGTAGAACTACAAATAAACAACAAGAGTTTAAAAACTATGACCCGGCTACGTAAGAACTTTTGATAAAATTTATATAGACTACTGAATCCTGCGGTGTTACCCGCGCTTATTGTCGTACCGCGGGTAACGTCGCGTGGCGAAGCTAGTCTAAAAAAAGTAGCCTAAGTTACTTCTTATATCACCAGAGACCTATCTGTGAAAGTCCCGTCAAAATCGGTCAAGCCCTTCCAGAGATTAGCCGGAACAAACAGATAGACAGACAGACCGATAGACAGACAAAAATTGTAAAAAATGTTATTTTGGTATATGTACCGTGTAAACATACATATATACTAAAAAGCGGTTATTTTTATATTACAAACAGACATTCCAATTTTATTTATTTGTATGTATGTATGGATGTCAGCCGGGCAATCATTTATTAAAATCGATTTAGTAGTTTAGACATTATGGTGGTACATACAAACGTATACAGATTGCCGAAACTATTTTCCTTCCTTTTGGCTTTGCCGTAGTCGGGTAAAAGGAGCTTGTCTTGTAATAAATGCACAAAATATAATGTAACATCTTATCTTCATCAAATATTACACACTTCCCTGACTCTCCATTGGACATTTCCATAACTTTTCCCTTTCCACTAACACAGATTGCAGTAAAGAGATAAGTATAGGTATAGGTCGTTTTACTTATTAAAATCGTCTGTCAATTGTATATATGTACCAGTTGTTGCTCGCGGCTCCGCCCGCGTATATGTCGTTTATCGCGGCAAATAGTAGCCTATGTGTTATTTGGATATGTGGATTATATATAATATATTACTGTAAAGTTTCATCCAAATCCGTTCAGTAGTTTTTGCGTGCAAGAGTAACAAACATCCATCCATCTATAATTAAAAACTTTGGCGTTTATAATATTAGTAAGATAGAAGCGTTCAGTCGAAAAACAGATCCTTCGCCTTTATAGTCTAAATTAAAAGTATAGCTTGAAGCAGAAGTCACCGCCTCAGAGTGGAAGGCATACGCTCTCGCACTCATCGATTCGGTTCTTCTTTCCTGTGCCGATCGGTTAAAACCTGGAACTCACTACCAGCGCACGTGTTTCCGTCCAACTATGATCCCGGGTCCTTTAAGCGGGGCGTGAAAAAGCATCTCACTAGGCCGTGCTGGTCGCCATGCTGCACTGTCCTTGTTCACATTGAGGATGGTGACCACCACTCTTGGATTCTGCTTGTGCTTTCCATCAGGCAGGGCAGAGTCATTTTGGCAGCAAAAATATTAAAAAAAAAGAGTTTCTTTGCCAGTATTCTTCTCATGAGCTCTACGCATTTTGGAAACTGGAAGTTATGGATCGACACAGGCAGGCAGTAGATTTTGGTGTTTTCGCCTAACTTACCTCGACAATACAGCACATGCTGTGGCCTCTGTTTGTGTCGATCTATGATTTTTAACTATAGCTTCAATTTGACGTTCATAAGTGTCACTTGGTGTCTTAGATGAATAAATGATTTTGATTTGATTTGATTTGATTTGAAATATTGACATAAATTTTGATATTATTTTTGTTAAAAATTTTGGAAACAAAAAGTTAACTTGCAATGAAATAAAACGCAATTCTTAATGCCCTAAAACAAGTCGTATCTAAATAATGATTAGAATGACCTTTGTTTGTCAGAACTTTGCTAGGGTTGACATTCATTGATAATGAGCAAGCTCTTTTAATCACCTGAGTTTTATAACTACTTAATAAACGTAATGCCAATTAGTCCATTTGACATAAAACCTTTACTTATACTCATACACACATTCAAAACCAATATTTTTAAATGACTAGCAATATTTGTCTTTCGAAAAATGAAAGTTTGACTTTTTTCGGCATGTCTACAATAATTTGAATGCACTACTAAAAAGTTTAAAAAAAAATATTGGATTTTATTACTGTTTTGTGTCATATAATATATTAGTAATCAAAAGTGCAAGTGACTACTATTAAACTTGGAGTTAGTATTGGAATCTTGTTTGAAAAATGCTATCATTTATCTAGTTCATGATTATGATTTTGCTATTACTTGAAAGCTAAGTATGTTACTCCCAGTAAAAGAACAGAAAGCATACCAATAAAAAATATAGCATTGGTAGGAACGACAACTTTAACAAAATTCATCATATTATTATTGGCAATCCCGTAATTCACCCGGAAACTTCAAATTTTGAATGGTGGCAACCCTAAATATTAATGTATGTATCTAACGCGACAGAAAGTATATATCAGTGTTTTTTACTCAACGAATTGAGTCATATCCTGTGAGTGCGACGAAGTTTTAAAAGAGTTCGTGTCACCTTTAGTAAATGTCCTCTTATTACTAACAATAGATTACGTGAGACTCAATAACGTATGTACTTGCGTTCATATATACAGTAGCGGAATGTCCTAGTCAGTATTTATAGTGATCATTTGATCAACTTTGTATTTTGAATCAGCATCAAGCCTTATTGCATGATATCTTTACATAGTATAAGCGTAGTTGCTTACGCTATCTGTTCGCTTAGATCTTTTAAACTTATTAATGCTGTTTTCATCAATAGGACGAGTGAGTCAAGAGAAAGGTTTATATGTGCAATACATGCATATTATACTAGAAGAAAACCGAGAATTTAAAATACTTCCATGCAAAGCCGGGCCGAGTCGCTAGTGCAATCTATACTTATATTATAATACTAGCTGTTGCCCGCGGCTCCGCCCGCGTGTATGTCGGTTATCGCGGCAAACAGTAACCTATGTGTTAATCTGATGTATCTTCTATACTTATAAAATAACATGTCCTGACTGACTGAGTGACTGATTCATCATCGCCGAGCGGAAACTATTAAACTTGGGAATATAAAATTTGGTGAGTATGATCGTATCATTAAGTAGATACCCATTAAGGAAGGAATTTTGGAATTTCTACCCCCAAGGGGGTGAAATAGGGGTTGAAAGTTTGTATGGAAGTCCGTCATTTTTTAAGTTAGAAACATGAAACTTTATTTTTGGGCTACTGATTAAAAATGAGTAAACACGTATTTAAGCGTTTCTGATAGATAGAGCGGATATTCTACTCCTTAAGGGTAAAATAGGGGTTGACGTTTTGTATGTAGGTTAGTCTGGAAGTCCGTCATTTTTGAAGTTAAAAACATGAAAGTTTATTTTAGGGCTATTTAAGAAATATGAAACTTTATTTTTGGATTACTTATAAAAATTTGTAGATATGTATTTCAACGTTTCCTAATATTCTACCCCTAAGGGGGTGAAATAGGGGTTGAACTTTGTTTGGAACTTCGTCATTTTTAAATTAGAAACATGAAACTTTTCTTTTGTTTTGGGCTACTGATTAAAAATGAATAGATACGTATTTAGGCCTTTCTCAATATTCTACGCTGAAGGGATGAAATAGGCGTTGACATTTCGTAAGCGGGTTAGTCTAGAAGTCCGTCAGTTTTGAAGTTAGAAACATGAAAATTTATTTTAGGGCTATTGATAAAAAAATAGGAGATACGTATTTAAGCGTTTCCCAATATTCTACCCGTAAGAGGGTAAAATAGGGGTTGAAAGTTTGTATGGAAGTCCGTCTTTTTTAAGTTAGAAACATGAAAAATTATCTTTGGGCTAATAGTTAAAAACGCGTAGATACTAAGTGTCTCTGGATATTATATCTACCTCTTTTTTTGTGCGGAAATTCCCTCGGATATCACCAACTGGTGGTTATGTCGGACTCGAACCGACTAAAAACCGCACACCGTCTTGGGTTCTAGAAACCAGGGAACCAGAGCGCCCTCAAAAGGAAATCCCATAAATGATATTTCTACCCCTAAGGGGTGAATTAGGTGTTGAAATGTCGTAAGTAGATTAGTTTGGAAGTCAGTCATTTTTAATTTAGTAGCCTGAAACTTTGTCCTTAGGCTTTTAAGTACAAATAAATTAATACCTATATCACCATTTATGGGAATTCTATTTCTAAAGGGGTAAAAATAAGGGTCGAACGTTAGTATGAAATCCTTTTTAATGGGCTATTGATTAAAAATAAATAAATAGGTACGTTTAAAAACATGAATAAATTATTCATACATACTTACACAGTTTTAATTAAATATATTGTAAATAATCAACTTCCACGCGAGCAAAGCTGCGGGCAACAGCTAGTAAGCTATATTACTGTAAAGTTTCATCCAATTCCGTCCAGTGCTTTTTGCGTGATGAAGTAACAAACATACACCCTCACAAACATTCGCTTTTATAAATTAGTGTTATGTGATAAAATCGAATACGAAAAACAATGTTAAATTTATCACTACAGTTAAATGAAAAATTAGACATAACGAATGAAGCTTATTTTCAAAGCGTAAATAAAACTAAATTAATTAAGTATCTACAACTAATTCAACGAAAAAAATAGAAGGTATCTACAACTTACTAAAAGAAATTAAAACACCAACAAATAAGGCTAAGTAATTAAATATTTGCAACGAAAAACATCTGCTTACCTGTGCATATACCAATAACCTAACAAAATCCTATAAAAAAGTAAATTATAGGTACCTAGGTACCTATGCTATAACCTTACAAAATTCAAAAAATACCGAGAAAACCAATTAGTATCTACAAAAGACTATTTGCTAATTATTTAGGTACAACAAAAATCGCCTGCTTATACCTATGCTATCTATGCTAACCTGACAAAATCCTAAAAAAAAACTTCGTCTAAAAAAACTGACTTCAAAAACTAAAAAGTATCAGTTAACTTAATTTGCATGTGCTACCTAGGTTTGAAGTCAGTGCCAAGCCAAATGTAATAATAGGTATCACACTCGCTACATTTCGAGACGAACGTCAACGACATCACCGACGCTTCAGTTGTTTTGTTCTACGCGAAGAGCAGCTATCCCGCTCAAGGTCACGCGCGGCGAGTGCGGTACCTACTATTACATTTTGACTTGGCACCGACTTCAAACCTATGAATAGGCAGCACATACAAATTAAGTTATTTGATACTTTTTAGTTTTTTCGGTTCGGTTTTTTTAAACGAAGTTTTTTTTATTTTTCACTTTTTAGTCTTTCTCAAGTCTCTCCTCATCATTTCACCTAAATAACTTGAAAGAATACGACTAAAGGTAACATACATACTGTATAAAATCGAAAGGACTTCAGGTATTTTTTTGTAATAAAATCTCAAATGGACTATCTTCTATAGGTTACTATAATTCAAGTGATTTGAGGTAAACTGACTATCTGAGGTTAACTCTGATATCGTTAAGACCCGTTTTATAAACATTGAATTTCTTTAATGTACAGAACTGAACTGTTACATTTTTATTATACGTTAAAAAGAGTAATCATATTACGTACCTATTGTAAAGTTAGTTACTTGATTCCATAAGATGTCGCTGTTTTAAGCAAAAAATTTTTTCAAGAAAATTTAAAACAACCCTTTCTATGGAAAGAGAGAACTTAAAACAAATACCTACCTATCAAATACTAACTATATACCACATTAATCACAATGCTTGTGCATAAAACGTTCCCACGATTATTTTGAATATTTAAGTCATGCGGGCACAACCAAACACACAGATTCGACGTCTACAGAGAGATATAGATATTCTTTTTCCTATGGATAGAGAGGTTGCGATAAATCAAATACTTAATGCTACACCGAATTATACGTAATACGTTCTACGATTATTCCACGATATATCAATGAAAGTGTTATTAATTACGCATGGCTGGCAATAGATGTCGCTACATGTTGTTTTGCGTAATGATAAATTCTTTATAATTTTTTTTTCCAATAGATAGAGAGATTGCGATAAATTAAATACTTTATGCTACAATCTTCAGAGTATCTCCTTTCTAACAAAAAAAGAATTATTGCAATCGGACTACTCGTTAATGAATTACAATTAATTACACATTTTGACTTTCATCTCCCCTCCCAAGGAAACCGTCCGGAATTTCGGAATAAAAAGTATCCTATGTCCTACCTCGGAGTATGAAAGCAAATCATGCCAAGTTTCATTTGAATCCATTCAGTAGTTTCGGCGTGATGCGCGGCCAAGATACAGACAGACAGACAGACAGACAGACAAAAATGAAAAAAAAAATAGTTTTCGTTTCAGTATCGATAACAGAGTGCCCTCCAAAAAATTTTTCAAAATATCTTCAATGTACAGAATTTGACCCGTTACATTTTTATTATAAGTATAGATAAATTTTTTTTCCAATAGATAGAGAGATTGCGATAAATTAAATACTTTATGCTACAATCTTCAGAGTATCTCCTTTCTAACAAAAAAAGAATTATTGCAATCGGACTACTCGTTAATGAATTACAATTAATTACACATTTTGACTTTCATCTCCCCTCCCAAGGAAACCGTCCGGAATTTCGGAATAAAAAGTATCCTATGTCCTACCTCGGAGTATGAACTCAAATCATGCCAAGTTTCATTTGAATCCATTCAGTAGTTTCGGCGTGATGCGCGGCCAAGATACAGACAGACAGACAGACAAAAATGAAAAAAAAAATAGTTTTCGTTTCAGTATCGATAACAGAGTGCCCTCCAAAAAAATTTTCAAAATATCTTCAATGTACAGAATTTGACCTGTTACATTTTTATTATAAGTATATAGATTATAAAGCTGAAGAGTTTGTTTGAACGCGCTAATCCCAGGAACCGCTGGTCCAATTTGAAAAATTATTTCAGTTTTAGATAGCCCATTTATCGAGGAAGGCTATAAGCTGTATATTATCACGCTAAAACCAATAGGAGCGGTGCACTAATGAAGAATGTTAAACGTGTTAAAACGAAGGAAAATTATTACGCTACGGGCAATAGGAGACGTAAACGAGGTTGCGTGGGTCAGCTAGTACATAATAAACAGTGTTGGAACTAATATGAGAGGCAGGACAAAGTTGTAGGTACTATAGTCCTTAAAACTCATTTAGTACTTACTAGGTATATTTTAGATGTGAATGTTTATTTATTATGCATTGCACTTCATTTAGAAATCAATATTGGTGATATAAAATAAAATCGCTTGTTCAAAGGTGCTCGTTTTTATTTTCAGGACTGTAATTATTTATTTAGTTTTAAAAGCAAGGAACAGGACAATTTTTGTGTCATTTGTTATATGTATATTTTGCTCAAGGCAGTAATGAAGACGATTCTTCCTTTAATAAAAAATAAGCTAAAACTTAAAGTATGATCAGAAAAATGTTTTAAAGTGATGATAGTGACAAAGTAATGCTTTGCGTAGATTCAAGGGATTTTAAAATATAATGTCGTTTATCTAAAATACAATTACGTAATAGAATTTTGCAATACTCAAAAAACCCCCAATAACAAACAAGATTAAACTGCTATGAAATTTAATGAAATGTTGCGTCATGTAGAAAGGGCCTTATCCTTGCGCTTTTTTTTTCACTTGATCACTTATTTGCAATCAAAGCCATAATTACTTTCCTCTATTGGTTCAATATAGCTGTACTATAAGGATATAAATGTTGAAATGTAGATTTTTATTTGTCCATTAAAAATATAGTCAAAATTCTTTTCACCTGTGCCGCTGAACAAGTTTAAATTGAGAGATTCAATCTCATTTTCCTGATAATTATCTAATAAAGTGAGTTAAAGCGCAAATATAAGAACTCCTGTCAACGCGTCATTGTATTTGAATGGAAAGAAGTTTTTATTTATTTTGTCAACGTGGGAGAGCCACGCTTCGGCATCACTTCGGCATGCATGGGCCGGCTCGACCGGAGTGATACCACGGCCTCACAGAAAACCGGTGTGAAACAGCGCTTGCGCTGTGTTTCACCGAGTGAGTGAGGATACCTGAGGCCCATTCTCCAACCCCTCCCCATATCCCCTTCTCCTTCCCCATCCCCCAAAGGCCGGCAACGCACTTGTGACTCCTCTGGTGTTGCGAGTGTCTTTGGGCGGCGGTAATAGCTTACCATCAGGCGATACGTCTGCTCGTTTGCCCGCTATTCTATTAAAAAAAACATCTCTTTTTTTTTTTATGTTTGGCCCGCCAAAATGACTCTACTCTGCCTGATGGAAAGCATAAGCAGAATCCAAGAGTGGTGGTCACCATGCTCACTGCGAATGCAGACAATGCAGCATGGTGACCCACACCATGGCGGCCTAGTGATGCTACTGCATCTTTTAGTCTAGTCAACAAGTATGGAACTTGTTGACTAGACTAATTGGGCCTCCGGTCTCGCACTCACCAACGAAACACGACAGCACGAACGTTGTCATTTTACGTTGATTTTCTGTGCGAGGGTAGTACCGCCCCGGTCGAGCCGGCCCGTTCGTGCTGAAATCAGCGTGGCTCTACTACTACTCTCTAGGAAATATTAGACTTTTTGCGTGTGTGCTTCAATACTGGAATTTCGCCCAGCATACGCTGGAGGACTGCCCGCGTACGCCTGGTATTATATCCCAAAGCAGCAGGAGATCCGAAAAGATTCTCCACCCCTTCAGCGAAGAAAAAGGTACAGCATCCACTTTGAAGGTATTATTGTATTGGAAGGCAGAGAATTCTTAAAGAGGTACCTCCTTTTCCTAATTGGTACTTCTTTTTTTAAGTTGAACAAATGCAAAAAGCCAATGATTTAATTAATGCATTTAAACTGGTTCATTGGAAGGAAATAACTCATATGTAGATAGGTCTATATGTTGATGTGTCAAGATACGAAAACTCTGTACAGTGGCCGATCAGGTTATACAGGATAAATAAAATTCAAGAACCAGGTGATTTCTAGTCGAAATAAAAGTTACCAAGGTCACCCTGGTAATTTTCCTCTTTTATTTACGTCGCATTTATCGTATGTCAACTTTTTTATTTTTAGGATTTTACCTTGATAGACAACTAGCACCAAAAAATATAGACGTGCGAACGCTAATGTTTGGACATTCTCTTACGTAATTTATTTGCTTTCTTAGTTTTTTTGTGTTACTAACATTGACTCGAAATTATTTGAGAGTGTTGAAATGTTATTGCTTTTCTATAAAACTTTAAAGAAAACGGTGTTTCTGATAACTTATATTAATAGGTATAATGTAGCAAAATTAAATATTTAATGTAAAAAAATAACATATAGGGACAAGAATTTGGAACAGCGATGGGTCGGCTATCATAAAAGAATGAGGAAAGAGCGAATGTCTAAAAGAGTTTTTTTTTTATTGATAAAACTTATTTCAAGTTTCGCATTTATACGTATTCAAGCAATTTTTTTATGGAATAGGGGCAAACGAGCAGACGTATTGCCTGATAGTAAGCGATTACCGCCGCCCATGGACACCCGCAACACCAGAGGCGTCACAAGTGCGTTGCCGGCTTCGGGGCGCTGTTTTACGCGCCGGTCGAGTCGGCCTATTCATGCCGAAGCGTGGCTCTCCCACGTAACATTTCTTAAATATTAAAATAAACTAGTTGTCGACCATTGTTGGGAACTCGACCACATTTTAATTTTTTAGCTCTCTGTACTTCTTCTCCTTAATTATAAACTTTAACTGTATTGAATTTCGGCTTAATTTTCGTAAAGTAGGGGTACAAATTTTTTGCTTCGCGTATTAATAGAGATAATTACACTAGATTTAAAAAAGTTTACCTGTGAGTGTATGACTAAATACTACATGGTTCGTTGGTTCAAAAGTGGAAGGTATAAAAATTGCAATGAGACGCATGCATAAAAATTAATTATATCAATAATATTCATTATGGTTAACAAATGATGAATATCCGGCAATCAAATGACTAAGTGACTCATTATTTTACATACAGTCGTTATAGATTTTAGAAGGTAAACCTGTCATCGTCACGGCTACATTAAAAAGTATATGATATATTCTTGTAAGTATGTTTTTAACTCGGTCACTGTCGAAAGAGAGTGGCCAATTTTCGCTTTGGATTAAGATAACCTTCTCCGATTCCGTCCGAGTTGGATGATTATAACACGATATAAATGTGTATTTCAGATACTCTTAAAAGTCTCATTCGTTTTTTTATTTTTACTAGTGGTTGCCCGCGGCTCCGCCCGCGTAAATGTCGGTTATCGCGGCAAATACTAGCCTATATGTTATTCTGATGTATAAGCTATATTACTGTAAAGTTTCATCCAAATCCGTTTAGTAGTTTTTGCGTGAAAGAGTAACAAACATCCATCCATCCATACTTACAAACTTTCACGTTTATAATAATTAGTATAGATATAGATTAGTTTTTTTTTTAAAAAGACAACTCACACATTAGGAATAAATCCTTTGTCAATCTAAAACATAACATGTCAGATAAGAAATGACTGTTTTAAGTTGAAATGGGAGTATGATTTGATAGCTTAGGTATAACAAAGACTTTAAAATGATTAGGTATATTGTGCTAAATACATAATCATCATCATTTAATATATTTTAAACAGATATAAAGCGAATAAAAAAATTCTCACCTTTCATTAGTATCTATTAGTATCCCTATATAATTCGTATTAAAGCTTTACTATATTTTGTCGGTCACCAGACGATTACATATATTTTAATGAGATAGAGGGCAAACGAGCAGACGTATCAGTAAGCGATTACCGCCGCCCATAGACACCCACAACACCAGAGGCATCACAAGTGCGTTGCCGTCCTTTAGAGAAGGAGTACGCTCTTTTCTTGAAGGTTTGAAGATCGTATTGGTCCGGGAATACCGCAGGCGACATTCCACAGTTTTGCTGTGCGAGGCAGAAAGTATCTCGCGTTTTACTTATTTATAACACAGTAAAGCTGTCACATGTTATGGTTTTAATTTGGAGTCGAAGTTTGTGATCTTTTCATACTGCTGATTTAAAAAAATAGTTTCAAAAGCAATACACGATAAAGATGAAGAAACATAAATACTGCACAACATGTCGCAACTACAACCTTTCTTTCGACTGTCGAGTGTCGAAGAAAGGTTGTGTGTCGAAAGAAAGTGAGAAGAAAGCTTTAAGTTTTGAAATCAAAATGATTATATTCCTGACAACATAACATGGTTCATGTAATATAGTGATAACAAGTAGTTTAATACCAATACAAATAAGGCTGTCATATTCCTTACAGTACTTGTTCATATAACATTAAGATATGATGTAAGAGATTATTGCATACAAAACCAAATTAACCATTAGTCAGACCAACAAAAAACTGTCTTACTAGATATTATTACGATAAAATTCTTTCATATTTTTTATACTGTGAGCCAATAAGTGATGACCTCACCCTTCGTCTCAATTGTATTTTCACGCTCTATGTATGTTGTAGTTCATAGCTAAATTTGTTATTTATGGTTTAATTTGGTTTCTGCTTTTATACGCTTTTTTTAGGAGGTAGACGAGCAAAAGGACGAGCTAAACGTGGGATAGCCACGCTTCGGCATGCATGGGCCGGTTAAACCAGAGTGATACCACGGCCTCACAGAAAACCGGTGTGAAACAGCACTCGCGCTGTGTTTCACCGAGTGAGTGAGGAAACCCGAGGCCCATACCTCTCCTCTCATCCCCATCCCCATTCTCCAAAGGCCGGCAACGCACTTGTGACGCCTAGGTGTTGCGGGTGTCCATGGGCGACGGTAATCGCTTACCATCAGGTGATACGTCTACTCGTTTGCCCCCTATTCCATAAAAAAGGGGTGCTTGATGGTAAGTGAGTAACTCAAGAATCATAAGTTTGTTGCCACCCCCTGTGTCCTTCCCCTCAAAATGAGGGAGAGGGTGGAAGCTCCGGTAATATCACTATCACAATTTCATTAAATACACAAATACAATAGAAATTTAAAATATGAGTAAGTTTAGTTTTCGGCCGCAATTGAGAGTAAGACCGAAAATACGGTTTCGGTTGTAAAATCAATTTCGGTCGGGCACTAATTAAAGGCAACAAAAAACTTGCGTCTATTGTATCACTCAAACACGGTCGAACTGGTCCAACTGTGTCGAAGCTTGGATATATTCTTTCTATTCTGTCCGGTTTATATCCCCGTCCAGGCCTATGGACATACAGCTATACCGTCTCTTCTTTAAGTCACTTTTGTCTCAGTCCCTTTTCCCAATTAGAGATTTGTCGTATTCTTTACGATTGCTCACTCGTCCTTTATAAAGTTGTAGCTACACCTGGGATTAAAACAAAATACTAGTGAAGAAACGGAGACATTTTACGAAAATACTTATTTTATTATTTCACCACCACTATATCTATATCTCTACACTTAGAGATTAAAACCGTGACTGTCTGCCATGTTTATCCGATATTTAAATATTGCAATCATTTACGGTTGATTATTTCCTGCGATTTAATTATTGGTAACCATACATCATGCGTTCATTTACATACACATTCATACAACAATAAAGTGCAAATAACTGTCATGTTTAATTCATAATTGCATATTGGATCAAGTGCATTAGCACAAACTCTTTGAAAAAAACATTTGGTAACATGAACTATTTACTGAGGTGATCGTTATCAAAATTTTATCACAAAGTGTTGCGTTCCTTTTCTTATTAAAGAAACTGCAAAACAAAAATAATACCACTAGACAAGTAACACAAAGACCGTACAACATGACGTAACTACAACCTTTCTTGTCAATAAAGAGAAAAAAATGTAAAAGTATTATACTATTCTATAATAATAAATAAATAAATATTTCGGACATCTAACACACAACGCCATCTAGTCCCAAGCTAAGCAGAGCTTGTGTTATGTGTACTAGACAACTTATACAAATACATATACTTTTTTTGTAAATACATACAAATTATACATCGAAAACACCCAAACTCCGAAACAAATATTTGTACATCATACAAACATTTGGTCCGACCCGGGAATCGAACCCGAGACCTCATGATCAGCAGTCGCACACGCCAACCGCGAGACCAACGAGGCAGTCAAATTCTATAAGTTAAACTAGAAAATTTTACTATTAATGCGAAGCCTCTCGCAGCTAATTTCAGTTTGGTTAGATTACACGTATATTCAAATTCTTTAGATCAACAGCCTTTAATAGATAGAGACTGCACGTTTGGCCTAGTGGTTTAACGATCACCACGCCGTTTCCTACTTCGCCAAGTGTCGTGGGTTCAAATCCCACAAAATTTCAAATTCAACACTTTGTGTGATTCGAACCACAAATTGTTGTTCTGAGTCTGGGTGTTCTTTGTGTCCGTTTCATGTATGTTTGTAAAGTCCCCCGCGACACAGGATTTATTCCTAGTGCGGGAGTTGTCTTATAAAAAAAGAAAAAGATCACAAGAACATAGGCCTCTCCTTCCAAAGGAGACTCTGGGCTACCATACCGCACTGGCCAGACGGGTTGGTATAGGGGCTTGTTTCAAATTCTTCTTCTCTTTGCAGTGATGTTGTCCTGTTTAGTTTGTACCCTTAGTCGCCTCTTACGACACCCATGGGATGAATAGGGGTGGTGACACTTCGTATTGACAATCCATCAGCACACCAATAACTTAGGACTTGGCCTGATGCGATTCACATCAACATCAACGACCCATAATGTTCCACTGCTGGTCTCGGGTCTCTTCTCAGAAGATAGTCCCCAAGCTGGCCGAGTGCGGGTTGGGGACTGGCAAGACAACGTTGTAGCTACGTAATCTTGCCGTTGGATGTTTTTAACAAGGGCCTCCAACTAGGCTTCACGACTGTTATCTTGTGATAACAACCGGGACCGACTGCTTAACGTGACCTCCGAATCACGGAGTGATGCCGCGATTAATTTAAAGTTATTATTTGGTAGATGTTCAGTAGTTAAGTAGGTATATATTTATTAAATTTGTTATTTTGTAGATGAAACTAAAGCCTTTAGAAGCTATATAGTTTTTGATGCCACGATTGTATAAGAATAGTAGGTATGAACCAAATGTAAATATTTTCGTAAATAAAGTAATTAGTTTCCGGTTTAACAAATAAAAAACAACTTTAAAGTGACCACATTTTCATTTTATAATCTGTAATAAAGGAGATTAAAAAATTGGTAAAACAAACTTATCCGAAAAGACTAGGTACCTACATGCCATACGTGTGTAATTTTTAATAACTGTTTAATAAATTAATTAATGTTTCAGTATAGGTAGCAGGTAGTCTGCTTGAATTCGGTGCAAAGCCTGAAACGCAAAAATAATATGAACCAAGGAATATAAACAAGGTAATTAAGAACCATATATAGAACATGAAATAAATGAATTTATTGTTAATTAGTGAAGTCCAGAAAATCGTTGAGTTTTTTGAATGTATACCAGTAGTCTGTAAATAAAATAGACTATTACAATATTTCTCATAACTGATATAAAATACGTTTAATATTCAGACATCAAAATCAGTTAATGGAAAAAAAACACCATAGTTTCACTGTTGTTGAATAAAGAAAATATATAGATAGATACATTGACTACAATTTTATTTCCAAAATTTTATTCATGAAATCATAAAACTTTGACATATCATACACATATCATATTTTAAGATTGATATGATGAACTGACAATCTGATTGACCATCTTGTCATTTATTTATTTAATTTTAATCACAAATATTTTACAAGTTAAGGCCAAAGGTATTCCTATATTTATTGGACTACCTCTGTGGCGCAGTGGTAGCGTATGCGACTGCTGTGCTTGAGGTCTCGGGTTCGATTTCCGGGTCGTATCAAATGTTTGTATGATCTGCAAATATTTGTTTCGGAGTTTTGGTGTTTTCTATGTTTAAAATGTATGTATTTACAAAAAAATAATATAGGTATTTATATCAGTTGTCTAGTACCCATAACACAAGCTCTGCTTAGCTTGGGACTAGATGGCGTTGTGTGTTAAATGTCCTAAATATTTATTTATTTATTATTATTATTTATTCCCTATCAGTTAACAAATTGGGCGTAGTAGAGGAAGTAGGTACTTCTTAAATGAAGAAAAATATAGTAAAAATTCCTTCACGGGCAAACTACTGAGATAAATACATTTAAAGAATTACTATACATTGTCGCCATTTGAAGTGAGTGCGTAGTAAGCGTACTCTTTTCTTGAAGATTTTAATGACAGGACAGGGCATTCATCGATTGTCGATACCCAGACGTCCGAAAGTCGCCAAATAAATTCGAAACTAGCTGACCCGGCAACTACGTATCGCCATATTTTTCTTTCGTAAATATTTTCTAAATTTCTGAAAAACTTGCTTTAGTAATAATGCTCGTCTCAGCTTCCCACAGGTAGTGTAAAAAAAGCTTGTCCGGTTATTTTTTAATTTTCTTCTATACAAACCTTGTCCTAACAATAGCGAACACATAAAAAAAAGAACTATCCAATTTAGTGCATTCGATCGGAGGTTATGCGCGTATGCATTTCGGCGATTCATTTTTATTTATACACTTGTTTGCAACCTGAAGTAGTTTTCTTTTAGGCATTAATTTACTTGGGCGCCAGGATACGGTAAAGTTGCTAAAAATTTTAAATAATAATCAGCGTGCCGTTATTATAACAATTTGCGGTTATTCTTATTACAACATGTCCTAAGTTCTGCATCCTAATTTATTATTAATGTATCCTAATGACTGTATAATAATATACCTACCTGTATTTTGTTACAAAAGGTTTGACATTGAATTTTTACCGCACGTTATTAGCAGTATTGTATTATTGCTTAGCGTCTTTTTAATTTAGTTTTGTTCTGTAGCGAGATCTCGCCTGAGCCCCAATCTCGCGAGATTGCATTCCCTACTAGTGATGCTTCTGCATCTTTTAGTCTAGTCAACAAGTATGGAACTTGTTGACTAGACTATTTGGGCCTCCGGTCTCGCACTCACCAACGAAACACGACAGCACGAACGCTGTCATTTTACGTTGATTTTCTGTGCGAGGGTAGTACCGCCCCGGTCGAGCCGGCCCGTTCGTGTTGAAATCAGCGTGGCTCTACTACCTACAAACTCATCATCAACAACACAAATCTCGGGAGAGGGTTAAGGCCATACGTCCCCACGCTGGCTGAGTGCGGGTTGGGGACTGGCAAGACAACGTTGTGGGTTGTGGCTACGTAATCTTGCCATTGGATGTTTTTAAGCCTCCCAAAGGCCTCCAACTAGGCTTCACGACTGTTATCCTATGATAACAACCGGGACCGACTGTTTAACGTGACCTCCGAATCACGGAGACGGTCATGGTAACATGCCACTAGCGGTCACCCATCCAGGTACTGACAGCGCCGTCGTTGCTTACCCTCGGTGATTGTTTCTCATCACCGAGTGCAACTGGGCTATGAGCGGCTCATGGATAGAATCATCAATAGAATTAATAGACGTTGTTTAATATTCAAACATAATGCAAAACACGATATAATATGCATTTGTCTATTAGGAGAACACGGATACACACAGCATGCTAGTATGTGGGCCCGACTAAATTAAATCGCATAACCTTTAATAGTTTTTGCATTGTCCATCGTCTTGTGTACAATATATTCATCATTCGTCTTAAGATATTCATTAGACATTGATTTACGTTCCTTTGTAAATGTAAATACATCTTTTTTACATCATTGGTATTCAGATTTTTCAAATCGAAATTTAATGTCATAATCGGTAGACGATGGTCAATGTGGCAGAAAGGTTCTTGAGTGGCAACCACGTGACGGCAAACGCAGCGTAACCCGCAAGGTGGACGGACGATCGCAGGGACTCGTTGGGTGCGGGCCGCTACCGACCGGTCGAAATGGAAATCAATGGGCTCCCTACGTTCAGCAGTTGACTTCTTACGGCTGATATGACGAATCGGTAGACATCGTAAATATTGTAGTAATTTAATATAACCTTTAGATTAAATAGGTTTAAAAGATCTCAAAATATGTTGAGTCTGTATTAGAACTAGAGGAGTAATCACATCACGCATCACATGAACTGCCTTTAAAAGTCTTCTCCTGACATAGGCTTCTCCTTAGAAATAAGGTTCTACCCTGCTATAGCACACTGGCGAGACGGGTTAGTATAAGGCTTGTTTCAAATTTTCTTTTTTTTCACAGTGCTGTTGTCGAGTGTAGTTTGTTCCTGTAACAGTTACCACAAGAAGTAATCGTTAGCAAAATTAAAAAAGGAAAAATGTCAAGAAACGTTACATTGCGCTTGATACGAAATGTAATTAATTCTGTACAGTTCTTGCACACATATAAGTTTACTTATTATGCAGAAAAGATATCTACAAAATAAATCTCATATAAAAATTACTTCAACATAACCCGTGTGAAAGAGTACATAATTATTTATACACAGGTAATATAAATATGTACATATAATTGCACTTAAACATAGATTAGCGTCTAAAACAAAATATATACGTTTTATAGCAGTTGTTATAAACTTAGGTATTATTATATTCAATGGAAAACGCATTTTCGTAATGATCGGTTATTTTAGTAACGTTGGTCGGAAAATATATCTACTTTAATCTCTGATGACTAAGTGCTTAGACATGCATTAAGTATTGTTTACAAACTATATACACTTATTGAAACTTTGGTGAAATGCAGAAGACACCTCCTGTTAAATGAGTTATTAACATGCATACCGTAGTGTTAGTGTGGTTCCTAGATAGTATTTTTCTTTAACGTGTGGAATCCCCATACCGTCACCACACCGGGGTTCGTAGCGGCTAAAATCACAGGGTGATTCGCTCTTCGTCTGTAACAAGAGTGATCAGGGTACAGCTGTTTATTTTATTCATTTATTACACTGAAAAAAGTACACGATATCAGTCATTATCCCAAAAACACGTAGATGAATCGAAATGTTAATTTACCTCCTTCGGCCTATCATCTTTTCTTATCTAAATTTATGTTTTTCTTTTTCTCAAACTAAATACAATTATATGTCTGAAAAGATTTTGCTCCAGGTAGACATCCAACTAAAAATAAAAACAATTTATAACCCTTTTCTATTGTACACCTCGCGCCGGCTTCATAAAATGGCAGCAAAAAATTCAAGCCTAAATCGTTATTTATCTCTATTCTAAGTATATTGATTAAAAGTTTACGCCATTTAATATTTACTTAATATACTCACAAATAAATTCGTCACCATAAAATATCGGAACTTAATTAAAGGAATATTTCTGGTTGTGAATAACAAACCGATAAACAATATTCCATTATTATTTTATATAAATAACACCATATTTCTGGAAAAGTGTTTGCGTTGGAGCAGTTCCTGGTATTGTAGGAAGAACTGATTTCATTTCAATGAATGAAAATGATGCAATATGCTTACTCAAATGTACGTTTTATTAGCATTTGTAATCTGCTTAACAACCTAACGCTCATCTCTGAGGTCATCGTAGTGAGGATATACAAGAGCTGCAAAGCATTCTAACACCTAAATTTCGCGTTAAATTTCACACTTTTTATGGCATAAGACAGAAGGAGCTGTATGCCACTGTAATAATCATGCCACCATAATAATCACAGCTGTAATACAAACACATTCCTTTACCGATTAGATCTAACAGCGTTGCATAGTACAGGCATCTTCTACATCAGTATAGTTGGTGAATTGTGTTTTTTGAACATCATTATCCATTGCTTCTGAATGGTAATACCACGCTACCTAGAAACCACACTAACAGAGCAATAGTATGAGTACAATACAACATTTTATATTACTTTTTCACCACAGTTCTGTTAGTTACAATCACGATATAAAAGGTTAAGTTCTTAAACTACATGACGTTATGTAAGATTGTTAATTTTCTTCGTGAGCATCGACAAATCAGTTCTCGTACCAATAACTGGTAACCTTTACTTGATTGTAATTGCTCCGTGAATCACGTGAAGGGATTATTGCTTCCCTTCGTGATGTTTGAAGTAAAAGGGTACAGTATATTATATACTTTTCGGTAAGAACGTGAAGATTTTGATAGTCCTTGCCTTTTTTAAATTATAGATGCTTGTTTAATTTGTATGGGCCCAATTGGTGTCCATATACTAGTGGGTCTTCTCCAATTACAGAATGGACTTATAATAAGTGACTACAGCCTCTTCATCGTTGGTACCTTTTCAAGAGCAACGTTACTGCGGTCTTGGTCCGTCTTCCCCATTCGAGACTTGCGATTTCCAGTAAATTAGCTGTCAGTTTTTCATAAACCAATTAACATTCTTCCTTTGTTTCTCGTTTAGAAATTTTGTTTAAATCCTCAAAAGAGGTTGGCTCATGGCATAAAATAAACTACTGAAAATCCTTTAGAATGGTCGATGCCAAATTAAAACTGGGATATTTACCCAGATTGATAGTTATGTGCAGTCGTAATGACATATTTGTCTAGATGTGAACTATAATAATTTGCTGCTGAATTTAGAAATAGCATTCCTAAATTCAGCAGCAAATTATTTTCCTAGATACTGGTAAATTGTATTCCCAACAAAGGCCTTCCTGTTACGTTTTCAATAACCTATCTCTAGTTAAAACTGGAGATAGAAACGGCCATTAGTCGACTAAAAGTAAAAGTAGGAATTAAACAATACAATTAAATAAAGATATATTAATAACTAGTTAATGCCCGCGACTCCGCCCGCGTATATGTCGGTTTCGCGGCAAAAAATAGCCTATGTGTTATTCTGATGTATAAGTTATATTACTGTAAAGTTTCATCCAAATCCATTCAGTAGTTTTTGCGTGAAAGAGTAACAAACATCCATCCATCCATCCATCCATACTTACAAACTTTCGCGTTTATAACATTAGTATGGACTCTATAGAGTATAGATGTAGATAGTATAGATATAGATATAAAATATCTGAAAATTAATTCACTACTGAATTTAATATGTGAGTATTCCGAAATACGTCAAAGCCGGGATCGCACAATGTTACTTCATATCTTAGCGAGATATTTTATATTTCTAATAGCCTTTTTACGACCTTAATAAAATGTTAAATATGATATTTCTTGCTTATTTCACGGTGCATTTATAATAATAGTAAGTACGGCCCTGATCTTTGACCACAGCGGGTACTGCACGTGGGTTTACACTGCGTTAGGTACTCAGCGCGAGTATATTAATCACCAGTATGGCATTACTCGGATTGTAAAGTGTGATGACGGCTCGCTGAGAGAATGCCAGTGAATCTTATTAATTAACATCGAAAAGATAAAGTTTGCATTCGATTCGATTCGACGAACTAAGATCAAGATTGAATGCATCTGTGTAAACTTGCTTACCTACCCGACTTCAAAAAAGGAAGAAGTTTTCAGTTCAGTTCTATTTTTTATGCTTGTTACGTCCAGAACTCATGAACCGTTATGTATGTTTAAATTTGGATTTTTTTTTATTGACATTCTTCTATCAATCAAGTCAATTCATAAGAATATCCCGTTTGGTCTCATTCAAATATGAAGAAAAGTACCGAGAGTGGACTATTATGGAATGAAAAATATAGTTCATCACAATAAATTCTAATGATTCCTTCTCCAAACAAGATACATTTGTTTCTTACTGTTATAACTTTGGGATATTTTATCAGGAAAATATAATTAATTAAAGTGTGTAAGGATTTTTAAAACACAAGATTACGTAAATATTATTCATAAAGACTTATGACAACCATATGCACTCGTAATGTGAAATGTACTTGTAATAATTATGTCAACACACAATCTGTTACCGCTTTTTAGCTTATTTGTCTAATTCATTTACGGTTTCTTGGATACGAATTATACGAGAAACCGTAAATGAGTTCCCGACGAGGGTTAGTCAAGAGGTGATTCCATCTGGTCTGTGTCTGACTAGGCGTAAGCCATTTGCAGCTTCAGCCAGACTCGATATTTTATAGAAAAACTAGCTGACCCACGCAACGTCGTTTACGTCTCCTATTGCCCGTAGCGTACCGCTCGACCGATTTTGTGCAAACTTCACATAAACCATCTACTAAATAGACCGAATAAAGCCTTAACATTTGGTTTGGATAGGTGAGCCCGTTCTTGAGTTATAAATGAAAAGTGGCATTGAATTTTATATATATTGATGTAATCATAAAACAGATGTTTCTAAAAATGTTTAGGGTGTGAAACGGAAAGCAGGTTCTTTTGTTGGATGTAATAGATAGAATAAAGATACAGATGAAGTTTCTTCAGTTCAGTTATCGGTACAATTTTCAAATTCAATTATTCAATTTCTAAGTAAAATTTCTGTATAAAATGCTTTTTCTGTAAAAGCCTTTACCTTGCCTTCATAATTATTATTATTAAACCTTTAGTAAGTTAAAGTACTGTTGTGTACTAGCTGAAATTAAATATGATTTATTTGTTTTAAAATTGTCACTGAGAAAATAAATGGCATAGCTTACTTTATTAAATAGTAGATAATATCTTATCCAATTATATTTATGACTGTATCCATTATGGAGTAGGTGCCTGCAATTACGTGCACACACAGTACAAGATATTATTAATACTATAGTACAAATGCAGTTCTAATAATACGTCAGAGATAACACAGTCGCACAATCGCTCTGTTGCGTTCAACCCAGTTCAACCGCAGATTGCATTTAGTACCTTCAGCTTATTGAATATTACAGAAAAGACCTATTTCTTAGCGTTCCATGGATTCACCGTGCGGGTGCCGGGTCCATCGCGTGATAGATAGGGGAGAGATAATTGAAAGGCGTTGAGGTAGAATTTTAACAGGGCGGGTGACCAATCATATAAAAGTGTGCGCCATTTCAAAGCTGGTGGGATACAAAATTCTCCTAGAGTTAACCATTCATTCTGCATTTCTAGGTTCATTGCGTGCACCTTGTAGGTCTCGTTTTCATCTTGTTGTATGAAAGATTTTGTTATCTCTTTTTCGGTCTGTCGTCTAGCATTTCCCAATCCAACTCTACTGGACTGTGTACACACCATGAATTTTTTGTGGAATTGGAGCCGTGACTCGAGCTCTGATGAATTTTTGTCTTTTGGAAGGGATCTGACGATTTCGTCTTGGGATTTTGACAAGAACAAGACATGCATTTTGGTAACTCTTAGGTGTTTGTAGAGTTCCGAAGGTTTTTTAATTTCATTCCAAAATTATTCGAGCCCCTGTACAACGTTGACGGGTCTGCAGATGGTGCTAGCCCGAGCCACGACCACTTATTACAATACTATTCATTGTAATTAGAAGAAAAAAAGGTAAAGTACAGAAATATAAACAAAATAACACAATAAATGTGAATAGATGGTATACAAATTGATGTTGTTGAATAAAAAGATCTATCAAATATTAGAGTATAATTTTCTACTTATTTTCTTGATTGACAGAAGCACATAACATGATCAAAAAGAAATATATATAAACAATGGCCAATGTATATAGACTGTAGTCAATATTTTTGTCACAGAGACGTCTCAAATTTCCTGTATACACTGTGACACCACTTCATATAAGGCTTTTCAAAGGAGTATGGTATTTACTGTTGCGAGTACCGTTATACGAAGTCGCCAGTGTTAATTGCATTGCAAGTTGCAGTGAACCGTTGCAGCAATGGTTTGCATTGTATTATAACTGATTTGAATTGTGCTCGGACGCGAACTGACTCCCACGCAAACGTGACAGTCCTGAGGTCTGATAGTTAATGATCTATTTTGAAAGTAAGCTAGGTAATGGAGTAATACATGAGATACAGCGTTGTTGGCAAGGATTAAAACCAGCCTAAGTCTAAGGGACGTTTAGCACAACAATTCCAGTAAGCTATCAAATTCATGACAGCGTTCGTGCTGTCGTGTTTCATTGGTTAGTGCGAGACCGGAGAACCAATTATGCTGAAGCATCACTAGGCCGCCATGGTGTGGGTCACCATGCTGCATTGTTGCATTGTCTGCATTCGCAATGAATATGGTGACTACCACCCTTGGATCCTACTTATGCTTTCGATCAGGCAGAGTAGATTCATTTGGGCAGGGCCAAACATAAAAGAAAACATCAATATCTCGCGTCACTCGTATATTGGTAAGTATGTGAATAGGTCATAAAGTCCCTCCATTTCTAATATGCGATTTCATTTCTTTTTAAATTTATCTAGCAGAACAACATTTGCTGAGATAGCTGGCTTCTGTATAAAATACGTAAGGTTAAATTTCCACCCCACGCATTTTTATATCACAAACTTTTAATATTTCAAACCTACTCTTTAGGTCTGTTTACTGATACAACGTGTTCGTTTAATCTTTTGATTGTGATTACCGCTCAGATCGAAAACTAAACCAGTAACACAAAATACACAACATGCTAGTAAAAAGGATTCTTCCAGAACTAGAATGACATTTCACAGTACACAAGTCTTTGCTGTAGGAAAGATAGAAAAAAATTGATACGCTATAAAATCATTGAGACGAGAAACTAAAATTTTCAGTAAAAAATTTAGAAGATATCATAATCATCATCCTCAACAGCCTTTAATTGTCCACTGCTGGACATAGGCCTCTCCTTAGCAAGGAGGCTTTGGCCTAATGTACTACTTTGCCTAGACGGGTTGGTATAGGGCTTGATACAAGTTCAACAGCAGCTCCCGAATCACTCCCATCTCGGGCGCAGAGTGGCACACCGCTGCACCGTGTGGTTTTAGTCGGTGGGGTGAGGGCCCGTGGGCCGTTTCCACACGTAAAGAAAAGTAATTTTTCTCTTTGCAGGTATGTCGTCCTTTTTCGCCTCTTACGACATCCCTGGGATGAGTAGGCGTGATGACACTCTGTATTTTTTATCCATCACCACACGGATTAGAAGATATCACTATAAAATAATTGCACAAGAAACACAAAGCAAGTACCTAGCTAGGTAATTTGTATGTAGTCGGCAGAACAGCGGCCTTATCGGAGATTGCGATCACATAATAAGTGTAAGTATATGAGATTAGTCTCAGGAACTAGTTATGTTGTTGTTTGTCATTTGTTCATATCAGTGTACTGTAAACAAAACAAAACAAGAAAATATTTTTGGTAAAATTTCGCACACCTGTGGTAGTATCCTATTGTTTTTGTTTCATTACGAAGAAAACGGATTTATTATAATATCAAAAAAAGCTATAACCCGAATATGTAAAAACTTTTGTGCAAATGTATATAGCCTATGCTCATCATGGCCATTTTAACTCATCCGGGCCATTTTAACTCATCCGCGCTATTATAACATATCTATTGATAGCTTATTCATTAAAATCGGTATAGCAGTTTAGGCACTACCGTACAGACGACATACAAGGACTTCCAAAATTATTACCCTTCCTTTCTCTTTGCTAAAGTCGAGTAGATATTAGTTTTAATTATTCTATTAATGATACATATCGAATGCGTGATAATTTCTAGAACTATAAGACATATTTAAATGATTATTTTTATATTGAGTAGAGTACAGACAATTTACATTACGAGATTTAGAGACGAGAGAGCCTTAGGACTAAACTGAAAACTGGGGAATGGCAGTAGTGCCGTATAAAGCAAATAAAATGTAATTAATTAATGCTGTGTCTACTTAAATCACTCAATTACAGTGACGTTCATAACCCTTACAGAGAAGAGAGAGAGAGAAAATATATCTTTACTTTATACTGCCAGGCGCCAGCGTATTTTTTTTCCACATAACAATAATCGTGAAATATTATAAGAATGGTATTAATAGGTTTCTCGTCATCAACATCCTACTCCAAATCGTCACTTTCTATAAGAAAAAGTGGCCAAGTGCGAGTCGGACTCGCCCATGAAGGGTTCCGCAGCAGCAAGTAACATAATATAATTTTTATTTTATATTTGTGTTGATAGAATGAAAGGTAAATTGCAGTTTACGATTTATGACGTGTTAAAAAAAACTACGTACTAGATTTCGTTTATATCAATTTTCGGTGGAAGTTTACATGGTAATGTACATCATATATTTTTTTTTGTTTTATCATTCTCTTATTTTAGAAGTTACAAGGGGGGGGGGGGGACACATTTTACCACTTTGGAAGTGTCTCTCGCGCAAACTATTCAGTTTAGAAAACCTCAATATCATTTTGAAAGACCTATCCATAGATACCCCACACGTAGGGTTATGATGAAAATAAAATATTTGAGATTCAGTTCTATATATGGGGACCCCCAAAATTTATTGTTATTTTTCTATTTTTGTGTGAAAATTTTAATGCGGTTCACAGAATACATCTACTTACCAAGTTTCAATATTATAGCTCTTATAGTTTCGGAAAAAAGTGGCTGTGACATACGGACGGACAGACAGACAGACAGATATGACAAATCTATAAGGTTACCGTTTTTTGCCTTTGGCACGGCACCCTAAAAAGTAAATGGAAGGTTTTGAAACAAAAGCCAAGTCATAATTTTTAAATCGCGGCAACTTTCAAGAGTGAAACGAAATGTTACTGAAACTGTCACGCACCATGCTACAGCGCAAAGAGTTTAGGGGAATATTCAATACCCACATTTTGTACTATAATTTAAATATCATGTACATAAAAGGGAATAAGCTGATTGTCGTCAGTCGGGCATTATAAGATTGGGTGGGACAATTTGTAGTTTAAAATGTAGTTTACACTGCACAAATGGCGTAGCGGTTTAAACGGTAGCTACGCCAGTGTTCTGGGTTCAAAGTGCACATAGGACAACACTTTGTGTGATTCACAAATTATTTGTTGTTCTAAGTCTGGGTTATTTTGTGTCCGTTTCATGTAGGTGTGTTGAGAAGTCTCTCGTGACACAGTTAAAAGTTAGTATATATAGAACTGCTCGTTTGGCCTAGTGGTTTAACGGTCACCACGCTGTTTCCTACTTCGCCAAGTGTCATGGGTTCAAATCCCACGTAGGACAACACTTTGTGTGATCCACAAATTGTTGTTCTGAGTCTGAGTGTTCTTTGTGTCCGTTTCATGTATGTTTGTAAAGTTCCCCGCGTCACAGGCTTTATTCCTAGTGCGGGCGTTGTCTTTAAAAAAAAAAGAATGGAAATATACTTATAGTGCTTACATAGTTCTTGATCACATTAGAATGCGTTCAAAGCAAGACTATTATTAGTATTCATTATTTACTATTTTAACACATGTTATTTTAATAATTTCTTCTAACCACATTGCTACTTGATTGACTTGTAGATAAACAAGTACCAGATGCATATTTTTTTCTGCTGGATAACCTGTTTTCAACTACTAGATATGTATCTATATAATATGTGAAGAGAATACAAGTAGAAGAGTGAAGAATAGACATGGAATTTGCAATAATTTGACAGCTGTTCTAGTTTTCTTACAATGTGCAAAATTGCCCCAAATTCGAAATATATTGCTCTTGTAAATTGCACCAAACCCACATCATGTTCATATTAGAAGGTTGGCAGTGACGCACCGCTGACCGCATAACCAAGTCATCCCGATCAGGAAGAATGGATTAAAGCTGAAATGTTTGTTCGTCTTTGTTATCTTTAGACGGAAACTACTGTTTGACGCAGAATTGGGTTGTGTGTACAATTATGCCGCATAAGCTGTTGTTAGAACTTACTTTAAGCTATAGTTTTAATATGTCAAAATGAAGTTGAGAATGTTTAGATGGTTTAATGTTGGTTAATCTTTCGTTATCTAACCAAGATCAGCTTAGCAAATGTACATTAAGGTACTTGTAGACGTAATCACTCAATCAATGATCTCTAAAACCGCGATTCGCACAAATATACATTGTTCTATGTTCACAAATCCATACTAATATTATAAATTCGAAAATAACTCTGTCTGTCTGTCTATCTGTCGTCGGTCTGTTACATTTTCACGGCTAAACCACTGAACCGATTCGAATGAATTTCGGTATAGAGATAGATTGGAACTTGAAGAAGGACATAGGCAATAACTGGCATACACATGGGTGGAGTCACTGGCAGAAGTTACTATCATAGAAAAATTACGTAGATAAAAAATATTGTATAAATATTGTAATATGTTGTCTGTAAAGTCTGTTTACGGACGATAGTTTAACGTGACAACGTCATAACGAAACATTGATGAAATGATGATGGTGATTCGTCGTTGTATGAGAGATCTGTCATACAACGACGTACAATGAGCGTAACGGGACAATGAACGCAATGGGACAATTAGCGTAACTGGACAATGGGTCATCCTTTTTAGTGCATGCAGCCGGCGTTCATCAATTTATTAGACGTTGTCACTTCAAAATAAAAATAATCGTTACTTATGACATAATTATCTGTCCTGTCTAATTAAATTCGCGACTTCTGGTTCTTTTGGTCTGAACTTAATAACCACTCATTTGAATACAATGTTTTACCCACTATTGCGATTTTTGGAAGACCATGTTTAAGTAGCTAAAATTTATTATTAAGCAGTATATTGCATAGTCACTGAAGGCTTCTAATAAAACTAACTATAGATTATACAGTTAATACGTAGATGCTTTATACAGAATGACGCAGCATCTAATATTTATGTATGTATGTTTGCATAAATGACTGAGGCTATACACGGTCAGCGCTTTCAATTGACTGACATTTTGACGAGTTGACAGTAGTGAGTGGCAAAGTATTGAATGCACCGAAGGCAACAGAAGTGATGTTAGAAATCTTATTAAAAAATTAAGATCTGTGAAGCAGTATTCTAAGGTTAATCGGTGAAACAGGTTCAAAATATGGGATCATTTTTTACTTCTTAAAAAAGGTTGTTTTTGTCACCTTAAAAGGTTTTCGGAAAAGTTTAAGTATTGCAATACCTTCAATATTTTTGTCGTGAATTATATATAAAGAAATATTTTCTGCATAAAGCAAATTAAAAAGCCTTTTATGACTATAGTAGAATATTTGATTACTTTTGTGTTGTGAGAGCTTAAATTCATTGATAGATTTCCCTCCTGTTTCAGTCTACATATTAATGTTGCACACTCCTCAATAAAACAAAATGTATCATATTCTTCTTTATTGCTCTTACTATGTGAAATAAACTTTTCAATGTAATATGATTTACAAGCGGCTTTTAGTCAGATATTGCGGCAAAAGGTACTACCCTCGCACAGAAAATCAACGTCAAATGAGAGCGTTCGTGCTGTCGTGTTTCGTTGGTGAGTGCGAGATCGGAGGCCCAATGATGCAGAAGCATCACTAGCCCGCCATGGTGTGGGTCACCACGCTGCATTGTCTGCATTCGCAGTGAGTATGGTGACCACCACTCTTGGATTTTGGTTATGCTTTCCATCAGGCAAAGTAGAGCCATTTTGGCAGGGCCAACACAAAAAAAAAAATATTACCTACCTTAACACACTTACGGGCGGTTTGGTTGTATTTTGTTAGTGTTCAGCCACTTTTGTTGCTATACTCTGTCCATTACTTTATTTTCTTTTTGACAGCTCACGCCTATAAATTATCATTTTTTTTTTCGGAATTATGTACTACAGTAATGTCGTACTTTATTGACGGTGACGGTACTTTAGTGAAGTGGTCTGTGCATAACAAACAACCACAGACTATAAAACAGTACTTGAAATACGACAAATCGATCATATGATAAAAATAATTTGACTTGATGTAAGTATTTTTTTGATAAAAATTTTAATAAAAAAAGGAAATAAAAATTGTATCTATGACTCCAAGATTGAATTTTTGCAAGGAATTAAGTCGAAATCTTGGAATTTAGGATCAAACCAAGAGTAAAGAACAATAACTCTGTTCATTCATCTAATTTACTGATTTATTATTTATATTTTTGTTTATTTCTTACATAATATAAAAAACTAATGAAGGCATAATTAATATTTCGACAAAAAATATTTAATTAAAACGATTGAAAGTTCTTCATAAATTAAATCGCTATTCGTTTCAAATCGAATCGGTAATGAGTGAGGGCGTCACTAATTTCAAAATTTCTTGAACTGTCAAAAAGAAAATAAAGTAATGGACAGAGTATAATTTGACGTCCTTTTTAACCGACTTCCAAAAAGGAGGAGGTTCTATGTTCCACTGTATGTATTTTTTTATTTTTTTTTTATGTATGTTACCTGATTACTCCGTCAGTTGTGGACCGATTTTGAAATTTTTTTTTGTATTCGACAGGGTATGCTTCCGTGGTGGTCCCATTGCCAGCATATCAGGATCTGATGATGGCATCCCAGGGAAATCGAGGGAAACCCTCATTTTTATAGGCGCATACTATGTTTTTCGTATATTTTCTGAAGTTACACCGGTATTTGCGTCTGGTAGTCATCATTTTATGATGATGAGCTGATGATGTAAGGTACCACTCCTTAACGGTTAGGAGTTGGAGGATAAATCTTTAAATATCATATGTATATAAGTTACCTTTAGTCGTATTCTTACAAATTATTTAGGTAAGCTGATGATGGAAGGTGGAAGGTACAACTCCTCAACGGTTAGGAGTTGGAGAATAATTCTTTCAATTTCATACGTATCTAAAGACCTTCAGTCGTATACTTTCAAGCTATTTAGGTGAGCTGATGATAGAAGATTAAACTCTTCAACAGTTAGGGATTAGAGGATGATTTTAATATTACACGTACCTTAATTTGTATTCTTGATGATGAAATTTGATGAAATAATTCAACTTACTACTTACTTACGATTGTTTGCACTAAAAACTGTAAAATAATTTTTTTTTATAAAAAAAAAACCGACTTCCAAAAACATCCAACGAAAACTCTCTGTCAAAAAACACTTAAAAGCGTAAAATAAACTGGTTCTTCATAAATTGCCTATACCTAATTCTTTATTCATTTAAATAGTAGTATTATAATGGGTGCTAGGTACCTAAAATCTGTTTGAAGTCGGTGCTAAGCCAAAAAGAATACAAACGAACAATTACAAAAGTCTAAGCGATAGTCACTTGGCACCGACTTCAAACAGATTTTAGGTACCTAGCACCCATTATAATACTACTATTTAAATGAATAAAGAATTAGGTATAGACAATTTATGAAGAACCAGTTTATTTTACGCTTTTAAGTGTTTTTTGACAGAGAGTTTTCGTTGGATGTTTTTGGAAGTCGGTTTTTTTTTTTTATTCTCCTCACAGCTGGCTGCAGAAACAGGATGTTAAGAGTTTATGAATTTTGTTGCTGCTGCTAAGGCCATACGCACAAACCATGTCCTTATAACTTTTATGATAGTACAATCCTTGAAAACTTTTTCATGTCTTGAAGATCTAATACCGTTCGCCTGGCGATACGTCATCACGGAATGGAATAGTGTCTATAACATTTAATGTGGCGTCTACATCGCCATCAATAAATCACTCTGCGAACTGATGCTGTTTATTAAATGTATACTCATTATTTCTATTAACTAATTTGTAAGTTTGATATGTGCCAGACGTCCCCAGACGGCGACTTCGCAATTTTTTGTTGCAATGTAAATTATATTAAATAACAAAGTACAATTGAAACAGTAGGTACTGCGTTTATCTTTAGACTACTTAATTTTTCCTTGTTCCGTTTCCAAGGTGACTTTATGTACAATCTTGATATAAAAGTGGAATGGAGTGCATTCTTTTGTATATTTTATTGCAATAATACCTACATTAATAATAATTAAGGACATTAGATTTATACCATTGAATGTATCGTAGATGTTTTAGACACAGCATGGAGCATTAAGTAAGGAGCGAATCATTCTACTATTTTGGTTTGCAGGTTTACATTTGTGTTATTACTGTCTCTTCAGAGGATTATAAATACCAAACCTACCGTAGGTATATAAGTAGGTGGGTATTTATAGTTATATAATGTATTCTGTAAAATCTCGTCACAGACGACAAAGGATTGCGAGCTTTTGTCTAACTTCATCGTTGTATCAAGGTGTATTATAAGTATAACAAATAGGATACTCTGATTAAAGAGTTGCCTAAACATTTAATCGACTTCAAAAGGAGGAGGTTCTATGTTCACTGTATTTTTTTTAAATGCCTGCCATTGTGACTCTTCTACTACGATATTACTACTACCATATTCACTCTAAACGCTGACAATGCAGTATGGTGACCTCCTAGTGAGTTAGCTTTTCACGCCCCGCCTAAAGGACCCGCTATCACATAAATAAGGTATTCTTATATATACAAACATATAAATGTTGATAATAATGAAACGATTCTTAACGTTCGATACTAGTTTATTACTGAGACATTGATAATACAGGACATGGCACGGCGTTGCCGGAGCGTAGTGTGCGGCGAACGTCAGCGCTGTATACCCATATGTATGTAATAAATATAAGTCATCATCACATTCTCTCTTCCTTAAATGTACAAAATCTTCCATGATTTTCTAGAACACACTGACCAGTGTTGTAGATAACTTGAGTCGTGAGTATAATTTTCTCGACAAGTGATGGACGGACGTATGGCATTGACAGAGGTTTAATAGTCTCTCGCAAATCTAAGGCCAAGCTTTATTTTTTACACTGACCTGAAATTTAATCCATTCAAAAGCGGCATTAAGTTATCTGAAGTTTTTGTAAATGTTTTAAAATATTATTAAGAGCTAAAAGACGAAGAAAGTACGAATTTAAAACTATTGTTGCAGTTTATAAGTCCCTGTCTTGTGACAATAGTTTTAAAACGAAAATGAAATTGTAGCTGCCTATACAAATAGGCAGCTATAATTTCGCTTATAATGGACTGTTTTCTACGAGTATACGTATAACTTGAAAGTTATTATTGCACAATGTTGAAGTACGCATTATTTTGTAAGTTCGATACTGAGAAACAGTTTGTAAATAATAGTAAAACTTGGTTAGGAGGGAATTACAGTAATAAAACAAAGTGTTTGATTTATTCTCAGAATTTAAGAGATTGAATCTTTTTATAGGTGTAGCTAAAAAACTATGAAATATCATCTGTAAATTGCATTCCTTTCATCTAGTTTTATGAAGCCTATATTCTAAAAAGTTACAAGTACACATTACCATCCGATATTAGCAACTTACGACGAAATAGTAGTCAATGAGCTTCCTTAAGAATCAAAGTATCTTCATGCCAAATTTCATGGAAATCGGTGCAGCCGTGAGAGCGTAACAAGAAGAAAGAGTTACTTGCTATTTTATAATTTTAGTATGGAAGTGCAGATAATATTACTATAATGTGTCACTGTAATAGAAAAGAAATACTCTCAAAGAGGACCACGCATTATTAAATATAAATTAAGAACAAAAAGTGATTATATTAATCGTAACAGTTCACCTCTTTCTAGATTGTTTGGTGAATTAACCTAATCTTTTTCTCATGACGGTAGGTGCTAATGATATTTTGATTAAGAAAAAAATATTATCCAAATTTCTTTCTAATAGGTTTAATCGACTGACAAATATATTTTCTATTTAATTATGCCTAAGTAAAATCTTAGCAGACGAGGTAAACACTGGATCTTCTTTTGTTGATGACGTCAAGTTAAACAAAATCAGTTCAGAAATGAAAGTTCATAAAGGAAAGAAAAAAAAACAAAAAGGTCTATTCCTTCAACCATCTTTATGATACAAAAATAAGCTGAAAACGAAAGCATTTTATTATAAAACAAACAAAAATGGGTGTAGTAGAAAGCGAAATCCAGTGAGGGATGTGAGCTTCTGACTACGAAACATGAAAGTCGTAAAGTGGACCGACAAAGAATTAAAGAAGTCGAAGTAGCAAAGCAATAAACATTTATTGTTTGACATTACTCTCACTTTCACATTTCTATAAAAAAAACATCTATTTCTATAATTATGCAACTATTTGGTTCTTTGAATTCTAAGGGTATTGTTATGTTGGCTAATAACTAAGGGCTAAAAGGCGAGCCATTGTTATTGTTTTAGTTGGTAGTTGACGCCGACCGACCTTACCTGAGAACGTGTCTGAAATAAATACTTTTATGTATATAATAGAGTTGTGCAAGTCGCAAATTTTATTGTTTGGTAAAATAGAACTTCGGTCTTCACTTTCAATATTGAAAATATTGTATTGTACACACGTAAAAAGAAAAATCAGGTCTGTACTAAAGAAAATGAAACTAATAATGTGGAATACTAGTAGTACGTAGTAAAACGTAGTAAACTCGGCAAAGTTTTATACACCTATTGTGAAAACATTTCCTACACAGATCCACCTTGACTTCATCATACTCTCTCCTTATAGAATTTATTTTGTGAATATATTATTTAAATATAAGTATGTATGTGTAAGTATATATACACATATACTAAAATGGACATTATTACTTTAGTAAAATTATTTCTTACTAGTTGTTGCCCGCGGCTCCGCGCGCGTCCATGTCGATTATCGCGGCAAATAGTAGCCTATGTGTTATTCTGATGTATAAGCTACATTACTGTAAAGTTTCATCCAAATCCGTTTAGTCGTTTTTGCGTGAAAGATTAACAAACATCCATTCATCCATCCATCCATACTTACGTACTTACAAACTTTCGCGTTTATAATATTAGCATAGATTGAAAAATCAAATGAATTGCTTTGCTTTGTGCATCAACCTTGTTTTAGTTCTGCATCGCCCTAAGGTCGACTGGTAGAAAATGTCTACGGCATTAAGTTCACTTTTGTTAGTAGAAAAAATAATTATAGGTTTGTAAATTTAGTGTTTCAAAACCTTCTGCGTTTCTCATCTCCTTCAATTTTATTCGAATGTACGAACAGTGTGGTGGCTCAAGCAGTCGTCAGAGTCGTCTCACCGTTTAATACTGCATTGAAAAAATTGATTAATTCCAAAAAACTTATTTCTCATTTTACTTAATTTGATGTAGGTATGACTTATCGACCATCAGTTTCTTTGATAGCTAAAAATAAGGCTGTTTCTAATGACGGTCATCATCATTTATTTAACTTGGATCAAGCCATTTATCTTTTGTTCATGTTTATAAATGGCAAATCTGAACGTATATTTGTATACTTTAATGAATAATGTCCACGGATATAATGACGATTTTATTTTGTTGATTAAGTAATCTGCACCAATATTAATAAACAAGAAAATTAAAGCAAAACTATAAAATAAATAATAAAAAATACTTCGGACGTCTAACACATAACGCCATCTAGTCCCACACTAAGCAGAACTTGTATTATGGGTACTAGACAAGTGGTATAAATACATATACCCATACTTTTTTTATACATATTATGCATAGAAAACACCCAAACTCCGAAACATATATTTGCAGATCATACAAATATATGATCTGACCCGGGAATCAAACCCGAGACCTCAAGAACAGCAGTCGCATACGCTACCGCTGCGCTACCGCTGCGCTACCGCTGCGCTACCGAGGCAGTCTATAACCTGACTACGTATTTTTTTTTCATATACCTAATTTATAGAGCTTCTGTCACCCGGGCCCTTATTAGGAATCTTTGAAGGAAGGAAATTGATACCTCATTCATTAAAATAGTTAGGTAGTTTAGGCGCTACGTTGGAACATACTAACATATATACTTAGACTGCTAAATGACTCTTCCTTTTGGCTTCGTTGTAGTTGGGTAAAAATTAATACTACCATATGACAACCGTCACCCACAGGATCAATAAGGGAGGTGACACTCTCGTACTTTAATCGATCATCACAAGCATAATTCTATTTATTGCAAACATATATTTCACTAGTTGTTGCCCGCGGCTCCGCCCGCGTGTATGTCGGCATATGTAGTTCGCGGCAAATAGTAGCCTATGTGTTATTCTGATGTATAAGCTATATTACTGTAAAGTTTCATCTAAATCCGTTCTGTAGTTTTTGCGTGAAAGAGTAACAAACATCCATCCATCCATACTTACAAACTTTCGCGTTTATAATATTAGTAGGATTCAGGCACAAAGCAAATGATTTTGGTCATCATATAATTATATGTCCTAAGTGGGAATCAAACTTATGATCTACAGTATAACACAGTCAAGATCACCTAACCATCTTCAACAACATCAACAGATCTTTATCCTATCCAATTATACCAATACTAGCTGCACCCCGCTGTGTTACCCGCGGTCATTGTCGTACCGCGGGTAAAGCCGCGGGGCGAAGCTAGTCTAAAAAATGTAGCCTAAGCTACTCCTTATATCATCAGCTACCTACCAGTGAAAGTTCCGTCAAAATCGGTCCAGCCGTTCCAGAGATTAGCCCGAACAAACAGACAGACAGACAGACAAAAATTGTAAAAAATGTTATTTTGGTTTATGTACCGGGTATACATGCATTTAGTAAAAAGCGGTATTTTAATATTACAAACAGATACTCCAATTTTCTTATTACAAGCTTTTTATTAACTTGCAATGTATGTATGTATGCTTGTATGTTCGGGTGGAATCTTGCAACTCAATTTTGAAGCAGGTATCTTCAACCGATTTTACTAAATTTTTACAAGCATGTGTATACAGCGTGACAATACAATATTATAATGGCATGGAGCTTATCTGATGCTGGAGCTTTAAGGTGGCCATAGGAACTCTGAAAAGAAACATCATCGAGTTTGGATTCGTTTGATTCGTCTCGAGGCATTCTAGTAAAAGCTTGTTTTTAAAAAGCTTTTAATTTAATAAATTTATTTGTATAGATTTATCAACAGACTTTAACAATCCTCTGTTAGACATAGGCCATAGTTTTGCGCAATCCAGACTGGCTGGTATTATATAGAGTTTGTTTTAAGTTATCCTTTCTCCTTGCAGTGATGTTGTCTAGCGTAGTTTTGTTCACTGTAGTAGTTTTCATACAATCATCATCTCATCCGAAAGACGTTCACTGCTGGACATAGGCTTCCCTCAAGGCACCCTTTAACAACCATTCGCTCTGTCTAGGTAAATGTCGGCTATCGCAGCAAAAAGTAGCCTATGACCTTCTTTAAAAATGAAAGTATTTCCACGCTAAATGTCACTAAAATCGGGTAAGTGGTGTTAGCCGTAAAAGTTTATCAAACAAACTCAGGGTGTACTTGTGTCTATTACATGTAGGTATGTTTGTAAAGTCCCCCGCGACACAGGATTTAGGTATATTCCTAATTCGGGTGTTGTTTTTTTAAAAAGAAAAAAGATGAAACTCATTTTCGCTTTCACAGTTGTGGTTACGATATGAAAGAACTAAAGATTTTTTCTCGAATTTAAAAACTTTCTCTATACGTTTGCATTGCTGCATTGTTGCATTGTTTGCAGTTTGATTAACCTCTCTGAAATTATTTTGGGTATTTATCTTGTCTAATATTCCTTTTTACGCCTAGCTATTTATTTATTTTTCTATTTTATTTTCCTATCTACTTGGGGTCGGCTCCCCTAATACGGTGTAGCCCTGATATTCCATCCTGCCCCCCTAGCCAACCTGCAGGCGTTCTTCGTTCTGCAATCGTTAACGCCTAAATTCTCGTGTGTCATTGGCTAATCTTATATAAAATTATCTTAGACAAAGTATTAGCCAATGACACACGAGAATTTAGGCGTTAACAATTGCAGAACGAAGAACGCTTGCAACTTGGCTGGTTTATTTCGGTTGGTAGTTGGGCATCTATTGAGTTTTTATTTACGAGCCCCATCCATGTGAGATAAGGTCTAATCATTATTTAACTACCTGTAAATATATTTTTTAGGATTTGCAAAAAAGCTCTTCACTTTTTATCTTAAAAAGAATATTAATTTTAATGTTATATTTCAAGTAATATAAAGTATTCAGTCTAATTTGTTTTAAGGAGTTGATGAGTTAATTTGTTTTTTAAATACTCAAAGTTATCAAGATTACTAACTTACCAGTGTTAACATATTTCATATTAATACACTTTATTATAGTATCAGTAAACACTGCAATTAAAATAATATACATTATGTAAATATTTGTTTTATTGCAACAAAACTTATTATCTGTCTGTTTAAAACAACCATTTAATAATAATTATAAAAACAACTAAATATTATATTTATTGCACATTGTGTAACCGCTTGTAGTATTTAACACTATATTTTAAATTTAGTTACTACCAGGAAGGCACAAGTTAAAAAAAGCATTTTTTAATGACGTAGCACACTTTGACAAGTGACTCAAAATACGAAATTGAAAGTGACGACTTCACATTTAGACCCCATCGGTATCCGTCAAAAACTCTAACAGCAACATAAACAAACCATTGTTAGAACATTGCGACATCATTCCTCTATTGTCGTTGGCTTTCGAAAAAAAAAATTGGATCATACGAACAAAGCAGGACAAACGAGTGTTTATGGTTTTATTGGCGCAAAAACTATTCTGGGTAGTTACACAGTTTATGATCGGTTGTTTTTGCTTTTTTCAACGAAAGTCGACTGATATACCGGCAAAGTCAAAGCCGTCAGTACGCCTTTTCGTATGCAAATAAGTTGCAATGAACTCGTGTCCGAAAAGACCGTGAAACGCAAATGTGTTCAATGTCAACGCGATATTTGGTTTCGTTTTTGTTAGAATTTCAGATTGACCGTATTTTTTGAGGCAACAAAGAAGTGATTATATACGTATCTTCTACAACAATAGGGTGTATTTTAGTTGTCACATAACACGTCATCAAACCGTAGACAAATATGTTTGTTTCTTTTCTTTTGAGGTATACAAACACTGGCCGATATTAACGACTGTGTTTTATTACACTTTTTGTTTAATTAATGCCCTTTTCTTGTAGAAATAAGACCATTTTAGTAAAAAATACGATCTTCGGTCTATATATGATTCTTGACACATAATGATTGTGTATGCTAATGCAGTTACGGAAATCTTTTGGATTTTTGTACTGCTTAGTTAGTCTTACAATAAATATTTCAAATACCATGGTATTGGACATGTTTGAATCAAGGTTATTTAGAGCGTCATAGCTCTTTATAATAAACGAGTGTTTGATCTTAACAAAGCAATGTAAACTATGGTAACTTGTTATAATAAAAGTGTAAACTAAGGGGAGAGAGGTATAAGAATTATAACTAAACCGATATCTTTAAAGACTTAGATCATTTACTCCTGTATTAGTATGACGTATATATATTTAGTATAATTTAAACGGTATGAATATGAAGTTGAAATGTTGACACTTCAAATTATTCACTAATTTAATAAACAAAAATAGTATATTTGGGTTTATCAACTTTCATTTTCTTTAAAAAAATATTAAAGATTATATTTATACCAGATATTAGGGTTAGAAATTCGGAAATGAAAAAATAAATATGTAATTAGCCCTAGTCTCTTGACAGAGTGTCTACCTTCAGTAGGTTTTCCGTTTCAAGATTTCTCTAGAACTTCCAACCTTGGAGTTATATCGGAAATTAAAACTGGTCAAGCAGCATCCAAACTACGTTAAAAATGAAATTGCACAATATGATCTATGCCTACTTGTGTGTTCCATTCACTTTTGCATAGCTTTTTTCGTATATAGACGTCCTCGATTGCATCCGCCTTGTTTCAATTACTTGCTGGTAGTTATTATACGAAATTCTGATAATGTATGACTAAAGTATGCATAATAATTCTTTCATATTTAGATTTATTGTTATGTTCGAAGTGTTAATGACCGCTGTTTTCAAGGTAGTATAGAAACATATTATTTTTAAATTTCTAGACGGTATTTTGCATACAAATATCGTAACTACCATTTTGTGTATTTAATGTTTTTAGTAATCTAGTGTTTTCTTTTTAAATTTAAAGGCAAGAAGCAGAATTATTTTTTGTATAAACACTGCTTCTTCACTACTAGTGTTGCCTTTTACATCCCGTATGCTGAAAGGGGTACTGATAATATAGAAGAAATGGAGATAGGAAAAAAAGACAGAGAATTAGAGAGATCATTGTAAGTGTGTACTGGAAAAAAGGATAATATGAGTCAATTTTGAAGAAGTGGGAGAGTCATATTTTGGCACTAATGGAGAGGATCGCCCGGAATGATATGACAACTTCGCAGGGTTTAGTTATTCTTTCGTCAACGCCATCTCATCCCAAACTAAGCAGAGCATGTACTATAGATCTGTGTCTGGACTGGTGATACAAATACACATATACTTTTTTTTAGTAAAGACATAGGTAGATATTATTTCGAAAACAATTAAACTCCGAAAAAAATCATTCCAAATTATACAAACATTCGGTCCGACCCGGAAATCAATCAGTAATCGCATACCTACGCTACCACTGCGGCCACCGGGGCAGTCTTTTCGTCGAGTGGGTCAGGATAACAGAGCTTCAAATTTGGGAATGGCCCAAACACGCAAATTTTAGCATTAAGGGTCTTGGGTAGCACTTTTTTCTTATCCATCATAACTCATAAGGTTACCAAAAAAATACTTTTATTACCAAGAAGTTTATTGATATATGAAATAAACATTTTCTGAGTAGCTGGTTGGATATAATATTACAAAATGTTAATATTTTTAAACTTCGAAATGCTGCCTTATGACCTCGTCTTAAAACATTAGATATCAAGAAAAATGTTTCTAATAAATAAATGTTTCAGACTTCTGACACTCAACGCCATCTAGTTTCAAACTAAGCAAAGCTTGTATTCTGCAAGGTCAATTGACGAATAGAATACTTAGGTATATACTTTTTTATGTTAAATTATATAAAGAAAACAGTTCCTAATGCGGGAGTAATCTTTAAAAAGAGAAAAACCTACAAAGCAAATAATTGCAGGTCCTACAAATATTTGACCCGATCCGGGAATCAATTCTGAGACATCAGCATAGCAGTCGCATACATACACTACCACTTCGCTATAAGTGTGTTATAAGTAATAAATTTCAAAAATAGTTACATAATTAGAAATAATTATAACTAGCTGGCCCGGCGAACTTTATAACACCATGTTTTAATTCGTGAATATTTTTAACCGACTTCCAAAAAGGAGGAGGTTCTATGTTCCACTGTATGTTTTTTTTTTTTTTTTTTTATGTATGTTACCCAATTACTCCGTCAGTTGTGGACCGATTTTGAATTTTTTTTTTGTATTCGACAGGGTATGCTTCCGTGGTGGTCCCATTGCCAGCATATCAGGATCTGATGATGGGATCCCAGGGAAATCGAGGGAAACCCTAATTTTTTATAGGCACATACTATGTTTTTCGTATATTTTCTGAAGTTACACCGGTATTTGCGTCTGGTAGTCATCATTTTATGATGATGAACTGATGATGTAAGGTACCACTCCTTAACGATTAGGAGTTGGAGGATAAATCTTTAAATATCATATGTATATAAGTTACCTTTAGTCGTATTCTTACAAATTATTTAGGTAAGCTGATGATGGAAGGTGGAAGGTACAACTCCTCAACGGTTAGGAGTTGGAGAATAATTCTTTCAATTTCATACGTATCTAAAGACCTTCAGTCGTATACTTTCAAGCTATTTAGGTGAGCTGATGATAGAAGATTAAACTCTTCAACAGTTAGGGATTAGAGGATGATTTTAATATTACACGTACCTTAATTTGTATTCTTGATGATGAAATTTGATGAAATAGTTCAACTTACTACTTACCTACGATTGTTTGCACTAAAAACTGTAAAATAAAAACTTTTTATAAAAAAAAAAAACCGACTTCCAAAAACATCCAACGAAAACTCTCTGTCAAAAAACACTTAAAAGCGTAAAATAAACTGGTTCTTCATAAATTGCCTATACCTAATTCTTTATTCATTTAAATAGTAGTATTATAATGGGTGCTAGGTACCTAAAATCTGTTTGAAGTCGGTGCCAACTGAAACTGAAGCGGGCATTGGCCAAATATAACACTGTCGGTTTTTTTATACAATATATTTTTTATACAATATATTTTTATACAATATGTTATTTTGAAATCAAATCTTAGGACAAAACTTGAACTAGACATACGTACGGTTACTGTTCGGGCTTCAATAATCCAAACAGTGTATTACAGTCAATTGCGGAACAAAGACGTTTCAGTGTATATTCCTTACACACGGTCTTCTGACTTCCTTATTCATTCCATTCATCGTTCACTTAGAGCAATAAGATCGTTCATTACTCATCCATCAGACAATGTGTAAACATCGTTATCTTTTCACTAAACTAGATAAGTTTGTCTATGGTTCTATACAAATAAATTGCAGTGTCTGTTTGTAATATTAAAATAACCGCTTTTTACTAAATGCATATGTATGTATACACGATACATATACCAAAATAACATTTATTACAATTTTCGTCTGTTTATCTGTGTGTATTGTTATTATGACGGAAGAACCGCGGGTAATACCGCGGGACTTAGCTAGTTTACAAATATAAATATTAATGAACAACAAAAATTGATTATATTTGTTATAACTTCAAAGAATTATAACAAAGCTAACATTTACCTGCGATTAAGCTTGCATTAATGTCCGTATTCCTTTGCTATATTTTTGACAAATTCAATGCCATGATAATACTAAAGACTAAGAAAGACATATCCAAACAAACGTACATTCTCAAATATAATATTAGTGCAGATATTATTATGTGCAATTAGTTTTGCCTCCCACTTATTGCTGGTATTAATCTTAATGACATGTTTTCTACAATATTGTGCCCTCCGGACCTGAAGGTTTGATATCTGTCACTTGGAATTAAGTAAAGCTTTTGATAAATTTATACCATTTAAAATTTAACTGTGTACAAATAGAAATATAGTTCATTTTAGATATTGAATATAACACAATAAAAAGTCAAGAGTAGATTATGGTTAAAACTACGTGACATTCGTGGTTACACGTACCGCGGCGTAACACTTCAATACTATCGTTATTCCTTTGTACAAAGGTTTGAAATTAAAAGGAATTATGACTGCTATGTATATTATTTAAATTCCAACCCTATTACGAATGCAAAACGATTTAATATTGCAGTCCAGATGCATAAAGCTTTAGACTTTTCTATTGGTTATGCAAATGTGTGCACTGCGTCGCGGTTGGACCTTGGCAGGGACGTGGAACAGTATCATCAGTGTTTTGTAGTGACGGAAATATCTGCCTTAATGTCTGTGATATAAGAACGACAATAGTATCTGGCATATTTTGTTGTTAGATTATTTCTGCTATGGGAATGTTTGTCGAAGTTAGAGCCTTGACTGAAGTGGGACGTCACTATTACCACATAGGGCCTAAGTGCAGAAAGAAGGCGCGGTGGTGTAATTATATGCAGAGTTGTTGTTGCTATGCCATTATTATTTAAAAATGTTTGCCTAATGCTACAAACCTTAAAGTGAATGGTATTTTCTATTGATACGGTTTAATATTTATATTTTGCCAGGTCTACCATTATACTGGTCCTTCACCATGATTTAAAAGTTCGTGTGAGTGACATTTTAAGTATCATATTATATGGATAATATTCGCTAAAGTTTTCGGTAGAATATTCAAAGAAAATGTTACTGGGCTAAAACAAGTCAAATGATTTAAAAACTTTTATGAAATGTATTCTATTTTGTTAACCAACTTCAAAAAACGAGTAGGTTCCATGTTCCACTGTATGTTTTTATTTTTTAATGTATTTAAGAAAAGAATAGGTAGCATTCTTATTTTTACCCTTCTCTTACGACTCTACTAAGCCTAATGGAAGGCACGAGTAGAATCCTTATAGTATTATTAGGTGTTTTGTAGAAAGAAATTTACACTAAATATTAGTTTTAGTAAATGAATAATGGGATAACATTTCTAAACCTTTTGAATGTCTTGGTAGCTATGTTAAGTTCTAACATTAGAAACTTACATAGATGAATATATAACGAACTAAACGAATAATAAATACTAATTATACTTTAATTCTCAAAGTATGTGATTGGCGACAGTAACCTCGTTCCTTATCGTTTGAGTAGGACGAAATTATGGTTGAGCCAAATTTGGTTGTGTAACATTATGCTCTAACTAGTACTGCGTATGCCCTCGTGAATTCAAACTTAAATATGCGTATGTAATCTTTTAATAGTAGGTTAGTCAGTACTTCTGCAAACCTTCATATTACTGACGCGCTGAAAAATCCATTCGGGCTTTTGACTTGCGGTGGATGATGCCCTCGTGGTGATGCAGGAGTGAGGAGTTTGTGTGATATTGTGCTATCATAAAATAAATTGTCCCCCGAAGTCACTTCCCTGCCCTGACAAAGCAGGCTCTATAACCGAGAAAATCCTAAAGATTGCCCCTGTCAATAGGCCCTAAAACTCGCGTCTTGATGAGATCAGACCACAGTCTTTAGCTCCTATAATTATATTCTAGTTTGCTTAGAAATGCATTGTGTACAACGAGAATCTCTGTTAAAGGGAAATATTAATAAACAGAGAATAAATCTAAACACTTAATTAACGTAAAAGCTAATTTATGTTCATGTGAATTTCATGGTAATTATCTCCATGAACATAAAAAGGTTAACCACACTAACATATTATTTAAACTGTAATTACACCTTTCAATGTATATTTTGAGAGACAACTTAATTATTTTATATTGTAGTTTGTAGTTTAGTTTTGCTGAATTTACAACAACGATTTGCGAACACCACACATGATAGATATATTGTAGTTAACTGCTTACTACAGTTGCATAAATATCGATCTACAGATCGATTCAGTATATAACCTATTCGATTTAAGGGCACCATTTGTTACGATTAATCGAATACTTTAGAAGTGTGCTGTGTAACTTGCTTAAGTTGCACAGTTTCAATTCTACTGAAACATGGTATTACGTATTTGATATGAAGGTGTATTTTAAAGGAATATTTACATTTATAAGACCGATATTAAGATGCAAAATATAAGAGGTTCAATAAATACATTCACAACTATACTGTCGAAGATTAAAGGGTGTGTATTCATATGAGTTTTTTCATTAGTTTATTGGCATAGAAAATAAGATAGGGGAGACACAAACTTTGATATAAAGCGATAGCAAACTGTATTGAAAACCTGTGGCGCGCTTTTTAAACGATTTTTAACATTAAAGAATTAATAAAATATGTAATAGTTTATTATATTTTTGCAAAGCACCTGCAATCATTTTTTTTTAAATTCGATGTCCATTTTAGTAGACGATGCAGGCGGTGGTTGTCTGACAGGGATAGGACAAGGAGGTGTGTCAATTCTATCTAACGAATATTTTTATTACTATTAATTTAAATCGCACGCGACCACCCACTTTTACAATGATTGTATTTAATCCGTTGCCGTAATAAAATAATACCATTTTATGTTCCAACAAAAACTAACACCACTAAACACATGAAGCGCTGTGGTATTTATGAATAACTAGTTTTTACCCGCGGCTCTACCAACGTTTACGTCGGTTATTGCGGTAAAGAGTAGCCTATGTCCTTCCTCAAGAAGCAAACTATCTTTATTCCAAATTTCATCAGAATCGGTGCAGCGGTTTAGCCGTGACAGACAGACAGAGTTACTTTGGAATTTATAATATTAATTAAGTAAGTAAAGTGGAAGTATGGGTACCTTAAACTGATTTTTTATTTTACATATTTCCTATTGAAAGTATTATATACAAGGCCATTTTTATGGCACATGTGACATGTTTCAACTGTGTAAACAAAGGGTTAAAATGACAAATTGTTACAAGCAATTTCCTCCCATAAAGACATGTAATTTAAACATTTTATTTTAATAATGTTATGATGCACGCCAGAGTTACTGTCTCGTTGGTCTAGTGGTTAGCGTAAGCAGATCAAGAGGTCTCGAGTTCGATTCCCGGGTTGGACTGCTGTTGGGTTTTTCTTACATGAAATTCTTAATAGCAGCTCGGAGTATGGAAGATGGCGGTGTTTCTCGCCCGTGCCTCGGAGAGCACGTTAAGCCGTCGGTCCCGGTTGTCATGAACATCTATGGCAACCGTTATTGGGAAGTCAGTGCCCTCAAATATACTGATAACTAGTTCAATCATCGAATTCAGTTCCCTCAGGATTGCGGTGGTCCGATGCCAGTCGCTCCGTGTATAAACTGATATTCAGGTAAAACCGGTGGAACTAGTAGCCGACCCCAAATCTTGGGAATAATAAAGGTGTATGATGCGTGCCAGAGGAAGCGGAAAATCAATGGCGGAAACTGGGACTCATGCTTTTAATAATATATTCTTGTATTTCTCTTCTTAAATGTAACTGCAATACCAGGACTACCAGGCTTGATAGCGATAGGAAATCACATCACTTCTACTGTCTTTAACAGTCCACTGCTTCTTCTTAGCGTTTCGACGGCAAACGTTTCGTGTCAGTGTAGTTAGATCTTAGCAGACCAGAACGCGGCCACTCTGACTGCATTGTCGGTGACAGCCATCATATCCTCCCTCGTGCAGGTGTCCGGGCAGGCAGGCCATGATGCAAGGTGGGACATCGTTTGGACTTCACCGCATGAACACCCCAGGTTGTCACCGTCCTCAAATCCCCACCTGGACATATTTTCCTTCTGTCTAAGTCCACTGCTGGACTTGACTTTTGACTGCCTCGGTGGCGTAGTGGTAGCGTATGCGACTGCTGTGCTTGAGGTTTCGGGTTTGATTCCCGGGTCGGAAAAAGTTGTCTACATTTTGGAACAAGTAATAGTTGGTAGGTGCAAGGTCTGGTGAGTATGGCGGATGAGGGAGAGCTTCCGACCCCAGCTCTTGCAGCTTGGAGACTGTCTGTTGCGCAGTATGGGGTCGCGCGTTGTCATGAAGCAGCTGCAAGAGCTGGGGTTGGAAGCTCTCCCTCATCCGCCATACTCACCAGACCTTGACCCTACCGACTATTACTTTTTCCAAAATTTAGAAAACTTTTTAGTGGGTAAAAAATTCAATTCCCGAGAGGCAGTACAAAATGCCTTTGAAGAGTTTGTTGCCTCCTGTCCAGCTGATTTTTAGAAGAAGGGCATCAATAAACTGCCAATGCGTTGGCAAAGATGCGTCGATTGCATGGGTGATTACTTCAAATAACTGAAATGAAAAAGTTTGAAAAAATAAGTACTTTCACTTATTGCATACAAAACGGCAATTTCATAGGTTTGATTATTTGATTCGGAGTTTGGGTGTTTTCTATGTATGTGTAACCACCTCCTTTTTTGAAGATGGTTAAAAAGGTACGGTGATGTTCCGTATTCTATCCGTCACTACACGAATAGAAGTCTCGTAAATAAGTTGATTTATATTTAGAAGCCAACCAAACCGTGAAATCAGCCATCAGGATTGATTCCACATGGTCTGACGGACCAAGATCAGCCAGATTTTATAATTATGACATTGTAAGCTAAATAATAATGTTACGAAGTAGGTAATACCGTACTTCATGGGTGGACAATTAATTGTGTACTCCGTTGTAAGTAATTATTGGTTGTGTTCAATGGACGCGGTCGACTCTGTTTGTTCTGAAGCTAAGAATTATAGATGTGGTAACTTAGTACTTTTTATTTTATAAGAGTACTTAGTACTTTTTAATTTATGGCATTACTACTTTTGCACTGTAAGATATTAATTGTATGATGTCATTGAAACTTTTAAAACATTCACAACAAATTTTCATGAACATTCCCGATTCAGACATGACTATTGTAATTTTTAAGTTTTCACTGTGATATCCGATTTCATTAAACTCATAATTAAGAATATTAATGATTTCCAACAGTCTTCCAATTTCAAAATTATTTCTTTCGTTGAATAGAGGCCCATTGTGTGTAGGCGTTCTAATTTCAAAACGGTTTCTTAAATATGAGATAGGCTATTGTCTCTGTAAATGTCAATTGTCAGAAACAAAAGACTGACATTTGACGAATGAGAATAACTGTAATTGTTATTAATTACGTCAGTATTTTCTTAATTCCAAATTTAAAAAATAAAAACAACTTGATATTTCTTGAACGCTCTTCAGAAAACTTAATTTTACCTCTTTTAAGTAAGAATTTACAACGTAGAGTTAATAAATTTTTGGATTTTGCGATTTTAATTTATTTTGGTGTCTTTGAGTCTTGTTAAATATATTTAATGCTCGTTATTGTAATAAAAACATTAAAGAAAAAAACATATTTAATTTCTTTGAGTTATATTTCAGTTGTCTAGTACCCATATCACAAGCTCTGCTTAGCTTGGGACTAGATGGCGTTGTGTGTTAGATGTTCGAAATATTTATTTATTTATTTATTATTGGCGTTGTGTTATCGATATCATTGGGTTGATTCAAATTTAGTTTGTTATGCAACTGTGTGATGAAATGAAAATGTTATTGCCTATACCCATAGCGTAAAGCTTTTACCGCAATTTTATGTTCTTCCCCGATAGGGAAATATAGAAATGCGGTTTGACACCACTTTGTTAGATCACTTTTCAAATTCTTGTAGATTATTAGGGTGGCATGAGCATTGGCAAAGGGGCTTCCCTAGCCCACCAGTATATCATAGTAATATTTTAGTCATCACCACAAAAAACGAAAATTTTATGTCTGTGACTGTCTGTCATAAGTCCTCAATACATTACCGATAGTGATTTTCTTTTTTTTAAGTTGTAGTATTGTTCGAATTTGTTTATGAAAATCTGTTTGACGTTCGACTATCACTAACCTCATGTCGGATGTACTTAAAGTTTTAATTTTGTGCATTTTTTTAGCTACGGTTGCTCAACCTGCTATGTGAAGAATATAGATTTATATATACCAGTTAATGCTGTATATTCATATACACACACACATATAGATTTTATATTATGATTATATAGTTCTCCTATCACACATGTGGATATAAACATAATGATGTTAAAAATCCCCATGCGCGATTTTCTACTACTGCGAAGATGGTAAAAAAGAATCATTTGTATAATTTAAAAGTGACCAATATCATAACATGTTTCCAAATAAATTATTTACTTACATTATAATTGGCACTCCACCACTATACAATTCAAGAAACTTTTTGCCTTACACATCTAATCTGCGCAACAAATTATCGCTTGAGGCATTTTCAAACTGATATGACAATCAAATCTTGTACTAAAAAATAACTATTTTCATTAAAATAATCTGCTGTTGACTTTATATGTGACTTTTAGTATTATAAAAGTTGGTTGCAAATTCTATGTATCCCCTGATGCCGATACATAGATTTTGCGGTTGCATTTACGCAACAACAAACATGAATATTTGACTTGACGAACTACGATAATGTTTCGGATTTTCGGAGAAAACTGAATTGGCTACCTATTCGGAGGCGCCGAGATGTTCACATCCTTTTCTAACTATATTCAACGCTATTAAACCTTAATTTTTCTTCATACCTCCTTGAACGGTGCAAGCACTTTGTCCGCAAGAATAACCTCTATTGCTTCTCCTTCCCATAGAACAAGTCCTCTTCTATGTAATTTTCATGTAGTTCAATTATCGAAATAAAATATTTAAAAGTATAAACAAGAGAAATATATAAATTTCCTAAAATAAAACAAATAGAAGGCTAATAACGTTGACTTGTGTTGCCAATAGTATCAAGTATGTAGACGTTCCTTTACGTTTATATTAGCTATTTCTAGCCAGCAAGCTTTCAGCAGCTGCAATGATGTGTAAGATCTGACGTCACACCAACGACCTCTCCTTTAGCTCGAACAGCGCGTGTGATCATTAGTTAAATCAATTTCGCTGCTTTTTGTTACGTTACAGACCGTCCCTTTTAAGAAAATGACAGCCTTGGTGACGCAGTGGTAGCGCATGTGACTGCTGTGCTTGAGATATCGGATTGATTCCTGGGTTGAACCAAAGGTTCGTAAGTTCTGCAAATAATTGTTTTGGAGTTTGGGTGTTTTCTATTAAAAATATATGTGTATTTATAAAAAAGTTTATATCTATTTATTTCAATTTTCTAGTACCCATAGTATATTATATGTGCTTAGCTTTGGGACTAGATAACGTTGTGTGTCAATTGACCGAAATATTTAAAAATATATTATTTAATCATTTTCACAGACTACAAAAACACTACAGGCAAAATGTTACACATATAAAATATCGCTTGACTTTTGTGTTTGTTATAATGTTTGAATTTTTTAATGGCCGTTCTTCATAGCTCTATGTTATATTATATCAGCATGCCCTCCACCTGCAACCTTACCGCAGCAATCGTATAGCTTGTGCTCGCACGATTACGTGAACATTTCTAGTTATTGCTATTTACACTGTGTTTCTCACATAATATTAACCTACAGACAGGCCGATATATTTATTGAAATGTTCGTTTGTTGCTTAAGAGAACAGTCCTATTATTTGTTAGGTGTGACATTGTTGATTTTTTTGATGTTAGAAACATAGCTTTTGCTGTTTCAGTCAAATTTAAGGAATTCTAGCTCCGTGCCAAAATCTCTTTCCTCAAATATCAAATTATATCCACAAAAAAATAACATGGAAATCGGTGCAGCTCTTTAACCGTGAAAGCGTAATAGACAGACAGAATTTATATTATTAGTATGGATTGTAAACGATATTCATTAGCTACAGTAATATACTTTATACTTACTGTAATTGCACATATAACGTGATGATATACATATAATGTGGCAATGTAAAATTTCCTCATTTGTGGTTAATTTATAAGTAATGGAAGAAAATTATGTTGACGCAATGTAAACAGCAAATGGTTTTTACTTGGATTGGCTGGTAATTTTTTTTACTCTTTGCAACCTTATGCAAGGGATCGCCCTCTGTATAAAACCTTAAAGAAAGTTTTCGGTTAGTTTTATTCCTTTTACAGAACTCAGTTTCAAAACAGGCGTTGGAAATCTGTTTGTGGTTGCCGCTATGGAATTCTGGTACTTTGAAAATCTGAACGGTTTTGCGCAAGACGGCTGGCAGGAGCTGCATGCGAGAAGTCGAGGATCGAACTAAGTGGCTTGCTATTGGAGAGGCCTATGTCCAGCAGTGGAATGCATAGGCTGATGATGATGATGATGATGAAAATCTGAAAGTGTAGGGTTAGGATGCTCATCAGTAAACATTTTGAAAATTTTTTCGTGCATTGATTAAATGCTATCACTTGGTGAATATTAAGGAAATGCTTTAGTCAGATGATTCTAACAGACTCATAAATCTGGTCTGTGTAAATTACGTAAGTACGCAATAATTAAAGTAAATAAAAAAACAAAGGGGTGGATTGTAAACCAGCGTTAGGAGTCACCATGGCTTTGCTGTATGGGCTCTTAACATCCGCTGAATCTACACCCTTTGCCATCTTATAAAATATGTTATGCATGGAGGTTTCTTTTTTATGTATTTGGAAGGCAATATATGTTTATTATTATTATAATATATTTACGAGATATGCAGAGTTTTTTACTATTCTATCTTAATAATGCACTGCTTGTAAAACCGATTGGGAAAATCCTGCTTTTACAAGTCACAACAAAAGGGAAATATAAGTGAAATATTTTCTGGGAAAATGTAGTCAAGAAATTACCTATTATGATATAGGTATTCCCCTGTATTATAATTCGCGGTCAGAATGGTCCAAAGTTCATTGTTGTGTCATAAAAGTACCTATATGTATTTGAATAATAAGTTTCAAACTTTCGTGTTTCTTTATTTTTGCGGAGTTTAATACAATCTCGTATAAAATCAAAACAATATTTATGACGTTACTGCGTGTACCTATAACTTCGCAGGGTCATTTGCGTTAATGTGGATCATGAAAACCGATAATCCCACTGCTGGGCTCGGGTCCTCTCAGGAGAGGGTTAAGGCCATACGACCCCACGCTGGCCGAGTGCGGTTTGGGGAGTGGCAAAACAACGTTGTGGCTACGTAATCTTGCGTAGGCCTCCAACTAAGCTTCACGATTATTATCTTATGATAACAACTGGGATCGACTGTTTAACACGACCTCCGAATCACGGAGACGCTCATGGTATCATGCCAACAGCGGTCACGGACCGCGCCGTCGTTGCTTACCCTCAGTGATTATTTCAATCACCGAGCGCAACTGGGTTATGAGTGCCTCCTGTGCGCCTAATGTGGATATTTTCAATCATTATTCTTTGCTGAAAAGTAGACTATAACCCTCCAAATCCCCTCAACCGTTCTGGAGCGATTAAATAACAAACATCTATTCAAATATCCTCACAAACTATCTCATATAACGACATAAGTATATTAATTTAGCTTTTATTTGCCTAGCTCTGACAAGAACATTAAGACTTTATATTAATTTAATTTTAGTACAGCCATTACTATGACGTAATGAACTTACCCGGAAAACGGTTGTAAAGTATTTAAAAAGAAACATGAAGATGTTACTGAAATGTATTAATATGTTTAAAAAATCTATTATACTGGATATACATATATACATTTCCAGGAAAAGACACTGCACAGTTTAGTCTCGCTAGGTCTAGTAGTTTCAGCGGTCGCCACGCCGCTTTTCACTGCGTTAAGTGTTGTTGGTTCAAATCCCACATAGGAGAACACTTTGTGTGATCCACAAATTGTTGTTTCGAGTGGGTGTTCTTTGTGTCCGTTTAATGCGGGAGTTGTCATATAAATACTCTGATTCCAATCGAAGTTAGACCAAAACGATAAAACGAAAAGCTGGGAAGAAGAGCTAGTATCTAGCTTACAATGTAAATAGTGCTTTACTACGCATGTTAAAAAAACTTGAACCTTATTAGAGTGTGCGGAATGCGTTCTGTGTTGACTCGAGAATATGTAAGGCGAGTGAATCAGATTGTATCAGCTAATCATTATTCTACGCAGGACCCAGACGACGGGGAAATGGGTTACCTACAGCTGCCACATTTTTGCAGGTTTATATGGATGCGAAGTACTCAGTTTTGTACTAGTGCTCAGTTATATATAAAACCTATATTTATATATATCTTTCGTTTACTAATTAAATCAAGTCTTATATTCATAATTAGCTGACCCGGCGAACTTCGTACCGCCATATTTACATATCTGTCTCAGCTTCTCACAGGCAGTGTACAGTCGCGGACAAAAAAAAATACTTTTTCCGTTATCTTTTATTTTTTTCTTTCTAGCAAAAAGAATGAAAGAAATCGGACTATGTGTTATTCAATTACAACTAAGTACATATTTTGACTTTCGGGACTCTCCAAGAAACCGTGCTGAATTTCGGGATAAAAAGTAACCCAGTTTCATTCGAATCCATTCAGTAGTTACAGCGTGATGCGCGGCCAAGATACAGACGGACAGACAGAGGGACAGACAGACAGACAAAAATGAAAAAAAATAGAGTTTTGGCTTCAGTATCGATTATAGAGAGCCCTCCAAAATATATTTAATGTACAGAATTGGATCTGTTACATTTTTTATATATATATATATATATGTATATATCCTATATCATTAGTTAAAATTTTCGAATTCATCATTAGTAGTTTTCTACCTATAGAATTTTTCTCGTAAATGGTCACTATAGTTCGTTGCGTGATGTTAAGTAAATATAAAAAAATCGAAGTCAACAATTGGAGCTACCAAACATTTGATGATATGTCGTGACCTTCTTAATTTCAACCTACAAAAAGCACTTTAGTTTTATTATTTATAATAATAATAATAAATATTTCGGACATCTAACACACAACGCCATCTAGTCCCAAACCAAACAGAGCTTGTGTTATGGGTACTAGACAACTGATATAATACATACATACTTTTTTTTTTTTTGTAAATACATACATATTATAGATAGAAAACACCCAAACTGCGAAACAAATATTGCAGATCATACAAATATTTGGTCCGACCTGGAAATCGAACCCGAGACCTCAAGCACCGCAGTCGCATACGCTACCACTGCGCCACCGAGGCAGTCGATTATAAAATAAATAGTACAACATACACACCAAAACATCAGTTGAATTGAAAACGTTATCTTTTTTACAAACAAAACAAAAAGCAGTATTTCATATTATTTTAATGAAGAGTGACAATTAATTCTACGTGATACTTTACTTATAAATGCTGTACATATCAGTAACAATAGAGCTCATAGCCTAAGTCATGAATGATTCATCTAATATCAGCCAACCAGAATTTGATTCACACAAAGACTTGCACGTAATCATCTACAAAAAAATACAGACTACACCTTCAGAGGCCCGACAAAAACGCTTCCTAATTCACATACAAACAAATAAACACGAACTGCATACATTGCTGATTATGTTATGAGTTCTTTACTTGGTGACTTCGTGAGCAAGTAATGTATGACTTGTCTTTGGGAAATGCCAACTGCTTTCTTTGTGGAAGATGAATGTTTTAATCTTCACGTTGGTTTACACGTGATCAAAATAAACAGTGTTTTAGTAGGTACTCAAAGTATTGTGTCATGATCAGTAAGACCTTTTTTAAAACGGAACAAGAAAATATTTTTGTTTAGTAGGATATCTTTTTGGAACGAATTTCCTTATGGCGCGTTGCGAAAGGGGGCTAGACGGATTAAGACCAAAAGTTGTAACGACAATTTTCGTTGTAACGACACTTTTAACATTGAGTTGACGTCATAGTGCTGAATAGTATATCTTTATATATATAACTAGCGACCCGCCCCGGCTTCGCACGGGTGGATTTCAGATGCCCCCGCAGACGACACGATTCGTGCATTTCAAATCTGTAATATCTTCGAATATACTCATTTAAATTAGATACTGTAAAGGGCCATTGATCTATATTAAATGCACAATGCATTTAATTTACTCAATTGTATAAGGATTCATTCTGTATTGCTTAAAATCACTTCGTAAATAAGCCATTATTTCTCGTAAAAAGAAAGGAATAAAAAATGGTTGTTGTGGGTTATCCCTAAGAGATAGACATATACCGTCGCGGACTTTTTTGTAGTACTTTTTAAGGTGTACAATACTGTAGTACATTATTTTGATCTATCTCGTAGGGTGCAACCAGCGTTTGCAATGTAAGCGCAAAAAAATGTGTTTATTTGCTACATCACATTAGAAACCTCGAAAATTAACAGTGTTTCCATACTATATTATGCATTTATTATACATAAAAACCTTCCCCTTGAATCACTCTATCTATTAAAGAAACCCGCATCGAAATCCGTTGCGTAGTTTTAAAGATTTAAGCAAACAAAGGGACATAGGGACAGAGAAAGCGACTTTGTTTTATACTATGTAGTGATTCTTGTGTGAGTGTGTATGTCACTGAACTTCTCTCAAACGACTGGACCGATTTTGATGAAATTTTTTGTGTGTGTTCAAGGGGATCTGGGAATGGTTTAGATTCACAAAAACGTAAACGATGTTACGTGGGTCAGCTAGTATATATATATATACTCAAACGGTGGCAACGGAAGCATTTGCGTCTCTTAACTTGCAAGAGTTTAAGGTCGGCGGTAGTCAATTAACATTAGGTTACCCATTTAGATAGAGAGGAGATAAATTACTCATTTATTATTTTCTAAACTAACTTTTTAGTTTTTAAAAAAACAGTTTTATAATGTCTCGTAAAATGTTGTTATCTATCTATCTATACTTATAATAAAAATGTAATAGGTCCAATTCTGTACATTAAAGATATTTAGAAATTTTTTTTTGAGGGCTATCTATAATCGATACTGAAGCCAAAACTGTAATTTTTTTCATTTTTGTCTGTCCGTCTGTCTGTCTGTCTGTATCTTGGCCGCGCATCACGCCGAAAGTACTGAATGGATTCAAATGAAACTTGGCATGATTTGAGTTCATACTACGAGGTAGGACATGGGTTACTTTTTATCCCGAAATTCAGCACGGTTTCCTGGAGAGAGGGGATGAAAGTCAAAAAATGTACTTAGTTATAATTCAATAACACATAGTCCGATTTCTTTCATTATTTTTTTTCTAGAAAGAAAAAAATAAAAGATAACGGGAAAAGACTTTTTTTTTGTCCACGACTGTACACTGCCTGTGAGAAGCTGAGACAGATATGTAAATATGGCGGTACGAAGTTCGCGGGGTCAGCTAGTATACTTATAATAAAAATATATCAGGTCCAATTCTGTACATTAAAGATATTTAAAAAAAAATTTTTGGAGGGCTCTCTGTGATCGATATTGAAGCCAAAACTGTAATTTTTATTTTTGTCTGTCTGTCTGTATCCTGGATGCGCATCACGCCGAAACTACTGAATATATTCAAATGAAACTTAGCATGATTTGAGTTCATACTACGTGGTAGGACATAGGATACTTTTCATCCCGAAATTCAGCACGGTTTCCTGGAGAGAGGGGATGAAAGTCAAAATATGTACTTAGTTGTAATTCAATAACACAAAGTCCGATTTTATTCATTCTTTTTTTGATAGAAAGAAAAAAAAAGATAACGGGAAGTCTTTTTTTTTCGTCCGCGACTGTACACTGCCTGTGTGAAGCTGAGACAGATATGTAAATATGGCAGTACGCAGTTCACCGGGTCAGCTAGTTATATATAATTCTTGTGTGAGGTTATTGCTCACGATGAACTCCGAAATAATCAAACCGATTTTCACGTTCCTTTAATGTGTGTTTGCTGGCGAGCCTAAGATAGGTTAACATCACGCTTAGACCAATACGAGCCGAGCATGATTGAATAAAGACGCTGGCGAAGTTGCGTGAGACATAAATAAACATGAAGTATAGTAATATTTAAACATAAAATATTATTAATTTATTTATATATCCTTTAATATTTTCGTTTTTCATGACATTATTGTTAGTCTCGTATTTATATACTAATATTATTCAAATAACCCGTTATAATCACACGTCTAGAAAAGAACGACATCTATTTGAGGCTCGACCTTGTATGGAGGAAATGAAAATACATTAACTACCAGTCGTCAGTTGTTACTTTGACGAGGTCTTTTTTGTGCTACTCGTTATAAAAACAAAGAATTTTCCCATTGATATAAAGTGCTTAAGATATATTGAGACTAAAATCTCACCAGTGTGTTCCCAGAATCAACAGTGAGTTGCAGTGATACACTGAGTTATGAGACTCGGTAAGTCCCAAGAAAAGTTAAACCTGGAAAAAGTTTATACCGTTCAAAGTAAGTAAGTGTAACCGTGGAAGAGCCACGCTTCGACATGAATGGGCCGACTCGACCGGAGTGATAGCACGGCCTCACAGAAATCCGGTGTGAAATAGTGTTTGCACTGTGTTTCACCGAGTGAGTGAGGATACCGGAGTCCCATTCCCCAATCCCCTACCCCTACCTCCCCCCCCATCCGCAAAAGGCTGGCAACGCACTTGTGTCGCTTCTGGTGTTGCAGGTGTCCATGCGCGGCGGTAATCCTTTACCATCAGGTGAAACGTTTGCTCGTTTGTCCGCCAATTCCATTAAAAAAAAGTGAATTAAGGAAGTTAGATTTATGTTAAATTCACTTCCCTCCTTAATAAATAGTAGACAAAAATGAAATAGGCTTACATCTATTAAACAGGGAAGCATTACGGACAAGAAACATTGAAGGTCCTAAGTGATATTTCTATTCCTACAATATGCATGGCAGAATCCTATCCCAGACGTACAGCAATCCACCCCAGTTGATACAAATTTCTCATGTATATATAGACAAGTACACACATCAAAAGTGTCTAGGGATCAAGCATTTTTATGCGGATTTCTTGAGATTGAGATGTGGCTTTGGCCCTGGCCTGCTCAGTCGCCAGACTTGAACCCGATTGAGCATGCATGGGATATGCTACAGAGAAGAGCTCTGCCGAATATGGAGGGTATCCAGTCACAAGAAGACCTTTTTTTGTTGTTGCAACGAACATGGGCGGCCATTCCACAGCGTGATTTGGATGAACTCATTTTGAGTATGCCAAACCGATGTTCTTGTGTTAGTGTTCGCGGTAGAAACACGGATTATTAATTGTTTAAGTTACCTAATAAAATTTTAAAGAAAACTGTTATTTCAGTCTTTTTTTCGAACTTTAATGTTAGTGGTTCAAATGTCAAAAATCCCTTTATTAGGAAAATGGCAAATTTCTTTATTAATGCAAAGGTGACTTGGTTTATCATTACTGTGACAAACGAAAACACTTTATTTGATGAATCCTTAAAGAAAAATTTAATTAATATCAATCAGGAGAAAAGTTATTACAAAAATATATGTTGATCCCTAGACACATATGTTGATCCCTAGACACTTTTGATGTGTGTATAAATAAAAGATTTGCTCAACACTGCTTGACCGTTGCATTAAGTTAAGTGGCAAAAAATTTAACCTTACATGCGGGTAAAAAATACTTCCACTGTTATTATCTGCAGATTAGAGGCACGAAAACTGTGGTTTATTTTGTGTGGAACACAATACAATGGTACGTAATAGTTATGTTCCAAGAAGGAAATCCGTGGATCAAGATCGGTTTTAGGTAGAGACAGAATGAAGTATATTTCCTTTTATAGATAAATATATGAAAGTATCTTAAGACATGGTAATGAGATTGAAAAGGAAATATGTAACTATGTCTTGAATATATGTATAACTATGAATGATTGATTGAATGAAAAATAAATATAATTATTCAGCTTATGTATTTATGTAAATGGGATAACGCGTTTAATAGTAGCTTATATCTTTGGTCAGGCATCACAGCATTTTTTTGTATCTGAATATCCGTAGAGACTTTTGCTAGAAGAATATTATAATCAATGAAGTCTGATTTATTAGATATCTATCAATATACCAATTACTATTAGTTCAGCAACCAAATGACCAGTCGTTTTCTGACAGCGCCTGACTTAAGTCACGTAAATATTTTTAGATGAGCTTTTCTTATATGAAAAGATGAAACTGAGGCTACAGTAGCTTGAAAAGAATTTAGGAACCCGTTTTGTGGTTAAAGAAGCCACCAGAACCCGAAAGATACCAATGTAACAAATATTATTCTAATATACAGGTAACAATGCAAGTTAACTCAAGTTTCCATACAGCTGTCTTTGTTACGATACATTTATAGGTAGTAAAAACAAAGACTGATGGTTTTTTTTTTTTTTTAGTTTCGCATAACAAAGGTTATTTCTTCATAGTTTTTTTTATTCATTTGCTGCAGTATAATTTATATACTACAAACATTACTGACTGCGTTGTCGTTGGTCTCGCGGTTGGCGTGTGCGACTGGTGATCTTGAGGTCTCGGGTTCGATTCCCGGGTCGGATCAAATGTTTGTATGATCTACATACCATGTGTCCCAAAATTCAACGATAAGCGGGCGCCAAAAGGTAGACCTGCTCATGAGCACATAAGGAAAAAAAAAGCTAGTTTTTTTTTTAGTTACAAGAAAAATTTAGAATTTCTATGCTTAAGATTTTTTTTATCTTATACCTAAATAGTGCTACTATTCACCACAACTCTTAAAAACACCAAATTGCCCGCAGTTTTTACACAAAAAACGTTCAAAATCATTTTTTTTCCTAAAATTATGAAATATTTTTACTCTTAGTGTACTTTGACTCATGGTCTATATCATGAAAGATATAAATTTTCAAAGAAATTCTAAATTTTTCTTGTAACTAAAAAAAACTAGGTATATTTTTTTAAATATTTTTCCTTATGTACTCATTAGCAGGTCTACCTTTAGGCGCCCGCTTATCGTTGAATTTTGGGACACCCTGTACCTATATTTGTTTCGGAGTTAGGGTGTTTACTATTTATAATATGTATGTATTTACAAAAAAAAGTATTTAAGTATTTGTATCAGTTGTCTAGCATACAAGCTCTGCTTAGCTTGGGACTAGATGGCGTTGTGTGTTAGATTTCCGTTTTTTTTTTAAATTTATTTAATTTAAAAAAGGTGGTTTGTGTATATTAAATATAAAGAACAATAATAATATCACAATCTATAAGAAATCTATCTATCTATAATCACCTTTAAGTAAGAATGAAACCTAAGTATCACTCGTTTATCTGTCTGTCATGAGTGTCTTTTTCTCAGAAGGATTTTGCAGTTTGTAATTAAAATTAATAAGATAGGATGAAAATATGAAATTGAAATTAGTCAAGAAGCACGGGTACATAAAAGATTCGAAAGGTCGTCCATTTGTTATTAGTTATAACATCTCTTATCCAAGTACCTTTTTGCTATTATTTACTTACCGATCGCGATAAGCTTCATTCATTCTTTTTCTTTTTAAAAGACAACGCCCGCACTAGGAATAAATCCTGTATTGCGGGGGACTTTACAAACATACATGTAACGGACACAAAGAACACTTAGACTCAGAACAACAATTTGTGGATCACACAAAGTGTTGTCCTACGTGGGATTTGAACACTCGACACTTGGCGAAGTAGGAAACGGCGTGGTGACCGTTAAACCACAAGGCCAAACGTGCAGTCACTCTCCCTATTCCACTTGTTTAATTTTTTTGATTAGGTGACTATTAATTGATGATGCGTTTTATTGCCATGAATATCTAATTAATTTAGTTACAGATTATGTCTTTACTACTGAAAAAATTCACATATAAAAAACTACATTGTTAAACTTTCATCTCATTTTAATACAGATGTTTTAACTCAACGTGTATTTTGTTTTAATAATTATTATAATCCTTTTATGAACGATGTAAGAGGAAATGACTTAGCTCTCGATATCTTCTCAAGATAAGCCTGTTTTACATTAACAAACAAAGAAATTAAAATAGCATCCCAGATCGTTCAAGAGATACCAATTATTTGAAAAACTTTAATTTAAAACAACGAGTAAAAAATGGAAAACCGAGACAAAGAAAATTACTTTTGATTTGATACGAAATTTACATAAAATTGTAAGTATTCGTGAATAAATGTAAGATGTTGAAACAAAAGTACACCAAGCGTAAAATTAACAACGGCGGAGAAAAAACGGTCAGATAAGTTAAAGAGTTACAAAATTCAATATCTCTAGATTTAATATAAAAAAATGGCAAAGAAACTTAAAAAAAAACAGAAAAATGAGTATTAAAGGTCTATGACTATGTCATTCAACATAATATGCACATTTTTTTTATGGAATAGGCGGGCAAACGAGCATACGTACCGCCCGATGGTAAGCGATTACCGCCGCCCATGGACATCTGCAACACCAGAGGCGTCACAAGTGCGTTGCCGGTCTTTGGGGGGATGGGGGGGGGGATAGGGGGATTGAGGTATGGGCCTCCTGTATATACTCACTCGATGAAACACAGCGCTAGCACTATTTCTCACCGGTTTTCTGTGAGGCCGTGGTATCACTCCCGTCGAGCCGGCCCATTCATCCCGAAGCGTGGCTCTCCCACGTGTTCAATGTCTTAAAATAAAGTTTAGCAAAAGTACACCAGTCTGTCTATCTAAGATCTATATTTATATTCTATTGTCAAATTTATGCTTACTTAAAAATTTACTAAACCAGATCCAAAGTGCTATCACATACACACATGCGAATTAAAACGATACCTTTGCACTCGAAAGGTATCGTTTTAATTCGCATAAAGCTTATAAAACAACAAATACATCGAAGCTAACGCGAAGGCATCATCAACAAAGTCCCTGTTTTATTAATATGCGACTACCTGCCGAAATTTCCTCGCCTACGCGGTATAACATTAGGTTTATCTTCCAATATAAGCGATAATTTGAGGCCTTATCTCTTAAAGACAGAAGCCAACTGCTTATTGAACAACATCATTAAAATTTAGTCATTTATAGTAACGTGTGCGATTTTTCATAGCCAGGACTGATATTATTAACTTATTTTACATCATAATGTATTAAAAGAGAGAAGAAAGATTTTATTTATATTTTAGTATAAATTAGTATTTCAACATTGATTTTCTTTCTAAAATAATCCGAAGTTCTGTAGTAAGTTCCGAAGTACGATGCTATGTATGATGATAGTAACCTTCCCAGTAAATGATAAACTCACAAACATTAATCCATAAATTGAAATAAAATTCTAATAACAACACGAACAATTAACTTTTGAGATACGAAAAGCCTTCAAACAAAAAATAACAACATATACTTATCAGAATGAACTTAAAGACTAGTTACAAATGATTTGAATATTTTAATAGCGTGGGACAATTTGTTTTATAGTTACATCATCGCTTGTACTATCCTCAACAATGCACAGAGGTGTGGGCCGAAGCAATTGTCCAGCTAACATTCAACCAACCATTTACATTGACAAGGTTCCATCTGCCTATCAAACGTTTTAAGTGTAGAACTATGTAGCAGTCTAACGTAGCAATGTCATAGGATAGTTTTTGCGGTCGCCCACACACTGGTACATCAGAAGAATTTGACTTAGCTAGCAAGGTCATACATGCATTGTCTTTTTTTGCTTCAACAAAATGTATTTAACTTATCTTATTGACCCAGACCTGCGTAGGCGATGCACGCTACAATTTAAACGCTAAATGATTTACAACGATCGGTATTTTCTTGCAACTACGTATAATTTACAAATATAATAAAAAAATATAAGATTGTAATAAATCTTATATTTTTATTAACATTTTTATTAAATTAAAATTTCTTAATAAAAATATAAGATTTATAACCTCTTCAATGTAAGTTTTAATTGTATTTAAATTCATTTGTTAAGATTCTTCACTGTAATTTGTTCAGTGTCTAATGTCTGTATGAAATATACAAAAGGTTATATATTATTACACATGTTAATTAATCTTTTGGCTTACTGCACTTCTACATATAATCTTTTTTATGCTTTAGGAACAAACAACCAAATTAATTAATTGTATGTTAAAACTTCAAACAAACCTATTTTCACAAGCTAAAAGCTTGCGTTTAATCTTGAAGTATTAAAGTAAGGCTAATGAAAATATCTATTACGAAATTGAATCATTAAAAAAATCTGCTACAGAGACCTTATTGTATATTTAATCCGTGAGCAAATGATTCTTTATCTTCTCATCATCATCATCATCAGCCTATCGCAGTCCACTGCTGGACATAGGCCTCTCCAATTGCACGCCACTTAGTTCGATCCTCGGCTTCTCGCGATCTTCTTCTCTGCGAGCTCAAAGCATAAGCTTCTTTTAAAATTATCATTCTTTTATTTAAATACGTATGATAAACTTATTTCATAAATAACACGTAATACATACATGATTTTTATTTATACAACACGTGTGTTAAGAAGGTCTTTCATTGCTTTTCACCGAGTGGTGTTATAAGGTGATGGAGTAACATTGGAGTGTAGAACGTTCGCCCCTTGCCCCCTATAAAAAAAAAAACAAAATATTAATAAATCTATATATATATAAGCGAAATAACACTCACTTATTAACCACGAAATCACAGAAACTATAATACCTACAGACTTGAAATTTGGCAGGTAGGTTCCTTATAGGGTGTAGACATCCGCTAAGAACGGATTTTACGAAACTCCAACTCTAAGGGGGCAAAACGGGGGTTGGAAGTTTGTATGAAAGTCCTATGTTTTTGAAGTAAGAGACTTGAAATTTAAAATGTATGCTCTATAGATGGTGTGGAGGTGTACTAATAATTTATCTAGCTTTTCCGAATATAATTTAATAATAATAATAATATTTTTATTTCATCATATGGTTTTAACAGTTTCTCTTAATCTAAGTACATTCTCTTTGCAATAAAGTTATACATTAGGATAATAAGAGAATTCGTTGACGACCGTACTAGTGTGAACTGTGCTGAATTAAAAATTATTTGCAAATAACTAGCTCCACGCGTACGAAGTCGCAGGCGGCCGCTAGTAGTTTATAAAATCATACTCGACTATGTAAAAGTTTTTGATAAGTTTTATATAGACCATGTCACCAGGTCCATATTACAAATCTATTAACACCCCATTCATTAAAATCGGTTCTGAAGCTTAGGTTCTATGGTATAACATACAAACATCGCCCAAAACTATTTCCCTTCCCTTTGGCTTTGCCGTAATTAGGTAAAAAAAAAGTACTTTTAAAAAACTAAACAAACACGCTTTGATAAATATACGAAACTAAAAAGTTGAAAATGAATTAAAGTTTAAAAAAACTAAAAAAGGGGCCAAGTGCGAGTCGGACTCGCCCATGAAGGGTTCCGCAGCAGCAAGTAACATGATATAATTTTTATTTTATTTTTATATTTGTGTTGATTGAATAAAAGGTAAAATGCAGTTTACGATTTATGACGTATTAAAAAAAACTACTTACTAGATTTCGTTCGATGGTAATGTACATCATATATATTTTTTAAATTTATCATTCTCTTATTTTAGAAGTTACACTAGGCACACATTTTACCACTTTGGAAGTGTCTCTCGCGCAAAATATTCAGTTTAGAAAAAAATAATGTTAGAAACCTCAATATCATTTTTGAAGACCTATCTATAGATACCCCACACGTATGGGTTGGATGAAAAAATTTTTTTTGAGTTTCAGTTCTAAGTATGGGGACCCCCAAAATTAATTGTTTTTTTTTCTATTTTTGTGTGAAAATCTTAATGCGGTTCACAGAATACATCTACCTACCAAGTTTCAACATTATAGGTCTTATAGTTTCGAAATAAAGTGGATGTGACATACGGACGGACAGACAGACAGCCATGATGAATCTATAAGGGTTCCGTTTTTTGTTTGGCACGGAACCCTAAAAACACGCTTTAATAGCAATCGAACTAAAAAGTAGAAAATAATTTTAATGGAAAAAGCGTGGGGCGACATTATTGAAATGTTCACAAAGCAAAGCAGAAAGAAAATATGGGGCCCTTGACCCCTGTGCAAATTTTCAAGTTTATCATACTCCTAGAAGTAGGTGAAAATGAAGTTAAAAGATTCCGTTACATACTTTGGTACTCGTACTTCCTCAAGCACGAGCCCTGAGGGTTATGTGTAGTCAGTAGACAATTGTACCTGAAATTCGGGAAATAACGACACGACTAAACGTATTATACGCTTTTACTGCAAGATAAGAATTTACAATATCGGAATACAATTATTTATATTTCACTGCTAGTAGGTCTTGACTCCATCTTCTCTTCAGCATTCAAAAAATCAAAGTTTAAAATTATATAAATTAAAATTTAGAATATTCGCTTCAAACATGATATTTCATGTGCCAGTATTTTGACGTGGAGGTTGTATAGCTCTATGATGGCTCCAATCGCCACAATACATACATACAGGTCAAGCGAATAAAAGCCTGTTAAAAAGAAAAAAGAGGTAACTTGATGTGTCTTGTTATTGTAAGAGTAAAAAATAAGAGATAAATTCTTACTAGTCTAGTACAACCTGATTTAATTAATTTTAAACCATTGTCCCTGAAATTAACTTTCAAACTGACAAGTATTAATACGTTTTAAAGTCCTGGGATCTTGAACCATCAAGATTTATAATTAATGCTAGATAAGGTTGTCAGACGGGGTAATAAGCTTGTAGGCTATATCAAGAGTAATCGATAACGCAGTTAATGGAATCAATTATCTATAAGTAACTCGTTTAAACTAGTGCAATATAGCTAACATGATTTATATGTTTTTAGCAAGTACATACTGGCCTTTCCTGGGACTTCCCGAGTGTCATAACTCGGTGTTTTTGTGGGTCACTGCTGTTGATCCTGGTGTACAGGAGTCACAGTGGTTGGCGTGTGGGCGGTATTAGTCCTGGCCTTTGAAATGTATTTTGGAAGTAATCGTTTTATTTTGTCTTTTGTAATCTAGTTAAAAACAGTGTCAAGTATGGTTGTTGTTGCTTTTCCCCAAAGGGTGAAAATATAATTAAAAAACCTGTAAGTAAGACATATCAACATAATCATCTTATTGCAGCCCAATGCTAATCACAGGCCTGTTCTATTACACGCCACTTGGTTCGATCCTTGGTTTTTGCTGATGATGATGAAGTAGACATATTTATAATTAGGATTTAAACTGTAATCCAATGATTTTGTTATGTTTATTCTGAGGAATAAATCTATGAGTAATAGTATAAAGTTTTAAAGTTATTCTATATCTGCTTAATAGGTTAGTTAACCTTTGTATTTATTTATTGAAGCAGGTACTAAAATAGTAAATGACATAGTAAATTTATAGTGGTAGCCACAACACATTTTAAAATCTCAGTTATTAATCTTAGTTAATTCAGGTTCATGTATAACAGTGCTATCACCATCATCGATCTATCATGTTCCATTGTTAGACATAGGCATTCCCAATTGCAAGCTACTTGGTTTAATTCTCGACTTCTTAATATTTTTTTTATGGAATAGCCGGGCAAACGTGCAGACGTATCGCCTGATGGTAAGCGTTTACCGCTGCTCATGGACACCTGCAACATCAGAGGCGTCACAATTGCGTTGCCGGCCTTTGGGGTGGGGAGGGGGGGGGAGATAGGGTGAAGGAGGTTGGAGTATGGGCCTCCGGTATCCTCACTTACTCGGTGAAACACAGCGCAAGCACTATTTCACACCGGTTTTCTGTGAGGCCGTGGTATCACTCCGGTCCATTCATGCCGAAGCGTGGCTCTCCCACGGTCGAATCTTCGAATCCAGTTCCTGAAAATAATACTTAATGATTTATGGTTATAGAACTTTTATTTTTCTCAAAAAAAATTAACAACAAATTTTACTTATTGAGAACATTTAACAAAAAAACAATATTTACATAGTAGTGAGCTTAATGATATTTTTTATAAATATAGGTATATAGTACTCGTAATGCGTGCTATAAACCTGTTAGGTAATAAGTAAGCATTAGTACACACCCACATCATCATGTCTTATACCTTCACACACTACGTCCCAAAAATAATAATAATCTGATACTAGAAGACATCACACTAAATTAGGACCCACAAACAAATTAACACTTTATATTCGAAAGTAAATAATACTGTTTTACGCTCATGATTACAGTAAGCAAGCTTAATTGCATTCTAGTCTTTGAACTAATATATATTATTCCTCAATTATTCTACTGATAAAATACTACTCATCAAACAATATCGAATATGGAAGGTAGCAACAATAGACTCACACGAATAATAAAAGTGTATGATGTAGGTAGAAATATGTAACCGTTACCAGGGCCGCATTTAGATCCTATCTAAAACGAACTGTTTAAGTTTTTTCTTAAAAATATTAAAGCTTTCTGTCATTTTAATTTCGTTTGGCAGTTTATTGAACATTTGTGCCCCTTCAAATGTTATGTTTTTTTTACCGTAATTTGTACGCGGTTTTACTAGATAAATATTATTGGCATTACGTAGGGGTCGTAAACCTTGTTCTATATTTGTTTTAAATTCGAGATGACTTTATTTTTTTTTATCTTTAATCTTTCTAATTAGGATACATGTATTATAGTAATATAGTTTTTTTAGGTTCATTAATTTGGTTTCCGAGTAAATTTTGTTTGTAGGTGTAAGAAAGTCATAATGAAATAAAATTTTTACTAGCTTATTTTGTACAGTTTGTACGCTGTCCAAAGTACATTTTGCTGCACTTCCCCAAATTTCTATGAGGTAATCTATATGCGGTTTGACAAGGGAATAATATATATATTCATTCGAACCTTTCGCGGCAGACATCGCACGACGCCGTATAAGCGCCTGCAGAGTGACGACAACTTAGTTCTTATATTGTTTATGTGCGATTTCCATGTCAAGCCACTGTCCAATATTAGTCCCAAGTACTTTTCCTCGGCCGATTCTTTCAGTTGAATGTTATTTATGTATAGTTTAGGGTAGTTTTGTAATAGTTTGTTTTTTGCTTTAAATATTACATAGCTTGTTTTTGAGATATTAATTGTGAGTAAGTTGTACTGAAACCATTCGTGTAACTTTTCCAGGTCATTTTGAGCTAATTTAACTATTTCATTTATGTCTGATCCATAATAAAATATACAGGTATCATCAGCGTACAGACTGATTTCCCCATTTAATGATATTTGATTGATATCATTGACATATATTAGAAATAGCAACGGTCCAATTATAGAGCCTTGTGGTATTCCGCAGGTAATAGGCTGAGTGGTGCTTGTATGTTTCCCCATTTTTACTCTCTGCGATCTGTTTCTTAAATATGATTTGAAAATTTTTAAGGCATTACCAATGATTCCAATATGTTTTAGTTTTTTTAGCAGGAGAGAATGACTTACGGTATCAAAAGCCTTTTTTAAATCTATAAATTTTCCTAGACCTAGCTTTTTCTCATCGATTTGTGTCTTTAATTTGGAAATAAGATCAATTGTAGCAGACAGGGTGTTTGATTTTGGGCGAAATCTGTATTGGCGTTTGAAGAGATAATCTATTTCATTCAAGTAATTGTTCAGACGCTTATATATAGCACGCTCAAAGATCTTCGAAATTATTGGTAACACTGACACGGGCCTGTAGTTACTAGGATCTGTCTGTGCACCTGATTTATATATTGGTGTAACTTTCGCTATTTTGAGTTCATCTGGAAAGTGACCCTCGTTAAAGCAATGATTAATACAAGATGTAACAGTAGGAATTAGAAAATCTTTTATACATTTGATCGCTTTTGTATTTATCCCATCTATACCTGAACTGCAATTTGCATCTAAGCTATTTATTATTTTACTAATTTCTAACTCAGTGCATGGTGTAAGGTTTATTAGTTTTAGGCAACCCTCGGACTGATCCGCGGCATTGTAAATATTATCTATATGATATTTTGCAGGAATTTGTGTCGCCAACTTGGAACCTATTGTGGAAAAAAATCGGTTAAACTCTTCGCATATTTCGTCACCATCCGTAATTAAACCAGAGGTTGTTAGAAGTGTTGGTGGTCTGCAGTCACATTTAATTATATTGTTAGATAGCGAGTTAATAAGTTTCCATGTGTGTTTAGGGTTATTTTTAAGTTTTTCGAACGCTTTATAAATTTTTTTTTTTTGGTTTTAGCTATTAATACCGTAGTTTCGTTTCTTTGTTTTTTGAAAGAGTTCAATAGAATAGCATTTTCCGGGTCTTTTTTTATTTGTCTCCAAAGTTCATTCCTTGAATTTATTTTAGATATTATATCCTTATTGATCCAGTCTTTGCGTGGAAGATTTTGTAGTTTAGTTTTTTGAATAGTGTTATCTTTTATTAAAGCTTTAATATTTCGTTCTAAGATTTCATAGTCACGGCTATCTGTGCCGAAATTAATGGAATTGGCGTGCTGGTAAAGGTATTCGTAATTTAAGGTATTATAAACCAATGCTGCTGTAAGTTCTGGCTTGCAATTTTTTATTCCTAATACTAGTTGCCGATGGTCCGAAATTGCTGAATCGATCATTGCTACCTGGAAGTTTTTCTCTTTTAGGTTCGTTATTATATGGTCGAGAATACTGTGTGTGGTCGTCGTGGTTCGCGTTGAATATGTTGGATCTATCTTGTTTATAATTTGATACCCGTTTTCCTGGATCAATTCTTGGTATTTCTTAGTAATTGTGTTATTATTCAGCAAGTTTATATTAAAGTCACCAAATATGATGGCTCGTTTTCACTGTTGTAGTAACTTTTCAAAGTCATCCTCGAACTTTGTCAGATTTGTATCTCCAGGCCTATACACAAGGCCAATATCCAAATTGTACTTTTCTGTATGTATCCACAGATAGTTACTTCCATTCAAATATATGTCTTGACTTAGATTATGTTTTATAGTACTGTGAATGAATATTGAGACTCCTCCGCCTATTCGGTCTGTTCTGATGTTATAGTAGTGTGTATAATTAGAAATCTGTATGTAACTGGCCTCTTCTTTAGATTTTATCCAGGTTTCTGTCAAGAGAACAACATGCATTTGCCTACTGAGGGCTTTCAAAATGCAGTTCAATTCGTCAAGTTTTCCTGGTTTTACAATACTTCTGATGTTGATGTAAAAACAATTAAAAGAAAACTTTTCGGTTTCTAGATCATCATAGTTTTGTAGAATTTGGTATATTACCTTATCGCTCTTGCAAGTACTATTTTGTGTTTTTGAGTATTTTACTTTTTTGGATTAGTAATTATTTTGGGAACTCCCCTTATATACTTTATTTGAAGTTTATTTTCCCCTAATTTTTGTCTATGAAGTAACTCCTCTTGCAATTCTTTCATGTATTTCTGCTGAACCGGTGTTTTGTCCGAATATATTTTTATGTTTTTGTTTGTGATATTGCCTCTGTTTTGTAGGATTTCTTTTGTTTCTAGCACAGAGTTAAAGCACACTTTCAGCGGGCGATTTGCACCAGGCTTATATTTGCCAAGTCTTCTTATTTTTAGTGGCTGTATTTCTTTCCCAGTCACACATCCCAATTCCTTTTTAACTTCCCTCTTGTCGTGAGCTTGTCGCTCATTTGGATCTTTTGACTCAGTTTCAGTGATTCCGATAACAATAATTTAATAACTAACATCGAAATGAAGTGTTTCTTTTTGAAATCAACTTCTATACACATACATAAGCATTATTATATATTAAAACACATGTACTCCCACGATATAATTGCCACTTAAAAGTACTTAAAATTGGTTTCAAGAAGTAACGTGAAAAAGGCATCCCTTCATTATTGAGAGAAACAAAATAGATAGAAATTGTTGATAAATAAACGCCTAAAAACCTTCAACAAACACTTAACGTACTGTTTAAAGTAGCACAACATATTAATAAGTACACCATTGTGCATTTAGTACTTCACCACAAACGCATCTAACAGAACAATGAGGCTACACAAAAGGTAGTAAATCTCTCGACCTTCCACTTCTTGCCGCATATCGAACGCACTTGCTCAGGCGCATACAGTACAATCGCAAAGAAAAGTCTCCTATATGTTAGATTTATTAAGTACTAGCGACCCGCCCCGGCTTCGCACGGGTGGATTTCAGATGCCCCCGCCGACGACACGATTCGTGCATTTTAAATCTGTATATTCATTTAAATTAGATACTGTAAAGGGCCCTTCCTTTTTCTTTTTTTTTAAGACAATGTATTAAATGCACAATGTATTTAATTTACTTAATTGTATAAGGATTCATTCTGTATTGCTTAAAATCACTTCGTAAATAAGCCATTATTTCTAGTAAAAAGAAAGCAATAAAAATAGTGGTTGTGGGTTATCCCTAAAGAGATAGACATATAACTTCGCGGACTTTTTTGTAGTACTTTTAAAGGTGTACAATACTGTAATACATTATTTTAATCTATTTTGTAGGGTGCAACCAGCGTTTGCAATGTAAGCGCAACAAAATGTGTTTATTTGATACATCACATTAGAAACCTCGAAAATTAACAGTGTTTCCATACTATATTATTCATTTATTATACATAAAAACCTTCCTCTTGAATCACTCTATCTATTAACCCGCATCAAAATCCGTTGCTTGGTTTTAAAGATTTAAGCATACATAGGGATATAGGGACAGAGAAAGCGACTTATTTTTTATTATTTTAGTTTTGTACTCTGTAGTGATTAGCTAGCTACCTTTAGCTTCCCTTGTATATGGCAGTATCGTCGGGAATATAAGCTACTTTTTTCATATTTATAAAATTGCGATGATTGATTGAACCAAGGCGTCAAAACGTAAGAAACAATAATAAGTAATATGTTGAGCAGTAAGAAAATGAAATAAGTAAAAGCAGACAAGTTTCTTCATTAAACGCGAAAGTTGCACATTTTATAAAATAAGCGATTATTACTTCAATAATTTCATGTTACACATAATTAGAAACTTACTGTAAAATCTATTTTGACCTTAAACGCATAAACCAGAAATTTTGAAAATTTAATGTGTGTCTATGCGTTGATCTCTGGAATCATAGTCTGTACATTGGCAGACCCCTTTCCATTCTGTTGTTTTTTAATCTTTAGTATGTATACAACTTTGTCAAGAATGTTCCTAAACACCATTCGAGAAAATCTATTCATTATTTTTAAAACATTAACAGCTGATATATCGCTACGTCTATTAACGTTGAGAAGTTCAGTTGACCATTTGATTAATTTGGTTTTATTGCATATTGCCGATTTATGAGAACCAAAACATTCACAGTAATGATTATGTTTAATAACTACCTACCAGATTATTTGAATAAATATACAATTATTTAGTAATTGATATTAATCTTTACGTCTCTGACGACGTCCTTCATTATAGTGTAATTGATTTGTACGTGTTTTTAGACTCTATTAGAGAATTATTAACGGAAAATTTAGTGAAGTAATATTTGAAATGGTATAAGTCAAGATATGTGGGAAAAACGAAAGGAAATTTTATAGTTCACCTCAAATTTTGGTCCTGATTACCTCATTTAAAGGTAAATATTTATGTTGGTTGTTAAACTATGGATACTAGCTCATCAATCAACAACCCATAACGTCCCACTGCTGGTCTCTAGTCTCCTCGCAGGATAGGGTTAAGGCCATAGGTCCCCACGCTGGCCAAGTGCGGGTTGGAAACTGGCAAGACAGCGTTGAGGCTACGTAATCTTGCTGTTGCATGTTTTTAAGCCGCCCAAAGGCCTCCAACTAAGCTTCACGACTGTTATTCTATGATAACAACCGGGACCGACTGATTAACGTGACCTCCGAATCACGGAGGCGCTCATGGTAACATGGCACCAGCGGTCACCCATCCAGGTACTGACCGCGCCGTCGTTACTTACCCTCGATAATTGTTTCTAATCACCTAGTGTAACTGGGCTATGAGCACCTGTTATCATCATACTAGCTCATACTTATCATCTTTCACTTTTAAAAAAAAAAATATTTTATGCAACAACGTTAAATATATTCAGTAACTTTATCTGTCTTTACAGCTTTCACGGTTAAATCACTGCACCGATTACAATGAACTTTGGCATGGAGATACTTTGATTCTTGAAGAAGGTCATACGCTACTCATTAAATAAATAAATATTTCGGACATCTAACACACAACGCCATCTAGTCCCAAGCTAATCAGAGCTTGTGTTATGGGTACTAGACAACTGATATAAATACATGCATTCTTTTTTTTTGTAAATACATACATATTATACATAGAAAACACCCAAACTCCAAAACAAATCTTTGCAGATTATACAAACATTTTGGTCCGACCCGGGAATCGAACCCGAGACCTCAAGCACAGTAGTCGCATACGCTACCACTACGCCACCGAGGCCGTCTATTACTCCGGTAACCAACATACACGTGGGCGGAGCCGCGGGTAAAGGCTACTATCTTATAAAAACGAGTATTTGAAATGACCTATTCAATATGTTATTAAATAAGAGATGTTTATTTTTTCCTATAACAAAAGATATAAAATATTTCCAAATGCGGAACTCACCCATAAATACCAAACATAAATTGGTTTTTCATTGACCTTTTAACTAACTCGAATCCATTGCCGCATTGAGTGAATTTTGAATAGTTTCGTTTTTAGATATAAAAATAAAGTATTTAATACTTTATTTTTATGGGCAGACTTTGATTAATATATACATTTTTCAATTAAAATCTGTCTGGCTAATGTTTAGAAATTGTGAACTTTAACAAATCTCAAATAATATATATTTATTTTTTAAATCGTATTATTCAGGGAAAGAGCTTTTGTGTGATTAAAACAAATAAATTTAATTGATTTTAAAGCTAGTAGGGATGTTATAAGATAACGTGGTAAAACAATAGATCCGTGTTTTTTATATCAACAACATCGTTTTGACAACGACACTGAGATGTCAATCATGGGACAGATTAATACTACAGGAACTCTGGTAAACTTATCATATTTTTAACTCCACAATCAGTCCACTACTAATTCTGGGAAATGGATGGTTACAAAAGCCAGTTCTAACAATGAAATTATCGGATAAAAAACTTTTCGCTTTACTAAATTATAACAGACTAGCTGACCCATGCAACCTCGATTATTTCTCTATCCCTTAGTGTGAGAAGAGCCCATATTGGGCCGCGCCAAAATATGGACGCTTGTGAGAAGCGCCCATATTGGGCATCGTGATTATGTCCTATTTTTAACTAATTTTAGCTATTTTTTAATGTATTTCTTCATTAAAACACTTATTTTAAATGCCCAGAGTGAAAAACATATTAATCAAAAAGAAATTCAGTACATTTTCAAAACTACTTCTAGCAACACTAAAAAAACGCTGTTTCGTTAGCGTAATGATATAAAAAGCACTAAACTTTACAAAGATGATATTAATAAAAATAATGATTAATCGCTTTATTGTGCACTAGATAATGCTATTAATGCTAGGTCAGTACAAATGGTGGCAATTTCGTATGTTGTCATTTCATTACAATGGTAAAATATATATATTTCTATTATCGCTCTAATTAATTCACAGAACTAGAGGGGTCTACGCATGCCACTCTTAGGCATTAGAAGACTCACTATACTATTATGGGACGTGACATAATAACACGTTCATACTAACACAGAAGACGTATCATGTTCTGCGCATTTAAAAGCTGTCACAAAGAAAACATATTTAGTAATTCTTTCCTCGTCTGTACATACGCATCTAATGTTAGACAGCGGCTTCACACGACGGCCGACCTTGTGGATATGGAGCGTCGTAATGGTTCGTAATTGTTGAATGAATGTTGGTTGGTATGCCGCAATCAATCGCTACACTGTAGTGTACAGTAGGATAAAGAAAATGGTAACTGTTCACTTGATTGGTCATCTTTTGTTTAAGCCCATGTTCAGATGACGAGCGTTCAACGCGCGTTTTGCTAACGCGCGTTCACAACTACATGTAATTTGTTCCAGGAGTACACATGCTAACGCGCGTTTTTACATGGAGTTGCTAACGCGCGTTAGCAAAACGCGCGTTGAGCGCTCGTCATCTGAACATGGCCTTATATGTAACAATTTTACTAAGAAAAATAAATGAAGGATTATCATCAATTTTTTACTACTACTGGAGGATAGATAGAAGATATGAAGAGATGTCCACAAAAAGCATCTTTTACAGAAAAAAAATTGGTCTACTCTATCACGCCGGTCATACGCGTTGGTATAAGTAATAATTTAAGTTTTTCTTCTCCCTGTAGTGCTGCTATCTCAAATGAATAGGTGCTGTGACATCCCGTATTCTAAATGCGCCATCCTTCGCCGCCATCACAGGCAACGAGAAATGCATTTATCAAAAAATATATCTATCAAAACGTATTAGTAAATAATTTGCTAAAAGTACACGTAGATAATCAGAAACAAAGATAATGTTAGTATGATGAGTATGCAGCTCTAAAGAGATCATTTAAAATTTTAAAACAACTAGGTACAGCAATTTGCTGCTAAATGTAGCAAAATGTTCAAACCAGTAATATAGATCTATTGCAGTACCGATAGTGCGGTAATCTTTTTTGTATTTTTAAAACCACTTTAAACCCAAAAATGTGAATGTTTTGCATACTTCACAACCAGGTTTAAGAATTTAACATATTCACACTAATATATAAAGGTGAAAGTTTGTGAGCGTGTATGTTTGTTGCTTCTTCACGCAAAAACTACTAGACGGATTTGGATGAAACTTTACAATAATGTAGCTTATAGATCAGAATAACACATGGCTACTATTTATCGTGATAATCGACGTATACGCGGGCGGAGCCACGGGCAACAGCTAGTTTATAATAAGTTTAAATCTCGAATCAAAAGAAGCAATCATTTTATAAATCGTATTATATTTTAAGGTCAGTAACTGGAAAAAAATGCTAGTTTTGTTGTTACTATGGTTTGGTTTAAAATGTAAAATGCCCTTACAAGATAAATTCAATTTTATTTTCGGAATTCCAGGTAATTTTCCACAATTGTCGCAAGTTTAGAAACGTGACCAATATATTACAATAGTTTAACCACGTGTGGAGAAACTTGGGGTGAATATGATTTGGATATTTTTATAATATCTATAAAAAACTACAATCGTCATGAATTTAGCAATGCATCGAAATTCTGGAGTATCATTTCCACTATTATTATTATTTTCACGCTTAAGTGGTAGTAGCTGGAGCATATTGGTCACAGACAAGACTGCCGATCTGGTCAAAAAGTTCTGGAGAGACTCCGTCTTCTAGTACAAGGTACAATGAAGGATGGAGTTTGGGTAGGTAAAGTTATTTGATGCGGCAGCACAGGAGCGATTGTCATCGAGAGGATTGGGGAAGGCCTATGACCAGCAGGGGAAGTCCCTCGACTGAGATAAAAAAGCATTTCAGATTTTGAGATTTAAAGTTTTGAAAAATTATAGTACATTTTGGTGAAATCTCCGACGTTGAGATGGCTAAGGTACTTCTCAGTACTCGGTAATCTGCCATTGTTCATTATTATGTAATTTAATGCTGCTGTTTGATCTATGTGACCCAACACTCCTTATAAATGATATATTTGACAAAAAATCTCAATACATGCGGGTTATTGAATAGGTAAATGTGAAAAGCGCAATATGCTCCAAGCTCGGTACAATAATTTTACTTTTAAATGACTTGACCCGTGTTTGTAGAACTTCCTTCTATTGTAGTATTGCATGTTTCTTAGTAAAGCTACAACTTTATGCTTAAAAAGCAAAATAGTGTCTAAATACAAGATTTGTTGCTAATCAGTAGAGCCATTTCCGGGATAGACAAAATTTTAGTATTTATATAGTTATATATTCAAGAAATTCTTGTTTAACGTCTATAGATTTAATAGACTTTTGATATTTTAAAATATTGAAGCGTTGAGAGTCAATACAGTTTTGCTATTAAAACGTTTGATAACTTCCAATAGTAGGTAGGGAGGAAGTGTCTGAACATTATACAGCTCTAAACTTTTCAAAATCTGTCAGTGTGTAGTAATAATGTCGAACTATAATAAATTTCATTTGGACGACATAAAGGTAATTCAGAGCAAAGAATGCCACACTACGATCAGTTTCAACTTCGTCTGTGTTCACTGGTACTTTCCTAAGGGTTGTTAAGTGATGGCAGAGACAGCCTAGCCTTTCTCAATGAATTTTCCGAGATAGCAAACTGAAAAAATAAACAAAAACCTCTGCACTTTTTTATACTAGTAATGATAAAACACCAATAGATTATGAGGGCTAATTTTGATTTGTTTATTATACGATTCTTACGTAATTGTTTTAGACTAATAAGGCATATTCGATTTAGTCTTTATCTTAATAATATTATTGTCTGCGTAATCTTGCAGTGAACAAAATAAACAATTTCATGTTTAGCTATAAACAAATCGCATTATACTGTGAATTTCAACAAGTAGCTATTACTGTAATCTATGGATACCTGTATAACCTCATTAACCTGCTTGTGCCATGCTATATAAAAGATTAATTATACATATATAGTGAAAGGTATTGCAGTGTTCGAAGTACATCCAATGTCTTCAGCCTGAATTTTATTGTTCAATGTTAAAACGTCGGAATAATACAAAGTATAAAACTGAGATTATTTATTAATCTACTGGCTTTTACTCGCGGCTTCGCTCGCATTTAATAAAAAGTATCCTATGTTACTTCTAATATCTCCAAGCATATGTGTAATAAGTTTCATGATGATCGGTTAAGTAGTTTTTGCGTGAAAGCGTAACAAACAAACTTACATTCACATTTATGGTAATAGATAAGTAGGAATATATATACTCTAGGTACATATACTTTGTTTTTCTAAATCCATCTATAAATAGTACAGCGTATAGATTTAATGTTTATACCGTATTATAGGAGTGATCAAGTCTGTTCACCATATTACACACTGAATACATTAATGAGCCATGCTTCAGAACTGTGGCGACTTCCACATATAACGCAAAACAAAAAAAAACCACTACAGCGCCATCAACCGCATATACGTCGAACTACGGAGTAACGAAGGAAACGAAGTAACTACCAATCTTGAATTGCGCAATAGAAGTTCTCGCGACGATTATCATATATACAATATCCCAATATCAACCGTTGGGCAGTGGCCCGCCAGGCATGATCACTTCGCCTGGTTGGAGGTTTCTGCCTTTGTGTTAGAGAGACACGACACCCGTTTCTTCACAAAAGAAATGATTCGTTTCGACCCAAGCGATACTAAGGCGGCGTCACCTAAAACTAGTGGTTGGCATTTATGTTTGCTTTTTCTCAATTTTTTCGGACATCTAACACACAACGCCATCTAGTCCCAAGCTAAGCAGAAATAAATAACAAATATGTGGTACTTGTACCTTCTCAAGTACAAGCCCTGGGGGTTATGTGTAGTCAGTGGACAATTGTACCTGAACAACACGACTAAACGTCCTACGCGTTTACTGCGAGATAAGTACTTAACAATATCGGAATACAATTATTTTTATTTCACTGCTAGTAGGTCTTGACTCCACGACCCCTGCAGTCTATGTTCTCTTCAGCATTCTTCAGCATCACAAAAATCAAAGTTTCAAATTATATAAATCAACATTAGAACATTTGCTTCAAACAGGAGTTTTCACCTGTCAGTATTATGACGTGAAGGTTGTATAAAAATCAGGCAAAACCTAGTAAATTAGCGTTGTTAGGGGTCCTAAAAGGTGGTCCGACGACCTGGTGCAGGCCAGAGAAGCCGTTGGATGCGGCAGCACAAGACGGGTTGTTATGGAGAACCTTTAAGAGGCCTATGTTCAGCAGTTTCCGTAGGAGAGCCACGCTTCCACATGAATTCCACGCTCGACCGGAGTGATACCACGGCCTCATAGAAAACCGGTGTGAAACAACGCTTGCGCTGTGTTTCGCCGAGTGAGTGAGGACACCGGCGGCCCACATCTATTGTAATCTTACACAATATAAGAATGAAGAGTGTGAATGATTGACATAGTACCGATTGTCCATAAAACGCTGTTCAGAAAAGGATATCAATTTGTGCATTTGTGTGTATAATTATACATTGAATAGCAGAAATAAATTGTACATTATAATAATGTGTAGTGCACCTTTTATTTCATTTCCACACCACCCAACGGTAGACTGGTAGAGAATGCCTGTGGCATTAAGTCCGCCATTGTACGTTGTGCATAAAGTTGTTAAATAAAAAATAAATAAATAAATAAAAAATAATTGAATCATAAACCTATACCTGTATAGATAGTGGAGAAACATTTTATTTACTTTGTTGTAGATCCTTGACAACACATATTTTAGTTGTGCAATGTTGCAATTACTGATTTTATAACATAATACATTACTATAGTAATATAATCATGTACTTTGGCATTCTAGCTCCGCACATGATACCATAAAAGGCAAAATCGAATGCTGGTGCATTAAGTAAAGAATTTAAGATATCTAATCACAATACGCGTAAAAAGTATCTCTCTCTCTCTCTCAATTTAAGAACCTTGTTGTGGAGCAATTGCCACTCCTCCCCTTTTTTTGTTATCTATTTAACCTCTTGACGTACATACAGCAAGTGAAAGAGGAGTATTTTTACTTGCTGTATGTACGTTAATCTAGACCGTCCTCGTTTTTTCTTGCCTTCAATTTCTCTTCCAGTATCTACCATCCCTTCAACAGCGGCGACTCACGGCTACTTTAGCGACGCTTGAAGGGATTGCAGCAAAGTGATCACTATTAACTGCGGAGAATGATATACTTTTTTTTTTCAAGACAAGTGTTTTACAACAAGCTAAAATTCAAAATTTAAAAAACCCCCTACTCAAGCACTTAATCAAGTAATCATACGCCAATGATATATTTGCAAACATTCGGTTATTCTACCCCACTTTCACCCCCATAACTTTTAAACGACTCAACCGATTTTCATGAAACATGTCTAAGAACACTCGCACGTAACTCACCTTTCATACAAAAAAAACTAAATTGAAATCGCTTCATCCGTTCGCGAGCTACGGTGCCACAGACAGACAGACAGAAAAAATCGGGAAAGTCAGGGGTTAAAAATACACTAAATGAACGTTAACCGGTACGATTTATACAAAAAAGTGCAATTCATATATCAGAAATAGGTTCTTTGAGTGTAGTTCTTTTTACGTATTACGAATCATCGGGGTGTTGGTATGTGATTGTTATTTAATATCTACAGTGTAACATTATAAAGTATTATGTGCTTGCACTGCACACTTTATGAATTCTAAGTCATTTTCTTCAAAAAAAAAAATTCAATCCGTATTAATAAAGGTTTTACATTTTAAAAGTTTTAGAAAGTAACTTGTCCTCAAGAGCGAACTTAATGTGTAATTGTCCTTTATAACTCTCATTGAATTTTGTTTCAAAGTGTTCTGTTGTAGTTAAATTCTTTAATCAATTCTCAACGAAATGCTAAGGCGTTCAAATGACATTGACACTTCAAAATAATAAAACATCGAGTAAATTATGATAATTGAAACATAACTCCAGCCTACTAAACAAAATTCATATACGTCGGCTATAACTTTTATACTTAATGAAGCTTAGTGAAAAACCCTTGACATTTAGGAAAAGAAGCTACTCGACCTCGACTTACACGTAATTTACCTTCCAAGAGATCACACTGAGCAATTAATCGATAATATGCTGTAAAATATAAATGGAACAATATGTGCACGATTTCCTCCTAATCCGACGGTTTTATACTATGTCGGTTTATAGTTTATACAGAGCGGTCGGCCTTGAGCCTGCATGACATACCATGCCCTTTCTTCCACCTTGCTACCTATGTCTTCTAAACGGTGATTGTATACTTGATATGTTATTAATATGCTACGATACCCCGACTGCCCAAGGTCACGTCTATGCAGTCCTGACATATTTTCGCACTTCAATAACTACAACATGACTTTTATTACAAAGGCATAGAGTTTAACTTCTCTTGCATACGTTGTAAGGTTCTTAAGCCGGATCGTACGTGATTAGAGTAAAGTTAAACGCCACCTGTTGGCCAAAAATGGCAAGTGCAGTTTCGGTTTATTGATCGTATCGGCGTGATCTAGTGTTTCCGTTACTCGTCTACTCTAGTTTCGATATCATGATAGTCATGTTTAATTCATAGAACAGGAATTTATATTTCTTAATTATAAATTATACGAGGTGTTAGTGTAAGGCATATTGTTTACAAAGTTTATTTGAACCATATTGGTTATACAAATAAAGGTTAGAATTGTAAACATTTTTGAAATAATATAATTTAATAGTAGAATGTAAATGAGTGTATTAAATGTCTATTTATAGAGTGTAGGGACGATGCTTTAACTAGGTATTTCTAGATCGTTTTTGTTGCCAAGGAAATGATAACGCAATGAACGCCTACGCGCTTGCAGCTTGTGATCGAATTGAGCATGGAATAGGTTCACTAGTAAAGCGACAAGCGATATTTTAAAACAATAACCATTGTTCTTGGTAAACCCTAAGTCTGCTACGACAAACGTCTCTCAAGCCAAATTTCTTATAGGCGGTCCACCCTTCAACGATATATCGTAGCGATTTAACTGTGCAGTTCGTTTGTGCAGTTTTATCGTACGTGTGGACGGAAATTGGCTCAGATTTTTTGAGAAATATCTGAGCCAATTTCCGTAGGATCTCCGTCTCGTCTTCTAATGTTCCTGCTGAGTCGTTGAAGAGGGCAGATATGTCTATTAATCGTCGCACGTAAATATAATTTGTTTACAGCAGAGTCTGTGATATAAAATAAGTATTTAGTTAGGGCAGAAATTGTTCTTATGCTTAGAAATACATCGTTAATAAAATAGTGGGGATTTATAAAGCGATAAGAATAGATGTCTATTTCTTAAAAGCGATGTAAAATTAAAACACAAAAACAACTTTCTGAGATAGTTTAAGTTAAATAAGAAAAGTTTCATAACAAACAAAATAAAAATATTACTGACTAGCTTTTGTTCGTGGCTCCACCCGCGTGTATGTCGATTATCACGGTTAATATGAACGCGGACATACCTTCCTCAATAATCAAAGTATCTCCATGCCAAATTTCCTTGAAGTCACTACATCGGTTTTACCGTGAAAGCCTAACAGACAGAGTCCCTTTCGAATTTATATTGGGATTGGATGCCAGACAACGAGGATCAATGTAGTGGCGTACAATATAAAGCCGAGTCTCCCCTGAACAAAAGTTGGCAACTTTTGTGTTGTCAACACGTGTTGGTGCCAAAAGTTTCTGTAATTTCCTTGTGTTGGCAACAAAAATTGTCAACACATGTTGGGAACCGTGTTTCCGTTTTTGGCGGTAAACGTCAAAAGAATACGCTTGTTGCAATATTTATGGGCTCTGTGGTGACGCTTAGTTCAAATGTTTTTCAAATTGATGGCGACTCGGTGTAGACACAACGGAAACAAAAGTTGGCGATTTTTTTAAGGGTTGCAAACAGTTGAGAACACTGAAATTGCCAACAATTTCGGTGGATACGCGCCTTAAGAGGCCTATATCCAGTAGTGGAATGCAATAGGCTGATAATGATGATGAATAATGATTGTAGTAGTACTATTGTGTTAAAACACTATTGATCTTTCTTTCTTGTTTCTTTTTGTATAATAGCCTGCATTTATGAGCAGACCATATAATATTTTCATAAAATAATATGAAGTAAGTCACCTCAAATAATTTCGAAAGGGTTTATACATCTTCATCGTACACAAACACTAATTATGACTCCCTTGAAACTGTTAGACCACATTAATGCCTAGGCACAATAGCTTTGTTCAACAACAGAAGGCCTTGTAATGCGTTAACTATCATCTAAAATTAGGCTCTCATCGCTCTGTAGCATACGTAATTTTCTTTGTGAGAATTTAGTACAATATTCTTTTGTATGCTACGTGATCTGCTCTGGTCAAAGTAACGCTAAGTTTTACTGACTTAGACGGTTATTGGAAATCCTAATCCACTAACATTAGAAAATGCGAAAGTTTGTGAGAATGAATGGATATTTGTAACTCTCTCACGACATAAGTACTGAACGGATTTAGTTGAAACTTTACAGTAATAAAGCTCATACATGAGAAATACACATAGGCTACTATTTACTGCGATAACCGATATATACGCGGGTGGATGTGCGGGCAAAAGAATATGTTAAATAATGATAAATAAGTATTAATAAAAAACCTTTAACTTGTTTTGTAACATGTGCGTATTGTCAACCCTATCAATAAAGTCATAAAAACCACAGTTCCTAAACAGACACATAACTTCCGATTCTCTGTAAATCCAGATTTACTGTGGCTCTCTCCAGTTTTGTTGCCAATTTGAACAGATATCTTCGAAATCGTTACTTTTGCCACATACAGACTCGTTACAGTTACGATACACCGGAATCACATGTAAAATCATGTTTACCTTACTCCTGGTCCACTAGTTGATGCCTAAATAATAAGAGATTATGATTTCCCACGTACAAAGAAGAAGTAACAACAGTTGCCTAATTGAAATACAAATCATTGTGATCAAATCCACAACTAAATAAGCGTCGCTAAAATATTAGGTCTTTACCTATGAAATTGCCGTTTTGTATGCAATAAGTGAAAGCACTTATTTTTTCAAACTTTTTTATTTCTGTTATTCGAAGTAATCACCCATGCAATCGACGCATCTTTGCCAACGCATTGGCAGCTTATTGAATTTTTTACCCACTAAAAAGTTGTCTAAATTTTGGAAAAAGTAATAGTCGGCAAGTGCAAGGTCTGGTGAGTATGGCGGTTGAGGGAGAGCTTCCAACCTCAGCTCTTGCAGCTTGGAGACTGTCTGTTGCGCAGTATGGGGTTGCGCGCTGTCGTGATTACTTTTTCCAAAATTTAGACAACTTTTTAGTGGGTAAAAAATTCAATTCCCGAGGGGCAGTACAAAATGCCTTTGAAGAGTTTGTTGCCTCCCGTCCAGCTGATTTTTACAAGAAGGGCATCAATAAACTGCCAATGCGTTGGCAAAGATGCGTCGATTGCATGGGTGATTACTTCGAATAACAGAAATAAAAAAGTTTGAAAAAATAAGTACTTTTACTTATTGCATACAAAATGGCAATTTCATAGGTAAAGACCTATTATTCAACATGAATGTTTAACATTAAAGATTAAGCGCGTTCAAACAAACAAACAAACTCTTCAGCTTTATATATTAGTATAGATAATCCGAATCTCCTAAACGGCTCCAACGATTTTCATGAAATTTAGTATACAGAGGGTTTCAGGGGTGTCAAATCGATCTAACATGGATTATTTTTTAGAAAATTTACCAAAAAAATAATACCGAGCGAAGCTCAGTCGTCCAGGTACGGTATAATGTAGTGATTGAGTGTATAAAGGGAAAGCTAATTACATAGTTAACATGGATCAACAATATGTATAATATATATTGTGTTATAAAATATATTTGTATTTATCTGATTTTTTCAACTCTATAGTACATTTTATTTTCATTTTATACTGAAAATGCTGTTTTTCGCCAAAAAATAAAGATTTATATAATACTAGTTGTTGCCCGTGGCTCCGCCCGCGTGTATGTTGGTTTTCGCTACAAATAGTAGCCTATGTGTTATTCCGATGTATAAGCTATATTACTCTAAAGTTTCATATAAATCCGTTCAGTAGTTTTTACGTAAAAGAGTAACAAACATCCATACTTACAAACTTTCGCGTTTATAATATTAGTATAGATTATTACAAAAGATGTAATTGTGTTTGAAACTACTGATTCTTCAAACTCTTATGTTTTATTTACAAAATCTCTTAAATAAACGTATTTAATTAAAAACGTAAAAATATATTTTATTAAAATGTACCGATACCATAAAGCAATCGGTCTTATATTCGGTATGAATGCGACATACCACATGGCATGCATGCCGACGCACTGAATCTAATTAATTGCTTCAAGGCCCTGCTTTGTGTCTAACCATTTGTAACCAGCGACTATAGCTAAATACAGACTTAGAAGAAACAGCAAACGAACAGCTCAAGACAATAATTAAACCTTCAAGATTCTTCTGTACGCTTGAATGTGTAATTACGTCTAATTAATTATTAAGCAGCTTGTAAACATTTACACATTAATTTTAATTAGACTAATCCAAATTAAAGTTTAGTGCGTATTATTATTTATGTTATTACGGTTTCTATATCTATACTTATAATAAAAATGTAACAGGTCAAATTCCTGTACATTGAAGATATTTTGAAAATTTTTTTTTGGAGGGCACTCTGTTATCGATACTGAAACCAAAACCTGTCTGTCTGTCTGTATCTTGGCCGCGCATCACGCCGAAACTACTGAATGGATTCAAATGAAACTTGGCATGATTTGAGTTCATACTCCGAGGTAGGACATAGGATACTTTTTATTCCGAAATTCTGGACGTTTTCCCTGTGAGGGGGGATGAAAGTCAAAATGTGTAATTAATTGTAATTCATTAACGAGTAGTCCGATTGCAATAATTCTTTTTTTGTTAGAAAGGAGATACTCTAAAGATTGTAGCATTAATTATTTAATTTATCACAATCTCTCTATCTATTGGAAAAAAATATATAAAGAATTTATTATTACGAAATACAACACGTAGCGACATCTATTGGAAGCCATACGTAATAACACTTTGATTGTGCAGACAACGTAAAAGTACAAAATAATAGTGAAAACGTTTTACGCACAAGTATTACGTATAATTCGGTGTAGCATTAAGTATTTGATTTATCGCAATCTCTCTATCCATAGGAAAAATATTTTTTTTCAACAACAACACCTAGCGACATCTATTAACAGCCATACGTAATAATACTAAGAACAAAACAATAACGTTAAGTGGTCATTTCTTTTTAAAGATATTTATTATTAGCATAATTATAATACTTGAATAAGGCTTTATAAGTTTTAATATGAACATATTACATAATATTTACCTATAGGTAGGTTTATAGGTAAATATTTGTAGTGCAATATTCATCGATAATTTAATAGTTACTAATACATAACAATACGTAACTGGGAGCCTGCGAACATTATATCGTCTCAAAAACTTTCTGCCCCCTAAAACTAAAATCACTCTCATGCAGTCCTTAATCATTCCGTGTTCCGCAAAGGGTGTGCCGCGGCACACTGGTGTGCCATGGTCATCTGTTGGTGTGCCTCGGAAAAATACGGTTATCCCACAAACCTAAATAGACGGCCTAAGGAAAAACATTTAGGTACACAGATGTTAATTACGCGAAAGCACTAGGGAAGCGTTTTGTTTCGTTCATCTCTACTAAGTTTGGGTTGGTCAAGAGAGTAAGCGTTATTGATCGATGTAGTCTACTGCCCTCCTGCTATTGACTACTTCTCCGAAGTACCGAGTTCAGAAAAACTATTAGTTAGAATGATATCAATTGTCATTTCTCATCCACAACTACGCCGGATCTTTAAACTAAGTATCCCGCTATTGACTCATTTGAATTTTCTTTATTGTCTTTTGAGGACATCAAAAATATTTACCTATCTATACGCTCTCATGCTGTGGAGCATGATGGCAGTAGCGTAAGGCCTTCATCACCCCTCTTACCAAAAAGATTAGTCCCTCACTTCCTGAACATCTTCGCCCTATTTCTATTCTATACTTCCTGAACATTGTCGCTCTATTTCTATTTTACCCTTCCTGAATATTTTCGATCTATTTCTATTCTTCCCTTCCTGAACATTTTCACTCTATTTCTATTCTGCCCTTCCTGAATATTTTCGGCCCATTTCTATTCTTCCTTTCCTGAACATTTTCGCCCTATTTCTGTTCTTCCTTACCTGAAAATTTTCACCCTATTCCACCCTTCCTGAATATTTTCGCTCCATTTCTATTCTTCTCTTCCTGAACATTTCCACCCTATTCCTATTCATCCCTTCCTGAACATTTTCACCGTATTCCTATTCTTCCCTTCCTGAACATTTTCGACCTAATTCTATTCTACCTTTTCCTGAATATTTTCGCTTTATTTCTATTCTTCCCTTCCTGAACATTTTCGTCCTATTCTTATTCTTCCTTTCCTGAAAATTTTCGCCCTATTTCTATTCTTCCCTTCCTATTCAAAGTGTTGCAGCTTTAAGAATTACTCTTACAGACAAGTCTGGACTTTTTATTTTTTATTCTGTAATTTCTGAGATCTTTTTATTTTGACTGCGACTGCCTAACCATACAACTAGATAAGAAAAGTTTAAAGTAACGGAAGAATATTTCGATGAACATAATTTGGAATGGAGCAATAACCTATTTATGTGAATTAGGATTTTTAACTCTTACCACAATAAAAAACAAAAAGCGGCCAAGTGCGAGTCGGACTCCGTTCCGCAGCAGCAAGTAACATAACATAATTTTTATTTTATTTTTATATTTGTGTTGATTGAATGAAAGGTAAATTGCAGTTTACGATTTATGACGTATTAAAAAAAAACTACTTACTAGATTTCGTTCAAACCAATTTTCGTTGGCAGTTTGCATGGTAATGTACATCACATTTTTTTTAGATTTATCATTCTATTATTTTAGAAGTTACGGGGGGAGGGGGACACACATTTTACCACTTTGGAAGTGTCTCTTGCGCAAAGTATTCAGTTTAGAAAAAAATGATGGGTATTAGAAACCTCAATATCATTTTCGAAGACCTATCCACACATATAGGTTGGATAAAAAAAAAAAATTGAGTTTCAGTTCTAAGTATGGGGGGACCCCCAAAATTTATTGTTTTTTTTCTATTTTTGTATGAAAATCTTAATGCGGTTCACAGAATACATCTACTTACAAGTTTCAACATTATAGGTCTTATAGTTTCGGAAAAAAGTGGCTGTGACATACGGATGGACAGACAGACGGACAGACAGACAGACAGACATGACGGATCTATAAGGGTTCCGTTTTTTGCCTTTGGCACGGAACCCTAAAAAATGGGAACGCCTTAAGACGATCGACGAAGAGATGAGACCACCTATGCTCAATTAAAGTGTAAAATAAAAATATAGTTTTGTGACTAATTAGAAACATTGTTTTTTATTACTTAAAAATATTTTTTAATTATGGTGTACCTATAAATTTTTTTATCTTCCTAGATGTACCTTGAACCCAAAAAGTTTGCGGAACACTGAATGGACTATGGTGATGTGTGTTACTTCGACCTGAATGCAGACCTCCTTAACAAGCTTGACCGTCTTCTTAATAACTGCATTCGATTTATTTTCAATCTTCGAAAGTATGACCATGTGTCTGCTTTGCGTTCCCAGTTAAAATGGTTACCTATTCGCCTACGGCGCAATCAGCGAGCACTTACCTTACTATTTTTAACCGACTTCCAAAAAGGAGGAGGTTCTATGTTCCACTGTATGACAAATAAATATAATATCTTATACGTTGAACATTTGTTCTGACATCTTTTGACTCAAATTTATTTTTCTATTTTCATCATTTTCCTGTTATTTATGTACTTATTTTATTCAGGTTGATTTAATCGTTTTATATTGAAAAGTGTTTCAACTGGTTTTTTAAATGACCGGTTATGTACCTGATGCCGACCCTTAAGAATATAGTTATTGAAGTATGTAAGTGGCTACCTCCATTCGTGGACCTTCAACTCAAGAGGTACGAGTGCATTGATGCCATTTGCGGATCACTTTTCAAGATGAGGGTGGTGAAAAGCACTCGGTAAAAAGACTCGGTGAAAAGTAATGAAATAATATCTTAACAGTAGTTTTCTGTGAAGTCATTCCTCTCGACCCAGTGTCTATGTCTCTACGTGCAGATTTATTTTAATATCAAACTATAAAAAAAGACAATAACTCTCTAACTCCGTTATTAGTACTAGGGCACCCAAGAAGACGAGAAGCTAAAGGACAGAGAAATTTATAGTCTGACCGATCTAAAAGAGTGATTATGACAGTTGACTTTTAGTGCTTGGGTGTCTATATTATGAATATTCGATTACAATTACAAATGAACGATCATCAATATAATATATGAAGCATCGATAATCGTTTTAAAATAGGAATAATTTTTCTCTCTTTTTTTAAGAATAATGTTACATGTAATATGATAAAATGAAAATGAGACACTTAAAATAACTATTTCGAAGGTCATATTACCAGATCCAAAACTGATAACAAAGAATCCACAATCTGACAACTTGTCGATCAATTGACAGTCTGCCACCATAATTTAAATATCTTTTTAAATTGGTCCGATAGTTTTAAATATTAAAGTTGCTTAGATGAATAGAATATGAATAAAATTAGGAATATGATGACTTTTTTGAAGTTCGTTTACAATAAAAACAATATTTAAACAAGGAACTCTGACAGACTCGGGTGCACAATAATTATTATAAATAATGAATAACAAAAAAGATTATTAATAGAGTAGTCACTAATGAAAATGTAAGTATACATAATCCTCAGATCAAATAAAAAAAGGAAGATAACGCAGGCCTTGTTCTTGTTGAAGCAAAAAAGTAGCGTAGTTCCAAGCAAACATTAACGCACACACATGCTAAGAAACTTTCGTCAGTATCGTACAAGTTGTCGATACTTGTACAATACTGACGAAAAGTAGCGTATTTTATAGCATAGTTAGTGCGTTAACGCGTGTTATTTGATCTGAGAAAAAATCATACGACGGCTTCTTTCCAACTAAACAAAATTTAAGTTTTGATCAAATTTTAATGAAAACCATTTGATTCCATGACTTATGTTACCAGCATCATCAATATTATTTTCTTGCACTCACCCAATTTTACTTGGAGTTCAGAGGTCGTCTGCTGCTTAAGAATGTATCTAATAATTTTCAGACGTAGCAACGGAAACAAATCAATTCGCGTGAGAAAAACGTATGGTACGATGGTGCTAGGGTAAGGGTACCATATGCCAGAGATTTTATATCGTTAGAGAGTCATACTTTGCACATGGTCATGTTTATCCAGAATGATATAATGGGTTCAGAGAAAACCGTCCTCTCGTTGATTTTCGCCAACCGAATGAGGTCCCTCCCTCTCTAAATAAAATCTATATCAAATAACTTATCTCCAAGTTTTAAGGAGTTCCCTGAAATTCAATTCGGTCTATGTATTGTTGGATGCGGGCAACACGGGATTGGTTGTTGTATTGTCGTTATTGTAACAGCAGTGAACGTTTTTCGGCTGAGTTGATGATGATGATTGTTCAGAATTCGGAATATAGTAGGTACAAAAACTTGATACGTAGTCGAAGAAACGCTCTCTATATGAGAATAGACAGCTCTGTCCAACTAAACAAAATTTAAGTTTTGATCAAATCTTAATGAAAACCATTTGATTCCATGACTTATATTACCAGCATCATCAATATTATTTTCTTGCACTCACCCAATTTTACTTGGAGTTCAGAGGTCGTCTGCTGCTTAAGAATGTATCTAATAATTTTCAGACGTAGCAACGGAAACAAATCAATTCGCGTGAGAAAAACGTATGGTACGATGGTGCTAGGGTAAGGGTACCATATGCCAGAGATTTTATATCGATAGAGAGTCATACTTTGCACATGGTCATGTTTATCCAGAATGATATAATGGGTTCAGAGAAAACCGTACTCTCGTTGATTTTCGCCAACCGAATGAGGTCCCTCCCTCTCTAAATAAAATCTATATCAAATAACTTATCTCCAAGTTTTAAGGAGTTCCCTGAAATTCAATTCGGTCTATGTATTGTTGGATGCGGGCAACACGGGATTGGTTGTTGTATTGTCGTTATTGTAACAGCAGTGAACGTTTTTCGGCTGAGTTGATGATGATGATTGTTCAGAATTCGGAATATAGTAGGTACAAAAACTTGATACGTAGTCGAAGAAACGCTCTCTATATGAGAATAGACAGCTCTGTAATATCGCGACATAAATTCCTTAACAGATACTAAATACTTATATCACAAGTATTTATTCAATCACAGACGTTGACAGATTAATCAATGTATACACATCAAAAGTGTCTAGGGATCAACATATGTGTCTAGGGATCAACATATATTTTTGCAATAACTTTTCTCCTGATTGATATTAATTAAAATTTTCTTTAAGGATTCATCAAATAAAGTGTTTTCGTTTGTCACAGTAACGATAAACCAAGTCACCTTTGCATTAATAAAGAATTTTGCCATTTTCCTAATAAAGGGATTTTTGACATTTGAACCACTAACATTAAAGTTCGAAAAAAAGACTGAAATAACAGTTTTCTTTAAAATTTTATTAGGTAACTTAAACAATTAATAATCCGTGTTTCTACCGCGAACACTAACAACACAAGAATCGGTTTGGCATACTCAAAATGAGTTCATCCAAATCACGCTGTGGAATGGCCGCCCATCTTCGTTGCAACAACAAAAAAAGGTCTTCTTGCGACTGGATACCCTCCATATTTGGCAGAGCTCTTCTCTGTAGCATATCCCATGCATGCTCAATCGGGTTCAAGTCTGGCGACTGAGCAGGCCAGGGCCAAAGCCACATCTCAATCTCAAGAAATTCGCATAAAAATGCTTGATCCCTAGACACTTTTGATGTGTGTATTTTGTCTGCTCCTAATTATTCTAGTTACTATTTAGAATAATAACAACTATTTATGAATATTTAATCAAATTTACTGACATTTTAGGAATACCTTTGATAATGACCAAACTAGACACTTGTTTCTATGATTATATTACTTGTAGATTTTAATTAGAGGAATATTCTTAAAGTACTTGTTTCCAAGTCTCTACTAACGGACCAGAACGTTACCTTGGCAGATAATATGAATAATTTTTTTTTTTTTTTAGTATTGTTCAAATTCATTTTCCAAACAAGCTAAAATTCTAAATTTAAAAAACACCCTACTCAACCACTTAATCGAGTAATCATACGCCAATGATATTTTTGTAGACATTCTGTTATTCTTCCCCACTTTCACCCCCATAACTTTTAAACGACTCAACCGATTTTCATGAAACATGTCTAAGAACACTCGCACGTAACTCACCTTTATTTCAATTTAGTATTTTGTATGAAACAAAATACTAAATTGAAATCGCTTCATCCGTTCGCGAGCTATGGTGCCACAGACAGACAGACATACACGTCAAACTTATAACACCCCTGTTTTTGCGTCGGGGGTTAAAAAGAGAAGTTTTCCATTTTTCAGCCTCTGTGCAGCCATGTGCAGTCTTTGGAAGAAGTTTCCCAGGGATCGCTTAGTTCATCATACTTTAAAATAAAGCTTGCCCTAGGAAAACGAGGGCTGTATTTCAAATCATGTTAACATAAACTTCGATCCATCAGTTAATATATAAAATCCAAGCTATAATTTGTCGGAATACTTTTCTGACTCACAGAGCTGACCATCCATCCATGAAAAGCACTTCTCACAGGTATAAATATGAAACATGAAAACTAATAATGTTTCATTTAAAAAAAAAATATTTTATCGTTCTTTATTTCCGTTTGCTTACTCATGTGATATGGTTCAATTGTTTTTATTACAAGTTGTACGTATTATTTTTACAATTCTAATTGATGTTAGATTATAAATATTTTAATTTAAAAAAATAATAAATCTTTAGGTATTCTAGAATTAAAATCACTTGTACTTATTCCACTATTACTTAGTAACCTTTGATGATGCCATAAGGCGAAACCAGTCAGGTGTAAACATAAATAAAATAGTGGAATAAGTACAAGTGATTTTAATTTTAGAATGTATTATAACAAGTTCCATCAAGTGCCGACAATGGAGAGTATAAATTACAATCTTTAGGTATGTTTTTAACCCCGACGCAAAAAGAGGGGTGTTATAAGTTTGACGTCGATGTCTGTCTGTCTGTGTGTGTGTCTGTCTGTGGCATCGTAGCTCTCAAACGGATGGATGGATTGCGATGCGGTTTTTTCATTTGAAAGCCAGTTTAATTGCGGTGGTTCCTAGCTAAGTTTGGTTAATATCGGTCTAGCAGTGTAGGAGTTTCAACTCTTTTCCAAAGTGATGTAAGGCATTTTTGGCGTATGATTACTCTATTAACTGCTTGTGTAGTAGGTTTTTAAATTTTAGCTTATCAGTTACCGAATAAATTTACACGTCTTGTCTATTATTAAACGGTTTTATTTAGCTCACCCCGTTTGTTTTATTTGTTTATTATTCTTGGGTCAAATTTGGTTATTCAAATTTCACCCTCTTCCTGTCAACCGATTGATCTGAAATTTTGTATACACTTTGGATTTTGGTGACAATACAATTATGTTTATTCATTATCATTATAAATTCAAGATGGCCGCCGCTACAAAATGGCGGATAATTTATGTTTTATTAATCCCATCAATATGGGTATCAAATGAAAGGGCTCAACAAGCAGAATACAATATACTATAAAAAATTGAAATCCAAGATGGCGGCCGCTACAAAATGGCGGATAACGTAGGTTTTATCGATCCCATCAATATGGGTATCAAATGAAAGTGCTCAACCAGTATAATACAATGTACTATATAAAATTAAAATCCAAGATGGCGGCCTCTACAAAATGGCGGATAACTTAGGTTTTATTAATCCCATCAACATGGGTATCAAATGAAAGGTCTCAACAAGTAGAATACAATTTACTATGCAAAATTGAAATCTAAGATGGCCGCCGCTACCAAATGGCTGATAACAATTTTTTATCAATCCCACCAATATGGGTATCAAATAAAAGGGCTTGACAAGAAGAATACAGTGCACTATACAACCTCAATATTTAAGATGGGCGCAGCCACCAAATGGCGTATAATAATAAGATTTAAATTTAGAAATTGAATCTGTAATTTAGGTATCTGATTATTACTATGAAAAATTAAACCTAAAAACTTGAAAATAAAAAATATGTAAAAAAGTTTTTTAATTTAAACGGTTTTATCGAAAATAATGTACTAAAAAGTAAAAAATAAAAAAAACATTGTCTGATAAAAAATAAAATCGTTGGGCTCGTGTTTCCATCAAGTCAACTCAGTTTACGCTACGCCCAACGATTTTATTTTTTATCAGACAATGTTTTTTTTATTTTTTACTTTTTAGTACATTATTTTCGATAAAACCGTTTAAATTAAAAAACTTTTTTACATATTTTTTATGTATAATAAAATCAAAGGAATGTCGGATCTTTACCAGTTTAAAATTTTGACATTTTGGCCGTCCACCAACTTGTGACGGTCAGACACAGGATATTTAGATGTCTTATCAAAACTGTTCCCAAATACTTCTTATTTCAGGCACAGTGTTTCACATAGTGCAATTTCAGTCATATGCACACCACAAACCCATGTGGAGTGCCGGCACGAGGTATTTCCTCTGTTTTTGCCGTTTAAGAATAAGATCCTAAGATTTAATTAAATAGGACCTGAACCCTTACATAGATAAATGATTATTCTTATAAGAGCATTAAATATATTTAAATTGTTCATACCTAGCATAAGTACATTTATTTAATTAGCACAAATATTTAAATTAAAAGCAGACTCAGCGATCAGTTATATGGACCATTTATAACTGTCTCAATTATTTCATTTATTTTATAAAACAGTATCTTTAACAGAATAAATATAGACATCTATAAATGAATGATTATAAAGTCGGTAAATCATAGTAAGGGCTATTAAAATAGTGTTCCGTATACATATTTATTACCCAGACGAAACAAACCTGCCAAATACTTGTAGCATGCACGATGCAACTACTGCCTATTGGCTCTTTGCTTGTTTTTTTTCTTCTGGAATAGTCGGGCAAACGAGCAGACGTATCGCCTGATGGTAAGCGATTACCGTCGCCCATGGACACCTGCAACACCAGAGGTGTCACAAGTGCGTTGCCTTTGGGGGGATGGGAGGTGGGGATTGGGGGAGGGGAATTGGGGGAGGGGGTTCTCGGTGAAACACAGCACAAGCACTATTTCACACCGATTTTCTGTGAGGCCGTGGTATCACTCCGGTCGAGCCGCCCATTCATGCCGAAGCGTGGCTCTGCCACGGTATATCGGCTCTTTACCAGTTTGAGTTGTTGTTCTGCTAGCTTCGCTTTTTTCTCCAGTATTTGAGTTTGATGAAAGAAAAGATAGAGGCATTTGATTCTATTGTGAATTCTACAGTTTTCACGACAGACAGAACAGAACAGAAGTATTCTACTAAAAGCGAGAGAGACGAGAGTATTATTTATTAATATAATGTTTTACTAAGTTATTGCCTCTCGTAACCCTGAAATGAAAAGGTTTAATTAATTAAATAAGAAACATTTAAAGTGTATTGTATTTGTAGTGTATATGTAAATTACTCAATTACAGCTATTACGGCAACAAAATTGTCTTTTAAAATTGTAAGATATTTAGAGCTCTATAATTCAACAGATTCAAATAAAATTGAATTAAAAAAAAAAGACTTATACTGTTAAAGTTGATCATGCTTTTATTTTCACGTCCACAACACATATTTTAAACTTTAAGCTTCAATATCGGTGGATTCCAACATCCGCTAAAGGTGAGAATTTATTTATTTTATTACTACTAACGTATTTCCGTTTAAAAATAATACCAAAGGCAATTGAAGTAAAAAGATTAATTTACTTTGAATTTTCCTAATGGTATCTCTACAGAATGAATATAAATATTTAGGCTTTTAAAAAGACGGCAGTCTTAAGTCTCTCTCATCTGAGAGTATTGGGGTTCTCAAAAATGTTCTTCATACTTTACCTACAGGCCTAGCCAAGATACAAGTGTTTTGCACGCAATAGATAACGCCTCTTTTTTCATTTTTTGTTTTGACCAGTGACTTATCGTCGAGATCATCTTAATCCCATATATTTGATAAGTTTTATAAAACCGTTTAGGTTTGTAGAATGTCAAATTGGTTGGACCTACTGTTCCGTCTGATGTATCGACTCTAAATCGAAATAGATTGCAAAGCCACAATATTTAACATTCATCGCTCGTCAATAAAGCGCCCGAGACGAAGCCTCCGGATTTTTTACAAATTATACACTGAATATGGTAAATAAAATAATAATAAAATTACTTTTACGTACTTCATAAATATTCTTGGCAATCTTACTGAGAGTCCGTAATACGCAAAAACACCTTCGAGCTACTGCCAATTAATTAAACACGTGGTTGTGGAATCGGCACCTCCATTGAATACAGATCGCTTGGAGTAATTGGATCGGAAAATATTAAAAATAATATTAATTTTCATTTTGTATCTAATACCTTTATACGAGCAATTCTTATATGTTATATAATCTGAATCTCGGAAACGGCTTCAACAATTTTAATGAAATTTAGTATGCAGGGGTTTCAGGGGCGATAAATCGATCTAGCTAGGATTCATTTTCAGAAAATTTACCAAAAAAAATAACGAGTAAAGCTCCTCCAGGTAAGCCATAGCAGGTGGCATCCGAGGGGATTACCGCACAATAAAAAAAAAGGTAAGCTATGAAGCGCCTACCAGTGTCTTTGCATTTTTTATCCAGTGGCAATCTTTTTAAACACTCTTTCAAACTTATATACATATTGAATAAACCATCATCTTCATACCCTTTTTAATAGCCAAGATTATTCATGATCTTCATTAGCCAAGAATACTTGAAGTCGGCTACTAGTTCAACCGGTTGTATCTAAATATCAGTTTTTCACGGAGCGACTGGCATTGGACCTTCCCATCCCTAAAGGCAAACTGATTTGAAGAGGTTATAATCGTAAACGTAAACATAATTTATTGAATAAACAAATTACGTTTTTCTAATTAAAATGGAAGTTGGATGTTTAAATCACACTCCAGAAACCTACCGAAAGTTAGTGTTGACATGGTAATAAGCTTTTTTGTTGAAAGTGCAAAGTTTTCATGTGCAGAAATGAAAGGGATCAAGGTATTACGGTATTTATAAATTACACTGAGACCTAGTATTTTATTTAGAAGATTCTACACATAGCAGTTATGTTAGTTGATCTAAAATAACTGCTATGTGCAAGGGAATCTTATGGCGACAATGCTATCGGTTTTGTCCAGGTCTAAAGAATGGAAAAAATCTGTAAATTACGTAAAGAAGGTTATCGTGTGACAACCATCTTAATTATTATGATGATAATGCGAAGATTGTGCGGCTTCTGAAGAATTGAAAAATTAAAAGTAATATATAAACTAGTCCATATTATCAATACAAACTATATATGACTAGTTGATATATTCGAATTCAATAAGTTGTCAGTATATTTGAGGGCACCGACTTCCCAATAACGATTGCCATAGATATTCATGACAACCCGGACCGAGCGACGGCTTAACATGCTCTCCGAGACACAGGCATGAAACACCGCCAAACTTCTATACTCTTGCTGTTATTAGGGATTTCTTTTAAGAAAAACTCAAAAACACTTTTTGAACCAACCCGGGAATGAACCAGAGATCTCTTGATCAATAAAATCAACGAGATAGTTTACAACAATACCCATATAGGTATAGTTTAGAACCAAAAAGATTAAGTAGCTTTATCTACCTCACTAAACAACACCTTCAAGTAAAACAGTAAAAGCAATTACCTTTAATAACATAAAACAATACTACATTAATGTACATCTTAGTTCAATGAATAATTAAAACAATACCTTTGAATTTTGCCGATAATTACGTTGTTATAGTGCGTTGATTGCTTGTTGGAAACTATGAATAAGTAAATACTTTGATGTCAGTATTAATGCGTTCTCTTTAACATCTTGCTTTATTAGCTCATACAAGTATTATTGGTCATTCCTTTGTTAATCGATTTTTGCGGATTTGCTCTAATCAGCTTGTTTCGTGTTATTAAGATAGCTATAGTCCATGTGATTGTAATTTGTTCCAGAAAGGAGGTGGGCACTTAGAGCCTAGAAAAGGTAAAGGAAAATAATTTATTTATGTGGTGATTTAACATATTCAATGCACATCACCTAGTTTATATGATAATATTTTTTATAAACTTTAGTATTTATATTATTGTGTTGTAAAAGATAATTCACGCATCAGGAATATAGTTATGTCGCTGGGGACTTTACAAACATACATGAAACGGACACAAAACACCCAGACTCCGGACAACAATTTGTGGATTACATGAAGTGAGTCCCATGTGGGGTTTGGACCCACAACAGTCAGCGCAGTATAAAACGGCGATGCAGTCAATCAAACAGTCAATATGGTTGGTATTTGTGGTAGATTTTTGTGTACTTTTATTGTTTCAGAAAACAACCCATATATGACACTCCGAACAACAATTTGTGGATCACATAAAGTGATTTCCCATGTGGGGTTTGGACTCAAAACACTCAGCGGAATATAAAACGGCGAGGTTACCGCTTAAACAATGAAACCACCCATGCAGTCAATTAAACAGTCAACATAGTTGGTATTTGTGGTAGATTTTTGTCTAATTTTATTATTTCAAAATACACCACATGATAATAATACAAACATGTTTATCATCATCATCAACAGCCTACATTAGTTCACTATTGGACATAGTCTTCTCCTTAGCAAGGAGATTTTCTACTTTTTTTTATGGAATAGGGTAGGGGGCAAACGAGCAGACGTATCGCCTGATGGTAAGCGATCACCGCCGCCCATGGACACCTGCAACACCCGAGGCGTCATAAGTGCGTTGCCGGCCTTTTAGGGGATGGTTGGGGGGGAGATAGGGGAGGGAGGTTGGGGTATGGGCCTCAGGTATCCTCACTCACTCAGTGAAACACAGCGCAAGCACTATTTCACACCGGTTTTCTGTGAGGCCGTGGTATCACTCCGGTCGAGCGAGCTCATTCATGCAAAGGCGTGGCTCTCCTACTTATCTCTATAAATTACCTGTACATACATATCTTAACTAAAAAAATATTGGCAGTCATAAGGACTACCGATAGAAGTGAAAACTTATAACTTATAATGTTATTTGTAAAATTAATGTGTAAAATTAGAATTTTCATAACGTTTAAATTAAATCATCATGCCTGTGACGCGGTGACGCGAAATTATAAGATTTCTCCGTACCAAAAAGTGCTGAACGCGGCCAAAGAAGTTTTCATTTCAAAAATTCATCAATCAATATTTCGCGCAGTTTCCTCTTCTTCAACACCAAACAGATTAAAAAAGGCGCATACCAATAAGAGAACAGCATAATAATTTTTATTTAAGAATTCTCATGTAAATTAATAGAAACGTATTCTAAATCATCTCGAGTATTCTATTAGCGTTCAGACAATCAGTTCAATAGCCACTAACGAGAGACACGGAAACATAAAATCTAGCGCTTTCATAGTTCCTTGTCATAAGTTATAAGAGTAAGCGAATATTTTTTAAGTCAATACAAAAAAAACACTGGGTAATAAAATACATACGTCCTTATATTTCCATTCGTAGTTATATAAATATTGAACTGGAAATATTAGACACACTTGCAGTTTTAGACACGACCAATTAAACGTAAAACAGTGACATAATTATGCCAATAAGAGTTTCAAAACTTCAAGGTACTTGAAATTTGATAAACGATTAATTTATAGAAGAAGTAGTGAATCGTCCTAAGAAAGAAAGAATGTTTTAAAATCAATCTACAAGTGCCTGAAATAATATGTTAATATATTAACATTCCTAATATGCTGGCAAAAAACCTCAAAAGCATTTCAACTTCTATGAAAACAAATGTAAATTATGATTGAATTTAGACTATCAGGAGATTTACTGTCCAGGCTTTTGCTTGTATCAGTATTCTGTATAAATTTTATCTGTTGTCATTTCTCAAATAAAGGTTACATTTTTCTAGTATATCTTGACGGTATGAATGATGACATTTTGAGGAATCTTTAGGATATCAGTAAAAAGTTGTGTTAAGTGAAAGTGAAGATCATCGTATTCAGTTACGGTTCACTGTAGATACATGATGTGTCGTAATCTCATGATGTGTGATGAATACAAAAAGTAAGAGTATGATATTAACTTAGAGTTGATGATGTGGAAAAGTGGAACGTAATTTCCTATTCTGTACGCAACATGTTCTGACGTTTGATAATGTTGATATCTGAGATGTTACGAATATTACTTTCAATACACTGTTAACATAAAGTTGATTTAGAATCAGTAACAAATGCCATTGATGTTATATTCGATTTTAGAAAGGGACAATAAAAACAAAAAGATACGAACATTTCTAAGAAAAACCTAATCAATTTAGTCTTGAATGTTTCAGGATTGTAAAATATACTTGTGTGACTCGCACCAAAATGATATAAGAAATGGAAAAGATAAAATATTTAAGCAAGAAATTGATTTTTTACTGTCAGAAAAACATAAAGTGCTTTCCTGGACAAACCTAGAACCAGGTCAGCCAGATAGCTATCTAAAGGTTCCCAGAAATGAAAACCCATTTTTAACAAAATATCGTATTGTCTACGCCATACAAAAAAAATATATGTATTTCAGCTAAAATTTTATAGGCAAAAATATTTGCACGTTTGTTACGTTTTCACGCCGCAAGTAATGGACCAATTATAGTAACACTTTGCAGACATGTTTCAAGCGCTGCAACAAAGCTTAGAAATGAATATTGAGGGATTTTATTGACAACACCAATATTCACGGGTATACACAGGTATAAGTTGATGTACAGTCAAATCAATTTATGTTTACAACTTAAATCCAAGTTGCAACAGTTGCGTACACATAGAATCTAATTGACCAGCGCGAACAGTGCAGTCGGTGTGAATTGCGAGTTGTAGATATTATCTCGACTCATTGGGTAATTAGCGACGCGACACTGTCTATAAAATACACTGGAAGGGCTGCACTATTACTCTGTGGATTTAGGCACGAGTAACTACACGTTGTCGACATCGATATTGTGTTTAACATTGTAATTTTAGAAATATTTGAAAGTTTGTATGGAAGTCCGTCATTTTTTAGAAACATAAAACTTTATATATATTTTATTTTAATATTTTTTAATAAAATAATTATTTTAATATTTTTGGGCCACTGATTAAAGATGAGCAGATACGTATTTAAGTGTTTCTGGGCATTCTACCCCTACCCATAAGGGGTGAAATAGGGGTTAACATTTCGTGTATAGGTTAGTCTAGAGACTCTAGAAGTCCGTCATTTTTGAAGTTAGAAACATGAAACTTTGTCTTCAGGCTTTTGATTACAAGTAAATGAATACTTATATCAGCATTTATGGGAGTTCTGTTCCTAAAGGGGTTAAAATAAGGGTCGAAAGTCCTTTTTAATATAATCAACTTCCACGCGAGCAAAGCCACGGGCAACAGCTAGTAACTTAATAAAAAAATTCTTGGTGTTCTTATTTCGTTCTACTGGCGAAGCACAGTTATCCATAGTTGATAATTACTACTACTATAGGTTATTAGTTATTGACTTACGTGTTTTATATAATCTTCACAGCTTACCAAATTTATATTATATTTATTTACTTTGATAGTTAAAGCTAATTCTTTAACTATCGAAAACCAGATTAAATAGACTTCTGGTGTATCTGGTCAATATTTGATGGCACTACTTTTAGTTCCAACTCAAACGATATTGTTATGCTATATCACTTTTGGTCTTAACAACTCTTATTTAAAAAAACGGGCCAAGTGCGAGTTGTACTCGCGGAAGAAGGGGTATTAACCATTATCTATACATTTCAAGCGCCAACCTGTGGCCGTTATTAATTTCGAGCAAAAAAATCTAATTTGTTGTATGGGAGCACCCTTAAATATTTATTTTATTATATTTTCTTGTATTTGTTGTTATAGCGGTAACAGAAATACAAATTTCAACTTTCTAACTATCACGGTTCATGAGATACAGACACAGTACAGTACTGCGACAGAGCCTGGTGACAGATAGACAGACGGATAGCGAAGTCTTTTTTTTTTTTTTATAAGACCACTACCGCGTTAGGAATAAACATCCTGTGTCGCGGGGGACTTTACAGACATACATGAAACGGACATAATTAACACCCAAACTCAGAACAACAATTTGTGGATCACACAAAGTGTTGTCCCGTGTAGGATTTGAACCCACAACACTTGGCGAATTGGCAAGCGGCGTGGCGACCCCCTAAACCACTAGGCCAACTGTGCAGTTTGCTCTTTGTAATTGGGTCCCGTTTTACCCTTTGAGTACGGCACCCTGAAAAGTAATAATCCTCAATCTTAAATAGTTCAGTGGTGGATATAGGCTTCTCCTTAGAAAGAATATTTTTCACTATACTATACTATATAAGCAAAGATTGGTATATAGATTAAATACGTGTACACATTCTGTACTTACTAAATATCTATTGCTTAGAGGTTATGCATAATAGAGTAATTAATAAGCGGCTTTATATTACTGTACAGAAACGCATACGCTTTTTCCCCTTGGTGTCTATTCTGTCAATTAAAGCCAGGGCCGGCGTCGACATCAATACACTCGGTGGGTGGACAATTACAGAGTGAGCAAACATCTAAGCCCACCTGAATACCTACCGCGGCAGTAATTAATTATTGTTAGAACAAAAACAATGTACGAACACTTAGTGCACTTGTCCTTTATAAAGTGGCTATAAATTCTTTTAAATGTCGGACAATATTTATCAACAATTCAGATTAACAAAGGCTGGGGTGACGCTGTTAAATTGATCATCTACCTCTACCAACACTATAATAGATAGCAAGTCTTATTTATTACTTGTATAGGTTGGGTTTTACAAGGTCAAAGCCATCTTTAATCTCTTCCTTTGGCGATGGTTATTCTATTCTACTATTCACCATACGTATTTATATATAGTGTAGAGATTAATAGTTTTTAAGCTATTGCATAGCTTTTATCGCGGGCTTTGAGGCCTTTGAGCGCGGCGACCGAATCAAGAAATTCCGTAACGTAACGAAAATAAAACCTGACACCCGAAGCTCGCACGGATTAAGACGAGCTGCTTCGAGCGACGAATCAACGAATCTGTCACAGAGAGACAGATTCGTTGGCAAGCTGCTCCAAAATCTTATCTTATACATACTACATAAATAAAAAATAAATAAATAATTATAATTGCATAAGTTGATAAAAAATGCTATGCAATAGCTTTACCGCGGCAGTCCCTGACTACCATACGTCTTTTTTTTTTAACAGAACATGAACGTGTGTACAATATCTTTTAAACAGCAAGTGATATTAATATATTCCTGTAATTTTAAAATAGATATCTACGGGATTGCTACCATGTACCTTTTTGTTTGTGAGTATCCGATATTTCGGCGCTGTTGCAAGCGCCATGATCACGGAGTAACTGAAGATCTTGCGGGTGGGATGTTATTGGCAGACATATCGGTCTACCCTCTTTCGCAGTCTTTTACTACGATCGCCCCTGGTACCACTGTTCACTAACTCACTATACACTCGTGATTGTTCTCGACACACAACACTAACAGTATCTGATCGCGAAACTATATTTTGTTGATTACGTCGGTTTTTGCACATTCGAATCACGGGATTCCAGACATTTGACAATTTGAACCCATCCTCACGATTGAAATTTTTGTGTTTATTAATTTCAATCGCTTCCCTAACCAATCTAGGTATGTAGTGGCGTTCTGTCGTAATTATTTGTGGGTTATGAAACTCAATCCAGTGATTTGGGCCCGAGTCAATCAAATGCTTCGCGATTGCCGATTTCTGTTGGTCGTTGTTTTTGACCGCTTTTATGTGTTCGTTCATGCGGCACGCGATGGTATGTTTAGTTTGGCCGGTATATGAACTCCCACAACTGCAGTCGATCTTGTAGACACCAGGCTTTTCCAAGGGGAAATTGTCTTTTGGGGATCGGAGACATTGTGCCACTTTTCTGAATGGAGTGAAGACAGTATTGAGTGAAAACTTATTAAGTACGTTTGAGATCTTGTCTGTCACTCCTTTTATATAGGGTAGAAATACTGGTTGACTATCTACCCTGTCCCTTCTCTGGTGGCTTACTTTGTGTCTAGGTGGGAACTTCACCATATGTCCATTGTTCCGTAGGACGCACCGAACATGCTCGAGCTCCTGGTTTAGGTGTTGGTCGTCACACAAATCATATGCACGATTTGTCAATGATGTAACCACGGAATCAATGTGCCTTGGGTGATGATGAGAGCTTGCATTGAGATAGCGGTCAGTATGAGTTGACTTTCTGAAGACAGAGTGGCTCAGTGAACCGTCGCTCCGCACACCGATTTTTACGTCCAAAAACGCCAGGCTTCTGTCTTCCTCTATCTCGTAAGTGAAGTTAACTTTCGGATGGATGCTATTTAAATTTGTCAGATGGGACTCCACATCATGCCTGTTTCCTCGCAATGTGTTGCGAGGAAACAGGCATGATGACTCTGTCTTCAGAAAGTCAACTCATACTGACCGCTATCTCAATGCAAGCTCTCATCACCACCCAAGGCACCTTCTCGATAATTAGTAAAAAATTAGACATTTACGACTAAATTTTTGTCACCCTATTATTACTATGGTATTGTAGTGCTATGTTGATAATACGTGGGCTAAGATATGATTAATCGATATGGGCTTACAGTCGCTTAATTGCTTGTTTTGTTACACCACTAATACAATGGGATATGTAGTCGGGAATAGTGATGTACATACATTACATGATTGTAAAATAACAGTAGTGTGTTTTCCTACTTAAAAGTAACAAACATGTTATAATCATAATCAACAAACTCTAATGGTGTTAGACATAGCTTCTCCTTAGAATGAAGGTTACTTATGATCGAATATGTGTTTTCGTTTCATATACAAAAACTCTAAGTAATTTCTTTCACTTTTTATTTTATTTTTTTATTTGGAGATAATACAATAAATAATAAATAAATATTTTGGACATCGAACACACAACGCTATCTAGTCCCAAACTAAGCAGAGCTTGTATTATGGGTACTAGAAAACTGATATAATTACAATATACTTTTTTTTGTAAATACATACATATTATACATAGAAAACATCCAAACTCCGAAACAAATATTTGCAGATCATACAAACATTTGGTCCGACCCGGGAATCGAACCCGAGACCTCAAGAACAGCAGTCGCTGACGCTATTACTGCGCCACCGAGGCAGTCATTATTTAATAATACATAATTTTAACAAAAAAACCGACTTCAAGAACGACCAAATTGAAATGAGACCACATGGGAAGCACCAGCTTTCAAATAAAAAAAGAATCATCAAAATCGGTTGACCCAGTCGAAAGTTATGAGGTACTAAACATTTAAAAAAATACAGTCGAATTGACAATCTCCTCCTTTTTTGAAATCGGTTAAAAAATGACGTGAACAATTGACGTCTTTTTTAGAAAATTCAATTAAGACTATCATAATCTACTATATAAAAATAAGTCGGGTTTTCCTTCCTGACGCTATAACTCCAGAACGCATGAACCGATTTCCACGATTTTGCATTCGTTGGAAAGGTCTCGGGCTCTGTGAGGTTTATAGCAAAGAAAATTCAGGAAAATTTTCAACAGAAAAGCGGGAAAGTGTTACATAAAACGAAGCCATCTGGTGGCGACACGGAGTTCGCCGGGTTTGCTAGTGTGTTATAATTTTGTCTATTAAATATAATGTTCTTTTAAAATCTGCGACAAATACATGGTTTTCATTTGTAAATTTTAAATAATTACATAATGTAACGTCATAATTCTAAACATGATTCTCTCAATAAATTTTACTTAGAATGTCCAATAAGATCGCATGTTTATATATCTATTCTCAAAATCAAACGCATGTATAAAAATCGTACATTTGAAGCACGCACCCGTCACGAGGAAAATTTATATGTATGTACTTGTTCAAGGTTAGATGAAATTTGTCATTCAAGAGGATTGCGCGCATCGCAGACAAGCTGCGCGTGCGCAAGTAAAATAGGCCCATCTACGTATTAAGGATTTTCCTCTGAGACACACCAGGAGTTTTATCATATCATATTATTTACTAAGCATTTACTTTACAATTCTATATTTAGAAAAATAAGTGTTTTGCAATAATATTTTCCATAGCCGATACTATACTAAAACATTCATTTTGGTACACTAACCTTTTGTGATGAAAAACCGATTGAGCAGTTCTTTTGAAAGGACAATTCAAATTAAAAGACGTTTAGTATAAAGTTAACAACAAAGGTTGTAATGTATTCGGCTTCTTGATACTATCTTCTGAATGTATAAAATAAGATTTGACCTCGCAAATCTTTCGTACGTCTCGCAAAACACTTTTCTTATAAAAACAAGTAGATTTTAAAACAACCTTATTAAAAGGAACAAAAAAGACCCTTGAGCGGTATAAGATTAGTATAGATTACCACACGAAAATTAAAACTCTCATCTAACCTCGAGATTAATTCTCACGACTATTACAGGCGAGATAATTATGCCTTCCGGCACATCAGGCTTGGTGAGCCTCACACCTTACAAGGAAGACGCACTCGCACGTACCTCACCGAAAATTACCGGCGCAAGTTTTGCGCCGTGAATTTTTAGAGCGTTCGCTTCCGTATTCCTTGTGTCCAACGTGATCGACTCAGGGTCGTGCACGATATGTTTATTACGAACGCTTTCAGAATGGGCTCCTTTGCGGATGCTACTGTAATTAATTCGAACTTATCTTAACTAATGGTTATTTAAAAAATAAATAAGTGAGTTTCTTGTATGTTACATTTACATGCATTAGACATTTAACAGCTCGACATGATATTTTCTGAAAACATAATCAGGGACATTAGAAAATAGAGTACTTTTGATAGAGAAAAAATTATAATTATTTTTAAACAATATTTTATAAACTCTGTTGGTTTTCTTCTTGATAATTCCGTTGCGGGTTCCAAGACAGTTTAATTTTTCCTGGGACTTCCCGAGTGTCATAACTCGGTGTGATCGTTGGACACCGCTGTTGATCCTGGTGTAAAGGAGATACAGTGGGAGGCGTATGGGCGGAATTAGTCCCAAAACTCTGTTGGTAAATGAATTTATGGCCTGCCTGTTACCGTTACCATTAATAACTAAATGTCTCAAAATGTCTCAAGGAACTTCCACACGTTGAAAAAAGGCTATTTAGGCTTCCTTCTTTAATTACTGTGCTTTTATTTAAAAAATGATGCACAGGTCTAAGTTTTTATTTAATATTAAGCACAGGTCCTATATGACTCGCAAACGGAACTCTGGTGATTCAACTAAGAATTATAAATTTCTTCTTAGTTATACATATATTATAATACCGATGGACTAGTGACACGAGTTCTTATGAAACCTGTAGATGATTCCTAGGTACACTGTCACCAAGCCGAAATCCACTACAATCTACTTCCTCCCAAAAACTATACGTAGATAGTAAACTCTTTATTTATACACCATATTTAGTTGAGTTACAAGATATTACGAACTATGTTATATATATAATGAACAAAACTATTCTAAAAACGTATTTATTATGCAATTAATGTGTTCAGTAACTTTATGGACAGATTTTAATTTAAGAATTTATTATGTTTTCTGTACAATTCATCCGTATTTAACCGCGAAGGTTAAACGAACGCCATTGCGCTGACGTAATCGTTTACAAATAAACTCGTGGAAAGTTGAACTAAAATTGAACCAATTAGCCTATTTTAAAACTGTACTAAATGGTTTTTAATTAAAACTGACAGTCCGTGAAACGGGTAAAAGAAACGATTTCATTAAACACTAGTTGTAGTCTGCTGGTTTACTTATTTTTATTGATTTAACTTTTTGAAAGTTAAATATTAATTTCGAGTAATTTTAGTTGTAAAGTTGTATGATGCCAATTTTTGTGGCTTGTACTTTAACTAGACCACCATCGGTTTTTTTGTTTTTGTTTTTTTTTGTTTTTTTTTAAAGACAACTCCCACACTAGGAATAAATCCTGTGTCTCGGGGGACTGTACAAACATATATGAAACGGACACAAAGAACATCCAGACTCATATGGTGATATGTTCAAAACTACAGGCAATCTTCTAAAAATCGTATCCTGTATTTATATACTGTATACCACATTATAAATAAATAAATATTTCGGACATCTAACACACAACGCCACCTAGTCCCAAGCTAAGCAGAGCTTGTGTTATGGGTACTAGACTAGACAACTGATACAAATACATATATACTTTTTTTTTGTAAACACGTACATATTATACATAGAAAACACCCAAACTCCGAAACAAATATTTGTAGATCATACAAACATTCAGTTCGACCCGGGAATCGCACCCGAGACCCCGCTACCCGCGAGACCAACGAGGCAGTCAAATTAGCAGATAGTTTTTCTTCTTCCCATTTAATCCAAAAAGTTAACAATGAAGAGTTCATTGGATTGCTCTAGAAGAGACTAGAAGTCATATCAAACGAGGTTACAAAGCTGTTAAAGTCATTTTACGATATTTTTTACGACACTGCATTGTTGTAAACGGCATTAGTATTCTTTTTTTTTTTTTTTATAGATGGCGGGCAAACGAGCAGACATATCGCCTGATGGTAAGCGATTACCGCCGCCCATGGACACCTGCAACACCAGAAGCGTCACAAGTGCGTTGCCGGCCTTTTGGGGATGGGGGGGAGGTAGGGGTAGGGGATTGGGGTGTGGGCCTCCGGTATCATCACTCACTCGGTGAAACACAGCGCAAGCACTATTTCACACCGGTTTTCTGTGAGGCCGTGGTATCACTCCGGTCGAGCCGGCCCATTCATGCCGAAGCGTGGCTCTCCCACGATTATATACTCCCACGATATTCTTCATTCAGTCTATAAAACGATCCTGTTAGACTACCTTTTCTCGCTGGTGCATTAAAATACTATTATGCGAGGCACTTTAAGGTACATCACTAAATTGAAATACGACCTTTGTAACTCTGATCTTTTTTTTTCGGATAAGTGTTACCACAATGCTGGCCAGGTGCAAGAAAGTCATGACTTTTTACATTTTTCATGAAAAATAAATCATCATCATTATCAGCCTATCGCAGTCCACTGCTGGACATAGGCCTCTCCAATTGCACGCCACTTAGTTCGATCAAAAATAAATAATAATAAATAAATATTTCGGACATCTAACACACAACGCCATCTAATCCTTAGCTAAGCAGAGCTTGTGTTATGAGTACTAGACAACTGATACAAATACATATATACTTTTTTTTTGTGAATACATACATATTATACATAGAAAACACCCAAACTCCGAAACAAATATTTGTAGATCATACAAACATTTGGTCCAACCCGGAAATCGAACCCGAGACCGCATGATCATCAGTTGCACACGCCAACCGCGAGACCAACGAGGCAGTCGGAAAATGTAGATAATGAATAGGGCCAAATCGTTTGATAACAGATGATATATCTATATATATAAAATAAATCGCCGAAATGTATGTAAGCGTATAACTTGCGATACTCTGCACCAAATTAAATAATAATTTTTTTTATGTATTCGTTATTGTTAGGACAAGGTTTGTGTACAAGAAAAATTAAAAGATAACGGGAAAAGTCATTTTTTTTGTCCGCGACGGGAAGCTGAGAGAGATAAGTAAATATGGTGGTACGAAGTTCGCCGGGTCAGCTAGTAGAATATAAAATAGCATGCAATACATTAAAAAAAGATAGTGATTAATTAAGGTCACCGTATGAAAATTAAATACGTAGTTTTTCACAATTAAAATTTTGTCTACATCGGGATTTTAAATTTATTTAAAAGGTTACGATACCTTCTATTTCCCGACATTTCGACGTCGTATTTTATTGCGAATAAGTCACGAAGTCTAAACACAACAATTTAAATCGTTATAGTTTTTTAATGTCGGGGGTTAACTAACAGACGTGTCACCCGATTATTGGACCTTGGACCTCAGTTGTTATAAGTACGGCTTTTGAGGCTCGCACGCACTTTTCTTAACAGATTCTTCTATTAATTTGGAAATGTCACATGTGACAATTTAATCCACAAGTTGGTCTTCTTATCCAAACAACTTGACTAGTATTATAAACGCAAAATGTATCTACTACGCCTGTTTGCAATCAACTACTAGACAATCATGATGAAATTCCCTATAAACATTGTTAGGGATACTGAAAAAGAAATCTATTGCTTATGGTTATTTTGATTCTTATATGTTGCTTATAAAAGAAATTTCTTCACGTTGTCTATATATCTATTAAATCTATAAATATAAAAGAGGAAGGTGACTGACTGACATACCCAGAGATCAACGCACAGCCCAAACCGCTGAAGCTAGAATCTTGAAATTTTGCATGTAGGTTCTTTATATAACGTAAGTGTGCACTAAGAAAAGATTTTTTGAAATTACACCCCTAAGGGGGTAAATCAGGGGATGAAAGTCTGCGTGAGCGAAGCCGCGTGTAAAAGCTAGTACACAATAAGGAAGGCTAATACACATCAAACCTACCTAGTTTAGCTATCTACCTATCTGATACCAAGTAATATGCTTAAGCAACATATACTTTTACTTGTGCTATGTTAGGTACAACCAGAAAACATTAAAATTATTACTTCTAAATAACTAAGACTTTGTAAGACTGCATCAGCAGATACTAATAAAAACGTTGATGTTCTCATAAAAGTATCTAATATCAACATGAATTAAATTCATCCCCGTAATTCATTTCACACTACTATTAAAATACACACTAACATTGTGACAAAAATTGCACAAGCCGTACTCAAGCACTCGGTTACAACACCATGGATACAGCAAATGGTTTGCGAAATGACGTTCAGAGGTCAGTTGTGTGCAAGGAGCAAGCTATTTTCCTTTGTATTATTATATCTATGCAAATTTTCTTATAAAACATGATTTATAAATGCCTGTGAACGCTGTTAGCGGCTTCGTAATGAAGATTTGCTGAATGCAAACTATCGTAAACGTAAACGCTTTTGTTATCTTTACTAGAAATTATAATTTGAAGTTTTATAGTATGAGAGTAAGCTCAGTGAGGTACACTACTCGAGGGTTCTATGTAGAGTTCATGACCGTTTGTAAAATACATACCCATGGCCAGCCATTTGGGTATTTTCTATGTATAATATGTATGTATTTACAAAAAAAAAGTATAAATATGTATTTGTATCATTTGTCTAGTACCCATAACACAAGCTCTGCTTAGCTTGGGACTAGAGGACTAGATGGCGTTATGTGTTAGATGTCCAAAATATTTATAAAATATATGTATATGATATTTATTAGTTTTAATATGAACTAACAAACATGTAAAAATAATCTGTCCAGGTTTTTTTTAGACAACCCATTTTTAATATATTTTATAATTTACGAAATTTATTATAAAATAAGTTTTATTCTATTATCAGCTCGGTGCAGGTCGATCTAGGGTCGGATCTTCTACTATTTGAAGTGTTTTTACAAAGACTAAAGAACAAATAACCTCAATTATTTAGCTTCAATAAGTGTACGTGTTGCCTACATACATTGCTCAATTCTTGGGTTGGGCTCCTCTTCAAATGCTACTGCATTATGTATTGTTGAATCTATTTTGAATTGTAAAATTGTGTCCGATTTACAAAACAAAAGCACCAGTGACGCTTTCTTTCCCTTACCCTGCTGGGTACCTAATACTTATCCATTTTTATCATTCTTGAAAAAAAATTCAACTAGCCAAATCCAAGCCCAATCCTGCGATGTCCGAAAAGAAAATTATTAAAACAGCAAGAAAATTATAAAGTGGATCGCCCAGTTTAAGTAAGGTATATTATATTTAAGTATATGTATTTCAAATTATAGTTACGGCTGAGTGTAATTTACGAACATAGACATTTAATGCAAAACAGATAACTTAAATGTGTGTAGAATCCACGTAATCATCCTTCATATATCATCGTCCAATTATAATTACTCAAACATTCTTGTATGTTTTTAAAAGCATCCTGTTTGCAATTAACTCCAGAATTGACTTACAATACTTTATTCGTCGCCTGCTGGAAAACTAACATTGACCGGTTCATACCAGCAGATGGTAGTTTATTTATACCAAATGCAAACAAATTTATCACTGGTTTACTTTGTAAAAGTTGAAGATATTAACATAAACAACGCTTACAAAAAAAATGAATAAAGGATAAAACATTGAATTATTATTTTATGAAATTGTAAACAATTGCGAATGTTTGATAAAAAAACATATGTAAGTTGAAAACGATTGTCTAGTATAGATAAAAATAATTACAATCGTTTTATATAAACAAATGTATTATAATTTGTTAAGTTTATAGCATTATAATTGTTTCATATTTTTAAAATATTTTTGTGATAGGTTTAAATTACTTAGAGCCTCTAGATAAGTAGTGGATAGATAGAAATACTCTGTTTTTCCTGACTGCGATTGTATATATTAATTACATTTACAGTTCTTGCGCAATACACATTGCAGGGTCACCGGAGAATTCAAAACTAAAAATGCCACAATACTCCACTCAGTTTGCAGACAGCTTCCTATAGACCATACGAAAAGCTAAAATCTTGTCTGTTTTTAAAAACCTGATGAGGCATTATTGTCTGTCATTATATTAAAAATACTTTTGATTTCATCATGAATAGTATATTATATTGAAGTCTGTATGTGTAGTTGTATATGTGCACTTTTTTATTTACTTTTTATTTAAAAAATCCTTAAAAACCTTAAACATCCATTTTAAGATTTCTGGAAGAAATCGGCGTAAGCTATAAGACCGCCAAGTGTTACGTCTACAACTTTATAAGTCATCTTTGGTTATGTTTTCATTTTATGTACACAACAAAGATATTATATAAATAAAAGATAAATAAATAATTATTAAATGGCAAATATAACTTGACATAATCAAATTATAATTGAAATTCAAGAAAAACACTACTGGTAATAAAAACAGTAGATAGTTAGATAACGGCCTTCAACGCAAGAAAAACGAACCGAAAACTATTTATGTAGATTTCATTAGCAATCAAGTAACAATTTTAATTCATTCAAATTTTAATTATGTAAATACTGTGGGAATCAGTCAAAAGTGGCTATTGTCGTTATTTTGATTATAATGCTTCCTAAATGCGGCCTACAATCAAGAACAATAGCGGGATCTAAGAAGTAAAACTATAAACAAAAATAGCAGTTTATCAGAATGTTACACAAAATTTCCTTATTTAAAATAATCGTTTTTTCAACGGCTTCGATCGCGCGTTTTCTGGTTATCGCGGCAAAGAGTAACCTATGTCCTTCCTCAAGAACCAAAGTAAGTTCATGCTAATTTTCATTCAAATCGGGGTAGCACTTTAGCTGTGAAAGCGTAACGGACAGACAGAGTTACTTTCGAATCTATATCTATCTATCTATATATATAAAAGAGGAAGGTGACGGACATACCCAGAGATCAACGTACAGCCCAAACCGCTGAACCTAGAATCCTGAAATTTTGCATATTGGTTTTTTATATAACGTAAGTGAGCACTAAGAAAGGTTTTTTTTTAATTCCAACTCTAAGGGGGTTAATCAGGGGATGAAAGTCTGCGTGAGCGAGGCTGCGTGCAAAAGCTAATTTATGATATTAGCATGGAGTATTTACGCCGTGTAACTAAAATGCTTTGGTACAAATGGGCCAGGCTTGACTGGAGTGACACGACTACACAGAAAACTGATGTGAACCAATTATTTCATTGCTCACCGAGTCAGGTAACAAGACACCAAAACCCTCCAGCCCCACCCTCTTTCTTGATTGAGAGAGATATGAAGGAAAAGGGGAGTCTGTGTTTATCCATACGGTGACAGATTAAGAAATATGGAATATCACACCACTCCACTCCTAATTATCCATGGGTGTCGTGGGTATCGGTGAGCAAACTAAGCAGGATAACATCATCATCATATCAACCGTAGGAAGTCCACTGCTGAACGTAGGCCTCCCCTATTGAGTTCCATTTCGACCGGTAGGTAGCGGCCCGCACCCAACCAGTCCCTGCGATCTTAACCAGGTCATCCGTCCACCTTGCGCGAGGCCTTCCTACGCTGCGTTTTCTACGGCAAACGCAGGATAACATCATCAACAACCCATAACGTCCCACTGCTGGGCTCGGGTCTCTTCTCAGAAGAGGGTTAAGGCCATACATCCCCACGCTGGCCAAGTGTGGGTTGGGGACTGGCAAGACAACGCTGTGGCTACGTTTTCTTGCCGTTGGATGTTTTTAGGCCGCCCAAAGGCCTCCAACTAAGCTTCACGACTGTTATCATATGATAATAACCGGGACCGACTGCCTAACGTGACCTCCGAATCACGGAGACGCTCATGGTAATATGCCACTAACGGTCACCCATTCAGGTACTGACCGTGCCGTCGTTGCTTACCCTCGGTGATTGTTTCTAATCACCGAGTGTAACTGGGCTATGAGCGCCTCAACATCACTGCAAAGAAAAGTAAAACTTGAAAAATCCTTATACCAACCCGTCAGCGTATAGTAGGCCGACATTTGATATGATGTGGGAGAAAGTATCTGAAAGGTCTCAAGCTTACGTTTGACTCTAGAGTTGTGGGTTTCCATGGACGGCGGTAATTATAAACTATCAAGTCTCGCTTCTAGATTGTTTTTGTGCCATTAGAAATATTACAAAAACAAAAGAAAGTAACACACACAAGGAAGTAGAGTAACGCTGATTTCAGCACGAACGGGCCGGCAACCGGCCAGAACTACCCTCGCACAGAAGATCAATGTAAAATGACAGTATTCGTGCTGTCGTGTTTCGTTGGTGGCTGCCAGACCGGAGGCCCAATGGAGATAAATACTGATGTATTTATCTTAATATTATACAATTGTATCCTTATTGAATGTAAATAGTAAATTAATTATGTAATCATTTTGTTGCGTGCCTCTAAGTGACTTTTAATTATCTAAAAGAATTCAGTTAGTAAACAGCAGAGAAAAACTTTCTTGTCTGTTGTCCTTGCTTATTTCTGTGTATACATAAATGAATAAATAAGTACAATCTACATTTGTGACAAGATTACAAATTATTGTCAAAAAAAAACTTCCAAATTTATCAAACAAAACATTTTACTTGAGTTTTTAGATTACTTCCTTACTTACGCATAAACAGCTGCTCGTAGATATGCAAATAGGGTTTACTTAATAGCCCATTTCTATACTTAGAGATGTTTAATTATATCTAATACCTTTAAACGAGCAATTCTTGTATATATATATATTTATATCTGAATCTCGGAAACGGCTCTAACGATTTTCATGAAATTTTCCATGCAGGGGTTTTCGGGGGCGATAAATCGATCTAGCTAGGATTCATTTTTAGAAAATGTCGTTTTATTCGTGTTTTTAACAATCAAATATATAAAATGTATGTACATCTAGCACCATCTATCGCAACTCGAGCGAACTACATTAAAATATACTGGAATAAGGTGCAGAATAAAAAGTATCAGGGAAGCCACTAAACTATTGGAAGAAAAATAACAAAAAGGTGGCGTTTGGATAGTCCCAATGTTGCCAAAAAACCCATTAATAAAAAAAATACCGAGCGACTCTCGGTCATCCAGGTACTGTACATTAAAACATAACTTTTACGAGTTTAAATATTATCTTTACCTCCGCAACGATTAAAATGAAAAAGGTAATGTGGTAAATGCACAACCCTATGTTAGCAAATGAAATCGCCCTCCCCCCCCGCAGGCGAACACGGGAATATTTTCCGTCCGCTTCGGATAACGTGTTTGCTTGTTAGAACTAACAAAACAGTTAGGCCACGCCCATATTTTGTTAGATATTTGATGTTTGGTGTTTGAAAACATAAAAAAGTGTCGCAGGAGACCCGGCTTTAAATACCTATTATGCACTTAGTGTATCTAAATGCAATAGTAAATTCATATTTTAAATATTTACTAGTAACATTAAGATCAAATAATTTCCTAGTAAACATTTATTAACTTCATTATAAAGTTTTATTGACTAAAATCTATTTATAAATAGACATATTTGAGGTCAACGATTTATTAGCGGTTAACTATAAATACGAAGGTCCCGAATGTAGAATTTAGTTATTACCTTGGCCTTACAGAAAATCGGTGCAATTTAAGAAAAACCAAACCTCATCCTCGCATGCGGTATACGGTCTCGGTGAAACTTTTTTGGTGATTTTCACCGAGACCGTATACCGCATGCGAGGACGCGGTTAAATTAAAGGATAAATTATTATCTTAACTAGCTGCCATCAACGTTGATCGGTGATGTTGTGTTTCAGAATTTAAAACACCGCACACTCCCTCACACATACACCGCCCAGGTGAAAGGAGTAAGTGACGGCCCGAAGGGGATTTCCAAACAACATACATAAAAGAAAGGTCGGGACCTTTATTGTCTACTTTACTATAGATACTCTTACTTGTGCACTATCTCAAATAAGAGGACCTATATTCCCTTATTATAGGATAGTGCACCAAGTCACTTCAAAGTCGTTCAAGCTAATTTTATTTCCTAAAACGGAATCTGATCATCAATATGCAAAATCGGAAACGGGTAATTAATTAATAAATCTAATAATATATTAACATAAATAAATCCATAGTTACGCCCATCGGCAAATTATTAACAATGTTCAATGTATGTAATTTATTTCGCTGGCGGTTCATTAGATAGTTGATTGGGTACTTTGAAGGTTGTGTGTCGAACTTTGACTCTATGAGGATGCTCATGTAGGTCGATGCACACAACGATGTATAGAAACCCTTTATTCATTGTACTTAGTAGTAGTTTTGAGCATAGTTTGCCTTGGATGGATTTTATAATGGATAATTACTTCTATTTTATTCCTCTCATTAAACAATAAGACAATAGCCATAAATCTATTGCCATTTATATATTCGCTAGGACTTATTACGTCAGTATGTTTAATGTAGTTTTTTCCATAGCCTTTTCCCAAAGTTCTGAACTTTTCGTGTAAATTCTGCCCTCGTGCTCGAGAAAAACAATTACAATAAGTCATATTAATGCCCTTATCAAAAGTTGTGCAAGCTCAGCTTCCACCATAAAAGGAATTTATAAATAAACTAGCTGATCCGGCAAACGTTGTTTAGCCATAAAAAAAAATGGTGTATAAAAATTAGATGTTGATCGATTCTCAGACCTACCCGATATGCACACCAAATTTCATACGTTTCAGAGGAGTATAATAACTAACATAGTGACACGAGAATTTTATATATAAGATCTTGTCAGAGATGTGGGAAAGAGAGAGAGATATGCTTCTATTCTTTATGTAAATTCAATATGTCATCAAATTCTTTACCTATTTAAAAACATAGGAAGCAATATATTTACAACTTCAGCTGGAAATTTGAAATGTCACATTAAATGGCATCTATACATATTTTAGTAGCTAACCCACGCAAATTCGTATACGTATCTTTTCAATCATACTTGGTTTCTATTAGTTTAAGCGTGATGTCGACTATCCTATCTTAGGCAAGCCAGCACTTTTGCTAGAAGAAAAATTTTCACAAAATAAAAACCGACTTCAAGGTTCGACTCGATTTATCTTGAATGTCATCATCAGATCTTAGTGTCCTTATCATGGTACCACCGTTGGGATATCTCCTTTCCATTAAAAAAAGAATAATTAAAATTGGTTTACAAACGACGAAGTTATCCGCGAACACACATAAAAAAACATATGCATATACGGTCGAATTGAGAATCTCCTCCTTTTTTGAAGTCGGTTAAAATGTGTCTAAACACGTTTTAAGGAATAAAAACGCGAGAACCGGTTATATAGTAGATAGTTTCGGAGTTTGTCGTGAGCAACAACGTGATAAAAAAATTATACGATGATCCTCCTAGCCGATTTCAGCCACGGCGGCCAATCCCAACGCAGGAGATATTATACTGCGCGAGTGTGTGCGCAAATAGAGGTGCAATATCTGATCCCTCTCTCTCATAAGCCGATGGGACGGCTACCCGACACGAGCGGGGAGAAATCAGATGTAGGACCGACAACAATACGTGCTCTCGGTGGCTCGGGGGTTAATACCCCAACTTTCAAAGTCTAGGTTATTAAGCATTTCTATAATCAGAAAATCTCAACAACACTCTTTGGCCCAATCCGGGCATCCAACCCGAGACCTCGATCGGCAGTAACCGGTAGACCAACGAGGCAGCTTTAGTTATAACTCTTTTGGTTGAAATTAGGTAAAATTATGCCCACTCCTTTGTTTTAAGAGTAATAAGTGCAGTTCAGTACACGTGAAATTTTACAAAATAAAAGGCTTTCCAGACTTAGTAGCATATGGCAGTACATAAAACTCTGACTATCCTCACAAATAAACGTATATAAAGAACACTCAAACACAGAACAGCAATTTGTGGATCACACAAAGTGTTGAATTTTGAGGTTTCAATCCCCTCTTAGAACTTTAGGGGTTTTCGATACAAAATGTGAAATAACCGTTTAAACAGCGCAGTGACGCTACTCTTGTAGTCAACACATAATCTAAACATTAAAAATGAAGTAATGAAAAAAACGAGAATAAGAATGAGGGAAGCGTCCAGTAATAAATACGATACCAACTTCCAAAGTGTCTTAAAGCTCCATAAAATGATGTAAACCCATACCAACTTTACTTACTATGTTTACCTTTAAATAAACCACGACAAGTAATAAATTGAATCATCATATTGCCTTAAATCATTCACAGACGGCCACATTTGTCGTGGACTCTCTATTACGGGACGAATTATTGGCAATCAATATGCAGGTCGCTCTGTAGGTGGCTTCTACATATAAGTAATATTTGATATTCAGTTACAATGTCACTTTGAAGTTGTAATACATTGCTTTTTTCCGCTTTATTCTGTTTTAATACTGGTAAACGAAGAAAGGATGGTATTAAGGAGGATGGGGATGACCCAGAGGCAGGGGCCTATTGCACTGGGAAGTTTTCTCTATTCTTGGCACTACGACCCATGCTCAAGATAGAAACATGTGGCGAGCTATCACCCGCAGAATGGATCCAAATAGGGGTCACGACCCTCAGAATTTAGGATGATGACACAAAGAGGAGAAAGGAGGATGAGATATGAGTGGCAGTTGTGTCAGAGGATTCTAGTCGACTACGATTAATAAAGTTGAACCGGACTCAGCCCGACAACATTTAACTTACTGTAATCTAAATAAATGTTTTTCGGACATCTAACACACAACGCCATCTAGTCCCAACCTAAGCAGAGCTTGTGTTATGGGTACTAGATAACTGATACAAATACATAAATACTTTTTTTTTGTAAATACATACATATTATACATAGAAAACACCTAAACCTTGAAACAAATATTTGTAGATCATACACATACACATTTGGTCCGACCCGAGAATCAGCAGTCGCACACGACAACGGCGAGACCAACGAGGCAATTCTCTTATTTTTTTTCTCTTATTTTAAAAAGACAACTCCCGCACTAGGAATAAATCCTGTGTCGCGGGGGACTTTACAAACATACATGAAACGGACACAAAGAACACCCAGACTCAGAACAACAATTTGTGGAGCATGGAGATACTTTGAATCTTGAGGAAGGATATAGGCTTCATTTTACCGCGATCGAATCTAGAGGCTAGTTATTAATATAATATTAATAAATGACTATACCCACAATTTACATAAACTCATCAGTATGAAGGAAATCTATAAAACAGTTTAAATATCACACAAGTAATAATAGAGAACTAAAGGAAAAAATTGTTGGAGCATGTATGTCAACAGTTAAATCTTACTGAGACTGATTATTTTGGACTTCGGTATAGAGAACTTAAATAGAATATTATAGTTTACACGGAAATCTTTTAAATGTTTTATGGAGTACAATATCAAATGAAGAAGATGATGATGATGTAATCCGATCGATTTCGGCCATGGCTACCACTTCGACCGGCTTATAGGGCTTGACGCTGATGCGCCCGGAGATGGCCTATATAGCCGATTTTCGCAGCAAACTCCCTCGCACAAAGTGGGCAAGTGAGCTTACCGCTCTCATAATTATAGTGAATGGCGGCGAGTGGACGGGCTTTAAGCTAGTAGTAGAAGAAGTACTAGTTTATCATTAAATGCGGTTACGATACTATAATTCTAAATTACCCCTGAAGACGTAAAGTGACGCACTTCGATAATTACTGTAGAAGGTACAGGTATTATATATATATATATATATGTATTTAACCAGAAGCATACCAAGGTTTTGGAGGTCAGCAGACGGTATCTTTCGTGATCATGAGCGGCCTCTTTTAATTGTTGAAATTTTAGTCCAGTCCAGGCCCTGATGTCATCTATCCACTTCCTTAGTAGTGTCTTCCTGCCAGGTATTTATCCTTCTAAAAGTAGCCTCAGAAATTCATGTTGGTGGCCCCTTTGTATGTGTCCAAAGAAGGCCACTTTCCTTTCACTAGGTATATTAGACATTTCCCTCTTGCTGTTTCCCAGTTACTGACCTCCAAATTTCATTTTGAAGATGGCACCCTATGATGATGCTGCTAAGATGTTGTGACCTATCATCATTATTTTTCTTAAGGAAGTGAATATATAATCATATTGACCACTAGCTGTTACCTGCAACTTCGTCCGCGAAGAAATTATTAAAAATTATGAAGGAGTTCCATTTTTTTCTTTTTTTATGGAGTAGGGGGGCAAACGAGCAGACGTGTCGCCAGATAGTAAGCGATTATCGCCACCCATGGACACCAACAACACCAGAGGCGTCACAAGTTAGTTGCCGGTCTTTTAAGAAGGAGTACGCTCTTTTCTTTAAGGTTTGAAGATCGTATTGGTCCGGGAATACCGCAGGCAACAGTTCATTCCACACTTTTGTTGTGCGAGGCAGAAAGTTTCTAAAAAAGTTCACAGTTTTGGACTGCCAACCATCTAAATGATGAGGATGAAACTGCTATCGCGTAGGACAATGCTTGCAATGCAATTTTTAAAATAAAAGTTAGTTAAGTTACGCTTTATAATGTTGGCCAGTGAAAATCCTGTCGAAATCGATCCAGCCCTTTCAGACATTTCAAACAGAGAGACAAAAAGTAAAAATTGATTTTTAGCTCTTATTTTGACATTACAAACAGAAACTTCATTTTTATTTATATTTATAGCTGATAGGTTGCCGTAGGAGTATGATTAAATTCAATGATAATTAAATTTGTTTCTTTTAATAAAGTTTCAAATACAAATCTGACATTTATAAAAGAAAAAAAAACGGGTGATGCAAAAAGGATGTTAACTGTATATATTTAAAAATATCTTTATTAATTCGACTTCAAGAGAGAAGGAAGTAATTAGTTCGTCGGAATCGTTTTAATATTTATAAAGTTAGCCGATTACTCGAAAATATCATAATCGATTTAGATTAATCTTTCTTTATTTCAAAATGAATTATTTATAAAGTTGCTATTTATTATTAAATCAGAATTTGATGACAGAATACTGAAGTATCGGATTACAGAATCCAGAAGATTCCATGTCGAGTTGACCGCGTCTTGTGCAGAAATGTACATTTTGAAAAGACTTTTTTTTTTTCATTGCTTAAAACTCAATGGGTAAAAAGCACGTCAAGCAATTTCGATCATTTTTTTTCAAATACAGAAGTTGGTGTTTGTTTATTTACAAACAAATGTTATTAGATATGTTCTGATGATTGCAACCTGCAGATACATAAATGAAGTTAATACTTAACCTGCAGAATGCTTTTAAGACCTTGTACATGATTACTGACGTATAGATGTGAAAGAGATGCGGCAACTCGAGGTCATCAGTTGTTTGAAGCGTAAAAGATGTTAAATAACTCAACACGTAAGGTTTTCTTAAGATAATATATTAAGTAATATTGTTTTTGGTTCAACTGATTCTTTTATTTTTATTGCAGTTTGATTAAATATTTGATAACAGTAATCTCATAGAAATATATAAAGCTGAAGAGTTGGTTTGCTTGAACGCACTAATCTCAGGAACTATTAGTCCGATTTGTTAAATTCTTTCAGTGTTAGATAGCCCATTTATTGAGGAAGGATATAGGCTACATATCATCACGCTATGGAGCGGATCATCAACGAAGAATGTTTCAAAAACGGGGGAAAATTATCACGCTGCGGTCAATAGGAGACGCAAACGAGGTTGCGTGGGTCAGCTAGTATTTATTATATATGCGTTATTTGTATATATCTGTGTGGCGATGGATTGAGAATATGGAATGTCACCATCTCTATTTGTCCTACGAGTGTCGTAAGGGCTCCCACACATTACTGCGAATTCGCAAACCATTGCAAATATCTGCGAACTCGCACGAATGCACCGCTAGAACTTCACGCCGCATCACATCGCTTCGCAGTTATGTGTGGGACCCCTAAGGGAGCAAACTTGGCAGAACAATATTACTGCAAAGGTTAGGAAAACTTGAAACAAACGCTATACCAATTCATCTGCCTGCCTCGTTGGTCTCACGGGTGGCGTGTAGGGCTACTGATCATGAGGTCTCGGGTTCGATTCCTGGGTCGGACTAAATGTTTGTATGATCTATAAATATTTGTTTCGGAGTTTGGGTGTTTTGTATGTATAATATGTATGTATTTACAAAAGAAAGTTATATATGTATTTGTATCAGTTGTCCAGTACCCATAACACAAGCTCTGCTTAGCTCTGGACTAGATGGCGTTGTGTGTTAAATGTCCGAAATATTTATTTATTTATTATTATTATTTATTATCTGGCCAGCGCACGCCAAAACTTCCTTTCTGTAGAGAGGACTATGACCAGCAGTGAACTGTTAAAGGCTTTTGATGTGATATTTAAGTTTATACTCTACTAACTTTGAATTTTGTTACGTTATCCGCACTCTATAACGTCAACTCGATATCAAATGCTTGCAAGAAGATGTAGCACGGTAGTACAGCATTCTGTGTTTTTTGGATAATATATCTTTTGTGAGAAGATGGTAAAAGACGGAGTGCTTTTGGTACTTTTATGTATATCATATAAGATGATACTGTGACTTATTAATATACAATCCAAGTCCATCAGACACTATTAATTCAAAAATAAATGTCAATGTTTAATTTATTTCGATGATAAATTCTTTGACTACCTTAAGTCATAAAACTATTAAAATCGTATTACGCTGAGTTTGAGCGGAGTTGTTATTTTGATATCATTAATTTAATATTAAATTATGTATACAATGAGAAAAAGCATTTAAATGTAAATAGTATATAAACAGTAAGTAAGAGACGTAACCTTCATTATACAAAATAAAACTCAGTACTTCACCTTCAAACGGTTGTCTGAGCAAACGGTCCGAAAGAGGAAAAAGTTGGGTAGTTACAATATATTTGCTTTCCTAGAATCCCTGTCCAGAGTCCTGAGAACCTCCATTAAATTATGTGTCATGTTCAGATTCGTTCGTGTTTTAAGTCTCGTATTCCATGTCTGTCAATGTGACATTTAGTATGATTTTCAAAGAAATGACGTCACCTGTTTTAAAAAGGTCTGTTCTTCAAAACCAATTAACGAGTCATTCAAATTTCAGTTCTATTTTTGAACGCCAAATATGGCGGTGTTGATAATAATATGAATAATGTTGTTTGTTGCAATTTGCGAAGTGAATTTATTATTTTGCATGATGTCACAGAAATTGTTCAAGTTTGGTCGAAGTACGTAAAAGGAATGTACGTAAGGAGACATTTATTTCTAACAAGAATTATTGTTGAATTTTTTAATAAAACTAAAGGGAACAGGCACCACGTTGCAATACAATGTGCAATGATTAATTAACCATTAAATAATGATTAATATATTTCTATAAGAGAATTTTTCTGCAATGTCTTCTACAAATAAATTCAGCTAACACGTAAAAAAACTCTCACCCCATAAAATATATTTCGGACATTTAGATGTCCGAAATATATTTTATGGGGTGAGAGTTTTTTTACGTGAGAGACACACAACGCCATCTAGTCCCAAGCTAAGCAGAGCCTGTGTTATGGGTCCTAGGCAACTGATACAAATACTTCTTTTTTTGTAAATATATATACATATTGTTACGAATAATAATAATCTTAAAGCCTTATCTGTTCTATATATTCTATATGTTTTCTATGTATAATATGTATGTATTTACAAAAAAAAGTAGGTATATATGTATTTTTATCAGTTGTCTAGTACCCATAACACAAGCTCTGCTTAGCTTGGGACTAGACGGCGTTGTGTGTTAGATGTCCGAAATATTTATTTATTTATATCTCTTTAACACGTCAAAAGGCTTCTCTCTCAAATAAATCGAACCCTAACACGTAACAATATTATACATAGAAAACATCCAAACTCCTGAAAAAATATTTGCAGATCATACAAACATTTGACCCGAGCTCGTAATCCAACCCGGGACCTCAAGCACAGCAGTCGCATACGCTACCGCTACGCCACCAAGGCAGTAAAGTTAAAGAATACTATACGATAAAGTATAATTATGGCAAGATATAATAGAAGCTCCAATACTATGAATGATCACTCGTAGTTCTTTCAATTCCATCATCGTCATAAACATTTCAGAATGAAGATGTCTGTTGCCTTACATATGTAGGTTTGATAAAAGAGTTATTGTGCGATATAATATACAATTTTATGGTTGGTCAAAATTGATGTAATAAAAAGTCGTAATTAGAAATGTATTTTATCATTCATTGTATCTACATTAAAGCACTCAAGGCAAATATAAAGAATTCAGAGCAAATATTTGTATGTTAGAACATAATTTTATCAAAACAAGAAATCATATTCCATTTTTTCTATTACTGAAAGCGTTATATGACACTAACTGATCCGGCAAATGTTGTTTTTCCATAAAAAAATGGGGTATAAAAAATAGAAGTTGGACGATTCTCAGACCTACCCGATATGCACACCAAATTTCATAAAAATCGGTCCAGCCGTTTCAGAGGAGTATGGTAACTAACATTGTGACACGAGAATTTTATATATAAGATTATATTCTTAAACATAAAATGTATCAAGTATAATCATCCTTAAGTTTTAGCCTACCAAATTTAATCTGTGTAATGGAAAGTAGCAGTAGAATCCAAAAGTAATGGTCACCACCCTCATTGCGAATGCGGGCAATGCAGCATGGTCATCCACACTATGAAGATGCTTTTTCACACCCAGCTTAAAAAGCCCGAGATCACAGTTTGAAGGAAATACGTGTGCTGGTAGTTGAAGATTTTCAGTACAATTAATGCTTATATTGAATCAAAGATATTTCAAATTATAATTAGATATTATTATCACTATATCGTTGATAGCGATTTTGATCCACAGAAAATTGCTTTTGAATTATACCTTCTTCACAGTACACGTACTGATCGAGCATTACTACACACCATAAATTCTCCAGAGGCCATATAATCACAGTAAATTTAAAAACACGCCTTAAATCCAAACCGCATTTTCCAAGATAGTGCAAATAAAAAAAGTAAAGCGAAATTATCAAAAAGGGTACCCAAGAATCCTGATTAGGTACTTCCGGCGGTTATTTAAAACTTCAAAATAAAAAGGAAAGGTCATTTTGACCGCTGAGTCACATTTAAAGGTGACTTGTCGAAATGCAGATGATATGTGTGCCTTGTGAATTTATCTACACGTATTGTTGTCGTTTTCAAACTTGAAATAGGTAGTATGGCATACTGTATAGTTGTTATAAGGAAATACTTAAAAGTTACAAAGAAAAAACCCATTACAATGGTAAAAGTTCGTAACCAAATAATCATAGATAAATAAATTTGTTTTGATTTGATAGACCAACTATTTGAGGTGGTTAAGCATTCTACCGCAAATCTAACATAAATTCAATAAAAACCCTTAAATTTCTTGATGAAGAAGGAGATAAAAGATAAAATATGGGTATATGTTAAACTCAATTCATAGGAATACTTCTTAATTTTTATTAATGTAATATTAAGTTTTTTTTTCTTTTAAAAACATCAAAAACAAAACCATAGATATGTGTTAAAATTCATAGCATTCATAATGCAACAAATGCACCTTCTTTAGAAAGAGGAAATAAACGAAGATTTTAATTTTACAAGCTTTTTACTATCTTACAATATATGTATTCGGGCGGAATCTAGCATCAGCAATTTTTTTTTTGTTTGGCCCGCCAAAATGACTCTACTCTGCCTGATGGAAAGCATAAGCAGAATCCAAGAGTGGTGGTCGCCATACTCATTGCGAATGCAGACAATGCAGCATGGCGACCCACACCATGGCGGCCTAGTGATGCTGCTGCATCTTTTATTCTAGTCAACAAGTATGGACCTTGTTGACTGGACTAATTGGGCCTTCGGTCTTGCACTCACCAACGAAACACGACAGCACGAACGCTGTCATTTTACGTTGATTTTCTGTGCGAGGGTAGTACCGCCCCGGTCGAGCCGGCCCGTTCGTGCTGAAATCAGCGTGGCTCTACTACCTTTTGTAGCAGATATCTTTGCATGACTACTAGTTATTAGATCGGTATCTTAAAGTTTCATCTATCTTCTAATCTTACCTGTCAGATCACCTAAACAACTTGAAAGAATGCAACTAAGGCTCTATTCGTGTATATGGTACAACTATAGATCCATAGATACGTATGAAATTGAAAGAATTATCCTCCAAATCCTAACTGTTGAGGAGTTGTACCTTCCATCATCAGTTCACCTAAATAACTTGAAAGAATACGAGTAACGGTAACATACATACACATGACATTATAGATTTATCTTCTAACTCCTAACCGTTAAGGAGTTGTATCTTCCATTATCAGCTCATCATCATGAAATGATGACTACTAGGTGTAAATACTGCAATAGCTTTAGAAAATATATGAAAAACATAGTACGTGCCTAACAAATTTAAGGGTTTCCTTCGATTTCCTTGGGATTTCATCACCAGATCCTATGGTGGCAATGGGACCACATGGGTAGCACTCCCTTTCGAATACAAAAAGAATTTTTAAAATCGGTCTATAATAATTGACGGAGTAATCAGTGTACATACAAAAATATATACCGTGGGAGAGCCACGCTTCGGCATGAATGGGCCGGCTCGACCGGAGTGATACCAAGGCCTCACATAAAACCGGTGACAAATAGTGCTTGCGCTGTATTTCACCATGTGAGTGAGGATACCGGAGGTCCATACCCCAACTCCCCTCCCCTATATCCCCCCCAACCCCCCAAAAAATAACATAACGATCACTATTTAATTTTGACTTATATTACTACGATACTTATTCATTAGCCTACATTAGTAAAATATAATTACTTCAAGTCATTCGAGTTCGACCATAATTCACTTTTTATTATTTCGTAAACTCTCCTCATCCCTCATAATTTTCGTAAAAAGAGGTAAAAGTTTTTGCTTCACGTATTATTATCGATAAATGAAAGCATTAACAACCAGATAGAGACTCTTAAAATGTGCGTGGTTCAGCTTAAGATTTACTTAAATGTCACCACACTTGGACTGGTCTAAGGCAGCCTAGTGGTGCAGCATTCCTACCGCTGAGAACGTCACTGGTTCGGTCTATTTCTGAGTGTCGACTTTTGAATTAATGGGATTAACTTAACAATAAAGTTCTTGAGTAAACTATTAGTGATATATATTTGATTATAAAGACCCTGGTGAAAGGAAATTTGTAAGTACTTGGTGTCCCTAAGTTATTATTGCTTATTTGAAAGATTATTTAAGTAGATTAAGTCGTTTAAGTTAATCAGTAAAAAGTTCTAGTTTCTTTAAAACACATTAATAGAAAATTATACTGCTATTTAATAAAGGTTGACTCTATAGGACATTGGATAGTTTTATTTATTCTTCCGAAGGATTTTCCAAATTCCGATCTTTTAAATTTAAAATAATCACAAATTTTAACAAAAAATAACCGACTTCAATCTGGACCAAATTTAAATGGACGGGAATACGGGAATATTGAGTTATTCGATAATTTGTCGCGCACATACTTAATGCAAATTGAAGACTTATGTAGTGTTCTCATGGATGACATGTCAGAACTGGACCAAATTGAATTGGGACCACATGGGAAGCACCAGCTTTTAAAAAAAAAAAGAATCATCAAAATCGGTTCACCCAGTCGAAAGTTATGAGGTAACAAACATAAAAAAAAAATACAGTGAATTCAGAACCTCCTCCTTTTTTGAAGACGGTTAAAAAAATGCAAAATGAGAGGGTCATACCAATTCACTTTAAAACCTCGCAGAAGAACATTAATTTTATTCATTACTATTATATAAGGTAAAAGTCCTCCTTGAATAAAATAAAATACACTTTTAGGAAGATAAAGAATGTTACAGAAAACGAAATGCGAAACTTACAAACATGGAGATATGAGAATTGAGAAAGCACAAAAATCTTAAAATCTTACTACCACGCAACATTTTATATAAACGCACACGCCACATATCTTTCGATACACATACAGTAGATGTAAAAGATAGATGCGGTAAGAACTGACTAAAGGACAAACCTCGCAGGACAACAGCACTGCAGATTCATCAACAGTTTATTATATTCTTCTTTGTACTTTTCTACAGAAGACTCTAATCTAGTAGTACAGTCCACCTGTACTATACTGTACATAGGTGCAAAGACAGGTGTCTCTAATGCAAAAACTCTATGCCCCTTTTGTAGCATGACGTCTGCCTGGAGCTACATGTTTACATAGTTATAATGGAAAACATAGCGTTAAAAAACGTTTAATATTTATACCGTTTATGTGAGTGAGCTTCAATAAATCAATGATAGGATGACAACACAGACGTACTACCCACATTTAAGTAACGATTTATAGAGAAAGCTAATATCTCCTATAAAGTACTGTGAATTTATGGTTTGTGTGTAATGTTTAATGTTAGTTTTTGAATTACTTTATTATGTAAATATGTAAAAAAAATGTTTTATCCTGACATTTTAAGTTGAGCTGAAACTTTAAAATTTTATTATTATTTTCCTGTAGAGCGTGGACGGTGCCTTCCAACAAATCCTTCTTTTCATAACTACAATGTTATTCTAATTTTATTTATTCATAAACAACCAAATGGTTGTATTCATATCCAAAATAAGCTTATTTAGGAATTATAAATATAAAGAGTATTATAAATATTTCGATTTTACAATATATTAAACAGAGTGTACCGAAATGTGCACAACATTTCATTACACTCTACATAGCTACACTACGGTCTACAAGCTTATAGTCGCGCATCTTGCAGTTTAAGGAGCTATGTTTAGTTTCTTTGAATAGAAAAATTCAAATTTCTCTGTAAATTCGGTTAGGTTAACAAAAGAACGAAGTTAAGCCATATACCATAGATGCCTGCTTCAAAATGTGTCTCAGAGCGGAGACTGGTGAACTACTCGTAATAGCACGACACCCCACTGCCAAAGGACTGACAACCTGAAAAAGGTTTCACAGATAAATTTGATGTAGAATGATTTCTTAGGCTATGACACACCTTGGTAGATGTCTATACCTACTTATCAGTGAACTATAATAGATTGATTAATTTATTGATACAAAAAGAAAACAATTTCTCTACATAGTGCAGTATTGTGGTTTCGATACTCACATGAACCAACTCTTTTTGTTGTAAATTTTAGTGTTATTTGTGTTTATTTCATTTATATTTGTAAATCTCGGCAGTTATCTTGTAAAAAGTAAACGATTTAGTTAAAACAAGTAACCCGTTATGCCTGGTAATCTTCTACGCAATTTACTCCAAGACATTTACTAGTACGCAGCTTAACAGGTGCGCCATTTTGTTATACCTTGCTCATAAATGCAACTTGGTGATATATATCCTGTTTAGTTTCTATGCATTATTGGCTAGTTGGCTATTAATAAATAGTAAAACAGAACTCCCGCTGTTTCACTCGTGTTCAAAGAACCGACTTTCCGTTAAGCTACTTGTTTTAACTGGTAGTTGAATTTGAATACTGTGGGTATTTGTAATTACAGTTAAGTTCAACAACAAGGAAACCTACTCTAACAGCGATGAAGATTAATAAATAAATAAAAACAACTATCTGCCTACTTAGTTAAGATGCAAGTGTTTCACGTTCACGTTTCACGTTCTTTCTACAATTGGTCATTCCTTTATTCTCTTGAATTTTGGATAATATTTGATTTAGACTTAATTCCACTTGACTTAGCGTTGAGATGCATACGGTCTTGAAGGTCTCCGCTTCTAAGGGAGGAGAGCTGCTCAAAAGCGAAAACGTTCGTTAGATTATATTATTGAGTTGCAGTGTTCGAAATCAACTATATATTGATAGATATATAGATAGAGATAAATGGCGTCGCATGATTGAGAAAGCCGACCCCGCGTAACGGGATAAGGTGAGGCGGAAGAAGAAGGGTGTTCGAAATCGACTGCACGGATGGTATAAGCGATTGATTCATCGTTTTCTACTATTATATACCTACCATGTGACAGTCTGATATTGTCGCATTCTCTTTTTCAAGATAGGTAAGACCATGTGAACGCGATAGTAATAATTAAAACAAAAAAGAAACGAATACCTAATTCATGTTACAATTTGCTAAATATCAAATTATATCATAAAGTTCATCTAGAGAGTAGGTATGATTAACAATAAAATATTGAGATTGAGAAGGTACAAATCGTATTTGACATTTACCAAAATTAGCTCTTACGACATCAGGAAATCACTTCAAGCAAAACTGACAGTCCGGAAGTTAACAAATGGACAAATTATGTCTTTATTACTAGAAAAACAAAACTATAGGTCATCATAAATATACAACGGTGGTTCGGCCAAAATATATCAGATTTGATTGTTAATTTGATTTCTCAGCTTCATCGGTATTTATATACCTACTAATTTTTGCCCGCGGCTCCGCCCACATACATGTCGATTATCGCGGCAAATAGTAACCTATGTGTTTTTCTGATGTATAAGCTATATTATTGTAAAGTTTCATCCAAATCTGTTCAGTAGTTTTTGCGTGAAAGAGTAACAAACATCCATCCATCCATACTTACAAACTTTCGCGTTTATAATATTAGTAAGATTTCTTCTGAAATTTTATCGGTTGCTGCTGCCGCACGTTTGTTAATTACTTTACATGTCTTTAAGTATGAAGTCTCAAATAAAATACGATATATTAATATTAAATAAAATATACCTATAATTCAGTAATCTGCATGAATATTTATGAAAGATATAATACACGAAAAAGAGCTAAGTCAAGGTTTTGATGACGTAATAATAAAACTACAACATTTTTTGTTCATTTACAAGTGCTAAAAAACGTGAGATGTATACAAGCAGCCATCCGCTCTAAAGTCTGTGGCGACTTCCACATACAGCGCAACAGAAATATACTACAGCGCCATCTACCGAAGTTACACTGAACTACGGAGTAATGAAGGAAACTAAGAAACTGCCAATCCTGAATCGCGCAGTGAAAGTGCTCGCTCCCATTAAGATACATACAACATCCCAACATCAACCGTTGGGCAGTAGGCCCGCCAGGCATGATCACCCCTCGCCTGGCTGGAGGACCCTCCCTTTGTATTGGTGGGACATGACACACCTGTCCCCCACAAGTCTTTCATTCAAAATTTAATTTCAGAAGTAAATTGAGAAAATCAAAAGTGGCTCAATAAACGTAGCGTCAAATGTTTGAAACAAAGCTCAAAAATATGTCTACATCTTCTGCTACAATATAATACTTTTGTAATTAAAACATCTAAAAGTTTTCCTGCAATATAGCGTAAACAAGTTAAAGGAATGATAAGATCATAGTTGCCAGCCTTGCAGGACGAAAGTGCGTTGTAAGCCGTCGCCGGAATGCTAGCGGGTCTACTTTCCACCACAACCTTGAGGCTGAACGCCAATCGGCCGAAACTTATGGAAATAGCCGATCCTTGCACGCCCTTTTGCCTTAATGTTTTGTATAGTGGTTTAATATCTCTCTTAATATGCTATATCTATAAATATAATAATGTCTATCTATTTTTTTTACATTTCGTTACGTGTTTTTGTTTGAGCGTTTGCCTTAAGAAGTGAATAAAATAAGCTTTATAGTTTTAGAATTATTGTTATTGCTTACATTAAATAAAACTAAAAATTTAAATAGGTATAATTTGATCTATTGAGGACGGAATCGTTTAATTTTATTTATTAACCATAAAATGGCGCATTATTAATGACATCAAATAAAGTTTATGCAAAAAATCTAACCTTCTCACACGCAAAAATTATATGCTTAAGTCACTGCACAAAATTATAAATATGTATTTCTATCCATCACTCCACGTATAAATCAATGTTCGGCCATATCGTAATGGACTTAAATCCTACTAGAACCCCCTTCTACTTAGGAGGGAAAAGCTTTTTGGAAAAGAATAAAATGTAAATACATAGTTCTTTGATATTTATTAAAATAGTAAGCTAAATCTTTCTTTCTAAAGAGATGCTTATGTTTTTAGCATAGGATTATGAAAAGCTCTTGATGTGATATTGTTATATATCAAATATTGTTAAATATATTATATAAAATTAAATATAAAGTTCTCCAAAACCATAAAAAATTAAAAACGCAAGAAAGAAGTGATTTTTATTTTTATCTTACGTAAAAGTGAGCAAACCAGCAAACGAATCACCTCATAATAATCGACTACCTACCGCCGTTGGTATAGTACGGATGGACGAACATTCTTACAACCCCCCCGCCCCGCCCCTTCTAAAACTAGGAGAGTTAGAGTTAGGATTCCGATAACTTCACTCAGCAACTACTAAACTGACACCGGTTTCCTCTGACACCGTCGTGGTGTTACTCCAAGCCAGCCGGGCCATGTTTTTTTCTATGTTTAATCCTGGCAAAGTGACGCTACTTAGACTGATGGAAAGCATGAGCAGACTCCAAGAGTTATGATCACCATACTCATTGCGAATGCAAGAATGCAGCATGGTGACCCATACCATGGCGGCCTATAGAGATGCTTCTGCATCATTGGGCCTCGGTTACTCTAGTTCTCTATCGAATAACCACGTTCCGAATTCTATCAGACAGAGAAACACCCAACATCGCACGCTCCATCGCACGCTGAGCCGGTTTAAATTTGTGGACCAGTCCAATGGTGAGTGTCCACGTTTCGGCTCCGTATGTCATCACGGGTAGGATTAATTACAGGAACCTAATTAAAATGATATTAGTTCTGATTTTATACGCTTTTAAAGCATCCTATCTGAGTTTATTGTAGGTAATATGTAATTCAGTATTAATGACTTCACTTTTATGATGCTCTTGGTCATCAAAGATATAATTTTATTGCATACTGCTTTATTATCGATATCCGTATTCTATGTTAGAAATTTGAATGTAAGAGTACATTTCAAGGTAAGATTGGTGCTTTAAGTATGCGGAAATACGTTAGGCAGTCAAATGTACATTATTTATTGCTTCAACACACATAAATCAGATATCAAATTCTATAAATTAATTTGTTAATAATATTTTAAAGATGTTGTGAATAATATACAAAAGTGTCTTTGAATCCAAAATGCCGAACCTTAAAAAACTATAACAGGTTGTAATCGATCCAATTACAAAGTATAATTATAATGATATATTTCAGATGAGAAACATGTCGCCTGAGGCGCTACCGTAAAACAAACAAGTAAGAAGACAATTGATTACGTGGTAGTGGTAACGCCTCCAACGCGTGTGAAACCAAAAAAAAAACGGTCCATGCCTATAGTGAAGAAGCCAAAGAAAGAGACAGAAATATATCGAAAGTTGTGAAATGAAAAAGATGACAGACGTTCCGAAGTGGGAGAAAGATGTAACCACTCAAACGCAACGAGTGTAAAAGAGACAAAATATGAAGAGAAAGATAGATATGAGAGTGAAATTACCGTAGCAACTTTCGCTGAGCTCGTTTCGGTTACATCATGACTGCGTCAGCTCACGTTATGCAACTGCCTGTGAATAGATTATGACTGCATGACACTGATTTGAATGATCGCTGGAAGTAATTTCAATTTCTTTTGGATTTGCTTCCGGCGTCGACTATCTATTGCAACTTAGGTACTAAGTGTCCTAATTTGTACAATTAGCCTAATATTTTTTTCTTTTTTTTATGTTTGACCCTGCCAAAATGACTTTACTCTGACTGATGGAAAGCATTGTAGTTATCACGTCGGGGTCACCACTGTGGAGGAACGGGTCACAAGTCCCTCCAACACAAAGGGAGGATCCTCCGACCAGGCGAGGTGATCATGCCTGGCGGGTTAACTGCCCTAACGGTTGATGTTGGGAAGTTGTATACTATATGTTAACTGGCGCGAGAAATATTACTGCGCGATTCAGGATTGGTACTGTTGTGTACTCCGTGTCGTGACGTCACACCGTAGTTCGGTGTATCTTTGGTCGATGACGCTGTAGCATGTTGCTGTTGCGCTGTATGTGGAGGTCGCCACAGCATAACCAGAATCCAAGAGTGGTGGTCACCATACTCACTGTGAATTCGGACAATGCAGATGCAGCATGGTGACCCACACCATGGCGGGCTAGTGATGCTTCTGCATCATTGGGCCTCTGGTGTCGCACTCATCAACGAAACACGACAGCACGAACGCTGTACATATATTGCACAAAGGTGCTTTATCATAGCGTTAAAGATCTATGTAAAGACCAGCACTCATATAATTGCTATAATTTCATAGCAGTCATATTAAGCATAAAATTATACTACTTAAAATACATTGGATATTTGATCCTTCTTAATCCAATTTGTGCCATCAAATGTTTGTAGTTCAATGCAGCTCAAACGTTATATCTATAACTGAAAATCTGTTAAAGAGTAGTCCCGTAATTTAACATAGATTTGAGATAGCAAAACGTTACTAAATGGTATTACACAAAACTTTTCGACAAAGTTACAGGCCTTGTTATGCTTATTTTCCTATTTGCCTAATCTTCTTTTGATGATTCGCAACATTGTGACACTATACCGTTTTATACAACGCAGTAATTTGTACAATTATACGGTATTTACTTTCACTGTTACATTTTCAAACATTTCAATACTGACCTACAAAATTTTACTTCTGTGAGAACTTTCCTTTTTTGGCTGCTGTCTTCATCAATCAATTAAACATTCTTAGTTCTAGTTAGAACAAGGCGGGAATGATGTCCTAGATCTTAAACGATACATTATACGCATCTCTTCTCGCTCTAATGCCGAAGTACAATACAGGACTGTCACACATTTGCAGTGTACTTTACACAAGAGCGCTAGTACCATTTTTGTTCTACGAATCTATCTGTGTGTGGGTATTCTATGATAAGTCTTGTACATAATGCCGCACATGCAATGAACTCAAAATTAAGTAAAACAGAATTCCTATGCCCTGATATACCTAATGCATTGTAATATATGCAAATGTCTTTCACGCATACGTCCATCTAGTCACAGACTTTGTTTGTGTTGGTTACTCAATGTGTACGATTCATGTTTACACTAACGCTAGTGTGTGTTTTATTTGAGTACGTGTTAGTAACTTCTGCATAGTTACAGTGTGTTTTAAGGTTGTGTTGCTGTGCCCATGTGAGTGTAAGTGTAGTTTAGCGTTCACAATGAAAGTACTTGGCGGTTGCACGGATTTGGGTCACAGCTCTAACTTTGATTATAAAGATTACGACCACCGTGTGAATCACCGCACATCTTCTAGGTCTACTTTGTTTTTGCTACATATGTTTTTTTTTTAAATACTTAAAACAGATGAAATTTGTTTATTTTTGTTTAAAATTTTGTTTTTATATTATTTTTGAACACTGTGCATTATAGTGGTAGTATTATTTTCTGTAAATACCAGTTAGGAATCGAGAGAGGTGGTAAATAAATTAATTTTATTATGATGTTATTACACACGTTACGTTATTACTATAAGGTGTTTCTTTGTGGAGATAAATTAAAAAAAAAACAAAGAAGGTTTGTTGAGTACCTAATCCAAGATTCCCTTTTTGGTATTGCTAGTCGATGTTTCATCATAGTTCGTGGAGCTCAGCGACTTTCATTTCTAGTTAATTTTCATAACTTCGTATCTGAACCTGAACGAGATGTTTATTGAGATTTAATTTTATGTAGTAATTAAAAGTTTTTTTTATAATTATTTATAAAAATTAGTAGTTTGTTTTAAACAATACCGAATTATCAAATTGTAATATAATCCATCAATGCTGCACGTTTGGCCTAGTGTTTTAGCGTTTTTAGCGTTTCCTACTTCGCCAAGTGTCGTGGGTTCAAATCCCACGTAGGACAACACTTTGTGTGATCCACAAATTATTGTTCTGAGTCTGGGTATTCTTTGTGTCCGAATGTATGTTTGTACAGTCTTCCGCGACACAGGATTTAGACCTTAGCAGATGGTCGATAACTAGGCTCAGGTTTTATAAGGATAGATAATAATTACAAATTTTAACAAAAGTTATGAGGTCACAAACATAAAAAAAAGTGGAAATGAGAACCTCCTCTTTTTTTTTGAACTCGGTTAAAAAGAAAGGCCATGGAAGAATATATGTACTTTTAAAGTTCTCCAACATAACCTTAGGCCGATCAGCTGCATTTCGTTTTGCCGAAATGTTAGAAGTGGAACTCTCTTACTGAAACTCTACTTTCAAGTACTTTTTGCAATCATCTTACACATATGCTTGCAAAGACGTATACATATTAATATTGCAATCATTATGACTGGCACGAATTTCTTAGATACTTTCTAACATCAGACGCATTTCATCGTTCTCGACCGTATGATGCTTAAAATCAAGATGTAATAACGTAATATTCGTAAGTAGTTTAGTACTGTATCTATAGAAAATTCTCGACGATATTTCACATTCTACAACACACGAGTGTTGACACAATCGAACAAATATAACGTTCAAACATATAGAATGTGCGAAGGTTACCTTTCAGGGTCATTTAGATAAGGGTCGATTTGTAACCTTTACTTTAATGTTAGACATAATATTTATGTGACATATATGTCGTACATTGGTAAAATGTGTCCCCCCCCCTGTAACTTCTAAAATAAGAGAATGATAAAATTAAAAAATATAACTATGATGTATATTACCGTGCAAACTTCCACCGAAAATTGGTTTGAACGAGATCTAGTAAGTAGTTTCTTTTTAATACGTCATAAATCGTAAACCGTAAAAAAACACTATTATTAAAACATCGATCAAAGTTACAACGAACTACAAGAACTTTTATATTATGTTACTTGCTGCTTCGGAACCCTTCATGGGCGAGTCCGACTCGCACTTGGCCGCTTTTTTAGTGACTAGTGTGTGTAATGTTAAGCTTAACAGCCTAAAGTCATTCATGGGTTCGCTTCTTACCCCGGACAACTAATTTGATAAACACGGTCCGTTCTCCGGTATCTGAGTATCATTTATTATAGGTAAAATCTTACATTTGATAATGATTTAAATATGACATGATAATAATTTATGAAATGTATATTTATTGCATTGTAAAACAGACAAGTGTAAGTTTAGCAACGTTTAGAACAATACAGATAACCTGTGGACTGCTATGGTATTTGAGCACTTGAATTTTAATCTTCCTTCTATTGAGTCTGAGAGTGATATCCTTAAAACTTGCAAATAATAGTTATAACATGTATATTACAAGCTTTTTATTAACTTGCAATGTATGTATGTATGCTTGTATGTTCGGGTGGAATCTTTTAACTCAATTTTGAAGCAGATATCTTCAACCGATTTTGCTGAAATTTTGCAAGGCCATACTGGCCATAGGAACTCTGTAAAGAAACATCGAGTTTGGACTCGTTTGATTCGTCTCGAGGCATTCCAGTAAAAGCTTGTTTTTAAAAAGCTTTTTAATTTATATTCATGTATATATACTAATAATATTCAAATTAAAATAACGTTCTCAAAAAAATCCCCCTCGCTTAAAATTCTCGCTATTCCATTTAATATTTAAAGATATCCTCCAAATCATGACCTCGAATGTATAAAATGTCACTATCATACAATCGAGGTACGTTATAGAGGTCCTTTTTTTTGCCCCCGCCTACCTGAGCCTATTGTGTTATGGGGAAAGTTATGTGAAAGACAGACAAACAAAAAATGTCTGATTTCTCCTGTATCTTTCTATAATTTTTTTCTACGGCGACCCTTAAGTATTTTGATTTGGATCAGGATAGTAGTTTTTACAAGCACGTCCGTTGAATAGTAGTATACTTAAAAATAGAACGTAGTTTTTTTTAAATTGCAGGTTACGTGTGGCTTACGATAAATAGGTATTGTACGTGTTCATTGTCTGGTTCAAAGGCTTTTTAGATTCAGTAAATAAAGCGAAGAAATTTAATAAATCCGCGTTAAGATTTAGCTTTTGTATTTTCATTCATATGTTCTTATAACGGCTTGTTTATATTATTATTAATTTATTTAAGGTTATTCTAAGGCATGATGAATATTATTCTAGTATTTAGTATATATTTATTAGTCTTAATTGGCATGTAGGCGGAAAGAATAAAGAGTAGTTTTGCATGAAGAATATTGTATGTATTATATTACATTTGTACTTTGTAGTAAGTAATTAAAACAGGTGTTTGATCGTTGTTTCTTGAACTTGACTAAGGCAATACATATTTGTTATAATTAACAAACAATTTTTATATTTATTTTTTATTCCGGCAGGAAATTTGCTGTGTACAGATATTTAGTTACATACATTACAGGCACTGTGTACAATATAATTAGACACAGGAATAATAATTTCATATTTAAATAATAAAACAAATAGGAACAAAAATTATAAATTATATTCACGATTTTAATTGGTGATGTAGAAGGAACCAAACCTTTTTAATAGAAGATAATAGAAAATATAACACCATTAAATACATGACAGTGTTTTATTTAAACTTTTTTAACTTTTATTAATCTTTATTTATAACTTTTATTACCCAGACATATATTTATAAACAGTTATTATTACAAAGTTGTACAATTGGGGTAAACGCGGTCTTATCACTGGCATAGATTTCTTCCAGACAACCTTGGATTAAAAAAAGGTGTCGGACAGTATGGCATTTTGAATATCAAAATGTAATGCAAACAACAACTGACTTAATTTTAATGTAGTCTGCATAAAAACGAGTTTTAAAATTGAAATGAATTAGATACAGTTGCATTGGAAGATTTTTCATGTCATGATCAACTTACCAGAGTAAAAAATAAATAAAGAGAGTCTTAAAAGACAACACTGTTTGATAGCTGTCAAATTTGATTATTGGGCCTTTCTGACATATTTTGTTATGTCAAAAGTTATTGGCCTGTCGCAGTCCAACAGAACAAATAAGTACGTGATTCTTTACTATTTTTCTGTTTTTTATGTTTTTTCTTTGCATAAAACCTTCCAAGAAAGATTTTTTTTTAAATAACCAAATTTGCCGAGTGATTCTCGAGTTTTGCGTTAGCAACACATTCGGCGATTCATTTTTATTTTTATAGATTAATAACTTTCTGTAGATTGTTTGTGCATTAATTGATAACGACAAAAAATGAAATGAAACTAAATTGAAATAATATGATAGCTGTCCGATTTTTATTCTTTACGTAGTGAATCAAAATTTTATTTGATTATGAAAGTAGGTATTAGAGCAATACTGTTTCTTCAACTACACTATACCTCCATTATTAAGTATACTTAATTGGTTTAAGTGGCATCATAAGCATATTAAAATAACCACTATAAACTGTTTATGATGACCTTTCAAGAGATATCTCAAGTAGTTAATTTAACATCTCAACAGCAACACTCAGTCATCGATCACTAAACATTTAAAACGATTGTGTCACAAAGCGAAAGGTAATTAGCCCCTAAAACTAACAAAGAGAAAGCATACTAACAAAAGTAATTGAATAGAACAATACACTTGACAGTTTTCCCCTCAGCCATTTGAAGCATGACAGTTTAAATGGAGAAAAACTGTCGATCATCAGTCATTGACGTTGAAAATTGTGCGCGATACTCTCGCTTCTCAGTCTATCACCGATTAATAGCTAGTTGGAGTCAACTAGTGTACACGATATGGTGGGAAAAACGGCTAAGTGCGAAATGTACATACAGTTTTAGAGTACTTTTGGGCTTTTCTTTAGGTATATTTCAACGTATTTTACTTTTTCTTATGGACGTATCGCCTGATAGTAAGCGATTATCACCGCTAATAGATACCCGCAAAACCAGAGACGTCACAAGTACGTTGCCGGCCTATGGGGGATGGAGAGGGGGAGCGGTTGGGGTACGAGCCTCTGGTATCCTCACTCACTAGGTGAAACACAGCGCAAGCGCTGTTTCCCACCGGTTTTATGTGAGGCCGTGGTATCACTCCGATCATATATATTTCCAGGACTACGGTAATGTAATTAAGAGTAAGGGCAATAATTTTGGCAGGTTTTATATTATATGTTCGTATGTTCCACCGTATTGCCTAAACTACTGAACCCATTTTAATGAATGAGGTTTCTATGGATTCGTAATAAATAATGGCTCAGGAGACTAGGCTAAATACATTCTATCAAAAGTTTTTACATAGCCAGGTTAAAGTTTTTTAAACTTACAACAATATAAGAATATTGTTACAGAAGAGTAGGTTTTAGTAATAGGTCTGTACCTATGAAATTGCCGTTTTGTATGCAATAAGTGAAAGTACTTATTTTTTCAAACTTTCTTATTTCTGTTATTCGAAGTAATCACCCATGCAATCGACGCATCTTTGCCAACGCATTGGCAGTTTATTGATGCCCTTCTTTGAAAAATCTGCTGGACGTGAGGCAACAAACTCTTCAAAGGCATTTTGTACTGCCTCTCGGGTATTGAAATTTTTACCCACTAAAAAGTTGTCTAAATTTTGGAAAAGTAATAGTCGGTAGGTGCAAGGTCTGGTGAGTATGGCGGATGAGGGAGAGCTTCCAACCCCAGCTCTTGCAGCTTGGAGACTGTCTGTTGCGCAGTATGGGGTCGCGCGTTGTCGTGAAGCAGCTGCAAAAGCTGGGGTTGGAAGCTCTCCCTCATCCGCCATACTCACCAGACCTTGCACCTACCGTCGATTGCATGGGTGACTACTTCGAATAACAGAAATAAAAAAGTTTGAAAAAACAAGTACTTTCACTTATTGCATTTCATAGGTAAATACCTATTAGATTTGAATATAAGAGTGACGTTAGACACAAATGGTAAGCTTTCAAATACATAAGAAAACGTAAATCTTATTGGATATTAGCTTTTACACGCGGCTTCGTTCACGCAGACTTCCATCCCCTGATTTACCCCCTTAGGGGTGGAATTTCAAAAAAATCCTTTCTTAGTGCTCACTTACGTTATATAAAGAACCTACATGCAAAATTTCAGGATTGTTTAGGTGCGTTTATCTCTGGCTATGTCAGTCAGTCAGTCACCTTCCTCTTTTTACCCGACTACGGCAAAGCCAAAGGAGGGCTATGATTTTGACAGGGTATGTATGTATGTATGTTCATTTGTTCCCTCATAGCTCCTTAACTACTTATTAGAACTGGACAAATGACGTATTGTTAGAAGCGTCTTGATCGTCCGCTGGTTATAGGCTATATGACGTATCACTGAATCTAATGTGGCGTCTTCTAGCCGACATAAAGTACTGTATTAAAAAATAAATTTGAGATAAATATGCCGTGTTTGGTATCATTGGAAAGGGCGTTACTTGTACATTTCAAATATATTAATAACTGCACCAAAAAATTTTAAATAAAATAATCACAAATTTTAACAAAAAAAAAACCGACTTCAATCTGGACCAAATTTAAATGGGACCATACGGGAATATTGAGTTATTCGTTAATTTGTCGCGTACATACATAATGCAAATTTAAGACTTATATGGTTTTCTCACGGATGACATGTCGGAACTGGACCAAATTTAAATGGGACCATTCGGGAAGCACCAGCTTTCAAATAAAAAAAGAATCATCAAAATCGGTTCACCCAGTCCAAAGTTATGAGGTAACAAACATAATAAAAGAGAATACTGTCGAATTGAGAACCTCCTCCTTTTTTGAAGTCGGTTGAAAAGTAAAAACTAAAACCCAACTACGACAAAAAACGACGCTGAAAAAGATTAAAACAAGTTTGAAAAGCAGTAGTCACACGTTACATAGAAACGCACCATAACACTTTAATAACGTGTGACTACGGCTTTTCAAACTTGTTTTATTCTTTTTCAGCGTCGTTTTTTGTCGTAGTTGGGTTTTATATATATGTATATAGATTTAGCGGAGACACCCCAGCACATAGTGCACTAACAAACCCTTCTGCAAAAAGAGGCCAGCCTCACACAAATCCAGTGTCAAACAATTGTTTTGTTATTTTTCACTGAACACTTTGTTACTCTGTACACCATAAAAAACACTTTCATGGTTTAACCACTTACCTACATTTTGTGTACACGTTGTTAGGAAAATCTACCGGTGGATTCCCCAATTGCTTAAGAAAACGAGTTAAGTTGCTAGCAGTTAGTCCTAAGCTATTTTAAAATGTGTTAAAGGTGTTTAAGATCATTAGCTTGTAATCGTATTCATAGTTTTCAGATTATCCTTCACATTAATAGACTTGGGAATTAAACAACATCTAAGGGTATCTAGTTATTATATAATTAATGCAACTTTTCACTGCGTACTGAACATCTGCGTTTTAATGGTACGTTGAAACAGTCAAGTACAACCAAGGTGCGGAAATTACGTCACGTCCTATATAATACGATGTTTAATACGGTTTTTGTAATTATCATCTTTGTTATCATCATTAGTGTATGATATACGATTAATTTTATAAAGGCATGTGTGTTCGTTTGTTTAGTACGGTTTTACGCCTGAACCGCTCTACCGATACTTGAAATTTAGCATAATCTTTGTCATTCGTATAGAAAAGAAAAGGTGTAGGTACCTTTTAGCATGTAAAAAAGGCTGGACCTGCTGGAATACTGGAATTAGTTAGCAAAATCTAGATTAACGCGATAGAATGCTAGTACATGATTTAATATCAGAGACAGTGCAGGACTTTTCACTTTTCGAATAAGATTTAACGGCATCCCTAAAAACACGTAGGTATTTTTTACCCAACTTCGGTGAAGCTATAAGGAAGGGTAATGATTTTATTAAATAAATATAAAAGTCCACGAAAATTTTTACTGTAACACTAATGAATTTATTATTACTTACATTTATTAAAATCAAGAATTAGTGCATCAACTACGGAATGCTAAAATCTGAAAGAAAGTGATGTTACGACACGGTATCGTTATACGAGAAAAAAAACAAGCATCATTGTTTAGCTATAGCTATAGCTGACTCTTTCTCGCAAAGGTAAATGTGTATTTCTCTCTCGTGCTGAAGAAAGTGCGCGCGTGCATCCAACTGAATAGCTTTACGTCACATGTAGTAAATGTATTGAGGTAGATCATTTTTTTATTTATGAATAAATTAAACATTAGGTAACAATGAAAAATATTATTTTAATTTTATTATTATAAATGCTAATGTGGGTTTGTTTGTTTCGCTTTCGTGCCTTAACTAATAAAGCAACTAGTATAAAATTTTTGGGTATACGTTATCAGGGGTATAAAATTCATTATATTCCTAAGAAAGAAAGTACTATAGTTGAGTATAAAATCTTTGAGGTTGAGAAAGTGAATTGGCGGACGGTTCTGTGTACTGTTTTAATTATTATTTTTCTATAAGTAGTACTTGTGTACTACTTACGAAAACATCTGACGACTGACTATTTACCTATATATTTCCAATCAACAGGCACTTTTAACACTCAAATTAGCTACCCACTATTCATGAACGATAAAATGTAAATGTACCTATGCATTAACATACGACCTTTTTTATAGTATGGTTTTTTATAGCCTGCTCGTTTGCCCCTAAAACGAGTAGGCGCATCGCCTGATAGTAAGCGATTACCACCGCCCATGTAACAACATATCACCCGCAACACCAGAGACGTCACACTAATTCATAAAAAACAAGACAAAATGTCCAGATAAATTGCTGGACTCATGCAAAGCAAGGACTGCCCGTCCGTGTCCAGCTGACAATGTCTTTGACCACCCATGTCAAAGGAAACCAGCTATACATACATTTTATAAAAAAAAAACACCAGAGACGTCACAAGTGCGTTGCCGGCCTTTTAAGAGGGAGTAAACTCTTTTCTTGAAGGTTTGTAGGTCGTATTGCATCTAATTTTATTTGTCTGAAATTCAGTATCAATTTACGTATAGTACAGTTTACTGCCTTACACATAAACCATTTTAAAAGGCAGTTACATTTTTGTACCAAGAACAATAATTTACCTAAGTTCAAAGAAAACTAGTAGAAAAACTTAAAATCCCAACCAGTTGAAGTAATCTTTATCAATTTATTTATTACGTTACATTTACGTTAATACAACAATTTCTCCATTTTTACAATAAGTGCATCTTTTATTTTTGGGTGTTCTGTAAATGATAGTGAGAGTGAAAGATGACGTCGATTGGTAAGTGGATATTCTGATAGAAAGAGATAGAAATATAAACAGCAGTGAGTATGAGTGAAAGACTAAACTAAATATGAGATTAAGTGTGGGAATGCGTGCAGGTAACGATGCAATATGGTTTATAGTAAATGTAGAGAATCGTCATGGCTCAGTTTCTTTCTTAGAGGGCAGTATGTACTTAGAAGTTCGTTTTTTTCTAGTGTTCATATTAAGTTAGTAGTAGTAGTTTGTAGCTATGTACCTATTGTAAATGTTTATTTACGTAATAGTCTATGAGTTACACATAATTATAATGTCAACCTCATTATAATATTACTAGCTGCTACCCGCGTGTATGTCGATTATCGCGGCAAATAGTAGCCTATGTGTTATTCTGGTGTATACGCTGTATGTATGTAATATTACTGTAAAGTTTAATCCAAATCCGTTCAGTAGTTTTTGCGTGAAAGAGTAACAAACACACACACAGACACTCATCCTTACAAACTTTCGCATTTATAATATTGGTATTAGTATGATATACGTAAAAGTTATGTTCAAAGTATTTATAATATTAGTAAGATATACTTCAAAGTTTTGTTTTAACTAGAAAAAAGTTACATTAAATAATACATAAGCAACCACGCTACTCCAATTCTCGGAATGGTAACAAAAAAAATTGGAAGAAAGTAAAAGCATTCTCGTGTTTGGGATTGTTTTTATAAACGTTAGAAAAACTACGCTTTTGTGTACAACTACAATGGTAGACAATAGTTTGCACAACACGTGTGCCTGCGCAGGTCGAAGGCGAATTTAAAAACCTTTTGGCCAATATTTTACGTTTATGATTTACGGGTTTCGTATTGTTGCATTTCTATGAATATACGATCGCTTTGGTTTGAAAAAAAAAATTGTACAAATTTACTCATATGACAACCGGGCCGTAATTCATTCTATATACTAATACTAGCGGACCCGACAGACGTTGTCCTGTCTACACGTCTTTAATTTGAAAATTTCAAAAATTAATTAGTAAAACATTGTCCAGCTGACAAAATTGTGAATCTAAACCATTCCCAGATCCCCTTGAACACACACAAAAAATTTCATCAAAATCGGTCCAGTCGTTTGAGAGAAGTTCAGTGACATACACACTCACAGAAGAATTATATATATAAAGATTATTCAGAGGTAAAAAGTGGATCTGGAACTACTGAACCGATTTTGAAAAGTCTTTTACCAATAGAAAGCCACACACCGTTTTACCGTGGGAGAGAAACGCTTCGGTATGAAACAGAAAACCGGTGTGAAATAGTGCTTGCGCTGTGTTTGACCGAGTGAGTGAGGATATCGGAGGCCCATACCCCATCCCCTATCTCCCCCACCAACCCCCAAAGGTCGGCAACGCACTTGTGACGCCTCTGGTTCTGGTGTTACAGGTGTCCATGGGCGGCGATAATCGCTTACCATCAGTTGATACGTCCGCTCGTTTGACCGCCTATTACATAAAAAAAAAAAAAAAACCCATCATCCTAATCCAGACAATCCTATATTCTTCCTCAAAAATCAAAGTATCTGTATGCCAAATTCCATTGTAATCGGTGCAGCGGTTTAGCCGTGAAATCCAGTGAACAGACAGACAGAATAACTTTCGAGTTTATAATGTTATTATATAAGTACGGATTGTTTCAATGTCACTTCGACTTTATAATATCATGCAGTATGTGTAAATTATGAATTTGGAAGGTTCAAGAAACTGCAGAAAGACATTGGTTACATTGTAGGCATAAAATTGTTTTTCGGACATCAGACACATAACGCCATCTAGTTTCAACTAGAATTTGAACTATAAAAGTTAGATTGACTGATGGAATTCTTAGTTACGTATTTTGTAAATACGTACAGTAATATTTGCATATTAATGTTCTCCTAGCCGATTACGGCCACGGCGGTCAGTCTCAACGGAGACCGGTCAACTAAGCAAGAGATATTATAGTGCACCAGTGTGTGCCCACAACACAGGTGCACTCTCTGTTCCCTCTCTCTAATAATCCGATGAGACGGTTAACCGACACGACCGGGGAGAGATCAGGTGCACGACCGACAGCTTTACGTGTTCTCTCAGGCAAAACTCCGAGCTGTTACATATTATGTATTTATATAATCAGAAAAACTCAATAACACTTTTTGCCCGACCCAGGATTCGAACCCGAGACCTGTTGATTGGCAGTCGCATACGTCTACGTCGTCCGTTAGACTAACGAGGCAGTCTATTAGTGATTTTGCATATACAAACATTTGGTCCTACCAGGGAATAGAATCCAACAACTCACACATGAAATGAACCTCCGTAGTATTTGTTCTATCATCATCATCTTCCCATCAACAGTTTTTAACAGTCCACTGCTGGACATAAGCCTCTCCTTAGAAAAGAAATTTTGACCTACTACTACTTTTAATACCTTTTAATATACCTATAGCTATACCTTTTAATGTATAGCTGAACAAATCTGCGATAAAATTATTTTAAAGGTTATTATTAACAATACCTCCTATTTCCTGATATTTCGAACGGGTCGTACAACTTGTGAACACCCTAGACGGTGAATGTTGAAAAAGTATGTTTAAGTGTAAAAGTCGCGAAAAACTATTAACAACTCGAAGGCATTCGATTACTATTTCGTACATTACTTTTTGTAGATACGCAGTTAAGGCAACGCAGTTATGTCGACATTCTAGAATTAAACTGACTTGTACTAATTCCACTATTAATCACTATTTTATGGACTTGAGGATTAAATCCTGACCGGTTTCGCTCTATGGCATTGTCAAAGGCTAGTTTGTGGAATAAGTACAAGTGAAATTAATTCTAGAATGTATTCCAATAAGTTCCATCAAGATCCGCCAAACGAAAGTATAAATCTAAATTTTAAAATGAAGAAATCTAAACTTAACAGAATAGTCTATAAATATGTAAAGTAAAAAAAAGTGCAAAAACGGCTAGAAAAAACTATCCCATAAATATTTTCATTTGTCATTGTACAAAAGTGACAGTGTAAATTATGTTGGTACACAAAAAATCAAAACAGTTAAACCTCTATTTCAGAGAAGCCCGTGAGGTTCGAACGTTTTTAGTTTAGTCAGTTTGATTTTAGTTTTCGGGGAATTATCAGTAAACAACTTATATCTTCTAGGAGTTTGAACCAATAAAATCGTTCTCTGTAGAAGAAGATATCAAAAGTAAAAAGGCAACATTAAATCTTTATTGACTCAATTAGGCACGCTTTCGTTTTACCTGAAGGCTACCAACATCCCAAACTAACATAAAAAGTCTGGAATTGTTTTAAAAAATAAAACGTTTAAAATATAGAGTACCAATCCGATCCTTTTTGTTCTCGGTATAATTAATTTCAATACTTAAGTTTTTGTGGATAGGTATGTAAAGAAAAAGGCTGTTCAAGGGCACGAGAGTGATCTTCGGTTGTTCTTGCAATTATAGACACAGTGCAATGAACCGATGTCCTTTAAGCAACTACTTTTTATTGTGTGACCAGTAAACTAGGGCATTGTACTGGCAAATCACTTTTGGTTGAAAAGAAGGTTGTATATTTTTTGGTAACTTATTTTTCGTGTTGTTGTTGACAATTAATGTAGATGTAGTAGTGAGATTGAACACAGACACAAGAAACAGATTGTATACATTATTTATAGAGAAGTTAAGTTATAGCGAATAAAATAAAAATTAAAAATCTAACACACAACGCCATCTAGTCCCAAAAACAGGCAGAGCTTGTATTATGGGTATTAAAACTGATATAATATTTAATTTACAGAAATTAACAGGCATTAAGCATTTTGGTTCCGTTTTTTTGTTTGGTTTGGCTAATATCTAAAATTGACAGAATTCTCATGACAATGTCTATAAACATTTTGTCATTGATACTTATGTGCAACAGGTTCGATGTCTTTTTTGTTTATTTTAAAGGACAAATAAGTAGACGGGTAACCCGGTGGTAAATTAAGGTACTGCAGTCATATACACATAATCGACTATGCAATAAGAATCACAAGGGCACTGCTAGCATTTGAGGTAGTAGTTATTTATTTTTAATTTGTTTTTCTTTTAAAACCAAAAAGTTCTTTACAAACATGTAAGAAATTAACACAAAAACCGACTTCAAGCACGACCAAATCAATCGATTTCTCTTGGATGCCACCATCAGATCTTAGTGTCCTTATTATGGTACCACCGTAGGGATATCTCCTTTCTATTAAAAAAAGAATCATCAAAATCGGTTCATAAACGACGAAGTTATCCGCGAACATAATATATAAAAAAGAAACATATTATATACGGTCGAATTGAGAACCTCCTCCTTTTTTGAAGTCAGTTAAAAACACATACAGATTCAGAAAACAATATGTGAATCACACAAAGTGTTGCTCCATGTGGGGTTTGAACCCACAATCATATTGACCCCTTAAAACAGTACGTTATTCGTACAGTTATAATGCTAATTACCTGAAGTCTGCCCTAGGTTATTTGAGCAAATTATTTAAACGCTGGATGTTTTGCCACATTGGCGAAAAGATATAGATGGAAAAAAGCAGAAAAATATTTTGGAGCACTCCCTTTGTACAAACGATACATAATGCATAATGAAGCTACATATCAACATCAGAGGTCATGTGATGTTACCTCGATTTTAATTACAGACATTTAGCTAAGGTTCAAATAAAATGATAATATACTTAGGTCACATAGGGTCTACTGCCGTGTTGACGTTCTAGGATTGTAAAAGTTACGTTAGTCCAAACAATGTTGCATGTTTGACGAATGCCTAAAGATACAAAATTTATAGAGACACGTACCAGTTGGTATGGTAATATCCATCATTAGGGCTGGTTTTACTCAGATTTAATGATTCAACTTGAGTTAGTGTATCTGTTTTGTGCACAATTAGATGTTATAAAGTAATTTGTACAATACTAATTATATTACCAAGGTTAAAGGATTTGCATTTAAAATTTACTTAGATTAATGGCTTGTCGTCGCTTTGTGTTTAATAAATAGACCTGTTGTGAATGAATGACCTATCACAGTCCACTGGCCCATATGCCTCTCGAATTGCACGCCACTTGGTTCAATTCTAGGCTTCTCGCATCCAACTCCAACTAGCCATCTGAGGTAAATAATCACTCCACCTGGTCTGTTGACGTCCTACACTAAACTAAGAAGACGTTTATCCCAACGGTTTTCGCACGTCAGCCTGCTAATCCTGGGCGATGGCGATGACCTTGGTTCTCTACCGGATCACTTCATTCCACGATCCCTTAGAGAAACGCCGAGCATAGCTCATTGCATAGCACGTTGAGTGACTTCAAACATAGGACCAATCGTACCGTAGGTATTCACGTATCCAGATAAGTTATACTACACAAAAATAATTAAAAACTGATATATTAGTGTCAAGCCTGAGACACAAGAATAAACAAATCCATAAACTAAATCCAGCCTTGTGGCATATGTTTAGGATACAAATAAAATATTATGTACCATCCTGTGAAGAGCGATGTATTAAAAATATGTGTAGTGTGAAAAATGAGACTAGTAATGTCAAATTTACCACTTACGATCAAACTTATAGGTGTTAGTATGTATTAGTATTAGGATAGTATATGTTAAAGGAGACAGGAATAAATAAACTGTCCCTACTACAGTTGAAGCATTTCTATCATACTTTGAATTTGGAAGAAGTACGAACCTCTTGCAGGTCCTATCTGTAGCCCTACTGGCATAGATACTATTTTTATTTCATGCTATCTTGAAACTAGGCTTACAATAATATTTAGAATAATATGATATTTTCGGACATCTAACAGACAATGCCATCTAGTTTCAAGCTGAACAAAATTTGTACTATGAAAGTTAGATTAACTGATAGATAAAAAAAAATTGTAACTAATTAGACATCATACGTAAAAAACACCCAAACCAAATATTTGTAGATCGTACAAACATTTGACTTGTCCAGGGAGTCTACCACTACACCACCGAGGCAGTTGAATGAAGTTCCTAGAAGTATGTGAATAATGTTCCAATAAGAAAATTATTACGTATGTGTTTCTGACTATATTCTAATAAGGATTTTTGGGTTTAGCTTTTATCAGATTTTCTTTTTAACCCACTTCGAAAAAAGGAGGAGGTTCTCAATTCGACTGTTTTTTTTTGTTTGTTACCTCATAACTTTCGACTGGGTGAACCGATTTTAGTGATTCTTTTTTTATTTGAAAGCTGATGCTTCCCGTGTGGTCCCATTTAAATTGGTCCAGATCCAGGTCCAAGTCCGTTAGTCCAGATTGAAGTCGGTTTTTTTTGTTATAATTTGTGATTATTTGAGCATATATTACTGAATTATATATTGATAAAAAAAAATTCCGACATTTTGTGTGTAAAATAGATAATTAACTTAAATTATCCGTGAGAAATAAGTTTTCGAAAGTTTTGCATTATCTTTTTTGTAGTGCAGTTGAATATTTTAAGACCTTACTCTTCCACTATATACATAAACGATATAAACACATGTATCTCTAGGTAGTAGAGCGACGCTGATTTCAGCACGAACGGGCCGGCCCGACCGGGGCGGTACTACCCTCGCACAGAAAATCAACTATTATATATATTTCATGGTGAGTGCGAGACCGGAGGCCCAATGATGAAGAAGCATCACTAGCCCGCCATGGTGTGGGTCACCATGCTGTATTGTCTGCATTCGCAGTGAGTATGGCGACCCCCACTCTTGGATTCTGCATATGCTTTCCATCAGGCAGGGTAGAATCATTTTGGCAGGGTCAAACATAAAAAAAAGTAGTGATGACTGAAATATAAATATTAATATGTAAAAGGTTTATATCATGACTTATTAGTTACCTACCTGACAGTTTCCTTAAAAAATCTATGCTTATTAAAACCACTAAAACTTTACTTTTTACCTAGCGCACACGCAGACAGAAATTTAAAAACATTACCATCATGTACAAAGTACATATTTCTCCTCATATCCAAAGGCAGGCATGCTGAAAAATAATTACACAACATAATATGAAAAACAAGGGGCCTCGTTCACACAGATATTCTAATACACACTCACATACACACATGTAACTTCTAATCTAACATCCATAGGTATACTCACACACATACTCACTAACACTCACATAGTTTAACACACAGACGTAGTCACACACGTGTGAGTTAGACAGTGGGTCTTTATGCTCTACAGGATATAGGTCAGCATGTCTTCCCCTCGTATTGTAAATAGACCGTAGGGTACTGTTGATAGCAAAATGCTCATGCTTATTTTATCAGTAGATTGTTTGGAATTTCCGTGAAACCATCGCCATGTGCATAAACGTTTTCAAAAATTTAAATTTTGCGTTTAAAACGATGAGAGATAGAATTTAAACGGGCGGCAGTTTTTGCAGAAATCAAGTTATCAATTGGTATTTATTAGCGTCAAGTTTTTTACTTATGTTTTATAATAGTGTTTTTATTAAGCATCTAAAAATTATGATAATCTTTGCATACAACGATTATCATAATCTCTTCTAAGTTCTATGTCGTTTTATGACGAATTTTAGTAACGATTAGTAGGGTAGCGAAAGTCATTCGTAACAAAGGTGAATTTAGGATAAAGTGTATCAACGTTTTAAACAATATGCAAGTCGCTAGCATTTTTATTATTTATTTTATCACCTATTTATATTATATCGCCTATATTTTATATTATATCATATCGCGCATATTTTATCACCCATTTATATTATATCGGTTATATCGCCTTTTCAAGGCGATATAACCCATTTTTTATAACAGCAATATACAAAAGAATTGGGCACATTGTACTATCACGGTGTCCTTCTCCGTCCTATCTCTAATTAGCCTTAGGTCTTTGCCCGTAAACACACTGACTTTCAAACGTACCCTTGTTATGAGAAATGTTTTTCGATTTACTTTTTATGACTATAAATTTTCGATGTTTATTTCGCCTTACAACGAATTTTTTTTTTCTCTAAATGCATTTTTGTTTATTTAGTTATTTAGACACTAACTCTTACCCGCCACTTCGTTACCTTAAAATACTTCTCCTCTTCTGGCACATCTTTTTTTAAATATATTTTTAAATTTATTTATATGTAGACAACTTACTTTTGAAAATTGACAATAATACATAGTTGTTTTGTGGATAAGTCAACCCATAAGACATGGTTATAAGAAACTGTAATAGTAAAACAATAAATATTCTGATAAAAAATAAATTAAGATTTCATTTTAGAGTAATATAGCCGTTCTAAGATACAATTTGAATGCTAAAGTTAAAAAATAAAAACTTAAACAAATCGTTTCATTTATCTCGGAGAAGTTATATTTTGTTTGAGAGTTCTAATAGGATTAAGGAGTCTCATTAGATAAAACCTAAGAATTTTATGATAGGACAAGAATATGATAGGACATGTTTAAAAACCAAGTAAAAATTCTAAAAAATAAAAGAACTTTCATATAACACGGTAAGAGTCTTTAGATCACATTAAACCGGTCCCGTCGTAAAATTCATTCATAGCTGACGTGTCCTTTTCGTATAGCCTCTCTTTCCAATTTAGGTACTTTATATAAAAAAACTCAGGCCTTATAATCTAAATTTGCGAGAGAGTTCATATACACACATCAAAAGTGTCTAGGGATCAACATATGTGTCTAGGGATCAACATATATTTTTGCAATAACTTTTCTCCTGATTGATATTAATTAAAATTTTCTTTAAGGATTCATCAAATAAAGTGTTTTCGTTTGTCACAGTAACTATAAACCAGGTCATCTTTGCATTAATAAAGAAATTTGCCATTTTCCTAATAAAAGGATTTTTGACATTTGAACCACTAACATTAAAGTTCGAAAAAAAGACTGAAATAACAGTTTTCTTTAAAATTTTATTAGGTAACTTAAACAATTAATAATCCGTGTTTCTACCGCGAACACTAACACAAGAACATCGGTTTGGCATACTCAAAATGAGTTCATCCAAATCAAGCTGTGGAATGGCCGCCCATGTTCGTTGCAACAACAAAAAAGGTCTTCTTGCGACTGGATACCCTCCATATTCGGCAGAGCTCTTCTCTGTAGCATATCCCATGCATGCTCAATCGGGTTCAAGTCTGGCGACTGAGCAGGCCAGGGCCAAAGCCACATCTCAATCTCAAGAAATCCGCATAAAAATGCTTGATCCCTAGACACTTTTGATGTGTGTATTTTAAATGATCCCAAAATCTGTTTTATGCTGACGTCTCCTAACCATAATGTATTTTAGTCTAAAATTTGATCATGTTAGGTTTTCAGACTATCGAAGTAGGGTGTTTTTCAGGTTTTGTTTTGAAATAAAGCAGCAGACGTCTGACTAAATATTATAAAACGAAGTCCTTTTTTGCGTCTGTCTGTCTGTTCGCGACAAACTCAACGCACGGACTTTGATGCGATTTTTACCAATAGATACAGTGATTCTGGAGGAAGGTTTTCGTTTATAATTTGTAAAATTTTTGAGCAGGTATCTTGGCTAAAATGTAACGATATTTGTCGAAGACGTCGGAAAACACCTTCTCGGGGTAATATGGGCTATATTAAATTTTCCGTAAAGAGCCCGTGCGAAGGTAAGATTGCTAGTAGTATTTATTTTGCATAAAACTCTATTAAGTTTGTTTAGTGATTGTTTAGTTGTTCAGTTTCCTTAAAACCCTGACTTCTAAACTGGATGACGAGCTTGATCCCTACCCAGTACAAATAATTCGGTGTTCAGTTCAATTATTTATTATACATCTGGGTGTAATTTATATATTACATGCATATATATTTAGAAATATTTAAGTATATTTAGCAGCAGTCTGGGTTCATAGCACAGGCTTTTACCTAGTGTGATTTCAGACTACAGTTTTAGAGACGAGCTATTTTAATTATTATTATTAGAGTTATGACATATAGCCTTGTTGGTCTAGCGGTTAGTGCGAGCGACTGCCGATAAAAAGGTCTCGGGTTCGATTCCCGGGTCGGACTGCTGTTGGGTTTTTCTTACAAGAAATTCTCAATAGCAGCCCGGAGTATGGAATATGTCGGTGTTATCCCGCCCGTGCCTCGAAGAACACAGCTGTCGGTGCCGGTTGTCACGAACACCTATTTTTATTTTGAAGTCAGTGCTGACAACTAGTTCAACTTTCGAATTCAGTTCACCCTCAGGGTTGCGGAGGTCGGATTCCAATCGCTCCGTGAAAAAACTGATATTTAAGTAAAACTGGTTTAACTGGTAGCCGACCCCTATTAATCTTGGGAATAATAAAGATTAGGAAGATGATTAGAGTTATGACATAAACAAAGTACTAACTATTTCAAAACTAGTAAACTATATTGGTGTTTAAATTTTAAAGTCATGGAAACTAATGGGTTCGGTTTCGACTTAAAACATCTGTTAGTCGACTCACAAGATGTCTGGAGTTCTAAATACTAAGAATTGATGGGTTTAAGATTACCAAATAATTAATCTAGATCTAACAACAGTTGTTCTTTGTTTAAATGTACTGACAGCCTAATGTACTGTAATATCAAACAGTGTTTGGATAGTAAAATAGTCAGGGCTCATCTTGGTCTTACATGGAATTAAATAATAGGATGAGTCAGTTAAATAAATGAAAGTAATACAACCATATGTCATATGTACTCTCAAATCTTTATCCCTGAAAAGGTGAATTATACGTCTGCCTTTTGGCGAACTGTAGGTAATTTTAGTCACACTTACTTAAGCGCCCTAGCTTACCAGTAACACCTCAAGCTGATATCCATATCCCACATGGGGTGCCCTTGGGAGATGTTACTTAGGCATTCTGTCTGGACTTTAAATCTCTGAGTTTGTTTCGTCCTTTCTTCTCAGGGCTAGTCCAGTTAGGAAAGACCGAACTCATCTGCTCAAAAAAGTTTTAACTTGCAAAAGTGTACCTACTTGTTGCAGAATAAACGATTTCATTTCATTAATAAATAACCGGTTAAGAGCCCTCAGCGCTCAACCCGCGTGGTTTGGTAAATACTACTTGAAATTTCTTAAGAAAAATTAATTTAAAAAAAAACAGTCTAATTGATAACCTCCTCCTTTTTGAAGTCGGTTAAAAAGAAAAGAATAGGTAAATTATTATTATTTTTACGGGAATTAACGCGATCACTATTTCAAGGTACTACATACCTCTGTTTTGCCTGACGTTTCGACCAGGTTGCACTGGCCGTGGTCACAGGCTGACTGGCTCAGCGGCGCACGCCCTCCGTCGTCGAATCCGTGAAGTCGAAGGTTCTTCATCCACCCGCACATTTTCGATATTATTGATATTTTTGTTTCGCCATGTACCGTCACATACCACACTAACAGGGTCCCTATTCTGTAAGCAAACCGATGTGTTCCTATTCTGGTGTTTATCCGACTGCGCAGAAAAGCGAGGTGGTATGTTTTTTAACACTGGATTCCACGCTGTAGATAATTTAAAACCATCTTCCCGATTGAAAGTTTTATGCTTTTTAATCTCAATCGCTTCACGTACAACTCTTGAATAAAAGTGACGTTCGGTGGAGAGGACTTGCGTGCGGTGAAATTCAATCCAGTGGTTGATGCCTGCATCGAGTGCATGTTCTGCAATCGCCGATTTGCTCGTCTGTCGGTTCTTCACAGCAGCGATATGTTCTTTGACCCTTTCAGCAATAGTCCGTTTCGTTTGGCCTATGTAGGAACTTCCGCAGCTGCAGTCTATTTTATAAACACCCGGAGTTTGTAGTGGCAATATATCCTTCGGTGTGCCGACGATGTTGTGAACCTTTATGTCTGGTGTGTATACTGTCGGAATGGAGTATTTCTTTAACACGGACCCGATCTTATCCGTAACACCCTTGACATAAGGCATATAGGCTGGTTGCCTGTTCACTTCTGGATACTTGCGTCTTATTTTCGGTTGCTTCCGTCCTCCATTCACTTGATATCCGTTACCTTTGAGTACCTCCTGAACATGTTCTAGCTCCCGTTCTAAATGTTCAGGGTCACAGAGATCGTAAGCTCTGTTCTTGAGTGAAGTCATAACAGATTGCAAGTGCCGGGGGTGATGATGAGACGTGGCGTGTAGGTATCTATCCGTATGAGTAGGCTTACGGTACACACAGTGTGACAAGGACCCATCTGATCTCACGGTTACTTTAACATCCAAGAACGACAACGACCTATCCGTCTCCATTTCATATGTAAACCTTATTTTAGGGTGAATAGAGTTAAGATGTTGTATATATTGATCTACTTCTTGTTTATTTCCTTTAACGATACTGAAGATGTCATCCACGTATCGCTTCCACAGCTTAACGGTATTCGGGCCGAGACTTAGAGCCTTCTCTTCAAAATGTTCCATCCAGATGTTGGCAAGTACTGGGGCTACCGGACTTCCCATCGCGACACCATCAATCTGGAGGTAATGTTGACCTTGGAAAAGAAAATAATTGCCATCTAAACAGTGTTCAAGTAGATCTATATAGTTGAACGGCAGTTCGTTGTCTCTCAGCAGGTCTTTTACGACGTTTAAGCACTCTTTTATTGGAACATTGGTGAAAAGCGACTCCACGTCAAAGCTCACCATGACGTAATCCGGTTCCAACGTGAGATCTTTTATGATTTGTATGAAGTGCCGTGAGTCTTTCACAAAAGACGGTGTTTTGCCTACAAGTGGTTGCAATACTGAAGCAACGTGCTTTGCAAGATCGTAAGTAGGAGAAGCAATTTGACTTACAATGGGCCGCAGCGGCACGTCAGGCTTGAGTATCTTAGGCAGACCATATAATTTCGGTGGCTGGTGTGACTTTGGTTTGTACAGTCTGTTGTACTCGTCTTCTGAAAATAGGTCCTCATTATCCCGGATTAGAGATCGTATTTTACGCGTTACTCTGGCTGTAGGGTTGTATGTTACCGGTTTGTATACCTTATTATCACTCAACAGTTCGAGTATTTTATTTTGGTAATCAGTTGTATTCATCACTACGGTGGCGTTTCCCTTGTCGGCCTTAAGCACTAAAATATCCTGGTTATCCCTAATGTTTTTTAATGCTTGACGCTCTTCCATAGTGATATTACTAGCCGGAAGCTTTGACCGACGTAATATTACCGCGACGTCCTGTCTAAGGATATCAGCATCACCGGGCGGTACTTTGTTCCGTGCAATCGATTCCTCAACGCTACTGATTACATTCTCAAACGGTATTCGTTTAGGCGTCGGAGCGAAGTTCATACCTTTAGCCAAGATGTTCATTATTGTTTCATCTAAACTCACGTTCGATAAGTTTACAACGGTGTCCTTCGATCGGTCGGGTACCACAGGTGACGCTTTGTTTTCTGTATACCGCCGATTATATTCCTTCGAGAACTTTCGATCAAAGCTTGCACTACATAACTCGAAGGTACGACTCGCTTGTAAAAACGTAACCCGGTCACACAAATCATAGTCCGATTGAGATAGATTAACACTACACTTTAATTGTAACGCATATAACTCCCTCTGTATACACTCCAAATCACTGTGTTTGTTTCGAATTAATTGTCTCAGGAGGCGTTCACTCGCGTTATTTAGAATTTTACGTGAAAATGCGATATCACTACGCGGTTTTATTCGAACACACGAAGGTAATAAGTGCCAATCGCGACACTCCACAAGAAATATCAACGATGTTTCCATTCGCGCCCGTTTTTTACGTAAAAATTCTAGATGACACACTTGTTTTGCAATTTCCGACCCGTAGCGGTTTGCTATACTAACTTTTAAACTTTCGCGTTCCATGATATAATTATTATTATTTTTACGGGAATTAACGCGATCACTATTTCAAGGTACTACATACCTCTGTTTTGCCTGACGTTTCGACCAGGTTGCACTGGCCGTGGTCACAGGCTGACTGGCTCAGCGGCGCACGCCCTCCGTCGTCGAATCCGTGAAGTCGAAGGTTCTTTTGGGACAGGGAAGGGAACACGGACCCGATCTTATCCGTAACTCCCTTGACATAAGGCATATAGGCTGGTTGCCTGTTCACTTCTGGATACTTGCGTCTTATTTTCGGTTGCTTCCGTCCTCCATTCACTTGATATCCGTTACCTTTGAGTACCTCCTGAACATGTTCTAGCTCCCGTTCTAAATGTTCAGGGTCACAGAGATCGTAAGCTCTGTTCTTGAGTGAAGTCATAACAGATTGCAAGTGCCGGGGGTGATGATGAGACGTGGCGTGTAGGTATCTATCCGTATGAGTAGGCTTACGGTACGTCAGGCAAAACAGAGGTATGTAGTACCTTGAAATAGTGATCGCGTTAATTCCCGTAAAAATAATAATAATTATATCATGGAACGCGAAAGTTTAAAAGTTAGTATAGCAAACCGCTACGGGTCGGAAATTGCAAAACAAGTGTGTCATCTAGAATTTTTACGTAAAAAACGGGCGCGAATGGAAACATCGTTGATATTTCTTGTGGAGTGTCGCGATTGGCACTTATTACCTTCGTGTGTTCGAATAAAACCGCGTAGTGATATCGCATTTTCACGTAAAATTCTAAATAACGCGAGTGAACGACTCCTGAGACAATTAATTCGGAACAAACACAGTGATTTGGAGTGTATACAGAGGGAGTTATATGCGTTACAATTAAAGTGTAGTGTTAATCTATCTCAATCGGACTATGATTTGTGTGACCGGGTTACGTTTTTACAAGCGAGTCGTACCTTCGAGTTATGTAGTGCAAGCTTTGATCGAAAGTTCTCGAAGGAATATAATCGGCGGTATACAGAAAACAAAGCGTCACCTGTGGTACCCGACCGATCGAAGGACACCGTTGTAAACTTATCGAACGTGAGTTTAGATGACACAATAATGAACATCTTGGCTAAAGGTATGAACTTCGCTCCGACGCCTAAACGAATACCGTTTGAGAATGTAATCAGTAGCGTTGAGGAATCGATTGCACGGAACAAAGTACCGCCCGGTGATGCTGATATCCTTAGACAGGACGTCGCGGTAATATTACGTCGGTCAAAGCTTCCGGCTAGTAATATCACTATGGAAGAGCGTCAAGCATTAAAAAACATTAGGGATAACCAGGATATTTTAGTGCTTAAGGCCGACAAGGGAAACGCCACCGTAGTGATGAATACAACTGATTACCAAAATAAAATACTCGAACTGTTGAGTGATAATAAGGTATACAAACCGGTAACATACAACCCTACAGCCAGAGTAACGCGTAAAATACGATCTCTAATCCGGGATAATGAGGACCTATTTTCAGAAGACGAGTACAACAGACTGTACAAACCAAAGTCACACCAGCCACCGAAATTATATGGTCTGCCTAAGATACACAAGCCTGACGTGCCGCTGCGGCCCATTGTAAGTCAAATTGCTTCTCCTACTTACGATCTTGCAAAGCACGTTGCTTCAGTATTGCAACCACTTGTAGGCAAAACACCGTCTTTTGTGAAAGACTCACGGCACTTCATACAAATCATAAAAGATCTCACGTTGGAACCGGATTACGTCATGGTGAGCTTTGACGTGGAGTCGCTTTTCACCAATGTTCCAATAAAAGAGTGCTTAAACGTCGTAAAAGACCTGCTGAGAGACAACGAACTGCCGTTCAACTATATAGATCTACTTGAACACTGTTTAGATGGCAATTATTTTCTTTTCCAAGGTCAACATTACCTCCAGATTGATGGTGTCGCGATGGGAAGTCCGGTAGCCCCAGTACTTGCCAACATCTGGATGGAACATTTTGAAGAGAAGGCTCTAAGTCTCGGCCCGAATACCGTTAAGCTGTGGAAGCGATACGTGGATGACATCTTCAGTATCGTTAAAGGAAATAAACAAGAAGTAGATCAATATATACAACATCTTAACTCTATTCACCCTAAAATAAGGTTTACATATGAAATGGAGACGGATAGGTCGTTGTCGTTCTTGGATGTTAAAGTAACCGTGAGATCAGATGGGTCCTTGTCACACTGTGTGTACCGTAAGCCTACTCATACGGATAGATACCTACACGCCACGTCTCATCATCACCCCCGGCACTTGCAATCTGTTATGACTTCACTCAAGAACAGAGCTTACGATCTCTGTGACCCTGAACATTTAGAACGGGAGCTAGAACATGTTCAGGAGGTACTCAAAGGTAACGGATATCAAGTGAATGGAGGACGGAAGCAACCGAAAATAAGACGCAAGTATCCAGAAGTGAACAGGCAACCAGCCTATATGCCTTATGTCAAGGGAGTTACGGATAAGATCGGGTCCGTGTTAAAGAAATACTCCATTCCGACAGTATACACACCAGGCATAAAGGTTCACAACATCGTCGGCACACCGAAGGATATATTGCCACTACAAACTCCGGGTGTTTATAAAATAGACTGCAGCTGCGGAAGTTCCTACATAGGCCAAACGAAACGGACTATTGCTGAAAGGGTCAAAGAACATATCGCTGCTGTGAAGAACCGACAGACGAGCAAATCGGCGATTGCAGAACATGCACTCGATGCAGGCATCAACCACTGGATTGAATTTCACCGCACGCAAGTCCTCTCCACCGAACGTCACTTTTATTCAAGAGTTGTACGTGAAGCGATTGAGATTAAAAAGCATAAAACTTTCAATCGGGAAGATGGTTTTAAATTATCTACAGCGTGGAATCCAGTGTTAAAAAACATACCACCTCGCTTTTCTGCGCAGTCGGATAAACACCAGAATAGGAACACATCGGTTTGCTTACAGAATAGGGACCCTGTTAGTGTGGTATGTGACGGTACATGGCGAAACAAAAATATCAATAATATCGAAAATGTGCGGGTGGATGAAGAACCTTCGACTTCACGGATTCGACGACGGAGGGCGTGCGCCGCTGAGCCAGTCAGCCTGTGACCACGGCCAGTGCAACCTGGTCGAAACGTCAGGCAAAACAGAGGTATGTAGTACCTTGAAATAGTGATCGCGTTAATTCCCGTAAAAATAATAATAATTATATCATGGAACGCGAAAGTTTAAAAGTTAGTATAGCAAACCGCTACGGGTCGGAAATTGCAAAACAAGTGTGTCATCTAGAATTTTTACGTAAAAAACGGGCGCGAATGGAAACATCGTTGATATTTCTTGTGGAGTGTCGCGATTGGCACTTATTACCTTCGTGTGTTCGAATAAAACCGCGTAGTGATATCGCATTTTCACGTAAAATTCTAAATAACGCGAGTGAACGCCTCCTGAGACAATTAATTCGAAACAAACACAGTGATTTGGAGTGTATACAGAGGGAGTTATATGCGTTACAATTAAAGTGTAGTGTTAATCTATCTCAATCGGACTATGATTTGTGTGACCGGGTTACGTTTTTACAAGCGAGTCGTACCTTCGAGTTATGTAGTGCAAGCTTTGATCGAAAGTTCTCGAAGGAATATAATCGGCGGTATACAGAAAACAAAGCGTCACCTGTGGTACCCGACCGATCGAAGGACACCGTTGTAAACTTATCGAACGTGAGTTTAGATGACACAATAATGAACATCTTGGCTAAAGGTATGAACTTCGCTCCGACGCCTAAACGAATACCGTTTGAGAATGTAATCAGTAGCGTTGAGGAATCGATTGCACGGAACAAAGTACCGCCCGGTGATGCTGATATCCTTAGACAGGACGTCGCGGTAATATTACGTCGGTCAAAGCTTCCGGCTAGTAATATCACTATGGAAGAGCGTCAAGCATTAAAAAACATTAGGGATAACCAGGATATTTTAGTGCTTAAGGCCGACAAGGGAAACGCCACCGTAGTGATGAATACAACTGATTACCAAAATAAAATACTCGAACTGTTGAGTGATAATAAGGTATACAAACCGGTAACATACAACCCTACAGCCAGAGTAACGCGTAAAATACGATCTCTAATCCGGGATAATGAGGACCTATTTTCAGAAGACGAGTACAACAGACTGTACAAACCAAAGTCACACCAGCCACCGAAATTATATGGTCTGCCTAAGATACACAAGCCTGACGTGCCGCTGCGGCCCATTGTAAGTCAAATTGCTTCTCCTACTTACGATCTTGCAAAGCACGTTGCTTCAGTATTGCAACCACTTGTAGGCAAAACACCGTCTTTTGTGAAAGACTCACGGCACTTCATACAAATCATAAAAGATCTCACGTTGGAACCGGATTACGTCATGGTGAGCTTTGACGTGGAGTCGCTTTTCACCAATGTTCCAATAAAAGAGTGCTTAAACGTCGTAAAAGACCTGCTGAGAGACAACGAACTGCCGTTCAACTATATAGATCTACTTGAACACTGTTTAGATGGCAATTATTTTCTTTTCCAAGGTCAACATTACCTCCAGATTGATGGTGTCGCGATGGGAAGTCCGGTAGCCCCAGTACTTGCCAACATCTGGATGGAACATTTTGAAGAGAAGGCTCTAAGTCTCGGCCCGAATACCGTTAAGCTGTGGAAGCGATACGTGGATGACATCTTCAGTATCGTTAAAGGAAATAAACAAGAAGTAGATCAATAACTACAACATCTTAACTCTATTCACCCTAAAATAAGGTTTACATATGAAATGGAGACGGATAGGTCGTTGTCGTTCTTGGATGTTAAAGTAACCGTGAGATCAGATGGGTCCTTGTCACACTGTGTGTACCGTAAGCCTACTCATACGGATAGATACCTACACGCCACGTCTCATCATCACCCCCGGCACTTGCAATCTGTTATGACTTCACTCAAGAACAGAGCTTACGATCTCTGTGACCCTGAACATTTAGAACGGGAGCTAGAACATGTTCAGGAGGTACTCAAAGGTAACGGATATCAAGTGAATGGAGGACGGAAGCAACCGAAAATAAGACGCAAGTATCCAGAAGTGAACAGGCAACCAGCCTATATGCCTTATGTCAAGGGAGTTACGGATAAGATCGGGTCCGTGTTAAAGAAATACTCCATTCCGACAGTATACACACCAGGCATAAAGGTTCACAACATCGTCGGCACACCGAAGGATATATTGCCACTACAAACTCCGGGTGTTTATAAAATAGACTGCAGCTGCGGAAGTTCCTACATAGGCCAAACGAAACGGACTATTGCTGAAAGGGTCAAAGAACATATCGCTGCTGTGAAGAACCGACAGACGAGCAAATCGGCGATTGCAGAACATGCACTCGATGCAGGCATCAACCACTGGATTGAATTTCACCGCACGCAAGTCCTCTCCACCGAACGTCACTTTTATTCAAGAGTTGTACGTGAAGCGATTGAGATTAAAAAGCATAAAACTTTCAATCGGGAAGATGGTTTTAAATTATCTACAGCGTGGAATCCAGTGTTAAAAAACATACCACCTCGCTTTTCTGCGCAGTCGGATAAACACCAGAATAGGAACACATCGGTTTGCTTACAGAATAGGGACCCTGTTAGTGTGGTATGTGACGGTACATGGCGAAACAAAAATATCAATAATATCGAAAATGTGCGGGTGGATGAAGAACCTTCGACTTCACGGATTCGACGACGGAGGGCGTGCGCCGCTGAGCCAGTCAGCCTGTGACCACGGCCAGTGCAACCTGGTCGAAACGTCAGGCAAAATAGAGGTATGTAGTACCTTGAAATAGTGATCGCGTTAATTCCCGTAAAAATAATAATAATTATATCATGGAACGCGAAAGTTTAAAAGTTAGTATAGCAAACCGCTACGGGTCGGAAATTGCAAAACAAGTGTGTCATCTAGAATTTTTACGTAAAAAACGGGCGCGAATGGAAACATCGTTGATATTTCTTGTGGAGTGTCGCGATTGGCACTTATTACCTTCGTGTGTTCGAATAAAACCGCGTAGTGATATCGCATTTTCACGTAAAATTCTAAATAACGTGAGTGAACGCCTCCTGAGACAATTAATTCGAAACAAACACAGTGATTTGGAGTGTATACAGAGGGAGTTATATGCGTTACAATTAAAGTGTAGTGTTAATCTATCTCAATCGGACTATGATTTGTGTGACCGGGTTACGTTTTTACAAGCGAGTCGTACCTTCGAGTTATGTAGTGCAAGCTTTGATCGAAAGTTCTCGAAGGAATATAATCGGCGGTATACAGAAAACAAAGCGTCACCTGTGGTACCCGACCGATCGAAGGACACCGTTGTAAACTTATCGAACGTGAGTTTAGATGACACAATAATGAACATCTTGGCTAAAGGTATGAACTTCGCTCCGACGCCTAAACGAATACCGTTTGAGAATGTAATCAGTAGCGTTGAGGAATCGATTGCACGGAACAAAGTACCGCCCGGTGATGCTGATATCCTTAGACAGGACGTCGCGGTAATATTACGTCGGTCAAAGCTTCCGGCTAGTAATATCACTATGGAAGAGCGTCAAGCATTAAAAAACATTAGGGATAACCAGGATATTTTAGTGCTTAAGGCCGACAAGGGAAACGCCACCGTAGTGATGAATACAACTGATTACCAAAATAAAATACTCGAACTGTTGAGTGATAATAAGGTATACAAACCGGTAACATACAACCCTACAGCCAGAGTAACGCGTAAAATACGATCTCTAATCCGGGATAATGAGGACCTATTTTCAGAAGACGAGTGCAACAGACTGTACAAACCAAAGTCACACCAGCCACCGAAATTATATGGTCTGCCTAAGATACACAAGCCTGACGTGCCGCTGCGGCCCATTGTAAGTCAAATTGCTTCTCCTACTTACGATCTTGCAAAGCACGTTGCTTCAGTATTGCAACCACTTGTAGGCAAAACACCGTCTTTTGTGAAAGACTCACGGCACTTCATACAAATCATAAAAGATCTCACGTTGGAACCGGATTACGTCATGGTGAGCTTTGACGTGGAGTCGCTTTTCACCAATGTTCCAATAAAAGAGTGCTTAAACGTCGTAAAAGACCTGCTGAGAGACAACGAACTGCCGTTCAACTATATAGATCTACTTGAACACTGTTTAGATGGCAATTATTTTCTTTTCCAAGGTCAACATTACCTCCAGATTGATGGTGTCGCGATGGGAAGTCCGGTAGCCCCAGTACTTGCCAACATCTGGATGGAACATTTTGAAGAGAAGGCTCTAAGTCTCGGCCCGAATACCGTTAAGCTGTGGAAGCGATACGTGGATGACATCTTCAGTATCGTTAAAGGAAATAAACAAGAAGTAGATCAATATATACAACATCTTAACTCTATTCACCCTAAAATAAGGTTTACATATGAAATGGAGACGGATAGGTCGTTGTCGTTCTTGGATGTTAAAGTAACCGTGAGATCAGATGGGTCCTTGTCACACTGTGTGTACCGTAAGCCTACTCATACGGATAGATACCTACACGCCACGTCTCATCATCACCCCCGGCACTTGCAATCTGTTATGACTTCACTCAAGAACAGAGCTTACGATCTCTGTGACCCTGAACATTTAGAACGGGAGCTAGAACATGTTCAGGAGGTACTCAAAGGTAACGGATATCAAGTGAATGGAGGACGGAAGCAACCGAAAATAAGACGCAAGTATCCAGAAGTGAACAGGCAACCAGCCTATATGCCTTATGTCAAGGGAGTTACGGATAAGATCGGGTCCGTGTTAAAGAAATACTCCATTCCGACAGTATACACACCAGGCATAAAGGTTCACAACATCGTCGGCACACCGAAGGATATATTGCCACTACAAACTCCGGGTGTTTATAAAATAGACTGCAGCTGCGGAAGTTCCTACATAGGCCAAACGAAACGGACTATTGCTGAAAGGGTCAAAGAACATATCGCTGCTGTGAAGAACCGACAGACGAGCAAATCGGCGATTGCAGAACATGCACTCGATGCAGGCATCAACCACTGGATTGAATTTCACCGCACGCAAGTCCTCTCCACCGAACGTCACTTTTATTCAAGAGTTGTACGTGAAGCGATTGAGATTAAAAAGCATAAAACTTTCAATCGGGAAGATGGTTTTAAATTATCTACAGCGTGGAATCCAGTGTTAAAAAACATACCACCTCGCTTTTCTGCGCAGTCGGATAAACACCAGAATAGGAACACATCGGTTTGCTTACAGAATAGGGACCCTGTTAGTGTGGTATGTGACGGTACATGGCGAAACAAAAATATCAATAATATCGAAAATGTGCGGGTGGATGAAGAACCTTCGACTTCACGGATTCGACGACGGAGGGCGTGCGCCGCTGAGCCAGTCAGCCTGTGACCACGGCCAGTGCAACCTGGTCGAAACGTCAGGCAAAACAGAGGTATGTAGTACCTTGAAATAGTGATCGCGTTAATTCCCGTAAAAATAATAATAATTATATCATGGAACGCGAAAGTTTAAAAGTTAGTATAAGAATAGGTAAGTTGTTGTTGTGCCAATTGTTACGTTTTCAACTTTGTAAATAATTCTTTGTTATGTATCTATCTTGTGTAAACAATAAAGTATATAAATAAATTAATAAGTCAATTAAATAATGAAAATTAAGAAAAAATGTGTCTTAAAAATAGAACGACACCACATGTTTCATTAAATTACCTATAAACTTAGGACAAAACCTAATAAGAAAGTAAATAGACCTCTATAATCTTAGGTTTATATGTGTTAGTGCATTTGCTTATATGTATATGTGTGGTTGTGTGCAAGTATATGTGTAAATGTAATCTTTTTGTTATGATTATTTAGAAGCAGGAGTTCTTTCTGTTGTTTATTGAGGATTACGCCACTAGGCCTATGAAATGTTCACCATTAACACTACAATCAAAATCCCAATTATCACACTCATACACATTTCTACACCGCAAAAGACGCGTGCGCAAAGCTCGACCCCATTCGTTTGCGGTGAATATTACGTCATATTGGTTGGAGAATTAGGACGTGCATGTACTCATGTTACTATGTGACTGCTACTTCATTGCACATTGATTGGAAGTGATGGTACTCCGTGCTGGTGTTTGTGGTTAGTGGAAACAAAAATATTTTTTGTTTATTTTTTGTATAATAATTGTGTAATACCTTTAAACGAGTAATCCTTGTATAGATACATCTTCTTATATATAAAATTCTCGTGTCACAATATTATTTACCATACTCCTCTGAAACGACTGGACCGATTTTTATGAAATTTGGTGTGCATATCGGGTAGGTATGAGAATCGACCAACATCTATTTTTTAACAATCTTCCAAAAAGGAGGAGGTTCTATGTTCCACTGTATGTATTTTTTTTTTTTTTTTTTTTTATGTATGTTCACTGATTACTCCGTCAGTTGTAGACCGATTTTGAAATTTTTTTTGTATTCGAAAGGATATGCTTCCGAGGTGGTCCCATTGCCAGCATATCAGGATCTGATGATGGGATCCCAGGGAAATCGAGGGAAACCCTCATTTTTTATAGGCACATACTATGTTTTTCGTATATTTTCTGAAGTTACACCGGTATTTGCGTCTGGTAATCATCATTTTATGATGATGAGCTGATGATATAAGGTACAACTCCTTAACGGTTAGGAGTTCGAGGATAAATCTTTAAATATCATATGTACATATGTTACCTTTAGTCGTATTCTTTCAAATTATTTAGGTAAGCTGATGATGGAAGGTGAAAGGTACAACTCCTCAACGGTGAGGAGTTGGAGGATAACTCTTTCAATTTCATACGTATCTAAAGACCTTCAGTCGTATACTTTCAAGTTATTTAGGTGAGCTGATGATAGAAGGTTAAACTCTTCAACAGTTAGGGATTAGAGGATGATTTTAATATTACACGTACGTATAGACCTTAATTTGTATTCTCGATGATGAAATTTTATGAAATAGCTCAACTTACTACTTGCCTACGATTGTTTGCACTAAAAACTGAAAAATAAAAACTTTTTATAAAAAAAAACCGACATCCAAAAAACATCCAACGAAATCTCTCTGCCAAAAAAACACTTAAAAGCGTAAAATAAAGTGGTTCTTCATAAGTGACCTATACCTAATTCTTAATTCATTTAAATAGTAGTATTATAATGTGTGCTAGGTACCTAGAATCTGTTTGAAGTCGGTGCCAAGTGACTATCGCTTAGACTTTTGTAATTGTTCGTTTGTATTCTTTTTGGCTTAGCACCGACTTCAAACAGATTCTAGGTACCTAGCACACATTATAATACTACTATTTAAATGAATTAAGAATTAGGTATAGGTCACTTATGAAGAACCACTTTATTTTACGCTTATAAGTGTTTTTTTGGCAGAGAGATTTCGTTGGATGTTTTTTGGAAGTCGGTTTTTTTTTTATAATTATACCCCATTTTTTTATGGCAAAAAAACGTTTGCGGGATCAGCTAGTATATATATATAACCTTAATTTCGGAAACGGCTCCAACGATTTTCATAAACATATTTTGTATGCACTGGGTTTCGAGGACGATACATCGATCTAGATAGGATTTATTTTAAGGAAAATACCAAACAAAGATACTCGGTCATTTTACTCGGTCAGGTACCAACTTTATATTTCCGACACCAATCGGTAATATCTATTATCTTAAAAACGCTTAGGTATGTACTCACTACTATAATAAATTCAATTTTTAGGGTTCCGTGCCAATGGCAAAAAACGGAACCCTTATAGATTCGTCATGTCTGTCTGTCAGTCTGTCTGTCAGTCTGTCTGTCCGTCTGTCTGTCTGCCCGTCCGTATGTCACAGCCACTTTATTCCGAAACTATAATAACTATACTGTTGAAACTTGGTAAGTAGATGTATTCTGTGAACCGCATTAAGATTTTCACACAAAAATAAAAAAAACGATTAATTTTTGGGGTCCCCATACTTAGAACTGAGACTCAAAAAAATCATTCAGTCATTCAAAAATGACATTGAGGTTTCTAATATCATTTTTTTCTAAACTGAATAGTTTGCGCGAGACACACTTCCAAAGTGGTAAAATGTGTCCCCCCCCTGTAACTTCTAAAATAAGGGAATGATAAAACTAAAAAAATATATGATGTATATTACCATGCAAACTTCCACCGAAAATTGGTTTGAACGAGATCTAGTAAGCAGTTTTTTTTAATACGTCATAAATCGTAAACCGCAATTTATCAATCAAAGTTACAACGAACAACAAGAAGTTTAATAGTATGTTACTTGCTGCTACGGAACCCTTCATGCGCAAGTCCGACTCGCACTTGGCAGCTTTTTTAGATAAATGAATGCTTGTGACTTGATTACGCTAAAGTAACATTGTAGAGGAATACCTTCTCATTTGGTGTTTGATTTTACTGCATGTTTTCAGTTAGGTATTACTAGAATGTTCTATTAGTTACCTTAAAACTAACTTTGAAACTTGACTGCACGTTTGGCCTAGTGGTTTAACGGTCACAACGCAGTGTCCTAATTCGCCAAGTGTCGAGGGTTCAAATCCCACGCAGGACAACACTTTGTGTGATCCACAAATTGTTGTTCTGAGTCTGGGTGTTCTTTTTGTCCGTTTCATGTATGTTTGTAAAGTCCCCCGCGACGCAGGATTTATTCCTAGTGCGGGAGTTGTCTTTTTTAAAATAAAAAAAAAACTACCTCAGTATTAAATGCTATGAAATATATTTAGCTTTAATTCCGCGAGACAAATATCCAGGTCTGAAAGCAGGACACAAATCCCACCGTCATGCATACTCATGCGTGCGTTTGAGCTGAGCTCAAGCTGAGCTCGACGAGTCAACATCTCCTGAGGATGCCCCGTGGAGGGGCGAAACACGTGTCGAGTATAGGTTTGGTTGCATGGCATGCTAATTATTTCTCACTTGTTTTGTATGTGTGCATATGCATGATACCCATATGTGCATGTGAGTATGCATGACGGTGGGATTTGTGTCCTGCTTTCAGACCTGGATATTTGTCTCGCGGAATTAAAGCTAAATATATTTCATAGCATTTAATGTCATGGATTTCCGCAAAGTAACGCCTGATTCCATAACTTACCTCAGTATGTTAAAAACCCTGAAGCTTGTTTTAATCCAATTCTAATTAGAAGCAGATAGAGTGTAGTTCCCACAGTTTTTAGATTGCATCATACGCAGCAATTTAAAAATGACTGAGAAAGCAAGGTCAAAGAAGACAGAGGCTCACAAAATATATTCTACTACTCAAATGACTCATTTTCAAACTGACGCATATGCGATTAGTAAGGTTTCAAAACATCCTTCATCCTTTTTTGGACGTAAGCTTTCGATGATATCAGAATTTCCTGCGATTACTTTGATAAAGCTGTATTTCTGTGAAAAGGTGTAACGTTTTGAGACTCATCGACATTGATTTATGCAAATCCATGCAAAGTAAGGAGAAACCACATCTTGGAAAGGTTATTTTATTTTACAGAAAGTATGTAGTTAATGTAACTTTCTCGCTTAAATTGTGCATTTTAGTTTAATTATAGAGAAAGATAAATATCTGTGAGCTTGTGATATTTGGAGATGGATTTTTAACACATTGGCAACCGTAATTTCCTATTCAATAATTGATTTTATTGGATAATCCTCAAATGTCTTGAAATAGCAAAACATAAGTATGTTATGTTGAGACCTGCTAGCTAGACAGTGTTAACAGCCCACTCAGTCCGTCCGTCCAGTCCGTCTGTATCTTGGCCGCGCATCACGCTGAAATTACTGAATGGATTCAAATGAAACATGGCATGATTTGAGTTCATACTACGAGGTAGGACATGGGATACTTTTTATCCCGAAATTCAGCACGGTTTCTTGGATAGAGGGGATGAAAGTCAAAATATGTACTTAGTTGTAATTCAATAAAACATAGTCCGATTTCTTTCATTCTTTTTTGCTAGAAAGAAAAAAAAAACATTTTTTTGTCCGCGACTGTACACTGCCTGTGGGAAGCTAAGACAAATATGTAAATATGGCGGTAAGAATTGCGCCGGGTCAGCTATTAGCAAATAAAAATCATAATTTATTGTGTAAAAAGCAGTTGTAAACGACAGTAACTACGATTTTATAAGAGTTGAGTTGTCGAAAACTGTTATGTGCTAGTAAAACCCGTATGTGGAGTAAAGAAATTAACATTGTTTTAAATGCTCGTCAAATGCGTAGTCGTGCTTTATCGCTAAAACTTCACTGGTATATTTCACAATGCCCTGTTGTATTCTGTAGCAAAAATGACGGTTGTTATTTTTAAATTCTATGCTGTCATGAACGTTTTAAACCAAAACACAGCGTTAGAAAAATAGTACTTGTTCAATCGTTATAGTAAACTAGCTTTTACCCGCGGCTCCGCTCGTGTATTGTCTGTTTTCGTGATAATGAGTACCCTATGTCCTTCCTCAAGTATCAAAGTATCTCCATGCCAATGTTTAAAATGGTGCAGCAGTTTAGTAGTGAACGCGTAACAGATAGACACAGACAGAGTTGCTTTCGAGTTTTTAATATTAGTATGAATTGAATTGAACTGCACGGTTGGCCTAGTGGTTTAGGCGGTCGCCACGCCGCTTGCCAATTTGCCAAGTGTTATGGGTTCAAATCCTACACGGGACAACACTTTGTGTGATCCACAAATTGTTGTTCTGAGTTTGGGTGTTAATTGTGTCCGTTTCATGTATGTCTGTAAAGTCCCCCGCTTCACAGGATGTTTATTCCTAATGCGGGAGTTGTCTTTTTTAAAAAGAAAAAAAATATAATAGCCCTAGTTATCTTAATCATCATCAGCTTATTGCGGTCCACTGCTGGACATCGTTTAGGGCCCATTTTTCGATAGCTTTAGTGATAGCAATAAATAGCAGCTCTACGAGTATTTCTTCACATACTTAGTCTCTTTAAATTTTAAACTATCATCTACCTACATTGATTTCTAAGAATTGACCTTAAATGACTATTTCGACACATTTTAACCAATCAACAAGCCAATTTCCATTACCTGACTTCAAAAGACTGCAGATTGATATAATTTCGGTAAATTGAGCCTGCGGTCGCGTTTGCAAATAAGAGATACTGATAGGGAGATATGAGAAGATTTATTGTCGGTTAGTTTCGTGATTGACACTGCCCTGCCGTAGGCGAGGACTGGTGTCGCTTAGTAATGAACTGGTGACATTAAGCCTAGTGCTGGTATATCAGGGTTGGCAAATTTTGATCGTAATTGGAGAAAAAATTATGTTGTTGAAGTTGAAAATAATTTATGTGGCCATTATTGTCACTTAAACATCATTATCTCAGAGAAAAGATGTCCACTGCTGGTCATAGCCCTCACACTGGGTTCTCCAAAAACAATCTGTCTGATTATGGTGAGATTGTTTTTAACATGCTACTTTCTAAACTCTAGAATCGCGCATTCATTTTCAGTTTTGAACCTAAATATGTAAAAATGTTTAGTGGCACTTTTTGATGATTTGACAATAAAAGGTAACTGAAACATATCTGGTTCTAGCAGTCCGATGATTCAATGATTGATGAAAATTTCAATTACTTCGATGGGATCTTTCACCTAGTCACCAAAGTGAATCCTACTAAATAACTGATAGACTTATAAATCTACACTAATACTATAAAGAGGATAAAATCATATTTTTGTGTGTGTGTGTATGTTTGTAATGAATAAACTCAAAAACTACTGTGCCTAATTCAAAAATTATTTCACCGTTGGAAAGCTACATTTACCCTGAGTAACATAGGCTATATTTATTGCTAAAAAATATTAGGGATCCTTACTAAAACTTATGTAACGTAACCCCGTAACGTAGGTGTAAAAAAAATAAGGAAAAAATAAAAAAAAATCTTATGTCCACCCGTGCGCAGCCGGGACGAGCCGCTAGTGATTTATAAGAGTATATTAGAGTACTAATCCCTCTATTTATGCCAATAGAGCTTGAAATTGCTAGTTGACTTTCTTAACCAAAAGGGCATTAAAATTATGAAAAAACCTTTAGAAATTTAAAATTCGAACGTGATACGGTGATATTTCTGGCAAAGCATTAAGATTAAACTACTAATGAAGATAGATCTGAACAAAATTTGATGATTTACTTATATGTTACAAATTTGCAGATACTTTGGTATTAGGTTTTCCGCAGCCCTATCAATTAGCGTGCTGTATCTGTACGCCAGATAGGCTTGGTTCCATTGTTGTTCGTGCCTACATTACATTGTAAAGATTGTACTACACATCGCCAACTATAACTGAGATGTATGGATAACACTGAATTATGTGAAGTGGTGAAACGAAGGCGGATTGCACGCTTAGACGGTTTTCGAAGGTTCATCGTCTTAATACTGGAAACTAATAAAATTGACAACGTATTTTATTTGTTTGTTAGTCGGCTTTACGTTTCATTTTTAGAAAAACTTATTATTAGAGACAGAACTAGTAGAGATTTCGGTTTTGATCTAATTCTTGACCCTCTTATTTTTGAATAATTACTTACTTGAATAACTTTTAGACTTGGGTAGTTATCTAAATATTTTTCTTATGGGAAACCTTTTTATCTCCGGCTCCTGAGGTACGCAGTTGGAGACGTTTAGTTAAAATGAAACAAAATTCACGAGGACAAAAACGAGGAAATTTTTGAATGAAAGTATCAATACCAATCGTGATCTAAATATTATTTATTTCTATTAATCCGTTAACAAGGAGACCAATAATTGCCGTTTTCGCCTCGGGCTAAAATAGGTAAGAGTACATAATTACATAAATATGGTCATAACACATTAATGGTGGCAGGCAGTTAATTTTAAATTATCATCTATTAACATCAAAGCCACTAATCTTGGTAGATAACCATCAATTCCTTAATAAGCTGTAAGCAGTAACTATGATAATGGAAATTTTGATATTGTTTCTTGTCTTGGCCAAAATTGTTGCAAATAATATGAATACAAGTACATATTCATTTCTGACTTTGAATTTAAGATAAAATAGCAATCGTTTGTATACTTGACAATTTAGGAACTAAAATGTTTTTTTCCCAGTATTTTTTGCACGTTATTTTATGAAATTTTAATTATTAAATTTTCTGACATTTTCATTATCAAATAAATTAGTGTTTTTTTTTTTGTATTTTTTTTTTCTCTCTAATTGGAAACGAAAAATGCGGAAGAAGGAGGGTTATAGTATTATTCGAGTGAATCGATGTACTGTCATCCAAAACGGCTTGAGGCCTGAAAGATTTTACATTTCTTTTAATAGTGGAAATGTCATTGGTTATTGACAATTATTAAAATTGATTACAAAATTTAAAGTTACAAGTTACATTTGATGTTCTGGGCATTTTGTCTTTTTTTAAATTAACTTATTAATAATATAATTTATCAGGTTTTCGAAATTATCATTTGCATTACGTCCCGAAAATTTTCCTTAATTTAAATTAGTGATCGCAAGCAAAAACTTTAGGTTTAAATCATAGTTGTTGAATGCTTTCGTGAACATAAACTAAATAGGAATTTACATACATGGTTCTTTGCTAGCCATGGCTATGACCATATTCGGAAGTTGTATGAACGACGCGAGCTGCATACACCATGATAAATTTTAGGGAAATTTTTCTTTCAGATTGCAACACTACTTTTGAGGTTACGTTCAACGCCATCTACCGAATTTTGGGACAAACGGAGAGCCTACACATGTAAGACGTACCTAGATTTAATTTTGATGTCTGGTGTGAAATTTCAAATATCGAGAGATTTAATTTCTGACTAACAAAAAGAAGAACCGGCCTCTATTTACGGATATAAAATAATATTTGATTGCTTGTTTGTAGTTAATAGAATAATCTACAGTTTTTTTGTTCATAAATGGTCTTTACTAACTTTTAATTTTGACGAGATTTCCTCTCTAAAATTTAAAACCACATTATTAATATTATTTATAAGATAAGCTTTAAGTATTTTTATTAATGTTAAATAAAGATAAGATAAATTGAATGAAAACCGCTAGTTTTACACCAATAACCATTTAATACCATAACAGCGTTTGTGATAGGTATAGCACATCAACCTAGGTCATCACCCTTTTGAAGTAACCTCGCAAGTGACATTTAAACAGATTTGCATACACAAGATTGCTTGGAAAAGTTATGCTTATTATGTTCTTGTATGTACGTTTATATACGAACGTCGCCGCTAAATAGGTTTTACAGGCTAGCGAACAATAAAGACATAAGGCAACAAATAACCAATTGTTTAAGAATGAATTTATATGTCAGTTAATACATATGATTTCCACATACTAAACATGGAAACGTAAATATGTAATAAGTAATTTTTACTCGACTCGTGAAACCAAAAGGAAGGGTAATAGTTTTGGCAGTCTATGTATGTTTGTATGTCCATAGCGCCTAAACTACTGAACTGATTTTAATGAATGAGATGTCAATAGATTCGTAGTAATGACTAAATGACACAGGCTATTTGAATTTCATCGAAAGCTTTTCAAAAGAACTTTATAAAAGCTTATTTAAAATAAACAGAAATAGTTATTTGGTATACAAGAGTGCAAAGTTGCTTTTTAACCGCGTGCTCAATTTTGATGACCGAGCAAGCGGTTCCGAGTCAAAAGTCATGAACAAATAAAAAAAATGATGTATTCGATACCATGGAGGTAGAAGTTTGACCTACTGCACGTTTGGCCTAGTGGTTTAACGGTCACCACGCCGTTTCCTACTTCGCCAAGTGTCGTGGGTTCAAATCCCACGTAGGACAACACTTTGTGTGATCCACAAATTGTTGTTCTGAGTCTGGGTGTTCTTTGTGTCCGTTTCATGTATGTTTGTAAAGTCCCCCGCGACACAGGATTTATTCCTAGTGGAGTCCTAGGAGTTGTCTTTTAAAAAAAGAAAGAAAAGAAAGAAAAAGAAAGAAAAAGAAAGAAAGAAGTAAATAGGTTTAATTATGTTTTGACTTCACAAGCTTAGTGCACATGATGTTCTAAATTAAATTTTACTTTATCCTCTAGCGAATAAAAACGGCTTTTGCACTCAGATATCGAAGGGCAAAAATACTTTTTACGAGCTGGTGTGATGAAAAAATAATTATTCAACCTTGATTAATATAGTATTAACATTTTGATTGTATTACACAGCCAAGATTATCAACAACACCCCGTAAAACAGTCATACGGAGGGCGTATACATTAAATTATATTTTAATTTCGACATGTTTATTGCATTGTCTACCATAACAATATTTTTTGATAGATTACTCTAAAAAATTATACAGTCACGGTTTAATTACAGTTCCTTATTAGATAAACTCATACTCATACGTTTCGTAGATACTCAAAAATGTAGCATATTTATCACATGGTGTTACATGAATGTAAGTGTGTGTATGTGTGTTATACATTGTATTCATAATTTAATGTCTAAAGAGGGATGCGTTTAAACACGCCAATTTCATGCGTGATTAAAGGTCATATTTTAATTACAATATTGCTTTCATTTCATTGGTGAAAAGGGACAAGACTGATGCTGAAAATTTGATGTATATTTAAAGAAAAGTGCATAAGCATAGGGAAATGATTATTGGCTACAAAACGATCGACCATCTATTACATATAATTATCGTGTCCTAAGTGTAGGGCAGGCAATATTACGCTTGGATGATTTAGAGCTGACAATGATTAAAAAGGGATGCATACAAAGTTGCGTAGGTCAGCAAGTAGATTAACGCAATTACTCCATTTAAAACTGTTATAATGTATGAGATTCTGGCGTCTAAAAAAATATTTGCATCTAGGTACTGCATAGACTGCACGGTTGGCCTAGTAGTTTCAGCGGTCGCCACGCCTGTTGCTACTGCGCCAAGTGTCGTGGGTTCAAATCCCACGCGGTACACAACTTTGTGTACACACGGTACAAATTGTTGTCCCGAGTCTGGGTGTTCTTTGTGTACGTTTCATGTATGTTTGTAAAATCCCCGCGACACAAGATGTTTATTCCTAATGCGGAAGATGTCTTTAAAAAAAAAACGCACTTGTTTTAATAATCCGCATAGCCCTAACCAAGGAAATTTGATATAATTTTTTATGTAGTTTTAATATATTCACTAATTAATTAAGGGCCCAGATAGAACTTAGATTATGTACTTGCTATATTATATGCATGGTTGAGTATGTAAATGATATCTATTGACCTTTTCGATTGAGCTGGGTGATGGGTGCACTTGTACGCGCATCTGCGTGACTATTTTTAGATCTAACTCGATTAGGTCTTTTACACACACCTGCGAGTTTTAAGCTTATTGGTGGTGGGTTGTGCAAGAAAAACTTTTTCGTAATACCTTAAGCATATTAGATACAAATATAGTGTAGTACAATTCGAATATAGTTTTGGTGTTAGAGCTTTAAGATAACAATTTTTATTTTATTTTACAACTAGCTGCTACGACGGACTTCGTTCTGTTAAAAGTTATTGGCTTGGCGTACCTACTCCAATAGAAAAAAGATAGAAGTGTTGTTTTTACTCTTTTCCATGCATTTTTTTTTATCTCCATAAGAACCTTACTTCGGCCTTAACGAAAATATAAAAGAAAATAACCGAATTGGACGAGCGGTTCTCAACTAATTCGGTTATTGGAATGAAGCATCGCAAAATTATACTGTATGCGTGAAGATAACGTGTGAAATAAATAACTAGTTCAAGCGCATTAAACTTTTCGAGAAGGTTCGATGGAATCTTTCCTATCTTGAGCTTTTCTTCAAGCCTTTTCCTCATGAGCTTTCCAAGAAAGTAATTCATGTTTGGCTTCTATATCAGAAACAAAATACGTAGAAGGTCATGATTAAGTTTTACGTACATATTTAAGGATTATAAGTATCTAGCATTTTCAATAAAATCGATGTCAATGCAATGCTTACCGTGACCCGGTGGATTAAATGCTTGTTATAACTTAAAGATATTTGTTGAATTTTATGTTAGTACAAGTAAAAAATGTATGTTACTTCGGCATCTGAAAAGGAAAATGATGTAATAGGTCTTTACCTATGAAATTGCCGTTTTGTATGCAATAAGTGAAAGTACTTATTTTTTCAAACTTTTTTATTTCTGTTATTCGAAGTAATCACCCATGCAATCGACGCATCTTTGCCAACGCATTGGCAGTTTATTGATGCCCTTCTTGTAAAAATCAGCTGGACGGGAGGCAACAAACTCTTCAAAGGCATTTTGTACTGCCTCTCGTGAATTGAATTTTTTACCCACTAAAAAGTTGTCTAAATTTTGGAAAAAGTAATAGTCGGTAGGTGCAAGGTCTGGTGAGTATGGCGGATGAGGAAGAGCTTCCAACCCCATCTCTTGCAGCTGCTTCACGACAACGCGCGACCCCATACTGCGCAACAGCCAGTCTCCAAGCTGCAAAAGCTGGGGTTGGAAGCTCTCCCTCAGCCGCCATACTCTCCAGACCTTGCACCTACCGACTATTACTTTTTCCAAAATTTAGACAACTTTTTAGTGGGTAAAAATTTCAATTCCCGAGAGGCAGTACAAAATGCCTTTGAAGAGTTTGTTGCCTCCCGTTCAGCTGATTTTTACAAGAAGGGCATCAATAAACTGCCAATGCATTGGCAAAGATGCGTCGATTGCATGGGTGATTACTTCGAATAACAGAAATAAAAAAGTTTGAAAAAATAAGTACTTTCACTTATTGCATACAAAACGGCAATTTCATAGGTAAAGACCTATTATTAAGAATGAAGTTTTTCTTATACAATGCGTTTAAAGGAAATAAACATATAATTAAATATGAATAACATTCTTCACACATTGTTAAGAACACTACACGTTTTACTATTTAATAATCGACACTAGAGTTACTATTACTTTATATAATATGAATATGTATATATACTTCTTTTTCTATCAACTTTTAATACACCAGGCACTACCCTATACTTTCCACGTCTTTCTTTCCATTCAATGGTTGCCTGTAAGAGATTGCCTTCGGGCGCTAAGGCCGCCAATTGTACCTCTTAACTTTAAGTTACTTTTGTAAGTAATCTGGTGTACAATAAAGCGATTATTATTATTTCATACTATCACGTTAAACTATGTTACCGAGATGTTTTTTTTTTATATTCTGGGTTGACTTTCGAAAAAGTTCAATCCATCAACATTTAACTCTTATAAGATTATATTCAGCAATAGTTGAGTTTTGACATAAAAATCTCTCAACGTGCACCGCACCTAGGTTCTCTGCTTACCGCAATCAATGTTACCTAGATAGCTGGGGTCTACATATATTTCAAGACGTGTTTGTTTCAGAGGCTACTGAGAGCCCTGTCGAGAATTTCGATTCTTTGCGGGATGACCTCGATACGAATTTTACTCTTCAAACAAAAGTGCTAGCGTAGTCGTCGTTACATTGACTATAAGCTATCAGACTACTCTAAAAATAAGAACCTATTTCTTGATATTATATACCGTTGTAGTAACGGGGCACATATTTAAAATATTCGTTCTATTGCTACAAATATGTATACATATATACACAAAAGGTTAAAGATTAAAATTCCTCATTCATTATGCTTTTAATCATTTCAAATGAAACATAAAACTTAAGAATTGTACAACGACAAGCCACACAAGTCAATACGTGCGTACCTCTGAATTATTACAAGTCGGTGTTAATAAATTTAATAATATATATTGAAATGAATATTCATAAAGACATTTTAAATTTAATAGTCCCTGTAAATTGTCTTGTTAATTTGTGAATGGGTGATTGTATTCGGCTCGGAGCTGAGCTCATTGCGAATGAATGGACATTCCCTCTTGCATGCCTCAACACATGCCGTAAAGCTACTTAACATATTAACCTAAAATATCTAAATATTTTTAGGTTAACATGCTTAGAACATATAGTAACTTCTAGGTAAGTATGAATATTACTTGTTTTGATTTATTGCATTCATCTGATACTTAATTTATAGAATAAAAAACTGCACGGTTGGCCTAGTGGTTCAGGCGGTCGCCACGCCGCTTGCCAATTCGCCAAGTGTTGTGGGTTCAAATCCTACACGGGACAACACTTTGTGTGATCCACAAATTGTTGTTCTGAGTTTGGGTGTTAATTGTGTCCGTTTCATGTATGTCTGTAAAGCCCCCCGCGACACAGGATGTTTATTCCTAATGCGGGAGATGTCTTTTAAAAAAGAAAAGAAAGAAAGAAAAGAATGGAACTTTAATTTAAAAGACTCTTATTTCATTTGAAGCCACAAAATTGCATTGAATCTAAGTGCTTACATTCCAAAGAACCTACCAAGTCGAGCTGTCCTTCATATTTATGTACATGTGGGAACTCTTCAGCCCGTTGCTCTTACGGAATTTTCCCTAAACAATACAACCATACTTGGCTTAAATTGTCTGGAATCGGGAATATATCTTGTTAAGACACTCGAGCCCATCCTAGCTTTTGTTCTCAGAAGCATTTTTTTTTTTTAAAGACAACTCCCCCACTAGGAACAAATCCTGTGTCGCGGGGGACTTTACAAACATACATGAAACGGACACAAAGAACACCCAGACTCAGAACAACAATTTGTGGATCATACAAAGTGTTGTCCGATGTGGGATTTGAACCTACGACACTTGGCGAAGTAGGAAACAGCGTGGTGTCCGTTAAACCACTAGGCCAAACGTGCAGTCAAATTCAGGTATAATTGTCATTCAGCTTAGGTAAATAACTGAATCTCGGAAACGGCTCCAACGATTTTTATGAAATTCATCCTGCAGGGGGTTTCGGGGGCGATAGATCGAACTAGCTAAGATTCATTAATAGAAAAATTTAAAAAAAATACACAGGGCAAAACTCGGTCATCCATGTACTTTTCATTTACGAATATTAAATAAAGATATTTTTTTTCAAAGTCAACTCTTTACTGACAACTTACTCTCAACTTTCTTTACTGACAACTCTAGCACAGGGTTTATCCTTACACTAGCTTTTACATGCGGCTTCGCTCTCCCAGACTTTCATCCCCTGATTTACCCCCTTAGGGGTGGAATTTCCAAAATTCTTTTCTTAGTGCTCGCTTACGTTACATAAAGAACCTACATGCAAAATTTCAGGATTCTAGTTTCAGCGGTTTGGGCTGTGCGTTGATCGCTGGATATGTCAGTCAGTCAGTCAGTCACCTTACTCTTATATATATATAGATAGACTAGCTTTTGCACGCCGCTTCGCTCACGCAGACTTTCATCCCCTGATTAACCCCCGTAGGGGTGGAATTTCAAAAAATCCTTTCTTAGTGCTCACTTGCGTTATGTAAAGAACCTACATGCAAAATTTCAGGATTCTAGCTTCAGCGGTTTGGGCTGTGCGTTGATCTCTGGGTATGTCAGTCAGTCTGTCAGTCAGTCTGTCAGTCAGTCAGTCACCTTACTCTTTTATATATTTAGATTAGAACATTAAGCACATTATATTGTTTTACTGCAATTAATACATCTTCACCAAGCCCTTAACAAAGTGGGCGGTGATTTTAAGCGTTTCTCTTCAAACGTAATTATACAATCGTAAATCAGTCCTTTCAGTTCCTAAATCAATATTAGTGCTTATCTTGTTGTTGCCTGATTTAACTAAACAACACTAAAATTTCTCTAAATTTCTCATTTTTATTTTTTGTTTTTAAAAAGACAACTCCCGCATTAGGAATAAACATCCTGTGTCGCGGGGGACTTTACAGACATACATGAAACGGACACAATTAACACCCAAACTCAGAACAACAATTTGTGGATCACACAAAGTGTTGTCCCGTGTAGGATATGAACCCACAACACTTGGCGAATTGGCAAGCGGCGTGGCGACCGCCTAAACCACTAGGCCAACCGTGCAGTCATGATTTATTGGTAAAACAATTTCCAAAATGCTTTTCTTCTATAAATAATTTAGATGACGTCTATTTTTAGTGTGACGTATCTAATTTTAGTCAATCTTCGACGTTTAGAACGTCGTTTAACAGGACATCACTTTTTAGTGATTTTTAGTTTAGTTTGGAGTTTTCGAATTTCAGAATTAACCATCATCTACACGGTAGGATAAGATGAGATGGGATGGGTGATATGAGTTTATGACGCTACAAATTTTCTATCGTAAATACACAGGCGAAAATTCAAAAGGAAATTTACCAATTGGTAATAATAATTAATTTATACTTTTAAGAAAAACAACGATACTGCTGCTAACGAAGGTGCCAAAAGTTGGTTTATTCATAATTAGAAGCTTAAGATAAGACTTAATCTTATCCATAGACAGAAACATATTCCAGAACATGATCCTTTTATTAGTGTCATAGAGACATGGTCGCAAAAGAGTTCTAGCGTATCTTTAATACTTATAATAAAAATGTAACAGGTCCAATTCTGTACATTAAAGATATTTTGAAATTTTTTTTGGAGGATACTGAAGCCAAAACTGTGATTTTTTAAATTTTTGTCTGTCTGTCCGTCTGTCTGTCTGTATCTTGGCCTTGAATATCTGATTAAGGATTTATGTATTATCTTAGGCAATTTTTATTATTATATACTAGCTGTTGCCCGCGGCTTCGCCCGCGTGTATGTCGATAAATGAAGAACTGCTTCACATAAACTATCTACTAAATAGTCAGAACAAAGCCTAAACATTTGGTTTGTATAGGTGAACCCGTTCTTGAGTTATAAAATTACAACGAAAAGTGGCATTGATTATATATATGTATATTGAATATTGATTTGTTTTTCATCTAAACAGATTTTGTTAAGGAGACCTATATCACTTATCCTTTGGACTACATGTGCGATTTATAATCATATTTATCAGTAGTCCAGGTATCATAGTACAGGTTCTGCGTAGTTTAAAGTAAGATTGTTATTATTAGTTATCCTAGAAACAAATAACTATGGCCTTCACAATCAGCAGTGGTAAGAAAGAAGATGATTCCGCAGAATCCAGTTCATAAACACTCCAATTTTAATTGACTTACCCTACACTGTTTTATTTTATTTATATGTAAAAAAGTCGTCTGCACGGAGTGCAAGTTCGATGCACCGTCAAGGCCGCATTTCTCGTCCAAAGGAAATAGCCCAGGATCATTTCTCCATGCATAAATAAAAAAGTTCAACTCTCCGAGTAAATGTCAAAAAGTATTGTAAGGACATGCTTACACAACACAGATTAACAAACAACACAATTTCATTAGTTCAATGAAATTTTCGTCAGTAAATGCGTCACCGAATTTTTATTACATCACATCAGATCAATCATCAATAACCCATAACGTACCACTGCTGGGCTCGGGTCTCCTCTTAGGAGAGGGTTATGGCCATACGTCCCCACGCTGGCCAAGTGCGGGTTGGGGACTGGCAAGACAACGTTGTGGCTACGTAATCTTGCCGTTGGATGTTTTTAAGCCGCCCAACTGCCTCCAATTAAGCTTCACGACTGTTATCATATGATAACAACCGGGACCGACTGCTTAACATGACCTCCGAATCACGGAGACGCTCATGGTATTATGCCACCAGCGGTCACCCATTTAGGTACTTACCGCGCCGTCGTTGCTTACCCTCGGTGATTGTTTCGAATCACCGAGTGTAACTGGGCTATGAGCGCCTTCAGCGATCACAACAACAGTCTTATTTTTTTTATGAGCCTGCCTCCATCCGGCAGAGTAGAGTCACTTTACTCTGCCTGAGGAAGTGATGATAGCATGAGCAGAATCCAAGAGTAGTGGTCGCCATATTCATTGCTAATGCAGACAATGCAACGATACAGCATGATGACCTACACTATGACGGTCTGTTGAGATGTTTCTGCATCATTGGGCCAGTCAAGTGGACATTGGCCTCTGCATATAAATATATTAGCTTTATATATTTATGTAAGGATTCTTAGGTACTTTAGCCTATCTTGTCCATAAACTTGTCCTTCTGTTTTTGAGATTTGATCATGTACTATGTGTTTTTTGTCTATTTCCTAATCTGATATGTAATTACCTTATGACGAGGTCTAAAGTGGGAATCAAAGCCATACCCCACGTTGAAATTACGATAATCTGTACCGTGTAAGCAGGCACTAAGCTCAGGGAAACGGGTTGGCGATGCTATCTATGTGTTTGACCAGCTATCATTAAAACCTATATGAATGGCCGTTGAGATTTTTGTTCGTATTTTGTTTTACTTGGAAGAAAGAAAGAATTTATTTAGGAATGTTATTTTATATATTGTCAAGTTCGTTTTTGTATCGGACCTTCATGTGAGATTTGTTATGAGAAAAAGATTCGATTTGGTTGTTAATTTTGTTTTACTGTTAATTTTTATTTATTTCTTTAAGCTTGTAGTTTTATTTGTGGCCAGCTTTAAAGATAATGAAAGCTGACTACATATAAATACTATAATCCCTAATTAGGTATTATAATAATATCAATTATTAATATTTCGGACATCTAATACACAACGCCATCTAGTGTCCCAAGCTAAGCAGAGCTTGTGTTATGGGTACTAGACAACTGATACAAGTACATATATACTTTTTTTTGTAAATACATATATATTATACATAGAAAACACCCAAACTCATCATACAAACATTTGGTCCGACCTGGGAATCGAACCCGAGACCTCATGATCAGCAGTCGCACACGCTAACCGCGAGACCAACGAGGCAACGTAACGTGTCCATACGATTTTAATCCTTCCATTCCACACACTCGCTTCATTAACATTCAAACAAATGACACATAAAAAGCTTTATCAACATACAAGTTCACATTTAAAACAAAAAAAATGATTATTATAATTTTGGGCAGGCTGTGCGTCGAACCTGCAATCATTGATGTTGTAGTCGGCTGTTATTTTACCCTATGGGCAAGTATTAGGTAAATAGACATGAATGGGCCGGCTCGACCGGAGTGATGCCACGGCCTTACTGAAAACCGGTGTGAAACAGCGCTTGTGCTGTGTTTCACCGAGTGAGTGAGGATACCGGAGACCCATACCCCAATCCCTCCCCCCATCCCCCTCCCCGTCCCCCAAAGGCCGGCAACGCACTTGTGATGCCTCTGGTGTTGCGGTCCATGAACAGCGGTAATCGCTTACCATCAGGCGATATGTCTGCTAGTTTGCCCCTATTCAACAAAAGAAAAAGACACCCCGTGGAGACGAGGCTAAAACCCTATTGTAAATAGTAGTCTATTAATTAACAGACACCAGCTAGTAGAACGGAACAAGAAAAATTAATATTAAAGTCAATGTTAATAGAACTTTTTTATAGCGGTACTTTGAAGACAGACCTACGGATGTTCGTACAGGTGTACGTTTTGCCATACCGGTGGGCAGCACACCTCGAGACGTAATTAGTGGCGAGTACAGTTGTTTTAATCTTGTACCTCTTAGTTGCTAGATAACAGTGTGTATAAGTTATGTTCTTTTGCCACGAGAGGTAGCGATTTTTATGGCATAAGCGAAAAGACGACTGTACGTCAAGAGTCCTTAGAGTCCCTATAAAACAAGGAGAAGGGGGATTTGGACTGTAGTTCTCTCACCCATGTTAACGCATGGCTCTCACGATTCTATATTTTTTTATATACACTATTCACCCATATGGACTTAAACCATATAGGACCTGTACTAATGTGAAAAGGTTGCTTATGAATTCAATCCAGACTCACAGTAGAAAATATTGTGATATTGTCGTATTTATTTGTCTCCATTGTCAGGGTTACTGACTAAAATATCTACAGTTTTATAAATATCACGAAAATCAACGTAAAATGACAGCACTCGTGTTGTCGTGTTTCGTTGGTGAGTGCGAGACCGGAGGCCCAATGATGCAGAAGCATCACTAGGCCGCCATAGTGTGGGTTACCATGCTGCATTGTGGCATTCGCAATGAGTATGGTGACCACCACTCTTGGATTCTGCTTATGCTTTCCATCAGGCAAAGTAGAGTCATTTTGGCAGGTATAATAGCATCAAACGCTCTTAAATTATCTCGCGATTTACTTTCCATTTTGTAATACCTACATTTTGTCGTTAGACCCAGGTACCTGGTAACTGGAAATTAAACATCATACTATATTATTATTTGATACTTAAAGTGACCCCTTTGTTAGCAATTTAATTCGTAGGTAGGTCGTAAAAGACTGTATTGAAGTTGTTCTACATGACAGTTTTTATTTACAACTTATGACACGACCTCTACACTCCTACCGTCATAGAGCTTATTATGGACCTCTTTTAAAGCAATATATATATATACATATATCCATTATACCGGGTTTTGTAGTGTGCTTTGGGAGAGGTCTATCTATATCCAGCAGTAATCCGAAGCTTAGATGCTCAGACTTAATCAGTCACTATATCCGAAATCGGCAAGGGATATTTATATATACACTAGCTGACCCACGCAACGTCGTTTACGTCTCCTATTGCCCGTAGCGTAATAATTTACTCCGTTTTTGTAACATTCTTCATTGATACGCCGCTCCTATTGGTCTTAGCGTGATGATATATAGCCCGCCTTGATATTTATCCAACACTGAAAGATTTTTTCAAATCGGACCAATGGTTCCTGAGACTAGCGCGTTCAAACAAACAAACAAACTCTTCAGCTTTATAATATAAAGTATAGATATATATATCCAGCAGTTGATTGATCATCCTGCGATCATGATGATGATCATAATGAAATGTAAATGCATAAAATATTAAGTATGTTTGTATACACATCAACAATTTAAAAGTTCTGCAGTGATTGAGTTCAAATTTTGACACGATACAAGACCTGTTTTAAAGATTACTATTATTCTGTTAGTTTTGTTTGTCACTTCTTAAATGAAACCACAATATGAAACAGCTAAGCGTATCGTGGTACTGCTAGTATCTATATATATAAAAAAATCGTCATAGTTACACTATCGTTAACTCAAGAACGGCTGAACCGATTTGGCTGAAAATTGGTGGGGTGGTAGCTTAGGAGGTAACCATGAAACGGACATAGAATACTTTTTTTCTCTTTATATATTTTTAAAGGACTTTTACCCTATTAGGGTATGCCAGTCCCATAAGGCCTTAGCTTAAACAAGTATCAATTTAAATATAATATAATAATAATAAAACTTTATTTCTCTCACAGGAAGGTACAAATTGGTTACAAGAGATCTAGGTACAAACTTAGGTTTCCAAAAATTTCCGTAGTGAGAGCTGGAGTCCATCCTAGAAGCCTGTATTACAGATCTCCAGGCCCACCCTATGGCCGACAAAATATTTTTATTTTATTAAATTTGCTAATCAAATTCATACGGAAACAAAAGAGAAATATGCAACTGCACCTCCAAAGAAAAGAAAATATAGAATAAGGTAGGAACTTAATTCTATACAAAATTATCATTAATTTAACAAAAATAATTAACAAAAATGAGATCAAAATCTATGTAAGGTTGTGTGTGTGTGTGTGTGTGTGTGTGTGTGTGTGTGTGTGTGTGTGTGTGTGTGTGTGTGTGTGTGTGAGAGAGAGAGAGAGAGTTTAATTAAATGGTGCAAAATAAATGTGAGTTTAAATTGAGTGGAAAGAATTGCTTATTAAAATAATTGGAATATGCTAGACTGTACAATTTAATAGCTATTTTTGATGTCTATCTGAATGCAATATGTTGAATATTTAGAAAAGAAGCTACTTAAAATTTAGTAGTGGGCTTAGGCGCAAACAAAAGCTAGTTATTAATAAATAAATAGGTCACTATGGTAACCATGTACTTTATTATCACTTTTATTAATAGAAGGTACTAATACAATTAAAAATTCATAGAACACCGAAGCTCACAGCATTTATTGTCTTATAATTAAAATTGTATGTCACTCAACTATAAATTGTAAAAACTTAGTTATGAATAAAGTGAACGTCGGCATAATTATTGTAATTAAACATAGATAAAGAAAATATTAAACATAGTAAGTTGTGCGTCATAGGAAATATTACGTCGCATTAGTGTATCCATATCTATACATACATACAAATAAATAAAATCGGAGTGTCTGTCTGTAATATTAAAATAACCGCTTTTACTAAATGAATATGTATGTATACACGGTACACATACCAAAATATTTTTTTTTACAATTTTTGTCTGTCTGACTGTTTGTTCCGGCTAATCTCTGGAACGGCTTTACCGATTTTGACGGGACTTTCACTGATAGGTAGCTGATGATATAAGGAGTAACTTAGGCTACTTGTTTTATACTAGCTTCGCCCCGCGGCGTTGTCCGCGGTTATTGGCGTACCACGGGTAACACCGCGGGGTTCAGCTAGTTTCTTATAAAAAAACAAAATAAAACCCGTGTCCCGTGTACAAAAGTCAAAATAAAATTGGTATTAACATAATTTATGATGAAAGTTATAATTTATAATAAATTATTATTGATGTTTTCTTTTACACCACGAGGCAACCCTTAAATTAAACATTATTTTTTTTATTTTTTTTTAATGTTTGGCCCGCCAAAATGACTCTACTCTGCCTGATGGAAAGCATAAGCAGAATCCAAGAGTGGTGGTCACCATGCACACTGCGAATGCAGACAATGCAGCATGGCGACCCACACCATGGCGGCCTAGTGATGCTGCTGCATCTTTTAGTCTAGTCAACAAGTATGGAACTTGTTGACTAGACTAATTGGGCCTCCGGTCTCGCACTCACCAACGAAACACGACAGCACTGCGGCTGTCATTTTACTTTGATTTTCTGTGCGAGGGTAGTACCGCCCCGGTCGAGCCGGCCCGTTTGTGCTGAATTCAGCGTGGCTCTACTACCTTTTACTATACCATTAGTACTATACTTATTTATGACCATAATAATATAAAGGCTTTTATATATTTCTTTATTTTATTACATTAACAGCTATAAAACTGTCGTTTCTACAAGGAAATTATCGTTGATTAAAGGAAAAGTATTCAATTAACTAAATTGTCAACAACTTTTTTGGTTTAGCTATTTTTTATAAAATTATATATGACTAGCTCATCCGGCAAACGTTGTTTTGCATAAAAAATAGATGTTGGTCGATTCTCAGACCTAACCGATATGCACACCAAAATTTCGTAAAAATCGGTCCAGCCGTTTCAGAGGAGTATGGTAACTAACATTGTGACACGAGAATTTTTATATTAAATATAAATAAATATTAAATAAATAAATATTTCGGACAACTTACACACAACATCATCTAGTCCCAAACTAAGCAGAGCTTGTATTATGGGTACTAAACAACTGATATAAATACATACACATACTTTTTATTGTAAATACATACATATTGTACATAGAAAACACCCAGACTCCGAAACAAATATTTGTGGATCACACAAATATATGATCCGACCTGGGAATCGAACCCGTGACCTCTTGATCAGCAGCCGCGTACGCTAACCACTAAACCAACAAGGCAGTCAAGAAGATTATGTTGAATATTCAGTGTGTTTACAATTGAATTCTTTAAATATGTCTGATATTTCAGAAAAGATCAGACACATTAATCATATTATTCTCTTTATTACATTTACAAACATATTTATTAAATTTTAAATATAAGAATGTACAGATATTTATAAATATTTTATTTGGATTTCCCTTTTCAGTTTTCTCGAGATTCTCATGAGGGAAGATTATATCAAACATTGTACGACGCCATAATCGACGTGTTCTGTCTGTTGCCATCCACGACTTTAGGAAGGCTTTTCTTTAACGTTTGCGGCAGGATGATGTCGAAATCAGACCGACTTAAACTACACAATGTCCCATTTTGCGCCTGAAACAAGAGGAATATAGGAACAGCTGGCATTACGACATCTCCCAAAGAGCACCAATCATCCCGTTCTCTTTCTCAGTGCGATATCTGTTAGTTCCCTATCATTGTTTCTATACGAATTTTATTTGCTAGGGATACAACATGTTATTTAAAAAAATCAGGTTTCATATACTAACATTTTTTAAATAGTTCACAAATTGTTGTTCTGAGTCTGGGTGTTCTTTGTGTCCGTTTCATGTATGTTTGTAAAGTCCCCCGCGACACAGGATTTATTCCTAGTGCGGGAGTTGTCTTTTTTATGAATAAAAAAATGGATGCATGGTTATTTTTATCTTTCACGCAAAAACAGCTGATCTGATCCGGATGAAATTTAGCAGAGATAGATTATAGTCTGGAGGAGCACATAGACTACTCTTTATCCTAATCATAATCAGCACCTTTAATCTAATAGTTTTTATTTTTTGAAAGTATAATGTTTATCCTTAACTGACGTATTTTATTAGTTATCCGCTCCGCTACGTTTCTGTATTAATGGCTTAATGCATCAATAAAGGTTGTCAATCGAGTTCCTATGTCACCGGATGTGATGCACCGACCATCTGCAGTTCCGGTCAGCGAGACTTTGAAAATAAAAGATATGTTACTCGCATACGGCAAAAAGGGTTCAGTACTATTTTATAAATAGGTGATGAGCATAAGTTGAATTATTAAATTCTTCTAATTCTAAATCGAACCCATGATTTCCGACTTAACAGATCGGGTCACTAGACACTAGAACCAGAGGCCAGATTTTAAGAGTTTTAATTATGTTGATTAAATATTGTTGTCGATATTGAGGCCAATCACTCGAGAAACGCGACTATGGTTCAAAACTAACTGATGTTAATCACCTAGAATTTAAATATGCCCAATGATACAGAAGCATCTCAATAGGCCGTCATAGTGTGGGTCACCATTTCTGCATTGTTGCATTGTCTGCATTCGCAATGAGTTTAGTGACCACCACTACTGGATTCTGCTCATGCTGTCCATTAGGCAAAGTTACTTTGACAGGCTCATGCAGAAAATATGAAAATAAAATCATCTGTGCCTATAGCTTTCTATATTAAAACTCCACGCGACCGTTCTATTAAACCGAGTCTCCACCGAACAAAAGTTGGAACTTTTGTGTTGTCAACACGTGTCGGTGACATTGTCAACAAATTTTGGGAACCGTGTTTCTGTTATTGGCGGTAAACATCAAAATACGCTTAAAATATTTATTGGCTCTGTGGGGACGCTTAGTTAGAATGTTTTTCAAATTGTTGGCGACTGGGTGTAGACACAATGGAACTAAAAGTTGGCGGTTTTCTAAACAATTGGAAACACTGAAATTGCCAACAATTTCGATGGATACGCGCCTTTAGAGACAACATAAAAGCTCTTCTTATTAAAAGGATCTCTACCAAACTGTATTTTATTTGAGATTCTTCTTTTTGAATGATAAATTTATGTTCAGTTTCATACCATGTCTCCGGTATCATAACAAGTGTATGCTTAGACACACCTTTTTAGGTACGCCACGTGAGAATCGCACCTTTTGCAGTATAACTTAACCTTTATAAGGCTAACACAGACGCACCTACATCGCAAGGAATAGGAAATATATATTCTGATGAAGAAAAACTTACATACTTTCATTAATAAATAAATAGCTATTTAAGTACTGGCTATATTGTTTTAGTTTTTTTTTTCGTAAACATCAAGGGTTATTTAATCATTATTTTTTGTGATAGCAACACCAGGTGTTCGTGTTTGTATAATAATTATCATTTATTTTGTAGTTATAATAGTAATGTGCTGTTAATCCCAAGTTTTGTCAAAAGGCATTTACGTTCTAAGGAAAATATTTAATTTAGCTTTTATGTTTAATTTATTTTTGCATATATAATACATTTGTATGGCTACAATTAATTAATTTAAATGTTCGTGTTTATGAATAAAAATGAAATTTATTGCAATAAATGTCAGTTAGGTTTTTATGTTACCTATCTTATGTAATAGACAATATTTTTAAATACATAGTTAGAGATTAGAACTTTATCTACACTCACTGTGTACTCTATTTCTGCCTTTTAACCATTTTTACGACAGAGATAAACAGTTAGCTGAGAATGAAAGAAATGAGAAAAACAGATTGCTACATTTCCACGTCTTACAATTAAACGGATTTTCATCAAATTTTGCATCTATAGGTACATGTTGCCAGAGAAAAGGACATATTTTATCCAAAGAAAATTGTATTCAAGGGATTGAAATTTTACTTTCATGTTTTATAATTCTTAAGGTAGTAATACAATATAATATATATAAATATACCTAATTGAATCACCAAAAGACATGTACGCGCATAAAAACTTGCAATCGTCTGCACTAAATTGGAAAATTCTATTTTTAATGTGTTTCTTATTATCAGGACTAGGTTTGTATAGAAGAAAATCAAAAGAATACCGAAAGTGCTATATTTTCTTATTCTGCGACTCTAACTACCCTTGGGAAGGTGAGGCGGACATAAATGCTGAAACAAGTATTTCCAAAATTTAGAAAATATTCACGAAAAAAAAAATGGCGATACGAACATCGCTGGGTCAGCTAGCTTTTGATACATTTAGTTTAAAGACCTGTATTCACTTTCATTATTGCGAGTGCAGGTGCTTAGTGCGGGTGATCGGTGACTGGTGGAAAGTACGTGTGGGCAGCTAATTCGCGGTCCACACGTAACGTATTTTCTACCAATCGTTGATCGTCTGCGCTTGTCACCTGCACTCGTACTAATCAAAGTGAATACGGGCCTTAAGTTAAACTTGATAAGTGCCGTTTAATGGAAATGTCTCCTAAAATGATTTAGAGCGTTTAATGATGAACATGGCAACGCACTTTTGTCTGTTATCCAATAATTTATTTGTCTTTAAGTTTGTTTATAACGTTTATAACGGATACCTTACTTATCTATACTTATAATAAAAATGTAACAGGTCCAATTCTGTACATTAACGATATTTAGAATTTTTTTTTGGAGGGCGCTTGTCTGTCTGTCTGTCCGTCTGTCTGTCTGTCTGTATCTTGGCCGCGCATCACGTCAAAACTACTGAACGGATTGAAATGAAACTTGGCATGACTTGAGTTCATACTACGAGGTAGGACATAGGATACTTTTTATTCCCGAAATTTCAATAACACATAGTCCGATTTCCTTCATTCTTTTTTTGCTAGAAAGAAAAAAAATAAAAGATAACGGGAAAAGTGTTTTTTTTTGTCCGCGACTGTACACTGCCTGTGGGAAGCTGAGACAGATATGTAAATATGGCGGTACGAAGTTCGCCGGGTCAGCTAGTTATATTATAAACGCGAAAGTTTGTAAGTATGGATGGATGGATGTTTGTTACTCTTTCACGCAAAAACTACTGAACGGATTTGGATGAAACTTTACAGTATTATAGCTTATACATCAGAATAACACATAAGCTACTATTTGCCGCGAGAACCGACATAAACGCGGGCGGAGCCGCGGGCAACCACTAGTTATTTATACAAAAGTAAGATATAAATGTCAACATTTTCAAAATTAAGCTTTTATTAAAAACCATATCTTTCGTACTACATATGTATGAGACAAATATTTTATTCATCGTACCAGAGTAAAGGTGTCACCCTGCTTTTCCCATGAAAAGAAAAATAAAAAAAGCGTATCGCCAGGTGAATGTTGGCAGTTCTCGTGTAATTAGGAGCAGATAAAACTGATGTTGGCCGTCTGCTTTTTAGCCATGATAGCGTTGTCACTGGATAAGAATCGGATAAGTTATTTTTCAACACACTTGCTCATACAGTGGCTCTAATTTCACCCCAATTAGGCACATAATGACACCTGTAATATAGAGTATGGGAAACTATTATATCAAACTTTTTTTTATGGAATAGGCGTGCAAACAAACGTATCGCCTGATGGTAAGCGATTACCGCCGCCGATGGAAACCTGCAACACCAGAAGCGTCACAAGTGCGTTGCCGGCCTTCGGGGGATGGGGAGGGGGATAGGGTAAGGGGTATGGGGTATGGGCCTCCGGTATCCTCACTCACTCGGTGAAACACAGCGCTGTGGCTGTTTCACACCGGTTTTCTGTGAGTCCGTGGCATCACTCCGGTCGAGCCGGCCCACTCATACCGTAGCATGGTCGCCATGCCGTCCTCCCGGGGTAATTTTTTCATTGATATTATTTACAAGTGAGTTATAGAGTTTTTATTTTATTTTCAAAGATCTTGTTCAATAGTACAAATAAATTAATGTACCTATTGCTTGCTCATTTCATGCAACTTCGTATTTAAATAGATAATTTCAACCTGTACGTGTTTAATAAATAAAACTTTCACTCAAATATAACTTTTATTTTTTCTGTAATAAAGAAAACTTGAAATTCCCCAGTTTGTACGTGGCTAAAAAGCTATCCGCGAAAAGCCAAAAAAAGAAACCTCATTCTTTTAGTCTATGGCCGATCGCCATTGTAAGATGCGCGCGCATAGGAAAACTGATTAATTTTTCCCGCCATTGCGAAAAAAAATTCACAACTCGTGTTCACTGTTCAAATTACAGTAATTTATTAATTAAAATGTCTACAAGTACTAATTATGAGGCAAATGTAGTACATCGTCCGATATAAGATGTGAATCCCTTAACGTTATGGAAATTTTACTACCTGAAAACTCCAAGGAAAAAATATTTTTAGTATTATTTTCTTCACAACTGTGTTGAAAAACGTCGTATGATACACGTGTGTATTGATGATTACCGTCCTCGGCTATCTTAAGACCCTCACCTAACGGCTCGGATCTAAATGGCGCCTCAGCGGTAATCACCAACATTACACACTTGTACTATGGTACTATTTTACACGTAATATATTTAATTGCTTTGAAAAGTGTCTTAAATGGGAGATCGATCTAGTGATTTGTTAACTTTTTTTATTAACTCCCAGGCAAAATATCTACGCAGCGTCAGAGTCCAGCCGCTTTGAAACATCTTGGCAGTCGACGATTTGAGTCGCTCTCCGTTGGATGCGGTCCAGAGGGAGGAGTTGGTACGGGGGTGCGCCTGCCCAACGTAATTTGACATATCTGGAGTGTCATCGCTCCTATTCATCCCGTGAAAGTCGTTTATGATGATGACTAAATCTCACACAGTTTACCTAATGGTAAATAACTCCCGCAGACCTGTTGGATAAACGGCGCATCCATAATGATAAATATATTCCCACATCTGTATAAAGTAGCGGTTTGCACCGGACGCTGCGCAAATGGTCTATGAAAAAGTAAAGAACAACTTGTTATTGGATGCGAGCTATTTATTGTTACCCATTATCGATTGCCGAGCATTTATTTATAGATAGGAAAACCTACATTACAAACGTTCTAAGCTTACAAAGTGTTTAAAAATGGTATTTTTTTAATTTGAGTAGAATCGAGTAGTAAGCTTGTTTGGTTATATATCCGTATGTTGAAGTTTTTCTAACTAAAAGGCATTTTTAATTTGTTAATTATCATCTTCATCACCATCATTAGGCTATCGCAGTCGACAGCTGGCGATAGGACGCTCAGAGGCCAGGTGGAGTGGCAATTTGCGTAAAATGACTGACAGGAGCTGGATAGCTAGTAGCGACTAGCACAACCCTAAGATCGATCTAAGTGGTGCAATTTGTAAACCTATTCTAATTATAAATTCGAAAGTACCTCTGGCTGTATATTACGCTTTCACGGTTAAACTACTGCATCGATTTGAATGAAATTTAGCGTGGAGATACTTTGATTCTTGAGGAAGGAGATACGCTACTCTTCAACCGAGATATACGCGGGCGAAAGTTAATTACAAACATAATTCCGAAATGATTATGTCCTCAATATTCACGTAAATTAACCGACATGTCACCTAATGAATAGTGACTATTATTAACGTGGAAAATATGAGGATGAATGTATGGATGTTTGTTAATCAATCGTTTAATAGAACGGCTAAGGGGAATCATGAAATTTGGCCTAAAGATAGATTTTCAATGACTATTGATAACACATAGGAAGGGAAAAATTGAATTGATTGAGAAAATCTCTACCAACTTTTATCAATTACGATTTATTTATTCAATACATATTATACAATAGATTCTAAAACAGGTTTTACAAGCAAAAAGTATCGGTAAGAGATATAAGAAAAAGAGGTTTATTTTTCACCTGGCTTAGACTTTTAGATTTAATTACTTTTTTTTAAACAAGTGTTCGTGTAAATAGAACAACCGAATAAATAATTTATTTGGCATGCAGATTAATTCGTTGTACACTAGGACTGAGGATTTTTTTTACAATTATTGCCTCTACAAGTACCAAAATGAACTTAGGGTCAACTACATAATTATATATTAAAATCCAACATAAGGAGGATGGACCACAACCACCTGTGGTGTATAACATTATAGTTCAATGAGCCATTCAACTGCCAAGTATAAAGTTTATAGCAACACTCCCAAGGACCTGTTGACTTTATCGATTTTCCTTGATAATGTTAATCGATTTTTCGATTCACTAAACTCTGTTAATTGTTTTCTTTTGCACACAATACCTAGAAAAGAAACGTTTGTGAAGACACGTCATCACTACCAGTGCCACGTCATTTGACAAATGACAATATTTGATTACACTTTTTTTTTGTTTTTTTTACTGTATTTTACGGCTCTGGATTCTAGCCCTTTAAACCCAGTCGTTGATATTTGATGACATTATTTGATATTCTCAAATGATGTTACCAGCCAGAGAGAAAAAAATGTTTGTTATCTTTTTTATTTATATTTTATTACATACTTTTACATTATGTACTGTTTAAACTGCGTTATGTGTTGTGCACTGTGTTTATGCATAATAAAGTTATATTATTATTATTATAATCGATTATTTTATTAGTATACCTAAATCGTTATAGAACTTAGTTCATGTATTTCAATTAAGATTCAATTGTCAATGCCATATACGAGTATGAAACTAAGCAACAAGTTTTGAAAGCAAAAAGCATCGGTAAGAAATGAAAAAAAAGAGGTGTATTTTTCACCTGGCTTAGACTTTTCTATAAATGAAGAATGTAAACCCAAAGTTGACACATAAAATCCCACATAGGCCAACACTTTGTGTGATCCACAAATTGTTGATTTGAGTCTGGGTGTTCTTCCACTTTGTGTCCGTTTCATGTATGTTTGTAAAATCAGGATTTATTCCAAGTGCGGGAGTAGTGTTTAAAAAAAAAAGTTAAGTTGGTGGGGGACAGGTGTGTCATGTCCCACCAACACAAAGGGAGGATCCTCCGACCAGACGAGGTGATCATGCCTGTCGGGCCAACTGCCCAACGGTTGATGTTGGGATGTTGTATGTATCTTAATTGGCGCGCGAACTTTCACTGCGCGATTCAGGATTGGTAGTTTCTTAGTTTCCTTCGTTACTCCGTAGTTCGACTTATCTTCGGTAGATGGCGCTGTAGTAAGTTATGTTGTTGTTGCGCTGTTATGACCTTTATCCCATCAAATTTTGTTAAATACAAGTGACATCAGTATCTATGTATTATATTCTATCTTCTTCTATCCATACCTAATCGCAAATACATATCAAGTTATAGTTACGTGCGACAATTACCAGTTAGTTAAAATTGACGTTAAAATTTCTCTATATAACAAACTAACGAAAACTAACCTAATAATTAAACCGACTAAAAACTAAGGAATTTAAAGCGAACGAACGGCTAATAGATTCTGATCTGCAATTGCCAATATAATTTTTGCTGCTATCACTTTATTATCTAATAAATAATGCAACAATATTGTATTTAAATAGTTGCCTACTTCATTATAAAAATTATATGAGCAATGACAGAGTAGTAAACGATTAACATGATACATTTTTCAGTAAAGCATTAAGAAGATAAATTATCCTTTTAAAAATTATACATGACAGTATATTATTAACTCGTTAATGTAGCATGACTTAATTAAGGGCATCGCTAACGTTTAGGTCATAGATGGCATGATAACTAGCAAAGAAACGACAGACATTATTTATCACATAAAAAAACTGAAATTTGTATTTTTTAATTTTTTAGGGTGTGGCTAACATGTAGACGGGCCACCTGAAAATACGTTATTACAAAGGTTACAAGAACGTTAATACTTCTTGAGGTCTATATCTACAGAGTGAGAGGAAGTTGTACCACCAATAATCACTTTTTCCTTTCGAAAAGCAACTAAAGTATTTCTAAACATGAGTTTTCTATGAGGACTTAGCATTCCGGTATAAAGGCCGAAATATGGCTCTCATACAGTTACAATTTATATCAGTTAAAGTTTATAAAAAAAATGTTATCTGTATCCGAAACTTAGTAAAAATATAGATATTCATTTGTTACAAAACCTCAATGAACACTTTCTAGGCTTATTCGGATTCCAGTGGCTAAAAACAGTAAGAACCAGTTTTTATAATTAACTTTTTTAGCCTTTAAAACCATTTACAACAAACGTAGTTAATATCGGGCAGATAAATTCTAAGATATGAAGGTATCGATAAGCCTGCTCACAGAAATTGCAGTCGGAGGAGCAAAAGGAGAAATGAAAAAGCAACCCAATTAAAATCGAGTAATGTCGTCATATCCGTTCAAAAGCTTTAATAGTCGTTTGCGTGACAAAATCTAGTTTTTGCACTACGATCGATTGGGTGGTGCAATTTATAACATTAAGCGACTTATTCAACAAAAATTTCATAAAATATTATTATGTTCGTAACTTTTGCTGGTAAAGTTATTTACAAATTATATAAATTTTAAAAGTTCCATTGTAGAGTTGACGATCCCGTGTTTGCACTTTCATGTTGTCACACAGAGTACAAATTAAAATCCTTACTATAACAACTTGATTTTAAAAAAATATACTTTTTAGCTAGATACTTAATATTAGATGTACTAACTTTGGTAAACTGAATGAAAAACGTAAGCACATTCCAAAGAACGGCAGTTTTGAATCTTAATTTAAGAGTAAAAAGTAATAAAAAAACGTCATAGTCCTTAAAATAATAAATGAAGCTTCTGAAAATCATTATTTATTCATAAATGAAACATTAAATATTATTATATTATCATATTATTCATTATTTAACTTGACATTAACTGTTCAGAATACAAAGTATTTTTAAAGGTTATTTTATAGCATAAGTTGCGATGTTTAAAATAAATCAAATAATTAAATAAATATTTCGGACATCTAACACACAACGCCATCTAGTCCCAAGCTAAGCAGAGCTTGTGTTACGGGTTCTAGACAACTGATTTAAATACATATATACTTTTTAAAAATAAAAATAAAAAACTATACATAAAAACAAGTATTTTCAATAACCTAAATATTGTATATTTGTGGAATAATTTAGAAAGCATACGCAACCCGCTCCGACATTATGACTTATACTAGCTTACATTTCAGTTTCCGCTGCATGTCGGAGAGGTAGTACCGTTATAAGACTGGATCCGCAGGTCCTAACTTAGCGTACTGTTCTTATAATTGCAGTTAATGGTGCGGTTACGCCTGGTACTATCTCGTATAGTTTGTACGCTAGAATAAGCTGCGTTTCGAATATAGTTTGCAGTGAAATAATAAAAAAAATGATATTGTAAATTATTTACATTTGAAGTATTAATATTATCTAGTTGATTGTGAAATATGAAGTGGACTAGAAATAGATATAAGGAGAAGAATAAATAAAGAAAATTTTAGAGTTGTGGACCCCAAGTCACGTTCATGTGAATTGAGATCAGTAGGAATTGCCTATCATAAATAGAAATAGTGGTATAAAATATATTAAGGTATTTAACGTATCATTTTAAATAGTATAGCTATTGCATTGCAACCAAGCATATTCATATATTAATCCTGATAGAGACCCACAACAGTTGCTTAAATTAACCTATTGCCGTCCACTGATAAATAAAAATTTCGTTAAGATTTTTTTTATGTTCTACTTTATTTATTAGTGAGTTTTGGATACATAGTTGAATGCATGGTTAAAGTTTAGATATAATTTCTTATGAAAAAATAAAATTTGTCGTAAGTTTTAGTAAACATAATCTTTTAGTAGTATACAAAATTCGAGATTTTCATTTTGGTAGCTCCAAAATCATATGCAATCAAGTGCAGGCAATAACTACACATTACCAGCACTAGTTTTAAATAATATTCACTCACAGACCGGTAATCAAACATATTAAAACTAAAATAAAATATTTTGTGAACAGTTGTTTGAGACAGTGACAGAGCGCACTTTCTTCATTCGTATGTACTTTAAAACTTATAGACAGGACACAGGTGTGCAGAACCGTGGGAAGAGTACCTTGATCTTGAACCACGATTGATTGTGGGCCAGTGTTTTTATTTTATTCTAGTTATGGTACTTGGCTGCGTACGACATTTTTTATGTAAAACTTGAGTAATGAAAGTTTAATCTCTTTGATCATTATTTCAAGAAGTTCACTTGCATACTTTTATCTACAAGTTTAATTGATTAAACTAATGCTATCTTACGTTAGACACTTAAAATAACGTGCTATGTACCTGCCACGTATATTGTGCTTATAAAAAAATGGTTGTCTGTAGAGTCTGTTTACGGACGATAGTTTAACTTGACAACGTCATAACGAAACATTGATGAAATGATTAGAGATAGACGCGGCGCAAGCGCGGCATTTATCTCTCGCTTCCATTTAAGGCTTGAAGTGTAAGCGAGCGATAGATGCGGCGCAAGCAACGTATCTATCTCTCGCTTGCACTTCAAGCCTTAAATGGAACGCCTCAGAGCGAGGTAACGCCGCATGAGTCACGCGTGCAGCCGGCTCCATCGAATTATAAGACGTTATCACGTCAAAAATATATTCATTTTTTTTTTTTTTTATGTTTGGCCCGCCAAAATGACTCTACTCTGCCTGATGGAAAGCATAAGCATCATTCATAAATAATGGTCGATTATAGAGTCTATTTGTATGATTGCTAAAAAAGAAACCTAGTGATGCTTCAAAAGTATAATAATTGATAAAGTAATTCTAAAGGCAACTTTGCGACTGATTTACTTATTCTCAAAACTTTAGTTTTACTGAATTACCGAGAAACTGATATCTTGAACCTCATAAAGTTAAAATTTTAAATCATACCACGATTTAATTAGTCTCGTTCCCAACACTTCTAACTTTTCAAAATTAATCCATGTTTGATTAATACTTTTTTAAAAGACGAAAATCATTACAAGCAAAGCTGCATACCATAATCCTTCCTCGTTAAGTTCTCGAAAGTTTGTGGAATGCACGGACTCATACTGGACTTACCTAGAGCACAGATTTGGCCTCATCCTAATATTCAGGCACTAGTTCGAACTAATAGTGTAGTTTGTGTCTTTTGTTTATCTCAATTTTCAGCTTCCCTCTAAATAGCAGAGGAATAACTAATGAAACTAAATTAATGAATTTACCTCAGTTATTTGTTACAGGAAGAGCCTTCTATTACATTGTATACTCTTATCCAACTGAGTAAAAAGTCACCAGTATATCGTGGACTATGTACTGATGTATACCTTACCAAGTCATAGTGAAATTCAGCAGATGTGAGCCGCAGAGAGGTCAAGGCATAATGGTTGTACAGCATTAGAGAATGATGGATGACTTGTTTGACCTTTCGTTAATCCAATGCATTATTTATTAGTGGGGGCTTCTTCACGTTCGTTTTGTGTGTGTATCAAATAAATATTATAATGCTTTTAAAAAAATACATAAATAGCTTAATACTCCTAAATAACCAAGTTTTTAAAAGAGAACCAAGTTTTTCAGGTAACAAAGAACTGTATACAATATCTCACATTTAAGATGAACTGTAAAGTGAGTACTAGCTTTAAATTTGGTGTTAAAATTTTCACTTGTTACACTTATATGACCATCTTATCTCAAACTAAGAAAATACTGCAATGAGTTAATCAGACTATTGAATAACATACTTATCATCGCAATCAGGCCTGTAGCATTAGCAACAACAACGTAGCAGTATACTGTTGGACATAGGGCTCTTCCATTCCCCCTTCCACCAATTCATATTCTCCCATCCTCTCATAAAAGTGTATGGGAATGCCATCACGTCAACGCTAAGTCACGCGGTTAAAACAAAATATTTGCCAATAATGCAAGAGAATAGAAGCGAGATTCGACGTGAAACACTTGCAACGTTCGAGCTGTCGTGTTTCGTTGGTGAATGCGAGACCGGAGGCCCAAATAGTCTAGTCAACAAGTTCCATACTTGTTGACTAGACTAAAAGATGCAGAAGCATCACTAGGCCGCCATGGTGTGGGTCGCCATGCTGCATTGTCTACATTCGCAATGAGTATGGTGACCATCACTCTTGGATTTTGCTTATGCTTTCCATCAGGCAGAGTAGAGTCATTTTGGCGGGCCATACATAAAAAAAAAACTTGGCTAAGGGACTGATTAGCAACAACCATTACAAAATACAGGTATACGCGATGAATTGTTTACAACAGTACAATACATTTCCTAGCATTGCCTTCGCCTCACTTTCTTTTCCCTACTTACTATAATAATATGCTCTCATTTTATAATTTCACTCCTAAAGAGTCCAGTACACAGCAACAACATTTAACTTTATTACTTACTCCGGCTCCGCCCGCGTGTAGGTATGTCGATTATTGCGACATATAGTAGCCTATGTGTTATTCTGATGTATAAGCTACATTACTGTAAAGTTTCATCCAAATCCGTTCAGTAGTTTTTGCGTGAAAGAATAACAAACATCCATCCATACTTACAAACTTTCGCGTTTATAATATTAGTATAGATATGGATATAAAACTAAAATTAGAGTAAGGAATGTACTGGCTCTTAATACTGTCTATATACCACTTCGTAGCCATAATCTTCTAATTAAACCATAAGTGAATTTTATTTTATTATGGTGTTTAAGTTTGATTATTATTAAAGGTAATGCTGAGCTGCTTTTTACTAATTCTGTTCTTCCTTTTCCAGTTAAATAACGCATATTAATTGCACATATTATTAAAAAAATAAACAGGTTCGAAAAAATCACAATGCGTTGAGTATTATACAAATGACGCTGTCAATAAGACTAATGGCTAGATAAATATCAACTTTAATATATTTCAACATTATAACATGTTATATCTGTTATAATTGACATTTGAAACGTTAAAAGATAATTCACCGATCATATAACTAAACTGGTTATTTATAAAAAGGCAAACGCAATAAACACACCCTTTTTTATGATAAATGTCTTAATTTTAATACATTAAAGATAATATATATTAAGTCTCATTTTCAGATGTGTTTGATAGCCTATTTAAGATGAGGAATAATAATCATCTCCATATTAATCCGCCTTTAAATTTGCCAAACAATTGAAATTCACCCATCTGTTTATTAGGTGAAAAGTATATCAAATTTAATATCTATATCTATACCAAACTGCAAGCAAAGTTAAAAGATTCCAAAAAGAACTAGACAACTATTCTAAAGCATTTTGTAGCTAATAATTCTAAATCCTCCAAGGGCCATGACAACAAAATAGTCAAATGACTTCTGAATCATATCAGATAAAAATACCTGTGCATTATTGCAGATCCTGAAAAATTAAGAAAATTAAACTATTTTCACCTCAATGTTGGAGGAGGAAATGAAAAGTCAGCTCTGTATTAATACACCTGATAGTTTTATCTAACTCCCTAAGTAAAAAATAAGCCAGCTTTATTTTCTGTTTACAATTTTGCTTTTTTAAACTTAATTTAAAAAAAAATGTTGACCTTCCTCAATATTGATGACGCTAAGAGGCCTTTTCCATTACGCAGCTCTCGAATGATCTCTCCGATAAAAACGCAAACGTAAAACGATAATAGCAGTTGTAATTCAACAATTAGTGCTATTAATCACGACCTTGCGCCTCGATTTCTATCATAGTAACAAAGAATGAATAAATGATATGCAAATCTGCATATAATTATTCCACGGCTTCCGTACATTGAAAGTTATAACACGAGAAAAGAGCAATTATGTATATATAGGTAATTATGTTTAACAATGGAGTTTTGCGTACCCACTACGCAATAAAAAGGGCGGATGTGTAATACATTTATGAAGAACAACATAGGATCAAAAATTTTGAATTTAGAAGAACAAAATTTGGAAGTTGATTGTAAAAGTACTTAGTTCTTTAATTCCTTACGCATTTACCTATTTCTCGTCTTCTCTTTTTACACGCGCGCACACGCACGCACACACACACTCACACACCAGTAAACAGCAAGATAATGAACAGACAGTACTGTCTACTGTTTGTCGTCTGTTGGCCTAGTTTGGGTTTCACGTACATTGTCGTACATACTTTCAATAAATAGAAATCAATTTCCAAATGTTGCATACAGCGTATGTAACATTGGGGATGTATTGTGATAATAAGCAGCGTAGGTATGTGCAATATGTGCATGTCTCAGCGTATAAGTGCAGAACCAGTAGTGCACCTATGTTTTTTTTTGGGAATTGTGAGGGTTAGATTTGTGTTAAAAAAGTTTTTGTTTGTTGCATCCAACAAACAAAAACTTTTTTAACTTTAAAATTTTAACTGATCTGTCCAGTATTTTCTTTTTGGCCATCGCCAATCATTTCGGTCGAGCCGGCCCCATTCATGCCAAAGCGTGGCTCTCCCACGGTAGCTGTCGTTTAGTTTATCATCTTTAGAACCTTATTTTTGCAAGTTCAAGGGACTGCAAACATAAAAATATGTATATTTGATGTTTCATCTTGATTACTTAACGTGTGTACGTGTTGTGTTATAGATTGATTGTTCCTTTTATCTCGTATAGTAGTAGTATAAGTATTAGTAGCATCTAATTTATATTATATACCTTTAAACGAGCAATTCTTGTTTATATGTATATAATCTGAATCTCGGAAACGGCTCCAACGATTTTCATCAAATTTAGTATGCAGGGGTTTCAGGGGCGATACATCGATCTAGTTAGTATTCATTTATAGACAATGTTCCAAAAAAAAAACGTCGAGCAAAGCTCGGTCATCTAGGTTTTTTTTACTTATGGGTCTGCCAAAATGACTCTACTTTGCCTGATAGAAAGCATAAGCAGAATTAAAGAGTGGTGGTCACCATACTGCGAATACAGACAATAATTTAGTATGCAGGGGGTTTCAGGGGCGATACATCGATCTAGTTAGTATTCATTTATAGATAATGTGCCAAAAAAAAAAACGTCAAGCAAAGCTCGGTCATCTAGGTTTTTTTTATTTATGGGTCTGCCAAAATGACTCTACCTTGCCTGATGGAAAGCATAAGCAGAATAAAAGAGTGGTGGTCTCCGTACTGCGAATACAGACAATGCAACAATGCAGCATGGTGACCTACACCATGGTGGCCTAGTGAGGCCTGCATCATTGGGCCTCCGGTCCCGCACTCACCAACGAAACTGCTGCACCGACTGCACGTTTGGCCTAGTGGTTTAACGGTCACCACGCCGTTTCCTACTTCGCCAAGTGTCGAGTGTTCAAATCCCACGTAGGACAACACTTTGTGTGATCCATAAATTGTTGTTCTGAGTCTGGGTGTTATTTGTGTCCGTTTCATGTATGTTTGTAAGGTCCCCCGCGACACAGGATTTATTCCTAGTGCGGGAGTTGTCTTTTAAAAAAAAAAAAAAAACACAACAGCACGAACGCTGTTATTTTACGTTGATCTTCTGTGCGAGGGTAGTACCACCCCGGTCGAGCCAGCCCGTTCGTGCTGAAATCAGCGTGGCTCTACTACCTAACTTAGTAATAATATGTAAATAACAGCAATCATATAAAAAAAGCTTTTAAGTAATTGCTTTATGACCGCTCAAAGTAGCTTATCAATGCCTAGACTGTCTAATTATAAAATACAACGTTGTAAATCAAACATACAGTAAAAAAAATATTATCATTCAACAATGCACCGCATAATAAATTGATTGCACAGGTTTTTTTTTGCCGTTTATTACAGAAAGGTATTTATCTGGTTTGTATCGATAATGTCTTCCTCCTTTAAATGGAATTCCGAATCTTAGTAATGGAAGGGGTAGATAGGTTTGGAGATATATTGTAAGTAGTAATAAAATTAAAGAATGGTGTGCTGAAAAATGTAGCTGACTTTCACTAAGGTATTGTTTTTATGTTTGACCCTGCCGAATTGACTCTACTCTGCCTGATGGAAAGCATAAGCAGAATCCAAAAGTGGTGGTTACCATACTCACTGCCAATGCAGACAATGCAACAATGCAGCATGGTGACCCACACCATGGCTGGCTAGTGATGATTCTGCATCATTGGGCCTCTGGTCTCGCACTCACCAACGAAACACGACAACGTGAAGGCTGTCACTTAACGTTGATTTTCTGTGCGAGGGTAGTACCGCCCCGGTCGAGCCGGCACGTTCGTGCTGAAATCAGCGTGGCTCTACTACCTTGTATTAACCAAGAAAAGTTTATTTTTTTAACCCGACCACGTAACATCTTATATAGCCTAATATAGCCTATGTCATACGACATAATGATAAAATTTATATAAATTAACTCACTCGCGCCATTATTACGACTTTATAGACGACTCGTTCATTAAAATTAGTTCTGTAGTACACGCTACGGTGACGTTCAATTAATTATATATAAATCTATATATTAATCTATATATTAAAGTCGATGACTTCGTAAAAGACATTGACAAGGTAGACCAACAGCCAATTAGTAACGTAAAAAAAGCTTGGATTTACGACAACTACTTAACATCACGTCTCAACTGGCCGTTTCTAGTATCTGATATAAACCAGAACCACATAAGAACACTGGACGCGAAAGTCACTAAGACATTGAAGTCGTGGCTCGGGCTAGCACTATCTGAAGACCCGTCAACGTTGTACAGGAGCTCGAATAATTTTGGAATGAAATTAAAAAAAACCTTCGGAACTCTACAAACACCTAAGAGTTACCAAAATGCATGTCTTGTCAAAATCCCAAGACGAAACCGTTAGATCCCTTCCAAAAGACAAAAACTCATCAGAGCTAGAGTCACGGCTCCAATTCCACAAAAAATTCATGGTGGGTACGCAGTCCAGTAGAGTTGGATTGGGAAATGCTAGAAGACAGACCGACAAAGAGATAACAAAATCTTTCATACAACAAGATGAAAACGAGACCTACAAGGTGCACGCAATGAACCTAGAAATGCAGAATGAATGGTTAACTCTAGGAGAATTTTGTATCCCACCAGCTTTGAAATGGCGCACACTTTTATATGATTGGTCACCTGCCCTGTTAAAATTCTACCTCAACGCCTTTCAATTAACTCTCCCCGATCAAAGCAACCTAGTAAGGTGGGGAAAAGCTAAAGAAAAGGCTTGTACGATGTGCAATGCGGCAATAGGTACAGCCAGGCACTTACTGACAGGTTGTAAGGCGCTATTAGACCGGGGTCATTATTCACGTCACCATGATAGGGTATTACACATCATACGCGAAGCTATGAGTTTATCACTGGCGAGAGCTTAAAAAGGAATAGCAACAAACATAAAATCTAACATCGCGTTTGTAAAGGAAGGCTCAACAAAAAAGACTTCACTCACACAAAAGCCGTACTCAATTATAAATACCGCCAGTGACTGGACATTATTAGTGGACACGTATGAAAATCACTACAGAATACCGGAGGATATCTGTGCGTCGGCGTCCAGACCAGACATATTTCTTTATGCAATGTCAATTAAGCGTGTAGTACTAGTAGAACTCACGGTGCCGTGGGAAACGAACATCCCTAAAGACCACGCTTTAAAAAGAAACAAGTACTTTGACTTAACCAACGAAATAACTAAAAATGGTTATGTTGTTGCGCTGTATGCCGTGGAAGTGGGTGCGAGGGGTATACCAGCTAAGTCCCTCTATAACCTGCTTAAAGACCTTGGATTGCCAAGAGCTTCAGTAAGTTCTTTTCTTGAACGAATATCCAAAGCGGCATTGCTAGGCTCATTTCAAATATGGTTAGGTAGAGGGGGTACCACGGCGGACAGTGGAGGTGAGCGTTGACGCGTCGTAAGGAGTGCTCCTTAAACCTAAACCTGGGTCGCAATTCCCAGGCACTGTCGAAGTCGCATGTATTGCCCCCATCTATCACGCGATGGACCCGGCACCCGCACGGTGAATCCATGGAACGCTAAGAAATAGGTCTTATAGATTGCCAAAAATATTATCCTTCCTTTTGGCTTTGCCTTAGTCCGGTGAAAATTATAAATAAGGAATGAAAGGTAAAGAGGCTCATATTTTAGGATCCTCTTCTATACAATCTCCTTTTAATGCCATTATTAAGTTTAAAAATTTCATGTTAAATTCTCAGATGCGTTTGCACTGATTTAGTGGTTTATAAATATAAGCAAAAAATAACTTTACTTATTCCATCTTGGGTCAAAGCAATGTGACTTTGAATCTACATTGATATTTGAATTAAACGAGTCTTTCCTCTTTTGAAAGATTGTGTCAAAAGCCGACGAGTCGACGTAAAACATCAACAGGAAGCAATGTGAATATAGTGTTTATGCATCTATTTGATTAACGGGAAACGCAAGAGATGAAAAGCTTTAATTGACAGTAGTCAGGCGTTAATAATGACAGGATGTCATTATGCACAGATCATATAGATTATAATATTGATCGCATGAAACACGAAGCCTGAGAAATAAATATCAAAGTCGGTAATAAGTACTTCACAATTTATAGTCATAAAAGTCAATCAGCAAGCAGAAAAAATTGAAGTATTGATATAAGTTATTTAGTTGCTTACCTTGATTGATGTCTAGTATAATTATGTATTTTTCTTTTCTACGAGACGCAACTTTACCAAGTTCCTGAGCTTACGTTTCCTAATACTCGTCCTTTGTTTGTTATATTTATTTATAAACAAATGTTGTCATTTCAATCTGTCTTTATATGTAGTGGTCAAAATTGTACACCCCGCGCCGCCGCACTGAAGCCTAAATTTATTTAAATCTCAATTTTGTTGTTATGAAAATTGCAAAAATGACTTTTTTTTAAATTTTTTTTTTTGGAACTTTATGTATGCCAGTTCCATCGTATCCTGAACAAGTTACTACATACTTATCGTCTAAGAACAATCGGCATGAATTTAAACAAAGCCCTCGCATGATCGCTATTTGGTTCCCATAGAATTTTGTGTAACATTCCTACGTCGGCTCCATTCAAATCCAAGTCGGACACTAAACTAAAAATGACTTGTAAACTAAATGATGATTTCTATAAAAAAAAAAAAAAAATACGTGCATAAAACAGAGTGCGGAGAAATATTGACAAGCGGGTCTAATAACTAATGCCTCTTGAAAGGTTAACGAAGTGAATCTTCGGCCATTACATAGGCAGTCCCTTCAGTAAGTCTATTTGTGAAGCCTCTGCCAATCGATCACAGATATCTTTCAATTATTTAGAAACGGAATTGTGCGGTGGAAAGTTTAAGGCCCTAATGATGCCTTAATTTTTTTTTGTCGATGTCATCGACAAATTCAATAAAAGGAATTCAATAAAAAATATTCCTGCAAGCACTGGCAAGTTGTTTAGTTCAATTTAGTATTTCTCTAAAAGATATTCAGATGAATTATACCGATTATAATTTCGAAATTTTGCTATATAATTCCTGAAATCTACGATTTAGTTGTCAAAACCAGTAATAAATTTCCATCTCAATATTTTTTATTCCTAATATATGACTATTTTTTCAAACTGTCTATCGGTCTATTCGTGAAAGATTAACTCTAAGACGAAATCAAAAATAAACCCATACTTATCGCTTAAATGCAACAAAGTACCATCTTGCCAGCTATGACATGTTTTGTATTTCGTAACAAACACATTTTTCCGTCAAAAGATACTAAACGAAACTTTCCCTAGACATCGTCATTGTTACTTCGGACCTTATAGGGACAGGACACGTAAGTTACAACATTTGCGTCAATAATTATTTACTCCAATTTCGTAAAGTTCAGAACATGGTTTGGTTTCTTTATCTTTTGGGTACATATTCTAAGTGAAAGTACCCTAGCGGTCAAGGGCGAAATTGAAAAGGTTTTAGTGTCATATAAGAAAATCAGCGGATTTCCTTGAACTATAAACAAAACTTGTTTAATATGGTAATCGATGATGTTAATCGGTATCTGGAATTATAAATTTAGAATGAATATGTGTGATTTTGTAATAGTTTTCTACGATTGATGAAAATTTATTGGGTAAAATATTTTCGTCTTTGTTTATGTTTAATTTAAAAGCAAGTATTTTAACTACAGCGTTGTTAAGTTAATTGAGAATTAACACTTCTCTGAACCGATAGCCCTTACGGTTTTAGTTTGATTTTTGAAATTGAATATATTTAGACCGGTGAAGTAGAAAACATCACAATGTTATATCATTAGTGATCAATTTGAATTTATTAAACCTGTAGAAAGATAAAATTGCATGAAAATTATATAAGTGCTTGAAGTGAACTACAGAGAAACCTAAAAGCCTGTAAGTAATGAATTTCTAATTATTTATAGGCTTATGACTAAAAGCCATAAACAAATGAAAAACTACAAGAGTACTTTTTACTTTAAGAAAAGCAAAAATCTACATAACAGTTAAGTAAATCTAAAATAAAAGCCATAAAAGAGTTTGTTTATCAAATACCAAGATGTATGTTTCCTTTTTAACCGACTTCAAAAAAGGGGGAGGTTTCTCAATTCGATCGTATATGTTTTTTTTTTTTATGTGTGTTCGCGGATAACTTCGTCGTTTATGAACCGATTTTGATGATTCTTCTTTTAACGGAAAGGAATTGTCCTAACGGTGGTGCCATGATAAGGACATTAAGATCTGACGATGGCATCCAAGAGAAATTGAGTCGGACCTTGAAGTCGGTTTTTGTTTTTGTTAAAATTTGTTATTTAAACTTTACTTTGGCTTATTTAACGTAACCATTTATTTACTTTTGTCAGAGCGGGGCGTATTCTGTGGAATTATGCAAGAAAACTTTGTTATTATTTTGCTAATTATATAGTAAAGAAAGCATTTAATCTATACTTATAATAAAAATGTAACAGGTCAAATTCTGTACATTGAAGATATTTTGAAATTTTTTTTGGAGGGCACTCTGTTATCGATACTGAAACGAAAACTATTTTTTTTTTCATTTTTGTCTGTCTGTCTGTCTGTCTGTATCTTGGCCGCGCATCACGCCGAAACTACTGAATGGATTCTAATGAAACTTGGCATGATTTGAGTTCATACTCCGAGGTAGGACATAGGATACTTTTTATTCCGAAATTCCGGACGGTTTCCTTGGGAGGGGAGATGAAAGTCAAAATGTGTAATTAATTGTAATTCATTAACGAGTAGTCCGATCGCAATAATTCTTTTTTTGTTAGAAAGGAGATACTCTGAAGATTTCTATACTTATAATAAAAATGTAACAGGTCAAATTCTGTACATTGAAGATATTTTGAAAATTTTTTTGGAGGGCACTCTGTTATCGATACTGAAACGAAAACTATTTTTTTTTTCATTTTTGTCTGTCTGTCTGTCTGTATGTCTGTCTGTATCTTGGCCGCGCATCACGCCGAAACTACTGAATGGATTCTAATGAAACTTGGCATGATTTGAGTTCATACTCCGAGGTAGGACATAGGATACTTTTTATTCCGAAATTCCGGACGGTTTCCTTGGGAGGGGAGATGAAAGTCAAAATGTGTAATTAATTGTAATTCATTAACGAGTAGTCCGATCGCAATAATTCTTTTTTTGTTAGAAAGGAGATACTCTGAAGATTGTAGCATAAAGTATTTAATTTATCACAATCTCTCTACCTATTGGAAAAAAAAAATTATAAAGAATTTATCATTACGCAAAACAACATGTAGTGCCATCTATTGCCAGCCATGCGTAATTAATAACACTTTGATTAATATATCGTGGAATAATCGTAGAACGTATTACGTATAATTCGGTGTAGCATTAAGTATTTGATTTATCGCAACCTCTCTATCCATAGGAAAAAGAATATCTATATCTCTCCGTAGACGTCGAATCTGTGTGTTTGGTTGTGCCCGCATGACTTAAATATTCAAAATAATCGTGGGAACGTTTTATGCACAAGCATTGTGATTAATGTGGTATATAGTTAGTATTTGATAGGTAGGTATTTGTTTTATGTTCTCTCTTTCCATAGAAAGGGTTGTTTTAAATTTTCTTGAAAAATTTCTTTGCTTAAAACAGCGACATCTTTTGGAATCAAGTAACTAACTTTACAATAGGTACGTAATATGATTACTCTTTTTAACGTATAATAAAAATGTAACAGTTCAGTTCTGTACATTAAAGAAATTTAGATGATTTTTTGGGAGGGCTCTCTAATCGATACTAAAGCAAGTACATTTTCTTGAAAATTGTTTCTGTGCGCACTGACGAACTGTGCTTAAAACAGCGACATCTTTTGGAATCAAGTAACTAACTTTACAATAGGTACGTAATATGATTACTTTAAAACGCTTAAGAAAAGTGTATAAGATCAATTCTGTACATTAAAGAAATTTAGATTTTTTGGGAGGATGCTCTTATTGATACTGAACCAAAAACTAGAATGCCATAAACGTTAAATGGTCATTTATAATTATGATATTTATTTTAAGTTTAAAATACTTGAAAGAGGAGTAAACATATAACATAATAGTTCATCATAATTTACCAGAAAATGATACAAAACATCTTTATGATAGGTACCCGAAAGGCAGCGCGGGCGCGTGGCCTGCGCCCTGCCACAGAATAACTAATACATAGTACTGCCCTGCGTAGGTTACCAAACACGTCCAAATTGTTTAAAAAGCAGTACCCGCGCGGTCGGTCGGCTCCCTACGCGACACACGCACCCAAATCGACTTAAAAACTCAGTAGTGGTTCTTGAATGTAAATTCGGATAAAAAGTTATTTTTGGAACTATTTACTTGATTTTTGTTCTACCTACTATAAATATTACTTGGTATTATAATATTTCTTCTGTATTTTTAACCGACTTCCAAAAGGAGGAGGTTCTCAATTTCATCGGTATATTTTTTTTAACCGACTGCCAAAAGGATGAGGTTCTCAATTTCATCGGTATATTTTTTTTTATGTATGTACACGGATTATTCCGTCAATTTGTGGACCGATTTTGGAAATTCTTTTTGTATTCGAAAGGGTATGCTCCCCATGTGGTCCCATGGCCACCATATCAGGAACTGATGATGGGATCCTAAGGAAATCGAAGGAAACCCTCAAATTTATGTAAGCGCCTGCAATGAACTTAAAGCAATTGTCTGCATGCCTTCATATTCTGTAGACATCATTTAATTTCATAATATATAAAACGGGTCTTAACGATATCAGAGTTAACCTCAGATAGTCAGTTTACCTCAAATCACTTGAATTATAGTAACCTATAGAAGATAGTCCATTTGAGATTTTATTACAAAAAAATACCTGAAGTCCTTTCGATTTTATACAGCATGTATGTTACCTTTAGTCGTATTCTTTCAAGTTATTTAGGTGAAATGATGACGAGAGACTTGAGAAAGACTAAAAAGTGAAAAATAAAAAAAAACTTCGTTTAAAAAAACCGAACCAAAAAAACTAAAAAGTATCAAATAACTTAATTTGTATGTGCTACCTATTCATAGGTTTGAAGTCGGTGCCAAGCCAAAATGTAATAGTAGGTACCGCACTCGCCGCGCGTGACCTTGAGCGGGATAGCTGCTCTTCGCGTAGAACAAAACAACTGAAGCGTCGGTGACGTCGTTGACGTTCGTCTCGAAATGTAGCGAGTGTGATACCTACTATTACATTTGGCTTAGCACTGACTTCAAACCTAGGTAGCACATGCAAATTAAGTTGACTGATACTTTTTAGTTTTTGAAGTCAGTTTTTTTAAAACGAAGTTTTAAAAATTTTTGCGATTTTTGTTGTACCTAAATAATGAGCAAATAGTCTTTTGTAGATACTAATTGGTTTTCTCGGTATTTTTAGAATTTTGTAAGGTTATAGCATAGGTACCTAGGTACCTATAATTTACTTTTTTATAGGATTTTGTTAGGTTATTGGTATAGGCATAGGTAAGCAGATGTTTTTCGTTGCAAATATTTAATTACTTAGCCTTATTTGTTGGTGTTTTAATTTCTTTTAGTAAGTTGTAGATACCTTTCATTTTTTTCGTTGAATTAGTTGTAGATACTTAATTAATTTAGTTTTATTTACGCTTTGAAAATAAGCTTCATTCGTTATGTCTTATTTTTCATTTAACTGTAGTGATAAATTTAACATTGTTTTTCGTATTCGATTTTATCACATCACACTAAATAAAAGCGAATGTTTGTGAGGGTGTATGTTTGTTACTTCATCACGCAAAAAGCACTGGACGGAATTGGATGAAACTTTACAGTAATATAGCTTACTAGCTGTTGCCCGCAGCTTTGCTCGCGTGGAAGTTGATTATTTACAATATATTTAATTAAAACTGTGTAAGTATGTATGAATAATTTATTCATGTTTTTAAACGTACCTATTTATTTATTTTTAATCAATAGCCCATTAAAAAGGATTTCATACTAACGTTCGACCCTTATTTTTACCCCTTTAGAAATAGAATTCCCATAAATGATGATATAGGTATTAATTTATTTGTACTTAAAAGCCTAAGGACAAAGTTTCAGGCTACTAAATTAAAAATGACTGACTTCCAAACTAATCTACTTACGACATTTCAACACCTAATTCACCCCTTAGGGGTAGAAATATCATTTATGGGATTTCCTTTTGAGGGCGCTCTGGTTCCCTGGTTTCTAGAACCCGAGACGGTGTGCGGTTTTTAGTCGGTTCGAGTCCGACATAACCACCAGTTGGTGATATCCGAGGGAATTTCCGCACAAAAAAAGGGGTAGATATAATATCCAGAGACACTTAGTATCTACGCGTTTTTAACTATTAGCCCAAAGATAATTTTTCATGTTTCTAACTTAAAAAAGACGGACTTCCATACAAACTTTCACCCCCTTGGGGGTAGAAATTCCAAAATTCCTTCCTTAATGGGTATCTACTTAATGAAACGATCATACTCACCAAATTTTGTATTCCCAAGTTTAATAGTTTCCGCTCGGCGATGATGAATCAGTCAGTCAGTCAGTCAGGACATGTTATTTTATAAGTATAGAAGATACATCAGATTAACACATAGGTTACTGTTTGCCGCGATAACCGACATACACGCGGGCGGAGCCGCGGGCAACAGCTAGTACAAAATAAAATAATCACATTGTGCTTGTATTAATACATAAGATGCACAGTAATTGCTAACCATCAGTAGCGTAACTTTTAAGTTGTGACATAGAGTACAATAATCACATTCGTTTGGTACCCATAGTACAGTTTGTGAAAGCTGGAAATTTGTGCCATCGCTGGGGATAGCGGGACAGACAGCTTAAATGTGGGACGTTGGATATATTAAATGTATATTGAAATTAATTTAATCAGTTAACTTCATAAAATTAAGCCTTATGTTGTGATCCGTCTTAGGTTTTAAGTATATTAAAGAACATGAGCTTGACGAGAAAATATTACTTCACTTCGTAGTACTGTATGAAAACTAATAAAAAACATAATTTTTATTCATATAAACAGCCACGCTCTGGTAACTGTTCTGATTAACAAGAAATTCATTGTATAGTAACTTATAAAAAGCAAACTGGATCAGAAATAGAAAATGAAACGTGTAGCTTAGACAAAGGTTTTCCATGAACTAAATCTGCGACCAATTCCACCACACATGACCTTGCTACGTAAAGGATTTGTTGCATGCCGCTGTTGTTCTTAGGCCGCTGTTATACTGCTGTTCTCAATCAATGTATACATATAATATTCAAAACATTATCTTATTTAAACTTATAAAATACTAAGAATATTTTTTATGTATTTGCCTTTTAAAAGAAAGTAATGGGTGCAGTTTAAAGGCAACTAGCTAACCCGTGCCCACTTCGTTGGGCGTTAACCTGACTTGATTTACAAATACTATTATTTTCTACTGAATTTTTGTTCAATCATAATTAAATATGTCCTATGTAGTGATATACTAAATAGTGTGGCTTTCTGTCAGTGAAAGTTTTTTCAGGATCGGATCAGTACGTCCAAAGATTACCCCCTACCACCATACAAAGTTAGAAACTTTACCTCTTTGTAATATTAGTATAGATGAGCGTTGACTTTATAGGTATTTAGAATTAATTTTATACAGTTTAACAACTATACCTCAAGACCAATTAAATGCTGTGAATGTATATTTATCTAGTGATGGCTACTAATATGAAAATACATATTTAGTTCTTACTTTAAAGTAAGCAAATTTTGCAATTAATTGCAAAATTTTAGATTATTCAGAATTCAACAATTTCTTGAACTCTTAGTAATATGAGGATGTATGTAATTTTATGAAGTTTGACGTTTAAAATTATTTTTCGTCACTGTTCTTTATTCCTAGCTCTATTTTAATATTCTTAAGAATATTGCAGAAATGTGTAGAAAGGATTATTGCAGAAGTAAATTTAAGAAAGGGAGGAATTTCCTCATAACTTGATTTGACCCTTAAAACGTCTGAATCCGAACATATTCTAACATAATTCTTGTTTTGTATTCTATCTTTACGTTAATTATTCGATATAATATAATCTACTTGCAACTTACATGTATCTTAAACTTTACAGTCGAAGAGCCTACGCTGAGTAATTTGTGTCAGGTGAACAATGGATGTGAGTGACAGACAGCATTAACCGAATATGCATACCGATTCTTGTTATAAGGCCTAATTAATTGCCAGTTAAGTGTCTATTACAATGAGCTTCAACTTGTCATTTTCACACCTAGTCAAATTTATAGGGCTGGCCGATAACATGGAAATTTGGAAAAACAAGAATTTTGTTTTGATCTCCTGGATGAGTCAAGTACATCAAAATCAAATCAAAGAATATCATAGGTATATTTAAGGGGTGGCAAAGAAATTTTTGATTGAAGTGAATCTATCACAAGTGACCCATGATTTACCATAAGAAGGAAATCAACAAGAACTATTGCCAATTGCCAATCTTGATCACTTCAAGATCTGCAGTCAGCTATATTCTGAAGAACAGGGTAAACTATATATTTTTCCTTCTTCTTATAAGTAATCAATCTAAAACTTTAACAGTAAGTAGTTTCCTAACCTTCAACAGTACATGTGTTTACATGACTATTGAAGAATTGTTTTATTTCAATTGAGAATTGATGAAAAGATGATTCGATTAACAAAAACCGAATATTTAAATATCAAAGATCGTAAAACAATCTTTGTTCTGATCTGAAGACAGTACACAATCAATGAACCTTGATAGATGAGAAGGTTTTCCCATATCCCATACAATGCTAAAATTAAAAATGAAATACTGCAAAGCGTGTTGGTCATCCGATTTTCACTAACCGAAATTTGAAGCCCTGTCAGTGTCATCAACATGATTTGAATATTCACTTTTAATACTTTAACCTTTCCTAGTCAGCCCTGCAATAGTGAATAGGTAGGAGGCAAGGATAATGCCCACATTAATGTAGTCACATAAAACTTGCCATTGTTGGGTTTATGAGTTAATCAGCCACAACGGCGCTATAGTATATTACGAGAAAAATTTATTGTTACCTTTGTACTGCTATGTAGTATGCATTGCATACTATGCAATAATTGCTTTTGTAATTGCTGTACTTAAAGTTAAATTGATTACAATTATAAATTGATTTTAAATCAATTTGACATTACTTTGTTGATGAAATTAATTAAGCTATCTTTTCTTTTCTATCGTTTTTCTATTTATCATTTAATTGTATATCTATTTATCAATTGCTCCTTTTTGGCGTACCTAGTAACTACGACAGACGTATTACATGGTCGGAAATCAAAAATATTAACTTAAATGGTAGAGTATATAGTGGATGTCATTTTTAGCAAATGGCTGAAAGAAGTGTTTCTGACTTCCAAGCACTTTAAAGGATTATTTTCGTAAAACAAAATTTAACTCCAAGAGAATAAATAATTTTTATATTTTAACGTATTCATAGATTTTAACAAAAAATAAATAAATCATTTTTAGTGACTATACGTAAACATGACTAAAAGGGGATTCGTTGTGGGTGGTTGTCCCTTTCCATAGTTTCCATTCTCTTGGTGTAACAGGCAAACTAAATAGGAGAACAATACTGCAAAGCTATAGCAAATCTATAGCAACCCATCTGGCCGGCTTAGTAAAATATACTTATGTCAAGCAGTGGACTTTACCACACAAGTACAATTTTTACAAAAGAAAACAACCAACCTCAACGTTCGACTCGATTTCTCTGGAATGCCATCATCAGATCTTAGTGTCCTTTTCATGGTACTACCATTAGAATATCTGCTTTCCATTAAAAAAAGAATCATCAAAATCGGTGCATAAACAACGAAGTTATCCGCGAACACACTTTAAAAAAATTATACGGTCGAATTGAAAACCTCCTACGTCCTACGAATGAAGTCGGTTAAAAAGACTTCTTTTTTATATTATTACTAGCTGTGCCCGCGACTTTGTCCGCGTGCAATAGTGACTTTGGGTAGCATTTACACAACCTTTCAGCCCCTCATAACCTTGATTTCGCATTCAGAGGTAGCACATGTCCTTTCTCAGGCTTTAGGACTCTCAGGACTCCCTGTGTACCAAATTTCATTTAAATCGGTTTAGTAGCTTTGGCGTTTTACTATAGTTATAATATAGTTACTAGTATTAGTAAGGATTTAGTGGCATCAATTAAATAGTTAAATTTTATTGGTAGACCTTAGTGTGTCATAAAAAATAAATAGAAATTCCATGTAGTTTGAAATAAACTTTTGATTATCTATTTTCATAGAAATTCTTAGTTCATAATCCTCAAGCATATTTTAATGTCGCTGTGAAATACCTATCAAATACCAATGTTGCTGCGTATCGATCATCATTGTGAATATTTAATTCATGAATTCAATTACTGATTTAATTAAATAAAAAATGTTGCTACTTTTTAACCGACTTCCAAAAGGTTCTCAACTTGATTGGTATTTTTTTTATGTATGTAACTTGTGAAATGTGCTTACTAACAAAACTTCAAACAAAAATTTATAATCTATTGTATCTAAGACATGATTTTATTTTAATTTAAATTCTCTAAAGAGGATTAATAAAATGCTTAAAAACGTTTACAATGATAGATTGCGTTGTGCATTATTTCAATTATTTTTTTCAAAGTAATAAATACCAACCCTGCCTTCTACATCCACGTGCATTATGTATGACTATGGAACCCTATTCTATGCGTGGCCTGACATGCACTTGGCCAGTTTTTTTTATTTATTCTCATAATCCTTCACCACCTTTTTATTAAATCAACTATATGCAAATACTTAAGATATTCAATTGATGAGCAATGTTCTTCTTGTGTTCGCATGTACATAATGTAGGTCGCACGTGTCACAAAGTCACAATTTAGGTTACATTATGCAAATGTGGTCTTTATTGTGTTCAAATTTATTATTTTACGATATTCAGATAAGGAATTTCTTCAAGGCTTTGTTTGTTAGGGTATTTAGAACAATTTAGAAACTTAGCAAAAGTTAAGACAGTTAAAACTTATGTGATAACATTGAAATAAAAATGAAGCATGTATAAAATTATATAAAAATTTTAGAAATGCGAATGAGAATGATTTTTGGTCATGTTTAATTTTTAACGAATTACCTTGAATTTTACATAAATCTTGGATTGTAGGAGAGACAAGACAGGACAGCTATAGAAGAGCGCTCAACGCGCGTTTTGCTAACGTGCTTTTACAACTTCATGATCTAATTTCATACTAGAAACACGCGTTAGCATGTGTACTCCTAGAATGAAATTACATGAGTTGTAAACGCACGTTAGTGAAACGCGCGTTGAGCGCTTATCATCTAAAACATGGCCTCACTCGTCACAACCACTCCGGAGCCTGGTGTGTTTCTGCCGGCTTGGAACCATACAAACAGCCATTATGCACTTTTTTGTTGCCCAACTCCTGTACCTAAATCTATGACGAAGGGGAGAACTTTTAAAATCAATCGACCTGGATGGCAGTGCGTCCGTTACTGAATAAAAAACTAGTCGAAAGACACAGAAGAAGACAAATAGAAATATTCGTATTAGCTACATACGTTCCTGAAGACTGAGTTGTCCTAAATAAAATATACATTAATATATGCGAAGCGGCAAAAATGTTAGTATTTTAGAGACAAGTATTACAAAGAAGATCTTAAGCTGCTTTGTCTTAGAAATGTTGCCTAATTAATAAAATGGAATTTCGAGAAGGTAGCTAAGACATTCGAATTTGCAAACCGATACTAGCTAACCGATCTTTATCGTCCAAAATTATGGCATCTAACTTTTATATCGACGGTATAAAACCAAACTGGAATGCATTTACCCAAGGCTTAGCTTAGTTCTAAGAAGTTCCTACAAAAAGTTAGGTAAATTCACCGAACAGTTTTTTTACCGGCTAAAAAGTCGTTCATCACATTCGAAGGTCATTGGCTAGACGTACACAAAGAATGCTTGTCTGCCTCCATGTTTTTACTTGAGTTTTTTTAGCAATGTCATACATGAGCGTATAGAGAAGTCACGCTAAGGTCGAATTTATTTGGCAAACGAATAATTTCATATTTGGAGACGTAAAAAAAGTAGATTTCAAATTGTGAGTTGGGTCGTGATTTATCTTAATATGGTCGAGATTTGCTGTATAAAATTATGTTTAAGTGGTGAGATTTTTCTTTTTGTTATTCTGGAAAACTAGTACTTTTTGCATGACGAGCCGTTTAAGAATACCAAATTCGACTTTATAGTTATTTAATTAAATTGCGTCATATATTTTATTATATCAAGGTTATCAATAGCATAGATAATTTTCCAAGTGCTGTATGTTTGTAAATTGATCTTTTAACGCTATTACCTACTTTTGCGGTTACGGATATCTGTTTTACCTAATTTATTAGTAAGGAACCAGGAGTTCACTTATACAGTGATTCAAAAGATCAAGGCTCCAAAGAGACCATTTCCTTAATAGGAATGCTGTTAGAAAGCAAAGTTTAGTAAGGAAATGGTTCAAGGTTTAAATCTGTAAAGAGGTTATTATTTAAATAATTACAAATTTTAACAAAAAAAACCGACTTTAATCTGGACCATTAAATGGGACCATTCGGGAAGCACCAGCTTTCAAATAAAAAAATAATCATTAAAATCGGTTTACCCAGTCGAAAGTTATCAGGTAACAAACATAAAAAAACAGTTGAATTATGAACCTCCTCCTTTTTTTTGAAGTCAGTTAAAAAATGGGAAATGTTGTGATAACCGATTTTGAAGCAAAAGAGTGTCATATTTGAAATGTCTTATTAGATGAATAGTATGAATACTCACAAAAAACCAAGAGTGTCATTCATCGCTACCAATGGTATTCTTATATCCACAAATATTCATAAAATCCTTTTATAAAATATTTCGGTTTGTTTTTTAAAGCATCCTGTCTTAACAAATCAGTTACTTTTAGTTACTTTTGACGTCACGTTGATAACATTGCACAAACATTAAATGTCAAATAAACAATAATGGGACCATTCTCTTTCCTTGCGGCACGCCATAGCTTCTAAGTAAGTCAATAGATCTAGTGATGGGATTTAATGATCAATCAAAAGTTTCAAATGAAGTAAATTTTTTAATACCTCCTTCATAGTCTTACTAGTTCCTTTTTACAGCAAAGGTAGCTTATGAGTTATATAAATATTTCTTAAATTAGCATGGGTGAAGTAATCGAAGGCTAATTAAAGATCATTAATATCAAATTTAAGTTAACGTCTACCAAATATATAATGTTTTGTATCGAAAAATAGTTCTTCAAAAAAATGTCAATGAAATAACGATGAAATTGAATAAAAAATATATCTAAACATTATCCAGTGTGTTCGATAAAAATATCAGTAACATCTCTAGCTAGAACCTTACATTCTAACACACGACTTTTTATGGTTCCATCAATTATCTCGCCAAGGTTATCGGCTGGTTCTACTAGTATTCCTATACTTTCGTTTTTAACTTGCAATTAAATAAACTGTTTTATGTCGGTTGTTGTTTACACGTGGTCTATAATGTTTCTCTTAGAGACTATCATTCAAGGTAAGTGAATAAATTTTAAATAACTATAATTCAATTTATATATTGTATTGAGTGTTTGTTTATTTTATAACAATAATGACGATGACATATCGTCTGGTCTCTAATACCGCATCTATCTGCGCTCTATTTCATATGGAGTTGGCCTTTATTTTGACTATGAGAAGGAGATTATGCTGATCTAAATTTTAAGAAGAATTAAGAATTTTGCACTTTGTGACTAGCTAAAATAAAACACATTTTTGAAGAACTAAAAGTACAATTTTCACTGCATGACTGCAATATAAACAGTGCCCGTAAGTATAGAAAATTAACTAATACAATAGCCTCATTCAACCGCTAATCACAGAATAAAAGAGGCTCTATCTAAGCACATACAATCAGCAAGAACATACAAAGAACTCATAATATACTGTGAAACTTAACTATACACTAAAACAAGGTGAAGTTAATAGAAACGGCCCTCACTTTTACCCTTCCAAAATTCACAAGACTGTCCGAAAATCGTGTCGGTTACGTAAAAATACGTGAAAATATCATGTCCAGATAGTTTTTATCTTAATTCTAGTTTCGCAATTTGTCATTGACGATTGTAGAAGTTGTTTTTTTATAATGATCATTATCTTATTATTCTGACCTTACTTAAATAGCACAATTCTGTATCGCAGTCCGTGTAACTTAAGCCTTTTCTCACGCTGTCCGCTCCGTGTGAGATTCAATCTGATGTTTGAAGTAATGAGCACAATCATTTTTGTAATTATTCATCTGTGTATGTCTCGAGGCTGGTATGTTGTTCCCACTGTTATACAAATACAAAAGCTTAGTCTAAATCAATATTTGAATAATTGAACTGATTAGATACTTGCTGTTCAAGTTTACTATTATTGATACAAAATATAATGTAGATATATTCCCTTCATATTTTATTTTGAACCTTGTAGTCTCGAGTTCAATGAACAGGATGTGCCTGTAACCCTTTCTATAAAGAATTTTCACTGTCGACCTTTCTTAACTGTTCATTAATCAACAACCCATAACGTCCGTCCCACTGCTGGGCTCGGGTCTCCTCTCAGGAGAGGGTTAAGGCCGTACATCCGCATGCTGTGGCCGAGTGCGAGTTCTTAACTGTTGTTACCATCTAATTCTGTACATATTTGTTCTGAATTTCAGGACCTATGAAAATTACAACCGTCATGAGTAAAAAAGTGTGGTAGCCCGTAATAATTACTTCTTCAAGTTAAAGATGTTAAAAATAGTACAATTTCGATTTCGAGCCATCAAATATAAAATTTTCCGGTATCTTCATTTCGTCTGTAGTTAAGTCATCTTTAGGACAAATAAATAAACTGGTGTTTCTATTTTTAGACTATCATTATTTTCTTCTATTTTCTTGTCGTTGGTTTCGTTTTAAGTTTTAAGCATACTGTATACATTTTAGACAACCTTAAAAAACCGTTATCATAATTAATATTCGCTCTGCGACTAAACTTCGACACTTGATTTAAATATTATTTGACACTTGCTTTAAATTTCAATACTTACATGAGCTTTGTAGAAAACTGTCAGCATCACAAGTACAGGACATATAGGGTGACGACAGATAAACACACAGACAGATGCTATCTCGTATACATACAACGCCGTCAATCACGACAACACACAACTAAAATGCGTGCGAATGTACACTACCATTCTATATTGACCTCTCATCACTCAAAAAATGTAGTTCACGATGAATCTTTCTCCACTGGTTTTCAAAAAATCTAGTGTAATTTGAGCTTTCGCAAAGAACTACCTCAAGGCGTGTAGGGGTCGTGGGAGCGTGGTATTTGCATGCAGTAGTTAGCCTTGTGCGTTTGATAAAAAATAGGTGGGATCGCTTCCTTGTTGGTGTTTGAATGTGTAGGCAGTAAATTCGTGGGTTATTTAATTAATTTGATGGTGTTTTCAATGTCACATTGTTTTGTTTACTATTATGTATAGAAAGTTTTCAAGGACTTTAATATAGCTATAGCCTAAATGAATGCAGCAATCTCACCCTTAGCTATCCTATTCGTTTGGTGATGGCTTAACAATTTTTTTTTTTTTTTTTATGTTTGGCCCGCCAAAATGACTCTACTCTGCCTGATGGAAAGCATAAGCAGAATCCACGAGTGGTGGCCACCATACTCATTGCGAATACAACAATGCAGCATGGCGACCCACACTATGGCGGCCTAGTGATGCTTGTGCATCTTTTAGTCTAGTCAACAAGTATGGAACTTGTTGACCAGACTAATTGGGCCTCCGGTCTCGCACTCACCAACGAAACACGACAGCACGAACGCTGTCATTTTACGTTGATTTTCTGTGCGAGGGTAGTACCGCCCCGGTCGAGCGGGCCCGTTTCGTGCTGAAATCAGCGTGGCTCTACTACCTACCTATGAATTGTCACCACCGCTATTTATCCTAATGGTATCGTAAAAGCCGACTACGGGACAAAACTCGCAGAACTACCGTGGGAGAGCCACGCTTCAAGAATGGGCTGTCTCAACCGGAGTGATACTACGACCTCACAGAAAACCGGTAGATATGAAACAGCGCTTGCGCTGTCTTTCACCGAGTGAGTGAGGATATCGGAGGCCCATACCCCAACCCCTTCCCCCCATCCTCCAAAGGCCGGCATCGCACTTGTGACGCCTCTGGTGTAGCAGGTGTCCATGGGCGGCGGTAATCGCTTACCATAAAAAATAAACAATAATACAAGTAAAATTTTAACAAACAAAAAAACCGATATTAAGAACTGGATCAAATTGAAATGGGACCACGCGGGAAGCACCAGCTTTAAAAAAAAGCATCATCAAAATCGGTTCACCCAGTCGAAAGTTCTGAGGTAACAAACTTAAAACACAACAGTCTAATTAAGAACCTCCTTCTTTTTTGAAGTCGGTTAAAAAGAAAGAAATCTTGAAACAAACTCTATACCAATCCTGCTGGCCAGCGTTTTATAGTCAGCCAAAACCTCCTATCTAAGGAGAGGCTTATGTCCAGAAGGGGACTGGTAAAGGCTGTTGATGATGATGATGATGAATCTTATCCCTGCTTTTTTTTTATTAAAAATAATCTTTAAAATCGGTTGGCGTGATATTGAGTTATTCGTCAATTTGTCGCGCACATAAAGACTTATATGGTTTTCTCATACGACATTGTCAGAAATGGACCAAAGTGGACTGCGATATCGATGATGTAGGATATTTAAAAATGTTATAAGTACTAAAATTGTCTCAAAAATGAGTTTCGTTTGTGAATTAGCATTTGTGCAAATAAAAATATGTTTGACCCTGCCAAAATGACTCTACTCTACCTGATGGAAAGCATAAGCAGAATCCAAGAGTGGTGGTCACCATACTCACTGCGAATGCAGACAATGCAGCATGGTGTCCCACACCATGGCGTGCTAGTGATGCTTCTGCATCATTGGGCCTCCGGTCTCGCACTCACCAACGAAACCCGACAGCGCGAACGCTATTTATTTTTACTGGAACATTTACATTATGTCATTATTTTGAAATCCATTCATTATATTTTAGAAGTATATTTCTAGCTAAAATCAGACAATGAGTGCCATCTATGATTTCAATGAAGAGTTAAAATTTAAGAAACATTTACCTAATGTTTTAATTATTTCTTAAATAAGTACAACTTTTAAAGATGGGAAAAAATATTGTTTTAATTTATTCTAGTGCTAATTTTACAAAAGTTTAATAATGAATAGTTCTATTCTATGGATTTTGTTAAACAATTGTAAAGATTATAAAGTAGTGTAAGCTACAGTGATTAAATCAGGAATATGAGTTATATACGTGAGTTATTTAAGATAAATAATATTGCTTTTCAAATGCATAAACTTAATTATACTAAAGTTGATGTCGAAATATAATAATCTTTTAGTACACCGCCATCTATTACGCATATTTTGAACTTCATAAAAGTAAGTTATTTCAAAATCATGATACCAAAGTAGTTCAAGAAATATCCAAAAGATGGCAGGCAATTTAATTTTATTAAACTAATTTTTTAAAGTGTCTTTTATCATTTTAACCGAATTTAAAACAAGATAGGTATATTAGATATACATTGATATAATGATGCTTTTTCTTTTATGTAAATTCATAATCATAATACTTTCCTATCGTCAATTTGAAACATTGTGACAGGAATTTTTTGATAATCAAAACCTCTTACTAGCTGTTGCCTGCGGCTCCGCCCGCGTGTATGTCGGTTATCACGGCAAATAGTAACCTATGTGTTATTCTGATGTATAAGCTATATTACTGTAAAGTTTCATCCAAATCCGTCCAGTAGTTCTTGCGTGAAGAAGTAACAAACATACACATAAACTTTCGCCTATATATATTAGTGTGATGTGATGTGATTACTCTCCTCTCCTCAGTCACTAGCTTCTCGTGGTTATGGTAATTCGATACAGTGATGATTAATGTCGAATTAAATCATCGAAACTATGTTCTGACGTAACTTGTATAGTGTTTTAATTTTAATTTGGTTAAAGTCGTTTATAATTGCAAGTTAGTTTCAAGAGTACCTACTAAAATAAAATAAAATTATGTTGTATAGGCGAAAGAGTATAATAATATACTCAAGGGCGGTTCCAGCTTTGGCGCCAGGGGAGGGTCATATAGTCGTGGTCAAGTCACAAGAAGTTATAATTTAATTTTGATAATAAATAGATACAGATAAAAAGTAGGTATTTTAATAACGTATGTAAGTGTAATAATGTAAGTACCTAATGTACTTAGTTTTCCCGGGCTGTTTCCGTACTTGAGCGTGGACGCCCAGGCTGCCCCTAGTATTCTTGGGCAAAATTGCGCTCAATTATGGCCGGGGTAAGAACAGGATTAACATGGCACCTCCTACCACCCGGTCGTGGACCTTTGCAACATAAGGGGATTATCCATCACTACATCGAAACAGCATAGCCAGCCTTGTTCTTCTTGACCGAGACGCAGATATTGTCTCCAGCGGACACCTACCTCACTCACACTGGATACGGACTATAACACTCCTTCATGTCTAAGGCCAGAGAAGCGTGTACGTTTAAGACGATATCAGTTTTCGTCGCCTCAGCAATTAATAGCAAAAACCTTGTCAGCGACGACCACCCCCGCGTCTACGCGTGGCTCTATAGATCCCATAGCGGTGATGCCGAAACTGACTGACTCATTGTCCACATCCAGATGGCTACAGACCTCGTGCAGCAGCAGATCACGTCCGCAGAGATTGTCTTACTTGGTGATTGTAACGCCCACCACGCCGACTGGCTTAGTTATAAAACGGATCATGCGGGGAGATCTGTTCACGACTTCGCACTGATATATTATTATGGCCTGACACAATTTGTTACCACGCCAACGCGAGTCTCAGATGTGGAGGGTCAGAGTTCTTCGTTGTGGGACCTTCTGCTGACTTTCATCCGGACGGTTACAACGTACCCATAAACGCTCCACTTAACACCTGAGACCATTGCCTTGTCCTGTATAGTGCCTCTCACATTCTCGCCGCGTGCCTCTCAGTTGCAGGCAGCCGCCGTGTGTAGCACTACAAGTCAGTAGATTGTGTTGCACTACAGTCCTACCCTTGGAAACAGGTATGCTTCTCGCCGGATGATCCCAACACTGCTGCTGATTCTGTTGCTGATGTGGTGGTGCAGGATATGGAGCTTTTCATTCCATCCTCTGTGGTACCCATTGGTGGCAAGTGTCGGCCCTTGTTTGGTCCATCTTCCAGAAAAGCTTCTCGCATGAAAGAGGAAGGTTACCAAGCCTGGGCTGATGCGGTGGCGGTACGGCATCAAAATACCAGCGCTCTGAAAAAAGAATACAACTTTGCCCCCAGGTCCCTCAAAAGAGACATTGCAAGGGCGAAGTCGGAGCACATTGCTAGGATTCGCGAGAGGCTTGAGCATCTTCCTCCCAGAACTCGGGCGTTCTGGTCTCTTGCCAAAGCTATCGCAAATAATTTCTGTAAACCATCCTTTCCACCTCTACACATAGGAAATAATTTGATGACCTATGGCAAAGGAGAAAGCCTATCTTCTGGCCAAACTCTTTGAGTCTAACTCGACCTTGTATAGCGGGGAACAGGATCCACCTACCATACCGCGATGCGAAAGCTGTATGCTGGATATCCAGTTCTACCAACGCTCTGTGCGTTAAGCACTCTCTCTCTCTCTCTATAGCGGCCGCACTAATATTTCTCGGGAAAACATCATTGAGAGTCGAAACAAACTTGTGTCTGAAATTGAGACTCTTTGGAAAAGATCTCAGATTGGAGTAGACTTAATTTTTTTTAAGCTTTTGTATAGCTTTTATCACGGGCTTTGGGGCCTTTGTGCAGAAATTTCGTAAAGAAACAAAAAAACCAGACACCCGAAGTTCGCACGGATCGAGACGAGCTGCTCCGAACGACGAATCAACGAATGTTTCTGTCGTGACGGAGACAGAAACGAATCTGTGTCACTGTCACGCACGAACATGCTGCTTAAAAAAAAATATAATTGCATAAGTTGATAAAAAATGCTATGCTATGCATATCTTTACCGCGGCAGTCACCGAGTGCCACACGTATTTTTTTTATATGTGAGTCCCGCCAAAATGACTACTCTGATGGAAAGTATAAGCAGAATCCAAGAGTAGTGGCCACCATACTCACTGCGAATGCAGACAATGCAGCATGGCGACCCACGCCATGGCGGCCTAGTGATGCTTTTGCATCTTTTAGTCTAGTCATCAAGTATGGAACTTGTTGACTAGACTATTTGGGCCTCCGGTCTCGCACTCACTAACGAAACACGACAGCATGAACGCTGTCATTTTACGTTGATTTTCTATAGTACCGCCCCGGTCGAGCCGGCCCGTTCGTGCTGAAATCAGCGTGGCTCTACTACCTATAAAATATTTAGTACAATTTCATCGCTAACATACTGTCATTGGTCGTATGTCCTCGTTTGAAGACACTCCCTTATCTGCCTCAGACAATATTGGAATACTTTGTGCCGACATATCGAGTTAAGTCCAGTGTCGTGGCCATTTGGAGAGTAAGGCCAAATTGGCCTCGAAGAAGCTTGGCGTCCTCAATAGATCAAGACTGTTTTTCACTCAGGCCCACCGCCTTCTGCTTTATACGGCGCAGGTTCAGCCTCATATGGAATACTGTTCTCATCTTTGGGTAGAGGAACCCCTAGTACCTAGACCGTCGACCGTAGAACGTCGACTGCTTGCTACAAATCGGCTGCGGCTAGCCGTCTACAAATATGCGCTTTTATAGAAACTTTCTGCCACGCACAACAAAACTGTGGAATGAACTGTCGCCTGCCCAGACCTACAGGTTGTACCTTCAAACTTTGAAGAAAAGAACGCAGGTACTCCCTTGTGACCGGCGACGCACTTGTGACGCCTGTGGTGTTGGGGTGTCCATGGGTGGCGGTAATCGCTTACCATCAGGCGATCCGTCTGCTCGTTTATCACATAAAAAAAACTCAGCCTCTTGATCAGGCCATTGTACATGGGTTTAGAAGTACTTTACTTAAATATAAATAGAAAACTGATATAACTACAACCTAAATAATATACATAGAAAACACGCAAACTCCGAAAAATATTTTTATATATCATACAAACATAACAAACATTTGATCCGACCCAGGAATGAAACCCAAGACTCAATCAGAGCAGTCGCATACGCTACCAATGCGCCACCGAGGTAAGTAGAGGGGATACTTGATTGTAAGTACCTGCCTACCGCCCTAGTTGCATGCAGGTGTAACTCAAGAATCATGAGTATCTGACTATTTGTAAACAGTGCGGATGGATGGATGAATGAATGGACACCAAAATTGAGGGGATATTGAGTTAGCTTTATCTTCACAAGGTAAAAAGCAACGCAAGTTTTTTTTTTTTTTTTAATACAACTCCAGCACTAGGAATAAATCCTGTGTCGCGGGGAACTTTACAAACATACATGAAACGGACACAAAGAACACCCAGACTCAGAACAACAATTAGTGGATCACACAAAGTGTTGCCCTACGTGGGATTTGAATCCACGACACTTGGCGAAGTAGGAAACGGCGTGGTGACCGTTAAACCACTACGCCAAACGTGCAGTCTATTTTCCGTAAGGGTTCCTACGTATCATGCCAGCGTGTCACTGTGCTGCCGGCCTTGCTGCGTTAAAACACGCCGGCATGGCCACCGGGTTATTCATAACTGAAATGATGTTCTATGGCTAATGCCGGCGGCAGGGTGTACCTATAGAAGGCCTAATGCCGTGGTGACACTACGGTCGAGTCGTCCAATGAGTCACGAAAGCTGAGCTCTCTAACTACAATAAACTAAGAGCTATCAGTTGGAACTGTTAACAATGTAACTATTTAATGATAGACCCGTGCTTCACCCAACCGGTGATAACTACACTCAAGAAAAAGGATAATTATTATATCTTCATTGTACGTAGCAATCGATGTCTTATCTTTCTCGCACGGCGCGGCGAGCTTTTACGGATAATCATTATGGTTCTCAGTTATTTAAAAAATACTAGTGGTCGCCCAGAGGTCGAAATTCGACGATTTTTTTTTTAAATTTTTTTTGTTACAACTTTTAAGGGTTCCTTTTGTCTAACGCTATTACACCTCTTTAATCAAAGATTTCACCATGGTTACTTTTGACATTCAGTAGGTATGAGAGTATGGACAAAAAATAATCATCTTTTTAGTTTGACTTTGACATATGTACTACATTTGTGTTTGTGTGTGTCATACGCATGATAGTGTGTGGAATGTTATTTTTATTAGGTCTTTACCTATGAAATTGCCTTTCTTCAGTACTGGTCATTTTAAATAAAAAAAGTTCGTAATGGCTCTGTATTCTAAATTCAAATTAATTTTGGTTTAAACCATGACATTCTATTTACAAACTCAGTTTTTTGTTTTTTGATTAGCGTTGTATTTTCATTTGAACATTTTTCGTCATAATGGATACTTTAAAAATTCGTGTAATTATGGAATATGAGTTCCATCGTGGCACCAACGCCACAAACGGCACGTAACATCAAAAACGTTTACGGAGAGAACTGTACAAACGAACGCACAACCCGTTATTGGTTTTCCCGGTTCCGTTCTGGAAATTTTGACTTGAAAAATGAAGCTCGTGGTCGTCCGGAGACTTTGGTTAACAATAATGAATTAAAGGCGATTGTGGAAGCTGACGAAACTCAATCTACAGCTGAGCTAGCTGCAGCTTTTAATGTAAGCATCAAAACAATATTGATCCATTTGCGACAAATTGGCAAGGTAAAAAAATTGATAGATGGGTGCCCCACGAGCTTACCGATCGCCAGCGCAACGTACGCGTCGAGACCTGCCTTGCGCTGCTCAACAGGAAAAGAAATGAAGGAATTTTGAAACGAATTGTTACGTGCGACGAAAAATGGATTCTGTTCGACAATCGAAAGCGCTCAGCAAGTTGGTTGGCAACCCTGGTTCAGCACCAAAGCAATGCCCTAAACCAAAAATTACCCCTAAAAAGACGATGGTCACTGTTTGGTGGTCTAGTGCGGGTGTGATTCACCACAGCTTTTTACAAAACGGCATGAGCATTAATGCATATGTGTACTGTGAAGAACTGGAGAGAATGATGGAGAAGCTTGCACATCTGCAACCAGCTTTGGTCAATCGGTCGTCCCCACTGCTCCTTCACGACAACGCGCGACCCCATACTGCGCAACAGACAGTCTCCAAGCTGCAAGAGCTGGGGTTGGAAGCTCTCCCTCATCCGCCATACTCACCAGACCTTGCACCTACCGACTATTACTTTTTCCAAAATTTTGACAACTTTTTAGTGGTTAAAAAATTCATACTTATTGCATACAAAAAGGCAATTTCATAGGTAAAGACCTATTATTAATTTAATGTATTTTCATGCATAATTAAATTGCAATATGCAAATATCATTCTGCATTCCTTCTCTATTTAAACTATAAGTGTGTGAAGTTTCATATTCCTCCGTCCGCGCAATTTTCCTAAAAAGGGGTACATACAAAGTTTTTGCTTCACGTTGTAATATATAGGTAAGTAGTTTACATACATGTAACATATTATTACGGATTTAAAAAGAAAACAATTAAAACCTTCATACACAGAATATATTTCAGGGTCGATGGCGAATGGACGGACATATCATAAAGTGATCAATTTAAATATCTAGCTACGACATGTACATAAGTAAAATAATATTAATTACATACTAATAAAATGCATACTTTGCTGCATTTAAGTGGTAGGTAAATAACACATATCATGTAATAGATCTCTTGTCTTAGGTACACATAAAATTATACTGCAAGTTCTGGACCTATTTCTCAAGCCGTATCAAGCAGAATTCAGGAACAACAGGTATTTTTGAACACCATGTATCATTCAAGATGACTATAGTAGACTATAGTATAGTATAGACTGTAGTAAGTATACTCCAAGGTAGTAGAGCCACGCTGATTTCAGCACGAACGGGCCGGCTCGACCGGGGCGGTACTATTCTCGCACAGAAGATCAAGGTAATAAATTAAATTAAAAAATACGTGTGGCACTCGGGGACTGCCGCAGTAAAGCTATTGCATAGCATTTTTTATCAACTTATGCAATTATATATATTTTTTTAAGCAGTATGTTCGTGCGTGACAGTGACACAGATTCATTGATTCGTCGTTCGGAGCAGCTCGTCTCGATCCGTGCGAGCTTCGGGTGTTAGGTTTTTTTATTACGTTACGGAATTTCTGTACAAAGGCCCCAAAGCCCGCGATAAAAGCTATGCAATAGCTTAAAACTTTTTAAAAACAAGCTTTTACTGGAATGCCTAGAGACGAATCAAACGAGTCCAAACTCGATGATGTTGCGACGTTTCTTTACAGATTTCCTATGGCCACCTTCCAGCTCCAGCATTAGATCAGCTCCATGTCATTATAATATTGTATTGTCACGCTGTATACATATGCTTGCAAAATTTCAGCAAAATCAGTTGAAGATATCTGCTTCAAATTTGCGCTGCAAGATTCCACCCGAACATACAAGCATACACATACATTCTTACATTGCAAGTTAATAAACAGCTTGTAAAATGACAGTGTTCGTGCTGTCTTGTCTCGTTGGTGAGTGCGAGACCGGAGGCCCAAAGATGCAGAAGCATCACTGGGTCACCATGCTGCATTGTTGCATTGTCTGCATTCGCAATGAGAATGGTGACCACCACTGTTGGATTCTGCCTATGCTTTCCATCACGGAGAGTAGTCATTTTAGCCATACATAAAACAAAAGATAAGTGCTTATTCTTAAGAAGCTTGTTCTTCAACAGGATGAAATTGATTTACCTTATTGCGTTAAACAGTGTTTAAATGATCAACGGTGACAGGTTTATACACCAACTAGCGACCCGGATAATATGAATGTATTACACATACAAAACTTCCTCTTGAATCACTCTATCTATTACTGAAAACCGCATTAAAATCCGTTGAGAAGTTTACAAAATCTAAGGGAACAGACAGTGAAAGCGACTTCATTTAAATTACGTAAAGATACACCATACATCTATATTTATGTATATAAAAGAGGAAGGTGACTGACTGACTGACATACCCAGAGATAAACGCACGGCCCAAACCGCTGAAGCTAGAGACCTGAAATTTTGCATGTAGGTTCTTTATATAACGTAAGTGAGCACTAAGAAAGGAATTTTTGAAATTCTACCCCTAAGGGGGTAAATCAGGGGATGAAAGTCTGCGTGAGCGAAGCCGCGTGTAAAAGCTAGTTATTTATAAAATCCTCGTCATCGCAGTTGATGTGGCGCTCATCACCTTTTTTTAAGGTTCCGTAGTTCACGTCTCGAATTCCTTATAGTTTCGTGATGTCCGTCCGTCCTCGGTTTATTGATTGCACTTTTATATTAAAGTGTTACAAACTACTTAAAATGAAAGTATTACAAAGTAAATAATCGTAAAATCCATCTCACAGTGTGTAACTCACGTACTTACTAGAACAAAATAAATCCGCAGGAAGCTTAATAGCCTCAAGTCATAATCTAATAGCGGTTAAATAGCAGACGCATCTTATTTAAACGTGTTTATGTACCCATGTAATCCAAGTAAATTTGGTTCCGTCGTTTCTACATATGTTTTTCTAACTGTATGATGAATGAGTTTAAAGTGAATAATTAATTAGGTTTAGACGCTTACAATTCAGGTAGAATATTTTATGTGAATACCTTACATATAGGTACCTACCAACTATACCATATAAAATTAAAATAGCAAATGTACTAACTGAGTATAATATAATGTATAGTAATCCATACTAATATTAAAATTATAAAGTATCTCTGTCTGTCTGTTAGGTACGCTTCCACGTCCAAACTTCTGGATAGGTTTCAATAAAATTTGGTTTGATTCTTGAGAAAAAACATACGCTACCGCGATAGTCGACATACACGCAAAACAAAAAACGAGTATGTATTACGGTATATTAATAATATATGAATAATAGGAAGTAAGAGATACACAAAGATTAAGCGTACATTACTTTCCAGTTTGTTTAATTAGTTCTGTGTTGGAATAAACGCAGCCTACCACCAAAAGGCTGCCTTTTTCAGAAGTCTGATACATTGGTATTGAATGGGGGACGATTAATCATATTACACTTTTTGATCTCTAAAGAATCTGCTCCGGACGCCAACAAAACACTCTTAAAAATCGCTTACTCATCTCGTGAATTATCGTAATCTCCTATATTTTGTACCAAATCTACTTATACAGTTTAAGCCCTGGTACAGGAGCGGTAGTTTCATAACCTGGGATAATAAACTAAAAGCCTTTGAATTTCCAGCTCACAAAGAAAGCTTATTACATTAAAATTTCTTTATGGAACGGTGCGGGCAATATCGCGTCACTTCGTTTAGTTGCTAATCTTCACTGTGCGCAAAAGTGTTATAAGATCATGATTGAAATGTTAAATACTGTTAGGTCTGTGCACAAATGTGTGCGCTGGTACACTACCTAAAATGATATAATTCGTGGCGTCGTGTTTCGTTGGTGAGTGCAAGATTGAAGGCCAATGATGTAGAAGCCTCTCAATAGGCCGTCGTAGTGTGGGTCACCATTCTGCATGCAGAATGCAGACAATAAATATAAATATTTATAATATATATATATAATTATTGCACGCTGGCTCTCAACTGCTCCTCGCGTCATTTAAAGATCACGCTTTAGAGGCAAAACGATGGAGCCGCTGATGGGCCAGCTGCCAAGGCAATTCATTTAGAAATAGTAAGTGACTTAAGTACAGAGGCCTTTTTCTCGTGTCCGCAGGTTTATTTCTCGTAGAGGGAAACCTAGTCATATTTATTGCGATAACGCAACAAACTTTGTTGGGGCCAACAATGAATTGGGTAGAGCATTAAAATCTAGCATGGAGTCGGTTTATGAGTACACAGCAGAAGAGGGCATAGAATTATGTTTCAATCCCCCTTACTCTCCCACATTCGGTAGCTTATGGGAAGCTGGCGTTAAAAGCGCAAAATTCCACATGAAACGCATAGTAGGCAATACTAGTTTGACTTACGAGGAGTTCAGTACGATCTTTACACAAATCGAAGCCGTCCTCAACTCCCGTCCCGTTATTCCTTTATCATCCGACTCACACGATCTCTCTCCACTCACCCCAGGGCACTTCCTCATCGGCCGGCCACTGACGTCGCCTGCAACGCCACCTACCGGGGATGTGAAGAACTTTAAGGCTAGATATCAGCTGATAGAATCGCTACCTGAGAATTTTTGGAAAAGGTGACATAACGAGTACCTATCTGAAGTACAAAAAAGAACTAAATGGAAGTTCCCTGAAAGGGACATAAAGGAAGGAACCATGGTGGTCTTCAAAGATAATAATCTACCACCTATGAAATGGAAACTAGGAGGTGTTCATCGTCTATTCCCGGGCAAGGACGGAGTAAATCGAGTGGCTGATTTTATATACGATGAAGAGGATGTCTTGGAAGCAGCTTCGACTCCAACAGTGCCTGTGAATTCTTCAGCTCCTACCAAGGGGCCCCTAGGATGTTTACGACGTCATCACGCGAGGCAGGAGCGCGGGGGTCGCGGGGGGACGCAACGCGAGCGCCGACCGGCGGCGATGTGAGAATACTGATTCTTTATTAGACGCAATATAGACACCTTATTGAACACACGTAGCGACTTTTATTTTCTCCTTTATTTCTAAAAGTAAGCACTTAAAACCGCTTACAGTAATTAAGCCTTGTTTATTCCTTAAAGATAATTAAAGAAATCCTCGAGAAAATTAAATTTAAATTTGAATCACAATCCATACTTAAATTATAAATGTGAAAGTAACTCTGTCTGTGTGTCCTGCTTTCACGGCCAGACTGCTGCACCGATTTCAATGAAATTTGGCATGGAGATACTTTGATTCTTGAGGATGGACATAGACTTCTTTTCTTTTATGGAATAGGCGGTCAAACGAGCAGACGAATCGCCTGATGGTAAGCGATTACCGCCGCCCATGGACACCTGCAACACCAGAGGTGTCACAAGTGCGTTACTAGCTTTGGGGGCGAAGGGAGAGAGAGATAGAGGGATGGGGGTTGGAGTATGGGCCTCCGGTATACATAGACTTCTCTTTGCTGCGATAACCAACAAAAAAGCGAGCAGAGCCCCGTGCAAAAGCTAGTACTAAATAAATCAACACAAATTAAAATGAATAATAAAAAATTTCATTTTTACATGCAAAAAAGACAACCATTATTATTAAGGACCTCTCTATAGAGTAAAGGCCTCCTCCACTTATTTCTATCTATTCCTATTTACATCCAGTCATTTCGTGCTGTTTCCAGTATTACATCGAGCCACCTTTCTATTGGTCTATCTCTGCTTTCCAAGTGGTTATCTTTTTTGTGCATATTAGTCATACGTGGAACATGGCCTCTTTCAGGTGTTTCTTATTAAGGAAACATACGCCGTATCATCATCTTCTTCTATATTGTATTCTGTACGCCTGGGGCCAGACCAGAATATCTATACTAATATTATAAAGCTGCAGAGTTTGTTTGTTTGTTTGTTTGAACGCGCTAATCTCAGGAACTACTGGTCCGATTTGAAAAATTCTTTCAGTGTTGGATAGTCCATTTATCGAGGAAGGCTATAGGCTATATTTTATTTTCTAAAAAATTAGGGATCTGTAATAAAATTGCTATTTCGTAACCCAAGGTGTGAAATCGAAAACCTATTTTTGCGTGCGCTGCAAATACTATTGACAATAGAACAAAATAATGTATTACGGGTTTGTAGGTCTCATTAAGATCTACAAAAAAGTCCGCGAGAGCATATATCTAACTATCATGGTTTAGTTACAATAACCGCTTTTGTGTTCAAAAAAATTATTAAATCGTCTGAAGAAAGAAACTACGTTAAATGTGTATCGTAATATTAATCCATAACCAAATTAAGCATTATGTTATCAAGGGTATTTATGTAGAAGTAAAATACTTTTTGTTTCATCCCAATCGTTCATTTCGTTTAGAAGTTATCACGAGTATAAGACGCTAAGAGTTGGTACCTAATAATGAGTTATTTGCCAAAGAGTTGTTATCAACATAATACCTAATATTAATCTTTATCCAAATAAATGTGTTGTTGATTATGAGTATTAGATCTTAGAAGAGCATAATAAATACATCTATACCAATATATAAAGCTGAAGAGTTTGTTTGTTTGTTTGAACGCGCTAATCTCAGGAACTACTGGTCCAATTTGAAAAATTATTTCAGTGTTAGATAGCCCATTTATCGAGGAAGGCTATAGGTTATATATCATCACGCTAAGACCAATAGGAGCGGAGCACCAATAAAGAATGTTTCAAAAACGGGGGAAAATTATCACGCTACGGGCAATAGGAGACGCAAACGACGTTGCGTGGGTCAGCTATCACTACATAGTATAAAACAAAGTCGCTTTCTCTGTCCCTATGTCCCTTTGTTTGCTTAAATCTTTAAAACTACGCAACGGATTTCGATGCGGGTTTCTTTAATAGATAGAGTGATTCAAGAGGAAGGTTTTTATGTATAATAAATGCATAATATAGTATGGAAACACTGTTAATTTTCGAGGTTTTTAATGTGACGTAGCAAATAAACTAATTTTTTTGCGCTTACATTGCAAACGCTGGTTGCACCTTACGAGATAGATGAAAATAATGTACTACAGTATTGTACACCTTAAAAAGTACTACAAAAAAGTCCGCGACGGTATATGTCTATCTCTTAGGGATAACCCACAACAACCATTTTTTATTCCTTTCTTTTTACGAGAAATAATGGGTTATTTACAAAGTGATTTTAAGCAATACAGAATGAATCCTGATACAATTAAGTAAATTAAATACATTGTGCATTTAATATAGATCAAAATGGTCCTTTACAGTATCAAATTTAAATGAATATATTCGAAGATATTACAGATTTAAAATGCACGAATCGTGTCGTCAGCGGGGGCATCTGAAATCCACCCGTGCGAAGCCGGGGCGGGTCGCTAGTCATATATATACATAGAAAACACCCACCCCTGGTCCGAACCGGGAATCAAACCCGAGACCTTAGGCACAGCAGTCGCACACGCTACCAGTGCGCTACAGCGGCAGTCGATAGTACGGGTCGATATGTACCTATAGTGGGTAGAGTGGAGGGTTGTGGAGGGTTGATATCGGCGCCACAAAGAATATCAATTCGACTTTATAAACATGATCTAGAGCCAACACTAACTATCGACAGAACTCATTCATTGTTCGCACAAGTAGTTTGGTAATTTTAATTTTGACTGCCTTGTTGGTCTAGTGGTTAGCGTACGCGGCTGCTGATCAAGAGGTCTCGGGTTCGATTCCCGGGTCGGACCATATATTTGTGTGATCCACAAATATTTGTTTCGGAGTCTGGGTGTTTTCTATGTATAATATGTATGTATTTACAAAAAAAAAAGTATATATGTATTTGTATCAGTTGTCTAGTACCCATAACACAAGCTCTGCTTAGCTTGGGACTAGATGGCGTTGTGTGTTAAAATGTCCGAAAAAAAAAAAAAAGAAAAAAAAAAAAAAAAAAAAAAAATGACATTTGTAAAAAGAATGACGAATTTGAGGTATTCGGATCTAAGCCATCACATGTAAAAATATACACCTTAGAGTTTTTTGGATAGGATCCGGATACGTAAACCATACAAACCAATAGAATATATATTTTAATGTATTTATCTTTTATTTAGCTAAATGTTTGATTTGTTACGTTTGTATTTTTTTATGTATTTTGTATCTCTTCATTTTAGAACCTATTTTGTCAATCCTACGTAGTTATTTAGGTTCTAGAAGGTATGCTTTTACACTCCTGGTATTCCTAAAAATATAAAATGTAATAAAAGTTGTTACTTAGTGTATTAAATTACCGCAGTTTCACCTTATACAACAGAGGCCACTAGTCTTGAATGTTATAAAGGGTACGTTTGTCAATAATATCACTGAAAGTCACTAAGTATTGAAGCAAGTGTATGAAATGTATGAAAACAAACTATGACTAATATAAAACTTTAAGTGTAAATAATGGTGGGACAAACGTCATACAAATAAACATTTATTCATATGTTTCTGAACAATATTAAATAAATGTGGGGAAAATGAAGTTGTGGTGTACAGTCCGATAGTAAATAACAATTACTATTAAGAAAAATCGAAAACTTTCCAACATTATACGCTTTAAGCTCATTCAAAAAGGCACGCAATCTAGAAAATCTAATAAAACAACTTATTGATAATAGATCTCTGCAGTCATAAACGTGCGTTAAATTACATGGCCGAAGCAATACTCAACTCTAGGTATCAAGGCAGGCAAGCTGCGACTTACGGAAGATTTACACAAAGCAGATCAGAGGATTTAAACACTCGAGATCCGGATAATGTTAAGATCATGGGAGCCGACAACAGAGAGCTACCCCCCTAGCCAAGTTGCAAGCGTTATTCTTTCTGCAATCGTTAACGCCTAACTTCTCGTGTGTCATTGGCTAATACTTTATCTCAGATTACTTTGTCTAAGATTAGCCAATGACACACAAGAATTTAGGCGTTAACGATTGCAGAAAGAAGAACGCTTGCAACTTGGCTAAGGGGGCTGGACAGATCAACTGCCTGGCTAATGGGAGCATATTGTGCCGTACACGTTCGTATCTCCGCAGTTGCGGCGCAATGAGGAGACGGTACGTGTAAAATAAGGAATGTACGATTGAGTTGAGTATAAGAGTTCGTATGACGTACATATTATACTCAGAAAACACTTAAACTCCGAAACGAATATTTGCAGATCATATAAACATTTGGTTCGACCCGGGAATCGAATCCGAGACCTCCAGCACAGGAGTCGCATTCGCTACCACTGCGACACCGAAGCAAACATTTTGATTGATTTTACTAGTTGTTTCATATCACTGGTAATTTTTTGTGACACCTTTCATCTGTATCAAAATATATTTTACGAAGTGTGATATAAGTTATAACACAACACTACACCGCACTACCGCCGCGCGATCTGTCCGCTCAAGTACGCTGGCATTCAGAAGGGATTTAAATGCATTGCTGCATCGCGCCGCCACCGCTGCCGCTCCGCTCCCCGCTGACTTTGAAAACGTGGCCTAACAGGCGACAGTTATAAATGGATTGAAAACACATTTTAAATGCCACATCGCGATTGTTTTGATAAGAAAACGGATCAGGTTATCGTAGACGCAAATAGAGAAATTGTTAAAAGTATTTTAAAAATACAATAGCATGTTGGTTGCCAGCATTTTAAAAATAATTTGTGTTTTATACTGTAAGTATTAGACATTTTAAAAGCGTTAATTAATTTAATCATATACTTATTCGACTTACTTAAAATTTATAGTATGGCTAGCTGTTGCCCGCGGCTACGCCCGCGTGTATGTCGATTATCGCGGCAAATAGTCGCCTACCTATGGGTTATTCTGATGTATTAGCTATATTACTGTAAAGTTTCATCCAAATCCGTTCAGTAGTTTTTGCGTGAAGAAGTAACAAACATACACACAAACTTTCGCCTTTATATGTTAGTGTGATGTGATGAACAAATTTACTCGATTTGGAGTTTTTTATTATTATTTTTTATTTTATTTAAGTCTTCATGCATAATTGTTGCACAGGCGGACTTAATGCCGTAGGCATTTTCTACCAGTCGACCTTAGGGTGATGCAGAGCCAAGAATGGTAGATGCACAATGTTCAGAAATGTTAAATAAAATAATTCCATTATAGTATATCATATTTCCAGAGAGAGAGAGAGCTTACAAATGTAAATTACTTAATGATTTTACATTATTACTTATATCATTAGGATATTAGTACACATAATATTTAAGTAATTATATACTCACACATATATACATACTAGCTGACCCGGCGAACTTCGTACCGCCATATTTATATACAATAATTAGCAATAAATTAAAATTGCGACTATAATTTGAGATTTAAACTATCCTATCTCTCAATTTGGATCGAACTGCACATGGTGTGCAAATTTTATTATAATCGGTTAAGTGGTTTAGGAGTCCATTGAGGAGAAACATTGTGACACGAGATTTATATATATTAAGATATACACACATAATATACATATACATACATAATACCTTATATATATTTTTGTTGTGAAAAGGATAAAATTTAGGATTGTGGTGTTAATATTTTTGTGAAATGTTTCCGCAACAAGTATTTAAAGGCTTGACGTGTTTTCGCCATCCTGATCTCGAGAGGGAGCGCATTCCATAACAAGACAGATTGAACCAAGAAAGAACAATGTACAAAATCCGAGCGGTGAGAGGGACAATGAAGAAGTAAGTTGTTTGACGATCTAAGGTTTTTTGCGTGATTAGCACCTACATATTGAAGTTGGGAAGTTAGGTAAGAAGGAGAACTTGGTGAGTAGAGTAAAGAGTATAAGGTGGTTCATGCTCGTACCTCTCTGCGTTGGCGAATTGTAAGCGTAAATTGAAAATGAATCGAATGCAATTATTGAGAAGACGGTCTAGCTTATTGAGCAGATCTGCATTCAGGTCAAAGTAGCACACATCACCATAGTCAATTATAGGGAATATTAGAGTCTGAACAAGCATTACTTTTGTTTTCAGTGGCAAAAAGTTTCTAAGTCTATAGAGGGCGCGCAATGAGCCTGTGACTTTCTGGCACACAGTTGCAATTTGTTTACGCCAGCAAAGGGTTGTAGTTGTTGTTGTCGGTTGTCCGACAGCGAAGGTTGTCCATATGCAGTCCGAGGTTCTTCACACTATCACAGTATGGAATGACCATACCATCGTAGGTGAGTTGCGGAATTACAGTGGGGTCGAGCTGGCTAATACCACGGTTGCTACCAATTATGATGGCCTTACATTTATTTGGATTCACCGAAACACCAAACATGTCAGACCATTGTTTTATAGCTATTTACGACTGAAACAGCGGATGATATATTGCACAGCTCAGTTTGATAGTATACTTGCAAGTCATCAGCATAGAGATGATAGGAACACTGAAATCTTGGGGTGATAAGATTAATAAAGATGGAAAATAGGAGAGGAGACAGAATACCGCCTTGTGGGACCCCAGCAGTGAGGTCACACCAGTTAGAAGAAGAATCTTCCACAGTGACTGATTGCTGACGGTCCCGAAGGTAGGAGGAGAACCAGTCCAGTGTTTCACGAGATACCGAGAAATGGGATAGGACAGCAAGGAGGAGGTTATGACTGACGGTATTAAAGGCATTGGAAAAATCAACCAGTACTACGGTTGTAATCTTAGAATCCTCCATTCCCACTTTAATATCGCCAGTCACTTTGAGAAGAGCAGAAACTGTGCTATGGCCTGGTCGAAAACCAGACTGAAAGGGACTAAGTAAGTTGTTGCAGTAAATGAAGTGGGAAAACTGTTTGTGGACGCAGGCTTCTAGCACTTTAGAGAGGAAGGAAAGGATAGAAATAGGACGAAAATGATTTGGAAGTGACGGATTAGGAGTTTTAGGTAACGGGCGTACATACGCTTTCCGCCAAAGAGAGGGAAATGTGCCGGAAATGAGAGAGAAGTTTACAATATGGGAGATAGCGGGGAGGAGGTAGACTAGCAATATGGTTATCATTTTTCTACCAATGCCATCACTACCAATCGCTTGAGATTTAATGGACAGAATAATTTTCTTAACTTCCTCCTCTGTGACTGGACTGAAGTGGCAAAGGTTTACTTGAGGGCGCGGTAGACTATTAATATAACTAATGGATTTCGTTTCACACAGACTATCCAAGGTGGAAGAGGTAGCAAAATGTTGATTTAAGGTATCGAGACTTATGGATTGCGGAAAGTCTACATGTCGCGATTTGCCAATACCAAGAGTTCCGAGGAACTTCCAGATATCCGCAGGAGATGAAGAGGAAATATTATCTAGGACATGGCGGCGTTTAGCGTTCCTTATCAACTGGTTACACCGATTTCTTGCAATCTTATACCGTTCCCAATTGACCTCGACGCGGTCATTTCATGGCCAACTGTATATCCTTGGTCATCCAAGGCGCCGGTGGCCGCTTGACTCTTATCATCTTAACTGGGGCATGAGTATCATACAGTTTAGTTATTTCTGCATTAAATACGTGCACCTTATCATCGATCGAAGTGGAATCGATCAAGGGTGCCCAGTCAATCCGTGAAGCATCGTCATTCTATTTCTCCATATCCATTCGCCTAAAGCTACACCTGTACAGAATCTTAGGTTTAGGTTTAGGAGGTTTGAGGACATAGGAGAGGAAAATCAGGTCATGATGTGAGAATCCTGGAGCGTCAAGTTGACCATGAGAGGAAACAAGGGAAGGGTTAGAGGTGATGATTAAGTCGAGCCAAGTGTCCTCGCCGGTATTATTATGGTGAGTGGCATGTAGCGGTAGAACACGAAAACTGACCGACTCAAGGAGGAACTGGAGCTTGAGGGAACGAGGGGAGTTTTGAGCTAAATAATAATAATTTTTAATAAAACAACAAAATATGTTCGGTTGATGGCATTTTAGGCTTGGCCTCTATTGCTTGAATCGAACTACTACTACTAATAACTTTGAACTGGGTGAACCGATTTTGATGATTCTTTTTTTATTTGAAAGCTGGTGCTTCCCGTGTGGTACAATTGAAGTAATTCTTTTTTTGTAAAAATTGTGATTACAACAAAAAAATTTTTTTTTTTAAAACTAAACAAACACGCTTTTAAATAATTTTAATGTAAAACAACGTGGGGCGACATTATTGAAATATTTTCAGAAAGCACCTCACCCTTTATTACATTAATTATTTTCTAATTTTTAGTTTGGTTTATTTATAAAAGCGTGTTTGTTTAGTTTTTTTATTATAGTTTTTTTTTCAAATTATTCTTTTGTCATCGGCCCTTGACCCCTGTGCAAATTATCAAGTTAATCAGACTCCTAGAAGTAGGTGAAAATGAAGTTAAGAGATTCCGTTACATACATACACTATGTACGAAAAGAGCGTGACTGGCAAAATTTAATGAAAATCTTAGAAATGTTAAACGATAAATTGTATTCAATTAAGTATTTTATTGCTGTTTGATGCTTTATATTAATGCGGGGTCCAACCTCCATTATCGTCCATAATCGCTTGGCATCTTCGCGGCATATTTAACGCCAATTTTTAAGCATAGCTGCGAGGTAAAGACCTCCACGCGGACTTCAGTTCACGAGTAAGGTCAGCGACGGTCACTACATTGTTTGCCCTTAGTTTAAGCTTCATCCACGCCCAAAAATTTTCAATTGGTTTGGCATCAGGGGACTGTGAGGGCCAATCCAATACGTTAACACCATGTTCTGCTTTCCAAGTGGTGCAGAGCCGACTTCGGTGTTTAGGATCATTATCCTCTTCCAGAATCCAGAAATCATTTTGGTGTGGAAACATCTTCTTAGCTGACGGCTATGCTTTTTCGTAAATTTTCATCATCTTCTCAGCATCCAAAGTACCGGTAAACAAGTGCAAATTTTCGAAACCCTTTTTTGAGAAGCATCCCAAAACACGCATCTTTAAAGGGTGTTTCACCGTTCGTACCATTATATTGTCAGCCGTAGTCCAAGCTCGAGTCGAGTAACCGGTTGCCCAAAATGAAGCTTCATCAGAAAAAAATATCTTGTCTCAATCACGGGCTTTGTTTTCGCACGCCCAATACATCCTTTTTTCAATATACGTTTCAGAAAGGAGAGGTTTCACACTGCTTCGATATTTCATGCCATTTACAACTAAACGCCTTTTGATGGTGTCAAATGATATGATTAAACCCTATTTCTTTAAATTTTCTTGCCCATAGCGAAGTAATAATAAATAATTCCTGGCAAAAAGCTGCACAATCCGTTTATCCTCTGCAACAGACGTCTTTTTCGATCTGGTAAGTCATCGACGATTTTTGTTTGTGAATATCTCTTCACCCACTTGCTCACGAAGGCCTTGGACTTTTTCATATAATGGGCGTCCTGGTCGCGGGACATTTTGGGTTCTTTCGGATGAGAGATCACACAACACACAGAGAAACACAGCTTCAAATCGGGAAGCGTACGCGGCATTCACTTGAAAAAAAAAAAATTTTTAACAAGGAAAACTGCAGCGAAAACTTATGTTTTTTACAATGCATTTTAGGCAAATGATTGTTCTATTCAGCCTAATATTTATTTTTGTAAATTGCATTCTAAAATTTAAAAATAGTAGTAGTAATAGCCGGTCACGTTCTTGTCACACGCACTGTACATACAGGTCAAGCTAATAAAAGCGTGTTAAAAAAAATCCACGCGCTTCTCAAGTATTTTATAACGGTTTATTTCAAATTTCAGTTACAGCTCAAACAGCATGGGCCGCAAAATGGAGATGTTATAAAAAGTAAGTATTCTATTACCGTTTATTATATTTATTTATTAACGGCTGACGACTACGATCTTTCGTCATTTACATTGATCCCCTGTGTTCGATATTGCACGTTGTTAATTCATACAATAAATAATAAATAAATAATTCGGACATCTAACACGCAACGCCATCTAGTCCCAAGCTAATCAGAGCTTGTGTTATGGGTACTAGACAACTGATATAAATACATATATACATTTTTTTTGTAAATGCATACATATTATACGTAGAAAACACCCAAACCCCGAAACAAATACACACATCAAAAGTGTCTAGGGATCAAGCATTTTTATGCGGATTTCTTGAGATTGAGATGTGGCTTTGGCCCTGGCCTGCTCAGTCGCCAGACTTGAACCCGATTGAGCATGCATGGGATATACTACAGAGAAGAGCTCTGCCGAATATGGAGGGTATCCAGTCGCAAGAAGACCTTTTTTCGTTGTTGCAACGAACATGGGCGGCCATTCCACAGCGTGATTTGGATGAACTCATTTTGAGTATGCCAAACCGATGTTCTTGTGTTGTTAGTGTTCGCGGTAGAAACACGAATTATTAATTGTTTAAGTTACCTAATAAAAATTTAAAGAAAACTGTTATTTCAGTCTTTTTTTCGAACTTTAATGTTAGTGGTTCAAATGTCAAAAATCCTTTTATTAGGAAAATGGCAAATTTCTTTATTAATGCAAAGATGACTTGGTTTATCGTTACTGTGACAAACGAAAACACTTTATTTGATGAATCCTTGAAGAAAATTTTAATTAATATCAATCAGGAGAAAAGTTATTGCAAAAATATATGTTGATCCCTAGACACATATGTTGATCCCTAGACACTTTTGATGTGTGTATTTGCAGATCATACAAACATTTGGTCCGGGGAATCGAACCCGAGACCTCAAGCACAGCAGTCGCGTACGCTACAACCGCGGCACCGAGGCAGTCAATTATATACATACATACAAGAATTCCTCGTATAAAGGGACTAGATATACTTTGAAATTAAACGTTGCCGCGTCGCTGATTTCGGAATGCTTGAAGTAAATGTACAATTTTTGGTAACTGTATATTTATTGTCCGTATTACAGTTCCTCGGCCAATTATGTGGAAGTATCTTTTGAACAGTCTCTAGATCTTGTGAACTCATCATACATTAAACCTGGCCAGGAATTAGTCATCTTTATCCACGGATATGATGCCAGTCCTGATGAATTTTATATTGTAGACCTTATAGAAAGCTTAATAGAAACCTTTGGAGATACCAAAAGCTATTGTGCCTTAAATTGGAAGGAAGAAGCATCGGCTTATATTGGTCCCATAGCTCAGCCTGTCAAGAACTTTTTAGGTATCAGACTTTTGGGAATAGATTATTATCCATCTTCAATTTTAGCTGCTGTGGTGAGTTACTCATTTAATTTGACATTTACTAGTAATAGTCTTGCATTCGTGTTGTGACGGATTAAGAACATGAAGTGTCACCACCCGTATTGATTCCATGAGCGTCGTAAGATCTAACTATGTGAACAAACTACACAGGACAGAAGCACTGCAAAAAGAAGTAAAACTTAAAACAAATTCTATACCTAACATCTGGTCAGGACGGTAAAGGGTGCCAAAACACTTTTATTAAAAAGACAACTCCCGCACTAGGATCAAATCCTGTGTCGTGTGTACAAACATACATGAAACGGACACAAAGAACACCCAGACTCAGAACAATAATTTGCGACTTTGCGACGACCACGACACTTGGCGAAGTAGGAAACGGCGTGGTGACCGCTAAACCACTAGGCCAAACGTGCAGTCATCTTTCTAAGAAAATGTCAATATCCAGTTGATGAGAAACTGTTGATAAATAGTCTTGTAATGGGTTTATGTTACTCCTGTAGGGATAAAACTCTTACCAGGTGCAGTGACTGGAAATTAGTATTTATGTATATACAGGATTATCTAATAGTTACTCTGTAGTTCGATTTGCCTCTGTTAGTCTGTTTTTTGTTGTATGTGGAATTTGCCACAAATATGCATTAACAGAGATTATGATAACAATCTCAGGACTAAATTGATTAGTTTAAATGTCTAGAATCAATTGTTATATATTCAAATATATATTGTCAACTCTACCGATAAATTATTCAGTGTGAACCTATAAAAAGACGGTACTTGGCTATGCCCGCTCTCTTTTTGTTCGAGCAGCGGTCGAGGTAGACGTGTTTTTAAAGGATTGTACGGCATACGTAATATCATATCTTGTCGTTTAATGTTATTTCGTTGTAAACCTATTTCTTAATTGTTTTAATGTCGATCTGTTATGTATTTCGTATATAAGATTCGTTTGTTGTGAACTGTTTAGTGTTTTAATTATAAATAAGAACTGAGGTTACGCTACCTTCAATTTGTTTCTTTTATTTAATTTCTCTCCTAGTTTATAACAATATGTATAATTATAATTTTAAGGTTGGTGAGCAATTCGGAAACAGTTTTTTGGTTTTGAAGCCAAGTGGTGTACAAATGAACGACATTTATATGATTGGACATTCAGAAGGCGCTCACTTGGCTGCGGCAGCAGGCCGGGCGGTAAAATCGTCTGGTGATTTAATTGGAAGGTAATGAAAGGTAGAATTATAGCATCAGTATAAAAACAGTCAAAGTACCTACTGAATGTTTTAACAAAATCGAGGCATGCTAGATATTGAATAGGCATAGAATAGAAGGAATTACGGCAAATAGACCTTTCGAGTCTTCTCTACCATGACAGGAGTTTCGGGCTTCGGTAAACATATTCACTTGGTGCGAAAGTATTACTTGACGCCGGTTCTCCGTGAGGCCACGATATCACTCTGATTAAGCCAATCTGAATGCCTCCTAAGCACAGCTCTCTCATGTTTTGAGAACCACGTCTTTCTCCCTTATGCTATCAAATAGACTATGAATACGTAGATTAGTTTATTGGGTGTTTTTTTTTTCAGAGTCACAGGTTTAGATCCTGGGAATCCATCAATTGGAATCTATTTGAATAAAATTTATGCCAAATCGGTGGATGTCGTTCACACTAATCCTGGACAATACGGCACCGACAAAGCTGTTGGCCATATTGACTTCTGGCTAAACTACGGATGTTCTGTTCAACCTGGATGCAAAAAATGGACTATTCCATTGACCGAAAATAGTATGTTGGAGAAGAATTTTAAGTCTTTAAATATAATAATTGGTTATATCTTTAATATGTTGAAGACCGAAACACTAAATATGCTACCGAAATCTGATTTTTTCTCTTAATTCGAAACGAAATAAAATATTCGAATAAAAGAAAAGAATAAAAATTCAACGAAAATGTTGTAACTTTAAATAGTAAAGGCTATTTAAGTATTTAGCAAGCAGCGGGTTTAGGTAACATACCTGCTACAGCGTGATGTCAAAAAGACTAACTAGAAAAATCAGAACGCTATGCATGAATATTTTAACAAACAGGGTCTTCGGCGTTATTATCAGTTTTTTTTATGTATGCCAAATGCCAAAATGACTTTTTTGCCTGATGGAAGGCATAAGCAGAATTTAAGAGTGGTGGTCACCATACTCATTGCGAATGCAGACAATGCAACAATGCGGCATGGTAACCCACACTATAGGGGCCTAGTGATACTTCTGCATCATTGGGCCTCCGGTCTAGCACTCACCAAGGAAACACGACAGCACGAATGCTGTCATTTTATCTTCTGTGCGTGTCTCTTCTACCTGTAAAATCAGTAGTTATTATCCGGTATCAGAAGGTGCACAGTTTTATCAGAATGTAAATCTATTGCAGCAAACCCCATGGGGGTTGCTGGAATTTATAACTTCTTTCTAAAATTAGGAGCGAACCTTAATAGAAATCGGTTAACCAAAAAAATTAAAGTACATAGGTATATTTAATGTTAGGATCTTGATATATTTCTACTACGTATGTATGGATTTCGATACTTGTTGCAATAACTGAAAAGTGAAATATTTGCCTGCCTTGTTGGTGCAGTGGCAGCGTATACGACTATGCTGCGATCTATTATCCGATTCTCGGGTCGGACCAAACGTTTAAAAGATCTGCAAACATTTGATTCCGAGTTGGGGTATTTTCTGTGTATAATATGTATGTATTTATAAAAAAAAACTTCTATCAGACAATCTAGCTTTTCTCTAACAACCTCTGCTTATTTTGAAACTATATGGCGTTGTGTGTCAGATATCCGAAAATATCATTAAAATCACGTGTTTCCAAAACACAGGTCTCTGTAGTCACATACGAGCGCCATTAATAATGGCAGAAGCAGTGAAGTACCCGGATATTTTTCTTGGTCGAAAAGCTAACAGCTACGACAATTATTTGAAATCTCATGGCGATCCAGATCCAGCGGACATCAATAAGATTGGATTTGAAATAATCCCCAAGTTAGTATATTAATTTATCTATAATGTGGTGTGACAGACTGAGAACATGGAGTGTCACCATCCCAATTCAGGGTGAATTGGGATGGTGACAATCCTCAATCCTGTGGATTTCTTAGTGGCCTACCTTAGAATAATAACGCATAGAAACCGAGTCCGCGCGTCCGTTTTGAAGCACCTCAAATGGAGCCATATATGGCTCAAAACGCTGGGCCGCTTCGTAGTGTTCAAGGTCAAAATACGGCGAACGTGTCTCGCGAAAAAAAAACAGTTAAACTGTTTGTTCAATTAAATTGTGTCACAACGCATCTGAAAAACAAAAGAAGTGTGATAACATCACTTTTCACAGGTAAGTTCTTAATATCTTTCATAGTATTTTGTAAATAATTAGGTCAAAATAGAAATGTTTTGTTTCAATTGTGTGCGTATCGCCGCGCGTACCTACGTAATCGTCACACCTGTGTGAATCGGTTCAGTGCTTCATTTTTTACAGGGCGCTTGTATGGAGACTATCTTTCTATGCGTTATTATTCTTAGTTGCCTACTAAGCAAAATACGCAGGACAACAATATTGTTTAAGGAAAGAATAGTTGAAACAAACTTTACCATGGGAGAGCCACGCATGGGAGTGATACCACGGCCTCACAAAAAAACCGGTGTGAAATAGTGCTTGCGTTGTGTTTCACCGAGTGAGTGAGGATACCGGAGGATCATACCCCAACCCCTCCCCCATTCGCCTCCCCATCTCCCAAAGTCCGGCAACGCACTTGTGATGCTTTTGGTGTTGCAGGTGTTCATGGGCGGCGGTAATCGCTTACCATCAGGCGATACGTCCGCTCCTTTGCCCGCCTATTCCATAAAAAAATACCAGCCCGTTGGGCCATCATGTCCAGCAGTGGACTGCACGTTTGGCCTAGTGGTTTAACGGTCACCACGCCGTTTTCTACTTCGCCAAGTGTCGTGGGTTCAAATCCCACGTAGGACAACACTTTGTGTGATCCACAAATTGTTGTTCTGAGTCTGGATGTTCTTTGTGTCCGTTTCATGTATGTTTGTAAAGTCCCCCGCGATACAGGATTTATTCCTAGTGCGGGAGTTGTCTTTTTTAAAGAAAAGAAAGAAAGAAAGGCTATTGATGACGGTGATAACTTATACTAATGTTAGTTAAACTTAAATCCTATTCGTTGGTTATTTATTTATTAACCGCCTTCAAAAAAGGAGGAGGTTCGCAATTCAACCGTATATATGTTTTTTTTTTATCTCAGTTCGCGGATAACCTCGTCGTTTATGAACCGATTTTGATGAATTTTTTTTAATGGAAAGGAGAAGTCCCAACGGTGGTACCATGATAAGGAAATTAAGATCTGATGATGGCATCCAAGAGAAATCGAGTCGAAACTTGAAGAAGTCAGTTTTTGTTATTATTCTTTTAAACTTAATGCACATCTCGTAGATAGGCGGACTTAATGCCGGTGCATTCTCTGCCAGTCAACCTTTGAGTGATGTAAAAATATGAGGCGGTAGGTGCAAAATGGCGTATGAGTAGAATTTAACTCAATACATAAAAAATATAGGTCTGATACAAACATAAAGGTATATATCAGTTATTTATACATTTTCTATGTGGTTACCTATGAATTTTATTTTGTTTTTCTTGTTTTATTTTCATTTCTCCTTATGGACCTGAAATTAACAATAAATATATAATGAATAATGAAAAAGTAATGGTATGCACAGGTGCTCAGCTACTAGATTCAGTTTAATGTAAATATGCAGAAACTATTTAATTGTCTGTATGTAAATTATGTTATTGTATGGATTATCTAAACTTCAAACTATTACTCAGTGCTTCATGTACTTTATTAGTCACTTACCAAAAAACTTTAACACCTGTTACTGAAACCCCACGGGGGTCAGTTGAATGCTTTAGTGGTGACCGCGGCTGTCGGCGTTAGGTCGACTGTTACGGTGGGCACTGAAAATCAGGTCTGGGATGGGTCATGCCCATCGCAGTGAATGCTGAGAGTCCGCCCATTTTGTTGAACACGGGGTACAACTTGCATTTAACATACCTACTCAATGGGCGATTGTTACTATTGATACATTTGTCTCAGAGGCTTAAATTGTGGTGTAGGTATAAATTATGTAAATTCATTGAACTCTGGTAATTATCTTTTCGTACATTACCTACCTACAAAAGAAACATGCGTGAAGAGACACGTTATTAATGCCACGACATTTGATAATTGTCAATATTTGACATTTTCAAATGATAACAGCCTAAAAAATGTTTGTTTTATTTATTATTCACTATTGTTTAATGTACTGCTTAAATTACATTTTATATTGTATACTGTGTTTATGCATAATAAACTTTATCTAATACCTTTAAACGAGCAATTCTTATATATATATAATCTGAATCTCGGAAACGGCTACGACGATTTTGATGAAATTTTGTATGCAGGGGTTTTCGGGGGCGATAAATCGATCTAGCTAGGATTAATTTTTAGAAAATGTCGTTTTATAACCATCAAATATATAAAACCAATATACATCTAGCGCCATCTATCGCAACTCGAGCGAACAACATTAAACTATACTGGAATAAGGTGCAGAATAAACAGTATCAGGGCGTACCAAGAGAGGGCGCCACTTAACTTATTGTTTTCATTGTAAGAAAAATAACAAAAGGTGGCGTTTGGATATTTCCAATGTTGCCAAATAACCCATTTAAAAAAAATATACCGAGCGACGCTCAGTCATCCAGGTACTTATTATTATATAAATAATACATACATATTGTAACGGTCAATTAGCACCAAGTAGAACGTTCGGGATATGAATGCGTGAAATTACTCGAACGAAGGTATTTTTATAGTATTTGACAGGCTTGACCCAATTCATTACTAAATTCACATATTTAGTAGATAATATCAAATATTGTTTACCATAAATATTCTAATGATTATTAGCATACAATTATTATTTAATAATACAGGATTGTGTAACATTAAAGATTTGATATGAAATATAAGTCGCGCCGGAAGCTGACAAGCGGAAGGCGCCAAGATATTAATATGAAACTATTTACTTGTTTATAAAATCACCAATTGAATTATAAGTTTATAATATATTTTATTGTATGCCTAGTAATTATTAAGATTTAAACAAATGAGGCATTTATACGAGGTTGGAATCGTTACTTATAACATTCGGCCATCCTGTGCATGCCGTGTCCCACGGCGATCAGAGCTGCCACTAATTTAATTAAATCTGGTACTGACCAATTTATTTATTTTTCCTAGATCACATAGCTTTTATTTGCTATACGTCACACAATTTCGTATTTGCTATACGTCACACAATTTCGTATTTGCTATACGTCACACAGTTTCGTATTTGCTATACGTCACACAGTTTCGTATTTGCTATACGTCACACAGTTTCGTATTTGCTATACGTCACACAGTTTCGTATTTGTTTGTAATACGTCACACAGCTTTTGTTTTAACCTGCATCACACAGCTTTTATTTTTAATACGTCACTCAGCTTTTGTTTTTACTACATCACACAGCTTTTGTTTTTACTACATCACACAGCTTTTGTTTTTACTACATCACACAGCTTTTGTTTTTACTACATCACACAGCTTTTGTTTTTACTACATCACACAGCTTTTGTTTTTACTACATCACACAGCTTTTGTTTTTACTACATCACACAGCTTTTGTTTTTACTACATCACACAGATTTTATTTTGTACTACATCTATAGTTGTTACACGGACTTGATCACATAGCCGCCCGTATTCACATGTAGTACTTGAATTTGGAAACATAGCTTAATTTAAGTAAATAGACTTGATCACACAGCCGTCTTTACAGGTAAGATTTAACACACAGCGGTAAATAACTGTTTACTTAGTATTATCACACAGTGTAGGTACTATATAATTGCAGACAAGTATAGGTAAATGGAAATCATGAACTTTTGTTTACACTTTTAAATTTCATTATAAATAAACTGGAACGTACTCACCAGATGTACAGATAGATATACTTTACTGCACCTTCACCAATTACTCGAACGAAAACAAGAAAATTTCGTAGGGTATCCAAATAAAGATTTCGTTAACTTTTAAATATTTTCAAAACGGGACGCGCGAGAATGCTAGATCCCACTTCTGAAATGTAACGGTCAATTAGCACCAAGTAGAACGTTCGGGATATGAATGCGTGAAATTACTCGAACGAAGGTATTTTTATAGTATTTGACAGGCTTGACCCAATTCATTACTAAATTCACATATTTAGTAGATAATATCAAATATTGTTTACCATAAATATTCTAATGATTATTAGCATACAATTATTATTTAATAATACAGGATTGTGTAACATTAAAGATTTGATATGAAATATAAGTCGCGCCGGAAGCTGACAAGCGGAAGGCGCCAAGATATTAATATGAAACTATTTACTTGTTTATAAAATCACCAATTGAATTATAAGTTTATAATATATTTTATTGTATGCCTAGTAATTATTAAGATTTAAACAAATGAGGCATTTATACGAGGTTGGAATCGTTACTTATAACAATATACATACTTAAAAATAAATTTAATATAATAAATAAATTTATCCATTTGAGAACACCAAAACTAGATCTCTGTGATAAATGGCTACCGACGAAGTAACTTTGAACTAGCGATTTTATTTTGCATAACCTACTTCGTTATTTATAAAATTCACACACGTTTACATACGAGTGACAACTGCACAATTAATTTAACCGACTTCAAAAAAGGAGGAGGTTCTGAATTCGACTGTATTTTTTTTGTTTCTTACCTCATAACTTTCGTCTGGGTGAACCGATTTTGATGATTCTTTTTTTATTTGAAAGCTGGTGCTTCCCATGTGGTATCATTTAAATTTGGTCCAGATTGAAGTCGGTGTTTTTTTTTGTTAGAATTTGTGATTATTTTACATAAGATGTTATGGCAATATTTCGAATACGAATTTTGTGATAAGTTAGTTTAATCTATAAATTAAAGTTCACAAGAAATATTTGTAATGATCTACAAGCATAAATATATTAACCTAGAGCTTGTTTTTTTAATTTTCTTTTACAGTAACACGGGTTCATTTTATATGTGTACAAATGCTGAACCCATTTACGGCAAGGGACGCGAAGGAATGGACCCAAGAAGTTGTACCCGCCCAACTACATAGCTTGATGATTATAGTCATTTATATTTCATAGAGAAAATAAAAAGTACTTATTACAATGTTTATTATTTATATATATATAACGTTTACAAAACGTTTGATTATGGTAATTAGTAGTGCCCACATTTTGGCATTATTACAAGCGTCATGTTCACGGATGAATTATGAAAATGACCATGATAGTTTGAATGGATTTGCACTACCTATATGTAGAGCTTCACCTTGTAACACCAAAACCTGTCGGGTGATGTTACTCTCCGGCGAACCCAGTCAGTTAACAGAGCATGAAGATCCCAGGGCGCCGTTAACAGTTCTACAGTGTTTCCTGTTCTTCTGGTACCTCTTGTTAGTCCCAGACAGCAAGGGTGCTAACACTTAAATTATAATGATTAATTGAAAATTAACTTATACTTAAATTAATTTAGACTACTTCCCTTTACACGGTAATGGGTTTGAAGTGCCTTTGTATCTTCCTCCGTATTCTCTCCCACTCGTCAGGGCTCTTATGGTGAGAAAAGCCACACCCTGAAGGCCGGGTAGGTTGAACAAAATCTTTATATTTCCACCCTTCACACGAGCCGCAACGCATACGTGGTATCCTCAAAGTAATGTACTTCAGCAGTAATACTCAGCAATAACCTTCAACCCTAAGAGAAAACGGAACAACTAATCATGGCTTGAAGAACAGAAAATGACAGTAAAAATCAAAAAAACATTTTCTCACTTACCGCTTCACACGGGATGAAATCACTTAATAAATTAATATTATCAACGAACAGGTAGACACGGAACTGGTTGTGTTCAAAACAAGAAAGAAAAAGGACCTTAAACTGGAAGAATCTACTTTTATATCTTTTTCATGGACTGTTCGAGAAGTTTTCCCTACTTTAATCCTCCCACCACAGCTAAAAGTAACACTTACAATTTCGTTCTCAAACCAGTCAACCTTAACAAATCATTTCTAAACGTAATCCGTAATAAATCAAGTATCGTATTGAATAACGCCATCTCTCGCGCAATCAGTGAACTAAACATTAAAGTTCTAGACGAAGCCTGATTGCACATCGAGTCCACAGAGGTCGCTACTCACAAAAAAAAAAAACTTATTTTAAAATTACGGTGTTACAACCTTAGTGATATATTTGACTACTTTTCTTAAATATTAGGCTTCTAATGCGGAAAAACAAATGATTGTGCTTATGATACACTTATTTATCCTGGGAATGTAACCCATCATTTCTCGAACACACTTTAGGACCATAGGGTAGTCAACCTAATATCCCGATATCGATATAAGCCCGATTACTTTCAACTTGTCTCTCACTATTTATTAAATTTACAAGCCAGGACATGGTCAGTACTTTATTACTTTCTTCTGTTTTCAAATTTTACTACCTACACATTATGTTAAGTGCCACTGAAAACTTAAAGTACCTACCAAAATAGCTTATTATGTAGGTATAAAATTATTTTTTCATAATTTTTCACAAAAAAATACAGCAATAAGTACTTTTGATATGATTTCTTTGGAAAACGAAAGCTTTGACAAATAAAAAATAAATTAATTTTTGGCATGTTGTAAACAAACATTCAGAAACGACTGAACTGTGGCCACTAGGCAAGCGGGAATCGTTTACTAAATTTGTTTTTAATTAGCACCTATTATTATCAAAGCAATACTTTATGAAACTTATGCAAAGAAATTCATGAGGAGTTGAAACCGCTAGAGCTTCGACATATGTGCCTTATTTACTTACCTAAGTGAGTTATGATTACTGTTTAAATCAGATTTAAAAAGTGTGTTTTTCATAAACATTTTAAGGTCCTCTCTTACCTTTGAGCCTTTGATTTCGGATATTTACTAGAGAAAATATTGTTTTTCAATTAATAGATTACATATACATACATAGTCCGCATATTACGCGGCCTACGTAGTCCGTGATATCGCAGACAAACTGCGGGAGAGTCGCCTGCGCTGGTGCGGCCACGTTTTGCGACAACCGCCTTCCTACGTAGGAAACGAATGTCTGGCCATGCCGCCTCCGCCGGGTCCCGGTAGAAGGGGTAAACCCAAGAAGTGTTGGCTCGATGTCGTAAAGGGTGACATACTTGCTAATCGTTTCACTACAAAGGATGCCGAAGACTGGAAGTAAAGTAGGAAAGCGGGACCCCTTGCTCCAAAGTGTTAGCTTTGGAAGCAACCGATAACAACGCTAAGACGATGATGATGAGATTAGATATACATGGCCCTTGTTCTGTTTTATTGAATATCATTTGTATACAATGAAATATCAGTACATTTTTTTTTTTTTTTTTTTTTTTTTTTTTATGTTTGGCCCGCCAAAATGACTCTACTCTGCCTGATGGAAAGCATAAGCAGAATCCAAGAGTGGTGGTCACCATACTCACTGCGAATGCAGACAATGCAGTATGGAGACCCACACTATGGCGGCCTAGTGATGCTGCTGCATCTTTTAGTCTAGTCAACAAGTATGGTACTTGTTGACTAGACCAATTGGGCCTCCGGTCTCGCACTCACCAACGAAACACGACAGCACGAACGCTGTCATTTTACGTTGATTTTCTGTGCGAGGGTAGTACCGCCCCGGTCGAGCCGGCCCATTCGTGCTGAAATCAGCGTGGCTCTACTACCTTAATATACCTACCTTACATATAAAAAATGTCGCCATTTTTATATTTTTTTTATTTTACCTAACAGATGTTTTTGAAATATGAAAATAGAGAGTAGAAGACCGTAAACAAATTGAATAATTCACTTTAATAGAAATATATTACAATATTTAGTTACAATATTATATTGACACAAGCTAGGATTCTTTTATATTACCACAAACCCACTTTATTTACCTACTTGTAATCAAGCGTCTTACTAAACTAGGTTTTTGGTAATAACACTTTTATAAGTAACTGGTGTATCTATAAAATAAATATGTGTATCTATAATATATAAAATTCTCATGTCGCGGTGTTTGTTACCAAACTCCTCCGAAACGGCTCGGTCGATTTTATGAAATTTTGTGTGCATATCGGGTAGGTCTGAGAATTGGCTATCATCTACTTTTATATACGGGGATACGGGTGACCCACATCTATTTTTTATTATTATTTTATGGCAAAACAATGTTTGCCGGGTCAGCTAGTAAAGGTATAAAAGAAAAATTAACTAGCCTTTAATACGGCATGTAGGTTCGTGCACAGTCCCGCTTGTTTTGATGCCCCAATCTTGAGGTTACATTAAATTTGTCAAAGAGCCCCTGAAAGCGTTTAGTCTCGTTTGATGTGAGTTGTGTGCAATTTTTGTTTGCGTTCATTTATCGCAACATATTAAGACTCTATCAAAAGGACTCAATTTTAATAGGTTTCAAATATTTTTTAAGCCCCTCCAATTTATCGGATTTAACTTATGCCGTGTTTGTTATTTTAAACATTTCTAAGTCTCTACTTCGAAGATTTGCAACTTCATTTGATACTTTTAACTTTGATGTCTTTTTAGAGGCATTTTTTTTAAAGATTTATTTACCAAGGGGAGTCAAGTAGGTCTGCCAGGTACGAATCTAACAACTTTGTATACTTATAGATTTATTTTTTTATATTTGAATTCTGCGAGAGCACAAGTACAGTACAAGTTCTGCCTAATCTTTTCCAGTAATAGTGGTTTACAAAAGGCTCAGATGAGAAAACTATGTTTAACAATAATAAGACAGTCTTCTCTTATTTTTTTTTACCCGGGTGAAGCACGGGGACTATTGTATAGTTAGGTGCTACAACTGATGTAATATTTCTGTAAAGTATAGTATGTCCAACAATGGAAAATGTGAAATGTGATGTGACAGCGGAAAAAGAGCCAACGGATTACCATGGTTAATGAATGCTGTCACCCATAACTGGCATCTACACTGCTTTGTCACATATCTACACATATCGCTCTTGTATATAATTTAATACAAAACAACGTCATTAAGTGTTGCGTCAAGGCACAAACCGCAACGCACGCTTCCATCGCGTGGGCTTGGTTGTCGTTAATGCAATTCAATTTACGCTTGTTTGTTTCTGTTCAAAATATAATTTAGTAAACAGTTCCTATATAATAAATAACGAAACAAGGGTGGCATAATTTGAATTTGTATTCGATAATTTGCACAGAACTTTGGCGAATATTGATTTAACTTAATTGCTGTTCTCTCAGCCTGCCAATGTGATTCTGCTTGATAGAAGTCATGAGTAGTGGTTACCGTCCTCATGCCTCATACAGAATGGTGACCCACACTATGGTGGCCTAGAGAGATGCTTTTTCATGTTCCCTTAAAGGACTCGGAAAAATTGTTTTAAAACAAGCATATTTTTGAATAAATAGAGCCTAATTTAGAAGCTCTACAGAGAGCTTAAAAGCTACATGAATAAAAACAATCGTGGGAGACAGCTTTGGCACATATAGCCGATATAGGCCGGCTCAAAGAGTTATGATACAAGAGTTTCACATTAGATCTGTTACAAGGAATTCTTTCATTGTTTTTCATAGAGTGCGTAAGGTTACAGGAGAGGTCTTAACCCCCTTTCCAGTCAATCTCAGAGATGGAACTCTAATCTAGTATCTATATCGTGTATCTTTGCAAGTGTCCATGAATCGCATAATCCGTGTAGTCATACCTCTACGCATCCCATGAATGTCGTAAAGGCCACCCCAACCCCTTCCCCCTCCCCATCCACCAAAGGCAGGCAACGCACTTGTGACGCCTCTGGTGTTGCGTGGAGTCCATGGGCGGCGGTAATCGCTTACCATCAGGCGATACATCTGCTCGTTTGCCCCCTATTCCATTAAAAAAGAAACCTCCTTGCTAAGGAGAGGTCCATATCCTGCAGTGGTCTATTACAGACTATTGATGATGAATCGCAGTAGTAACTTACCACCAGTCCGTGAACTATTCCATAAAAAAACATTAACTTTTCAAAAACAGTACTGCACATTTTTGCACAAACAAACCCGTTTTACAAAATAACATATCACAATAAAACGTATCTGAACCGCGCATAAAACGTGCATCGAAGTGGATAGCGCGCGGATGCAAATTATTTGCGAGCACACGCTACGCGTTGGCAAAAACGAGCAAATATTGCAAACGTAAATATTGAGTGTGAATGCAATAACCGTTATGTGTGCTTTGTTAACGCAATCATTCGAACCAATATTTAATTTATAATAATATGCAACATTTTAAATTAGTCAAATGATATATTTCTTGTTCATCTAAGCCAGGGAATAGGGTATTTTACGGTATATGAGAAAAAATATCTTATTGAGAAACCTTAGGCAAAAATCAGTCGGAAAATGTTAGTTTTAGTTCATAAAATAATAAATTATTTTTTGTAATTTATTTCTAGGTTTTCAGTTTTTTTAATCTGTTCTTTAACACCATGAAATAGTAGCCGCCATGTTATTACGTCAAACCGCTTTGTAAACTAAAGTGTCAAATGTCAACTGTTCAGCGTATGCTTTAGATTTGTTTTTGTTTACAAAGCAAACTGACGTCAACACCAAAGAGAAATATGGCGTCCACTGCGGCCAGTGTTTTTGACAAATTGCGCGCGAAATTTGAAAACGGAAATTTAAATGCATTTTTACGGCACATAAACCGGTGCGGTAGCGACTTGAGCGGTTATTGATTGGAAGTGCGACATATTACCTATAACACAAACCAACGAATTGTATTCCATTCATTTAGTTGCACTTGGAGTTCCTCCCACAGTCTGACTACCTACGATTTCCTTTAAACTGTGGCTAAAAATCGAAACATTTTATTTATCTCTGTTTTAAGGTTAACGTTTTCAGCGACACAGTACAAAATACACTTAAAATAATATAAGCAAAAGCCGCTATAATATAAAAATTAAATACCTGCACGCTTAGCTACATTAAACTAAAATTACTCAACCGACAACCAGTCCACTTCACAGTGTTTCCACTCGCGATGTCCACGCGCCCTTGCATCCTAACAGTTACCCCTTCAAAGGGTGCGAAGCGTAAGGGTGGCAATTAAAACGCAACATCGCTTTGATCATGCTTTACAGGCACTCATAGCGTCGCTACGAGTGGAGCGTTGGCCGATCGTTCGTACGTCGGTTTTTTAAAGTATTTGGAAAGACAATTTTTTTTAAGTAGCTTATGGCCAACTTTTTTACTTCGATTTAATTTTGTATGCATCAATTAGTAATTATTGCTAACTTATTTTTTGCCACGACTCACGCTTTTGCCATGATATAGTATTTTTTAATAATAATAATAAACCTCTTTATTGTACAGTTTGTACACTAGATTAATTAAAAGGTTAACTTAAAACTAGGGAAGTGCAAGTGGCTGCTTTATCGCTCGGGGACAATCTTTTACAGGCAACCATTACAATATATTTATAAATAATAAATAATAAAATTAACAAAAAAACCCCGACTTCAAGAACGACCAAACTGAAATTGGCCCACATGGAAAGCTTTCAAATAACAAAATAATCATCGAAATTGGTTGGCGTGATATTGAGTTATTCGTCAATTTGTCGCACACATACATAATGCAAATCTTCGTCATGTCGAACTAAAAACTGATTTTCGTTTCTTATTGTATCACGAAGAAATCCATAGTATATTTCTCTATTCTGTGTGTATGCACATACATTTTTGACTGCTATAATATTACGAATACTGTTTAAAATGAATATATTATAATTGTCTCAGCTTTATCACATTCTAATCTTAGTAAATTACTACTAATGCTTGTCAATTCAAAGCCTTGTTGTTTCTGCACATATCTGCACAGATCTTTATGGTTATGCGCGTGGTTATTTATTACAATGTGACAACCCTTATAACAAAATTTAATTTACCTTAATACGTAGGACTAGAGATTAAATTGAACTTTATAATTGAATATTTTTATATTCGCTTAGTTACTAAAGATAATATTAGTTAATATCTTCTGGACATCCATGGATAGGTTTTTATTTTTTTTTACAATGGAATCCATTATATGGCAATTTAAACTTCTAAAATAAAACTTTTCCTCTAATCCATCTATACTAGTATTATAAACGCGAAAGTTTGTAAGTATGAATGGATGCTTGTTACTCTTTCACGCAAAAACTCCTGAACGGATTTGGATAAAACTTTACCGTAATATAGCTTATACATCAGAATAACACATAGGCTTCTATTTGCCGGGATAACCGACATATACGCGGGCGGAACCGCATGTTATAATAAACCTTTGCTATGTATCTAAAACACTAGCAGATCAGTGGTTTTACGAATTTAAAAGTATCAATACTTAAATTCTTGCACTCACCTTATTTAATGGCTGTATTCAAGATAAAATGTATAAACCATTAAACAAGGATTGCCAAGAATAATACCATGAGCCATAATACTCGAAGAAAATGGTTCTATAAGCCACTTTTTCAAGTGAATAGCCCGAGAGCTACAAAAGGAGAACTAATGTGCTACTATCAATAGGGATAGAATTTATCGTAGCAGCCCCTCTTTACGAACAAAATATTGGTCTTACGAAGTACCCAGACGTGGTTTGTGAATGCCTTTTGTGGGAAGTAGGGGTGTCTTGTCTGTGTGGTCTAATTAATAAGCTAACGCGTTATTTTGTAAAAAAGAGTATCTTTTTAGGGTTCCGTGCCAAAGGCGAAAATCGGAACCCTTAAAGATTTGTCATGTCTGTCTGTCCGTCTGTCTGTCCGTCCGTCCGTTAAACGTCTTTCTCAAACATTTTTACATATACTACCACTTAGTCGATCAATATCTGCTGAATTTCACAATTTAAGAAATACAATATGCACAATATTTACAACTTAAAAAGTCAAATTTTCCATAAGTAGTTATGTGTAGTTTTTCTTATAAAAGAAACAAGAAAAAAAATGAAACTGAATCACGTTCACGTGAGTAGAAACTGATGCGTCAAGATATTAACCTTACTATTTCTGTTTTCTAATCATTGTTTAACAATAGTTATTCAGAAAATTTTTGATTACTTTTAAATTTAAAGAAATCTGTAATCGCTATCTTCTTATAAGTTACGGCTGAATTCCCATGAAGTTTACCTTAGATTGTAAGCATGAGTTTTTTTCGCGGTTCCTACAATGAGTGAATGATATGAAAATGGAAAAACAAGTCATTCTGTTTGCCAATAGGTTTATTTGTAGCCAAACTTTGTACAGTCTTCATAACATTATATTGAGTAACTTTTTGATTTAGTACTTTATTATGGTGTATGTCGCCAATGTACCCTCAAAGGGTATTTTTACAGTCATAATAAATGTGATTTAAGACGAGTAATAAAGGCTTAGTGCTTGTAGATATGTCAATTTCTCTCAAGGTTCCGTAGCTTAAAGGGAAAATAGGCGCTTTAGAGGATCGCTTTTAAAACTCTTTATGTTTGAAGAAAGCATAAAATTACAAAACAATAATGAAATTAACTTAGCATTAACCAATAACACCCTATTAGTTTTGACTATGACTTTAGAAGTATGATGCAGAAGCATCACTAGCCCGCCATGGTGAGGGTCACCATGCTGCAGTGTTGCATTGTCTGCATTCGCAGTATGGTGACCACCACTCTTGGATTCTGCTTATGCTTTTCATCAGGCAGAGTAGAGTCATTTTGGCAAGGCCAAACATAAAAAAAAACGAAAAATCAGAACTACATGCCACACATACTTAATAATAAACGTATCAAGTAAGTATTTTATGCAGCAACATTTAAAAATTTTTGTGTGTTCATGAGAACTATCGATTATGTAAATTTTCCCAAATAATTATTTGATGAGTCCAATTACTCGTTCAATTTCATATCGCTAATTTGATTTGACCGTAGCGACATCTACATATCGAAATAATAATCAAACCAGTGTTGATAGTGTCCAAAATAATTGGATTCCTCAATATGTAGCCTCATTTGGGAATGTAATAATTTACAATAAACTTAAGTGCTGTTGTTTTAGAGTTTAAAATGGTGTGATGGACAATATGTTTGAGCGGTTGTGTGATTAATCTAATGCGAATTATGTCGTGATATTTAGTATACAAATATATCTCGATTGCTTTTGTGAGATATAATGAAACGGATAAGATCCAACTAAAGAATAACAGTAAATATAGCTAGACAATTATTTATTAAATTGTTTCTTTAACAGTTCAATGAAATTGAGAACCTTCTCCTTTTTGAAGATGACCAATTTAATATAATCGTTATGGAATTTGGCAATGTAAAATTAACTATGTGGAGTGGAGTAGATACCTAATGTACCTATGTATGTATAAGTATGTAACTGAAAATAATGTTATGTTGCAGACACATAAATGCAAATTATTTATGTATTTGAAACGTATATTACCCAATACAAATATATAACAGACACGAAAATAATATGAAAATTGCAAGCCAAGTTATAAATCAAGTAAAAAGCGGTATTTCGGTCTGCCGACCGCGCTCTTTGTGACATAAATTAGTTTTTATGAAACATACAGCCATGTGTACCACCTTTAGTGTTCACGCTTGACGATTTTCCATCTAGATACGTTTTATAACGAGTATGTGGTAGCCAAGTCTGCCAATTTGGTTCTCGTAAGCCTGGACCCAATTAAAATGTCAACCAATTGTTAAAGAATAATTTAGTTCTATAGAAACAGTAATATAAAATTAATTAATGATGTCACATATTTTTTTACGTTCTTGTTAACACATGTTTTATGCAATTCAACTTATTTTATCTGATCTTACCTTATCATAACGATACGTCTAAGATAGATTTTAAAAAATTGGCAATCATAAGGACTGAGTGACTGAAGAAGTGAAAACTTTTAACTTAGAATTTTATTTAAAGAACAAATATGTATTCACGAAAAGAATGCAGTCACCGGAGTGGAATGAGCTCCTTAAAATTGACAACGAGGCGTACTACTAAACTCTTTAATGTCCTCAAGTCTATCAAATTACTCTATTATGCTGGTCTTAAACAGATTTCAGTATGAGTGACGTCGAGCAAGTCGGTTAGCAAGTGCACACCGTGAAACGAATGGAGAAACAATGTTCTACGTAAACTTATTATTAAGGAGTTGATTCTTATTTGCGTTACTGTTGGTGCTTTGGACAGTCAACAATTTATTGGTTTATATGACAGTAGACTAATGCGATCAAAGTTTATTCAATTATTACCTATACGAGGTTGAACAACCTAGGTTGAACAACCTAGGTTGAACAACCTCAGTTAGAATCTTCTGGAGTAGGTAACCACTCCTGAATTTTAGATATACATTCTTCTTTGGTTAATACATAAACCTATGTACATAACCATAATTTATATTAAAAAAAAAACATACAAGCGTCAAAAAACTATACATCTTCGACTACTGGTAGCGTTCCCAAAAGACTGGCAGCATTACCACGTTAAATGGCAATGCTGATTCTCTGTGCTAGAAAAAGGCCGGCCTTCTGGTCGCGAGAAGCGTCAATCAGTTGCTTGGCTAGTTGTTTAAACATAGCGCGAGCACTCGGACCCCATGAACCTAGCGTCTCTACCCCAAAAGGTTCAAAAATTTAATTACCCATTAAATTTTGGTACCTACGCCGTTTGAGGCTTTCCGCTTTCTTTGGTTTGTAGTCGATGTTGCTCCTAGAGGTCTTGCGTCATAGAAGCGCCGAGTCCAAAGTCCAGAATATATTCTTCTTTTAGCCCACTTTCAACTCAACCATCCGAACCCTTTCCGACCTCCGAGTCGTCGGATTACAAGAGACGCCACGCTCCCAGCTACAAACATATATAGAGTCATTGCTATTTCCCAGAAGGGTTGGCAGAGATCTCCACTTACTACGGTCCTGACACTCCTTTTTTGCTTCATCCTCATCCATCAGTCGTCGATTCCTGGTGCCTTTTACACTGCCCTTTTTCAGAACATCATATAATATTCATAATCTTACACATTTCACATACGATTATCTCTCCATCCTTTGTTTTAAATGCAAGCGCTCAAAATAAACTTTTAAGACTAAGAAGATGCACTGAATTCGTAGTTAAAAGTTTTCAACCTGCTTTATAATTTTGAACATAACCACTAAGGGACAAAAAAACTGCTAACGTTTTTTTAATCATACAAAACCTTTTATTCAAAATGTGACCCGAAACGTTAGGGCTGTTTTATAGAAACAGGAAATACACGTGTTTAAATATAAGAAAGTTGTTACAAATGTTTGTTTAAAGTTCTAATAACGACATAATATGTTTACTGATTTTCAATATACATATAGAAGGTCAAATCTAGCGACTGCAACAAGAACATGAGCGTTGAAAGCAAGTTACCGCAAGCTTGGGGCGAGACAGTGTTGCCTCTTGCGTCCAACTAGCGTACGTTTGTATGCGTGATACAAAACTATTATTGGATCAAGAGTAACACAGACGGAGTATATTGACATGTGTGTTGTACACACGCATTGTTTCTGTTTAACCACGTTTGGCATGTTTTTTGCTATATGTTTTGAGTTACTTAATGTACACTGAAACCTCAATGTAACAAAGCTGATGAGATTTTAATTAGTAAATTGGAAAAGGTGTTTGTCTTTCATTTAATTTGAGTTTTAGAAAGACCTTTAATTATCAGGTATGACTACTTTACCTTATTTTGCAACAATGTCAAATGACGGCTTTGCTGTTTGACAGTTTTTGTCTAAATATGATTTAAACGACTTTGAAACTGTCAATAGCGGTGTGTTGACATCTTCTTTCAATGTTTACAACGAATAATGTTGGAATGGGCATCCGGTATCCTAACTCACTCGTTAAAACACAGCGCAAGCTCTGTTTCACACCGGTTTTCAGTGAGGCCGTGGTATCACTCCGGTCGAGTCGGCCCATTCATGCCGAAGCATGGCTCTCCCACGGAAGGAGAGGAAATCTACTGACATCTCATTCATTCAAATTGGTTTAGTAGTTAAGACGCTATGGTGGAATAGTTTACGTATGATTGTATGTGTAACATACGTAAACTATCAAAATTAGCACCCTTCTTTTTGGCTTCGCCATAGTTGGGTAAAAATATGATGTTTATTTCGGATTCATTTGCCCAAATTTAGTATCTTAAAACATTCTTAGAAACCATGTTGACAATCTCTTTTACTTGAACAAATAAATAAACGTAGGCGTCTAGACTAAGACATTGAGTCTATTGATTTATTTTCTGGAATTACGTTGAGAAATGTAAGGCTGGATAACATAATCTAAGCTTGTATTTATGCCTGTAGAGTCCTGGAGTATTACTTGTGAAAATAAAGATAAACGATCTTAAACTGAATATATTTTAATTAGGTCATCTATGCATGTCCAGATTTAGACAATATGCAAAATGATCTTTAATGATGAAATTTGTCATTGTCATGTCAAGATAAATGTCAGGGTCAGCGATATAAAACCAAAAGTCGCGTTGCTCGCCGTCATTTTTTTATATCGTTACATCAACTACAGTTTTATTTTGAAGAACCTTAGGTTGAATTTAAATTGTTACTGAATTACTCTCTTCGCCATCACTCCGTTCGTCGGCACTGACCCGTAAGATATACAAGATGTGCATGATACTATTCACAATAGTGGATATGCATGTTTTTTTATATCAAAATCTCATCATTTACGTCTCTATAACATAGAAAAAAATATAAATAGGCTTGAAAATAGTCAAACTAATTTTCAAAGTGAAATTTAAAACACTGACTAAATTTGAGTTATTCAAACGCCGCCATTGCGCGCGCTATTGACATGACCAATGACGTCATTTTCATTTCGTGTTTGTTTACTATTCAGTGTTTCAGTTACTTTATACATATTAACAGTTTTAATTGCTGTAAAAATCATGGAAGAGCTAAATTTTTCTCACAAACACTACTAACACAGTGTGAATTTCGACGCCGATAATTTCGATGAAGTGACCATCGACGTCACATTTCGTTCCGACCAATAGTGCGCGTTTTGTTAGTTAGAATTTCCCTCCCTTGATTTCACTTTTTATTTAATATTTTCTGGGTTTAAATAATCACTATATAAAAATACCTTTTATGTATATTGTAAAGACTATAAAGAATCTAGAACAAAATATTTAAGACCAATAATTTTTTTTATACATATTCTCTATTGTAGTCACAAGTTGCTAGTTACATTTTTTCAAGCCCAATACAGATATACATAGGCACATACCTAAAGAAAATGTTAAAAGGTTTTATTAGATTTCTTGTAGACAGTATATTTTGTTAAATAATCTAAATCTTCCTCGTTGATGTTTGCACCCTTCAGTTCCGGTTCCGGGAGCAAGATGTTTCCTATTACGTCATGTTTGTACAACGATATTGAGTGCCGCCTCCGTTCTTAACTGCAAACAGGAACGCCTACTTATTTTAAATAAGATGTATCCATATTTGAAATAGGTTTTTTCGGAATGGAAAAAAGTTTTCATTTTAGAGATGGATATGTTTTTCGACTGTACTTAATTTAATACTCATGTAGAAGACTTACTAATAGAAAAACTCACTTAATATCATGCAAAGAAATAGTACAGGATGTTATTTATTTAATTAGTTTCATTTTTCGATAGAAAAAAAAACTCTGTGTATAGGTTCCTTGAACTCCTTAAAGTTGTTACGGTTATCAAAAGAAGGGGTTGGCTAACCAGTTAAGATAAAAACTTTTTATAAAAAAAACCGGCTTCCAAAAACCATCCAACGAAAACTCTCTGCCAAAAAACCCTAAAAAGCGTAAAATAAACTGGCTCTTCGCTATGTGCCAATTCTTGTCTATACCTAATTCTTTATTCATTTAAATAGTAGTATTATTATGTGTGCTAGGTATCTAAAATCTGTTTGAAGTCGGTGCCAAGCCAAAAGTAATAGTAGTTACCACTTGCTATATTTCGAGACGACCATCAACGACGTCGCGTCGGCCCGCGCGTGTCTGTCCGCTTGGGTTGTTTTGTGCTACAGTGGAGCAGCTATCCTGCAGCGGCGAGTGCGATACCTCCTATTACATTTTGGCTTGGCGCCGACTTCAAACAGATTTTAGGTACCTAGCACACATAATAATACTACTATTTAAATGAATAAAGAATTAGGTATAGGCAATAATTAGCACATAGCAATTTATGAAGAGAAAGTTTATTTTACGCTTTTTAGGGTTTTTTTGGCAGAGAGTTTTCGTTGGATGGTTTTCGGAAGTCGGTTTTTTTTTATAAAAGGTTTTTATTTTTCCATTTTTTGTGCATACAATCGTAGGTTATCAGTAAGTGTAACTATTTCATATAATTTCTGCTGATGCGAATAACTTTAGTGGTTTGAACACGTATTAAAACTGAGTATGCTCAGTTTCCAAAACTATGTTGAGATGCAAGATTTCTGTTACCGAGAACGTGGTCTACGGGGCAATAGGAATCGTGTCCAAGGTTAAATGTCGTGATGAATTAGAAGCAGGCGAGTTACTTAAAGTAAAATACATTAAGGGGTTAGTCATCATAGCGCCTGTGTCACCTGCTTACCTAATTAACTTAAAAGTATACAACTAAAAGTCAATAGATACCTATGAAATTGAAAGAATTGTCCTCCAACTCCTAACCGTTGAGGAGTTGTACCTTCCATCATCAGCTTACCTAAATAATTCGAAAGAATACAACTAAAGGTAACATACATACATATGACATTTAAAGATTTATCCTCCAACTCCTAACCGTTAAGGAGTTGTACCTTTCATCATCAGCTCATCAACATTAAATTGTGACTACCAGACGCAAATACTGGAGTAGCTTCAGAAAATATACGAAAAACATAGTACGTGCCTGAAAAAAATGAGGATTCCCCTCGATTTCTCTGGGATGCCATCATGAGATCCTAGTTTTATTGTCATGGTACCACCGTCGGAACATCTCCTTTCCAACAAAAGAAGAATCATCAAATCGGTTCATAAACGATGAAGTTATCCGCGAACACACATAAAAAAATATGTATACGGTCGAATTGAGAAACCTCCTCCTTTTTTTTAAGTCGGTTAAAAACATAAAAACATGTCAAGATATGTAGGTCTCCGAGTACAACGACCAGCCACGGCCGCTTCTTTAGCAGGCGGCTGCAATAGTTACTCAGTTCAGCTACAGACTATAATGTCTAGTCCCTTACGACCAAATGTAGTACGGGCTACAGAGTATTTGCGTTTTAATGAGAAAACCAAGACTCTTACCGTGTTCTCTTTTATCACGTGACTATTATTTTAGTCTATGAAAGTTATGGAGAAATAAAATATAATGAATATAACTAAGAGTGAACAACAGATAGAGAAAGTAATTACATATCAATTCTTTCTGTCAATGTCGTCCTCAACTTTCCTTATTATGAACAAACTTTTACAAGTAATCCTTCATATGAAGAAAATTAATTACAGTTCATGTGATACAGATGTTATATATTAGTTTAGTTTCATTACATAAAGTTATGTTTTGAACATGGTATTTTTGTATTAAACAAATGATAGCAGAACATTATTGTCATCAGGACAGGAGGATGAAAAATTTGCCACCATGCAAGATGATCAATCCGAGTGACCCGCGGTCTAACTGTTGATTTTGGAGCGATAACAACTTTACACCCTTATATAAACCTTAAAAAAATTAAACAAGGGGAAAACTTACATTGTGTGATGCAGGTCGCCACACTATATTGGCTTATTGTCGTTCCTAAATTGCGATCCTTTCATCTGTGCAAGTAGTTGAATGAAATATATGACTCATTATTATCTACATATGTACACGTATTTTGTGTTCATGTACCTACTACTAGCAACAAGCCGCGGTTTTGCACGGGTTCATTAGGAAAAATATAATAAAGCCCTTGTTTCCCTGAGGTTTGCGTCTCAATTTTTTTCGACGTCTTCAACAAAAATCGTTTTGTTTTAGCCAATATACTTAAAAATTTAATAAATTATACACGAAAACCTTCCTCAAGAATCAATCTATTTATAAGTAAAAACCGCATAAAAATCCGTGCAGTTTTGGAGTTTATCGTGAACAGTCAGACGCGGCGGAGGACTTTGTTTTTATTAACCGACTTCAAAAAAGGAGGACGTTCTCAATTAGACCGTATATATGTTTTTTATGTATGATCGCGGATAACTTCGTCGTTTATAAACCGATTTTGATGATTCTTTTTTTAATGGAAAGGAGATATCCCAACGGTGGTACCATGATATGGACATTAAGATCTTATGATCCAAGAAAAAATCGAGTCGAACCTTGAAGTCGGTTTTTGTTTTTGTTAAAATTTTACTTGTATAATATGTAGTGATGATGAGCCAAAGAACGCTATCTGCGTGCCTATGGTAGAAGCTCTGCAATAATGGGGTCTAAACTTCGATCAATAATTGATCGAAGTGTCTAAATGACATTTCAGTAAACGCATTTTATTTTCAATCTGTGTATAATTAAATCGCTTGTCACTTAACATGTTAATATTTTAACATATTTATTTCTTATCTATACTCTATACTATACAAATAAATAAAATTGGAGTGTATGTTTGTAATATTAAAATAACCGCTTTTTAATAAATGCATATGTAATGTATACACGGTACCGTTACCCGCGGTTGTTGTTCTACCGCAGGTAGCATCGAGGGGCTCAGCTAGTTACAGAATAAAATTAATAAATCTTATATATAAAATTCTCGTGTCACAATGTTAGTAACCATACTCCTCTGAAACGGCTGGACCGATTTTTATGAAATTTGGTGTGCATATCGGGTAGGTCTGAGAATCGACCAACATCTATTTTTTATACCCAAATTATTTTTTATGGCAAAACAACGTTTGCCGGTTCAGCTAGTAATAATGTATAATCATAACAAGTGGTTTTGTATTGAGCATAAGTAACTAGTAACTTGATACTCTGAACCATAACAGACTAATCTATTAAAATAAAATATATTGTCTTGTTGCTTCTGTTATCCTTACAAATATTATAAATGCGACAAAACCCTGACGATAAAATGTCATTCCCTGGAGAGATTGGAACATTGTAATGAGTTACTGCCCGGAAAAGTTAGCTTCATTGTTCTAAGCCGTAAGAAGAAGTATCCAACATAATTCTTGATTACTCTGACCCGCATGAATATTTGCCCTGATGTAATTATTCTGTCTGAATGTTGGCTCAATGAAAACACAATAATTCCCAAAATGTCAGGATACGTCTCATTCAGTACAAAGAAAATAATCAATAAGAGCGGTGGTGTTACTGCCTACGTCAGAGATGTGTGGAGCACCTCAGTTCACGAACCGTTATGTGATGAATGTAATTGCCTTCAGCTAACTATTAATGATAAATTAACTGTACTAGGAATTTACCGGTCTCCCTCATTTAAAAACATTTCCACGTTTCTTTCCTTCGTAGATGACGCTTTGTCCCACATAAACGCTCTTCATGCTATTGTCCTAGCTGGTGACATTAACCTGGACATCTGCTCTAACAAATCGTCCGTGCAATATTCTGAATACCTTTGTTTATTGGCTAGTTACCAACTCCTACCCGCCATAACATTACCTACACGAGGCGAGGCATGCTTAGACCACATTTTCATAAAAAATAAATCACTGTCGGTAGGAATGGTCTGTCGTGCTGCGATTACAGATCACGATATTTGTCTAGCGACCATGACATGCGAGTCATCAAATAGTTTACCACTTCGTTCCAGATTAAAGACTAACACAATAGGAATGATTAACGACCTGGAGTCGGCAGATTGGGCAAACATATATGGGACTGACGATCCAGACGTAGCAGCAAGTGAATTCAATAAAATCCTTGAAACATCCCTGCAAAATAACTCTAAAACTATTACTGTTAGTCGTTCTCAGAGCTCTATTAAGCCATGGATAACGCCAGGATTAATGAGATGCCAGAGAACACGAGACAAACTTCATCTTGAAAGCAAAAACAAACCTAATGACCTCATTTGTCAAATTACATACAAAAGATATCGCAATTTCCTTACTAACCTACAAAAACGTCTCAAAGTAAATTATGAGACACAATTATTAAATAGTAGCATTGAGTCCGGCAATTCGAAAAATCTATGGAAAACAATTAAACAGATCTGTAACATGTCAAACAATAATACAACACCTATAGAACTAACAAAAAATCATTCTGATCCCGTTACGTCACTTAATATTTGCAACCAATACTTTTCAAATATTGGAAAAAAATTAGCAGATGATATTCTAAATAAACTAAATGTTTCAGAAATCTCCCTTGCCTCGGCTTACACTTCTTCTAATGCAACAACTAAAGGCAATTCCTTTTTCGTTAGACCAACTGACCCTCAGGAAGTTATCAAACTTATTGACGACCTTAAAAATGGCAGCTCCCCGGGCTTAGACGCTTTCTCTCCTAGATTAATAAAAGAAACAAAAAAACAGATTATTGGCCCACTTACGCACATTTTTAACCTCAGCCTGAACACCGGTATCTTTCCTCAATGCTGGAAAACTGCCGTTGTCACTCCTATACATCAAGACGGCGACAAATCAACTCCTAGTAACTACAGACCGATTTCCCTTTTAAGCATATTCTCTAAACTCCTGGAAAAGATAGTAAACAAAAGGCTAGTCGACTTTCTCGAAAACAATAAGTTACTCTCCGAAAAACAATTCGGCTTCAGACGCAAAAAATCTACAGAAGATGCTATAGTCACTCTAGTGAACGCGGTTTCCAATTCTTTGGATAGCAAAGAATATTGCTTAGGAGTTTTCCTTGATTTATCAAAGGCTTTCGATACGGTGTCCACCCCTATCTTGCTCCGTAAATTAGAAGCAATGGGTATACGCGGTATTGCACTTGACTGGTTTCGCAGTTATTTATCAAATCGTCATCAGTGCGTTAGGGTGGGATCCACAATTAGTGACCAGTGTTGCGTTGAGGTTGGTGTCCCCCAGGGGAGTATTCTTGGTCCCACACTTTTCAGCATATATATGAATGACATTCTCAATATACCTATGGCAAATGCGGAAGTCTTGTGTTACGCTGATGACACCGTGATTATCTTTCGCAATACATCGTGGTTAAAAGTAATAGCATCCGCTGAACAAGGAATGACTCTCATTGCAAAATGGCTCGACACAAATCTTCTAACCCTCAATTTAAAAAAGACAAATTTCATCGCGTTCCACAAGACACTTGCATCAAAACTCCCAGCAGGACACACGTTGGCAATTCATTACTGCGCCCCTGAAGATCGCGCCAACTGTATTTGCGGTGCCATAGAACGCACAGACTCTGTTCGATATCTAGGAGTCATTTTGGACGAACGTTTGACATACGAAAATCACATAATACACCTGTCCGGTCGAATTAGGAAAACTATTTATATTTTAAAATACCTTCGCAATAGCCTGGACAAAAACCATCTCATTAGGGTCTACAAAGCACTGACACAATCACTACTTTTCTACTGTATTCTAGCTTGGGGTGGTGCCGCTAAAACCAAAATGATACAACTCGAAAGAGCCCAAGCAGTTTTGAAAGTGATGCTACGAAAACCTTTCAGATTCCCAACAAACGACCTGTACAAAGAATGTAAAGTACTGAGAGTACGTCAAATTTTTATTTTGAAAATAATAAAATCTATGCATGAGGAAATTTTAAATACTCCTGCTATAATTAGTCTAAACCAGCGCCGCGTATATCGAACTCCACTTCCAACCATAAATACCACCTTCATAAAAAGACAGCCCATCTACCTCCGCCCTAAGGTGTACAACAAAGATTGTCAATTACATACACATATTATTAAGTTATCAACGAGTGAAGTAAAGCGACTGGTCACAGAATGGCTGCTGAATCTTTCTTATGATGAAACGGAATTAATTCTTCCAAATCACATGCAATAACGGCAAAACATAACACACTCACAAACACACACGCACACTCACATCCAAACACAAACACATACTCATCTCATACACACGAAAACACTCTCAACCACAGATGAATGAACACAGTTACCACATATAATTAAAGAGGTATTATTATTTTATTTTATCCACTTGTTTTTTTTATATTAGTTTTAATTTGTTTGTTCTGAAATTGTATTGACTTTATATTATATTCTATTTCAACTAAATTAAAACCTAAAACATATAACTATTATGTAAAAATATTCTATAAGTTAGAACCGCTGTCCTGCTCAAAGTGATTGTACGGTAGCGGTCCGGGTTCCGTGGAACACCAATCAGCACTCGTACGTGTTACACTGAAAGCCTATCTAAATACAACCTAAGTACGTGTACCGAGCGGGCACCGTAGTGAACCGTTCAATACTCGCACGTAACCTACGCCTAATTACCTAAATCCCTAATTCCCTATATTCCCTACTCCTACCAATATACGGACCCTGCGGTGAGGGCGTAGATACATATATAGATAGTGCGGAAAGTCTGTTACCGGGAGACCTAGGGCAACAGACGGAGACGAGAAGGGAGCCGGGTTTAGGAGATGGTTTTCTCACTGCCGGTCGAGCAGTCGGCCAGAGCGGTCGGATTAGACAAAATGACTGATTTTATTAACATAAATTATAGCTTATATACTAATCTTACTCTAAGTACACATGTATGGCTATTTACTTGTGTGCCATCCGTGTGTTGTGTCGATGCAGCTGCCTTAATGTCGGTCATGCCTAACAGTTGACAGAGTGCGATGCAAGCACTGCGTGCGACATAGATTTGATGTTGCAGGTGTTGCAATCATGTTCTAGATTGAACATTCTGGCGCCTCTCAGGAACGGCCTGAAGTTCGTACAACTCCATCTCCTCCGTCACCATGGCTGCAGGTTTGTTGCTGGCTTCTTCTGTAGACGGTTGTATTGACCGTCGAATTGGTTGGCTGTAGATCGGGTTTCGCCTGGCCGGTGGTGGACGCCTTTCAACTTCCGTTGGGGCATATCGTGTAGGCGACGGTTCCCTCTCCGGTTGGGCTCGTGCTCTAACGAACCTCACCACCCTTGGACCATAACATAAGCTAATTATAATAATAATTAAAACTAAAATAGATGCTGAGAAACTAACTAAGTACGTATGAGAACTGATTTGGTTTCATAACGTGTTATCTAATTCAATGCGTAACGAGTTTTCGTTATTGGTTAGGTGTTGAAAGAAATCTCGCGAACTGTCTAATATCTCTTCTTTAGTAATCTGGCTACCGTTACTGATTTTAGGTAGCTGGTCAACAATGCAATTATTATTTGATTGCATGTTCTTGGCCGCCCCAGGAAACCAAATAAGCCGAACATTTTTCTGTAAACACGATTTGAACTCTTCCCTACTTAAATCGAAATATACTTCATAATTATAATCTAAAGCTACATAGGCTTTTGTTAATTCTATTATTTGAAACGAGTTGTCAGCATTCTTTTTTGGAACTGCTGTAACATCAATCAACGTCTTTGTTACAGCGTTTTGAAAGTCACTAGACTGTGTTATTTCTAGTAATTCCTTGCTTAGGAAGTTTGCCGCCCCCACTAAGTTCGTAGCGTTATCACTGTACATATGTGATACTGGACCTCTGCTTGCCATAAATCTTCGTAGTGCTGCTATGAATGACTCTGTAGATAAGTCACCTACTAACTCCATATGTATAGCTTTTGTTGACAGGCACACAAATATAGCTATGTATCCTTTGTAGGACTTATGTCCTCGTCCTTTCGTTGTTCTTACTTGTACCGGACCTGCGTAATCCACCCCAGTATGGGAGAACGGGAATGACTCTGTTACTCTAGCCTTTGGTAATACTCCCATCTTTTGTATATTCGTGGAGGCCCGGTATCGTATGAATTTTACGCATTTTCTTACATAGTTTTTGACTACCTGTTTGCCTCCCAGAATCCAGTATTTCTGTCGTAAATAGGCTAAGGTTAAATTATTGCCCCCGTGTAACGTATGTAGATGAGCATCATGAACTATTCCTGACGTCACATTATGGTCGTGGGGCAATAAGATTGGGTGTTTCTGATCATATGACAGGTTAGAGTTTTGAAGTCTTCCTCCAACTCGCAACAACCCATTGTAATCTATAAACGGGTCTAGACACAACAACCGACTGCTTTTCTTTAATGCTGACCCGCTTTTTATCGTTTTGTCTTCTTCGGAAAATACTTCCATTTTCGTGAAACTTGAGAACCTGTCCCAGATTGAGTTTCGTGGGGTTACTGTTGTATGATAACCCCGTTTTATTTCTTCACTTATCTCTGGAATAGTTTTTGTAATTGGTATGACATCACTCTTTAGCTTGTAAACTTCGCAAACCTCTTCTAATTCCCAAAATTTGGTTAGTTGTTGGATTTCAGTAGTTCTAGTTGTCATGCTAATAATCTTTGTATAGTTATTAGTCATGTCGGAGTTACTGCATATCCCAGATAGAATCCACCCTAATTCTGTGTTTTGAGCGATAATTCTGGCCTGCATTGTTTGTAACCCTCGTAGTGTCATGCTAACAATCTTCGTATAGTTATTAGTCATGTCGGAGTTACTGCATATCCCAGATAGAATCCACCCTAAATCTGTGTTTTGAGCGATAATTCCGGCCTGCATTTTTTGTAACCCTTGTAGTAATAAACTACTGTATTCCCGAGCGCCTAATATTGTGTCTATTGGGCGTCGTTTGTAATATGTTGGATCTGCTAGAATAGTGTTTTCTATGCAGTCCGAATGTAGTTTCGGTGTGGTTCTTTTTGGTAAAGAACCGGTAAGTTTCGGTAGTATTATAAGCGTTACTGGTAGCTTATATTCACTGGGAAACCGTGGTTGTAGTTGGACATCGATACAGTAATTCGATGTCTTTGGTTTCTCGTCAGCAATCCCGGAAATTTCGGTTTGTATCTTGCTGCGAGGGTATGACAGTAGTTGTGCTACTTCTTCGGTGCAAATCGATGCCTCAGATCCTTGGTCACATAACACTCTTAGTAGTTGAGGTGTGCCGTCGTTGGTTTTCGCTTGCACTAAGGCTGTAGCCAGTAGCGTTGTTGTAGGTGTATTTTTTGTAGTTATAGAACTGTTCGACATAGTTTTAACCGCCACTTTGCTTGTGGTCGGCCTCATCGAACTGTTATTTTCGGGCTCCTTGGAATCTCTATTTTTATTATTATACTCTATATTGTGTAACAGAGAGTGATGGCCTCGCTTACCACAATATTTACATACTTTAAAACTGTGGCACTGTGTCAATAATTCATGCATTAAGCAGTTTTTGCACATACGCTTTTTAATTGTTTCTATATTACGTTGTTGCGCTGACACTGCTAAAAATTGCGGGCAATTATAAATTAAATGTTCTTGATGACACAGCCAACATGTAGTATGGTTTGATACTACTGTTGTTACATGGCGTGGCCTGTTGATTTCTTTTCTGAAATAATTATTAGATTCCAGGCACTTCACTCGTTTCTCCAGGAAGCTCATCATTTCCGTGAACGATTGAAGTTTGTTCGGCTCTTCTAACTGAGTTTCGTATTTTTCATCAGTTTCGGAATCCCAAATTCGACCCAATATTCTCGTAAGGAATGGGTCCCATGAAGAAATATCTATTTTTTGGTTTTTCAACGCTTCAAGATTCTCATTCACTGTGTCGTACAAGGTTCTCAAGTTAAACACATCGCCCTTTTTTATTTGTTGAATGTTTAGAATATTGTCAATATGTTTAGTGACAATTTGCCTTTCGTTTTTATATCGTTTTATTAATAGTGACCATGCGCTTGCGTAATTAGCATCACAGACGGTAAGGTGCTTAATCAGCTTTGCGGCGTCTCCGCGTAAGTGGGTCATTAGGTATTGCATTTTTTCTGTAGCTGTTAACGATTTATTTTCATGTATTATTGTTAAGAATAAATCGTAAAATGAACTCCAAGAATCATAGTTCCCGTTGAACGTAGGAATGTTTATTTTGGGAATATGTACTGTTGAGCTATGTGTGGTATTTGCCGCTCTCCTGCCGTACTCCGCTCTTATCGTGTCAAACACTTTGTCTTGGAAGTACTGATGCTCGATAGCGCCCTCTACCTCGAACAAATCAAAATGAGTTTCCTCGATCTTCTGCCATTGTTTTTGTAATGTTTCAAGTAACGTGCTAAAATGCGACATGGGTTTGTCTTGCCCCAATGAGTGCGCTATTTTTTGTAAATTTTGTTGTATGTGATTGACGCGATACATCTGTAACTGTATTCTTCCATGACTTTGTGTTTGACGTGGCTCTGCGACTTCCGGTTCGTACAACTGTTGAAGTCCTTTGTTTTCACACTTCTCTAGGTACTCCATAGCTTCGGTGTAAAGATCTCTAATGATACCAAAATAGTCGGTAGTGATATACCGATGGTTACTCAACAGCTCTTGGTTTTCAAGGCGGGTGTGGTTGTTGGAGGCTTCGGTGAATATTTCTGTGAGTCGTGCTCGTCTTTCTGAAATATACTTCAACGTTTTTCTGGACGCTGAGTCTTTCTTTATGTTGGTGAAGATTTGGCTAATATTTTTGTAGTGAGCTTCTTGGCTTCTTATGAGTTCGTTTATTTCTTGAATCTCCATAGTCTTGTTGTCCCTATCCTATCTTATCCTGGCCAACCTAACTAATAACGGGGATGTATATAGAACTTAGTTGCGCTCTTCCTTCTCGATACGGTATGTGCGATGTCTCGAATACCGGGGCGACCCGCTTGTGGGAGACCGATACCTGATTCGCTACCGCAAGAAGCAACTAAGTTAGTCAGTGCTTTAACGTACAACAACGACTAGCTCTTGTTAGGTATACTAGCCTGTAATACGTCAAAGTGTCAGTCAGTCAACCTACGGGGACAAGGGGACCGCGATTCAACTTAGCTTGAACGACTGAAGGTCTTTTCAAGGTTCGCTGATTCTAATTACTTTGCTCGAAGGACCAAATGTCCTTACAAGGTTCGCTGATTCTAATTATTTTTCTAGAAGGACCAAATTTTTCCGGCTCGAAGGACCAAATGTACGGTAGCGGTCCGGGTTCCGTGGAACACCAATCAGCACTCGTACGTGTTACACTGAAAGCCTATCTAAATACAACCTAAGTACGTGTACCGAGCGGGCACCGTAGTGAACCGTTCAATACTCGCACGTAACCTACGCCTAATTACCTAAATCCCTAATTCCCTATATTCCCTACTCCTACCAATATACGGACCCTGCGGTGAGGGCGTAGATACATATATAGATAGTGCGGGAAGTCTGTTACCGGGAGACCTAGGGCAACAGACGGAGACGAGAAGGGAGCCGGGTTTAGGAGATGGTTTTCTCACTGCCGGTCGAGCAGACTCACAAGACCGATCTACTGACGGCTAAGGGTGTCTTGGCCACAGCGAGAGGTGAGGGGTAAGGGTAATGAGTCAAAGTCGGATTAGACAAAATGACTGATTTTATTAACATAAATTATAGCTTATATACTAATCTTACTCTAAGTACACATGTATGGCTATTTACTTGTGTGCCATCCGTGTGTTGTGGCGATGCAGCTGCCTTAATGTCGGTCATGCCTAACAGTTGACAGAGTGCGATGCAAGCACTGCGTGCGACATAGATTTGATGTTGCAGGTGTTGCAATCATGTTCTAGATTGAACAGTGATGATACGGTGCTAAATTCTGTTGTTGCGTCACTAAGCAGGGCAATACCCGAAACTATCTTTTTAGCCAATCTTTTGAACGTCACAAACTTTTAGTTTGATTTCTGGTTTTGTTTGGAGAGATTTTGGAACAACAGAATTAGCACCAATGAATAATGTAAAATCTGGTCTTGGTTGCCGCGATACAAGCCTCGAGCTTAGTGCGGAAACCGTCGATAAGTTCAAATTGTAATTTGTTTATGTACAAATAAATAAATAAATAAAATAAAAAACTCAGTCTGTTTGTCTGTCTATTTGTCACGCTTTCACGGCTAAACCACTAAACCAATTTCAATGAAATTTGGCATAGAGAAACTTTGCTTACTAAGGAAGGACATAAACTGCTTTTTATCTCGGTTACACCCGCGACATACACGCGAGCGTAGCCGTGAGCAAAAGCTATTGATATATAAATCTTCTGACAACAGTTTTTCTAGTAAGGAAATTCTGTTTTCTAAAGTTGAAATGAAGTGAAATAAAGTATCACCATTTTTTTTTTTGGAACGAAGTTCCTTATGGTGCGTTGCGAAAGGGGGCTAGACGGATTATGACCAAAAGTTGTAACGACAATTTTCGTTGTAACGACACTTTTAACATTGAGTTGACGTCATAGTGCTGGATAGTATATATATGTATATAAACTTCGTTCCATCCGGGTGTCCCTTGACACCTCTCAAGTTTTTATGTATGGCCCGCCAAAATGACTCTACTCTGCCTGATGGAAAGCATAAGCAGAATCCAAGAGTGGTGGTCACCATACTCATTGCGAATGCAGACAATGCAGCATGGCGACCCACACCATGGCGGCCTAGTGATGCTTCTGCATCTTTTAGTCTAGTCAACAAGTATGGAACTTGTTGACTAGACTATTTGGGCCTCCGGTCAGTCCGGTCTCGCACTCACCAACGAAACACGACAGCACGACCGCTGTCATTTTACGTTGATTTTCTGTGCAAGGATAGTACCGCCCCGGTCGAGCCGGCCCGTTCGTGCTGAAATCCGCGTGGCTCTACTACCTTCTGAATTTATTTAAATTTAAAAATATCCTGAAACTTAAATATTCATAGCTTAGATTTCTAACAAAGAAGCCAACTTGAATAAGTTAGTGCCTAGTTACACGCGAACACTACGGCCTCACCTTTACAATGTTTAGTGTTGCCCTGAATATGTACCGTCCGTTTGTCTATTTCCAATCACCTGCACAAGACAGCTGCCATGATTCGACGTGTACACTGTACATACTACATGTTTGTGTACCGTGTATGTTAGCATTAACATTGTTTTGTTACCTGCTAATTGGACCGCGTAGGACAATCAATATTATTGGAACATAATTACTGGCGGTTTTGTCATTAAAGCTTAGAAATATTGTTCAATCTTTTTCGAAGGGCTAAATTAGAGTGATTAGGGAAACTAATAACTGCGTCAAGAACTAAGGTTAGATTATAATATTTAAAAGAAGAAAGATATAGTTTAAAAAAAATAGTTTCAGATTTAAAATTATCGACTGGTCTCTGCATTTATGTTTCATATACCTTTTTTTTTTTTTTTTTTTTTTATGTTTGGCCTGCCAAAATGACTCTACTCTGCCTGATGGAAAGCATTAGCAGAATCCACGAGTGGTGGCCACCATACTCATTGCGAATACAGCAATGCAGTATGGCGACCCACACTATGGCGGCCTAGTGATGCTTGTGCATCTTTTAGTCTAGTCAACAAGTATGGAACTTGTTGACTAGACTAATTTGGCCTCCGGTCTCGCACTCACCAACGAAACACGACAGCACAAACGCTGTCATTTTACGTTGATTTTCTGTGCGAGGGTAGTACCGCCCCGGTCGAGCCGGCCCATTCGTGCTGAAATCAGCGTGGCTCTACTACCTACTAAATTATGTAATTCCTTATGTAATATCCTAAAACGAACTTATTGGTTATCTACACTATTAAATATTCTACACTTATCTATATATATAAAAGAGTAAGGTGACTGACTGACTGACTGACTGACTGACTGACATACCCAGAGATCAACGCACAGCCCAAACCGCTGAACCTAGAATCCTGAAATGTTGCATGTAGGTTCTTTATATAACGTAAGTGAGCACTAAGAAAGGAATTTTAGAAATTCCACCCCTAATCAGGGGATGAAAGTCTGCGTGAGCGAAGCTGCGTGTAAAAGCTAGTATTATATAAAGAGGTAAAGTTTGTGAGTTTGTGAGTTGTGACGTTGTAGGGGGTAATCTCTGGATCTACTGAACCGATTTTAAAAATTCTTTACTTTAATTAGGAGGATACTTTATTTAGGAGTGTCATAGGCTATATAATAACCCGAAAAGTGGAAAGACTTTTTCGTGGTGCCTGAATTTGCAAAGTCGGAAAAAAAAGTTTTTACCGCCCAACGAAGTGGGCACGAGTCAGCTAGTGTTATAAATAATTGATAACATGGTTCTTCCTCTATTAAAATTGCACAATTATTCAAAATTGGAAACAAAACAAATTGGGAAAGAATGATTAGAACTCCCTTGCTTCCCATAATACTAACTTTGACAGTTATTTAGTTATTACCGATGATAGAATTAGACACATATTATTATAGCTATTGGAAGAAATTTCAATCCAAATGTTATTTATAAAAATAGGGTAAAACTTAACTTTACTTGAAAAAAATAAAATATAAACCATCTTATGTAGAACATAAGTAAGTAATTACAAGCTTTTTATTAACTTGCAATGTATGTATGTATGCTTGAATGTTCGGGTGGAACTTGCAACTCAATTTTGAAGCAGATATCTTCAACCGATGTTGCTGAAATTTTGCAAGCATATGTATACAGCGTGACAATACCATATTATAATGACATGGAGCTGATCTGATGCTAGAGCTGAAAGGTGGCCATAGGAACTCGGTAAAGAAACTTTTTTTTGTTAAAATTTGTTAAAAAGCTTTTTAATTAAAATTTATTTTATCTATCTTGATGTAGTAGATATCAAACTAAACACAGCTGATACCAACACCACACAGAGGAAATTAATGAAACTGCACTCAGACATGGTCATAATGAAGTTAAGCCCCCTTCCTGTCTGTTTAGGAAACAATTAGGTATTGTTATACAGCCTAATAGAGGACTGCGGCAGCGCTCCCCTCGAACATGAACTGCAAATGTAGGAACTGAATAGCTACTGTATTTCTAGCTTAATGGGTGAAGTATGTACGTTGGAGGGCCAGGAATCTGTGTTATAGCCAGGGGATAGTAAATATAAAGTGGCCTTATATTATTATCTACCGCGTTTTTACGATACTCCTAATAATATGATTTAATTTTTAAGGTACCGACTCACGGCACTTAGTATGCCTTTTATTTTATATGTAGCACGAAAATGTTGATCACCAAAATATGAGTGTTAAGTGCGGCTTCGTCTACCATTTCTGGGATATTAAAGTGATTGCATGATCTTAAAAATTATTGTTAATCTTGAAAGTTGGAATTTCTTTTACTTGCGTTAATCAATGACCATATTCTATACACTGGCTTAATGAATAACGAACTTGAGATGATGTGTAAAGTGCACGGTTTGCAATATTGCGTCAAGAGATAATTTACCGTTTTGTACAGGTATATCCTCAACTATCCTCATATTTATCAATGTACCAATGTACTACCTGCCCATGGTGTGACAAACGTTATAGTTATTGAAAATTATCGCCAGAACCATACAACTAAGTGTTACTAAAATTGCTTTTTCAGTATTGGTTGCTCAAAATAAACCTAAAAAAAATATGGCACGTAGGTATTCTAATATGTCTCAGGTTTTTGACTAAATTCTTATGAGTTCTATACATCTTTTTGAATATTTTACCACGTAGGTAAATACACACATCAAAAGTGTCTAGGGATCAAGCATTTTTATGCGGATTTCTTGAGATTGAGATGTGGCTTTGGCCCTGGCCTGCTCAGTCGCCAGACTTGAACCCGATTGAGCATGCATGGGATATGCTACAGAGAAGAGCTCTGCCGAATATGGAGGGTATCCAGTCGCAAGAAGACCTTTTTTTGTTGTTGCAACGAACATGGGCGGCCATTCCACAGCGTGATTTGGATGAACTCATTTTGAGTATGCCAAACCGATGTTCTTGTGTTAGTGTTCGCGGTAGAAACACGGATTATTAATTGTTTAAGTTACCTAATAAAATTTTAAAGAAAACTGTTATTTCAGTCTTTTTTTCGAACTTTAATGTTAGTGGTTCAAATGTCAAAAATCCTTTTATTAGGAAAATGACAAATTTCTTTATTAATGCAAAGGTGACTTGGTTTATCGTTACTGTGACAAACGAAAACACTTTATTTGATGAATCCTTAAAGAAAATTTTAATTAATATCAATCAGGAGAAAAGTTATTGCAAAAATATATGTTGATCCCTAGACACATTTGTTGATCCCTAGACACTTTTGATGTGTGTAAACAATCAATGAAACAATTGTGTTTTGTACAAATGTTTACATTACTTTTTTTAAATTAAACCATCACACAATATTTTATTCCAAGCCGGCAACGTATAAAGTTTACGCAGTAATGTTAAAGCTAATATTTCGCTTTTATTTATATCATAAATGATTGCATTCGGTAGTAAGATTAATTCGACTTTACGCGTTTTTGTGGCGATCATCACAGCTACCAACACAATCCGTATTTCCACTTTAAACTCGTAAATTGGCTCACTCAAATCCGATCCGAAAATTAAAACATTATACTTTAAAATATATCCCTATTTTCTGTTGGGATCAAACAAAGTAATCAGTAGAAGAGCAGTTTGACTAATTTTAATTAATTTAAGGCTCGCTACACAAGTGCTCACTTTCGTTTGAAGAAGAAAATCTTTTTTCATTTATAACCTTTTAATAAAAAAGGACAGGTACGTCTCTTTTATAGGACAACTTAATAAAAAAAGGATGGAGTTCAAAAGGAACGTTTTGGGTGTAATTTATGCTTAAGAAAAATGAATGTTACGGGACACGTTCAAGTTTTATTGTACTTTCAATTGCTTCGTAATAAGATATTCGCATTGGCAAAAGTTTTTTTCGGTACGTGTGTCCTACTTTTATAATAATAATGAGTAAATTTATTTGAGATGTTCGTATTTCGTAGATTTATGAATAGATTCTCCGATTTCGTTGCCAGATTGAGCAGCGTTATTCTGCTGGAATTTATTTGTTTTTTCTATCTTTCTTATTCACGTTTATCATGTTAATAATCAGGTACTAGCCAATCTAGAAGTTATTATAGTTATTGAAGTAGTCCACGTGACTACTTAAAAAATAAAGTAACTACCTCAACGCCAAGAGAAAGAGTTACTTTCACATCTATTATCATCTATCTCTCATCATTTCATCAATGTTTTGTTATGAAGTTGTCACGTTAAACTATTGTCCGTAAACCGACTTTCTTGACAACCAATTTTTTTTATATAACACCATATTACGTTTTTTTTTTAAAGGGTAGGGATTTTGCCTTATTTGCCTATTAGAAATTTAATAATCTAAACACGATGCTTATAATTTGTGTTACGGAAATAAATTAGCATGAGTATAACTCTGTGAAAATGTCTGTTTGCACGCACGATGTATTTACGAGTACCAATTTAACGGAAAAAACGAAAGAGAGACTTAAAAAATATAAATAGGTTATTATCACGGAAGATGAGAAGAGGGTGTAAGGCTAAATCGAAAGCCCTGAAGCATATGTGAGACCCTTGTCAGAGGGCAGTCGTCATTTCACGGGTATCTTACTCCTGCAGGCAATTACAATGTGATTGACCATTCACCAGCTATCGCAGACACCCCTCCCTCCTCTCATAAAGCAATTATACAACGAAACAGGGGTATGTATTAGATTTGAAAAGGTCTCGGAGAAATGGTCGGTTGTATATACAAAGTGTTTGGTCCAATGGTTGGATTGATTGAGCTTTGACTCATAGTGCGCTCTGTTTCAATAATAAAGTGATGCGCTATATACATAGATGAACTTCTATATTTATGTACACTAAAAATTTACAATTCAATCAATCTTTAACAATTTAATCTTTTACAACTCCTCTGCACGCACTGTTGGCTGGCGTGGTCAAGAAGCATCAGCCTGTCACCTTAGCTGCGGAGACGTTAGCTGCTTTTGTAGCTTGTAAGGAGAGCTTATGCAACGCAGCCTTATTAGCACACCCTGACTGCTCAACGACCCTCGTCTTAGTGACCGACTCTTCGGACAAGGTGATTGGCGCAGTCCTACAGCAACTGAAAGATGGCGCTTGGCAGCCGCTACCTGATTTAACCAGAGAAGATTCGCACAAATGGCAAGTCAGGATGTTTATTAGACGCTATTAGCTTGATATAGTCCTTCTATGTAGCTTTTCAATTTTAATAAATGTTCTTAAAATAATTTAGCTTCTTCTATACTTAAAATTTAAGTTTCAATATTTCAAGTCTCCCGTTTTGAACTTGACTCTACTTAAAGTATGCAATAAGTTTTATTTTTAATACAGAGCTCGTCACTTCAGTGGCAACTAAATGAGAAATAAATTACTTGAAAAACTTTTCTACAAAATGTTTGTTGGTGTGTTCTTGTTGTTGTTGATTTTAATGAAAAAAATATGTATATATATTGAAAACAGTATCTATATATATTATACAATAAATATATTCACGTTACAATAAACATATTACAAGCTTTTTATTAACTTGCTATGTATGTATGCTTGTATGTTCGGGTGGAATCTTGCAACTTAATTTTGAAGCAGATGTCTTTAACCGATTTTGTTGAAATTTTGCTAGCGTATGTATACAGCGTGACAATACAATGTTATAATGACATGAAGCTGATCTGATGCTGAAGCTGGAAGGTGGCCATAGGAACTCTGTAAAGAAACGTCGCAGTATCATCGAATTTGGACTCATTAGATTCGTCTCGAGGCATTCCAGTAAAAGCTTGTTTTTAAAAAGCTTTTTAATTTAATTTATATTGTAATGCAAGAATTTTTCGAATACATTTGAAACTCAACAATATGATATTGAAAATTTTCTACGAAATTGTGAGTATTAACTTTAAAATTAATATTACGGAGCCATGTAATATTGAGGGTTCTATTGTGTCTAGGCAAATATGAATATTTATAAATAGATAAATGCTGATGGAAAAATAGCATTGATCTGAATAACCTTTCATAAAGTTTGTACTAAACTGTCTGGGTTTATTATTCCCGATCAAAATTGTCCAGAAACATACAAGAGGAGCCAAAAATAGTTTCTCTGAATAGGCTCGTCTTGTATTGTAGTCACTTTCTTTTGGCTGACGTATCGCGTATTAGATACAAATTTCTAATTATATCATTAAGACTGAAAGATAAACTGACAGATTATAAATTTCTAACGTAGTATAATCTTGTTTAGCAAAATATTCGAGATCGTAACGTGGGTTAACGTATCCCGAACTTATATCAAGGCCTTCAGGCTAGAGGTTGGGAGTTCTCAGGACATCTTTCTTAGCTAAAGCCCAGGTCTCCAACAATAGACCTACTTTTGACAGATCCCCGTGTGGTTATAATCGGATCGTTAAACACAATAATAGCGCAAAAAATAAAGACCGCTCATTTTGTTTCAATGAAACAAATAAAATTTAGTACATACTTACAATTTAGGCCCAATGATGCAGAAGCATCTCAATAGGCCGCCATAGTAAAGGCACCGTGCTGCCTTGTTGCATTGTCTGCATTCGCAGGAGTATGGTGACCACCACTCTTGGATTCCGCCCATGTTTTTCATCAGGCAGAGTAGAGTAACTTTGGCAAGCTTATGCATGAATTATAATTTAAAAAACTTAAAAACACGCTTTAATAGCAATCGAACTAAAAATAAGAAAATAATTTTAATGTAAAAAGCGTGGGGTGCTTTCTGAAAATATTTCAATAATGTCGCCCCAAGCTTTTTACATTAAAATTATTTTATTTCTACTTTTTAGTTTGGTAAATTTACAAAAGCGTGTTTGTTTAGTTATTTAAAACATTTTTTTTAGAAAAAACTTTTTTTTTCACATTATTGTATTGTCATCGTCCCTTGACCCCTGTGCAAATTTTCAAGTTAATCAGAGTCCTAGAAGTAGGTGAAAATGAAGTTAAAAGATTTTGTTACTATGTCTAGCTCTACTAGGTCAAGCTAAAAAAATCTTATTAAAAAATAAAATATATCGGAGTATAATGAGTTTTAGAATGGAAGACGAGCAAACGGGTAGCTCTTGGTAAGAGACTAAAGTGGTGTCACTATGGTCGGGCTTGGCTTGGTGGGTATTATTGTCAGCCAAAGTACGACTCTTCCATTTACTCATTTACTTACCAGGTTTTCGTGTTATATTGTGAATTGCCTTTTCATTTGTGATTCTGTCGTTAATTAAACAAATAACCCTTTAACAACCCTCACACTGAAGTAGAATCAAATGTGAAATAGTTTAGACATGCGTGAATTTTACATAAGATCTTGAAAGCGTTTATTGCCATTGTTAATTGCCAATTAATCAAATAATATAAAGAGCTGCGGAGATATATGGTGAAACAGGGAGAATATTAGTTCAGAATTTAATTAGGAGAATCCTTTCTCAGTGTGTTGTTGTTTCTTCAGTAGTGTTGTTCTAAAAGTACGATATAAATTAAAAAAACTTCGTTTAAAAAAACCAACTTCAAAAACTAAAAAGTATAAAATAACTTAATTTGTATGTGCTACCTATTCATAGGTTTGAAATCGGTGCCAAGCCAAATGTAATACGAGTAGGTACCACACGAGTAGATAGTTTTTTTTTTGTAAAGCGTGTTTTCCAAAACTTTTACATATCTATTACCTTTAAGGAAGCAATTCCTCTACGATTGTCATGAAATTTAGCTAGCTAGGATTCATTTTTAGCAAACTTATCAAAAAAAAGTAAGGCTTCCAGATACTACCTACCAGGTAATACCTACATGAGTTGATTAAAAAAATCGTGCTTAAAGGTTACAAAAACCTGTTCACATATTTTTTAAATAATGTTTGTTGTAGGATGTGGAGCAAACACAATTACATGTTCATGTCACCCTTCTACGTATAAAATAAAGGGTTATGCCACCATAAAGGTAAGTGCAGTAGTCTAACAATTCTTTACAAACTTTCAAATCTAAGTTTTTTTTCTTTTCAGGGAAAACCTATTTGAAATTTTAAGAATAAGCTTACACATTTATCGATACTAATATTATGAATTCGAAAGTAACTCTGTCTGTCTATTTGTCCGTTAAGTTTTCACGGCTGCACTCATTCCAATGATATGTGGCATGGAGATACTTTGATTTTTGAAGAAGTACATTGGCTACTCTGTACAGCGATAACCGACACAAACACGGGGGGAGCTGCGGGCAAAAGCTATTTAGCTTAGCAGTAAATACTGATAACTCATTATCAATCCCGTCAAGATGTGAGAATTGAATAGGAGGATCACACACGCCAACCTTGCAGTCGTGTCATAAGATTTAACGCAATAAGTCAACTCTATAAGATATTGTGTAACTGAACTTCTGTGTCACGACTATATATTGTCACATAATAGTGGCTGCTGAAAGCGAGTGACGCTCTTGTTTACCTCTCACAGTAACAAGTTTACACAACGTTGCCTTCGTTAGTGCGTGTCGCCATACCTTAATTGTTTTGTTAAGCTTCACGTGAACTTAGCTTTACCGAGGCTTGATGAATACCCCAAACTTTATGCTAGATATCTCTAGTACGTACAATGGAAACTCGTTGGGAAACTCTCTATGACATTAATACTAATATCAAATTAGCAAATACTAGTCGTCATATGGTCAAACTTCGACCATTTTTTTAATCTGTCTGCACTATTTTCCATATAAACTTCAACTGTGCCAATTTTAATACTCATACGTTCGCATAATTTTCGATAAAATTAAAAGGGTATAAAGTTTTTGGTTCAGATAATAATGTATATTATAAAAATCAAACAAATGGAACTCAAGTGTCATGTAGAGGGACGGGTGTCATGTCCCTCCAACACAAAGGGAGGATCCTCCGACCAGGCGAGGTGATCATGCCTGGCGGGCCACGGCCCAACGGTTGATATTGGGATGTTGTGTATTTGCTAATCGGCATATACACAACATCGTGGCGCTGTAGTATCTTATGTTGTTGTTGCACTGTATGTGGAGGTCGCCACATGTCTTAAGCTCATTCCCGTCTTTCAGAATTAGGATTTTTGGGTCTCGGTGACACAACTCGGTGAAAAGCGGCTAATCAATTGCGTAATGGTTTTCTGAGGTTTTAGCATCACTCCGGTTCATTTGTGCCGAATGGTTGGAGAGCCTCCTACGGTCATACCTAGTTCACTAGAAACTAAGAAATGTCATCATCATCCTAGCCTTTATTATTCCCAAGATTTGGGATCGGCTACTAGTTCAACCGGTTTTACCTGCATATCAGTTTTTACACAGAGCGACTGGCATCGGACCTCCGCAACCCTGAGGGTGAACTGAATTCGAAGGTTGAACTAGTTGACAGTATATTTGAGGGCACTGACTTCCCAATAACGATTGCCATACATGTTCATGACAATCGGGACCGACGCGGCGACGGCTTAACGTGCTCTCCGAGGCACGGGCGGGAAACACCACCATCTTTCATACTCCGGGCTACTATTAAGAATTTCTTGTAAGAAAAACCCAACAGCAGTCCGACCCGGAAATCGAACCATAGACCTCTTGATCTACAGTCGCTTACGGTAACCACTAGACCAACGAGGCAGAAATTAGGAAATATAGAAAACAGATATCAATAACAATTTACTTAAAAACAATGATAAGTGTACTGCACAAATAAAATCTCAAAGTAATGCGAGTAATATTATAAACCGTCTGCCTGTTTTTCTGCCTGCTTCTTTTTCATAGACTTACTAGCTTTAGCCCTCGTCTCCGCTCTCATGTATTTCGGTAATTATGACAAAAAGTAGTCTATATCCTTCTCCAAGGCTCAATCTATCTGTATACCGAAATTCATCCAAATTGGTACAGTGGTTGAACCGTGAAATCATAACTGACAGATACTTTCGAATTTACAATATTAGTATGGATATCGATCTTATTTTTTGTCTATACTATATAAAATAAATTGCTGAATTATATTGTGCATACATATTTGTATTTATAAAAACATGATTATCCAGTTCCACCCTTATTTGTCATCATGGTCATTGTAATCTCAACCTTAAGAGGATACCATAAAATTCTTAATTTCGATTGCACGAAAGTAATATTATGCTTCTTTAGTTGTTTTACGTCGTCGTAAGAGTATTCGCGTTGTGGATAATAAACCTTGTGTTTGCACTCTGCAGTCAGTTTGGGTGTACCGCTCGTTAACGAACGGGTTGAGTGTTTGAATAGAAAAAGATGCATTCAGATGGAAACTTTTTAAATGTCATCATCGTTTCCTTTGAAAAAGTCGCAATTTCTATTTCTAGAATGGAGGTTAAAATTTAAAATGATTGCAACAAAAGGGCAAGAAGAACGGAACAAAACTAGGGCTTTTTATATAGGTACTATAGCGGGTAGATGAGCAAGAGTCATTTGGTGACAAGGAACTACCACCACCAATGGCCACCTGTAACTCAAGATACACAAGTTCGATAATGCCCTCTAAAGTCCTTAAAATATAACTAACAATGAAGTAACTTTGAAGAAGCGTCATGTTTATAAATCATTTGCATTTCATTCTTTACGTGTTACTTTTATTACAAATGAAGTGCAATACCACGATACATTATTAGTATAAAAATTCACACCTCATAAAGTTCCAAAATGACACTAGGATATCTGTCACAGAGATCAAGTAATATTTTAAGTACACATCAGTACATGTTAAGTACTCATTCAGACATCTAACACACAGCGCAATCTAGTCCCAAGCTAAACAGAGCTTGTGTTATGGGTACTAGACAACTGATACAAATACATATATACTTTTCTTTTTTGTAAATACATACATATTATACATAGAAAACACCCAAACTCCGAAACAAATATTTGTAGATCATACAAACATTTGGTCCGACCCGGGAATCGAACCCAAGACCTCATGATCAGCAGTCGCACACGCCAACCGCGAGGCCAACGAGGCAGTCATATTATTTCCTGATCTCAAAATTTTGAGAGAGAGAACTGTGTCACAGATGTTTTGTATCTGAGCCTGAGGTTATCTCACTCACTCGATAAATGGCAATGGGATTTTTAAAATAACATCTCTAAATTTACAATTTCACTCATGCCTGTGGTATTCGTACACATGTAGTGGAACGCATTTTATTTTTTTTTATCACAAGAAGTGGTTGGTGTTTTTCACTTTTAATATTTTTTACTGCAACAACTACTTAACTGCCAATGTATTCCTAGAAAAAATGTATGTTCACAGGTACGTACATAGAATGTAGAGCAATGTCTGTCAATTTCGTTTACGGATTTACCTGAAGAAGTGAACGGGATAGATAAATGCGCAGGCGACGCGATAATAATTTTGATGTAAATATTATGATAGGATTTTGATATAATAAGATACCAATAAAATGTGAATGTTAAACTGACAGTATGGTATTTCGCGAATGTTAACTAATTCTTCCAAGTTACCTATTTTATTTTTCATTTTAACTTCTTATATTACATTTATACCGCTGTGACATCAGTCTCTATTATAAAGAACCAAAGAGTGATTTTACAAAGACAAATTAAATAGTTAACAAATTTAATAAACAGTTATGAAATAATAAAATAATTTAAAAAACTATAAAAATCGTTATAAGGGATCCTCTAAATTCGTATAATCCATTTCAAAATATATTATACTCCATTCCGTATCATCATATCAGCTCTTAAGATATTAAAAAATCAGAAAATAAATAAAAAGAAAATCACTGTAAAATTTCATGAAAAAGCAAAAAGTATGTTTCCGCCCGGGATCGAACCGGGGGCCTTCTGCGTGTTAGGCAGATGTGATAACCGCTACACCACGGAAACTTGTTATACCATGATTAAATTTAGGTATGGCTACTTATTTATCATTTTAAATGTAGAAAGTGACCTGGTTACGAACGACCTTTCAAGTGATTTAATTATAGAAAGCTATTTACAACTTTATATCACCGTACTCAGAATTGATAATATATTCGCAAAAATATATTAACCTACGAACAATAAAATTTGGATATGACATTAAGCAATGACTATATTTAAACTTGAAATTAATTTATGAAAATGTGTAATTATATTCAATTACAATGCCATAGGGCGAAATCAATCAGGTCATTTTTAGTTAATTTTATTTAAAATTGTATCCTATTCTAATAAATAGCCTCGTTGCCTCTAGCGATAATAGTAAGCGACTGCCAATCATGAGGTTTCGGGTTCGATTCCGGTGTCGGACTGCTGTTGAGTTTTTCTAACAAGAAATTATTAATAACAGCCCGGAGTATGGAAAATGGCGGTGTTACCCGCCCGTGTTTTAGAGAGCACGTTAAGGCGACGACGGTCCCAGTTGTCATGTACACCTATGATAATCGTTATTGCGAAGTCAGTGTCCTCAAATATACTGACAACTAGTTTAACTTACGAATTCAGTTCACTCTCAGGGTTGCGGAGGTCCGATGTCAGTCGCTCTGTGAAAAAACTGATATTCAGGTAAAACCGGTTGAACGCCGATAGCCGACCCCAATTTATCTACGGAATAATAAAGACTAGGAAGAAGAGAGATTCTAATAAAGTTCTATATCAGTATTGAATCATACATCGCACGGAGAATCAGTACGCTGAAGTGGAAATGGGCCGGCCATGTATCTAGACGTACCGATGGTCGGTGGAGCCGAAATGTGCTTGAGTGGAGACCGCGACTAGGCAAACGTAGTGTAGGGCGCCCTGCGGCTCGGTGGACTGACGATCTAAGGAAAGTGGCTGGCAGCGGATGGATGAGGACTGCCCAGGACCGGGATGGTGGGCGCTCCTTGAGGGAGACCTACGTTCAGCAGTGGACGGCGATTGGTTGAAATAAAAAAAAAAAAACAGTATTGAAAACACATTTATACTATCGACAATTGAACACAACAGTAGCGTAGGTACTACACAATATTTAGTACCTACAAAACAACAATTTTATAGATAACGACAACAGAAACATAATACCTATTACCTACCAATAATAAATACAAAGATAATGTTCACAATAAAACATTAATTCCACCTTGACATAACGTATTTATTTGCGATTGCAGCAATTTAATTAAAGTGTATACCGTTAGTCCGTTAATAATAAATTGCAAAACCTTTGTACGATAATTGCTATTTAAGAATGTAAAATGGTATAATTTGTTTAATGGCTGACAAACGAATTTCGACGACAAATAAATTAAGACATTTTCTTGTATTGTAATTTGTAGATTTTATTTGAATTTGTGTTAACTTTATTAATGACGAACATTATAATGATTTTAATTTGGTTTCTTTTGGAAAAGTAATTGCTAAACGTAATTGTTGCGATATATAAGGCGAAGCTGCTTCCCTAGCGATGTTGCATTCTGCAAACGTTAACGTTAATAGAAAACGTGTATGTAATGACGTCTCTCAACGCTAAGTCACGTGGTCAAAACAAATTATAAGCTACAAGAGAATAAAGGTGCATCAATTGTTAAAAGAGAATCGACTCGAAACACTTGCAACTTCACTCAGGGGGCTGGTGTATCCGAGCAACCTGTTTTCAAAGTACAGTGTTTACAAATAGCTATTCCAATTAAAACATTTAAAAAAAAAATAGAAGCCCCGTTAAACATACTGGTAACATAAGTCATCTTGCCAATATTTATGGTCCAAAATGTCACAAATTTGAAATGATAGTAGGTACAATAAACTTACTACCAGTTTACCATAAAAAACATTCGTTTAGTATAAATACAAATATGTAATATATTTAAAATGAAACTCCAGCCGTAATGATTAATGGGGCTGGAAGCCAAAGATCTGTAGTCTGATACAGGGAGTCTGACCGGGAGGCGATCCTCGAAGCGTGTTCGTAATGAGTGATTTATGCACTCGGAAATATCTTTAATACTGTACCGATGTTAGTTATGTTAGTACATCATTATAACAAATATTGTTTTTATACTGTATTAGTTTAGTAAAATTTATAATATTGTGTATGTAGACAGGTTCACAGTAGAGAAATTTCAGTAGTTACATGTGGAACAGACGAAAATTACTGCACCTGAAATTTTAATTTCGTGACAGTGAGTAGGTGATATTAATAAATGGTAACTTACTAATAAATAGCAACTACAGTTGTTAATTAATTTAAATATTTTAAAGTAAGTAAAAAAATAGTTTGTGTCTCCTCTATTTTAATAAGTGTTTTAAACATTTTGCGGGAAGGATTCTCTTAGTCAAATCTCCAGAAGACTATTTATTATTCTATGATCAGATCTTTTATTACTACATATACATTCATATTTGTTTATTTTGACGTCATGATGTTGCTTTGTAAATAAATATGAGTCCCGATTATTTTTAGCCTATCCCATGTAGAGAAACTTAACACTGTGCTTATTTCTGTATACCTACATATTTGTGGGAGAGCCACGCTTCGGCATGAATGGGCCCGCTCGACCGGAGTGAAATAGTACTTGCGCTGTGTTTCACCGAGTGAGTGAGAATACCGGAGACCCATACCCCAACCCCTCCCCCTATCTCCTCCATCTCCCCCACTTTTTTTTTTTTTTTTTTTAATCGTGTGGAAATCCCCTCGGACCGTCACCCCACCGGGGCTTGCGGCGGGGCGGTGTGTCCGCGCCCCATCTCCCCCCTACCCTATCTCCCAAAGGCCGGCAACGCACTTGTGACGCTTCTGGTGTTGCAGGTGACTACGGGCGGCGGTAATCGCTTACCATCAGGCGATATGTCTGCTCGTTTGCCCGCCTATTCCAAAAAAAAAAAGCCTGTAGCCCTGAGGGAATTTATTGTGATTAATGATTTAATTTAACTGTTGTGTGTGTTGTGATACTTCAGAGTAATTAAATATTTATGTATTAGACTTGAACCTTCCAATGGCAATAACCATCGTATACATGTATCATTTTTAGGTCGCAACCATTCTCAACTTTCTTGGCCGTTAGTCTACCTAATCGAGGTCATTGGTTCATGGGTTTTTATTAGCTGGTCTAAACAGCTAGCTATATCAAGTTAATCCGTACATTACAAGGTAGTAAGGAGTAGTGACACCAGCAATTTGATACCGGTTGACACGGGTGGGCAATTTTCCATTATTTATGGGTTCGAACAATTTATGTACGAGCCATTCCCGTTTATTAGCGGTGTTCCCATGCTTTCCATGTGGGTTATGGAGCGGTTTTGATGGTAGCGGACAGTTCAGTGACTTGGTCATATTGTTATAGAAGGAGAATTAACAGCCTTCTTTGATATAAGATTTATTGACTTTCTTAAAAAGTGTATTATTGCCAGTTGTAACAATTTACCATCTAGTGAGCTTAGTTATCTGGCGATAAAACAGTACTAAGCTATTTTTCAAAGACAATCTAGAGAAGAAAATAAATGTTTCATCATGGATCGTTAAACCCAATACTTATTACTGCAGCTTCAAAGCAGAAGTAACTACATTCGCGTTGAAACTTATTTCATAAGTTTTAGTTATACCTAATGCTATAATATGTGGTGCTTGATTAAGTGAAAAGTGTCATCACCCGTATGACTAATGGAGCAACAGCACTCCAAAAAGAAAGAAAAATCAAAACAAACCCTATACACACCCGCCTGGTGGTAAATAGATGCCAAACCTCCTTTCTATAAAGAGATCCATGTGTTCACCCAATGGATTACTAAAGGTTAGTGATGATGATGATGAATGCTATTTGAAAAAGCACTCTACATCTACTTCTCCACATAGATTTTTATAAAATCTACAAGTAAAAAAGGTATCTTGAGAAGGAAGTGTACGTCAACTAAACTAAGACTAAAGTACATTAAGGTTTCATGAAACAGAAGAACAAGCGACCTATTACCGCCGACCAAAGCCAGTGCAATGTATTACCATTTTTATAGCAGGCTGCGTATTATGCAGATTGGTGTTCGTCGACGACTGAAGAGAGACAGTGGTGTGATGCGTGGGCGGTAGCGGCAGTAAAACTTGGACCTCATTTACTATACCTTTGTGTACTTGATATAAGGGACCACTGTACATTTCACTCTATTTAATCTAACGTACTTCATGAACTCATAGTCGTGCATGTAAAGTGTCTATAACTTGCAGTTGCGAGCAGACTAAAATAAATAGCATAAGAATTTGACGAGAAACCCAAAAGTTTTTTAATACAGATTTTGATTGAATAATTAAATTGAATTTGAATATTTGCTTTTCTTTTCAGTGTTAATTTACTTAGGCCCTATACTTATGTTTTGTATATCTTTTACATATTTTGTATAACTTTTGTATACAAAACATTGTATTGTCATCAAATACGACTTTCACTTCGTTGCTGGTGAATAGAATGTGTGCTCTTAAATCGCACAAACTATTTATACAACCGCAGCGACAGCAATATTACGGCATACCCCAGTATGTTCTGAAAGCGAGTGCTTTGCTAATCTATGCAAACCCGGTTTAAGATTGACTTGTTTGTAGGGCACACTTCGTTCGTGATTACGGCAAGCGGTACACGTTTTGGGTCTAATCTCTGGGATTTTCTACATGAGATTAACTTTAAAACAGGGTTTTTAAATACTTGTACGTCTACGTGTTTGTTGGAAAAAGATCTATTTTAGTTTTATAATATATACATATTATGCTGTTTTCCAAGTTCCAGATGACTGTGGATTAGGACCTCAAACTATAGCAGTTTGAGAGACGTTGGTTTTGAACTCTCGACTTTTTATTAGCTTCACCTGTACGTTTGTAACCGACTCCTTTAGACTTGATTTTGGCCCACTTTCAACGATCAGATTCCATTTAAACTTAGAAGACTTATCGAGGACCGCTGCAGATGGTAATACAATAATTTAAAAAAAAGAATTGAAATTATATAATAGTTTAGAAAACACGCTTTTATAAATAAAACAAACTAAAAAGTAGAAAATAATTTTAATGTTAGAAAGCGTAGGGTGACATTATTAGAAAGCAGCCCACGCTGATTTAAATTGAAATTATTTTTCACTTTTTGTTTGGTTTATTCATAAAAACGTGTTTATTTTAGTTTTTTTAAATCGTATTTTTTTTTTGTGCAAGGTCAAGTGCTTTGCGATATCTTTTTTTTTTTTTTTTGGAAAATCAATATAACTATTACACACCTTTTTATCACATGAGTGATGTTAAACATTGCAACCGACTCCAATTAGTCAATAGTAAAGTTTCTGACATGTCAAATTTTATATACCGCTTAATACATAGGTAATAATATCAATTTTAGTATGTATAGGTGTATTGTGCAGACAAAGGAGTTTTCAAACACCAAGCTACAAATAAAAAAAAACTTTACAGAACAATTAAATTTTTTTTAGAAAATGGGCGTTAGAAAACTTCAATGCAGAATGTTATATAGAATGTTTTATAACACCTGAAAACGATGTGTTAAGTACCCAATACAGTCAGTAGAAGACGACTTAGGAGGAAAGCTGTCGCTGCTTGGATAATGTGTTTGTAAATCAGATGTTGATAGCCTGCCAGAGCGAGGTTAACTCATTTGCATTGCATTTACCTTTGAATAGGTCTTTCTGAAGGGGGTTGAGATTCTCCAAATTGGAGTCCCGTAAATGCATCAAGATCTAGATTTGGGTCCGTAATTTGTGTAGTCGTATAGCATCTTGACCTTGCGGATTAGTATTAGAATTTATAATATATTCTTTTTATTTTGCATCACTTAGTTACTTGGTCGCTTTTTAACTTCACGGAACATTAACTATAATAGTTAATAAATATTTTATTTAGCTTGATGTTGGAACAGCGTTAACATAACATTAACTGTATACGAGTAGGTATATAAACATGTATATTTCGAATGAAACTACTAAATAAAATACATTCACAGGTATAAATACTAAATAGAATAAAATATCATATTACCCGACAACGAACATAAAAATGTGATCGGAACGACAATCAGACCGTCTATTACTAAAGATCAAAACACACTTAAGACGCACCCCGATTTATTCATTCTTACCCTTATTTGTCTGCCACGATCGTTCTTTTATTTCACCCCCATTGAAAGAATAATAAACAATAAAACAAGCGTTCAGTACCCACTAGTGTCACAGTGAGAGCGCAAAGGAAGTAATAATCGTAAAGTGAGCCGCGCATATCCGGCTTTGCTTGCAGCGCCTTAGGGGTGCCAATAGTTTAATTGCTATAATAGACGTCTAGTACTCACTGAAGTCCACTTATACGCTGCATTACGGGTCTGTAACCGAGTCCATCTTTTCACTTGTTAGATAAATAAACGGCTTGGGAATCATTTAAAGAAAATATTGGTATGGTGGTTTTATAGTTCTTCAATTTGGGTAATGCAGTACCTATTAAGGCGCATATCCACTGAAATTGTTGGCAATTTCAGTGTTTACAACTGTTTGCAACTCTTCAGAAAATCACCAACTTTTGTTTCTATTGTGTCTAAAACGAGTCGCCGACAATTTGAAAAACATTTCAGCTAAGCGTCTTCACAGAGCCAATAAATATTTGCAACAACCGTATTCTTTTGATGTTTACAGCCTAAAACAGAAACATAATTCCCAACATTTGTTGACAATTTTTGTTGCCAACACAAGGAAATTTCAGAAACTTTTGTCACCAACACGTGTTGACAACACAAAAGTTGCCAATTTTTATTAGTTGGCGACTCGGCTTTAGAAGGACTCTTATTTTATTAATTTTCATTATTTGTTTCTTTATCACATCAAAACCTTTTAATAGTCTTCAGCTAGAGAAGGAGAGGCCTATGTCTTTGTAATAAGGTGCAAAGAGATCCTTTTGCAGTATTAATAAAAAAAAAACTTCGTTTAAAAAACCGACTTCAAAAACTAAAAAGTATAAAATAACTTAATTTGTATGTGCTACCTATTCATAGGTTTGATGTCAGTGCCAAGCCAATGGAATAGTAGGTACCACACTCGCTATATTTCGAGACGAACGTCAACGACGCTTCGGTTGTTTTGTTCAACGCGAAGAGCAGCTATCCCGCTCAAGGTCACGCCCGGCGCGTGCGGTACATTTTGGCTTGGCACCGACTTCAAACCAATGAATAGGTAGCACATACAAATTAAGTTATTTTATACTTTTTAGTTTTTGAAGTCGGTTTTTTTAAACGAAGTTTTTTTTATTTTTCGCTTTTTAGTCTTTCTCAAGTCTCTCATCATCATTTCATTTAAAATTTAGTGATGTCTACAGAATATGAAGGCATGCAGACAATTGCTCGTAACTTCATTGCAGGCGCTCACGTAAATTTGAGGGTTTCCTTCGATTTCCTTAGGATCCCATAATCACATCCTGATATGGTGGCCATGGGACCTCATGGGGAGCATACCCTTTCGAATACAAAAAGAATTTTCAAAATCAGTCCACAATTGACGGAGTAATCGATGTACATACGTTAAAAAAAAAAAAAAAAAACCGATGAAATTGAGAACCTCCTCCTTTTGGAAGTCGGTTAAAAATTGCTAAAGAGGAGCATATAATGTAGTACTTAAAGTAGAAACCATAAGAAAGGCGATGTTTGTTTAAACCGTGAGATATCCATATACTCCATTCTATTCATACTAATATTGTAAATTCGAAAGTAACTCTGTCTGTCTGTTACCTTTCACGGCTAAACCACTGCACCGAAATAAATCTTAAGGAAAGACATAGGTTTCTCTTGGCTACGATTACCGACATACACACATCTGCCCGTAAAATATAGTTTATAAAATAGTGTTACGAGGCGGGTATTAAATAAATTAAAATAGTCGGTTGATTACCAAAAAAAATAACAATTTATTGACAACACTAATGAACTAAGTCGCACTAGAAAATCACTGCGATGTTTAACCACTGTATCGTGAAACAATACTGACCGTACGGCTAAAACGTTCCGCTTTTAAAGGGCTATGGAAATATCTAGAAAGATCCCTAGTATTCGATAAAACATTCTAGACCAAATAAAAAGTCCCAGAGTCCCAGTCTAGCGCCATCTAGCGTTGAAAGTATCAGAATCATTATTCATAACCTCCACAGTCATGCCCTACCTCATACTAGATGGCGCTGTCCTCTCAGACCATTCGAGACCCATTTACATCTATGGCGTAACAATAGGTTGCCTTGGTTTTATTTAATAAAATTTTTTTTTGAAATATCAATCTACTAGCGTTAAATAGATGTATACCTACATCATATGCTTTTATACTGACTGGGCCATGAGAAAATAAAAAAGCAACTAGTATTTTTTCCAATCTAATCTTTCTCATAATATTTTTTTTTGTAAATAGAAGGTAAATTTACGTGGTAACCCTAGCAAGGCACTATTGTAGTTTTATGCAACTGTTTGTAAAGATTTGAATTGCTTCCAAGTATCGTTTGTAATAATATTATTAGCCTTATGACTCAGTTTTTTTCAGTTTGTTTTCAACTGAAAATATATATGTGCTGGGCTTGTATTGTTATTGGCCAAAGCTTCGTTTTTAAGGAGAGGCTTATGTTGAGGAGGGGACTATTAAAGCCTATTGATGACGATTAATTATTGATGATGTATTGCTTTATATTTTAATACGTCTAATATTCATGTTTGTTTTTTTTACCGGGCTATTTCCGCACTTACCCTCTTGATTAGGCTGTTGTACGTAGGTTTGTCATCTTCCTACTCCAACCATCCTAGATTAGAAGCTCTGCAGCCTTCTCAGGTCACTACATGTTTCCGGGAGTAATGTCATGTAAAGGATGTCCGGCCGTTGATCTGCTACACTTTTACATTCCTTGAGAACGTGCTGCGGCGTTTCTTCTGCCTCCATGCATCCCCTGCACAGAGGGCTGTCTGTTGTGCCTATAGTAAATAGGTGCTTGTTTAGGGGACAATGCCCTGTCAGGATACCTATGACCTTGAGATCGTCCCTTTTCAGTGTCTAATCAGGTTGCGGGTTAGTCTCTTTGATGATACCGGAACTGCACTTTTTGCTTGCCTGCATCCTTCGTTGTTTTTCCATTCGGTTCACAGCGCATCTTTGAAATCTACATCAGCCACCTACTTTTCTAAATAAGTCATGTCTTCTGCACTCACTTTTAAAAACCAATCCTGATTTTGTGAATCCCTTAACTAAAATTTTCTTAGAATAATAATAATATTTTCGGACATTTAACACACAATGTCATTTAGTCCCAAACTAAGCAGAGCTTGTGTTATGGATACTAGACAACTGATATAAATACATATATACTTTTTGTATGTAAATACATATGATACATAGTATAGTGGAATAAAGAACCAAGACTCTAGACTCAGAAACATTTTGTTCAGTTCAGATCCATTAAAAATGGTATCGATAAAACCGTGTTAACCAGTTAAGTGAACACTTTATGATGAACTATAAGCAGAAAGTCACACAACTCAGTAAAAGCTAGCCAAATAAAAAAACCCGTCAAGTGCGAGGCTGTGTGCTGAGTGCTGGCGCACGAAGGTTTCCGTACCAGTATCTATAAAAACGGTAAAAAAATCACGTTTGTTGTATAGGAGCCCCCTTAAATATTTATTTTATTCTGTTTTTTAGTATTTGCTGATATAGTGTCAACAGAAACACATCACCTCTGAAAATTTCAACTGTCTAACTATCACGGTTCATGAGATACAGGCATACAGCCTGGTAACAGATGGACGGATTGACAGACAGACGGACAGCGAAGTCTTAGAAATAGGGTCCCGGTTTACCCTTTGGGTACGGAACCCTAAAAAGATAATCGGCTGTACTAAATTGTAAATGGTCTTTCTTAAGACGCCATAAACATGACTGAAAATATAAATGAAAATCGTATGCAGAAAAATCGCGAACGATAGCTAGTAGAGTAATAAAAATTGATAAATGTGTACGTAAATCAGTGCAGATGGTTTGGTATACAATATTTAAGAACGAAATTATTTTTAATACGAACTGTCAAGTCAACCAATCCGGGAAAAGGAGCAATTCGGGGAAATCTTTTATGAACTTGTAATCAATTATGTCTGTCATTGTAATGGTTTTTATATTGCACTATAATAAATTAAATTATTTTTATTAATTACTAGCTCCCCCGGCAGACTTCGTTCTGTTAAATATTTATTGACCTGTCGCTGTCCAATAGATGTGTTTTATTTATTATTTACTTGTGCCTTGACGAAAATCTTAAAAAAAACCTAATTAGTCAAGCGGTTCTTGAGTCTTATGTTTAGAAATACATTCGGCTATTCATTTATATAGAAATTACTGTATATTGTGATGGATGTGGGCATCGCAGAACCGGTTGTATTGGCTACCCTGGGGGGAGGTTTATATCCAACAGCAGTAGTCTTCCGGTTAAGATGATCTTGGTAAATTCATGTACTTGACCTGACAGACCGACTCATGAATCGATCATTGATTAAATTCTAAAAGTCCAAACAATTTAAAAGAAAAAAAAGACAACTTTATATATTTTTATCACGATTTATCTTTCATGTCAGGACAAATATTTCAAAGGAGAATTTTCACAATAAAATCGTAAACACTATACTTCTCTACTAATAAGTTCAACCGTTTATCAGTCTACCACTAAGTACCTGGTAGATTATTTCTCCCGCCAACCACGCAACTACGTCCAATAAATTATAGGCCGACCACAATTTTCAGCTGTATTCTGTAAATTAGAAGCCTAATGACACAGTGGGTAGGAATTACGTTGCACAATATTCTCTATACATAGTGTATTCCCAATTTTATTTGTCAGTTAGTTTATAGCTGGATAGGTACTTACATAACATTGATAAATACAGCTCTAAATAAATTTATTTCAGACGTTGCCGGTGGACCACGAAATAAAATATCTATACAATACTAGGTAAAGTATGTAATGGGCAATAACATTCATAACTAGAAACCCGCCCCGGCTTCGCACGGGTTCGGATATATAATATGCTACTCTGAGAAGTTGTGCCGCTTAATTTTTTCTGACGTCTTCAACAAACATTGGTATGTTTTAGTCAATATACTCAAAAAAATTACAAAATATATATACGAATAACTTTCTGAAGAGTCACTCTATCTATTGGTAAAAACCGCATAAAAATCCGTGCAGTAGATTTTTAACCGACTTCCAAAAAGGAGGAGGTTCTATGTTCCACTGTATGTATTTTTTTTTTTTTATGTATGTTCACCGATTACTCCGACCGACTAGTGGACCGATTTTGAAATTTTTTTTTGTATTCGAAAGGGTATGCTTCCGAGGTGGTCCCATTGCCAGCATATCAGGATCTGATGATGGGATCCCAGGGAAATCGAGGGAAACTCTCATTTTTTATAGGCACATACTATGTTTTTCGTATATTTTCTGAAGTTACACCCGTATTTGCGTCTGGTAGTCATCATTTTATGATGATGAGCTGATGATGTAAGGTAAAACAACACAACAAACAGATTTTAGGTACCTAGCACACATTATAATACTACTATTTAAATGAATAAAGAATTAGGTATAGGCAATTTATGAAGAACCAGTTTATTTTACGCTTTTAAGTGTTTTTTTGGCAGAGAGTTTTCGTTGGATGTTTTTTGGAAGTCGGTTTTTTTGAGTTTATCACGACGCGGGGGGACTTTGTTTCGCACCAGTTTTTGCATCATTTCCTATCGCTGAAACCGTAATAAGTACGTCCTTTCTTTAAATATATCTATTACAACTTATTAATAATTTTTATTTGTCCGTTAAGATTGCAAATTGTTTGACAAGTCTATATGTACGTATTTAGAAGAAGCAGTTATTATATGATTTTAAAAGTGGTTGAGATTATTGGACCTGCTACCGCTGCTAATATCAGAGTATGGGCACGTATTATAGGTCATATCTAATTATCTAATATACGTATAATTGTAGATTATTTAGCCTTAGGAAAACTGACAATCATGTAATAGGGGCCAAACTTTATTTATTTTTGTAATTATCTATAATATACATCAAATATGGATGCCTAAAAAAACAATGTTATGAGTGCACACACGTTCTTCTTATAATAGGTTAAATTAACGGTTTAAGTCGTATTTGAGTATTGCATGGTTCACGGGAACTCATTAAGCTTGCCTCCTTCCACTAATGAATAAAGTGATCCATTTTTTCTTAAAATATTTTCATAATTCTCACGCTGATTGTTGGTTAGTTGTCCGAAGTTCGTAGGCGCCCGCGGCCGCCTGAATATTCATGATAGTCAGTCATAACAAGCGAGTACGCTTGCGAGCTGACTGCGATCAACTCGAGTCAACAAGAGTTGAACTCTGTGATATACATACATACTTGTTTGTTGAAGGGTCGGTGTTGTTGTCTAGTCGCAAATTGACGTATACATGACTATGTACAGTGATATATTATAGCGTTATTAGCTACGCTCTGTTGATCTCTGATTGCAGTTTTGTTTTGGAAATAACATGGAAAAACAAGATCAAATAATATGTATGATATATGAAAGTGGTTAAATACATATTTATAACGACAATAAATTACCTGGTTTTGAAAGTTTTGTTTTATTGTACAGACTTTTATATAATCATATACAACAATGTTGAAAGTTTTTGGAAAATCTCTCGATATCTAGAGTTTTTTTTTTTTATGTTTGGCCCGCCAAAATGACTACTCTGCCTGATGGAAAGCATAAGCAGAATCCACGAGTAGTGGCCACCATACTCATTGCGAATACAACAATGCAGTATGGCGACCCACACTATGGCGGCCTAGTGATGCTTGTGCATCTTTTAGTCTAGTCAACAAGTATGGAACTTGTTGACTAGACTAATTGGGCTAGATAGAGTGCTCTAAAGTGACTAAAAGTAAGTGTGTGAATTTGTGAATTACACGAGGCGGTACTGATCTTTTATTGATTTATTACAACCATGATCTGTAAAACGCCATGAGAACTTTATTTTGTTATTAAGCCATGATTCATGTGTTCTAAAGTAAGACAATGCCAAAGGCATTATCAAATCGAATATATTTCCTTTGGCTGTATCGAATGCGTTGATCCGTATCATATGCCACTCAAGTCGGTGGAGAGCACTTCACGGTAATATTCCGATTCGATTCTAGTTACTGGTAATCGGTAAGGGCATATCGATGCTTGATATCGGTCTCTTCATTTGTGTGAAGTAGTGTAGTTTCAAGTGCTTAGTACGGGAGATGAACTATCTTAGTCATATATCTCTATATTTTGAAGAGTAACTAGGAATTCAGAGAATTTGTGTTTATCGCAGTAAGGACTATGTATTTTTTGAAGTGAAAACTTTTTTAGGTGCGTTCAGCATTTTTTGGGTGAACAACAATCATGGAGCTCGCGTGATCATCACCGAACGCTTTCCATGAGCTATACGTATAGGTACTGTGAATATATGTGTATTAAAACTTATGAATTGTATCGTCGAGCGATTAGATAATATATTCAAATTATTTTTGGTTTATAAAGTAGTTTAAATTGGTCAGTAACACGTATACACGGTCCCCGAAGACTCCCGCGTTTTTCTCAACAACATTTCTTTGTCAGTTTCAATAATAGTACCTGGATGACCGAGCGTCGCTTAATATTTCTTTTTATAAATAGGTTTTTTGGCAACATTGGGATTATCCAAACGCCACCTTTTTGTTATTTTTCTTCCAATAAAAAATAAGTTAAGTGGCGCCCTCTCTTGGTACGCCCTGATACTGTTTATTCTGCACCTTATTCCAGTATAGTTTAATGTAGCTGCGATAGATGGCGATAGATGTACATTGATTTTATATATTTGACTGTTAAAAACATGAATAAAACGACATTTTCTAAAAATGAATCCTAGCTAAATCGATTTATCACCCCCGGAACCCCCTGCATACAAAATTGTATGAAAATCGTTAGAGCCGTTTCCGAGATTCAGATACTACAAGATACAATATATATACAAAAATTGCTTGTTTAAAGGTATTAGATTATTGTTACAAAAGAAATATGTTTTAAAATATGAATAATAAAATACATAACGAAAAAGAACCACTATCACTTCAAAACAAAAAATGAAAGGTTGTGTATGTATGTTATATAGTATGAAAGGTACTATATTATTCTACAACCGTACAAAGTATCTCAAATAGTACCTATTTATAACTTTCTTTATTCTTTGAGAAATGTTGAGCCCCAGAATTCTGATCGTAGAAACATTTAGTTAAAGGTAACCATATTATTAGGGTATACCTAACAGGTTTACCTTTACAATTGTTCTTTAGAGGTAAACTAGAGCGTGTTTGTTGCACAACTGTGCATGTATATCCTCTAATCTGGTCAAACTTACTTGACGGGTGTAACTGTGCAGATAAACCTGTCAGATAGCTGCATATAGTATAACAAATATATATTTTACTAATGTTTTCGAAATGTTCGTAAACCAGCTGCCCAGACGGACTTCGTTCTGTTGACTTTATTATCAACATATAATTTAATTTACCTACTGTATGATCTATATGGCCAAAAAAGTGTTAATTTGACTACTTTCCTGACAATTTTTAGGTTTTTTTTCTCCATAAGAACCTTATTTTAGCCTTAAAATATAAATCTACGGCATTGCTACCATGTACCTTTTTGTTTGTGAGTATCCGATATTTCGGCGCTGTTGCAAGCGCCATGATAACGGAGTAACTTATTTTAGCCTTACTGAAAGTATTAAAAAAAACCCGAATTAGTAGAGCGGTTCTAGAGTTTTGCACTTAGCAATATATTTGGCGATTTTATTTAAATAGCAACACATTTTTATTTAAACAGATTCTTGTATGCTTGTCTATTCAGACAATTTCAAAAAAGAGATTCTATCTTTAGAAATAAACAAAAAGCAAATGATTGTTCTACATAATGAATTGAAAACAAAACAAACTATTAATACAGAAACAACAAATCGAAGTTAGTAGGACAAGACAGTCGTATAAATGCGGTCATTAAGAGTCATTACGTTTGTCTTCATTAACTTATTTAATTCGTTTTCGGACACGCGACGAAACGAAACATCGGTTTCATTAAACGAAGGTCTACGAATGTACTTAATTTGTTTTGTTTGGGTTAGCTCTTAAACAAAACGCAAATTCATTCATTCAATCATTTCAGCCGAACGACATCCACTACTGGATGTAGGTCTCCCCAAAGGCTCTTAAATCGTTTTTTTATACAAAATAATGAAACAAGTCATCGATCCAGATCTTTGAAAGTGATACAGTACCTATGTGCCTACTAAAAGCCTGTTACTATATAGGCACATGAGGATTTTTTTAAAGTATGGCCCCCCAAAACGACTCTACTCTGCCCGACGGAAAGCATTAGCGGAATCCAAGAGTGGCGGTCATCATACTCATTGCGAATGCAGACAATGCGGTATGGCGACCCACATCAATGCGGCCTAGTGATGCTTCTGCATCTTTAGGCTTGTCAACAATTATGGAACTTGTTGACTAGACTATTTAGGTCCGGTGGGTTTTACTGAGAATGTGCTTTAGTTTTATAAAAAGCAATATTTTTAGTCACATCCTTGAGCATATGACATCCCTAAGCGATATATCTATTTAGTCCTATATATAATTCTCAAGTCACATTGTCAAGACAATAGTCGTGCTCACGATGAACTTCGAAACTATCTAGCCGATTTTCACGTTTTTTTAATGTGTGTTTTGCTAGCGTGCCTAAAGCCGAGTCTCCACCGAACAAAAGTTGTCAACGTTTGTGTTGTCAACACGTGATGGTGACAAAAGTTTCTGTAATTTCCTTGTGTTGGCAACAAAAATTGTCAACAAATAATGGGAACCGTGTTTCTGTTTTTGGCGGTAAACATCAAAAGAATACGCTTGTTGCAGATATTTATTGGCTCTGTAGAGACGCTTGTTTCGAATGTTTTTCGAATTGTTGGCGACTCGGTGTGGGCGCAATGGAAACAAAAGTTGGCGATTTTCAGAAGAGTTGCAAACAGTTGGAAACATTGAAATTGCCAACAATTTCGGTGGGGACGCGCCTTTAGTTAGGATAGTTAATTTCACGTTTAAAACGATAGGAGTTGAGCATGATTGAAATAAAGAGCAGACCAAGATGTGTGGGTCCATAAGTAGACTATTATTTATCAAAAACTAGCCAGGTATATTATATTACTCGTATTAATAATAATAATAATATCGAAGAAGAATAATAATAATATAAATAATAATATCCCGAAGTCGGTGGTCTACTATTTTTTATATTTTTAAATGTATTTGTTTTTATATGTATATTTAAAAATGTAAATAATATGTATATATAAATGTAATAAAGAGAATAATAATATAGCCTTTTATTCAGATCTCTTAATTAATTACAATGCCTTAGGCTTATAATATAATAACACTGAACTCTTAAACTAAATACAATATTTAAGCTAATATCTGTTGTTTGGTTATCTTTCCTGGATCTGTTTGCCAATCGGCAAAGGCCTCCTCCAACCTTTTCCATTCTTTCCTTTCCTGTGTCACTCTTTTCCACGTGACTCCAGCCACTTGTCTAATGTCGTCATCCCATCTTTTTTGCGGTCTGCCTCTTTTCCTTTTGCCCTCTCTGGGATACCACAGGGTCACCCTTTTGCTCCATTTATCGCGTCCTCTTATCACGTGACCAGCCCATCTCCATTTAATCCTTTTGATTTTAACTGTTACATCTGTAGTTTTTGTTTTATTTCTAATGACTATGTTTTTCAATCTGTCAGACTTTCTGATATTTAGCATACTCCTTTCCATTGCATATTGGCAAGTTGCTAGTTTGTTTAATATTTCATTATTTAACACCCATGATTGGCATCCGTATGTCAGAACAGGTAGTATGCAGGTATTAAACAGTTTGCTTTTTAAGTTTATATGGAGTTTTTTATCTTTCATAGCCTCCTTCAGGCTCCAATATCTCATCCAGGCATTCGTAATTCTTCTCTCCACTTCCTTTCGCATGGGTTCTTTTTGCGTTATAAGCTGTCCTAGATAGATGTACTCGTCATTATAGTCTATTTCTGTACTCCCGAGTTTTATAGTATATTTTTTTCCGTTTGTCATTAGCCTAGTTTTTTCCGGATTTAGTGTCAGTCCCACTTTCGCACTTTCTATCGCAAGTTCTTCTAACATTTTGTTTAAGTCTTCTGATGTTTTGGCAAATAGCACTATATCGTCAGCGAACCTCAAGTGTGACAGCATTACGCCATCTACGTTAATACCGAGGTGTTCCCAATTAAGTCTTCTGAAGATTGATTCCAGTACTGCAGAAAAAAGTTTTGGTGATAGGGGATCCCCCTGTCTAACGCCTTTTTCTATCCTGAAAGGAGCGCTTTTCGTTTCTAGTTGGATTCTTCCTGTACTGATTCTGTTTATGTTTTTTATTAGTCGGATGTATTTATGTTCAATTCCTTGTTCTAGTAGTGCTTGCCATATTTTTTCGTGTAGTAGGGAATCAAACGCTTTACTGTAATCGATAAACGCGATATAATATGTTAGCTGGTATTCGTTGTATTTCTCTAGAACTTGTCGCACTGCGTGGATGTGGTCGATTACTGAATAATCTTTGCGGAATCCTGCTTGCTCGATCGGTTGGTGTTCGTCTAGGGCTTTTTCGATTCGATTTAAGATGATCTTAGCGAAAATCTTATACACGTTAGACATGAGGCTGATAGGGCGATAGTTACTTATATTATATTTATCTCCTTTCTTATACAGTAGGATAATATTAGACTCTGTCCATTGTTGAGGAATGGTTTCGGTATTAATTACGTCATTGAATATATCTGTGAGAACAGGTATCAGGGTTTCCTTGCTATGTTTTAAAATTTCATTCTTTATGCCATCGGGTCCGGGTGCTTTCTCTTCTTTTTGGGTGTCAATAGCTTGCTTGACTTCAGAATGCAGTATGTTAGGGATATTCGAGGATTCCAATAGTTCGATTTTGCTTTGCGTAGTATCGTTGCAGTATAATTTTTTGTAGTATTCTGTAGCTGTTTTTAATATGTCTGTTCTGTGTCGGTTCCATTTGCCGTTTTCATCTTTCATTTTCACAATCCAGTCCTTTGTATTAGTCAACTCCTTGAGCGCTTTACAATACTCGTATTAATAATAATAAATATTTTGGACATCTAACACACAACGCCATCTAGTCCCAAGCTAAGCAGATCTTGTGTTATGGGTCCTAGACAACTGATACAAATACATATAACGCTACCGGTAGGCGAAGACGTGGAGTTTTTTGACGATTGTATGTAAAAATTGTTATTTTTTGTTTTTAATTATGTTTATGTACATAGGTTTCTTACTTGTAATGTCAATACATAATATTATACACTTTTTTTGTAAATACATACATATTATACATAGAAAACCCCCATACTCCGAAACAAATATTTGTAGATCATACAAACATTTGGTCCGACTCGGGAATCGAACCCGAGACCTCATGATCAGCAGTCGCACACGCCAACCGCGAGACCATCGAGGCAGGCAGTGAACAATCATTCTTGTAACCTCTCATTATGATTTTATAAACACCAGGTTAAATGATAAAGATCCGTCACATATGTATATTTCTGTAAACATATTTAAAAAATTGGTACCACTATTTTGGTATTAGTGTATTAGTACAATATAAGTATTTCATCGAAGTATTTCGTTCATGGTAAAACTTACAAAATTATCAGTTAATTTGCATTTCAGTCAATCCAGCTGTTAAAGTATAAGCTCTGCTTGGTTTGAAGCTAGATGGCGTTGTGTGTTAAATATCTGAAAATATTAATGTAACAAAGAAAATAATATGTCTATATTCTATTCAACTTCCTTTGAGACAAAGGTAAACAAACCAGAAAAAGGTTCTTTAATAGGTCAAATTTTATATGCATCTAGAATCAATAAAAAAAGTGTCATTTTCTTTATTTTTCTTGGAAAATGGCAAACTGTGCCGATGTCGTCAATTCTGCCAGTGTCAAGTACAACGGAAATATGTGTGTTACAAAATAAAATAATTGCAACTGTCGAAATTTTCGGAGTTCACAGTGGACTGACTAAAAAGTGACATTAAAAACACCTATAACTGTAGCTGTTCCCAAACTTTGAACGTATTATTACACTACTAAATTGAAGAGTAGTGATAAGGCAAATAATTTACGTAGAAATGTGAAATTTTGTAATTAGGTTGGTTACACCGGCCATCTTTACTCTCGATCAACTCGTTTGAGAAACATTGGTTTCTTTGTTTACCTTTTGTCTCAGAGGAAGTTGAATAGGGTATAGGTAAAATATATATCAGTAGGATTTTGCATGCATTTTTAAGTAACTGCGTACATTTAAAGCATATTTACTTTGAGGCTATTTGTGGCTTGTTTCTTGGTCCGACAGATCGGATGATCGGACCAACAGAAAAAAAGTTCGTGTCGTCCGATCAGTCTTACAAAGTGATCGGACCACGCGGTCTTAGCTTAGTGGCTTACTTTAAATTTGAATGACTTCGATAAATAATCTTTTATTTTTTAATTGTACTTGTACCAGATTTGTCTCGTAAAGTAGATATTGTACAAATCACATCGTTCATATTGATGACCTACCGGTGCGAACAAGGGGAGACCATAAACTGTCTCAGATGTAAATCAATGAATGACGCATACGTTTGATCCCAGTCAGATTGAAACATGAATTAGAGAAACAAGATGAACTCACGGGCTCATTCAGAAACTTTATCTAATACGATAAAAAAATTTAGCAAGCATTCATTTTTAGAACATTTATCAAATAGAAAATATCGAGCAAATCTCGGTCATCCAGGTACCTACTTTGTTTCTTTTTTATGGTCCTGCCAAAATGACTCTACTCTGCCTGATGGAAAGCAAAAGCAGAATCCAAGAGTGGTGGTCACCATACTCATTGCAAACGCAGACAATGCAACAATACAGCATGGTGACCCACACCATAGCGGGCTAGTGATGATGGGCTAGTGAACATTTCACACGTAAGTACACACAAAACTATACTTTTTTATGTTTTTTTAACAGTAAAATTTACTAATAATAATGTCAGCATCACAAAAACCGTTCTGGGAGAGTGTTGCCAGGAGTTCGTATTACTAATAGTCTTGAAATGTGGGTAACTAATTTGTAGGTAAATTCATAGTCATATAATGAAGTAAAGAGCGAGACATTACTTAGTATTACTTTATTTTTCTAATCACGTACTTTTATAGTGTTTATTAAATTACATATTTAAAATAATAAAGCTTGTCTTTATAATTAAACGTATACTGTCACTTTCGGGATATCTATCGTACTAATTCATTATCCCTTTAAAACCATCCTTAAAGGATCACAATGGATTATCTGGGTACCTAGTTATACCGTAAGCGACTGTATATGTAGGCAGAAAAAGTGACCCAAGATGATCTAACTTTTTTTATGTTATAATGTGGTTGTTATTTTTATTATGTGATGCGTTAGAGGTTTATAACGTAATTTACATTAAAATTAACTCTTTAAAGTTAAAGTTCAATAACAATTTGGCAAACCAATCAAAATTAAAATTAATAAATTTTATTTAAAGATTTCTTATAATCTCTTTAAATTAAGGTTAAAACAGTTCTGGTGTATGATTTATTAGCCACTTGAATAAACTAAACAGGTCACTTCAACCCTACCGTTATCGAAATACTTCATAAATAATTGTTTTTGATTAGTTTGTTTACAAACTTCATATAAGCACTTCTTATTAATATAAATCTTTTTTTTTTTGTTTATACTCTTTCATTTACATAAATACGTATAATCTAATTGTAATTTATACGAAACAAATAGATTAAATTTTTGCATATTACCTATTTTGCAATTTCCAGGGAGTTTTTTTTTTAATGGCAACTCTATCAGTCACTCACACATATTTGACATATTTACAAAAAACTGCTTCATTCTCTTGTTCTACGTGCGTTATCTACCTTTTTTTATTTGATCTGAACTTTAAGCATTAAATAAGGCCGTAATATTTTTTCCGATGAACATTTTTGTATTGTACTAGCTGAGCCACCAACAACCACGGTTAACGCCACGGGACAAATTTAAAAAAAACTATTTAAAAATTATCTATAGGTAGATACCTATACGGCTATACCGACATCAAAAAGAGCTATTAAATTGTAGAGTCTAGCATATAATATTTAAATTGATACTTATTTAAGCTAAGTCCTTATGGGACTGGCATATCCTAATAGGGTAAAAATCCCTTAAAAATAAATAAAGAGAAAATAAAAGTCCGTCCTATGTCCGTCTCCTGGTTCTAAGCTACCTCCCCACCAATTTTCAGCCAAATCGGTTCAGCCGTTCTTGAGTTATAAATAGTGTAACTAACACGACTTTCTTTTATATATATAAATGTGATTATTAAATAAGGGTTCATGTGCAATTTTTACCTAAAAGGGCAAAAAACAGGATTAACTGTTGTAAGGAAGAGATGTCTCTAGGTCCTTCTCCAAGTTCCAATCTATCTCTATATAGAAATTCGAAATCAGTTTAGCCGTGACAGATAGACAAACAGAGTTACTTCCGGATTTAAAATGTTACTATGGATTACAATTGTCAGTACAGTTACAGAAAAGCTTTCTTGAAATCGAACTGAAATAGAAAGCTAAAAGCCTTTGTGTTTAACATGGTAATGAAATAACGTTTCTAACAGCATTAATATACATTTGGCTATAGCTAAAATTATTTTCTAAAAACAACATAATTTCACCTGAAAGGCAAACCTACTTCTGACACTGAAATGGAGGCGTTAGTCACATAATAATATCATTATATATTATAATGTTGATCGTTGTCTTCTCAAATAAAAAAAGAGATATTTCAAAAAATACAATCACATGATTCATATTGCAATTTAATTAATGTAAAGTTGCAAAAGATGAACAAAGTAAACCACAAAAATGAAATTTTGACCCCGACGTGATTTGAACACGCAACCTTCTGATCTGGAGTCAGACGCGCTACCGTTGCGCCACGGAGTCACTTATCGAAATTATTCAATTATGATCTTCCAACCATGAGATATTTTTTAAGAACTTTTTAGACATCATTATTTATAGCTTTCAATATTACACTCGGGGACGGCCACGCTGATTTCAGAACGAAAGAGTCGGCTCGACCGGGGCGGTACTACCCTCGCACAAAAGATCAACGTAAAATACAGCGTTTGTGCAGTCGTGTTTCGTTTGTGAGTGCGAGACAGGTGGCCCAACGATGCAGAAGTATCACTAGGCCGCCAGGGGGTGGGTCACCATGCTGTATTGTTGCATTGTCTGCATTTGTAATGAGCATGGTGACCACCACTCTTGGATTCTGCTTATGCTTTCCATCAGGCAGAGTAGAGTCATTTTGGCAAGGCCATACATAAAAAAAGATAGGTGAAAATAGACCCTCCCTTAGAAAAAAGAGGTTCTGTTTAATAATTTTGATTAAAGTATCGACCAAATATCAATTTAAAGGAAGAATTACAAGGAAGAATGTAAGTATTCGTCTATGTATTAGCTACTCCGTGATATCGACAATGGCGTGGTATCATTAGTGACCCAATTTAGCGAGTAAAATCACCGTTATCGAATATTACGGCTAATAAATCGTATTGATTTGAATTTATATCGTCATTATCGAAATCCGTAATTAGCCGTTTAGTCAATTCATGTAGTAAATGTCTTGTAGAGGCTTTTATAGAGGCTGTACGATAAATGGAAATAGATAATTTGGTAAGTGTTACATAGAAATTCTATTAAAAGAGGTGTCGTCAGAGACAAAATAGTTTTTTTATTAATTTATAGAAATAAAAAAACTTCCGAGTACTCGAAAGTCTGTGAGAGTGGATGTATGTAAATGACTCTTTCTCGCAAACTGGCTGAACAGATTTAAAATTTGGCAGGCTTAATTATACTAATTATTCATTTATGCATTTATATTTCTACATTATCACATTATAATATAGTGATATGACTGTACCAGTGTTACGCTGTGATTTTTATTTATTTTGGTTTGATTTTTTAATTGTTTTTTTACTGTATTTTTCTTTTTTTTTCTTTCATTTCTAATCATTGACACTCTCGCACTAGTTCATATCTTTGTAAAATACAATATAAGCACTGAAATACCAAATCCAACATTATGTAGTTACTTTGAACAGGTATGTGGATAATAGCGCACCGTACCTACAGTAATCACAATAACAATTAATAACATCATCAAGCTAAGCTTTTAATTGTAAAAAAAAGTCATTATAAATAATAATAATAATAAATAAATATTTTCGGACATCTAACACACAACGCCATCTAGTCCCAAGCTAAGCAGAGCTTGTGTTATGGGTACTAGACAACTGATACAAATACATATATACTTTTTTTTTTGTAAATACATACATATTATACATAGAAAACACCCAAACTCCGAAACAAATATTTGTAGATCATACAAACATTTGGTCCGACCCGGGAATCGAACCCGAGACCTCATGATCAGCAGTCGCACACGCCAACCGCGAGTCCAACGAGGCAGTCGTTCAACAGTTGTTCCATATACAATGGTCCTTTTTTTAACAATGCGACTATGATCCTTTTTTTTCTAAAACCACACTAGCTTTTTCAGAGTCTCAGGTAGACCAGTGTCTTACAGATTCGTTTATGCCGTTTTTTGATCTTGTGTTCAAAAGTTACCGTATTATTCTACAAGATGGCATTGCTAACTCACTATTATACCGATGAAATCTTTCTTCCTCCGTCTTCTTATTTTACATGTGAGTGTTCGAGTTTAAAACTTGCTTAATTCTGTTATCCCGTACGATTTAAAATAGAACCTATAGGTACACCCCGTTGTTTTTATATAAAAAACCGAAAGAGTTCATCATAATTATCTTCCCATCATCTTTTGATTTCCACTTGTGGTACGGTCCATACCACAAGCAAGCGGCACAATTATTTCATGCTTTATTTTTGCGAATCTTTAACTATTTAAGCAGCGCACGCGCGCATGCAATGGAAGCTCTCAAAAGAGCTATTTTCCCCCCTTTTTTAATGCTTGATGATATATGCGATAGCCTTTCGCGATAAATAGGCTATCTTATCATGAAATAATTTTTCAAATCGGAGCAATAGTTCCTAAGATTAGCGCGTTCAACGAAACAACCAAACAAACTCTTCTCCTTTATAATATGATGAAGTATAGACAAGGAGTTGCAATAAATATTTTTCTTTAAAACAATGTCTTGTCTTAATTAACCTCATGAACACATTTTAGCACTTTTCGTCGCGTTTTTGTTGTTCGATTTAAGCAATTGCTTTTCGAAAACTATCCAAAATCTCGAAAATATCGAGATTTTAATTTTTAATCCCCCTAGATTTCGGATTAACGATCTCTACTCGAGATTGCATTCCCTAGGTATGGACATGATGTGGTATGGGCGTGTGTTGTGTAGGTAAAGATGAGCGTCATTTAGTGAAAAAAGTTTTATGTATGGAAGTTATTTAAGAGCACAAAAGGCTAAGAAAAAGATGAATGAACTTCATGATATGGCTAGACGGGGAGTTCTCGGTTAAAAAAAGAATTATAGAGGAGAATAAATCACCTTATTACCATTTTACTAATCAAATTTGGGAAAAGAGAAGACATTTATTAAGGAACGAAATTATAATAAGTTATATTAAAAAAACACAGCAAACGAAGTGGCTAATATCTAGCAATGAACACTGTCTAAATTTACAAAGTCGTATAAAACGTATTTTCTCCTTAAATCTTTTATGTTGTAAATTGAGTTAACTTCAATCAATTACCATTCGTTTATTTTCAATAGATAATATTTATATCATAATTGTAAATCTCGTGTTATAAAATATATTAAAATAACACTATAATAAGAAACGACGGTACTTAAAATAAAGAAAGATCTTTGACCCCGACGTGATTTGAACACGCAACCTTCTGATCTGGAGTCAGACGCGCTACCATTGCGCCACGGAGTCTATGCATTTGGAATGCAAAAATGCATATCACAAAACTTAGCGGCCTTCAAATTAAGTAAATAATATATATTAATCAACAAGTGAAAGGAATCCTTTGCGTTATTACACTAAATACTCGTTTAAACTACTTAAAATTAAATTTATATTTAGATGGATTGTAGAGTTTCAGGTCAGGAGAGGTCCACAGATTAAAAATAACATAGGGAATCGAAATTTCATACAAAGATCGTTTACTGGTCAATAATTTAAATTAAAACACTTGAAAAGTTCAAAGACCTTAATTCAGTGACTAGATCTGCTCCGTGGACTAGATTCTATTTTCTAGTCTTACAAGTTTGTGTAAAAAAAAATGTTAAAGGAATATAATAATATTGCCTTATAGTTTCCACCATCTTATCTTCAGTTCCAAACTTAAAAGCACTTCTAATTATGTTTTTTTTTATTGTATGAAATTTATATCAGAAATAGTAAAAAAACCAGCCAAGTGCGAGTCGGACTTGCGCACCGAGGGATACAAAGGATTTTTCCTTTATCTGTGCTAATAAGACGTTGCTTCGTACCAAATTTCAAGATCCTGAGTTCACGGGAAGTACACTGTAGGTTTTGATTCCCTTGCGAGTGTCGAAAATTTGCAGCATAAACGGCTGTATTTTTTTATTGCATTGGCTAGAAGTTTGATTTTTTCACAGCTCCATGGGACAATAGACCTGAGTATTTGACATGAATTTCAGCTTGATACTTCCACGCGTTCCTTAGAAAAAGGGTCTTGACCAACAGACGGATAACAAAGTGATTCTCTAAGGATTCCGTTTTCTCCTTTTGAGTTAAGAATCCCAAAAAACAAAAAGAAAACTTCTTATATACTCTACTACGTCGCTAATTAGTCTAGTCAACAAATGCTTTTTTGGTCAACTTTTTTCAGCAGTCTCCAAAAGTTGTGATTGAGGTGTCATTCGATTCGGAATGGCATCTAGATGATTTGACTGCCTCGTTGGTCTCGCGGTTGGCGTGTGCGACTGCTGATCGTGAGGTCTCGGGTTCGATTCCCGAGTCGGACCAAATGTTTGTGTGATCTACAAATATTTGTTTCGAAGCTTGGGTGTTTTCTATGTATAATATGTATGTATTTACAAAAAAAAAGCATATAAGTATTTGTATCAGTTGTCTAGTACCCATAACACAAGCTCTGCTTAGCTTGGGACTAGATGGCGTTATGTGTTAGACGTCCAAAATATTTATTTATTTATTATTATTATTATTTTTGAAAAAAATAAAGTTGCGCTTGCAAAAATTGCAAAGTTATTAACAATTAACTAAAAACACAAAAAGGGGTTAAGTATTTTGCAAATTCCTCAAAAACTGATTAAGATTTTTCAAATTTAAAAAAAGATTCAAAAAGAGGAGGAAATCCCCTAAAAAAATTCTGACTCCCGGAATTGTAGGACCAATATTTATAATATTACCAGAGGGTTGAAAATACGCCCGAAAATGGGTACGCCCGCTTGCGCTAGCCACGGTTCCTTCGTACCTTCAGTGGATAAATATCATTTAAACTTATTAAATATGAAAATAAAAAATTTAAAAAATTCCGGCGTCTACAGGATAGACCAATGAACAATAATTCGTGGTCCAAAAATTTCTATCGCGAATTTTCATTAATTTATCCATTAATTAATTAACAATTTGCACGAACATCAACATTGCAAGTGCGATAATTGTTAAACTATTAATCTGAGAATGTTTTCCTTTCGTGGAGCTATTTTTCAAAGGTCTTAGAATAGATTCCCGTTGGAAAAATTAATAAATTGTTAATTTGTATCAGTTGTCTAGTACCCATAACACAAGCTCTGCTTAGCTTAGGACTAGATGGCGTTGTGTGTTAAATGTCCGAAAAAATATTTAGGTATAGTATACGTAGGAACGACATAGATATTAGTCGTCCAATCCGAATGAAAGCCTAATTCTTTTCTTCTTGTAATTGTAAGTCCTGAAAACGATTTCGATCAAGGAAATTCATAGAACCAAAGCTGATAGAGCTAAATTACTAACAATCTCTTCAGTTGCCAGCGACCAAAACTTTAGCAGGTACGGTTTCCAAGTAGTCAAACAACTATGCCGGACGAGTTATTATGCTGGACTAAATCGATTGTCATTACCAGAAATTCGTTAGTGGTAAATAAGTAGTTGCTGCACTCGAGGTAATGGTTAGTAGAGCTGAATTTATTCACAGTAGCTAAATCTCCGGTTGGTCCAAGGGTTCATAATGGTAAAACACCCGGTTGAAACACTGTGCTCAGTTTTTTTATTATACGAAAAGATATTTAGGAAATGTGCAAACAAATTCTTGGCCAAATACACACGGGTTAACTAGTAGAAAATCTGTAATAGGCATCCATTTATGGAGAAACTAGTTGATTCACGCTTCTACATTTGTGTGCCTTTTCAATCATAACCGGCGTTAAGTGTGATGTATCTTAAGCACGCAAAAAAATACACACATTTAAAAAAATGTGAATATCGGTTAGATAGTTTCGGAGTTCATGAGCAACAACGTGACACGAGAATTATACATAACTAGCTTTTACACGCGGCTTCGCTCACGCAGACTTTCATCCCCTGATTTACCACCTTAGGGGTGGAATTTCAAAAATTCCTTTCTTAGTGCTCACTTGCGTTATATAAAAACCTACATGCAGGATTCGAGCTTCAGCGGTTTGGGCTGTGCGTTGATCTCTGGGTATGTCAGTCAGTCACCTTCCTGTTTTATATATATAGATAGATAAATGTAACAGCTAGTAATGAAACTTAAAATGACGTAATCAGATTGTAACTATACGAATTCACTTGCTTTTGGGTAGGACTGACTCCCCAGATCTCGTTAGTTTAAAAATCCAATGAATTAAAAATAACTTTTATTAGATATCATTATATCGCACTCGGAGTCGTCTAAATTTGTTTTACTAAATAATTTATACAGGAAATGTAACAAAGAAGCATATAGAAAAGTTAAATTTGTAACAGAAAATTTAGCAAAAAGACGATTTTGACCCCGACGTGATTTGAACACGCAACCTTCTGATCTGGAGTCAGACGCGCTACCGTTGCGCCACGGAGTCATGATTCTAGACGTTCAAATTTGCATTCAATTTGCAATTCTATAATTTTTTGATGTAATAAAATTCGTATATAAAAAAAAAAGTTTTGTAGATCACGTGAGTATGGACATTTATGTTCGTTAAGCAATGACGTCGTAATGCTACTGCTCCACCTGAGTTAACGTTAATGGCAATGGCAAACTCCGCGTTGGCTACATTAAGGTTACAATGCCGTTAAGACTTCATTGTCGTTCTCGTAAAAGCAGTTTCTGCCTAAAACAAAGTACACTCGTCCTTGTTATGCGCGTGCGTCCGATAGAACGAGACGGCAACATCATTTAGCGCGCTAAACTACGCGCTAAAACCCTTTGATGTGTCCAAAAAAACCGACACTCAAATTATCTCTTATCGTTTAACGCCATTTGAATTTAGCGCATTAAAACGTTTGTCACATTACGTAACGCCTAAATTAACGCTCTAAGACGCAGCTGGAGCAGTAGAGTAATAGATAAACAAATTTCGAAGAAATTTGGCAAAGATACAGATCAGTAAGTCTGCATAGCATACCTACTATTAAGAACAAAATTACATACTAACAAAACTGAGATTAAAGTAAAGTAGTATTAGACTCCAGTTAGATATGGCATTATTTTCAATCGAAATAACAAAGGTTCGACACTCGACCATCTTAAGATAATATTCTCGTGTCACAATGTTAGTTACCATATTCCTCTGCAACGGCACGATTTTAATGAAATTTGTTGTGCATATCGGGTACCAAAATGACCTACTCTGCCCGAAGGAAAGCATAAGCAGAATCCAAGAGTTTTGGTCACCATACTGCGGAGGCAGACAATGCAACAAAGCAGCATGGTAACCCAGACCTTGGTGGGCACACACACATGGTGGGCTAGTGATGCTTCTGCATCATCATCATCTATTTTTTAAACACAATTTGTTTTATGGCAAAACAGCATCTGCCGGATCAGCTAATAATTCAATAAACTTTGAATGCTATATCAACTCATAAAAATGATAGTAGAGATCAGTATTTATAAAATAAATTTCTATATTCCTTGGTCACAACATCACGCGTGAGCGGCTGTACCAATTTTAAAAATTCTTTTAGTGTTAGATGGCCCACATCGAGGAAAGTGATAGGCTATTAAAAATCACACTAAAACCAATAGGAGCCGAGTATCAATGAAATGAGACGCGAAACTTTGTTTGGGTCAGTAAATCTATTCTATCTTACTAATATTATAAACGCGAATGTTTGTAAGTATGGATGGATGTACGGATGGATGGATGTTTGTTACTATTTCACGCAAAAACTACTGAACGGATTTGGATGAAACTTTACAGTAATATAGCTTACACATGAGAATAACACATAGGCATTTTTTCCGCGCTAACCCAACATACACGCGGGCAAAGCCGCTGGCAACAACTAGTAATTTATAAATTTCAATGTTCAGTACTCGTTCAGCATGTTTATTTTTAGATACTGCTTTTACACTTTAATGTATTCCGAATTTCAAATTCATCTTCGCGTAAAATTTATTCATTAATATTGCTATAAATAAACTGTTTATTATTATTTAACTCTATGTTTTAAAAAAAGAGGTTATTTCTTTAAAAAAAAATTAAGTAGGTAACTACACAAAATAACAGTTATATAAATTCGCATCTGTATTTACAAAGGTTAGGCAAATGTCTCTTATGTTCCCGCGATCCCCAGCGTAGGTGTGAGACGGAACACCGGGGGGTTTTAGTCAATAAGAGTCTGACAGACCCCTTCGCCCTCTCTCCAGGGCGGAAGACATTCATGAGGATTTTCCACCGTCAAAAAAAAAAAAAAAAAGAGCAGGCAATACCGTATTGGTCATACCTTGACGTACACAGCTTGGAATATAAGATGGCTAAGTTGGGAGTGTATTCAAGATAAAAGTAGTAAAGGGCAGATATGTATCTATATCCATACAAATAAATATAATTGAAGTGTCTGTTTGTATTTTCAAATAAACAGCTTGTCAATAAATGCATGTGAAAATATGTACAGTACTTTCATTAAAAAAGATTTTAATTTTTTTTTGTCTGTTCGTCTAATCTCTGGAACGGCTGGACTGATTTTCACGGGACTTTCACTGGCAGATAGCTGATGATATAAGGAGTAACTTAAGCTATGCTTTTTAGACTAGCTTCGCCCCGTGGCGTTAACCGTGGTTGTTTTGTAGAGGTACAACAAGAAGCTCGGGGAACACCGCGGTGCTCAGCTAGTGTATTATACTCGTATATACGTACCTTTTTAAAAGAATTAAAAAGTAGGTTATCAATACCATTGTATTATTATTTAGTTAATTAAAATGTGGTAAATATTTTTTGTTAACAAAAAGTTTGAATAAATTTCAATTGAAATTATTTGACTGCCTCGTTGGTCTCGCGGTTGGCGTGTGCGACTGCTGATCGGGTTCGATTCCCGGGTCGGACAAAATGTTTGTATGATCTACAAATATTTGTTTCGGAGTTTGGGTGTTTTCTATGTATATGTAGGTATGTTTTTTACATATATGTAATTATATCAGTTGTCTAGTACCCATAACACTAGCTCTGCTTAGCTTGGGACTAGATGGCGTTGTGTGTTAGATGTCCGAAATATTTATTTATTTATTATTTATATTTAAAATAGGGGAGAGGGGGATAGCCCTGGCCACTTTTTTATTTTCGATATTTTGACTATATTTATTTAAAAAAATAGAAAGAAAACTATAAAATATAATCAACATTATATTTACTTAAGATAAATATTGAAAACTAAGACAACAATTTAGTCTAATTATAATTTTAGCCACTTGAAATATTAATCAAATTTTGGGGTCTTATTAAAGTCGCGGGTAGCTCCGGCCACTTACGTATTTAATGACCAATACGTTTTTTGGCGACACATACATCACAGTAATAGTGGATTTAAATTTATACATGCTTCGTGAGTCCAGTCCTCACATATTTGCATTGGATCCAATTGTCATCGAATATTTCCCCGCAAATAAAGCATTCCGTCTCTTGATGTTGCGAATCTGGCAAATTGAGTTGAGTTGAGTTGAAATGCAACCTTCTTCACTTTTAAACTCATTTTCATGTTACTCTTGACTTTTACCACAGTTTTAGGTTCTTTAGCCTTCTCCATTAATTCCTTTTTATGAGGCGATGATGTCAAAATTTCACTTTTTGTGTTCTTCTTGTCTTTCACGCTCAGGTTTGAATGTCTGTTCAAAACGTCCTAATTTCGGCTTAAGAGTGACCTGACGACCTTGTTTTATACATTTAGTAGGTACGATCTTACAGAGAAGTACGAGGAACTTCGTATCGGACTGCGGCAGCTCTCTCAGACCTTTTTTTGTCAAGGACGGCTTGTTTTTTCTTTTTTCATATTCTCTTTACTCCAGTCTCCGCGATACGTAGTTCTATTTTTAAATTAAGGCATTTTACCACTGCAACAAATTGTTTTTGAGTGTAAGATTTAAACATTTAAAGAATAATAATGTCAGCGCCTATGGCCGGGGGTACCCCCAAAACTGATGGCCGGGGTTACCCGACAGAACTTTCGAGAAACAAAAAATCTATTTAAAAAGTATATTATTTAAACGTTCTGGTAATTCTAAATATATGAAATAGAAAGGTATAGCAATATGTAAAAAATATATCATAAAGAATTACATACGTTCATTCAATAAAATGGTCTCCGAAATAATTGATATACTGCGCAACAAGTCCGCCAAAAACAAAATACACCCAATCACGTCCGAACGCCATGGTCGGGTGACTTCAACTGTCAGCATTTGTCGAATGGTTAGTAAACGCACACAGAGATCACATGCACTTATAGGTAACGTCACGCGAAACACTAGTATTTGCGGTGGCCGAGGTTACCCGCCGGCCGGGGCTACCCCCCTTTCCCCTACTAGCCATTATTAAGATTCTAAGGAGCGCCAATTATCTTGATCTAGGTTAGTCCGCATCCATCCACCGTCAGCGATTTTCTTCAAATCGTCGGGGGAGGCCTGCGTTTAGTAGTGGACGGCAATGGGTTGATTGACTGTCGAGGTAGACCGTCGCGGGGTTTAGTGGGTGGACTGGACCTCCAGGAATCCCACACACGCCCTTCGTCTTCCCACGGAGGGTATGGTCAGAAAAGCATTCCCCGCGTAACAAAAAAGTTGATTGATAAAGATAATCTAAAAGCGCAACAACTTTTTAACAGTTATTTTACTAAGTTTTGTAAATGAATACCAAAGTAAAATTTGTGAACGCAACAATGTTTATGAAAAAGTATTTTGATACAACAGAGCTACGACAAGAATTAATTAAAATTAAAGGTCCCAACCATCCCAACAAACCAATAGTCATCCCAAAGCTACCAACAAAAGACGTACCTAGCTTAAATAAATAATAACTAACAGTAGAACTTGTAATAGCAGCTTGCAGACACGGGACGTCATAAGCCGCTTACGTTCGGCCCTTCAATTTGCCAGGCAAATCTCTTCGCACCTCTCGCCTCGGGCACAATAGATGCTTTAGAGGTGAAAATTACTCGGTATTGATGCTAACTCTGACCTACGTTTCTAAACGAAATATATGTAGACCTATCACACTATGTATTGCGGCATCTTTATGTCAGTATTTTATTATAGATATTATTATGAAAGAATAAATATAATGAATTTTAGATATGAGTGTGTTTGAAAATATGTAATTAATTATTTTAAACTTAATTGTCTGGCTAACTAGAACATTTTATTTTGAATCTTTTTATTTTTTTGTGGAAACGAGCAGACGCATCGCCGCCCCTGGACATCCGCAACACCAGAGGCGTCACAAGTGCGTTGCCGGCCTTTTTTATTATATCAAAATATATCCTATACTTTGTATTATGTCAAATATCCTTTAATAATCTAGTTAATAACTTCACTATCATTGGTTTGGTTTAATTTGCTTGTTTTAGAAACGTAGGTAGGCAAGTGGTCCAACGATCTGTTGAAGGTCATAGGAAGCCGTTGGATGAGTTCAGCACAAGACCAATTATTGTAGAGAGCCTTGGAAATGTCTTTGTTCAGCTGTACTTGTAATTGATGATTTAACTTTTACACTAATTCCTTTTCTAAATTTTCCTATATTTTCTACCTCCTATATCCCGGATTGTGACAGAGTGGTCAAGCAACGGACCACTCTGTCACAAACCGGGATATAGGAGGTAGACAATATAGGAAAATTTAGAAAAGGAATCAGTGGTGGAAGCAACGGTTAAGTCAATTAAAATCGCTTATACGAGCCTATAAACGCCCCAGGAAGCTTCTGCGATTCTGTAAGGGGCTGGGTCACCTAGTCAAATTTAGGACGAGCTATGAAGAACCGCATTTACCTGAATCGAAATGCGGAAACTGTTACCCACCACCAATACCTACTTAAAGTTGAATGAGCATTATATGGCACTGCAACGCACAAATTTCTAACCTCTGTTAATAGGCTATTATGAACTAACAATTAACTGCTTGTTTTTTTTTTATATAAACTTCATTTACGTATTCATATGGTAATGGTTTATTTTCACTTTATAAAACAACACATATGCTTATACAGGCAAACAAATTTTGTACCTTCTTATACAAAAACAAAATTCCAGTCCGTTGGATATGAAAGAAACTCACTGACCCAATTTCGTCACGTGGATGATGTAGTCCTACGGATAGTAACATTGACATATGATCACAAGAGCCAAATAGAAAATCGAACAAAACTATAGAACCTTCTCGATATTACTAACAAGTATCTTGTTCCCTTTTCCATTTTTGTCGACGAGGAAATGAGATTGCCCAAAACGAGCTCATTCATGAAATATTGTACATCTTAGGAACTTCGTTTTGGAAAAATATTTATTTATAATATACTTTCCATCAATGCTTCTATTTATAAAACTTTCTTCATAGGAAGTTGGTTCTACAATTTCATCGTTCATCGGTGATCTATATAATTTGTTCCATACTAACACACATTGATACATTGTACAAACTCTAAACTATTAACCGATTCAATACTTATGAATACCTTAAACTTGTGAACGCAATTTCATAGCTAAAAGCGTCTCGAAGTTACATGCTTCCATTGACAAAAGTGTAGTCTTATGTGAATTTAATTTCTGTGGCACTAGAGTGGTTTCTTTTGAGTAAACTAAATTATGTATGCACGTAGTGAGACGTAGTCTATACTCATTTTCTATAACTACTCATTAATGTTGAATTTATTTTCAATATACTAAGAAATGTTAATCACATTAATGTTCCAACCACGAAAATTTCTGTGCAATTTTGGATAGTTTTTAACTCAATCACGTCAAAACGGGTAAATGAATTAGAATGAAATTTGGTATAAAAATAGATTTTAGTCTGAAAAAGTCTATGATTAATTATTAATTCAGAGAAAAATACTCTTGACAAAATCAAAATTAACTCCGGTAAAAGCAAGTATAAACTTCTATTATTTTGTAAGTAACAAATGTAGAAAAAAATACGTGTGGCACTCGGGGACTGCCGCGGTAAAGCTATTGCATAGCATTTTTTATCAACTTATGCAATTATAATTAATTTTATTTTGCAAGTTTCTCATTTAATATTGTTCAAAAAGTATTTAAATAACAGAGGAGGTTAGTGTACCTCGTAGTTGCGAAACAGCTTTAACAGATGGCGTAGACCGGTTTTTATTTATGCAGTATTTTTTGTCTTTGTTGAACATGTATACTTACGCACATACGGTGAGTGTGGCATTATAAAAATATGATCCTATAGATACCTATACACCTATATACTTTCTCAAACCCAGACTGTTTTGTCTGTCTTGATATGATAGATTTCGGAGCAGCTTGTCTCGATCCGTGCGAGCTTCGGGTGTTAGGTTTTTTTTTGTTACGGAATTTCTTGGTTCGGCCGCGCTCAAAGCCCGCGATAAAAGCTATGCAATAGCTTAAAACCTATAATTGGTTTTCGTGTCTACATAATCACTTTATCCTCGAATGTTTTTAATCAGTCTGTGACAAAAATCTATGTAACAACATGTATGACATATAATAGAGTGGCCACATCCAATTTGGTTCAGGGTAATCCTCTTAGTCGTGTCACAGGGAGCCGGATTAATTATGTAAATTGATGTCGTTTTTGTCACACCTACGGCGTTTGAAGACAAGGATTTGTTGGTTGTAGGTAATGAGCACACCTGTATAGTACTTGGATGTAATGTTATTATGTTTTAAAAACACCTACGAGAGCAACGTACCTACTTGTACGGATATAATAAAGTCGTATGTGTAGGTACATACCTCTATTTTTGTTATTTTTATTTATGTAATATTTTTGACATTCAGATGTACCTACATGAATATTAATTAAGTAAATACAGAATCTATCTAATACCTTTAAACGAGCAATTCTTGTATATAAATATAATCTGAATCTCGGAAACGGCTCCAACGATTTTCATAAAATTTTGTATGCAGGGGGTTTCGGGGACAATAAATCGATCTAGCTAGGATTCATTTTTAGAAAATGTCGTTTTACTAGTGTTTTTAACAATCAAATATATAAAATCAATGTACATCTAGCGCCATCTATCACAAGTCGAGCGAACTACATTAAACTATACTGGAATGAGGTGCAGAATAAACAGTATCAGGGCGTACCAAGAGAGGGCGCCACAAATTTTTAACTAAGGAAGCAAAATAACAAAAAGGTGGTGTTTGGGTAGCCTAATATTGCCACTTGAACAGAAAAATATGACTCTTTATTAAAATATAATTTCTAAAAAACACAATTTATCAAAAAAAAATACCGGTACTATGAATGATTCGTGATACAATGTCGAAACTGAAAGTATTTGTTATTGATTTATATTTACAGATAATAACTAAAAATAAAATTCTCAAGTAATTGTTGTTTGTGTTAAGGAACAAAGAAATCTATGATAATGTAAATGTAACACTTAAGATCAAACTAAGAAGTCCCAGAAACTAATGTGCATAGGTTTATCATGAATTTATATAAGTCTATCTTAAATAAAAGAGGCCTTAATTAGATTAGAAGAAATTAACAGACGCCTGCCAAAATACGTTCGGTGAAACTTTTTGATGCAGTATTTACAGTTTTTCACCCAAATATGTACTATACATATACCCGTATACCCTCCCATATACGATATCGGAGGAAGTAAAATGTATGTGTCGGCTCCGATATCCGATATCGGGCCGGACAATATGAAGGACGTATACCTACATATTTTATACATTTAACTTCCTCCGAAATAGTATCGGCACCCGATACCGATATCGGATCGGATAATGTGAAAACGCTCTTAAAACAATAATGTATTAAAATTACTCTGTAACTTACATCAAATATCGCTTATTTCGTTTCCTAATCGTATCACGTATTTTCCATACACAAAACCCAAAAACAAAACTTCCTTAATCTCCAATTCCCGAAGTCTCGAAGCGAAAAAAGGTGGCCAATCAATAATATTTTTCCCCTCTTTTCAATTAGTATAGCGAATGCACCTTTAATGCTTTACCTCGGGGAAAATCCCCGGTTTAACTTAAACGATTTAGGGGATCCAACACTAAATGAAATCTCTACTAATAGAGGGTTCAGGGACGTAATGATGTTTTAATAAATATGAGGTGGAGTTCCCGAAAGATTTTTCCGTAGTTTGTTTGTTTTTCTTGTGTAAAGAATTTGTTTTATTTTTCTGTTCACTGAGTACATTTAACTTTGACTAAATTTAACATAGCTTGTTTGAAATTCAAATTACAGAACGCTTTGATAATTCGTACGTAAGCTAATGAGACCGAATACAAAATGATCAACGTTTACTGAATATGTTAATTTTTTTACTTGTAATGGGAGACGATATGTGTTTTTATAGTGTAGAATCAAATGAGTAAATTGGTCACTCGATACTAGGTGACTATCTTCGCTCATGCACGCCTACAATTTAAAAAACATAAGTGAGTTGGCATCCTTAGAGTTCAGTACAGGTGGAATAATATTCAAGGAAATGGTGACCTTGATATTGAAGGGGAGGCTCCCCTAAATTCATGAGCCCTGAGTTTGTTTCGTCCTTTCTTCTCAGGGCTAGTCCAGTTAGGAAAAGCCGAACTCATCTGCTCAAAAACTTTTTAACTTGCGAAAGTGTACTTGTTGTCTAATTGCCGAATAAATGATTTCATTTCATTTCATATATTAGGGTTACCATTCTTAAAGGCCTGTATTTACTTTGCTTAGTGCGAGTGCAGGTGCTTAGTGCGGGTGATTGGTGGAAAGTACGTGTGGGCAGCGAATTCGCGGTCCACACGTATTATCTATCAATCGTGGATCGCCTGCGCTTCATACCTGCACTCGCACTAATCAAAGTGAATACGGGCCTTAAGTTGAAGCTCCAGTAACTTCCGTAAAGAAACGTAAGAAGTGTTTAACTCTTGTTTAATACACGGTCGTGGTATTACTCCCATAGAACCGATCCTAATGTGCTGCTCTCCTGTGTATTGCATTTTTTTAAATTAAGGTTGCCTGTTATACTAACTTTTAAACTTTCGCGTTCCATGATATAATAATAATTATTTTTACAAAAATTAACGCGATCACTTATTTATAGGTATTACATACTTCTGATTTGCCTGACGTTTCGACCAAATTAATACCTTTGAATAAGTGATCGCGTTAATTCCCGTAAAAATAATAATGGTTGCCTGTAAGTAATTGCTTTTTAGCGATTAGTGCCGCCATTATGCCGTCCTTTCTTCTCACCCCTAGTCCAGTTAGAAAAGGCCGAACTCATCTGCTCAAAAAAGTTTAACCTGCAAAAGTGTTCATGTAATTGCAGACTAAATGATTTCATTTCATTTCATTTGTACATGGTCATTAAATTGTTATGCTCCTAAATGTAAGCTGTATATTAAACTGGTGTACAATAATTGTTATTCTATTCCATTCCATTTTAATATTGATGATTTGTGTAATGTATTTAGACCAGTGTATAACTACTGACATTTATAATACAATACTTTTTTGTCCATAGACAATATTGCCAATATTTTCTATCATACGCCTGTAGCGAGGATTATAACTATTAGGAAACGTCAATATGTCGATATTCCTCTGTAATACATGTCCATTGGGATTTTGTCTACGACAGTCTTATTGTTTCGGAAGTCAAACGAAATACAGTTTTATCTCTTAGTTTCTAAATTAAAAATGAAATTGTGGACCGATTTTGAAAATTCTTTATGTATTCGAAAGGGTTAAGGCTCCCCATGTGGTCCTATTGCCACCATATCAGGATCTGCTGATGGGATCCCAAGGAAATCAAGGGAAACCCTCAAATTTGTTAGGCACGTACTATGTTTTTCATATATTTTCTAAAGCTATTACAGTATTTACATTTGGTAGTCATCAGTTAATGATGATGAGCTGATGATGGAAGATAAAACTCCTTAACGGTTAGGAGTTGGAAGATAAATCTTTAAATGTCATGTGTATGTATGTTATCTTTAGTCATATTCTAAGTTCTAAAGTTATTTAGGTGAAATGAGTATGAGAGACTTGAGAAAGACTAAAAAGCGAAAAAAAAAACCTATTCATAGGTTTGAAGTCGGTGCCAAGCCAAATGTAATAGTAGGTACCACACTCGCTATATTTCAAGACGAACGTCAACGACGTCACCGACGCTTCGGTTGTTTTGTTCTACGCGAAGAGCAGCTATCCCGCTCAAAGTCACGCGCGGCGAGTGCGGTACCTACTATTCCATTTTGGCTTGACACCGACTTCAAACCTTTGAAAAGGTAGCACATACCAATTAAGTTATTTTATACTTTTTAGTTTTTGAAGTCGGTTTTTTAAACGAAGTTTTTTTATGTTAATAGTTTTCTGTAAAAAGGTTTCACCAATATTTTTACTATGTAAATTAATAAAAAAATTCATCACCAAATGTGCTATTATAAAAACCACTTTTTGTGAAAAATAAATAACGTTTAACAAATATTTCAAGTTTGAAAAGAACTAGCTCTTTGATATTTTTAAATCACAGAGTAAAATATAAATATGCTAGGTACTGAAAAGAGTTTTCCGTTTGATTCCAACCTCTTTATAAATATTGTACTTGTTCGAAAACTTCGTGTCTGGTATCTTATCGCAGATTTTCAAGGCGATATTTTTACTGTGTAACTGACACCGTTGCTGTACTAAGTTTGCCGTAGAAGCCATGAAAACCGCAAGAGAAACAGTTTATTAGCATCTGAATAAAGTTATACTATATTTCTCAATATTAAATGGCCATGGCCATTTATCACCGGATATCAGATTGAGAAGGATTAATATCAAATGGAATGGCAAAGGTAAGCTGGTAAGTTGTCTCGTAAGATAGGAATGAGAATAGAATATAGAGAATAGACACCACAGTATACAGTTTAATTAATGGTTTTTGAAAAAAAAAGCGAATGTTGCACATATTCTATAGACCCTATTTAGTTTCTAACATAGGTAGTACACAAAGTATTCTACTTCCATGATTATTAGGTTAATATTATTTTAAAAGCATTTTGTAACATTTATATGTACTTATAACTTTAAATAAATATAATTATTGTTAAATAAAATTATTAATTTATACATTTACTAACCTTTCGTTATTGGGAAGTCTGTGCCCTCCAATATACTGACAACTACACACATCAAAAGTGTCTAGGGATCAACATATGTGTCTAGGCATCAACATATATTTTTGCAATAACTTTTCTCCTGATTGATATTAATTAAAATTTTCTTTAAGGATTCATCCAATAAAGTGTTTTCGTTTGTCACAGTAACGATAAACCAAGTCACCTTTGCATTAATAAAGAAATTTGCCATTTTCCTAATAAAGGGATTTTTGACATTTGAACCACTAACATTAAAGTTCGAAAAAAGACTGAAATAACAGTTTTCTTTAAAATTTTATTAGGTAACTTAAACAATTAATAATCCGTGTTTCTACCGCGAACACTAACAACACAAGAACATCGGTTTGGCATACTCAAAATGAGTTCATCCAAACACGCTGTGGAATGACCGCCCATGTTCGTTGCAACAACAAAAAAAGGTCTTCTTGCGACTGGATACCCTCCATATTCGGCAGAGCTCTTCTTTGTAGCATATCCCATGCATGCTCAATCGGGTTCAAGTCTGGCGACTGAGCAGGCCAGGGCCAAAGCCACATCTCAATCTCAAGAAATCCGCATAAAAATGCTTGATCCCTAGACACTTTTGATGTGTGTAGTTCAACCTTCGAATTCAGTTCACCCTCAGGGTTGCGCAGGTCCGATGCCAGTCGCTCCATGTAAAAACTGATATTCAGGTAAAGCCGGTTGAACAAGGAGCCGACCCCATATGTTGGGAATAATAAAGGATAGGAAGATGATGATGATTTGAATTTCGTTTTACCTTTCGAAGTAACGTTCAACCTAGTTTAAATTGTAGATGAACGTCACTCTTCATTGACGCGCGAGACGCTGTGCCCAGCGCTTGTATCTATTTGCTTTACACGTATCGCGTGCGGTTTAATAATCTGTTATTAATTGTTAATAATAGTATACGAGTATGAGTGACGACAGTATGGAAGAAGAAGACTCGGAAAAAAGTGATTCAATAGTTATTAATAACTGTGAAAGGGAGCTGCAAAATATGTCAAATTGGGATTGTAATCTGTAAGTGAGTAATCCAAGTTTAAATACTGAGAAAAGGCAAAGAGACAAGAGTAAAGATAGTAGCGAAGAAGGATTTATAACGATTACCAAGAGGAAGTCAAAGAGACTCTTAAGAAGTGATTCACTTGATATGCCTGATATAAATTCTACGCGTAGTATTCAAGAAAGTGCGGAAACTGAGGGTAGTTTTGAAATAATTTTAACCTCATTAAAAATATTACTAAAACAAATGGCTTTGGCAAAATTATTGTACCGTGAAAAAATTGAAGGTATAAGTAATGTTAAATTAAAAAACCCATATAAGGTTTCTATTCGTTTAAATAACAGGGAGCAGGCAGAAAGGATAATTAGTAGTCAGAAGCTTAAAGATTTAGATATTCGAGTGAACTTCGCAGATGAAATTCTTGTATCTTATGGCATTATTAGAGGGGTGGATTTAGAAATGAGTGAAGAAGAAATCCTAGAATCTTTAAGCAGCTCAGCTGAAATATTGTCTATTAAAAGAATGAGAAGAATGAACTTGGAAAGTAAATGGGTAGACAGCGAGACTTTTCGAATATGCTTTAAAAGCGCTGTGATTCCTCCATGTATATATATGTCTTTGGCTGCAGATTCGGAGTTGAAAAGTATGTGTTTTCAGTTATGCAGTGTTCTGCATGTTGGAAATTTGGCCATATCAGGAAATATTGCCCATATAATAAAATACTCTGCCCGAAAATGTAAATTATAAAAGTGCTTAGGATATATTACTAAAAATTCATGGGACATCAAAACATACGAAAATAAAGGAAGCATTTAATCTAAATAATAAGATGGAGAATTCATTCCCCCCGCTTAGGCAAAACAGATTTAGTAACTTAGAACATTCAGTACAAAATTCACAAGAAGATCTGATAGAAGATTTATGTGAAAGAGAAGAAGACGAAGGGAATATGAGCTTTAGATCGAAATTTACTAATAAAAAGAGTAAGAAAAATCAAAATACAGAACCTTGTCCCATCCATGTGCGGCTAGAAAATATGAGTAATGAACCTCTATAAAGATGTGAAACTGGAAATAATGAAGAGACATTGAAAAAAGGGTTTCAATTAAGATTTATATTTGTTAAAATGAAGGAGATATTTTTTTCACAACATAAATTTGAAGATAAGATTGTATCAATATTTGAAATGGTAGTCCATGAGTTAAAATCATATATTTGTAATTTCTTTAACTGTGAGCAATTACTCAAAAAAATTGTCAACTTATTGGATGGATAGATAATTTAAAGAGTTTGTAGTAAATACATTTTAATCATTTCATTTTAATGGAACTCGCAAAGTCTAAACCCTAAATTAGCTGATTTTGAACTGCTTTTTAATAGGGGAAAAAATACACATCGCTGCAATATGTGAGACTTGGCTGGACAGTCTAGCATATAATATTTAAATTGATACTTGTTTAAGTTAAGGCCTTATGGGACTGGCATACCCTAATAGGGTAAAAGTCCCTTAAATAAAATAAAGAGAAAAAAAAAAACGTCAGTCTTGTGCATGAACGCAAACAATCAGATGTGTCATCTAATGCTAGGAGACCTGCGAGTCAGTCACAGGCATTACAGGTTTTAAGATTGAAGTACCTATACTCATTTCAAAGTTTAAAACCATTCCAAATGTGATATTCGTCCAATAATGTTGCGTGAAAAAATTATACATTTCACTATGTTAAATTCCTTTCCTCGTACAAAAAAGTACAGGTGTATTCACTGTCGCAGTTTTCATGGCTCAACACGGAACACGACATAAATCTACATGCCTTTTTTAATATTTTGTCGCCCGTGCAGTAATTTATCTTTTGTTTATTTACTAGAACTCTTAATGAGCACTTTCTTACGCTTTGTAACTTTTTATTTTTATTCTTTCTATTCTTTGTTCGTTCAAACACAAATGAGTTAAGTATTTTTTGGGTAAGTGTTTCATAATTGGTGTCCTATTTCACGACGTGGTTTGGTTCAGATATGATAATATTTATCTATATCGTAAGTAATCGTAAAGCCACGCTGATTTCAGCACGGTTGGGTCGGCTCGACCGGGGCGGTACTACTCTCGCACAGAAGGTCAACGTAAAACGACAGCATGCGTCAAGTTTAGGCTCACTAAAGTAATACTGCCAACAACTGGATAGCTTAGGAATTAGTGAAATTGCTAGTATATTGAAAAGAAAGATAGAATATGATAGGACGGAACGATAATATTAGTAAAGGGAAATTGGAATGGATTAGTGAAAATAAGCAAGTATAGGCCTTCCTATTACTTGAACTGGTCTTTGTTAGAAAATTCAAGGTCTTTATCCATAGTAAATTGTATCACTGAATTATCTATACAATCGATACAAATAAATAAAATCGAAGTGTCTGTTTGTTATTTCAAATTTACAGATTTTCACTAAATGCATATGAAATTATATACGGTACTGACACGAAACATACAATTCTTAATTTTTTTGTCTGTCTGTCTGACTGGTAGTATAGTATATAGTAGAGTCGAGTCTGTAAATGTTTGAAGCATCTAGATCCCAGGTAGGTTCTTTACGACCCTCATCTTTTTTCACGAGTTGGAACACAATTCACATCAGTATGCTGGATGGGTGTTGATTTCTGTTCCCAATCTCATTGTTTCTGTTGTAAAGAAGCAAATGGCGTTAAAGCTACATTTCCCACCCTCGTGGCTTATATGTTGAAACGGGAAAGTTTATTTTACCGACATTACACTTACAAAGTTAGTACAGCGCTAAACCGGACCGACATAAAATTCTAAATTCTTTTAGTTTGTACTCAAGTCACTTCATTGGGTTTAAAATGGTACATATTATAAAAAGATTTTACTAGTTTGGTTTCTTTTTAAATTTACTGCTGTAAACATTAAGCACATGATCTAATATTTTCAAAAGAAAAATTTTGTGTCAGAAAGATGTAACGTTCAAGATGAACAAATATTTCTAAAAAACGTGAATTTAAGATACGAATCGCAGAAATCGCAGATAAAATTTATAAATCGGTGGCAGCGATTTCAATAGGTAATTTTCATGTAATACGCCTTAACATATTAGAGTATAAGGATTTAAGAATATCTCCAAAACCAACATCCATCCATCCCTTTAGACTATAGAGCGTGCGACAGAAGTAAATTAAGACTTAATACATAAGACATTCTCTGCTAGTCGGCTGATTGGGCGATGCCGAAAAAGATGAGGTAGGCACACCTAGAAACACATACAACATTACCCTTTTCTGACTTCAGTTAAGTAGCAATGGTTCTTTTACTTTGAACCCAGTAAATATTACTATATGGGTACGAAAACTTATACTCTGCCGAAACGATCTCAAGATACGGCAAGCAACGATTTTTGACGACTTTGTATAAAACAGCATGTACATGACTTGCGCAGTAATGACCTGCTTATTTTATCAAGCTTCAGCATTTTGGCATTTTTGTATCAAGTTTATCGTCACCCCATTTGAACTTTATACTGAACTGATCTGCACAACTTCGTCTACGGTTCAAAAGGAATAAATATTCCCTGTTTTTGCAACATTTTTCATAGATACTTGGTTCCTATTGGATGTAGCGTGATGTTATATAAGTTATATCCTTCCTTGATTAATGGGCTATCCATCACTTAAATAATCTATCCTACTAATAATAGGTCTTTACCTATGAAATTGCCGTTTTGTATGCAATAAGTGAAAGTACTTATTTTTTAAAACTTTTTTATTTCTGTTATTTGAAGTAATCACCCATGCAATCGACGCATCTTTGCCAACGCATTGGCATTTTTTTTGATGCCCTTCTTGTAAAAATCAGCTGGACGGGAGGCAACAAACTCTTCAAAGGCATTTTGTACTGCCTCTCGGGAATTGAATTTTTTACCCACTAAAAAGTTGTCTAAATTTTGGAAAAAGTAATAGTCGGTAGGTGCAAGGTCTGGTGAGTATGGCGGATGAGGGAGAGCTTCCAACCCCAGCTCTTGCAGCTGGAGACTGTCTGTTGCGCAGTATGGGGTCGCGCGTTGTCGTGAAGGAGCAGTGGGGTCGACCGATTGACCAAAGCTGGTTGCAGATGTGCAAGCTTCTCCATCATTCTCTCCAGTTCTTCACAGTACACATCTGCATTAATGCTCATGCCGTTTTGTAAAAAACTGTGGTGAATCACACCCGCACTAGACCACCAAACAATGACCATTACCTTTTTAGGGGTCATTTTTGGTTTAGGGCATTGCTTTGGTGCTGAACCAGGGTCTAACCAACTTGCTGAGCGCTTTCGATTGTCGAACAGAATCCATATTTCGTCTCACATAAGAATTCGTTTCAAAATTCCTTCACTTCTTTGCCTGTTGAGCAGCGCAAGGCAAGTCTCGACGCGTACGTTGCGCTGGCGATCGTTAAGGTCGTGGGGCACCCATCTATCAAGCTTTTTTACCTTGCCAATTTGTCGCAAAGGGATCAATATTGTTTTGATGCTTACATTAAAAGCTGCTGCTAGCTCAGCTGTAGATTGAGTTTCGTCAGCTTCCACAATCGCCTTTAATTCATTATTGTTAACCAAAGTCTCCGGACGACTACGAGCTTCATTTTTCAAGTCAAAATTTCCAAAATGGAACCGGGAAAACCAATATCGGGTTGTGCGTTCGTTTGTACAGTTCTCTCCGTAAACGTTTTTGATGTTACGTGCCGTTTGCGTCGCGTTGGTGCCACGACGGAACTCATATTACATAATTAGACGAATTTTTAAAGTATCCATTATGACGAAAAATGTTCAAATGTAATGAAAATACAACGCTAATCAAAAAACAAAAGACTGAGTTTGTAAATAGAATGTCATGGTTTTAAAACAAAATTAATTTGAATTTAAAACACAGAGCCCTTACAAACTTTTTATTTATTTGAAATGAGCAATACTGAAGAACGGCAATTTCATAGGTAAAGACCTAATATTATAAACGCGAAAGATTGTAAGTATGGATGGATTGATGGATGTTTGTTACTCTTTCACGCAAAAACTACTAAACGGATTTGGATGAAACTTTACAGTAATATAGCTTATGCATCAGAATAACACATAGGCTACTATTAGCCGCGATAACTGACATATACGCGGGCGGAGCCGCGAGCAAAAACTAGTATGTATATAAATAAATTGCCTAAATGTATCTACGCGCGTAACTTCCGACGAACTGCACTAAATTGGATATTTTTTTCATGTGTTCGTTATTGTTATGAGAAGGTTTATATGGAAAAAAAGATAATCGATAAAATACATTTTTTGTTCCCGGCTGTATTCTACCTGTGAGAAGCCGTGGTGAGTATAATTACTAAAACAAAATTTTCAGAAATGTAGAAAATATCTACAAAAAAAAAGTGGCAGTACGAACTTCGCCGCCGCCCGGGTCAGCTAGTTTTCACATATTTTTTCTGAGATTTGCGAGTTCAACCAAATGAACAATCAAACTCTTCAGCTTTCTAATGCATAGTAGTATAATTATACCTTGGTAGAAATAGTGCTGTTATTCATTAGAAATAACTTTTCATGAATAAACTTTTAAATATGATTCTGCTGGTTGAAAACGATACGAAATATGTTAATAAAAGTTCGCCTCACCACTTAACAATGGCAACAGCAGTTGTGTGAATTTCATATTAAAACTAATAATGTATTCATTGTCACGCCTGTAGTATGAAACTTTGTTCAGCGGTGCTTCCCACTGAATGTTGTGATAGACAAAGACGCATTTTGTATATTTTCACTGAAGTGCTTCAATGAATACTACAAATGTTACAGTTTGTATTTTAATTTTAAATAGTAAATTCATCCTATTTTTGTTGACGTTACTTGTCCAGGTAACGTCAACAAAAATCACGACTACGGAGTGTCATATTTTTTTTATGTAATAGGCGGGCAAACTAGTAGACGTATCGCCTGATAGTAAGCAATTACCGCCACCCATGGACACCTGCAACACCTGAGGCGTTTCAAGTGCGTTGCCGGCCTTTGGGGGATGGCGAAGAGGATGGGGCCTCCCCCCATCCTCTTCGCCATCGCCATCCTCCTGGGTTGGGGAATGGGCCTCTGGTATCCTCACTCACTCGGTGAAACACTGCGCAAGCGCTGTTTCACACCGGTTTTCTGTTAGACTGTAGTATCACTCCGGTCGAGCCGGCCCATTCATGCCGAAGCGTGGCTCTCCCACGGTGAACGGTGACGGTATCTTCTATAATTCCGTGTGATTGTCGTAAGAGCTGACTATGCAGGACGACTGTTGTTTTGCGTAGTTTCCGCCCTAAGCACTGTAAAGAACAGGAAACCCTAAGACAAGCCCTATACCAACACGTCTGGCCAGCGTGGTATAGTAAGTAGGTACCTTTTGTCAGCAGTTGTCAAATAACATCAAAATAAATTTTTAACGATAATCAATATACTACCTACACTATCACTACATAGTATAAAACAAAGTCGCTTTTTCTGTCCCTATATCCCTTTGGGTGCTTAAATCTTTAAAAGTACGCAACGGATTTTGATGCGGTTTTTTTTAATAGATAGAGTGATTCAAGAGGAAGGTTTTTATGTATAATAAATACATAATATAGTATGTAAACACTGTTAATTTTCGAGGTTCCTAATGTGATGTAGCAAATAAACACATTTTTTTGCGCTTACATTGCAAACGCTGGTTGCACCCTACGAGATAGATCAAAATAATGTACTACAGTATTGTACACCTTAAAAAGTATTACAAAAAAGTCCGCGACGGTATATGTCTATCTCTTAGGGATAACCCACAACAACAATTTTTTATTCCTTTCTTTTCATGAGAAATAATGGCTCATTTACGAAGTGATTTTAAGCAATAGAAAATGAAGCGTTATACAATTAAGTAAATCAAATACATTGTGCATTTAATATATATCAAAATGGCCCTTTACAGTATCTAATTTAAATGAATATATTCGAAGATATTACAGATTTAAAATGCACGAATCGTGTCGTCGGCGGGGGCATCTTATACCACCCGTGCGAAGCCGGGGCGGGTCGCTAGTTAAATATAAATTTCTTGTAACTATTCAAACTAACATTATAAATTCGAAAGGAACTCTGTCTGTCTGTTACATTTTCACTGCTATATCGCTGAACCGATTTGCATGAAATTTACAACGTTGATCCTTTGGTTTTTGAGGAAGTATATAGGCTACTGTTTACCGTGATAACCGATATACACGCAGGCGGAGCCTCGCGCAAAAGTTTGTATATTATCTGGAGCCTGGAGCCTATTCCGACTGTGCCAGACATCCTTACAATCGATTTAAATACGAGTATTTGTATTTAAAAAAATGGTTATATGTTTCTCGTGGAATCTTAAATGTATTTTTATACATTTTTGATATCAGCACTAATGTAATAAAAACTCAATAAGTATAGTAATTATTTCCTGTAGTAAATATAATATTTAAATTCCATATAGTTTATATAGTTTTATATTTAACTGCCTCGTTCGTCTAGCGTTCGAATCCCGGGTCGGGCCAAAAGTGTTATTGAGTCTTTCTGATTATAGAAAACTTAATAACAGTTCGGAGTTTTTAAGTTGGGGTCTGAACCCCATGCCTGCAGGATAAGTATAGTAAGATAAGAATATAAGTAGTATAAGTTGAAATGTGTAAATAAAAAACTGCCTAAGTGTGTCAATTTCCCCTTAAGAGAAATAATAAAGAAAACTAGTAGTAGAAAGAATAGGGTAGATGTGGGCATCCCACCCACCACGAGAATGAAAGAAAGTAATGACAGAAAGATATAGTATGAAGAAAGACAGTGCGAGAAGCATACTTGATAGAAATGGAATGATAAAGAGAACCAGTGAACATAGGCTCCGATTATGTTGGATTCAGGCTGTATATAATATGAAAAAAAAAAAAAAAAAAAAAAAAACAGAACCCCATGCCTGGGAGAGCACGTTAAGCTGTCGGTCCTGCACCTAATCTCTCCCCGGTCGTGTCTACACTCGTATGTCAATATAATATCTCCTGCGTAGTTGGTCGGTCTTCGTTGAAACTGGCCGCCGTGGCCGTTATCTGCTAGGAGAACAATACATTATTATATTTTAATTTTTTTGTGTGTCACACATTCGATTATCATTGATTGACTTAGACGTGAAGAAATATATATAGATATTTTACAAGGCATCAATTGATTATAAAAATTGTTTATTCAGATAGGATTGTTAACTAGGTTATTAACTGACTTAACTAGGCATATTAAATCGTCGTGCTGGTACTAAAATGATGACAATGATGACGGTTACCAGTTCATATAATGAAACAATTTACTGAGTTCAAAAGATCACTGACAACTGTTCAACCGATGTATCAGGTTCTGCTTTTACAATCAAAAGTCACAATCCGAACAATTGAGTCACGTGTGTGGAACGCGAAGAACACCCATTATACGTTTGGCGACCAGTTAATATGAAACAAATGGAAATGTTACCGGGATGAAATGCAAATTTATTCAATTAATCCAGCCGCCAGTCTGTATTGGGTGTCGCAGAGCCGTGATTGGCGTTAAGTCGTTCAACCGTACGAAAGTGGTTTGGCGTTTACAGAATAGGGACGTGGTACAAAATTTGAATATGTTTGCTTATTAGTTTTGGAGCGATGTTAGTTCAGGCTGTTTGGATCGCTTTCATATAGCGATTTTAGTGTTTTAATTACCTCAGTAATTTAAGCAGGGTTAGTTTTGTTTGATATTTTTAATAAATGCATGGTCATTTAATCGATTATGTAAAACATATCCCAAGCTTGAATTTTTTTTTGCTAATGTAAATTTACTTATGTTTTAGTGGATATTACTCATTATTTATACCTATTTATGGACTGAGACTGACACCAATCGGCAAGCCAAATGAAACCATATAGAAAATCTGCAACCGCTGTAACTCTAAATAATTTCTCAAACAGAAATCACATTTTATACAATCCTTCTTCAGTTCTCTTTAATCTGTATAATACTTTAGAACAGGCAATACTTATTCTCAAAATTATTTAAAATACCAAATACAGTTTCAAATAAAATACATTTCACCGTTAGTTTAAACATGTTTCGTCAAACTAATAACATAGGAAAACGGTAGACGTACTTCAGACGAAATATGGCGTGGAGTCGACAAGTGCTCATCTTTTCGTGGACTATCATATTACTTTATTCACGTTCACGGAGATGCTGTGAAAGTGACGAGGAGGCTAGAGTCATAAACTTACAGATAAGAGAGATTATTAATGTTACTGCTATACCTAATATTTATAGCTCCTTTTCACTGAAAAAATGCTTAATTTCAATTTTTATTATTAAGATATTTGTTAAATTTTAGGAAGATTAGGATACCACATTTAATTTTAGGATACTACAGATAAGACAGATTTATTTATACAGTTTTATAAAATGCTAGTAAAAATTGATAGATAGATAGAAAACTCTTTATTTGTACACCTTGTTACATATTTTCTGGAGAGCACATATGATGACAAATATATAATGTACAAGGGGCGGCTTTATTGCCAAAAGCAATTTCTTCCAGGCAACCTTAGGATGGATCAAAATCTATCGGAGAGACAATTGCAATTGACGGAAAAATGAATTTTGAAGAATTATATTTCATTATACATACTCGTATATTGACTCTCCTTAAATATTTAAATCGAAATCTATATATATAAAAGCGAAATACCACTCAGTTATCACGAAATCTCAGAGACTATAACACCTACAAACTTCAAATTTGGCAGGTAGGTTCCTTTTAGGGTGTAGACATCCGCTAAGAACGGATTTTACTAAACTCCACCCCTAAGGGGGTAAATTAGGGGATGAAAGTCTGCGTGAGCGAAGCTGCGTGCAAAAGCTAGTCTATTATAAACATAAGCCTGTATAGCATCTGAGAGTCAGATATCTCTGCAATTTATGATGTCAACTGTGAAGCGGACTTGTTTTTTTGTGGTGTGTGTGTACACGAGTCTAGAATATTTTAACTTTTTGCATTATACTCCCTGTCGTCTGCTGGCAAACATATTTCCTGTGAGTGTATTAGACAGAGTTCTTTGAATAAATTTTCTGAATTTTAACATTTCTAGAAACATCAAGGCATATTTTAGAGAAATATATTTTCTACACTTAAGAAATTGCATAGAGCAGGTATACGGGATAACTTGTGTAATTTTTTGAAATCATGTAGTTATTGTTAATTTTTACATCTCTTAAAAAAGTAAATATCATTTATCGATAATACTTTTTTGAAACGAATACTCGTACTACTCACTAATAAGTTATGTCAATTTAATTTAATAATATATACAATCATGTTTTTGTGTCGTTTCGTGTTTACCACTTAAAACGTTTAAATTTCATGTTCAACATAAAATATAGGCGATACTAGAACTAAAATAGCATATAAAGAATTTCAATCTTGGTCTAATAAAACCCTTTTGATAGTATTTTTGTAATATAAAGTGTACATTATTATATTTTCAAAACTGCAAAAGCAAAGGAAGAATGAGGTAGTCATTGAAACAATATTTTTTTATATTTTTAATAATATTTTTTACTATTTAATAAATATTTCAGACATCTAACACACAACGCCATCTAGTCCCAAGCTAAGCAGAGCTTGTGTTATGGGTACTAGACAACTCATACAAATACATATATATATACTAGCTGACCCGGCGAACTTCGTACCGCCATATTTATATACAATAATTAGCAATAAATTGCGACTATAATTTGAGATTTAAACTATCCTATCTCTCAATTTGGATCGAACTGCACATGGTGTGCAAATTTTATTATAATCGGTTAAGTGGTTTAGGAGTCCATTGAGGACAAACATTGTGACACGAGATTTATATATATTAAGATATATATTTTGTAAATACATACATATTATACATAGAAAACACCCAAACTCCGAAACAAATATTTGTAGATCATACAAAGATTTGGTCCAACCCGGGAATCGAACCCTCATGATCAGCAGTCGCACACGCCAACCGCGAGACCAACGAGGCAGTCGATAATTAAGACAATAGTTAGGCAATGAGTGACTATATTGCGCATACATCAGCTCTTTTTAACAAACAAAGTAGTATTAGCTCCTCTTGGTGACTATGGTCTAAAATGTCAGTAGTAAGTATGCCGTATATTTCTTTCCTAGCTACACGAGGTCGTCTATCATCCAACTCATTTTTATGACAGAGATTTAACTTGTAAGCCTGTATTCCCAGTCTGTATTGCTATGCATATAATAACAGAGTATTCCATGGTGGGTATCTGTATGCAAATTTTGAGTGCATTGTGCGTTACCGGCGCGTCAATAACACAGACTGGGGGACTTGTTCGAATGTTCACTGTGTTCAGTAACAATTGTATAGTCCTGGCTTCAGATAAATTGTGTTGTGCAAACCGTACTTTGATTCGACTGCTCTTCGCTTTGAAGAGCCCTGTCTGTGTTTTGTAAAATGTTTATGTGTGTGTGGTTGATTGTGTTTTGTTCGATTGTAAACTGTTAGGTAGTTTGGAAGCATGTCTGGAAGTCGGTTCTTTCAGGGTGTTTTGAAAAAGTAACTATACGTCTCACGTTACGGTCAGATTTTCATAAAATGTAGTGAGGTTGTTTTGTTAAATTTGGGTTTTATTATGATTATTATTTGAACTTTTCTACAACGGTACATACTATTAATTAAAAACCAATAAGTTAGAAGGAACAAGATTTCGTGTTTAAAATTCCATTGTTAATTCGTCTAGCAGACATAGTAGCAGGTATCTCAATAAGTAATCAACGATTTTAATGACAAGACAGTGATACACCTAAAAAAATTAAGTATAGGTACGTCTAAACTAATTTTTAATAAAGTACTAGCTAAGCCCCGCGGTGTTACTTGATGTAAAAGTAAATGATTTGAATAAGTAACAAAGTTTTAATTTTTAAAACATCCAAAACTACAGTTCAAATGGGATAATTGAATAATTAAAAAAAAAACCGACTTAAAAATGTGTATTAATAGACGAGACAAGAGATAATTAACGCTAAATTTTTTTATAAGAGAGATGAAACTCAAATGATGAGAAACTCACAGAGTTAGTCATATAATAAACATTAGGGTATCAGTTTTGATAGCATTTCCCTAAGTTACTATTAATGGTTCTCGACTATAGAAATGTTGCAATAACATACTCGACTACCTATGAACTTAATAAAAACCCAAGATTATTCGTAAGTATAAAAACTTTTTTTTTTGAATGTAAGTTGTTCACCTACTTTTGGCAATGCAATGTTTAGCAACTTTTGAGCTTCACATCATTTAATTCTGGTACTAGACATAGCAAGCGATTTATTAATGCTAGTTTATATGAGTTGTGGAAATTTGAACACAGTCAACTACTTTGAGGCTGACCGACGTGTTAATACGTTAATGTATTTTTACTGATACATAATATATTATTATTATCTATCCTAGGTGCCGTACCCGTACCGTAAATAACTTTCTATAATTAAATTACTTGAAAGGTCGTTCGGTCCGTAACCAGGTCACATTCTACATTTCAAATGATTAAATAGCAACTACACACATCAAAAGTGTCTAGGGATCAAGCATATTTATGCGGATTTCTTGAGATTGAGATGTGGCTTTGGCCCTGGCCTGCTCAGTCGCCAGACTTGAACCCGATTGAGCATGCATGGGATATGCTACAGAGAAGAGCTCTGCCGAATATGGAGGGTATCCAGTCGCAAGAAGACCTTTTTGTGTTGTTGCAACGAACATGGGCGGCCATTCCACAGCGTGATTTGGATGAACTCATTTTGAGTATGCCAAACCGATGTTCTTGTGTTAGTGTTCGCGGTAGAAACACGGATTATTAATTGTTTAAGTTACCTAATAAAATTTTAAAGAAAACTGTTATTTCAGTCTTTTTTTCGAACTTTAATGTTAGTGGTTCAAATGTCAAAAATCCTTTTATTAGGAAAATGGCAAATTTCTTTATTAATGCAAAGGTGACTTGGTTTATCGTTACTGTGACAAACGAAAACACTTTATTTGATGAATCCTTAAAGAAAATTTTAATTAATATCAATCAGGAGAAAAGTTATTGCAAAAATATATGTTGATCCCTAGACACATGTGTTGATCCCTAGACACTCTTGATGTGTGTATATGTATATTTGAACACATCGAAACAAGTTTCCGTGGTGTAGCGGTTATCACATCTGCCTAACACGCAGAAGGCCCCCGGTTCGATCCCGGGCGGAAACATACTTTTTGCTTTTTAACACCTTTTTATTAACTTCATTCGTATATATGTAACGGGAACTTTGAACATTATTATTTTTAACCGACCAAAAAGGAGGAGGTTCTATGTTCCACTGTATGTATTTTTTAAAATGTATTTTCACCGATTACTCCGTCAATTGTGGACCGATTTTGAAGATTATTTTTGTATTCGAAAGGGTATGCTCCCGAGGTGGTCCTATTGCTACCATATCAGTATCTGATGATGGGATTCCAGAGAAATCGAGGCAAACCCTCATTTTTTTCAGGCTCATACTATCTTTTCGTACATTTTCTGAAGTTACACCGGTATTTGCGTCTGGTAGGCATAATTTTATGATGATGAGCTGATGATGTAAGGTACAACTCCTTAACGGTTAGGAGTTGGAGGATAAATCTTTAAATATCATATGTATGTATGTTACCTTTAGTCGTATTCTTTCAAATTATTTAGTTAAGCTGATGATGGAAGGTGGAAGGTATAACTCCTCAATGGTTAGGAGTAGGAAAATCATTCTTTTAATTTCATACGTATCTAAAGACCTTTAGTCGTATACTTTCAAATTATTTAGGTGAGCTGATGATAGAAAGTTAAACTCTTCAGCAGTTAGGGATTAGAAGATGATTTTAATATTACACGTACGTATAGACCTTAATTTGTATTCTTTCAGTTATTCATTGGATCGTTTTATTGAGTAGACACCCACTAAGGAATTTTGGAATTTCTACCCCTAAGGGGGTGAAATACTTGTTTAAATTTAATTCGTCTTTTTAAACCACTAAAGTTGTTTTTATCAGCAGAAATTTCAAGAAACAGTTCAACTTAAGAAACTGACGACTGTTAGACTGTTCGACTTCAAACAGATTAACCTAGCACAAATTATAATACTACTATTTAAATGAACAAAGAATTAGGTATAGACAAAAATTGGCACATAGCAATTTATGAAGAGCCAGTTTATTTTACGCTTTTTAGTGTTTTTTGGCAGAGAGTTTTCGTCGGATGGTTTTTGGAAGTCGTTTTTTTTTTATTTTGACCCCCTTCAAAACGTCGGATTGACTCGAAATTTGTCATACTTGTCAAGGATTGTGACAATCCAATATTCGAAACAGTTAGACCTAGTTGGACCTATACTAGGATTAGCGATTTTTTGTTTTCTTAAAACTAGTAATGTATTTGCGCCAAGAAAAAGTGTTTTTTTTAACGACAACGCCATCTAGTCCCAAGGTAAGCAGAGGTTGTGTTATGGGTACTAGACAACTGATATAAACACAATTATATACTTTTTTTGTAAATACGTGCATATACATAGAAAACATTCAAACTCCGAAACAAATATTTGCAGTTCATACAAACATTTGGTCCGACCCGGGAACGAACCCAAGACTTCAAGCACAGCAGTCGCATACGCTACCACTGCGCCACCGAGGCAGTTTTATTTCAGCTTTCAATTCAAAATGTAATACATAGATCACAAAGTTGTCATTAATGTCAAGAAGATGGTGTAGTACAATATTTTTGAAATCAAAATCATTCGATCATGATTTTCTTGATCCGTTAATAAGTTATGTTGCCTCTGCTACTAAATAAACTAGTAGGCTGTTCCATAAATATAGATTTAAATATTTTATCGTTGTTTATGTAATTTAATTATATTTTATAACCATTTAAAATAATTCGGACATCTCACACAGCGCCATCTAGTTTTCAAACTAAGTATATTGAAAGCATGAAAAATTTTGAAATGCAGCATCCATTTGTGAGTTACTACCACAGCACCTATCTAAGAACCCTCACTAATCAACCACATACCCATTTCCGAAAACCCCAGGAAAATCGCACTATACTCTTTGCGCTGTAGCATGGTGGTTTAATTTAATTTACTTTAATTTACTACAGTTATTAATGATTTAATATACACACATCAAAAGTGTCTAGGGATCAAGCATTTTTATGCGGATTTCTTGAGATTGAGATGTGGCTTTGGCCCTGGCCTGCTCAGTCGCCAGACTTGAACCCGATTGAGCATGCATAGGATATGCTACAGAGAAGAGCTCTGCCGAATATGGAGGGTATCCAGTCGCAAGAAGACCTTTTTTTGTTGTTGCAACGAACATGGGCGGCCATTCCACAGCGTGATTTGGATGAACCCATTTTGAGTATGCCAAACCGATTCTTGTGTTGTTAGTGTTCGCGGTAGAAACACGGATTATTAATTGTTTAAGTTACCTAATAAAATTTTAAAGAAAACTGTTATTTCAGTCTTTTTTTCGAACTTTAATGTTAGTGGTTCAAATGTCAAAAATCCCTTTATTAGGAAAATGGCAAATTTCTTTATTAATGCAAAGGTGACTTGGTTTATCGTTACTGTGACAAACGAAAACACTTTATTTGATGAATCCTTAAAGAAAATTTTAATTAATATCAATCAGGAGAAAAGTTATTGCAAAAATATATGTTGATCCCTAGACACTTTTGATGTGTGTATTTCGAATGTGGTACAGCTGAAAAACTAAGTCATAATTTGTAAATCGCGACAACTTTCAAGAGTGAAACGAAATGTTACTGAACCATGCCACAACACAGCAACATACAGCGCAAAGAGTATAGTAGTTTTGGTTCTGCATTATTTTTTTACTGGCACCCCTTGTAGAGTTATGACACTAATGACCGCTACGAATATCTAACAATATGCACCATTCAAACTTGAACTCATCACAGAAACCGCATCAAAATCGGACTGGCATTTTCGAGGTCAATGGCAACGTTGCTTTGCACGAACATCCTCTCACCCCAAACGTAAATACCATCACAGTACGTGTCGTAAGTCGTGAAAAAAAAAGTGCGTATAAAAAATTTGTATCATTTGCTCAATATAATTATGATCTATATTAACAAAGAAAGGAAGGGCATATATATCTATAATTATAACGAAAACGTACACAAATATGCCTACGGAAACACAATCCTTGAAGGTGTGCTTCCATATTAAAGTTACAATGCATGAATCTACACTCAATGCAAATGAGATCCAAAACATGTTTTAACCAAATATTGTTAGTAAAAGTACTTAAGCCATGAACGTAACAATTTTCTTCAGACCCTAAAATCTCATATCCAACGTCACAATCTCAACCAATTTGGCTTTAGAAAGGATTACCTTCAGTTTCTTTGTATGTCAAATTATCCGCGATGTAACGAACCGCATTACGAGAGAAATATCAAGGGAAAAAAGTGATTTTTTGCTCCACGCCGCACCGTAATTTGAATATATTACACGTTGATTGTGGCCTTAAGAACGGTCGCCTTATTATATAAACTGTATCTGTCTTATCTCAAACTGTTTTGTCATAGATTGCTGGCCAACCTCATAAAAGTTTTCGGAATCAGCTTAAAGTTAAGCAATGTAAAGTAAAATTAGATTTCAAGTCGATGCACACTGTTTCCCGTAATGAGACGACTCAGGTGTAAAACTTTTGTTTCATTCAACTAAGTTCCAGATTTTCTCTTGTTGAAAGTCAGACTATGCAGTTAGATTGTAGGTTTCTTAAGATATGTATGACTGTAGGTATGTTATGTGTCAAAATTAACTTCGTATAATTCGAATGAATTCAAGAGAGAGAGAGAGAGAGAATATTGTATTTTACAATATTGATAGAACGACTTCATTGATACAAATAAACAAAAAAGAAGTGTCTGTTTTTAATTTCAAATTAACAGCTTTTCACTAAATGCATTTGAAAATCAATACGATACCTATTTACTTAATATATATTTTTTAAATGTATGTCTTATCTGTTTGTCTGTACCAGCTGATCTCTACGGCTAGACTGAGTTTGACTTTCATTGGTAGATAGCTAGGAAGGGGTATCTTAGGGTATTTTTTTAGACTAGCTCTGCCTGTACTACGCCTACCTATACTGTTGTAAAGATACAACTACAAACGCAGGTAACACCACGGGCCCAAGCTAATAAATATATGAATAGAAATTTATATTGAATTTTTTCTAGCATTTATCACGAAGAAACGAATGAACACCTTTTTATTAGGTCAATTAATTACTAAAAGTGTTCACTTTTTATGAAGTAATGGATATATTATACGTTAATACGTTATTATATTATCTCGTACTAGTATTGCTTCCTGATACTATGATTACATTATTATTTTGATTACATTGTTATAAAATTAAAATAGACGGGACGAGATTGATATTATTCACTGTACAGTGAGGGAGATAGGTGGCGCTGTGTTGGCCAACAAACAAGTTCTGCGCATAGATTTATATTTAAAAATAATTTAAAGTTCGAAGTGATTCGTAAAACATATGGAGAAATACATGAACATATGATAGTTCAGTGATATCGTTTGTAAAAAGAATAAACGTCTGTGAAAAAATATAATCTCATAATAAGTTGTGACTCAGTGTTTAGAAATAAAACTGATTAAAAACTCTCAAAGTGAACAAAAAGTGCTATAAAATGGACAAACTGTTTATTGAACAAGTCAATTACGGGATACAATCAAACGTTAATGTGATCATTGATTACTAAAAAAGTGTAAAACTATTCTTAAAAAATCGTTTATTTTCAAAACAATATAACTACCCGCGCAACCGTCATATATGAATGAGCGCGTTCCATACCATAACTTCATAAAACCTAACTTTTAGCATAGTCAACGCCATCTGGTGACAAGTAGCATACTTCAGTTTAGATAGAATAGCGTTCCAGTTCGGAATGGCTTTTTGTGCGGGTTGTTAACAAAAAATCACTAACAGGCAATACCTAACATGTTTGATCTGCAATAAATGTTATGACCTTGAGTGTGCAAATGTTTCTGGAGAAAATTATAACCAAATGAATTGCGATTCTAAATTGTCCTGGGAATGTCAGGAATGTAGATGCAAAAAACCTAAAAAAATCACGCCAAATACTCCTGCGAGTCCTCTACTTTTGCATACAAACTTAAACATAGCCCAAGATGCAAATGTCACTTTGCGAAGGAAACAAAGCTATGGTATTTTCAACGACACTTCACGTACTGGCGACGCGAGTATGCTGGGAGACACAATGGATAAAGAAGAATGCTCAGTAATAAGCCACCATACAGAACTAACACTGGAAAATTTAAGCTTAATGATTTCCACAAAACCTAAAGAAAATAATAAATCTATAATAGTAGAAATAAAAAATATAATACATACAGAAATAAACAAGGCAGTTTCCAAGCTAAGAGAAGACGTAAAACAAGAAATAGACCTACTATCCACACAAATTGAAAAACGAAAAATTGAAATCGAAAATATTAACAAGAAATTAGAAACAATACAAAAAGATTATCTAACTCTGCAAAATAAGATAAATTCAACACCAACTACCATGCAACAATACTCCACTGAAAATAATGTAAAGAAGATTGTTCTCTATGGTCTTCCTGAAATCTACAGAGAAACAGAACAGAGCCTGGATGATAGAGTTGTGGCTGTTTTTTGGGACTTTCTTGCAGTGGATCTTACGGGATATATCGAGGATTCATATAGGATTGGGCGATACAGTAATCGAAATAGACCATTAGTAATAGAACTAATGAGCAAAAAAACCGCAAAATATATATTGGAATATAGGGGCAACTTTCAGGGATCAGGATTAACTGTTTCTAAATTTTTAGACGTAAATGCAAGAAATGAAAGGAAAATAATGCGTGATAAAATGCTCATGGCTCGGAATAAAGGACAACAAGCTGTAATTAGAAATAATAAACTATTTATTCAAGGGGAACTTATTAGCCTTGACTCATCCACAAATTCTCAACTTTCATCTACAGCTGTTACTGAACGTAGATGTAATAACAATACTAACAATACTAGAAGAAGTGAACCCTGCAATGACTATACATTTTTTCAAGGAGGGAACCATTTTTTTCGAGAATAAACAACAATTTAAAATCCTATTTCAAAATATCCAAAGTATTTATAATAAGCAACACGTCATGGAAGCATTCCTCAGCCAAAATCAGACATACGAGGCCATCTGTATCAGCGAAACTTGGCTTTCACGAGACAAATTAAATATGATAAATTTCAGCGGCTACAAAATTGCAGCATCATACTGCCGCGAACTACATGGAGGCGGTGGGGTCTGCATTTTACTAAAAGATCACAAAGTACACGTAGAACGATGTGACATTGCAGATATGTCACTAGAATACATCTTAGAAGTATGTGCCATTGAAATACCTCAAGAAAATTTATTGTTAATTACAATTTATTGGAACAGAAGAGAAGAGGAAATATTTTATAACCAACTCAAAAAACTATTAACATATGTAAACAAAAAATATTCCAAATTAGATGTAGTTCTTGGTGGGGATCTCAATATAGATATTCTTAAAAATAACAATAAAACAAGCACTTTTCTAGATCTTATGTCAGAGTGTAATTTTATGCAGCACATAAAACATCCTACACACATCACGAAAACCGCCTCAACATGCCTTGACCTCATTTTCACAAACTTTAAAGATAAAGCCATCTGTACATCCGTTGAAGAACTAGGGTTTTCCGATCATTGTGGTGTAATAATTGCATTCAACATACAGCAGAGACATAAGCAAAACATCTGGTACACTCAAAAGAGAATATTTAATAGAAACAACATCGATAACTTTAAATCGGCGCTAAAATTAATAAATTGGAATGATGTAATTGTGCAAAACAACGACATTAATGGGAACTATGTTGTCTTAAATAACATTCTAACAAAAATACTGAATTAGACAATACCAAAAGTCACGGTCAAACTAAAAACACAATACAAAAAATATTGGTTAACAAAGGGCATTAAACTGTCGTGCAAAAACAAGAGACTGTTGAAAATTTTATGTATAAAGTCAAATAATCCTATTATTCGTAGTTACTATAAAAGATATGAAAAAATACTAAAACAATCGGTCATTACGTCTAAAAAACTTCAACACATAAAAAAGATAAAAATGTCAAAAAATAAAATGAAAGCAATGTGGAATATTATAAATGAGCGTACAAATAAAAAAAGATTTACAGAAAAACATAATATTCAATTGAATATTAATAATTCTTTAGTTTCAGATCCTCAAAAAGTGGCAAATATTTTTAACGATTTTTTTGCATGCATCGGTGAAAAAAATAAACCTGACTCGGCGCTTGGCTTGCCTGTCATTCACCCCACGGAAAATACTTTCTTTCTTAGACCAATGGATTTCAAAGAAACACACAAAATTATCAAAAACCTTAAAAACAAAAAGAGTTATGGTGTTGATGAACTTCCCCCCACACTGATTAGGCAATGTGCAGATGAGCTTGCTATACCCCTCAGCGTGTTAATTAACCAATCTTTCGAGGATGGCGTATTTCCTGATAACTTGAAAAAAGCGATCATAAAACCATTGTTTAAAAAAAACTTAAAGACTGACCCTAGCAACTATCGACCCATTGCTATTCTTCCCACAATATCAAAAGTTTTTGAAAAGGCTATGTGTGACCGTGTCTATGGTTTTTGTGAAAGATATAATATTTTTAGTGAACAACAAAATGGATTTCGTAAACAGAGATCAACAACTTTGGCGGTCTATAAATATGTTCAGGAAATTATAAATATTATAAATGATAAAAAATACGCGGTGGGAGTGCTTCTCGATATGACCAAGGCATATGATAAAGTACAGTTTAAAATCTTACTCAACAAATTATATGGAATAGGGATCCGCGGTACTGCTCACAAATGGTTCGCATCGTATTTATCAAATAGGAAGCAATACGTAGAAATTGAACATTTTAATAACGACCTTAATCAAATAACACACGTTAGATCAACCAAAAAGAATATAAATGCCTCAATTCCTCAGGGTAGTGTTCTCGGATGTCTTCTTTTTATTTTATACATAAATGACCTACCTACATTCATAAAGGAACCGTGTGTACTGTTCGCCGATGATGTTTCTTTGCTTACATCATGTCAGAACAATGACAATCTCAATGAAAAACTGCTTTCAATATTGAATAAAACAATTAAATGGATGGATGACCATAACCTAGAAATCAACTACCATAAAACGAAACTAATGACATTTTATCCCTATCAAAAAACTCCTTTAAACGTTAATTTTAGTATAAACAACACAAAAATTGAAGTCGTTAACGATTTTACACTGTTGGGGCTCACAATAGATACTCACATTTCCTGGAAGACTCACATCAAACACATTAGGTCTAGGATTTCTAGTTTTAGCTATGCATTATACGAAGTTAAAAAAACTACAGATCTTGAAACTGCGCTTACAACCTACTATGCATATGCACATTCATGGCTAAGTTACGGAATCATTATGTGGGGAAACAGCACAGATGCCCCTACACTTTTCATAGCACAAAAGAAATTGATTCGTATTTTATTTAATTTAGAACAAACGGACAGCTGTAAACCTTATTTTACAAAACACAAGGTACTTACCTTACCGTCTATTTACATTCTGGAAATATGCAAGTTTGTCCGAAAATATATTACATTTTTCACAACCCGCGGAGATAAAAATACGAACCGATCTCTTAGACACAAGAACATGTTAATGTTACCCACTTCCCGTATTACGTTACATTCAAATAGTCCCTATGTGATGTCCATCAAAATATTTAATAAATTGCCAGATTCCATTAAAAATGAAACAAATGAGATGCATTTTATACACACAATTAAACAAATACTTATAAATAAAGCTTATTACACAATTAATGAATACATAAATGATAAGGAAATGTTATAGTACCTATGTAATGTGCCAAATTATTATTTAAATTAAATTATTATTGTTACTGAAATCGTGATTATATTTTAAAAGTCTGAAATATTATAATATATTTTTTTGTTTGATTTTATTGATTTTAGATTCTGATTAATTTATAATTTACTATTTTTCTTATCTTTTATCTAATTTAATTTTTTGTTTGCATGAACTTAATATTATTAATTTGTTATAACTAGAATAATTCTGATTGATTGATGTTATGTGACTTGTGATTTGCTGTGCCCTACAGGGTCCACGATTGTTTCTAGTTTTTAAGCCTGACATGTAAACCATCTATTAATAACATTGTGGAATGCAAATAAATGATATGAATATGAATATGAATACAGTATGAACATAAATCATGTGAAGCAATTTGTAAAAATCTATGAGAATAATAATATCATATTAAGTATCTAATTTGATAAGGAACTAGTAGAACTCTATTTTAGAACATGTCCAATAAGAAAACAAAATAATTATCCTCTCTCCACCATCGCCCTACGCGGCAGCAGTTTCACCCCATCATTTAGGTGGTTGGCAGTCCACAACTATGCGCTTTTCTAAAAACTTTCTGCCTCTCACAATAAAACTGTGGAATGAACTGTCGCCTGCGGTATTCCCGTACCAATACGACCTTCAAACTTTCAAGAAAAGAGCGTACTCCTTTTTAAAACGCCGGCAACGCACTTGTGACTATGGAGTATGTGTGTATATGGACGGCGGTAATCGTTTACCATCAGGCGATCCGTTTGCTCGCTTCCCCCTGTCCCATTAAAAATATAATAATAAATTTATTTATATAACAATAACTAAATTGTACAATGTTCATATCCCAATATTGTACAATTTAAGACAACTCACTGTAGATACATGTATCATTAAAAATTGTTACGGTTCCACAGAAATACTAATGTACTTTAGTTCTATACACCTTTGGGATCGAAGAGGTTTTATTCACTTTGTTTCACTTCACTTCACTTTTTTAACGACAAGCTGGACGGATAGTCCCTTCTTTGGCTCCTTAAAGATTCCAGCAGTATGTATACGATTTAAATTATAGTAATATAATTACTAGTATGTTTATTCTCAATTTAAAACTGTTTTAAAAAGGGAAATTCCACCATGTAGCAACAACTTGTCGGTGACAGCTAAGCTTCAAAAGTGATGAGGGTTACATTTCTGTCAATTACCTTTGCGTGTTTATATTCTCATTTTCCGTCCATACAAAGTTCGGTACAATCCTTATACACATACATTTAGATACATGCCGAAAACAATCTAATTTAACTGATTAAATGACTCAATGATATTTTAAAACCATAGATATGTTAAGTATGTAATATAGATATGTTACGCACGTAATATTTGCGCCGAAATCTGTGCCGTGCCGGCCGCTTCAGTTTTCGGGCGCTGATAACATATCTGGTTTTTATATAATATCATTGAAATGACCACAAAAAATACATTTCTTTTCTTCATGGATTACAAAGTTTATGAACAATACTCTAGTACAAAACGGAATCAAACTAGTCTTCCCGCAATCTAGTAAATTAAACCGTGATTAAATGGTTCTAAGGTGCTTACTTACACCACAAAATGCTGATTAACAACGTATTTTTTTTTGTAAATAAAGTAATAGGTATACTAGGTACTGTTTATTGTTGAAAGTTATATTATTCGCCAAATCCAATTGTCTACTTATACGCAATTAAACTATTTTTTACTTAAATAAAATAGCTGGCAGCTGATGGATGCGGGTTGCCTACGGCCTTCGATCAGCAGTGGATAACATTAGGCCGAAGAACTAAACTATTATTTTACAGTCATTATTTTAACGAAAATAAAACACTTGCAGTATTAATATTGCTTTTAACTTGTTATAAAAAGATCTGAACTGTATTCAAATGTCTTTGTCGTTGCAGTTTAATTTAACACAAGACTAAATTATTCGCATGTTAAGTAGAGCTATTTTGAATACCATACGAATTTAATGTTATAAGTTCGAACTCTATCTGTTACGCTTTTATAGCTAAACCACTGCACCGATTTCAATTAAATTTGGCAAGGAGATAATTTGATTCTTAAGGAAGAACATATACTACTCTTTATCGCGGTAACGGACTTACACGCGGGCTAAAATGAGTTTATAAATAAATCGATTTTGGTCAAGGTAAAAAAAGAAAAATAATACCGTAGTAACTGCCGTATAACATAAAGAACATGAAGCAAGCTGTCTCTCAAGTTTCACCTGAAACAAAACAGAACCTAATTTGTGGGTATCTCAGTCGCTATTATATTGTAAGAAAAAAATAAGTAGGCAATTTTTCTGTGCGATTTATCAATTCAATCGTGCGTAAGAATAACATTCGTGTAAACATAATTTGTATCACTATATTTTGTCTGTAGTTATTATTGTGTGAAATTTGAAATCCAGTTTTATTGAACCAAAGAACGTGATCCAAATTTATACACAAATTAACGTTCAAGGTTTCTGTTAATCCAAGGGCCTATTCATTTTGTATCTATTAACTTTAAAAGTGTATACTAATACATACCTCAAGTGCCTTCCAAGTGCAATCCTTTAAAGTATAAATATGAGTATTTCTTCAACAGATGTACATCAAAATAGGCATCGTTTTTCCCAAACTACTATTATTAACCGACTTCAAAAAAAGGAGGAGGTTCTCAATTCGACTGTATTTTTTTATGTTTGTTACCTCATAACTTTCGACTATGTGATGTATTTATTATTTGGTGCAGATTTATGTCGGTTTTTTTTGTGACTATTTTAACAGAGACTAACGCGTTTGGATGACATTCTTTGACTGATTTTTCATTTTTTTTCATCATCCTTTTTTTTTTTTTTATGTATGGCCCGCCAAAACGACTCTACTCCGCCTGATGGAAAGCATAAGCAGAATCCAAGAGTATTGGTCGCCATACTCACTGCGAATGCAGACAATGCAGTATGGCGACCCACACCATGGCGGCCTAGTGATGCTGCTGTATCTTTTAGTCTAGTCAACAAGTATGACTAGACTATTTGGGCCTCCGGTCACGCACTCACCAACGAAACACGACAGCACGAACGTGGTCATTTTACGTTGATTTTCTGTGCGAGGGTAGTACCGCCCCGGTCGAGCCGGCCCATTCGTGCTGAAATCAGCGTGGCTCTACTACCTATCAAGGAAGTCCTTCAATCTTAAAACTTTAACGGATAACTTAAAGTAAGTAGTGCAGAAATCCACTGTTATTATTGAATTACAACATTATTTTTAATTTCATACTCAGTGTGTACACTCCTTAACCGCTAAGCTGCAGGTGTGACAAACAGTTGTGACGCTGTGTTGTTTCGATTTTTCTTCCGTATTGTTTAGGTGTAGCGAGTGATTGTAGGGGCGTGAAGGATTGTGGTGTTCCAATATCTATGAAAAACACACCTACCAACCTAGGAACAGAGTTTTAGAGAGTTTTTCCTGGGTTTAAAACGTGTTCATAAATTTAACTCCATATAAGGGTAAATCGCGTGGGTCTATGTTTCAAAAGTATCTATGGGATTCTCAATGTGTTACAGTAACGTCAAATTCATGATGGTATGTTTATTTGCTTGCTATAATTTCATAACTAAACTTGACCAAATATCATAGATATAAGTCGTTACCAGAGATACTGAAAAATATATAGTTATTAGTTAACTAGTTATTTCTGTGAATGATTTAAATTGAAACAGCTTTAATTATTTTAACAAGAGGCTAGTGTCAGGCTTCTTAAAGAAATCAGTGTATAGGTTTTTAAAATAAGTGATCAAAGGATACGATAACTTACAACTATATTTGAAGAGAATCTTATGCTTGTTCGTCACAATGGCGCTATAAAACGTCAAACTCATCATTTACCAATGCATAGTAGATACATGAATCGTAATGGTCAGTAAGATTTTATTTTTATGTACCACGTCTAGAAGAAATGGCGGAGAATTTGTATTAGAACTTAGGATGCTTGGCACGTGCTTGCAATTGGATCTCGAACACAGATTGCTAACACTAAGCTGTTGAACTACTTACAGCGATGTTTATATGGGAGAATGAACTAACGTTTATTTAAATGTAACCTATTTTCTAGGTGGTATTTTCTATAAACTCAAGAAATTGTTAAAAGCTTAAACTGAAAATACCTTAGACTATAAACCGTATTAGTTCTTTCTAAATTAAACGTACCAGGGATTATGTTGTTTTTGTACTCACAGCATTGTATGGCAGAAGTGTAACTTTGAGCTTCGTATTAAATATATTTAACTTCAGGCCATTATAAATGTTTACTTGATTTAGGAATGGATAAAGTTTTACTTATCAAAATCTTTTATCTAATCACTTACTAGTAAAAGTTTCTCAATAGCGAATGACATTCGCACGGTAAAAATAAACATTGTAATGTTTCTCTGTTGTCATCTTTTTCTTTCTCAAAATTTTGTAAAGTAGCATTTATCCGCGGCTCCACCCGGTGAGCCACGTTAAAGAGTAGCCTATGCCGTTCCTCAAGAATCAAAGTATTGCCATGTCAGATATGAAATTGTACTTTTGAATTTATATAATACTAGCTGTTTACTGCGGCTCCGCCTGCGGCAAATAGTAGCCTGTGTGTTATTCTGATGTATAAGCTATGTATATTACTGTAATGTTTCATCCAAATCCGTTCGGTAGTTTTTGTGTGAAGAAGTAACAAACATACACACAAACTTTCGCATTTATATATTATAGTGTGAATAGTTTTTGCTCGCGGCTCCGCCCGCGTGTATGTCAGTTATTGCGGCAAATAGTAGCCTATATATTATTCTGATGTATAAGCTATATTACTGTAAAGTTTCATCCAAATCCGTTCAGTAGTTTTTGCGTGAAAGAGCAACAAACGTCAAGCCATCCATACTTACTAACTTTCGCGTTTATAATATTAGTACGATATATAAGTAGGATTAGTATGGACTAGTATGGTTAATACCACTAACGAAATATACTAACTATTAATACTAAGAAAAAGTAATACTTAGTTTCACATTTTGTACAAAATACAACATTGTTACTATATACACCCAATGTACTGTTGTAACATTGCGCTAAGTTCAAAAAAGACTTTGCACGTTAGTTTAGTAGCAAATGTTATACGTTTTAAGAGTAAATAGTCTACCGTGTGAGCAATAAAGTTGCCTGGAACTAATGTTAGGAATATAAATCGCAAAATCTCTTTTCTCTACTCGGCTATTACTGCGTTTATAGGATTACAGTGTACGTTGGCTTAGAGTTACTTGTACTCGTAGCAAGAACAACTTACGTTTTTATGCTACCAGTGAATTACAAAAACACACAGTTTGCTTGATGCTGAAGCTTCGAGTTTTAGACTTCAGTTCATTTCTTAATAAATGCTCTGTGCAAAATTACGTAGGTCTCTTAAATCGACGTATACTGTAATATCTGGGTCAAAATTATAAAGGTGAAATTATTTTAATACCCACAATCTTAAAAGTCTCCGGTGAGTCATTCATCCCACAAACTGGAGAATCGTATTATAATCTTCGAAAAATTAGTACATTTAGATATATCTACAGGTTTTAATAGTCCACTGCTTGACATAATCTCTCCTTAGACAGTTACCTTCTGACATATATGAATATGTCAGAAGGTAATCTGGAACTCACGAGGTTTAGACCTATTTACCTAAAATATTGTTTTATAAAAGACGAGAAAACCTAATGAAAATAAAAATAGAATTTGTGTCACACAAAATCGTTTTATAGTAAATTCATCTCATCGAAAACCATTTTTAGCTGACACAAATTAGGTGCAGGTTTGATAGTAGCACTATCGTCACAATTACATGGGAGTCTCAAGGCGACGATGAGGTTAACAGTATCTTGGGTTATCGATGTAATGGCCGCCTTGAGAATGACGTCATTCCGATGTTAATCTTGTTCGAAAATGTTAGGCTATTTTGGAAGATCGATGTGGGTAATTGTTAATTTTATTTTGGCATCTGTTATTCAATATTAATCGAATTTTTGTTTGTTGCTAAGTAACTTACTCTTCAATGCAATGAATAAGTACAGCGCAGCAGCGTATACAGAAGAGGCTTAACTACTTATGTTTAAAAAAAAATTATAAAAAATATACTAACAGTTTTTTACTGACCTTCTTTTATTTATTTTACAATTCAACCTTGAACACACAAAGATTCGAAATCACACAAAAACACAGAAAAATTGCATCTCTGAAACTATTCGGAGCGTGGCTTTGTAAAACTCAATATAACGCTCTTCAAAAGCTTCTAACAGTTGAAGTGGAGAAATCCAATAAAATACGACTCCTACCTGCAATGTCTTCGCACTCTGGTATGTACGGTATTTCGTTCATTACGCCGGCACCAAACTTGTTACCTTTCCAATTTGAACGGATTTTGGACTGCTACTTACTAGAAAGAACGGCAGCGATTTATATGAAATTTCTTTGCTAGATGTTCGATTGGAACAAAGTATTAATGAAACCTCTTAAAACTATCACTCGGAATGACATCAAGTATCTGGAATTAAGAAAATAGAAAAATGTAGAGTCTCATTTTTGTATAAATTATATTCTTAAAAAAACCGGCCAAGTGCGAGTCGGACTCGCGCACCGAACAAACCGTATAAACCTGTACGTATATAAGTAAAAGTTTTCTGAGTTTTTCTGTTATCTGTGCTGTAAGCTATTGCTTCTTACCAAATTTAAATTTTCTATGTCAACGGGAAGTAGTCTTTAGGTTTTGATTCCCTTGCGAGTAGTTGCGAGTTTCAAAATATCGGGCTTATGCGTTAACATAGAAGTTTGATTTTGTTACAGCTCAAAGGTATTATAGACCTAAGTATTTGATATGAATTTTAATTTAATACCTCTAAGCATTCATGAGGAAAGATGTGGTAAGTTTAAAAAAATTAAAAATATTTTTATTATATGATGTAACTAAAAAAATATGATTTTCGCAATTTTTCCTTTATCTGTGCTATAAGCCATTGCTTCATACCAAATTTCAAGATCCTGAGTTCACGGGAAGTACCCTGTAGGTTTTGATTCCCTTGCGAGTAGTTGCGAGTTTCAAAATATGAGGCTTAAATTGCTGTTTCTTTTGATTGCGTTAACATAGAACTTTGATTTTGTTACAGCTTAAAGGTATTATAGATCTGTGTATTTGATATAAATTTCAATTTAATACCTAGAAAAGGGGTAGTAAGTTATAAATTAATAAAAACATTTTTATTATATCACGTCACTAAAAATTTATGTTTTTCGCAATTTTCCCTTTATCTGTGCTATAAGACGTTGCTTCGTACCAAATTTCAAGATTCTGAATTCACAGGAAGTACTCTGTAGGTTTTGATTCCCTTCCGAGTGTTGAAAATTTGCTGCATAAACGGCTGTATCTTTTGATTGTGTTGGCTTAGAAGTTTGATTTTTTACAGCTCTAAGTGACAGTACACTTGAGTATTTAATATGAATTTCAGCTTGATACCTCATCGCGTTCCTGAGAAAAAGGGTGTTAAGAGACAGGCAGACGGACATCAAAGTGATCCTATAAGGGTTCCGTTTTTTCCTTTTGACGTACGGAACCCTAATAAAAAGAAGTATAGGTTTTATAGGAGATGATCAGCGTTTCTTAAAAATATAGTTCCAAACCTTATACCTGATTTTACCTCGATTATTATTGAAAACAAAACTTGAATAATTTTTATAGCACATAAGTTCACGAATTTTTAAACAATATACTGTATAGGGCAGTCAATACCTACGAAAGTTCCCACTGACAGTGACGGCCAAAGTCACTAAGGTATTGCAGTTAACCAGGCGATGCTTAGCCATGGAAACTTCGCCTCTCTGACTACCAACCGACTACCCAAATTGAATTATAAACAAAAGAAAAAATAACTAAGAAAGTACAAGTCAAGGTTACTTGAGCACAGAAACCATCACGAAAACCCATCCATCTTGATACGTACCTCACAATATGTACATATAATACGCATAAAATATGTACATATCATCAGCATACCATAAGCAAATTAAGCTCACATTATTCACCCCTCTGAATTGGTGCTAATAACCGACCCGGGTACGAATCCCCCCGCCCTATGACATGGGGTGCTATTGAAAAACGTGTATCCACTTTTCGTGAAAAGGATGCGTTTGTTGAGACACGGATGATGGACGATGTCGGGTTTTTAATTATCCAAAAGATATATTCCGTTTTTCGTATTTAGTTACACAATGTTTCTGAGCTGAGCTGTTTACGCTCCGAGTTTATCCAAATAGGATCTGTTATAATTATACTGAAAAATACATATGGGTGAAACAAATTCCAAATTAGATTACCTGATTTAAAGCGTGGTATCCAAATTATTTTAATTAAATACTTAATATATTTTGAATACAATGTAACTTGTTATCGAAGAATTAAAGTCAATAATTCACATGTTTAATGTGATTTAACTTTAAATATAGTTTGTATGATAATTTTAGCAAATTTCTAGAATAGTGTAAGTTTGTGATAAATGAAAGTGAAACAATTTTCTGGCTCCTAATTTTTAATATTTTTCTATTAAGGTTTAAGGTCATGTTCAATGTTAAGTAGGTTTTAAGTCTTGCATTTTTGGTTTTGTGGTTTTGATTTGGAATGACTAAATCCTGCTAAATATAGAGTGAAGTTAGAGGCTATTTTGCCGAATTACGTTTAATCGGTAGTTATATTTTTCTTTCATGAATTTTATGAAGTAAAATAATATGTTTTAAATATCTAAAAAGACTGTATTTTTCAAAATTGATATTATTATTATCCTTGAACTTAAATGACCTTAGTTAGACATATAAAAACAAAATTATATCGGAACCAAACAGCGATGATGCGAGCTCTGTTTAAATTCATGTCGATTGTGTTAAGACGATAAATATGTAGCGACATGTTCAGAATACGATGGAACTGACATACGCTGGGCGTAAAAATCTTCAAAGTCCTAACTTATTTTCGTGAACATATATCATAAGTAAAAAAATGCATAAAAATAAATTTATACGAGTATATACACGAAACAAGTAATCTTGGAACCACTACAAAATAAAGAAAATACACGTATTTTTAGGGTTTTTGCCAACAAACATGTTCTGACGTAACATTTTCGATACATTTTCTAAAACCATCGCCACGGAAACGGATGAGTCATCTTTCACCAGTTCATTAATTTTTTGCGTACTCTAGGAATGTTTCAAGTTACAAAAATGTAGCGACTTTCAACGTATGTTGGTATTTCAGTATGAATATTTTTTTATTACTGCGGAGTAGATGATTCATCCCTCCAATATAGAGCGTAAATCTTCCGCAAAGACACACAGATATGCCTGATTTTTCTTCTGATCTAGATAGATATAAATCTATTTGTACACCGTATTACAGAGTTACAAGAGAGTACATAAAACATCAGATACATAATGTATAAAGGGCGGCTTTATTGACAAAAGCAATATCTAATCCTTCTTTAAGTACTTATCGTAGTTCTAAGGACCCACAGATCGTCAGAGCTGTGAGAAGGAGGAATTTAATCATTTCTATTTTACACAATGTTTTTTTTTATACAAAACACTTAACAACCTAATTCACATATACCCTGTGCAAGTAATTGCAGTCAAATTAAAAAAGAAACAGTAAATATACATATTTACTGCTTTCCTTCAACATTAAAAAAACAAAAGACCTGAGGCTGTAACGGTATGGCTATTTCCAAGTCTATGAGTCTCTGTCAGTTTGACAAAGCCAGTCTACCTGGAATCCTTCAAAGAGTGCAAACACATTTCCAGCCAGATTGTCCTAAGTTTGGTTCCATCTTGATACGTGTACCTTATTGTATTGCGCATGTCTCCGGTTAAAAGCAAGCAATAGCGATGGTAGTGCATTGTGTACCATCCTTTAGACTGAATACTTATTGTTTTATGTACCATGTATATTGCGAGCTGTGGTGGAACAGTGTAAAACTCAATATGTTACGGCTAAGTTTGTTCCGTATCAGCTCGGAGGTCGAACTTTACTCGTCATCGGGTAAAAGTTTGAAAGCACATACAATCATTCGCATCTTTGTGGACGTTGGGATGATTGCATCCCGACGCATTTAATATGCGTCCATTGGGACGCATATTAAATGAAGCAAGTTTTACATTGCTTTTCCGTTATAGACGATAGTGGCGTTGTTTAGTAAACATATGAATGTAATCAGTTTTAAAAGTTTGAAGGTAGTTGGAATAATTTATTTTTCATCTCTCTCCTGAAAAAGGAGGTATTGGCCTAGACAGGGATGGATAGGATTTGTTAAAAGTTTGCCTTTTTTTGCAGTGATGTTAAAACGACGCGTTTGCTCCTTTAGTCGCATTTTACTACACGAATAGGGGTGGTGAATTTTCCTATTCTTAATCCGTCACCAGACATTAGTTTAAATTAGACTTTAAAAGCTAATCCCAACGTAGTTAGGAAAAAAGGCTTGTTTTAAAAAAAATGTTACAAGAGTTGATAAATAATATTAGTGGTGGTACCTATTACTGTTGACTATAACATCACTGAAAAATAAGCACCAATCTATTAATAATTATTTGATCGATAAGGTAATTGTTGTAATTTAGTCTTATTGATATTTAACAAATGAGTTAAAGTATTGATAATATTGAGCATTTTCTCCGACTTAGAGCAATAAAGCGTAGTGATTTGATTATTCGACCACGATGAATTCCATAGAAATCAAATGATAGTTCTGTCTAGATTAATGGCCCTGTATTCATTGCATTAATGCAGGTATTGTTTATTTGTATGCTAAATTGCATTCTAAAGCATTTAGCATGAAAAGCCTGATTAAAGACGTTCATCCTAATTACTTTACGTAGATAATCTATACTTATTATTATTAATATTATGAAGCGTTTGTTTGTTTGGTTGAACGCTCTAATCTCAGCAAGTACTGGTCCGATTTGAAAAATTCTTTCAGTGTTAAATAGACCAGGTATTGAGAAAGGCTACAGGCTGTATGTTATTAGGCTGTAATTTAAAGGAGTGGAGTATCAAAAAAAAAGTTGCAAAAAACGAGGCAAATTTATTGCTTTTCAGAGCTTTCATTGCGTGCTTCTAAAACAAGTCTACGACAGCATATTAATATTATGTCTATCTCTTAAGGTTGGCCCACTATAACTTTTTATATGGTAAACAAATTTGTACACTCTGTATAACATCACCCTACGGGCAATAGGAGGTTACGTGGATCACCTAGTACCTCATAACTTTATCTTTCAGGCCGCGTACTCGAACTCAGCGGGAGCGGGGCGGGCGCGGGAGCGGAGCGGGCGCGGAGCGGCAGCGGCACGTTCAAATGTATGGATTTATATGGGAGTGTTTTCGAACACAGCGGAGCGGCAGCGGAGCGGGAGCGGGCGACGAGCGGGTGACGAGCGGCGGATGAGCGGTGCGTATAGAGGTATTATAGATAGAGTAGGGAAGACATATGACTGCCGGTAAGCGGAAACGTCCAACGATTAGAAAGAGAGAGAAGATCGCGGTACCCAATCTGTCTTTCTCTAATGACGCATGCGCAGTAAAGGACTGCTTGTTATTATGATAACCTCGAATAATAAAATAAAATTAACTCTAAAATCTTTCATATATATAAAAGAGGAAGGTGACTGACATAGAGAGAGATCAACGCACAGCTCAAACCGCTGAACCTAGGATCCTGAAATTTTGCATGTAGATTCTTAATACAACGTAAGTGAGCACTAAGAAAGGAATTTTTGAAATTCCACCCCTAAGGGGGTAAATCAGGGGATGAAAGTTTGCGTGAGCGAAGCCGTGTGTAAAAGCTAGTACCTTATAAAGTTGTTTGAAGTAATAAAATACAGGTACATACAGACAGGTAGGTACCGCGATCGTCTCTCTCTTTCTAACCGAGGAACAGCTGGAGGCCTAGTTCCCCTCCCTGGGTCCGTAATTTTACTGCGAGAGTCACATGTTCGATGAATGGAACGTCGACTGAACGTTACTTCGAATTGAGTTTATCGCGAAAGAACTTTTTACCGATATACACTTCTTCTACTGAACGATTCATCGAACATTTTTGAATCGAATGAATGCTTTTTCGAATAAATATAATAATGATAATAAAAATATAAAGAAAATATGTGATGTGTATTATTTCATACAAAATCAAGAAAATCTAATAATTTTGAGATATACGTTCCTTCCGTACATTAAAATTTAAAAACATGAAATTTGACAATGACCTGCTAGTAAAATATAATAATGAGAAGCACCTAGGTTACTTGTCAACGCTAGATAAATACTATGTTTGCATTTAGATTGCCGTAGGCAGGCTTTTCATAAGCAGAAATACTAAATGCAATCAAAAAAGTGTTATTGCCAAATTTCATGTTTCTAAATATTAGTTAGAAAGTTTAGAACGGGAGGAACGTAGGTTTTTTTTTAAATTGTCCGCACGCACCATTTTTTCTTTACATTTTTATTTCAGTTATTTAACTGTATGATAATATTATATTATACTCATTATGATTTATAATATTTAATTAGTAGTTTAAACAAAGTTATATTGAAATGTTTCATTCTTCAAAATTTTAAAGTACGGAAGGAACGTATGATATCTCATAGTTATTAGACTTCCTCGATCATGTATGAAATAATTCATCACACATGTTTTCTTTATACTTTTATTTTCATTTTAAACTTATTCGAAAAAGCATTAATTCGATTCAAAAATATTCAATGAATCGTTCAGTAGAAGAAGAGCTTATCGGTAAAAAGTATTCGAAGTAACGTTCAGACGACTTTCCATTCATCGAACGTATAATATGACTCGCACGGCTCCTCTGCTCTATCTATAATATCTCTATGGCGGTGCGCACCGGTGTCAGCTAGGGATGGAATAAAATAGCAATCACCTGTGATTATTGATTTTAAATTTTATCAAGTTTGTGATTTTTCCAAATTTATTTACTTATTAAAATAACAATTTTAATAGTTAATTAAGAAAACATTTTATTCATCTTTATTACTTGCAATATTGTTCGAATGGTTGTTTTTTTTGTTTTTAATTTTATTTTGATAGGAACGCAAATATTAAAAAAAAAAAAAATCTATATATAATATGTATGTATTTACAAAAAAAAGTATTTATGTATTTATATTAGTTATCTAGTACCCATAACACAAGCTCTGCTTAGCTTGGGACTAGATGGCGTTGTGTGTTAGATGTCCGAAAATATTTATATTTTTATTTGACGAGCGAGCGACGAGTGTGTGACGAGCGGCATACGAGCAGGCGCATCAATCTTAGACAAAGTATTTCATAGACTTGACACAATTTTGTAATTAACCGACCAAATTGTAACCATTTGTAACGTTTTTGTTGAACGTTTCGAACATTAATAAGGGAGAATGGGCTTTAACCTGGCAACGTTAATATTTGATGTACTTGGTTTCTATTCCTTGCGGGTGTACGCATATGTCAAGTCTATGTAATACTTTGTCTAAGGCACGAATGTAGCCGTGTCATATAGGGATGTAATAAAATAGCAATCATCTGTGATTAATGATTTTAAATTTGTCAATGTTGTGATTTTTGCAAGTTTATTTAATTATTAATATTTTATTTATTTGTTGTTATTAAAACATTTTAATCATCTTTATAACTTGTTAATTTGTTCGCTTTGTTGATGTTATTTTTTTTTAATGTAGGGGGTATTTTCTATAATGATCGAGTATAGTAACCTAATACCCCCCTAACTTGTCAATATAGTAAATAATTGTGTTTACAATTACGACTAATCAAGATTTTTTTAAGGTTAGGCTTGGGTTGTACGATTTTAGAAAAATAAATTTAATATCCTAATTTATGACGCTATATACATATGTAGATATTATGATTATGTAAAATATTATGAAACATTAATCGTTTTCACTAATTATTTAAAATCACTAATCATTTTTTTTGTGAAATGTCATCCGTATCAAGCTATATTTTACGAGGTATTGTTTCTTATAACACATCACTAAACCGCTCTAGCGCCCGCTCCTAGCCCGCTGGTTTCGAAAACGGGTTAGCGGCCCCGCTCCGCTCCCGCTGCCGCTCCGCTCCCGCTCCGCTGCCCGCTGAGTTCGGAAACGCGGCCTCAAAAATAAGTAAGAACGAGATTTCTTATGCATAATTAGTTAGATCTCCTAGGTTCTACTTATTTACCATTATAAAGTTTTTTGTAAGGCTATCTTCGTTTCTATAGGGTCTTTCCATTGAGAACAGAGAAGATATTAATACTACATAATATATCGTTGCAGTGGGCCAATAAGTAAGCCGCAAGCAACAGTCATAAATTTTGTTCAATTTATGGACATTTACGGTAATACTCTAGCGCCAATACATGACTTGATCTCTGATTACGTGCAGATATGTTAAAAGTACATTGAGCAAAGTAAATCACTAAGAAAACGGATTTACGTTACGGAGTTCATCCTTATTATTTAGGTTGTTGGCAGTCCACAAGTTTGCGATTTTCTAGAGTATTTCTGCCTCGCACAACAAAACTATAGAATGAACTGTCGCCTGCGGTATTCCCGGACCTATACGACCTTCAACCCTTCAGGAAAAGAGCGTACTCCTTCTTAAAAGCTGACGCCTCTGGTATTGTGGGTGTCCATGGGCGGCGGTAATTGCTTACCTCCAGGCTATACGTCTGCTCGTTTGTCCACAATTCTATAAAAAAAAACCAGCAGATGGCCAACTAATGATACTTGCGACTTTTTGAGAAAGGGGAGGGATGGCTCTAAAAATGACTTAGATTAAAATCATGACAACCGTTAATTTCCATTACCTTCGGCAGTCCAAATTGTCCCCTAGGTTAAATCATTTCATAATACGTATGGAAATTTAAGGCACCTATTCGGTGACTATCGTTACAATATGATGCCTATTAAACGATAATGAAGGTAGCATACACCCCCAAGAAAGTATCCATCTTTTACCGCTGCCTCCCATCACTCACCGTCTATGCCGTGAGTAAAAAATCACAGCAATAAATCTTTATTGCCGTGTTGTTTGTCCCACATTATTTGTACCGTTGAGCAATTTTCGTTTACTTTGACGACATCATTTTCCGTAGACCCAAGTAATTGCTCGTATGTGACTGTTTGAGTAATAAAAATGTTTTACGCCGCATTTTCTTGCGTATGTAACAATAAAACGAGACAGGTAATGAAAATTGACAGGGGAACTTGAAAAATGCTTTCCGGCGAAATTATTTCTCTTAGTTGCGTACTTTTTCTTCTGTATAACTCATTTTTCTTTCTTTCATATTGTTATTGGTTTATTAAATCAACTCCAACTGATATGAAAATGTAAAAAAAATGAGATTCATCTGTATTAATATATATTATACATATATATTATCTTAAATTTAGACTTATTAGATCCACTTGATTAGGGTAAAAGTGAATGTGGCAGACAGACCGATAGACGCACGAGTAAAACATTTTTACCGTAGTGAGGAACCCTAAAAATAAATAACGTTCAAGTTATAACATGCGAATTGACGTTTGTAATTAGAAAAGTTCAACCCGGTTTGTAAAAATGGCATTTCCGAGCGCAGAGCTGATAGGAAAAATTTTAATTGGATACACAATACAGTACTCGGAGCCGGTGTAAGTTTGGCCTTGTCGTAACCATTTTTGGAAATATGTTTTTCTGTTCTTTGGTAGCATTGCATATATAAATAATATGATTCCTTTTCTCTTAAAATACAGAATTTGATATATTTGTGCTCAGTCTCCCAACTTGAAAGTATTTTAAATTAATATAAGCCTGGTTTAAATGGCAAAGTTGTAAATAGTGAGCCGTGGTTAGTGCAACTAGTGAAGAGCTTAATTGCTATTCGATTCGCTTAATTACAAAAAGCTCGCTAAATTGTTTCACTTGTTTAATTCAACTCCTTTGCGAGTTGGATTTAATTTTATTTTGTTGTGTTTTAAAGTGTTTGACAAAAGCTTTACTGTGACTGAGATAACCCTTCATATTGGATAGATATAATTCTTTTGTAATTATACGAACAAATAAGACTCACTGAATATGACGTAATGTATCAGCGACAGAGATGATATTTTAAGGTTATGATAATATGATGAAATCAGGTTTGAATATTAATTATTAAACCATTTATGCAGATTTTAGTTTTTCTTTTAAATTATAAATAGTGAAAATACTTCTCGGATAATGAACGTTTTATTATTGTTTAGTTTACACTTTTTTCTTTTTTATGGAATAGGGGCCAAACGAGCAGACGTGTCGCCTGATGGTAAGCGATTACCGCCGCCCATGGACACCCGCAACACTAAAGGCGTCACAAATTCGTTGCCGGCCTTTGGGGGATGGAGAGGGGGATGGTAGGAGGGGTTGGGGTATGGGCCTCCGGTATCTTCACTCACTTGGTGAAACACATTCATAGGGCTCATGTGGTTTCTAGTTAACAACTCCACATTCATCTTCTTTCATTTGATAAGTTTCTTTCCTGTTATTATTCAAATCATTCTTAGGTTCATCTTATCTATAGACAAAGAAGAATAACAACTATATTATAAACTAGCAAACCACCTTGGGACAGAGAGAGCAATATTCTCAAAAAAAAATACATATTATTATATACTATATACGAATACCTTCCTCAAGAATCACTCTATATATTGATAAAAACCGCATCAAAATCCGTGCTGTAGCTTTTGTATTTATGGCGAACAGACAGACAGACACGGCGGAGGACTTTGTTTTATAATATGTAATGATAAGTCACACATACACTCAATTCGTGTTTCACTATAAAAGAAGAGTATCTTTGTGATGCTCAGTTATTAAATAACTCAGTACAGTTATAATAACCATTTTGAAGGCTTCAGAAATTTACGACAGCAATACTGATAACGGGACATTGCGATTCTGATGGCTTTGGTGCGAAACACGAATATTTGGCACGGTCTGTTGGCATCACGTTCCGTTGTTTTGGCACTTAACACCCGAACTATCGCCTGTTTGGCAGTCTTCGTTCGATTGCCTTTTATGAGGATGCTGATTCAGGTCATAGTCTCCGTTTGGACTGGTGACAACAGAAATGTTTGAATGAGATCTTATCAATATAGGACGATAGCTGAAACTATAAAATAACTTCAACGTTAAGGATTTAATAAATTTTTTTTGTGACATGTAAGGTGAATGTCTTCGTGAATGCCTGATGATAGATAGAAGTTAATAATTACCCACAAATTTTAACAAAAAAAAACCGACTTTAATCTGGACCAAATTTAAATGGGACCATTCGGGAAGCACCAGCTTTCAAATAAAAAAAGAATTATCAAAATCGGTTCATCCAGTCAAAAGTTATGAGGTAACAAACATAAAAAAAACAGTCGAATTGAGAACCTCTCCTTTTTTTGAAGTCGGTTAAAAATGCGTTGCCGTTCTTTGAGGCGTCCCCGCAGAGTCGTTTGGAGAGTTTAAAAAAACTCAACAACGGTTTTCTGTGACGCCGTACTCTGATTGAGTCATCCCACATTGCTTGCCTCTGAAATAGAAGAACTACTTTCTTGAAGGCTTGGAGATGGTATAAGTCCAGAAATACCATAGAAGATAATTTATTAAACAGATTAATTGTGCAAAGTAAAAAGTTTAAAAAAGAAAGAATTTTTAAATACAAAAGTAATAATTGACTAAAAATATTAAAAATTTCTTACTTAATTGCGTGAATGCCGATGGTCACAATTACACACATCAAATGTCTAGGGATCAACATATGTGTCTAGGGATCAACATATATTTTTGCAATAACTTTTCTCCTGATTGATATTAATTAAAATTTTCTTTAAGGATTCATCAAATAAAGTGTTTTCGTTTGTCACAGTAACGATAAACCAAGTCACCTTTGCATTAATAAAGAAATTTGCCATTTTCCTAATAAAAGGATTTTTGACATTTGAACCACTAACATTAAAGTTCGAAAAAAAGACTGAAATAACAGTTTTCTTTAAAATTTTATTAGGTAACTTAAACAATTAATAATCCGTGTTTCTACCGCGAACACTAACACAAGAACATCGGTTTGGCATACTCAAAATGAGTTCATCCAAATCACGCTGTGGAATGGCCGCCCATGTTCGTTGCAACAACAAAAAAAGGTCTTCTTGCGACTGGATACCCTCCATATTCGGCAGAGCTCTTCTCTGTAGCATATCCCATGCATACTCAATCGGGTTCAAGTCTGGCGACTGAGCAGGCCAGGGCCAAAGCCACATCTCAATCTCAAGAAATCCGCATAAAAATGCTTGATCCCTAGACACTTTTGATGTGACTTTTGATGTGTGTATTTCAATAAATAAACATCAAGCTTTTGAAATTATAATCAGTCAAGTTTTGATTCACATCCTGAATGTTCGTTACAAGAAACAAAACAACGATCTCTGAATAAATCATACATTTATTTTGAATGTAAAGTTATATCAAATGGCCAAGTTTCTTCTTGTACACAGTTTGTTTGTTAAAATTGAAATATAAGAACTTTAAATGAAGAGAGGTAAGAGGAAAATTGAAACTTTGTGAATCGTTATTGTTAATCACTTAAATACCTTTTTACTGAGTATTATTACTGCTTGGGAGTTTTTTGTTAATATTTAAAATGTTGATTTTTATCATTCTGAAATGTTTTAGGATATTTTTCAATAGAAGAGCCGTCACTTCGCAATTTTGTTAAATCATGGACAGAATGATTTAACAAAAGCCGTGAGTGAAGTGATGGCCTTAAAATACTTTTACAGCTACATAAAAACATATCAAAGGTAATCAATTAATAAATAATCTCATCTTAAAATTAATTTAGTTAAAAAAGTTAAAGAACGCTTACAAAAGTCGATTACAAGCAAATGTACAGGTAGAGCTAATAAAAGCGTGTTAAAATTACTCCTATTTTTCCCATTTAAATTCCATTTGTTACAATTTGGAATTCGATGTGAAGCTATTTTATAAGTGTTTAGAAGCACAATTATATGCTTATTTATCACTGATCTGATTTTTTTTAAAAAGCGGCCAAGTGCGAGTCGGACTCGCCCATGAACGGTTTCGCAGCAGCAAGTAACATATTTTTTTTTAATTTGTGTTGATTGAATGTAAGGTAAATTGCAGTTTACGATTTATGACGTATAAAAAAAACTACTTACTAGATTTCATACAAACCAATTTTCAGTGGAAGTTTGCATGGTAATGTACAACATATATATTTTTAGATTTATCATGCTCTTATATTAGAAGTTACGGGGGGATGGGGAACACACATTTTACCACTTTGGAAGTGTCTCTCGCGCAAACTATTCAGTTTAGAAAAAAAATGATATTAGAAACCTCAATCTCATTTTCGAAGACCTATCCATAGATACCCCACACGAACGGGTTTGATGAAAAAAAAAATTTTGAGTTTCAGTTCTAAGTATTATATACCCGCAAAATTTATTTTTTTATATTTGTGTAAAAAGGTTCACAGTATACATCGACTTACCAAGTTTCAACATTATAGGTCTTACAGTTTCGGAAAAAAGTGGCTGTGACATACGGACGGACAGACAAACATGACGAATGTGTAAGGGTTCCGTTTTTTGCCTTTGGCACGAAACCCTAAAAAGACTTCGCATTGCCTATGACGATGCCTATTTCATGGATAGCAATATCTTCCTATCGGCTCGCTGTACGTGTTGGGCAAACTGTTAGTGCAGCGAGCAGTCGATTGATTAAATAAATAAAATCTATATGCTAAGGTCACAGTCAGGTATTATATCATTTCCATAAATTTGCTGTTTGTTAAATTTAAAGTAAATAATTAGGAAGTTTGGGGGGTTAGCAACCTATAGGTACATATTTCTTAATTATTTTAGAAAACAAAATACGTAGCCGAAATAAAGTTTTCATCACAAAGGCAATATCATACCGACACATTACCCAATAAACTCATTCAAAGCTTGGAGTATACGCAGTAAAAGATGATAGATTTCAGTGTCCCTAAAAAATCACAAAGAACTATTTGTCTACAAGTGCCCAGCGGCGATAATACTACCGCGACATCAATAAAAAATGAAAGGAAAATGACGAAATCCTAGTGGTGCTCAACTAGGCACGCCTTCAAAATTAAGCCTTTTTAAAAATAAAGTCGTACAAAATTCAACTTTATGAAGCTTAACATAGAGTAGAGTTTCATTTTTATTAACCGCAAAACTTATATCTTCTCGTTTTAAAGAAGTATATACGGTGTCGTGAAATTTTACGCTGCAGGGCTTAAAAGCCGTATGCGTAGTCTCTTTCGTATGTATAACGCTGTCCTTTTCTGTGGTCATCACATTCAATCCGACTTTCCTCATAATCCAATAGTGGACTGGACAGACGGGATTTGTAAGGCTCTTGCTTTCCCGCGCTGAAATATTGTGGAAATATCGTGCACTCTTTTCTTGGAACGGGGATTAAGGAAAATTGGCAAAATGGTCACTGAATTGACTTGTCGGTTTATATTACATTATTTATATTCATGTGTGGGAAAATCCTGTTACGGTTTCTTACAAGTATTGATTGCCCTAATTAAATGTTATTGCAATGTTCAAGTTTTTGTTTCGAACATGACATGTCTAGCAGAGTACTGTTATAGGGTGTCGATGGTAATGATTTGTTTAGAGGTGATATAGAGCTGGAAATTCGACGATTACGAAGTAATTATTTGCTCTTGCCACTGTGTTTTTTTTACGCTAAGACGGAAAATGGTTCACGGTAAATGGCTCACAGAGTTATAAGTGCGTGGTCAGCATTTAGTGCTGTCACTAATAAAAGTGGAAGTCCCCTTTGAATTAGTTGAGTTTCTGAATTAGTTAAATTTTCTAAGGTACTCCTGAAGATCACTATTGATTTTACAAGTAAACAAAGCAAATCGTTCCACAATACATTCGATGCTATATAAGATACAATTATCCCGCTGGTCTAGACTAAGCTAATACTTATTTGTATCCTAATACCTCTGTGCCGTGGTCCGATGCACATAATCCTGTCAATGGTTGTCGCACCACGATGGGATTATTGGAAGCGTGATGTTACATTATGGTGCATATTATAAGCTTAAGCGAAATGCATAAATCTTATATTTTAGGATCAAAGATTGTTGTTCTTAATAGTATGTATGTTGACCTTACCGAACTCTGTGTTTTGCAGTGCTGGCACTTGAGAATTTTGAAAAATTTCAATTGCTGTATATAGTCTGTTCGCTTAGATACGGTCACTATGATCGCGTCGCCGTCGCACGAGTGGCTTTTTGTCAAAGCAAAGTTTCGTCACGAAATCAAAGGGCCCGCCTGCGGCGTACACCCATAAGTAAGTATGATTAGTCAGTTTACGCCGTGGTATGAATTAATACATTCGTATCTCCCAACAATAACCACAACTACGTGCGGGTGTATCAACACTATCTAAACGAATGGACTATAATCTATATTAAACCCAAAAGTTCGAAAGTAACTATCTGTCTGTCTGTTACATTTTCACGGCTTAATTGCTTCACCGATTTTAATGAAATTTGGTATGGAGATACTTTGAGTCTTGAACATAGACTACTTTTTACAGCGTTAACCGCGCGGAGCTGTGGACAGAAGATAGTAAATTATAAATTCAATAATTATCAACAACTAACTACACAATATAATAAACTAGCGGCCACTCGCAACTTTGTACGCGTGGAGTTAGTTATTTGCAAATAATTTTTAAATAAAACATCCCTACTTATAATATTAAGTAGTTGTTTTCAATCATTCTTATACTTAAATTAATTTAAATAATTAATAATTAAAAATAATTAATTTAACTTTACTAACATTGAATTTTCATACAAACAAAGGTTGATTTCTAAAGATACATTATTAATACACCATTTTATAGCATTACATTTTAATAGGTCTCGCACTTCAAAAACATAGGACTTTCATACAAACGTCCAACCCTAGTTTTACCCCCTTAGGGGTGGAGTTTTGTAAAATCCGTTCTTAGCGGATGTCTACACCCTATAAGGCACCTATCTGCTAAATTTCAACTTTGTAAGTGTTTTAGTTTCTGAGATTTCGTGATTAATAAGTGAGGGTATTTCGGTTTTATATATATATAGATATGATATTTTCTGTACGAATAGATGCCGGAATGTTGAAAACTATTCTTGAGGAGGTCACTGTCATATTCAGTAGCAGGTAACAGGCTATCGTTATTGATGGAATTTACTTAGAGATTTATTTGCTAATGATCTTATGTACTATATTCTGTACATCGGATCAGATAACACGTTGAAAATTAATATTTTTTTTTATTTTATTTTTTTAAAGACTACTCCCGCACTAGGAATAAATCCTGTGTCGCGGGGGACTTTACAAACATACATGAAATGGACACAAAGAACACCCAGACTAAGAACAACAATTTATGGATCACACAAAGTGATGTCCTACGTGGGATTTGAACCCACGACACTTGGCGAAGTAGGAAACGGCGTGGTGACCGTTAAACCACTAGGCTAAACGTCCAGTTGTATTATTATAATATTTTAATACAATATTATAAGTATCGTAGAAGCAGAACCGTTGCAGCACAAACTAGCTAGCTCGACTGGAGCGATACCACCTTCTCGCAGAAGACCAACCTAAGATGATAGCATTCATGCTGTTGAGCTTCGTTGGTGAGTGCGAGATCGAGGGCTAATACTGCAGAAGCATATCAATAGGCCGCCATAGTGCGGGTCACCATTCTGCATTGTAACCTTGTTTACATTCACAATGAGTATAGTGACCACTTTTCTAGGATTCTGCTCATGCTTTCAATCAGGCAGAGGAGAGTCACTTTGTCAGGCTCATATATATGAAAAATGGTAAATGTTTTATAAGGATCACATACATGCGATCCTTATAAAAGAACTTGCAAGTTAATGGTAAAACAAATAAATTAAAAGTTTTTTAAAAACAAGCTTTAACTGGAATGCCTCGAGACGAACCAAACGAGTCGAAACTCGATGATGTTACAACGTTTCTTTACAGACTACAGAGTTCCTATCGCCACCATTCAGCTCCAGCATCAGATCAGCTCCATGTCATTATAATATTGTATTGTCACGCTGTATACATATGCTTGCAAAATTTCCGCAAAATCGGTTGAAGTTATCTGCTTCAAAATTATGTTGCAAGATTCTACCCGAACATACATTGCAAGTTAATAAAAAAGCGGCCAAGTGCGAATCGGACTCGCCCATGAAGGGTTCCGCAGCAGCAACTAACATATATATTTTTTTTTATATTTGTGTATTGAATGAAAGGTAAATTGCAGTTCACGATTTATGACGTATTAAAAAAAAACTACTTACTAGATTTCGTTCAAACTAAATTTCGGTGGAAGTTTACATAGTAATGTACATCATATAATTTTTTTTAGATTTATCATGCTCTTATTTTAGAAGTTACAGGGGGGGGGACACACATTTTACCACTTTGGAAGTGTATCTCGCGCAAACTATTTAGTTTAGAAAAAAATGAGATTAGAAACCTCAATATCATTTTTGAAGACCTATCCATAGATACCCAACACGTATGAGTTTGATGAAAAAATTTTTTTTGAGTTTCAATTCTAAGTATGGGGACCCCGAAAGTTTTTTTTTTTTTTTTGTATGAAAATCTTAATGCGGTTCACAGAACACATCTACTTACCAAGTTTCAACAGTACAGTTCTTATAGTTTCGGAATAAAGTGGCTGTGACATACGGACGGACAGACAGACAGACGGACGGACAGACAGACAGACACAGACAGACACACATGACGAATCTATAAGGGTTCCATTTTTTGGCTTTGTCACGGAACCCTAAAAAGCTTGTAAAAACTATTAAAATTCTGCCATTGTATTTGCTTTCTTAATACTTCCTAATTTACTTTTGGAATATTTTCTTAGTACATTTCATTGTTAAAGAAATATTCCTTAATTTATATTGAGTTAATATATAACTTGAAACGAAAGTTAAGTCTATTAGCTGCCTGACTTGATAAAGCAAATTAAACTTGAACTTCAAGCGAGTTTGGAGATCTGTTTTAATCAAACATGTACTTAAAAGTTATACAAGTACAATTTGAAGAATCAAAGTAACATTTTTGGTGATTTGTAGTTACCAAGTTATAGGTATGTTATATTAGTGGTTGCCCGCGGCTCCGCCCGCGTTTATGTCGGTTATCGCAGCAAATAGTAGCCTATGTGTTATTTTGATGTATAAGCTATGTAAGAAATCGGACGTCATTATAATGGCAACATTTTTGATTGTCATTTTTCTTGTTTGACGTTTTGAAGTGACAAGATAGAACGATAGAGAAGCTTTGTAAAATCGGTCGAACAAGGTTCGTCGGGATTGCCGTTTAATGAAAATTTAGCTGACTGTCCATCCAATTCGGTGTTTCGTTGGTTACTGTTATGATTGGTCTAGTTTGGACTCGCGAGTTTTAGTAGTCACGTCAATTAGGCGCGATCCGCGACAGTTAAAACGGGTGTATTATAATTCGAATATCTTGGAGCCTGTACAGCACTTTAGGAGTTATGAATGTGTGAACGCGGAGAGAGTACCAGCAGAGGGGCGCCCCTCAGACCGCCGATATCAAGGACTTCACGCATCTCCAGTAAGTGCTTGATATTACATTAGCTTAGAATAAGAACAGGGTGAAACGCCCTCGTTTGATGCTCTCGCCAGTGAACAAGCATAGCGATTGAATGCCTATACCATGGGTCCTATAGACATTGCAAACTTCCCAAGGTGAACGCTGCATTGGCGAAAGGACTGAACAAGCTATATTACTGTAAAGTATCATCCAAATCCGTTCAGTAGTTTTTGCGTGAAAGAATAACAAACATCCATCCATCCATCCATACTTACAAACTTTCGCGTTTATAAGATTAGTATAGATTATTATTACCACGAGTAAACAACTTTACAGGGCCAAAAGGAAGGGGAGGGCGGGATTTTGATCCCTTGCAAGTAATTAGAGTCACCGTTAACCACTTAATTGATGAAATATGTGATCCATATAGTGTAACAGCAAATGAAAGAAACAAGAAATACCTACTTTAAAAAACTAAAACTCGAACACGTAAAAACTTTTGATAACATCTAGCCTATGTCGCCTGAGCCATTATGAGAAATATATTGACACCTCATTCATTTAAATCGGTTCAATAGTTTAGGCGCTACGGTGAAATATACAAACATACATAGACTGCCAAAAATATTACCTTTCCTTTTAGCTCCGCCGCAGTCGCAGTCGCCTTTTGATTGATTTAATTTTTTACACATTTACCACTTTTTTTTTTTTGGCTGGCAACTAACAAAAGTTTTCAACTTAGACCACCAAATTACAATGTCCGTCGTACATTTGATTGATTTATTACAGTGTTTGTCCAACAATGCAAGCGATGGACAATGAATATTGTTTCATCAATTGTCGCGTACCAATCATCAGCGCTGCCCAATCATCAACGGGGCCCAATCGGCGGAGCGAAATCATTGTTACACGCGATACTTGAATCAATCATATTCTGTACATCGCATCAGATAATAAATCGAAAATTAGTAGTATCGTATATAAAGGCTTTATAAAGGAAACTTTGATGGTGTATCAACAAATCAAACAAGTAATCCGAACTAATATGATAAATTTGAAAGTAACTTTGTCTGCCTGCTATGCTTTTACGGCTAACCCGCTGAGCCAAATTGGATGAATTTCGGTAGAGAGGTACATTGAACCTTGGAAAAGGACATAGGCTTCTTTTATTCGTGATAACCGCCATACACGCGGGTGGAGCTGCGGGTCAAAGCTGGTAGTCTGTCGTTTATACCTTGCATTTTGTTCGTTGTTTATATGCAACAGTGTGATTTCGATCATTAATGAGAAATTTCAATATAATACCGTAAAATAGCTCGCATATCTCGTATATCCTGTGTCGTAGGAGACATTTATGTATGTAATGATTTGTGAATCTCAAATCTGTAAGTGCTGTCCCATGTGGAGATAAACCTTTTTTTTTTTTTTTTAACGTGTGGAAATCCCCTCGGACCGTCACCCCACCGGGGTTTGCGGCGGGGTGGTGTGTCGGACTCGAACGGACTAAAACCACACGGTGTGCCACTCTGCGCCTGTGAAGGGAGGAATCCGGGAACTGCAGTTATTAACACGTCCGGACCCCTCCCAGCGCTTGCCCGCACTGAAGCGGGCACCGTCACCTGTAGGACTCTCAATTTAGGCGACGTACGGCACACGCGTACGTCAGTCACCCCCTCGCGGGTGGCCACTAGAGCGGATGGAAGGGAAAACCCGTCCCGACCATCCGCGGCCACACTCAGGGCGGCCACACTCAGGGCGGCATGAGGCGCTGGTAGGCGCGCCTCCGCCGCCCGGTTCGCCGGCGGCGGATTGGGTCCGAGTGGATATCATCCTCCCGGGCCTTCTCCGCCACCTCCTTCTGCGAGATTACTTCTTCGCAGAAGGTTGCGACCGCGGTAAAACTGCTATCGCTACCGGCCATGGAGCGTATGACGGCCGGTAGCGAGAGTCGATGACTGCAGTGAGGGCCCGGCGCTGCGACGCCCATGCGGGGCAAATCGCCAGCGTATGCTGGGCCGAGTCCTCACTGCAGTCGCAGTGGTGACAGGCGGGACTCAGTTCCCTCCTGGCGACCGAGTGCAGGTACTTCCCGAAGCAACCGTGCCCGGAAAGGACCTGCGTCAGTCGGAAGGAAAGGGTCCCGTGCTGCCGCCCTGCCCACTCGAGGATGACCGGCTGGAGAGCCTCCACGGCGGCAAAGCCTGCACGTGGAGTCTCCAGCCGGAATGACAATCTAGCCATAGTGGCTCGACGGGCGCCTTCACGCCACTCGCGTACCTCTTCGGGCGGAGGGCGATGGCCATACTCCGCCCGATATTCAGCCACCTGTCGATAAACTTTGGCGAGCACTTCCGCCTCCAAATCCCACGGGGGTGTTCCGGCCAGGGCGCACGCCGCCTCGGTCGACACCGTGCGGTATCCGCGTATGGCTCTGACTGCCAATACCCTCTGGGGCTGCCAGAGGCGCGCCTTATTAAGGGCAGCCAGAGCTGCCACCCACACCGGTGCGCCATACAGCGCCATCGACCGGACCACCCCCGTGTAGAGGACTCGCGATGCGACGCTGGCTCCACCTAAATTGGGCAAAAGTCACCCAAGGGCAGAGGCAGCGTCGACCAGCTTCGGACCAAGCTGTCGGAAGTGCTCGTCGAAGAGCCACCTACCGTCGAGGATCAGGCCCAGATACCTCATCTGGGCCCGAACCGGTACGAGGACCGAGTTGACCTCTATGGAGGCGCCGGGGGGCGGGACACGAAGGGGGCAATGAAATAACAGGGCCTCCGTCTTGTCCAGGGCCTCGATGCGCCCGACCACCAGAGAAACACCCTTGGTGGCCAGGCACGCCGCCTCTTGGAAGTTCGCTCCCCGGGCTGTGACCAACGTGTCATCGACGTAACAAATTACGCCCAGCCCGGGGGGCAGACGGCTCCGAAGGACCCAGTCGTACCCCACGTTCCACAGGAGTGGTCCAAGGACAGACCCCTGCGGAACGCCGCACGACATGGGTCGCCGTCTCAAGACGCTCTCTCGGTCCTCGTACACGACGGTACGCTCCTCTAAATAGTCTGCCACTAATCGCCTCAGGTACTCTGGCACCCCGTGGTAATGGAGTGCTTCCCTGATGCAGCTAAATGGCAGACTATTGAAGGCGTTGGCGATGTCCAAGGACACCGCCAACACCACGCCGCCACAGCTCACTGCCTCTTTGGTCACGGCCCTAAGGCGCATCACGGCATCGACCGTCGAACGCCCCTCTCGGAATCCGAATTGGGCATCCGACAGGTCGGGCCCATTTGGAGATAAACCTGCAACAACCTGGGCGGAAGGAGGTGGCAAGATGATTGTTATAGGTACTACTACACTATGCACCTGCATACTGTAGTACTGGTACTTACACAGTATGTTTAATATATATTATATACTGTAACTACTTGTCTCGAGAGATTAACAAGTATCAGGGCAAACTGCCTTTCAGAACAGAAATCAAACTTAGTTTGAGAACAAGTTCTTTTCTTTGTTTCTTTTCTTTTTAAAAAGACAACTCCCGCACTAGGAATAAATTCTGTGTCTCGGGGGACTTTACAAACATACATGAAATGGACACAAAGAACACCCAGACTCAGAACAACAATTTGTGGATCACACAAAGTGTTGTCCTACGTGGGATTTGAACCCACGACACTTGGCGAAGTAGGAAACGGCGTGGTGACCGTTAAACCACTAGGCCAAGCGTGCAGCAGTTAAATCGTATGTATTAAACTTAACTTGGCGGCTATAACTATATTCTATAAATGAAATCTAAAAATCAATATCACATACTTTATTAACTAATATAATAAAGTATGTGTGGAGGGACTGGTGTAATATCCCTCCAACACAAAGGGAGGATCCTCCGACCAGGCGAGGTGATCATGCCTGGCGGGCCAACTGCCCAACGGTTGATGTTGGGATGTTGTATATATGATTATCGGCGCGAGAACTTTAACTGCGCGATTCAGGATTGGTAGTTTCTTAGTTTCCTTCGTTACTCCGTAGTTCAGTGTAACTTCGGTAGATGGCGCTGTAGTATATTTCTGTTGCGCTGTATGTGGAAGTCGCCACATATGTGATATTGATTTTTAGATTTAATTTCCAATGTTATGATAATAATCTTTTGAAGATAAAATAGTCCTAATTTGGGACAAATCCACTTAATGATAAATACCGTGGGAGAGCTACGCTTAAGCATGAATGGGCCGGCTCAACCGGAGTGATACCACGGCCTCACAGAAAACCAGTGTAAAATAGCGCTTGCACTGTGTTTCACCGAGTGAGTGAGGATACCGGAGGCCCATATCCCAACCACTCCCCATACCCCTCCTCATCCCTTTCCCCCTCCCCATCTTCCTCCCTATCCCCCAAAGGCCGGCAACGCACTTGTAACGCCTCTGGTGTTGCAAGTGTCCATGGGCGGCGGTAATCGCTTACCATCAGGCGATACGTCTGCTCGTTAGCCCGCCTAGTACATAAAAAAAACTTTCTCTTCTTACACTCCTCCTCAAAGCCTGTACTTTGCTTTAGCAGGAATAAAATAGAACAAAAACTTTTAAACAAAAAAAACCGACTACAAAAAGCATCAAACATAAACTCCCTGCATAGAAACATTAAAAAGAAGCTGGTTTCAATTTGACTGGCTTAAATTACAATGTATCAATCCTAGTCTATAGCTCATCATCATGAAATGATGACAAACTGATGCAAATATTGGAATAGCTTTAAAAAATATATGAAAAACATAATGTTTTCATCAATATAAATGAATTAAGAACAAACACAAGGTGCTGTTAATAGGTCTTTACCTATGAAATTGCCGTTTTGTATGCAATAAGTGAAAGTACTTATTTTTTCAAACTTTTTTATTTCTGTTATTCGAAGTAATCACCCATGCAATCGACGCATCTTTGCCAACGCATTGGCAGTTTATTGATGCCCTTCTTGTAAAAAAGAATAATTTTTAAAGTATCCATTATGACGAAAAATGTTCAAATGTGATGAAAATACAACGCTAATCAAAAAACAAAAGACTGAGTTTGTAAATAGAATGTCATGGTTTTAAAACAAAATTAATTTGAATTTAGAATACAGAGCCATTACAAACTTTTTTTTATTTGAAATGACCAGTACTGAAGAAAGGCAATTTCATAGGTAAAGACCTAATATAAGCGTAGGTACCTTATTTTATTGCACATAATCTGTAATAATACAAATAATATATTAAAAAATATGAGTCTTTGATTTGATGTATATTTATTGTTTTTTTTTACTGCCTCGGTTGCGCAGTGGTAGCGTATGTGACTGCTGCGTATATATTATTTAATAATAAACGTAAATAATATATAGTATGTACAGAAATAAGAAATAGCAATGAGAAGATAAAGCAATTTGAGAATACTCAATCTTTTACTTACATAACTTCTTGCATTTAAAAAACCCCCTACACAAGCATATATCGAGTAATCATATGCCAATGATATTTTTGCAGGCATTCTGTTATTCTTCCCCACTTTCACCCCATAACTTTTAAACGACTCAACCGATTTTCATGAAACATGTCTAAGAACACTCGCGCGTAACTCACCTTTCATACAACAAAACTAAATTGAAATCGCTTTATCCGTTTGCGAGCTACGGTGCCACAGACAGACAGACACGTCAAACTTATAACACCCCTCTTTTTGTGTCGGGGGTTAAAAATAATGACATCAAATCTAAGTGGCAGTAATATAAAGTATATTTTAGTTTCCATTTCCCTACTAACCACAAAATTCAGTTATCTCAAATTGCAGCCAGAATTACTTTTGATGCATATAATGGCAACTGGCTTAAGAGTTAATTTGGAATCTGTCCAAATTTAGCTTTTATCCCCAAATAAAAGTGGATATACATTCAGATTGCGGTGGTCCTATTCTGATAGTCTTCGACATTACAGCCCGATAAATTTAGAAAGTCACAATTTATAAAGCACTTCATTTATAAACTAATTAATGATAAACCTGTCTAAGATGGGTAGCTAAAATCTGTTGAAGACTATTCTATAAGAATGAACCTCGCTGCTTAGACCTCTAATTTCATTGAATTATGACACGACAATCTTGAAAATGGCTGACTGTAATATAAAATTTTATATCGGACTTCTTAGTACTCGTAGTAACTGTTGGTAAAGTACTGAGTTATGTTATGAGTGTATAACATACCAAAAGGTGTACTAATTTAATTTACAGCAAGCAATCAAAAACCGCTTCACTGCTGCAATGGAAACGTGCTACTCCTAACCGTCTTTTGAGTGTGATTGCAGACAGATATGACCGTCCTAAAATAATGTATTTGTGTCAACTGCAGGTACGTAATTATAGAACATTGAAATATTATAATTAATATTTAGATGAAAAGTATAGCTGCTAGTCCTTTTAAGAAATAATCATTAAATATTTAAATCTAGAATGTAGAAATGTCTCTCATAGCACAAAATAACCTCCCAATGCTCCGACCGCTGTATCGCCCAAGGAGAGATTTGTGATTTTATATTTTACCCTCTCGCTCTGACACTAACGAGTTTCAGTGTTACGTTCGTATAATAAGGACTTGTGTTCATTAACATAACCATAAATGGAAGTGGTTACAGTGAGATAACAAGCGTACCGCTGGCCATTATCGTGATATCGTAGTCGAAATAATGACCATTGGGGAAGTTCGAAACAATTGTAAAGAATTCTGAATTACGAGTAAAATAATTTAATAAACTAAACTACTAAACTAATAAATATACTATATTGACTAGATACAATTATATTAGATCAGGCACTACTTTAGATTTTTTTTTATGTTTGACCCTGCCAAAATGACTCTACTCTGCCTGATGGAAAGCATATGCAGAATCCAAGAGTGGTGGTCACCATACTCACTGCGAATGTAGTGATGCGTCTGCATCATTAGGCCTCCGGTCTCGCACTCACCAACGAAACACGACAGCGCGAACGCTGTCATTATACGTTGATATTCTGTGCGAGGGTAGTATAGTACCGCCCCGATCGAGCGGGCCCATTCGTGCTGAAATCAGCGTGGCTCTACTTACCTCTACTACTACTACTTCATGTTATTCAGGAAAAATTGAAAAATCTAAGCTATTACATCGTCATCAAATGTCAGCAGTTCACTGCTGGACAAAGGCCTCTTCTTAGACAGGAGGTTTTGGTTTGTTTCTTGGTATTGCTTCTAACGACATCAATAGGATGAATGGAGGTTTTTGGGGATTTTCGCGGGAGAGCCACGCTGCGGCATGAATGGGCCTGCTCGACCGGAGTGATACCACGGCCTCACAGAAAACCGGTGTGAAATAGTGCTTGCGCTGTGTTTCACCGAGTGAGTGAGGATACCGGAGGCCCAACCCCAACCCCACTACCCCTCCCCGTCCTCCGTCCCCCTACCCCCGACTTCTGGTGTTGCAGGTATCCATGGGCGGCAGTAATCGCTTACCATCAGGCGATACGTCTACTCGTTTGCCCGCCTATTCCATAAAAAAAAGGTAGTGATCGTGACAATCTCTGTATATATAGATTATTTTTACTATACAACTTTACAGGGCCAAAAGGAAGGGGAGGGCGGGATTTTAATCCTTTGCAAGTAATTAGAGTCACCGTTAACCACTTGATTGATGAAATATGTGATCCTGATAGTGTAAGAGCAGTGGGACTTTATGGGTTGTTGATGATGTACATAATATGTACTGGCTTTATATATACCTATATCTATACATTCATAGCTGGCTCAGCGCAATAAGTTATACTTATAGTATTAGCCTTAACACGTCACGTCACGATGTCGATGACGACTCACATAAATTTTCTCCCAATTCAAACCTGCACGTAGAAGTTTTCACTTAATTATTTAAACTAAAATTTTCCTAAAGATGAAAGTGCTCCCCCGTTGATAAATACTATCAGAATTAGAACAACAGTTTCAACTTTCATACAAGCATTGACTAAGTAAACGTTGTAATGTGTTAGGTTAGCTCAATAATTATTTGTAACTAAATTAAACAATGCCTTATTTCTTAAACACAATTATGATTGCTAAGTTCATTAACAAGGTTGTAAATCATTTACATTAGTAACTATTTCTTGTTCACTGTTATACATAATAATTAAATTCAAAGCAAATTAATGACAAATTACATGAATTGGTAGAATTGACGATGTGAGGCAAGGTGTCACTGTAAGCTTATAATGATGGTGCTAAAATTAGATAACAATAAAAAATAACTGACGGTGTAAAAATTTATAAGTATTTTTAACCGACTTCCAAAAAGGAGAAGGTTCTATGTTCCACTGTATGTATTTTTTTTATGTATGTTCACCGATTACTCCGTCAGTTATGGACCGATTTTGAATTTTTTTATTGTATTCGAAAGGGTATGCTTCCGAGGTGGTCCCATTGCCAGCATATCAGGATCTGATGATGGAATCCCAGGGAAATCGAGGGAAACCCTCATTTTTTATAGGCACATACTATGTTTTTCGTATATTTTCTGAAGTTACGCCGGTATTTGCGTCTGCCAGTCATCATTTTATGATGATGAGCTGATGATGTAAGGTACAACTCCTTAACGGTTAGGAGTTGGAGGATAAATCTTTAAATATCATATGTATATATGTTACCTTTAATCGTATTCTTTCAAATTATTTAGGTAAGCTGATGATGGAAGGTGGAAGGTACAACTCCTCAACGGTTAGGAGTTGGAGGATAATTCTTTCAATTTCATACGTATCTAAAGACCTTCAGTCGTATACTTTCAAGTTATTTAGGTGAACTGATGATAGAAGGTTAAACTCTTCAACAGTTAGAAATTAGAGGATGATTTTAATATTACACGAACGTATAGACCTTAATTTGTATTCTTGATGATGAAATTTGATGAAATAGTTCAACTTACCTTCGATTTTTTAGCACTAAAAACTGAAAAATAATATATTTTAAATAGATGATATTAATTTTAATAACCCTCATAGGTAAATCCATTACGAGTGACTCATAATCAAGACCAAAAATATCAAAGGACGTCTCTGAAGCCAAAACACATTACGGCGCGGCGTTTTGACTATCTGTAGTCAATGTGCGCTACATAAAATACATGATAAACCCGATAAACTTAATATTTCTTCTGCCGCATTCGGGCAAATATTGATAAGTTGTTTACAGTCATTTTCTAAATATACCATAATGCATCTGCTCAAAATAAGATAAATATTAATCCATTTTTAATTTATTTTTGAAAAATTCAATTTTTTTGTCTAACATTTTCTCTCGTAGTATAAGATTAACAGTAAAACACTAGTTTATAGTGCTGGCTAAGCCACAAGTAGATAATACATCAATATTTAATGAATTGTATCTTTGTCGGTACTAAATAGCCATGGAGATTTCATTGTGAGTTATTATCGAGCTAGTATTGGCGAGCTGTTATGAGAAGGAGACGATAATATTAAACTTTAATCAAGTTTCAGATAATATTGATAGTTATTAAAGGTCTAAGAGACAGTTTTAAATATTATAGAGCATTTTCTTCGAAACTTAACTTTACAAAGATGATTTATTGAAAACAGATCGTAGAACTGAAAATTTAAAACCCTCCAAAATCGCTGGTACTCAGACCGCAACTTCACTTCAAAGAGCAGCCCAGTTACCAAGGTAACAGTTTATAGGTAGGTTATTTAATTACATTTGAAGTATTTCAACAATTTGCCGTCTTTAGTATGTATTGGTGACTCACTGCCTATTCCAACTGGCATGCTCGCATATATTATAATTATTGTAAAAGGCGTGCTGAAATATGAAACTACTAAAGACAGTCGATGTAGCGTTAAAAGGATCTTAAGTCAATTTTGCAGTATAATTTTTCTGTCAATAACACTTGCCGTAAGGAGCACAGCTGCTAACAATTTTCTAGGCGAAACTATGATTAATCTCTTTTCAAAATAGAATTCCCGAATTTTAAAAGTTTAAGGAAGAAATCTACTTTTACACACTGTCATCAACAGTCTTGAATAGTCCACTGATGGATAGAGGTCTTAGATAGGAGGTCTTGACCTAGTTAATCACGTTGGCCAGACGAGTTGGTATAGGATTTGCTACCTGCTGTTATCCTGCAGAGTTTGTTCCTAAGTCAGTTCTTACGACACCTGCAAATGAATAGAACCCTATTCATGTCACTACATCTGTACGGTGCAACCGTACATTGCGAAATTGTAAACATCGCGTCAGCAAATCCATCAACATTTAATTAATTTCAATTTTAAAGTAAGTTCACTACCGTTCTTTGAAGGCACCGTGTGTTCTCAATTATCAGTATCATTAGCAATTAATCATATTTTATATCAGATCAGTATAGATAGTATAATAAAACATTTGGGCTCTAAGTCTCGTATCATTATAGCATAGAATATCATAGCATCGAAAGTTGTGTGGTAACATACCATACAACATCACTAAATAAAAAAAACTATAAAAAGATCGTATTCGAATATCAGTGCAAATTAAGGTAAAACAATTTGTTCACCAGTTCGTAAAGACGAAGATGCAATTACTCTTTCTCACCATCGTTGTTCAAAGTCTACTTATCTGTCTTAGAGTTCTAAATTGGTTCGTATACATGATTTAGATCATCAAGCCAACTAAAGAAATACTTATTATGTATCATCTACATTCTAGATTTATTACTAATCTGTAGAAATCGTTTTAGTTAATCGCGTTAATCTCTAGAACTACCTGTCGGATTGAAAAATAAACAGTTTTATTTAATCACAAGCTTTTGCGCATGGCTCCGCCTGTGTGTTTGTCGGTTATCGCGGCAAATGGTAGCCTATGTCCTTTCTAAAGAATCAAAATATCTCCATGCCAAGTTTCATTATAGTCGGTGCAGCGGTTTGGTCCTGAAAGTAGGACAGACAGACAGAGTTACTTTCACATTTATAATATATAGGTGAGGTAGGAATGAATAATCAGTTTTTTATTTGAAAAATGCCTAAAGAAAAAAATCCGTTATTATGTATTCAAGTGGCAGTTGGTAAACTATCACAGGTAATAATAAATTGTCACGTTACCGCTTCACCCCACCAACTATCGTCCAATCTTGGAAATTTACTTCATTTTATGAAAGAAAACTCAATACATACCGTTAAGACTTAATCTTAACAGTTAATACTATCTCAGCTTCATTCAAAATCGTTAAAATACACTAAACACCTCATTTTGTTTGCCCTGTTTAAGACTCTTAGATATCGGGTCTCAAATCCGAGACCCAACTCCTGAAAGTTCGTCGTTAAGCTCTTTACCTTTATTGCAGGAACGAATAAAAATAATCTCAAACTACCCTACATCCTTGAGAAGTAATCTAAACCTTATGTTCAATCTGCTCAGGTTTGAATTTGTATACTTAAATCGAAACTATTAACTAAGGTGTTCTGTTAAGAGCGTTTAAAGTTTAATTGAGTTGTGGATTTCGGTAACTAACAAGTATCAGGAAACTAGTAAACCGATTTAATGTATTTGACATAAATAACTTAAGAGTTTAAACACGATGTAAATGCTTACTTTAAAATGTATACAAATAAATTAAATTGAAGGTCTGTTTGTAACCTAAAATTCACAATTTTTCACTAAATGCGTATGAAAGTAAATAAGATCTTCCATCAAAAATCAATTTAAAAAAAAATTGTCTGTTCGGGCTATCCTCTGAAACGGCTTGACCGGTTTTGACGGGACTTACTCTGGCAGATAGCTGAGGAGTAACTTAGGCTACCTCGCGGCGTTAACCTTGATTTGGTTACCACACAAACCGCGGATAACACCGCGGAGCTCAGCTAGTCTTATATAAGCAGAGTATTTCTAACTCCTTTATTATTTTCTTCATTTTCGTATCCGACAATCTTATTAAGTATACTATATTCTTCTAATAAAGTTTCTTTTTATTTGTAGACTAACTTGAACAGGGTGATAACACTTCCTCACTAAAAAAAAACAAAAATATTTCTTCCAAACATTCTATTTCTACTTTTTTTAGTTTTAGCTGCCAAAATGAGTTGTGGGGGACAGGGGTGTCATGACCCACCAACACAAAGGGAGGATCCTCCGACCAGGCGAGGTGATCATGCCTGGCGGGCCAACAAGCACAGGTTTTGCCTAGTTTGGAACTAGAGAACCGTGTGTAGGATGTGTGAAGTTATTACTATTATTTAATTTCGTCGTATTCGATTGATGTTACTTTTTCACAATTATATATTCAGTTAAATATATGTATCTAATTTAGTAAAAAAAAATAACAAAATAAAAACCGACTTCAAGATTCGACTCGATTTCTCTTGGATGCCGTCATCAGATCTTAGTGTCCTTATCATGGTACCACCGTTGGGATATCTCCTTTTCATTTAAAAAAAGAATCATCAAAATCGGTTCATAAACGACGAAGTTAACCCCGAACACACATAAAAAAAATATACACACATCAAAAGTGTCTAGGGATCAAGCATTTTTATGCGGATTTCTTGAGATTGAGATGTGGCTTTGGCCCTGGCCTGCTCAGTCGCCAGACTTGAACCCGATTGAGCATGCATGGGATATGCTACAGAGAAGAGCTCTGCCGAATATGGAGGGTATCCAGTCGCAAGAAGACCTTTTTTTGTTGTTGCAACGAAATGGGCGGCCATTCCACAGCGTGTTTGGATGAACTCATTTTGAGTATGCCAAACCGATGTTCTTGTGTTGTTAGTGTTCGCGGTAGAAACACGGATTATTAATTGTTTAAGTTACCTAATAAAATTTTAAAGAAAACTGTTATTTCAGTCTTTTTTTCGAACTTTAATGTTAGTGGTTCAAATGTCAAAAATCCCTTTATTAGGAAAATGGCAAATTTCTTTATTAATGCAAAGGTGACTTGGTTTATCGTTACTGTGACAAACGAAAACACTTTATTTGATGAATCCTTAAAGAAATTTTTAATTAATATCAATCAGGAGAAAAGTTATTGCAAAAATATATGTTGATACCTAGACACATATGTTGATCCCTAGACACTTTTGATGTGTGTATATATACGGTCGAATTGAGAAACCTCCTCCTTTTTTGAAGTCGGTTAAAAAATACTTTTCAAGTTTTATCTATAATCTTTCTAAGTTGCATTGGTGAATTTCTTGGTAGTTTGATTATATAAATCTATTTTTAATGAACAAGAAAAAATATAAATCAAATAAGAAACAAGACTTAAGCCAATCCATCAACCTGCAACTCAAGCTATACCGATTAATTAATTGAACCTGTACGGAATAGCGCACTGTAACACCCAATTAATTGAATATATTTGCATTCAATTAAATTTACATTTCAATACAATCGAATATGCATCGAAGGGTGGAGATCTAAGTGAGACATCTGCTAAGATACATAGTAACTGCAATGCTACGTAAACAACTTCCTAGATAATTAATAGACTTTAATTCATATTTTCTAACTAATGTTACTCAAAACTTAAATATTCTTTGACGATTAGAGACCTATTTCTTAGCGTTCCATGGATTCACCGTGCGGGTGCCGAGTCCATCGCGTGATAGATGGGGGCAACACATGCGACTTCGACAGTGCCTGGGAATTGCGACCCAGGTTTAGGTTTAAGGAGCACTCCTTACGACGCGTCAACGCTCACCTCCACTGTCCGCCGTGTTACCCCCTCTACCTAACCATATTTGAAGTGAGCCTAGCAATGCCGCTTTGGATATTCGTTCAAGAAAAGAGCTTACTGAAGCTCTTGGCAATCCAAGGTCTTTAAGCAGGTTATAGAGGGTATAAATATATATTACAATTCTTTAAAATCAGTAGTCTAATTGACGAATATCAAAAATACATTAGCATATTGACTTTGTTACATATAGTGGCAAAAATGCATAGTGACCTTTTTTGTACTATACTGAACTAATCATATGAATGTAAGATATCAGGGCACAAAAAGTATCATTCAGTTTTAATATGAAACACAGTTTTTAGTCAAACATTGAAATCGTTAACCATCTCACTCACACATCTCATACACTAACAAAACACTCTTCTATCTAAGATAATAGCATAGAAGTTGTATCCTTCTTGTTTAAGTTGAGTTCTACGTAAGTTAAATAAACAGAATCTTAACTGCCTTTAACACCAAGAGGTGATAAGTAAAGACAGTTAAGATTCTGTTTACTGATTTAAAACTGAATGACACTTTTTAACCGACTTCAAAAAAGGAGGAGGTTCTCAATTCGACTGTTTTTTTTTAAATGTTTGTTACCTCATAACTTTCGACTGGGTGAACCGATTTTGATGATTCTTTTTTTATTTGAAAGCTAGTGCTTCCCATGTGGTCCCATGATATGTCATCCATGAGAAAACCATATAAGTCTTCAATTTGCATTAAGTATGTGCGCGACAAATTGTCGACGCATAACTCAATATCACGCTAACCGGTTTCGATGATTATTTTTTTATTTCAAAGCTGGTGCTTCCCGTGTGGTCCCATTTAAATTTGGTCCAGATTGAAGTCAGTTATTTTTTTGTTAAAATTTGTGATTATTTGTATCCCTGATATTATCTTATCACCAAGTGATAAGTTAAGGCAGTTCAAAATTCAAAAAATGAATTTAAAGTCAATTATAAACCAATCAAAACACATAGGTCCCTTTCATACATAACACGCTTACACAAGCTCACTCACTACTACCCAGGGAATAGGTATTTAAGCAGAACTTTCATTAAATACAGTTAAGCTTTTATCATCCTTGAGCGAATAACTAATAAAACTTAGACGTGACCTACTCGGCGGCCCTTCGACCCTATCTACATTTCAAAAAGTTTTATATAACTTGCTCTTTCATGGTCATTTTCGCTTATTTTCTACGAACCTCTCTTTCACTAAATTGTTTTTCATTACAGTTGCATTTAATAATCATTTTAACAAAAACAAAAACCGACTTCAAGGTTCGACTCGATTTCTCTTGGATGCCATCATCAGATTTTAATGTCCTTATCATGGTACAACCGTTGGGATATCTCATTTCCATTAAAAAAAGAATCATCAAAATCGGTTCACAAACGACGAAGTTATCCGCGAACGCATAAAACAAAACAAAAAAGTTTTTTGAAGTCGGTTAAAAATATGAACACAAAGTAAACAGTTTTAAATTGAAATAAAATACAGTAAATCTTTTAATTTTTATTTTTAGATTAGATTTTTAGTTGATGTCCCTTATACACGGCCTGCTTATTTTAAATCAGGCAGATTCTGTACAGTGATAATTGCATTGTATGCATACAAATGCCAGAACACATTTGATGATTTCGGACTGCTTAAATAGAGATCAGCCAACTACACAGGAGATATTATAATGCACAAGTGTGTGTGCACACAGGTGCACTATCTGTTCCCTCAGTCTCACAACCCGATGGGACGGCTATCCGATACGACTGAGGAGAGATCAGGGTCGACGGCTTGACGTGTTCCCCGAGCCAAAGGGGTTATGACCCCAACTTCTATTCTCCGGACTGTTATGAATTATTTCTTTATTCAGAAAAACTCAATAACACTTTTTGACCCAACCCGGGAAATTAATCCGAGTCCTCTTGATTGGCAGTGGCATACGCTAACCGCTAGACCAATGAGACAATGAAATACATGTATGTTGCATATGAAAACAATTATTACAGAAATCTATACTTTGTCCATTTGTTTATTTTCTTTTTGACAGCTCTCGCCTATAAATTACTGTTATTTTTTTCAGAATAATGTACTACAGTAATGTCGTACTTTATTGACGGTGACGGTACTTTAGTGAAGTGGTCTGTGCATAACAAACAACCACAGACTATAAAACAGTACTTGAAATACGATAAATCGATCATATGATAAAAATAATTTAACATCATGTAGGTATTTTTTCTGTAAATTTAATAAAAAAAGGAAATAAAAATAGTATCTATGACTCCGAGATTGATTATTTGCAAAGAATTAAGTCGAAATCTTGGAATTCAGGATCAAACCAAGAGTAAAGAACAATAACTCTGTTCATTCATCTTATTTACTGATTTATTATTTATATTTTTGTTTATTTCTTACATAATATAAAAAAAACTAAGAAAGGAATAATTAATATTTAAACTAAAAATATTTAATTAAATCGATTGAAAGTTCTTCATAAATAAAATCGCTTTTCATTTCAAATCGAATCGGTAATGTGTGAGGGCGTCACTAATTTCGAAATTTCTTGAACTGTCAAAAAGAAAATAAACGAATGGACAGAGTATAATTAAATAAACGTGCTTATCGTCATTAAATTATTTGTTTCTGGTCCCCGAGCTCATCAGTCAGAACCACTAGCCACTAAGCTCTCTTCTCACTCGCTTTACTCTTGGTAGAGCGATCGTGGTCACGTAGAGTTGTCTATACTGGCGGTATAGGCGGACAATGCCTCTCGTACAATTTCCCGCCATCTCATCCTGTCAGCAGATTGTCGGCTACATGTCAATCACAATCTACAACACAATCAGTACAATCTTTCTGTATCAGGCTATTGTCGATTTTTGGTCCTGCATGTCTGACATACAGTAGTTTATTATTAATATGCACTTAGCTAGACCGACGTTCAACACAAAACGAACACCGGATCTAACCTTTTACATCCAATCCTTTTAACGTAAAAACTTTAGCATGGCTACGGGAATTTTAATAACAATCTAGGGAGCTCGTTCAAACAAAACCCGTAGAAAGTTTGCCAACATTAAGAAAACAAAAGTAATTTTATTATTCGCTGGCTCTTTCATTTATGATAATGGCTCTGAATATGACGATCGCTGTGTTATCTTATTGTAGTGATGAGATTCTGAAAAACTTTGGGATCGAAAAGTATTTTTATTGTTGTTAAAGGACTCCTACAAAACATAACAAAAATACGTAAATTATCAAGTGCAATAGTCAAACACATGTGTGTAATATAAAAATAAATAAATGTATAAGCAATGTAGGTATGATGTTCTATGAAGTTTAGGGAAACAATACACTTTAATGAACCTAAAAGCCCCGTTTGAACTTAAACAAGATATTTCTTTTATACGTTTAAAGCGCAGTTTTAAATGTAAAATTGTAAATGTAAATTACTTCAGAGTCAACATTGTTCTTAAAAAGTCTGCACTGCGAAAATAATATATGTTAATGTAGTTTTTGTTCTTTCATGTTTATTCAATTTTTTTATGTTTTGTCGTTGGATTATTTTCCAGTAATGAGATTTCTACTGTAATAAGAATTCGTTTAAAATGAAAATACGAGGACATTATGTTCATTCTTGCATTTATAGTGTTGGTCTTGGATGTTCTTCGCGTGGTCTATACGTACCTCGCTATTTTATATCGGAATCGTCAAGAATTTCAAATTATGTAGGTGCATGAGTCTTAAATCCTACGAAAGTTGGAGTTTTTTCACAGTAATTGAGTTATGCAAATCGTGTGATTTATATTTACGATTAAGATGCTATTTTCATTATTATTCCTGTAGACATGCAATTATGCAATATTAAATCTATTACCTTTCTGTTGTTTTTTATTGACATACCAATTCACTTTATACATAATTATGCATAATTTTTTTTTTTTTTTTTTTTTTTTTTTATTTATTGATCAAAACATATCTACAGATATTATCTATAGTTTTAAGCTTATTAAGTTTCATTGTAAGGAACTAAATAAATTTTATCGGATTTTAAGCTTTAATTAATCTTTCCTTTTTGGTTGAAATATAATAAGTTTACGTTTTAAGAATGTTAAGGAAAAATTTTAATTTAAAAAAGTTTTCATATTAATAATCACAAAGTATATTACTGTTGCATTATTAAATGTTACAAATCATCCGAGTGCATTTTATAAAATATCAAAATTTGATGGCACCATCGAGATATTACGTACTACGTACTAGAGGAGCCATTCAAAACCAATTTTAAGTTCCGTTTATATTTGAATTATAACTAAAAAGCGCTGCAGCGCAGCCAAACAATAATTAGTAGTCTAATCCAACAGTATTAACAAGCAGCGCTCTATCGCATCTGAGCTGTAGTTTCCTCGCGAGCGAAATGTCATAAGCGCCGTGATTTTCATGGCGGTTACGCGTTTTGGCCAACGAACTGTTGCAAAGATTCGCTTTCATAGAGTAAGCGCCAAGCAACAAAGCAGAACGGATAAATAGCTTTATACCTACGAAGCTTTATTAGGAAATTCACACTGAGTAAATATTCTGTGTCAATAGCTTTGCCAGTTTCAGTTTTTTTGTAGAATGCATCGAGGTATAAAGTATAAAAGCCGAATATTCAATTTTTTTATTATACTTTAAGTATAATTTTGAGTATAATTATTACAAAAAAAATGTTATGGGTTATTAACAAAGCTATTTTTAACAACATTTTATTTTTACTTATCCAATTAAATACGTTAGATACGTTGTGCATTTAACGTCAGTTAATTCTACCTAAATATCACTTCTGTATGTTTTACTGTAACTACTCTATGTCGAATGAGGCAACAATGGCGTCTTAAAATATTTTGTTCGTATTTAATTAAAAAAAATATATATCTAGTTAATTACTGGTGAAAAGTTATTCCTTTGTTTTTCTCCGTATTCCTTGTATTATTAGTGCAATATCTCAAGACACAAAATGGCATATTTCACGAGTTTTAGAACGTTTTTAAATTTAAACAATCACACGCTTAAGCCACCTCTTCAGCAGAGTGTAGCTAGCAAGCGACTGAAGGAAGTGCGGCGCAAGCGCCGCAATTGCATGGAACACCGCACTTGTAAGTGGCGTCTTCTCTATACATTATATCTCGATGGATGGCACAGTGGTAGCGTGTGCGGATACTGTGGTGGAGGTCTCGGGTTCGATTCCCGGGTCGGATCAAATGTTTATAGGATCTGCAAATATTTGTTTCGGAGTGAGGGTGTTTCCTATGTCTTATATGTATACATTTCCAAAAAAAGTATATATATATTTATCAGTTATCTAGTACCAATATTACAAGCTTGCTTATTTTGGGACTAGATGGCGTTGTGTGTTAGATGTCTTAAAATTTTTTTTTTTTTTTTTTTTTTTTTTTTTTATGTATGGCCCGCCAAAATGACTCTACTCTGCCTGATGGAAAGCATAAGTAGAATCCAAGAGTGGCGGTCACCATACTCACTGCGAATGCAGACAATGCAGTATGGCGACCCACACCATGGCGGCCTAGTGATGCTTCTGCATCTTTTAGTCTAGTCAACAAGTATGGAACTTGTTGACTAGACTAATTGGGCCTCCGGTCTCCGCACTCACCAACGAAACACGACAGCACGAACGCTGTCATTTTACGTTGATTTTCTGTGCGAGGGTAGTACCGCCCCGGTCGAGCCGGCCCATTCGTGCTGAAATCAGCGTGGCTCTACTACCTACAAAACTTTATTATAAAACTCCGGTGAAAATTCGACACCTAGTTTTAATTTAATGTTATTCAATAACAAGCTTTCTTACTAAATCCATATTATCTATATATATAAAAGAGTAAGGTGACAGACTGACTGACTGACTGACCCAGAGATCAACGCACAGCCCAAACCGCTGAAGCTAGAATCCTGTTATTTTGCATGTAGGTTCTTTATATAACGTAAGTGAGCACTAAGAAAGGAATTTTGTAAATTCCACCCCTAAATATAAAGGTAAATCAGGGGATGAAAGTCTGCCTGAGCGAAGCCGCGTGTAAAAGTTAGTATTATATAAGATAAGAATGGGTTCAGAAATATCAACATAGAAAGAACAAGTGATCATTATGGCCGTCAGAGGCTGTTTACCCGAATCGTAATGTTTCTGATTGCGCAGTTAACGCGGGATTATCTCTTCAGACGGTACTTTTAGTGTAATTCTCCTAATTCTGTATTAAGTACTGGATTGCGTTAAGTAAAGTTGATTATAGGCTGTCAATTTATTTAATGTACTGTTATGTTTTAAAATCATTCTAATTAGAGAAAAAAGAATTTAAGGTGAAGCAAAAAATGAATTTGTTTTTTGTTTAAAATGCAATATGTACATTTAAGAAATCAAGTTATTAGTTATTTGAATAATGATAAATAAATAAATAAATAATTCGGACATCTACCACACAACGCCATCTAGACCAAAGCTAAGCAGAGCTTGTGTTATGGGTACTAATAACAACGAATATATAACATATATACTTTTTTTTAATACATACATATTATACATAGAAAACATCCAAACTCCGAAACAAATATTTGCAGGTCATACAAACATTTGGTCTGACCCGGCAATCGAACCCGAGACCTCAAGCACAGCAGTCGCATACGCTACCACTGTGCCACCTAGGCTGCCAAACAAAGAAGATAAATACAGAACATTACAATAAACATAATGTTTTGTGATGAGAAATATCATAGTTAAATCTCCTCATAGAGTAACTATAAGTACCTAATAAGTACCTGGACGACCGAGCTTTGATAGATTTCGTTTTTTTGGTATTTTTTTTAAACTAATCCTAGCTAGATCGATTTATCGCCTCCAAAACCCCCTGAATACTAAATTTCATAAAAATCGTTCAAGCCATTCCCTTGATTCAGATTTATATATGACAAGAATTGCTCACTATAGATATTAGATAGATTCATATTATTCCCAAATAAGATTTATGTAATAAACCCGCTTAAACGACAAAACCTGTCCAGCAGTAGACTGTCAATGATGAAACGACGAAATACTGAAATGATACAGTATAGTTTGTTAATTTTCATAGTGTCATTTTGATCGTGCTGCCCCGGCGCGTGCGGTTCATTGTCAAAGGAACGCTGACATAATATGAAATACCGCACGCGCCGGGGCAGCACGATCAAAACGGTTCATTGTCAAAGGAACGCTGACATAATATGAAATACCGCACGAGCCGGGGCAGCACGATCAAAATGACACTATGAAAATGAAGAAACTATACCTCATGTTAGTGGTTTTATAAGCTGTCTTACAAATAAGTAGTATACCACAGTAGTTTAGTTTTCTTTCTATACAGACAAAGTAAAAGGAAAAGATAGAGTGAAATATATTATAGTCCATGCAAAAGTTATCCTTAGAAGTTCAAGTTCCTTGGTGACGATGTTTGATTCCTGTTTGTAGTTGCTTAAAAGGATGGTCTCATTGCAAGTTATCAAATTGGCTTTCGCACTTGGGAACTAATTTCATTAAAAGTTCCACAGAAACGGAGACTCGTATTTCGATTTAAGTGAGCAGTATTAGAGTTCAGTATTTAAACATATTTAAAACGTTTTTGTTTTTTTTTTTTTCGGACATATAACACACAACTCCATCCAGTCCCAGGATAAGCAGAGCTTGAGTTATGGGTACTAGACAACTGATATAAATAAATATTTACTTTTTTTGTAAATACATAAATATTATACACAGAAAACACCTAAACTCCGAAACAAACATGTGCAGATCATACAATTATTGGGTCCGACCCGGGAATCGAACCCGAGTACTTAAGCACAGCAGTCGCTTACGTTACCATTTGCGCCACCGAGGCGATTTAAAGCAACCATGTTTATAATAAAGCTAGCTCGTGTGTATCATAGTGTGTGTGTCGGATCCCGGTAATCATTTTTGGGTCAATTAATAGTCTATGACACTCACAAATAATAAGGCTTTCTATTGGTAAAATAATTTTTAAGGTCGGTTCAGTGGATCCAGATATTACCCTCAACAACCTCACGAACTTTACCTCTCTATAATATAAGTAATAGTTTAGAAGATTTAAAATAAATAGGGCACTGAAGACTTCTGATCGTATTCATGATTATGTTACAATAGCCTTTTACTAGTTAATTTAACCTCATTTTATGTAATTAGACTAATCAAAGACTTGAAAATGTTTTTTTTTTTTTTTTTATTCTTTTATTATTTAGGGGTTTTTATCCTTTCGGATATGACAACCCCATTGTAACCATTATAACTAACATCGCTTTAACCTTATTTAAACTCATATAAAGGAGTCACTGCGGGCTTAGTCATGCGACAGAGTATCTTTGCTTCATTAGATGTAGGCGACGATAGAATCATTTGAGGGATTCCCATGTCACATGGGTTTACCCCCAGTGCCTCCATTAGAGTTTTCCTATCCCGGCGGTTCTTGACACATTCCATCAGAACATGTTGTACGTCTTCTTCACTTGAAAATGTTACTCATGTATATTGCAATAGTGAATTCATGGATCTCAGTTGAAAAAAAACTAAAGCTATAGTAACATTGTCTGATTATGTATTGTATGAATTCATAAAAAAACCCTACTTATAATAAATAAATTAAATTAAAAAGCTTTTTAGAAACAAGCTTTTACTGGAATACCTCGAGACAAATCAAACGAGTCCAAACTCGATGATGTTGCGATGTTTCTTTACACAGTTCTTATGGCCACCTTTCAGGTCCAGCATCAGATCAGCTCCATGTCATTATAATATTGTATTGTCATGCTGTATACACATGCTTGCAAAATTTCAGCAAAATCGGTTGAAGATATCTGCTTCAAATTTCAGTTGCAAGATTCCACTCGAACATACATGCATACATACATACATTGCAAGTAATGCAAATATTGTAATAGTGAAACAAGGTTTGGTCTAAGGATAACCCGTGTTATTTAAAAATAATTTTCTCTTTACGAAAATAGATTTGATCATTGGTTTTAGAATATCCCATACATATTTCGTCATATCACAAATATCACAATGAGTTTATAAAATTTTAGCTGAAACTTAAATTTATGTCAAAAAATACTAATTTCTCTGAAACTGATGGAACTAACGACCGACGTTATATTTCCAAGGGAGTTTGCGATGGTGTCTACATAAACAACTCTGATGGAAATTTTAATTCCATTCCATTCTCTGTTTGTTTTAAGAGTAGACTGAATATATCTGCCGAGGAATTGCTGAACTGTGCCTATATGGTGTTTTTTTTTTGCTATTTTTTGTCGGTAACGTTTTTCTAACATACTTTCTAGAGTAACGTTTTAATGGATTGAGTTTAACGCACCCTATATACGCGGTACAACAATAACCGCGGGTAACACCGCGGGACTCAGCTAATAAGTAGCTTATTAAAAGTATTTTAATTAATCTCAAAGCTCTTCCTATTTTCAGCCTTTTTACTAAGAAGTTGGTCAGAGCAAGTTTCTACCTTATTAAGTCTCCAGAGAAAACATCTACCCATTAGTGGAATGTTGTGTTTTCATTTGTGAATAGGGTCAACCGTGAATAATACCACTTATACTATACTTAGGGGGTCGTAAATGTAGGTGACGCTTGTTATGAGGTGGGTTTTAAAGTTTAAGAATATTTTAAGAGTCTCTTTGTGTATATTAAATATTACAATTAAAAATATCTACATTTCTGTTGCATTGAAGCAGAATCATTTCTGCTTCAATTGAACAAAATTGAAGCGAAAAATAAAACATTTTTGAAGCCTGTTTTATATCGTGTCAATATTTGACCTAAATTGGTACAAAACTATTTAAATTTTTTAAACAAAGGAACTTAAGGTTCTTAAATATATAGATCAATATATACAGTCATCATTATCATCAGCTTATTGCAGTCCACTGCTGGACATAGGTCTCTCCAATTGCACTCCACTATGATCGATTAAAAAAAAATACATTAATTTATAAAATGTAAAATTAGACGAAAATCATTATTGCAGAAATAAATGAGCAGAAACAACTTAATTATTATTCAAAGAAACATAAAATAAACATTCTTAAGAATTTAGTACTAGAAATTCGTTTCACAATTATAATTTTAAGGGAATAATCTTGACTAAGGCGTTCTCATCTTTATCGCAGCAAAGCGTTTTAATTTATGCCACTAATGAAGATGTTCGTCTAGGCATTGAGGAAAGACAACGCTGTGCGACGCAATTTCCGGTTTTTAGTTTCAAAGACCCGCGCTGGGGCGCCTGTCTTCCTGTACCTCAGTTTAAAGCAACTACTACGTGTTCTCGAATATAAACTAGTCGAGAGTTTAGTATATTACTTAGGGGTTTGTATTGAGATGTGTGGAATCTAAATGGTACTTTTTTTCTTTTCAATCCTGTCTGTCTGTTATGCTTTCACGACTAAACCGCTGAACCGATTTAGATGAATTTTGGTACAAAGATAGACTAAACCTTACACAAGAACATGGACTACTTTCTGTCGCAATAACCGAAATACACAGCAGAGCAGAGGTCAAGAGCTAGTAACTTATATATTAATAAAATATATATTTCAATGCTTTGTCGGTCTTGAGCCTGGTTTTCTATCTGGCTTTGAAGTAATTGACAATATTAATTTAAAAGTTAATGTAAGAGTTTATGTAACTTTTTTAATCGTCAAATTCTTCACCGTATTGAAGCAAAAGAATAAAATTCTTTCAGCCATTTGTATTTATTGACACCAAACCACAAATCCCCGCTTTACTCAAAGCTCCGTAATCGCCACTACAAAATCCATTTAAACAAAAAAAAAACGAGTTACACCGTTAATCCTTAGTACTGCGAGGAAATACTTTGACAAACGGGACTGAGCTCGGAATTGGTTCCGCTGTTTAGTCTCCGAATTGCCTCTCATGCTAGCTTCTTATTTGCCTCAACGTAATTGGGTGTATCACGTCGTAATTTGAAACGTATTGTTGTTCTTGAAAGTAATTGTTGAAGATAACAGACCTTTTATGTCTTTTTTATAATATCAAATTATCAGGAATCATTGCAATTGAGTATTTTGTTTATAAAGTTTTTAGAAGTAGTGGAATGAATGCTGTTTTGTCGATAGCAGTGAATTCTGGGATATTTAACAAAACAGTCTATTCCAAGTCTCAATCTAAGTGTAGTCTTGTAATTTACTACTAAACATAGCACGAACTTTGTATATATTTCATAACAAGTTTTTTTTATTTTTATTTATTTATTTATGTTTTGGAAGACTTACAGCTAACATTATAATATCTGCAATCAATGAGATAACAGTAAACCAATCACACTTCACAATCACTTGTAGTGATATCATAAACATAAAGATATGAGCAACAGCATCAACAAATTTTACAGGACACATTTTTTTTATTGAGCTTCTAAAGAGTGGGATCTTACAGTGGGAGAGCCACGCTTTGGCATGAATGGGCCAGCTCGACCGACCACGGCCTCACAGAAAACCGGTGTGAAATAGTGCTTGCGCTGTGTTTCACCGAGTGAGTGAGGATACCGGAGGCCCATACCCCAATCCCCTACCCCTACTTCCCCCCTATCCCCAAAAGGCCGGCAATGCACTTGTGGCGCTTCTGGTGTTGCAGGTGTCCATGGGCAGCGGTAATCGCTTACCATCAGGCGATACGTCTGCTCGTTTACCCGCCTATTCCATAAAAAGAAGAAGAACTCAAGGCTCAGACACCTTTGTACTTTTACCCCTTTAAAGTCATATAGAAAACATTATAGGTACGTTCTTATTCCAATAAACATACATAATTTCAATAAAGGAGAATAATACTACAGAACCTCTAATGTTACAACAGAATTCTTTACTAATTGCAAGTGAGCGCATAATCACAAAACTTTCAAATACCAACTTAGAAATTGAGCACTTTGTACAAACGTAGAAAATCTTAATATTCTCGAGACAGAAGAAAATATGATGAAACAACAGGAAAGATAAAAATTGCCAATATCTTTGTTTACCATTTCAATCTACAAAGGAAATCAATCGCCCCAGGACATTGTCGAGATTACAGGGTAGTTGAAGGGGCGTTGGCAACGGGTTGGTCACCCCCGCTTTTAATAAATGAATCTAGCTTAAGGCTATTCTCTGATATCGAAGGAATATAGTGGGTATCTTTTTAATACTTAGAAATATTTGTGTGAGGCAAAAATATGAATATAAAAGTGATTGGAATTTGATAGAGTGTTGATGTTAATGTTCGATTTGCTTTTATTGGATTGCATGTGTCGTGACAATATCTTGAAATTGAACTATCCATTATTTATTTATTTATTTATTTATACTTCCTGCATTACAATTGCACGAGGCGGACTTAATGCCATTATGTGTTTGGCCATTTCAAGAACTGGTTGTATCCTACTAATATTATAAACGCGAAAGTTTATAAGTATGGATGTTTGTTACTCTTTCACGCAAAAACTATTGATCGGATTTGGATGAAACTTTACAGTAATATAGCTTAAATATCAGAATAACACATAGGCTACTATTTGCCGCCATAACCGACATATACGCGGGCGGAGCCGCGGGCAACAACTAGTTTTATTATAAAGTTAGTAACACTATTTCCATTACATTTCTTCCTTTTTTATATTTAGTCTCATCATTAATCTAGAGTTTCTATAACTTTCTGAATCTAATATACAATTTGATTCAATTAATGAATTTTTCAGAGAATTAAAATATTGCTCATTGACTTTCTAATAACCAATCGTCATTAGTTCAAAATTGGTAGCATAAATTAGCATTACTAATATTTCTTTAATATCAGACGTTGTATCGGTTCCCCTCGAACGGTTTGTATCGAAAAATTTCATTAAGTCGAAAGTAAATGGAATGAAAGCGAATTTCACACTCGAAAAAATCTCAAAAGGAACCAACTTGAAATACTCAATATTGCGTTAAAAAGAGAGACCGCATAATAAAATTTTGTTTGTTGTTTAATCGCGCATCGTTTGAACCTGGTAGACTTTTGCAACGTATAATTTCTAACACACAAGCTTTATATTTTTATTTTATCGGTCGTCGTTCACCCAAACGTTATCTAGTTTTCAAACTAAGCAGAGTTTGTACTATGACAGATAGAATAAATACATATTTTTTTAGAAATACTTGCATATTATTGGTCCGCATCGGCTATAGATACTAAGACAACACAACAGTACCTAGCTACCACTGCGCCATCGAGGCATATTTTCGTAACTAATATATTTCTGTAAATTTAATTTGTTTAGTTAAATGTAAACCAATGACACAATATACTAAATAGACCGACCCTCCCCTGGCCCAAACTGTACACCGATAAAAGCTAGAAAAATTCACCTAAATCTAGATGGCGCGCAAAAATAAGGTACTAGAAATAGTTTAACAAACTCTATCACTATTTTATTGATATGCTTCAATTATAGTAATTATTTTATTATTTTTCGAATATAAATCTTTCTTTGTAATGTTTGTTTAAAAAAAATATTTTTCAATTGCGTAACTATAAGTTATCACCTATTTTTAGGAGATGTCGTTGCAATCGATTTAAATAAACTTGAATATAATGACCTATTTACTACGCTAGATGTCACATTTATAAGTTATTGATATGACATATAGAATATTATATGCTGGATGCGCGATGATAGCGCCACCAAGTGGCTACAATCACGTCGGACTTTGATATGTCAAATGGTTAGTTGTCAGTAAAGTAAGTAAACAAACAAATTATTTCAACGAAACATCGTAAAGGGGCGTGCATTAATTACGTGAGGCATTTTTGAGAATTTTTTGACCTCCCCTCCCGCCTTGGTGAGATATCGTAAGATTTTCCTCAACTCCCTCCACCGTCCCCAAATCTCACGCGAGATTCTTCAAATGTATGTTTTGGCTGTAAACGTGTTGGATTATTGAACTTGTTCTATTACTTCTATTGAAGACTAGCAAAGCAAAATCGAATGCTACTTCGCTGCTCTGCGGAGTTCGGACGAATACGACAAACACTATTGTGTCAGATCAGATTTGGCCATATTTTTTAGGAAATAATTTTTCACGCAATTTTACACAATAATTACGTGATATTTGCCAAGACCCCCCCTAAGTGAGATTTGAAAAGATTTAGCTCAATCCCCCTCCTCCCCCCTAAAACACCTTACGTAATTAATGGAAGCCCCCTAATTTAAGTATATTCTATTCGATGATGTAAATCTATGGTGCAGATAATAATGTTGAGCGATTTTATTTCCTGTCTGATATGGCATAATCAATACATTTTAGGTCATTATATGTCATTTTAATATAAAATAAATGATTGAACTGCAAAGTATAATCTTTATTTTAGAACGAAGTTCCTTATCGCGCGTTGCGAAAGGGGGCTAGACGGAAAAAAATATAACGACACTTTTCGTGTCAAAAGTTGTAACGACACTTTTAACATTGAATTGACGTCATAGTGCTGGATACTCAACGTTACATATAACAAACTGATTGCCAACGTCCACACCATGTTGAATACACCGGTTCTCGTCCGATCATCGAAGTTAAGCAACATCGGGTGTGGTTAGTACTTGGATAGGTGACCGCCTGGGAATACCACGTGATGTTGGGTTTTTGCATTTATTTACAGAAAATATATTGTTTTATAGTGTATTTTGTAAAGCTTGATTATTTCTAAAATAATTTGAGTATTTTATGCGCATTTTTATTAGTAGTAGCATAACAAATATAATATATATATAAACTTCGTTCCATCCGGGTGTTCCTTGACACCTCTCAAGTTTTTATTATACATATTTTAATTTGTACAACAGGTAATATGAAAATCACATTAAATCAGTCAGGAGATTAACAAATAAATATTATTTCAATTACGGCAAAAACCAAAATCTGATGACAGCATTTTAAAATCTAAAGAGTTCCGAAGAGGTTTCTAGAGAATTGGCATTGATGCAGCTACGAAAATAAAGGTTAAGAATTGGACAGAAGACGAAAATAAATTCAGCTTGTCATTATTTTACAAATCTAAAGTGTATTTTTTTCTAAGGCGGCAAGGTGTAGTACTTGCCGCTCCAACCACAATCCGAAACTCCGAAAGTGTCTAGCAAAATCCGATTGTTTTGCCCTGATCTATTTAAAAAATGAATAACAGAAACATTACTTACAACAGAATTACAACTCTTTTAAAAGCTACTATAAATAAACTATTTGATAATAAGTGGGCTTCTGCTAAACGCTGTGTTTTGCGGTCGGGCTACGAAAAACCAAAATACATGCACGAAATCAGGTAGTAACTTTCCCTTTTTCTTTTGTAACGTTTTGTAAAATTATTTGCGTTTTTTATGTGCCACATTTAATTAAAAGTATTCAAAATAATTTTTTAAACAATAACTTTCTTAACGGCAATGAGCAAATTTCGTTTCAAGATGTTACCAAACCATACGAAATAGACAAAACTTAAAACTTGAGTCGATCACTTACAAAATTGACAGATCGGCACATTGAACAGTAATAAAAAAAATGGGATGCCATAGAAACACGCATTGTTTAAAAAAGTAACACATGCATTAAATGCGATAAAGAAGGGCAAAAATTCTTTGAAAAATTACACAAAAATTGAATCAGGATGTAATAGAAAATTTGTTTGCGCAATTTCGGCAAAAGGGTGGCTGAAACAAAAATCCAACAGCAAAATTGCTAAGTACCATATTTAGGAGTAATTTAGTTAATTCCTTAAAGAGTCCCCATAACAAAAAACTGTGAGGATGAAGATGGTGATTTTATCCAGTTAGCCGTTGGAGAAAGCAAATAATTTTCTCCAAAACCATCATTATCATCAAAACACGCAGTAAACAATGAGAAACAACGCACTCATCAACGGCAACTTATTTATTTATTATTTACCGCTGCCCATGGATACCCACAATACCAGAGGTGTCACAAAGCTTTTAAGGAGAAGTATGCTCTTTTCTTGAAGATTCTTCTTCTTTCAATCTTCAAAATCAAAATACCGCAGTCGACAGTTAATTCCACAGTTTTGTTGTGTAGGGCAGAAATTTTCTCGAAAAGCGCACAGTTGACACCTAAATGATGAGGATGAAACTGCAGTCGCGTAGGATGATGGCGGAAAAAGGAGGCAGGGGTCAATTCAATCAATTGCTCGGAGTACTCCTCATTGTAAATACGATAGCAGATGCGTATCGAAGCTACGTCTCTACACAGCGTTGGATATAGAATGCAGTTATGGGAGAATATCTCTCGCTGCCAACCATGTTATGCTCCATAGTAGATAGCAACAGAGTTTTATCTTCTGCGAAGATGACATTGCACAGAAAGAGGTGGCGGAAAGGACCAAGGATGAAAATTTCTACTTGAATCTAATTTGCCGCCAGCCGCTGAAACGGTCACAGCAGTGCATTCTAGCAACTCATGCCACCTTCAGTGGTAATTAAGAAAATGTTTAGTTAAAATTACTAATTTAAATTGTAATATTTAACTGCTATTGAGATGTCTTACAAACAGATATTTACAAAGATGTATTTTAACAAGCATATAGAATTTCTCAAACAGTACTATTAATACATTATTTCTTCTTGTTAAACTGCCAAGACTTATTTTTAACCGACTTCAAAAAAAGGAGGAGGTTTCTCAATTCGACCGTATATATATATATGTCGGAGACAAGAATAAACGAGAACATTAATCACAGATACAGCCAATCTGGACTAAAGCCAAACACTAATCACTACTAAAGGGATACAAATCAACCTAACACCATCAGCAACCCCCACGAGGGGGTTGGGGCAACGCTCACTCCACCGCGGTGCCCTGTGGAATTCGCCACCTAGGCTAGTAATTCCCCCACTGGTAAATATAGCCTCGTACACACGATAGTAGGTAGTAGAGCCACGCTGATTTCAGCACGAACGGGCCGGCTCGACCGGGGCGGTACTACCCTCGCACAGAAAATCAACGTAAAATGACAGCGTGCTGTCGTGTTTCGTTGGTGAGTGCGAGACCGGAGGCCCAATTAGTCTAGTCAACAAGTTCCAAACTTGTTGACTAGACTAAAAGATGCAGCAGCATCACTAGGCCGCCATGGTGTGGGTCACTGCTGCATTGTCTGCATTCGCAGTGAGCATGGTGACCACCACTCTTGGATTCTGCTTATGCTTTCCATCAGGCAGAGTAGAGTCATTTTGGCGGGCCAAACAAAAAAAAAAAAAAAAAAAAAAATATATATATATATATATATAAAACACAGCGATACAATAAATCATAAATCAAATAATAGAAAACTACTACCACTCAGGAGTGACACATGTCACAATCAAGAGATATGGTCGTCGCGAGATCTGAAGAGAACTGTGTCCTGTTGCCGATCGCGCCGCTTTATATAGAGTGTTCCGTAGTGTTCGATAGTGGCAAATGTTTCTATCACTTTTATTATTTGGATACCCTCACTCCAACACGGGCGTCCTGACGTATTACACGTCCTCGTGTGATGTTGAAGGCATCATCATCATTATCCGCAGAAAAGAAAGAGATTTTTGTGTTGTTCGGCCACTCCTGACCAAGGACATTGGGTACATTATTACATTTTATCTTCTGTGGAATAACTTCATTTAGGACATTCTCATAAAATAGGCTTTTCGTTATCAAATCTGAATGCTAATAGACTTCTCGCTACATACTAAATTAATAACACCAGTAAGTAGTATCGCAACAGTCACCTCACCGTTTATCGCGTTACACATTTTTGGATTATTATTATTAACAATATCTACATGGCCTCTTATTCCACCAATTTCACTTTTCAATGGCCACCTCGCCTTTCAGTGGCCACCTCGCCTTTCAGTGGCCACCTCGCCTTTCAAAAAGTTAACTAAACCTTAACAACCACCACGCTGTTAGGATATTTCATAGTCTCATTATTGAGACTATTCGCCACACAATTACAACGCAATTTCATTCCATTGCATCAGCATTAATTAACCCTTGATTATCATCATCAACATCAATAGGGACTTGATCTTGGGGTATTTTCCTCACTATTATCAATGCCAGACAAATCTACCTCCTCGGGTATATCACTTAAAGAAAACTCTCGTATACGAACGCAAGCGCATTTGTAGATTCTGTTACCAGTTAAAGATTTCAAAGTATAACGATCGCCGTCGAGCAACTCTACAATTTTAAACGGTCCTTTATATTTAGGATTTAACTTTGTCTAATTTCTTTCTTAACTTTGAATCAAAACTAAGTTACTGAGATCAAACTTTACATATTTACACTTTTCCTATCAAATGTCACATACGTGTACACACAGTATCTCTCTCACTCTGCCATATCTGACCTCACTGTCTATTCTGTCTCAATAAAACAGTACACTACTGAACAGCAAAAGAAAACAGTAACATCGTTATTAAAATCAAAACAACATAAAATAAGAACTTTAGTAATTGACTACTGCTGCAAATTCTCAAAGCAATCCAAATAAATAGTATCGTAGGTCATCCCTGTGACCACCACAAATGTAACAGTTAGTCATCCCTTGTGACTACCACACGTATATCTGCCAACTACATAGACATACCAGCTACAATCACCCGCTGCTGGTGAGATAGCTGACACCTAATAGAAGTCCGACCAGTTTTTTTATCTTTACTGAAAATATCGACATTTCATCACAAAATAAAAAAACGATAATTATAATTCGAGTCACAACTATCACAAAGTGGTAAAAATAATAATCTAAAAAATGTTAACAGCCACTATCAAAGATGAACCCGCTTCAAATTAAAAATCACATCAAAATAAGAAATAAATTTAAAAATTGAAAACAAACAGCATGTGCAGAACGGGTAATTCAATCCACCTCCATCACTAAGATATTCTGCCATGATATAATACTACACTATACTTCCGAAATCGTCTACCTTTGTAACGATGTCACCATTAGAAACGATCTTATTATTTTCAGAACAAGATTATTTTCGAAAACTGCAACCTTAATGCAAACAGATTCTCATTCTTCTCTTTAAATAAATATGTCGTTTGAAATACAGTAATCGTGTACTACATGAAACAATAACCGCAATGAATAAATCTGAATTAAAACTGTACATAGAATTTCGATGTCACAATAAGTGCGGGCATTACCTACCCTCAATAATGTTCCTGCACAATATTGTCGTTTGCCTAGAAATTCATCTGACAGAACTTGTCTTATTGAAGAGCATTCAGTACAAAATAAAAATAGTACGACTCACCCAGTTATCGATGAGTTGCTTTACTACCGCACGCTGCCGCTGTTGTAGGCCGCACGTTTCACAAACCGTTCGTACGCGAATGGCTATACCGACACTTTGACACTATGTGCCCGATCTCGCTTACAAAAATTTAACAAATGGCACCTCGTACGAATTTCGAGCGGAGGGTAGTTCGACCGCTCGCCGCGACCGACGATCCGTTACACTCTCAAACATTTTGGGCAAATGAGGTTCAGATCCCACTTCTGATGTCGGAGACACAAGAATAAACGAGAACATCAATCACAGATACAGCCAATCTGGACTAAAGCCAAACACTAATCACTACTAAAGGGATACAAATCAACCTAACACCATCAGCAACCCCCACGAGGGGGTTGGGGCAACGCTCACTCCACCGCGGTGCCCTGTGAAATTCGCCACCTAGGCTAGTAATTCCCCCACTGGTAAATATAGCCTCAAACACACGATATAAAACACAGCGATACAATAAATCATAAATCAAATAATAGAAAACTACTACCACTCAGGAGTGACTCATGTCACAATCAAGAGATATGGTCGTCACGAGATCTGAAGAGAAACTATGTCCTGTTTCCGATCGCCCGCTTTATATAGACTGTTCCGTAGTGTTCGATAGTGGCAAATGTTTGTATCACTTTTATTATTCGGATACCCTCATTCCGACATATATATTTTTTTTATGTGTGTTCGGGGATAACTTAGTCGTTTATGAACCGATTTTGATTATTCTTTTTTTAATGGAAATGAGATATCCCAACGGTGGTACCATGATAAGGACACTAAGATCTGATGATGGCATCCAAGAGAAATCGAGTCGAACCTTGAAGTCGGTTTTTATTTTTATTTTGTTAAAATTTTTCTCCATTTCTATTACAGTAATGTAGTTTTTTTAAATCGTTTAATTTGCCGCCACTTAAAAGAAGCCGCCCTAGGCTTCAGCCTACTGAGCTTTCATCACTGAATAATATAACATATATAATATATGGATATTTTTCAACAAATTTTGATTATTATAACACAAGTAGCTAGACCTACATACAGAGTTTTATGTGAAAATTTAAAAAGTTTCATACAAAAATTAATAAAAAAATATATTCATGTACCGTATTTACTGAGAAGCATTTATTAAGAAGCTGTTTATTTGAAATTATAAACAGACATTTCAATTTTATTTATTTGTGTATACTCGTAGATGGCTCTCGGACGATTTAATAAAATATCACATAAATTACTAATGTAATTATGTGGAAAACGACATCTAGTGGGACATTTTGCACTAATACAAAAACAAATAAACTTGACAGTTTACTCTCGGATTCGTATCGGAGTAGAAGCTCAGAAAATATCTTTGAAATTTACAATTTGATACACTTAGTGACATCTAGTGAACATTAAGCTTATTATACATCCGCGTACAACTCTAAGTTCAGGCGGTGTAAGTCTATAGTTATATTTCGTCAGTGATGTAAACTATGTAAATGTTGAATAAGTTCTTTATGTTAATAGTTCTCCGTGACGTAAGGACATTCGAGCCATAAATTTCATACTAACGATAATCGTCATAACGAAATAAAGAGAATATATTCCCTTATCGTTTAATTTAGTAGCTTTTAAATAGATATAATATTACAAGACCGACTACTTACAATAACCCATCGTAAACCCTTAGATCGTTTGACTAGATTATGCAGTTTTGTGGTTTTTATAAAGTTTAAACTAAATACCTTAAATATTGTTTATATTCTACTACATTTTGTTTGTACATGGTACTGCAGTCTGGCCTCGTTAAAATCACTACGAACGTTGTTGATAGTTTGTGAAAAACTTGATGATCATAAAAGAAACCTTAACTGTATGTATATTAATAACTCTAATATGACTTGAGGGGGTCACAAGAACTCAAATAATATTGGTGTCTAACATCAAGATATTATAAAAAGTTTACACATATTATGATGTGGAATAACTAGATCATAATAATATGTGAACTTAGTAATATGAAATGAATAGTGATTTTATGTTCCTAAGTTCACAGTGTTCGTAACAGATTTTATTACTAGAATACTCCTCGCAGTAAAACGTCGAGAGTCGGGCGCAATCTGCTCATGCGAATCAGAACCGTTTGAGCGTAGTAAATGAAATGTTTTAATGATAAACACCTGGCATTTATTACAGTACACCTTGTAATATTGTTGGGAGAAATGTTTAAGTAGCCATTAAAAATCAAACAGCGTGAAGTGATGAAACCTTACTAATGGGAAAATGTCAACACCTTACAAGAGACTATAATTGAAGAACGCAGTATTTTGATTTCTGTACTAGTTTTTATTATTACTAAGACTTCGCTGTCCATCTGTCTGTTTGTCCGTCCGTCTGTCTGTCACCATGCTGTATCTCATAAACCGTGATAGTTAGAGAGCTGAAATTTTCAGAGTGGATGTATTTATGTTGCCGATATAACAACAAATACAGAATATAATAAATATTTATCGGGGCTCTCATACAAGAAACGTGATTTTTGGTCGTTTTTACTCGATATTGATAACGGCAAAAGGTAGACGCTTAAAATGTATAGAAAATGTACGGAACCCTGCCTGCGCAAGTCAGATTTGCACTTGGCCGATTTCTTTAGTGATTTTTTTAACTATCGTAAATGTTCTTGGTGTCGTGGTGATAACGTCAAAGAGAAAGTGATAGCAACAAACAAACAAACTCAATTTCACGTTTATAAAATTGGTTTTGTTGAGACATTTCAGTTTCTCCTTAACATAAAGTTCTCATATATATCGTTCCTGATTACCCATTTGCTTGAGATACTGAAAAATGCAATTATTTTAATAGAAAATTTGCGTTCATGAAAAGATTATAACTAAATGATCAATTTCCCTCCACTTTCTAACACATCATTTCAACCGAACGTCCCAATATTTATCGTATTATCAAAACAAATCCTTAGGGATGTAACATACCAAGATACGAGGTTTCCAACAAACTTTCCGAGCTCATCCCAAAATTAGCATATGTTAAAGGAAAATGTTAAAGAAACCGCGTCATGTGCGCCTTTATGATATAATAGTTAGAAAGCAATGAAAAAGAGATTTGCAAAAAGTACGGTGTGCTTAGACTGTTTAGTGAATATTAAGTTTAACTTTTATTTTCATCGTGATCGCCATTTTGAATAGTAACAAAACTTCGACGTGGTTTGATTGTTTATGATATTAAACAACTCACTTAGGAACCATTTCATATTTTATTACAAGCTTTTTATTAACTAGCAATGTATGTACGTATGCTCGGGTGGAATCTTGTAGCTCAATTTTGAAGCAGATATCTTTAACCGATTTTGCTGAAATTTTACAAGCATATGTATACAGCGTGACAATACAATATTATAATGACATGGATCTGACCTGATGCTGGAGCTGGAAGGTGGCCATAGAAAATCTGTAAAGAAACGTCGCAACATCATCGAGTTTGGACTCGTTTGATTCGTCTCGGGGCATTCCAGTAAAAGCTTGTATTTAAAAAGCTTTTTAATTTAATTTATTTATACTAATATTATAAAGAGATAAAGTTCTTACTTTCTTTGTGTGGCTGTAGGGGGTAATCTTCGGAAGAACTAATCCGATCCTGAAAATTCTTTCACTAACAGAAAGCGACACTATTCAGGAGTGACATAGGCTAGGTATATTTTATTATGATTGAACAAAAGTTTAGTTAAAAATAATAGTATTTGTAAATCAAGTCGAAGAAAAGCTGGTGATTAACGCCGAACGAAGTGGGCACGGGTCGGCTAGTGAGTTATAAAAACTTCTTTCTGTCTTTCGAGTAAAAAACATAGGTCACCTACACGTCCTCACATTAGATCTCGTACTACTGTACAGAATATTCTAACAAACGCTATAACTATAATTTAATACTGAAAATCCATGTAAGTACTTATCTGGCATATAATAATAATAATTATAGCAGACACACACACACAGACACGACAGTCTGACCCCAAAACTAGGCAGGACCATGTGCTATGGTGATCAGAGTTCTGATCAACATACTTTTATATTTATATCACAGATAAATAACACCTTTCCACCCGATTCCCGGGTCGGACCAAGAGTTTGTATGATCTACAAATATTTGTTTCGGAGTTTGGGTGTTTTCTATGTATAATATGGATGTATTTACAAAAAAAAAAGTACTTATGTATTTGTATCAGTTGTCTAGTACCCATAACACAAGCTCTGCTTAGCTTGGGACTAGATGGCGTTGTGTGTTAGATGTCCGAAATATTTATTTATTTATTTACCTAGAAACAGAAGATGAATGAAATGATAGTTCAGGTCACTAAAGACTAGACAAGCTACAAGATTTCAGCACGAACGGGCCGACTCGACCGGGGCGGTACTTCCCTCGCACAGAAAATCAACGTATGTTTGTTTGGTGAGTGCGAGACCGGAGGCCCAATGATGCAGAAGCATCACTAGGCCGCCAGTGGGTCACCATGCTGCATTGTTGCATTGTCTGCATTCACAGTGAGTATGGTGATCACTGCTCTTGGATTTTGCTTATGCTTTCCTCATGGAAAGTCAAGTCATTTGCAGAGTAAAGTCATTTGGCAGGTTCATATACTATAAACAAAAAAGCATCCAGCGAGTCAGCCAGTATAACCTGATCAGGTGACAAATATGTTCCCTAATGCTTCACTTGGTAGACCGTAATGTGCTATTACATGGCTCTCCATATATATTATACATATATAATAGCCTAAGTCGAAGTGACTTCAGGTCAGTCAATATAACATAGGTTTTGCCTTTCGCAAGTTACTTTTATCATAACCTGATTTTCGTCTATTTTCGTTTTCACAACTATTTCTTTCAAAACCTAGGTAACTTTTATCAGCCTGATGACTTTACTGACAAGAAAAAGTTTACAAAATTATAAATCGACTACGTATTAACAATTGATATTATTTGAATAGCCTATGTCACTTGGGCACTTACTATGAATCTATTGACATCTCAGTCATTAAAATCGGTTTTGTAATTCACGCGCTACGGTGGTACGTACAAACGTGACTGTTAAAATATGCCTTTTGGTTTCGCGGCAGTCGAGCAAAAAAACTTTTCATTTCAGGTTGAACCCGCTGAAATTTAGTGAAGTGTGAAGCCATATTTGAAAAAAATAAATAAAATAATAGACACAATTCATTATACTAAATCTTATCTTCACTTCTCGCACAAAGTAACTGTTATGGAAACGTTATTTACATTTATTTAGAAATATAATATATAGAGTCGTTCACTTGGGACAACTGGAAAAGAAATACGATAGTTAAGTATGATAAAAACTCATTTTATTTTCATAATAGACCTTTTAACCGAAACTTTTATTTCTATAGTCCAAGCACTTTAGCACCGAAGAGCTGATACATTATGAAAAGTGGCCACTGACGTCAGCCTTTAATTCACTAAGTCAGACAAGGCCCGCGGCGGACGGGTTGCAGTAAAATTGCACACGGGGATTACCCGGAATGATGAAATTGGATATGATGTTAAGCTGTTTAACCCGTTAATGGTAGCTGAAATTGAATATTGATTGAAATTAGATTAGCTGCAGAATAATCGTTATTGTATTACTTTGTGACACTATTTTTGAGTTTTTTGACCCTTTTTTAGGCAACTGTTTAATTCTTAAGCATCTTTGCATAGTTCAAAATGAAGTTACTTCTCATTCTTGTATGTTTAGGTCTTTCAAACTACTTAACAAATTTTATTGTGACTTTTACCAATAGAGGGAGTGATTCAAGAGGAAAGTTTATAATATCTTATAACATTTTATAGGTAGTAGAGCCACGCTGATTTCAGCACGAATGGGCCGGCTCGACCGGGGCGGTACTACCCTCGCACAGAAAATCAACGTAAAATGACAGCAGCAGTGCTGTCGTGTTTCGTTGGTGAGTGCGAGACCGGAGGCCCAATTAGTCTAGTCAACAAGTTCCATACTTGTTGACTAGACTAAAAGATGCACAAGCATCACTAGGCCGCCATGGTGTGGGTCGCCATACTGCATTGTCTGCATTCGCAGTGAGTATGGTGACAGCCACTCTTGGATTCTACTTATGCTTTCCAGCAGGCAGAGTAGAGTCATTTTGGCGGACCATACATAAAAAAAAAAAAAAAAAAAAACATTTGTGTAGTTAATAATGTTATGGAGGAAATTCATGAATTTAAGCGTTTACAATGTGTTGTCATACATTTTTTTTTTATTCGAATGAGATGTGCGTGTTAACACATGACTTTGAAGTATTTTTGGATTGCATTAGTGATTGCATCAAATCATAATATAAATAACCATGAATTAAGGACCAATTGAAATAGAGGAATAACTAATTTAGAGTGAGTGAGTGTTAAGCCGCTCGGCAAATTATGGTATCTTTTTCAAAATATGTTCTCACGTAAGTGAATCTATAATTCTTTTTGAGAATAAAGTTTTTTAAACCCGAAACCCGAATAACCCATTTTCTACGATCATTATCACAGAAACTTCTACTTACCATAATTTATCTTTCCATAATGTCATCATTAGTCGAGAACGAGCGAACTGATTGCCTTGTAATCAAAATACAATTAGTTTGATTGTCCTTATATAAAATTTATCATTTAGTTCTATTACCGATCAATGAATAAATGAATAGTAAAACTATACCCCCACTATTAGCAAAACTTCGAGCAACATATCCTGTTAAACTCTATGGCTAAGTGGCTATCTAGAACCGCAGAGGGAGTGCTGTTGTGGACCCACGATAATGATATTTACTCAGCCTGCAATACTTCGAGGAAAAATAGCTTATAACAGCAAACATAGACATAACAATGTTAACTCTAAATATGTGCAGAGAAGGTTGAGATTTCAATACCGCTTTACGAGGACAGTCTAGGTCATTCTTGCATCACTTGGCACTCTAAAGATTTCTTGAAACTGTACAATTTACTTGTTTGTAATTCATTCTGATGGCTAAAGTTTGTTTAGAGAAGTAAATAAAAGCCTAATACTTTAGATTGGAGTTTGAAATGTAAGATTTGTTGGATCTTTTAAATAAGTGGTGTCATTATATTAAGAGCTCCGTCATTTTAAATATTATAAATTTTTACTTTGTTTAAGATTTAACATTGTTTTAAATCAGTATTGGCAGAGTAGACGTTATTATTATAATTTACTTCATCAAAAGTAAAGAATGAGATGGAGACGGTAACATGCCTCTCTACGACTTAATAACTTCAGAATTTGAATGCAAAATCATTGATCCACTAAGTCGTTACGAATTGATTAGATAGTTTATTTTTAATTATAAAATATTATGTTTACCTAACTTGAAATATCCCTTACCCGTGAATTATTTACTACTAAAACTCAATCATAATATACGTCCAGGCCACTACCCATCTAGAAGGTTTGAACATCTCATGAAAAAAAGTTGATACGCCAAATTGTGGAGCGGAAACTTGCGGAGTCCTCGATGATGTCTAACACTTGCTAGTTGATTGCGTCAAATATCAAGACCAAAGGAACTCATTTATGTGCACATATAATCTTAATGTGTACGATGTAGGTCTTTTCATTACTATCTTGAGTAATCCTAATACAAATGCGGCGTTAGACATATTTGAGATATTTGTACAACTACGACTTATCTGTCTCAAAGTTAGTTAATATCATAGAATAAGCCACGATGGGGCTAACATATAATTTCATAATAAAAGCCTCTAAATAAATAAAGATATAAAAAGAACATAATATACATACATAGTATAAAATAAAGTCGCTTCCACTGTCTGTTCTCTTGGATCATTGAAACTAATCAACGGATTTTAATGCAATTTCAATAATAGATCGAATAATTCAATAAAAAGGTTTATATGTGTCATACATGCAAAATATATTATAGTAGAGTTAATCCGAGAATTCCAAAGACTTTCGAGCAAAGCAAGGCCAGGTCGCTAGTAGTGAATAAATATTTCGGACATCTGTTACATACATTATTTACATGGTAAAAAAAATCCCATGTAAATTTAAAAATAGTTTTTTTTTTAAATACAGCTCCCGCACTAGGAGTAAATCCTGTGTCGCGGGGGGACTTTACAAACATGCATGAAACGGACACAAAGAACACCCAGACTCAGAACAACAATTCCATGTAGGATTTGAACCCACAACACCTGCCGAAGTAGCAAGCGGCGTGGCGACCGCTTAAACCACTAGGCCACATGTGCAGTCAATCATAGTAAGAATAACTTAGTTATTTCGAGAAGATAAACAATTCAAGTAATTTAAAAAAACTTTAATTAAAAAAAACTAAAAAGTATAAAATAACTTAATTTGTAGGTGCTACCTATTCATAGATTCGAAGTCGGTGCCAAGCCAAATATAATAGAATCGATCACATGCTTTGTTTTTATTTAAAACATATCCCTGCACTGCTCAGCATTTAATATTGCACTGCTCTGCACTGGCACTGGTCTCTCATAAGAAGGATTTGGGCCGCTATACCACGCTGGTCAGTCGGGTTGGTATAGGGTTTGTTTAAAGATGATACGTGGTTACCGCACGGTGTCGACCGAGGCAGCGTGCGCGTTGGCCGGGACACCCCCGTGGGATTTGGAGGCGGAAGTGCTCGCCGAAGTTTATCGACGGGTGGCTGAATATCGGGTGGAGAGAGGCATGCGCCCTCCGCCCGAAGAGGTACGCGAGTGGCGTGAAGCCGCCCGTCGAGCCACGATGGCTCGTTGGTCTTTCCGACTGGAGACTCCACGCGCTGGCTTTGCCGCCGTGGAGGCTCTCCAGCCGGTCATCCTCGAGTGGGCAGGGCGGCAGCACGGGACCCTTTCCTTCCGACTGACGCAGGTACTTTCCGGGCACGGTTGCTTCGGGAAGTACCTGCACTCGGTCGCTAGGAGGGAACTGAGTCCCGCCTGCCACCACTGCGACTGCAGTGAAGACTCGGCCCAGCATACGCTGGCGATCTGCCCCGCATGGGCGTCGCAGCGCCGGGCCCTCACTGCAGTCATCGGAGGAGATCTCTCGCTACCGGCCGTCATACGCTCCATGGCCGGTAGCGACAGCAGTTTTACCGCGGTCGCAACCTTCTGCGAAGAAGTCATCTCGCAGAAGGAGGCGGCGGAGAAGGCCCGGGAGGACGACCTCCACTCGGACCCAATCCGTCGCCGGCGAACCGGGCAGCGGAGGCGCGCTCACCTGCGCCTCATGCCGCCCTGAGTGTGGCCGCGGATGGTCGGGACGGGCTTTCCCTTCCATCCGCTTTAGTGGCCGCCCGCGAGGAGGCGACGTTACGTGTTTGCCGTACGTCGCCTAAATGGAGAGGTTTTTGGAGAGGGTGCCCGCTTCTGTGCGGGCAAGCGCTGGGAGGGGTCTGGACGGCGTAATAACAGCAGTTCCCGGACTCCTCCCTCCTCAGGCGCAGAGTGGCACACCGTGTGGTTTTAGTCGGTTCGAGTCCGACACACCGCCCCGCCGCAAGCCCCGGCGTGGGTGAAGGTCCGAGGGGATTTCCACACGTAAAAAAAAAAAAAAAAAAAAAAAAAAGGGTTTGTTTAAAGATTTTCTTTTCTGTTAAGTGATGTTGTCCTACGTGCTTTGCTCTCTTAGACAGAGCGCAAACGTGGACACTTTTATGACTTGTGGCGGAATAAATCGGATACAAGCTACCGATGAATATTATATTTCTATAGAACCAGTATGAAATCATCTACTCGCTTCGCATACGCAAACATTTTTGTGTCTAGTTGCTTCCACTTAACACATACTCATGACGATCAAAAAATGCTCGGTGTCGGTAACTGGAAACCTGTTGAAGACACAAGCAACATTAACAAATTTCAGCAACTACGGTTACCAGTGACCAGTAGTAGCAACGGGCGACACATTTGCGCAGTGCCTTAGTCGGCTCTTGCGACACCCATAGGATGAATAGGAAAGGACAGTCTGTATTCTTAAGCGATCACCACACAGCAATTTAATAAACCTTTTCTGCTAATTTACTACTGCCCTTACACTGTGTATATTCAAGTGTACGTCAACAAAAGTTCAAGTGTAGGAGAAGAAACACTTTATATGAATATTACTATTAATAAAATAATAATAATAATTTTTGAATAATAATTGATTATAACAAATTATGGATACAATTCAAGTGCAAGCCCTGATTCCCAAACTAGCGTGAGCTGTATGTCGGAAATCTTTAATGAATTAAATATACATCGCGTAATATAGAATGTTAATGGCAATCAATATATATTGAAGTACACTGTAGTTTAATAAAAGTGATAATATTAATTTGTTAATTTACCAGATAACTACATATTTTGGTTTGAATAGAAACATATCAGATATACTTAAATATATTAATTAGACACCTTAATCTGTCAATTAAAGTTACATGTTACAGACTATCTGAAACTGGTGGTTTACAATAGCCACTAAATTATATATTTAACATCGGCACACCTTTTAATTTTCTTGGCACTGAAATCATTATCACAAGCAAGTTATTATGCAACTATAAACCACCAAAGAAAATAGCAACCCTTTTATATCGTTCGTGATTATGCTAAATTATTGAAAAGTGAGCAATAAAAACACATCAACTTACTATTATCCTGTCACGGGGCGGAAGTGGCGGTTGTGACGACGGCTAACGACTTCCGGCTGACATAAACAATATGTTAAACCGCTAGTTAAACCACCAAGTTGTATGCTAATGAAAAAATAAAGGAAATTGTTATTTAACTAGGTGATTTTTGACGTGGTAAATTTATGTTTAGTTGGAAGTAGTAGGTATACCCTTCACTTTATGTAAAAAAAATTGTCACAATCACTTAATAATCAACTTTACTAATTCGACTAAATGTAGTAGTTTTTTATTTACGTTCATACATGCTATCAAAAATAAATAAGCTTCTAGAGAGATAGAAATATAATGTGGATTTGCTGTCTTTTTGCTATGTATAAATAATATTTACAAATAATATTTATAAATAACATTAACAAAAATATGACTTCCAGAACGACCTAATTGATATGGGACCACTTGGAAAGCACCAGCTTTTAAATTTAAAAAAAATGCACTAGTCGCCCCTACGGATTTCGAAGGTTCCCATCGATTTCTCGTGGAATCTTCATCATCAGATCTTAGATTTCCTTTCCATTAAAAATAATAATCATCAAAAGCGGTTTATAAACGACGAAGTTATCCGCGAACACACACAAAAAAAATGTAAACGGTCGAATTGAGAACCTCTTCCTTTTTTAAAGTCGGTTAAAAATATTATTATTGTTTTAAGTAAAATAAGATAAGTATAAGAAAACAGTTATTTTGAAGATGAACTATAATAATAGAAATAGCTTGTTTTCATTATATAGGTGCTAATGCTGTTGTTGAGTCACTTAAATAAACTAAATTAAATACTTTGTAAATATAAATTAGTAAAAAGATTTTGAAAATGCCATTGTTGTATATATATTTAGATGAGGTAAATTTTACTGTGATATCTAATTTTAGTCAATCTTCGGCGTTTCGAACTTTGTTTAACAGGACAAAACTAAGTTTTTAGTGATTTTTAGTTTAGTGTAGAGAGCTTTTGAACAATAAAATTAGCACCAGTGATGAAAATTAAAGTGTTTGCAAAATACTGAAAAAAATTTTGCCGCTTTATCACAATTCAATAAATAAATTTAGTTGACATGAATTAATATATTTTATTCTAGAGTTATATTGCACTAATAATTCAAACCATGTCAAAAGGTCTTCTGTATCGGGAAATTTGAAGCTTGGAATATAAATTAATGAGAGAAACCCGTCACTCACTCTAGTTTTGTGAAACCTATGGAAAGCGATCATAAATTGCCATAAACAGAGAAAGCAAATTAAGTATTCTTAACCTAAGAACATCCATTGAATAAAAGCTTTTTTTATCGAAAACTCCCGCGTTACGTTATACATGAAACGGACACAAAGAACACCCAGACTCAGAACAACAATATGTAGATCACACAAAGTGTTGTCCCATGTGGGATTTGAACCCACAACACTTGGCACAGTGGAAAGCGGCATGGCCACCACTTAAACCACTAGGCAAACCATGCAGTCAAAAGTTACTCATCGCACAAAAATCTTCAAACGAATAATTTCATTTGAGTTGGCTTTCCTTCTTTTACTATTGAGTATTGTAGAAAAAATTCCCGTTAACATTTCGACGCAGAATTTTACAGTCAGTTTCATATAGCGTAGAAGAGTTTTTTTATCGTCTTTTATTCTTGGAGTACCAGAAGTACGCCATTCTTTTGCTAGCATAAGTAAAGTGTAAGTCATACCTGCAATCTAATCTGGATTCCATCTGTTTATCACGTTTAAAAAAGTGATTACAATTCAATGAAGTATGGTCTCTGTGTGCACGTCTTCTTTGTGAAGAAAGATGTAGTAGTGACCATTTAATAGTCTTTTATTCTTTTTTTTATTAACCCCCTACGCAAAAAGAGGGGTGTTATAAGTTTGACGTGTCTGTCTGTCTGTCCGTCTGTTTGTCTGTCTGTGGCACCGTAGCTCGCGAACGGATGAAGCGATTTCAATTTAGTTTTTTTTGTATGAAAGGTGAGTTACGTGCGAGTGACGTACGTGAATAAGACATGTCTCATGAAAATTGGTTGAGTCGTTTAAAAGTTATGGGGGTGAAAGTGGGGAAGAATGAAAGAACAGAATGTCTGCAAAAATATCATTGGCGTTTGATTACTCGATTAAGTGCTTGAGTAGGGGTTTTTTTAAATTTTGAATTTAATATTATGAATTACATTATTATGCCAAGTTATTCAAAGTTATATAAAAAGTAAAAGTTTTCATTAAGAAGGCATTGTTCACACTGTTTCATGAAGTTTAAGTCTAAAAACAAGGAGACAGTACGTTGTTCAAATCCGTAGTTCTGTCACCCAGACGTGATACTGTTTATATTCCTAACTAAACGGAACAGAATAAAAAATATCTTAGGTCTATATATTTCTAAATATTTTTATCGGATTTCTAGAATCTACTATACTTTGTTTCAGTCTGGATAGCGCTGTGATTAAAATCGTAGCAAGTTATTATACCACTGGAAGTTCAAATTATGTAATTTTCCGAGTAAATCTCAAGAGTCACTACTTAAATATTTCTGAAATTATTATGTTTGCATAACAAACTTTGCAACTTTCAAACCTTAATTATTCATTGTTGTCATCCCGTTACATTTTAAGGCGTTTATTGAAATTTATTATTAATTATGATCACAGTGAGAAAGGCTTGTTCGTGATGGTAAATTACCAATTTGTTTGATAAATAACTGCTCTTTCACTTTAACATTTGATTTACAAGTTTTAGGCTTTTGTGTGATTTACAATATTTTACGTTCTCATTGAGAAATTCGATTACGTTTTCTTTCTTAAATAAAGTTTAAAATCCTACTAATACCATAAACGCGAAAGTTTGTAAGTATGGATGGATGGATGTTTGTTACTCTTTCATGCTAAAACTACTGAATGGATTTGGATGAAACTTTACAGTAATATAGCTTATACATCAGAATAACACATAGGGTACTATTTGCCGCGATAACCGACATACACGCGGGCGGAGCTGCGATCAAAAACTAGTGTAATATATTATAATATATTTTTGGATATCTAACACACAACGCCATCTAGTCTCAAACTAACCAGAGCTTGCTAAATATAAAATCTTTTTGTAAATACATACATATTATACATAGAAAACATCCAAACTCCCAAACAAATATTTGCAGATCATACAAACATTTGGTCCGACCCGGGAATCGAGCCCTTGACCTCAGACACAGCAGTCACGTACGCTGCCGCTGCGCCAACGAGGCAGTTATTGAGTAGTGTAATGTAGCAAAGGTTTATTTATTCTTATCTATATATGTAATATATAATATATTATCTAAATATATTATCTATAGGTATCAGTGGACTACCTTGGAGTAGACATCCAAATTATTGTTCAAAATAACTGTGCAGCCTGATCCAAAAACAAATACTATTTTCCAATAATTTCAATTGGTACATTGATAAATTTTCGATACCAATTACATACATGTAACAAAGATCTATACTGTAGGAGTTTAGCAACACCAATTAGACAGCATATAATTTCATACCGTTTCATTATATCAATTCCACTATATTTTTGCTCTAACAACTGCCCCTATATTTGTAATTCTGCGCATTGTTTGTATTCACTTGGCATTTACTTTGACATTGTGTGCACATCAACAAGCCATTATCCTTACAAACGCATCATATTTCAGCTATATTTGATTTTTAATATATTTTTAAAGGTTAACTACATAAAACTATTCTCAACTTTGCTGATTCAAGAAACTTGATCTCATCACTTATTAAAGAAATGATCGTATCTATATATCTATAATGTGTCGGGAATTGCATTTATAAGAAACTAGATATACGTCAAATTGCAGATAACACCGTGTTATTAAAAAAGACAGAAAAATGAAGAAAGTAATTAATTTTAAAGTACTAACATTTTAAAATTAGTATTATTTAAAGTGTTAATGCAGAATTGAAAATGAAGTTTTTTTTCTGCACAATCCCGTAAGAAACACTTGACTAAAAACAATATTTTTATGCAATTTGAGACGTTCAACAGTCAAAATCTGACATCAACAGGACTTTTATTATTATACATAACATTTACTTAAATCCAAACCCTCTCATCCACTGTCCTGAACGATGGAACACCTTGCCAAATATTCTACCAAATAATTGCATTAAGTCGTCACTGTATCAAATGACAATGCAAACATGACAACCCTCGGCGAGTATATTAAAGGGAGCGTCAGTGATTCATCAATTGAGCAGCCCTCGTTCAATGGTAGATGTAAGGGTCTTAAGTACTAGACGAGACACCATATACATATATTTTCCACATATATAGATAAAAGAAGGAAAAATACATAGTAAGTAGACATTTATTTTTCTTTCCGTGTATAATGATCCATAATACGTCGATAGTTGTTGAGTACTCACGTGACCATCAATGGTACTAAAGCGAAAACTGTTTGTTTAGATCATTCAGCTAAATTATGTATTTATTAACGAAAACATTTGAATGAATATTTAAGGCAGTTGATGATATATGATGAACAAAAAAAAAACCGACTTCCAAAAACATCCAACGAAAACTCTTTGTCAAAAAACACTTAAAAGCGTAAAATAAACTGGTTCTTCATAAATTGCCTATACCTAATTCTTTATTCATTTAAATTGTAGTATTATAATGGGTGCTAGGTACCTAAAATCTGTTTGAAGTCGGTGCCAAGTGACTATCGCTTAGACTTTTGTAATTGTTCGTTTGTATTCTTTTTGGCTTAGCACCGACTTCAATCAGATTTTAGGTACCTAGCACCGATTATAATACTACTATTTAAATGAATAAAGAATTAGGTATAGGCAATTTATGAAGAACCAGTTTATTTTACGCTTTTAAGTGTTTTTTGACAAAGAGTTTTCGTTGGATGTTTTTGGAAGTCGGTTTTTTTTTTATAAAAAGTTTTTATTTTACAGTTTTTAGTGCAAACAATCGTAGGTAAGTAGTAAGTTGAACTATTTCATCAAATTTCATCATCAAGAATACAAATTAAGGTACGTGTAATATTAAAATCATCCTCTAATCCCTAACTGTTGAAGAGTTTAATCTTCTATCATCAGCTCACCTAAATAGCTTGAAAGTATACGACTGAAGGTCTTTAGATACGTATGAAATTGAAAAAAATATTCTCCAACTCCTAACCGTTGAGGAGTTGTACCTTCCACCTTCCATCATCAGCTTACCTAAATAATTTGTAAGAATACGACTAAAGGTAACTTATATACATATGATATTTAATGATTTATCCTCCAACTCCTAACCGTTAAGGAGTGGTTACATCATCAGCTCATCATCATAAAATGATGACTACCAGACGCAAATACCGGTGTAACTTCAGAAAATATACGAAAAACATAGTATGTGCCTATAAAAAATGAGGGTTTCCCTCGATTTCCCTGGGATCCCATCATCAGATCCTGATATGCTGGCAATGGGACTACCACGGAAGCATACCCTGTCGAATACAAAAAAAAAATTCAAAATCGGTCCACAACTGACGGAGTTATCGGGTAACATACATAAAAAAAAAAAAATACATACAGTGGAACATAGAACCTCCTCCTTTTTGGAAGTCGGTTAAAAATAAAAGGGTACATACTTCTGATCTGCCTCTTCAAGCTACTACAGCGTTAGTACTGCTATCCAAAACTTTCCTTATTTATTATCCTAAATCAGCTACTATATCCATTTCCTTAGCCTTCTTAGCAAACTAGCGGTCAGCCATGAAAAAAAAGACAAAAGGTCTAAGAAATCCGTCGAAATTATCAAGTTTACTAACTTAGTAAACTTAGATAAGTAACTAACTTAGCATTAGATAAGTATGTATTGAACAATCAGACGTCTTCAAACTAAGTACCAAAACAGAATATTATTTATATTAGCATTTATTTGAAAAATATCTGTAAGCAATTTTCCATTCTTTTATCACCAGTGAGTATAAAAGAAAAAAAATAGGTGCATTCGAATATGTACAGATTTTTGTTACTCGATAGAAATACCACACCATTTACGTTTAATTGAACACTAAATGCTCCCAACAGGTTTTTGCACACCCTTTTATCAGTAAAACTACTGTCAACAGCATACAAAAATGGAAATAAAATTCTTAGCTGCTTAAAAAAATCGCACAAATAGCAATCGAATGCGGTTTTCAGTAAACGTTTGAAGGTTTTCAATGGAGGAGTTTTCTTACAAAATATTGCGTGAGGGTATTCGACGTCAATGGCTCCGCATTTTAAAATAGCTTTTTACGTAGAATCGCAACAAAGCGGCACTGCTTTAAAAGAAAGGTGAATAAACATTTTTCTTTTATTTATTGTTTATAAAACAGTGGTTCTTAGCAAAACATTAACCCTTTTATGAAAGGTTTCTACACTCTTTATAATTCTCTCAATATATTGTTTGGTTTCATTTCTATATCGGTTTTAGATAATCCGTATCATTATTATAAATTTAAAAGTAAATCTGTCTGTTTGTTACGCTTTCACGGCTTAACCGCTGCACAGAATTCAATGTAAATTGGCATGGAGATACTTAAATTTTTGAGGAAGGATATAGGTTTTTTTTCGCAGAAACCGACATATCCGTGAGCGATGCCGCGAGCAAAAGCTAGTAATGATATATTTCGTTTACATTACAGGAATTCAAAACTCCATTATTTTTTATGTTTAAATCAAATGTGATAATTTATTATTTTCGCGAATTCACAATATCATTACAGCTAAGTTTTAAATCACATTTTCTGTTTTAATAAAAGTGGAGAAAGAAGCACCAAGTAAAACTTTGCGGGGATGAAAAAGAAAAAATTAAAAACAAAGCTATAAAAAATAAAACTTGTCATTTCATAAATTAAAAAAAGCAGTCACGCCCGTCGTCATGTCGGCCTATTTGAGGTTATTGAACCGTAACTCCCCTTTTCTGAAATTTGCGCAAACGACCGACACCCCGTTGTAATTAGTGATAATCAGAAGAAAAAATTACAGCCCCTTTTTGTAATTTTAACGCGTAAAAGTTTCTGATACTCAGTGACTCTCTGTTAAGATATACTTGAATAAATATAAGGCAATGATCACACAAAGGTGTTAAAAGAGTAATAAATCGATACACAAGGTTTAATAGTTCCTGTGTAGGATTGCCATTGTAAAATGGAGATTGTGTACTGCGTCATGCGCGGACGAGGACTGAGTTTTCCCCTTTAACCATTTGAAATGTTTTGTGTTATTTCATTAGTCATCAAAACAGGTCCAGACAGGTCACTGTCCATATTATAGTCTATACCATCACCCATATATACAAACAAATGAAATTGGAGTGTCTGTTTGTAATATTAAAATAACCGCTTCTTACTAAATGCATATGTATGTATACACGGTACATATACCAAAATAACATTTTTTACAATTTTTGTCTGTCTGTCTTTCTGTTTCTTCCGGCTAACTTCTGGAACGGCTGGACCAATTTTGACGGGACATTCATTGACAGATAGCTGATGTAATAAGGAGTAACTTAGGCTACTTTTTTTAAAGACTAGCTTCGCCCCGCTGTGTTACCCGCGAATGGAAAGGTACAACAATAGCCTCGGGTAATACCGCGGGACTCAGCTTGTTACCAATAAATATATATATTCTATACCATATATTAAGCAAACGGATGTGTCGAACCTATGAGTCTATAACAATTTTAACACGACAGGTCTGCTTAGTTGTGGAACGACTAACTAATAGGTCTTTACCTATGAAATTGCCGTTTTGTATGCAATAAGTGAAAGTACTTATTTTTTCAAACTTTTTATTTCTGTTATTCGAAGTAATCACCCATGCAAAAGGCAGTTTATTGATGCCCTTCTTGTAAAAATCAGCTGGACGGGAGGCAACAAACTCTTCAAAGGCATTTTGTACTGCCTCTCGGGAATTGAATTTTTTACCCACTAAAAAGTTGTCTAAATTTTGGAAAAAGTAATAGTCGGTAGCTGCAAGGTTTGGTGAGTATGGCGGATGAGGGAGAGCTTCCAACCCCAGCTCTTGCAGCTTGGAGACTGTCTGAACTGACAACATCATTTGGTACAGTTCGCAACAGACAGTCTACCTTTCCTAACACTCGGTAGCGCTAGGGCCTGTTTCACGACATGGCCTTCAGAGCGTCGTTCCTAGTTCCGACCAAAATCTCAGTTCTGAAGAGAAGTCTTTGTTTAGCAGTGTACTGTTTGAGTCTATTTATGAATTACATTATAATATAAATATTAAAATGAAATTACGTACAAAATAATTTTAAAAGACAGTACGGATTGAAATTTCCATAAATCTAATGCCATGTACGACATGAAATATTACATGTTTATTTGACTAATAAAAATCGAATTTCAAGAGAAAATCTATGGCCTTAAATACAGAATAAAACAAAAGTAATTAGTGACTTGCATATTACTCCCTCTGTACTGTTTTTTTTATATACTCATTTTAGTAAATCTTGGGACAAACATAATAACCCTTTCTGAATAACTATACCTCCTAGTGAGAAGTACCTTTAATGATTTCATGGTAACCTAGCAAAAAAATTACTAAATGTAAAAACATCATTTACACAGCTTTTATTTCGCTCTCTGACTTTTTTTTGTTTATGTTAGATATAAAAGAAGAGTTAAATTATTAATTATATCATTTACAATATAAATATCTCGTTGGTGTCAAAGGTAGTTATAAAATATTTATCAAACAGAAGCTCAGAATCAAGATACATTGTACTTAACGAATTTTATTGTAATATCGATGATTATGTTTTTTTTCTGATTTAAACTTTTATGTGAATATCCTGAACGACTTCAAAATCGTCATAACTTATCAATTAACATCTGAGTTAATCAGCTTAGTGGTGGTGATAGCCAACCGTGAGACCGGACATTGCATCAACCACACAATAACTTGTCTTGGGAGATATCACTGCCATCCTTAGACCTTACCAGCAAACTTAGATCACTAATTATTATATCAATAGATTATTCAAATGTTATATCTTGGATATATTCTTTCGACGATATCTTGACTTTATCGCCATGTTGCATTGTTGCATTGTGTGCATTCGCAATGAGTAAAGTGATCACAACTCTTAGATTCTGCTTATGCTTTCCATCAGGCAGGGTAGAGTCAGTTTGTCAGGCCCATACATAAAAACAAATCAAAGCAAGAAGTTAATTCCATTATCCATTATGCAAATAAACTAATACATAGTGGTTTGGTCAGTTTAACGTTAACAATTAAAAACCTCAAATTGAAATGTACAGTGAGATAAACTCTTTAAGAGTTTCTACAAGCATTAAATTGTCATTAAGTAAAAGCTCGTCTGGACGAACGGTAAAAATTACTTAATTAGGTCCCGGCGACCTGGCTCACTCAAATTGAGATATATTGTGTTTACTGGGGGCATTTTTTAAGAGTGAGATTTCTGGAAGTAGACGTTCAGGTTTAAGTAACTGTACAATTCTTATTATTATCTTCCTAGTCTTTATTATTCCCAACTATACAATTCTAATACGAGATCGATTTTAATTTTGTCATTGAAAATAAGTTGATCAATTTGAATAAAGATAAAAAGGGATGTTCAAGCGAAAGGTTTCATTGGGTTTATGGGACTAATCCCGCCCACTCGCCCACCATTGTAACTCCTGTATACCAGGATCAACAGTAGTGACCCACGAACACACCGAGTTATGACACTCGGGAAGTCCCAGGAAAAATTAAACTGTCTTGGAACCCGCAGCGAAATTAATCAGAAGAAAACTGGAGGAGTTGGAAATAAAGTCCATTTACCTCGTTAGCAAAGCGGGAGACAAAATGAAGTCAAAATAGGCAGACGCCTTTTTCAAACCGGGAAGCACCACGGATAAAATATTATGGGTCCTAAGTGAGCTATATTTGATTCATTTGTAAGCTATTTAGCATCATGTTACGTTCATTGCACCAAAGACTACATTCCCAGAGGATATGATGAGCCGACAGTTCACAGCTAGAATCAGGTGTTAAGCATTGACACAATGGTGAATATATATACATTGGGTATGGGACTACGGGATCGATTCCCTCCGCGGCTCTGTACGGTTCACGTGTGACGTCGCGTTTTAATAATTTAAATATTGTTTTTGTGTATCCTTGCGACTGTTACCCGGTTTGTGGGCGGTATAAGGTTGTGTATAGTGTTTCTGACAAATAATCTGTAAGTTTTACGCCTTATAAATACAAATATTGTGTTAGTTTCTTTTACTACGGCTATCGGTAAGTCAATTTATTTTATTCTTAAAGGTAGGTAGGAGTAATATTTTGTTTGTATTAATTTTCTTTTCGTGTTTTTTAATTTTGAAGTTGTTTTTTATTGATATTTCTTTTGTCTGGTGTGTCTTTGTTTGGCCATGTCGGTTGTTGGCGAGTTGCCGGATCCTGGTGGTACAAATGAATTTCGAACACCAACCGGAAATAAATTGTTTGGTAGGATGTCGCCATCAATTTTATCGTCAAATGAAAGTAGAACTGAACGAATTAGGGCTTCGGACTTGGGCGAGAGTGTTTCGTCTCTTAGTGGTCGTGATAACTGTGGGGAGTATGATTATTTTGAGTTGGTGTTTCAGGCAACCGAATATTTGGCAAAAATTAACGAATTGGTAAACGATCAGGGGTCGCGAATGAATGTGGGGAATAGGACCGCCATTATGGACGTAACCCAGCGGATTACCGGTATCGTCTCATTGTTGGCAATTAAATCTGCTAGCAATGAAACGAAATTAGCGAATCTCGAGCGCCAGGTGGGGGGTGTCGCCGTTCAACAGCCGGGCTTGACGTACGCGGACAAGCTTAGGCTTCGCTTACCACCTGGATCAGCCCCGTGTCCGGTGTCCGCTGATGCGCGCGTATCTAGGCCGTGTGTTATTGCGTATCCTACTACGGAACGTTCAGCGGACTATGCAACTTCGTCAGCTACAAAAGAAGCTCTCATGAAGGCCATTAAACCTAGCGACGAAGGTTTTCAAATTGTAGGCGTCGTGTTGCGGGTCGCAAATGAACGGCAGCTTAAAAAACTAGAAGCAGTAAACGCCATTAAATCTGTAGGCTTACGCTTAGAAAAGCCGAAAGGCCGAAGGCCCCGTATAATTGTAAAAGACGTGCCCGGTTCTATGGAGGATCGTACCTTCCTAACAGCTTTATATCGTCAGAATATCAAGGACGAATTAAAATTAAGCGAAAGCGATTTTTTAAAAACGACTAAAATTGTCAGGCATCATAAACTGGAAAACGGACGTCAATGGATAGGCTTAGAATTAGAGACAGAGATTAGGAAACACTTGGCTAGCACAAAAGATAAATTATATATAGACTGGGCCACATGTAGGTTTATAGACGACTTAGAAGTAGTTCGTTGCTTAAACTGTCAACAATTCGGTCATGTTCAAAAATTTTGCACTATTAAAACTCCTACGTGTTCTAATTGCGCGGCCAGCCACGATACAAGGGCTTGCCCGGATAAGGACACACCAGATTTTAAACCGAAATGCGCACAATGCAGCCGGTACAAAAAACCATGTGACCATCGATGTGGATCACAAGACTGCTCCACATATAAACTTAAATTAGAGCAGCTAATCCTAAATACTAATTACTGAATAGCTTATACAGTAGTAGTTGTAGTACCTTTTTAATAAAATGGATAATATCTCAATAGGCCAGTTAAATCTTCATAATGATAAAATAGCCACGTCAGAATTAGGTCGCTTAGTTTTGGAACAAAAGTTAGACATTGTCCTTATACAAGAGCAATATCAAAGCGCTCAATTGCGGAATTATGTAGTACAACTAGATGGCCGGTCGCGGGCTGGGATATATGTTGCAAGTTCTAATTTTACGGTAACATCTTTGCGTAACCTTATGACGTCACACTGCGCCGTTGCTGAGATCTCATCCTCTACCTGTAGGGTTTACATAGTGAGCTGTTATTTTCAATTTTCACATCCTATTGATCCTCATCTACATCATTCACGTTTCGTTTTGCGGTCCCTCATAGGACACAAAATTATCATTGGCGCTGATGTCAATGCTTCTTCTACTTTATGGTATGGCAAATTGCGTGCAGCTGACATGGCTCGTCGCTGTGCGGTTGAAGATTTTATTGCGGAAATGAATCTTACTATCCACAATACCCCTGATGCACCACCAACTTTTTGCAGCCCAATGGGTGAGTCTTCTATTGACGTGACGCTTACGCGCGGCGACGTCTCGATATCTGGATGGCGTGTCCTACCGGACGCATCCTGTAGTGATCACCGCTTAATCGTGTACGAATTCATACCAATGGTTGCACAATATCCACAAAGAACTCCTTACAATTTTAGGTATAAAACTAAAGGGGCAAATTGGGCTTTATTTGGTTCACTCTTTGCAGTACATGCCAAAGACTTCAGTCGCAGTGGTCTATCAGCTGAGGAAAGCGCAAACATATTATCAGATACTTTCACATATTGTGCTGATGTTTGTATCGGCCGTGGATCTATCACTAACACTCGTAGATGTGATTGGTGGAATTATAAATTAGTCGAATTACGTAGAATCTATCGGAAAGCTCGTAAAAAACTAAATGACATTAAAAAGCGTAACGTAACAGGAGATATTTACAATAATGCTCTTATTGCCCTTAGAGTTGCCAGGTCTCATTATAGAGCTGCTGTGGAGAAATCAAAGGGAAATTTAATACGTAAACTTGTTGATAAACTCGATAGAGAGGGTCCCTGGTCACCTTTGTATCATGAATTTAAAGCAAATAGATCAATCGACCTTGCATACGTACAGAACATCAAAATTAATAATAGTTATACTACAGGAGTAGAACAAACCACAGAATATCTTTTAGAATCACTTGTGCCTGACGATCGGCCGGAGGATAACACGGATTATCACCGACAAATTAGGCAGTGGGCTATGGAACCACCATTGTCTCCAATGTCTGACTTACCATCTTCAGACGAATTCCTCAGTATTGTTAGGTCATTACCACTAAATAAGGCTTCGGGCGACGATAAAATATCAAACAAAATGATAAAAGAAGCTTGTAAACTTTCAGGTGATACGGTTTTAACAGTTTTTAAACGTTGCATTGCGGAAGGAGTATTTCCTAGTGTTTGGTGGTGCGGTAATATTCGAATAATACCAAAAAGCGGCGATAAGCCGCCGGACGATCCTAAATCCTATCGACCCATAACACTGTTACCATCGCTGGGAAAGCTTTTAGAGCGTATTGTAGTACCACGACTTCTACCGGGTGGAGTTAAATTTCATGATAGACAATTCGGCTTTACGTTGGGAAAATCGACAACTGATGCGGTTATATCTGTAAGGAAAACTGTCACCGAGTCAAGTTTTCAATATGTTTTAGGCATCTTCTTAGATATATCTGGCGCCTTTGACAATGCGTGGTGGCCCATGCTATTGCTAAAATTAAAATTAAGAGGTTGCTTTAAAAAATATTTATTCCCTTATCTCCTCGTACTTCTTACAAGGTACTACTAAATTGAGACTTGGGCATCATTCTGTGTCGAAGGCGCTTACGATGGGGTGTCCTCAAGGGTCAGTGCTAGGACCATACTTGTGGAACATAGGCTTCGACGATTTTCTGGCAATGCCTGTGCCGTCCGGATGTACCCTGAATGTGTACGCGGACGACGGTTTGTTATTGATAGAGTCGGATACTAGAACGGGGCTTGAGAGGCTGGCCAGTGAATGTTTGGACTTAATATCTCGGTGGGGTGGGCGTAATCGGTTGACGTTTGCACCAAACAAAACTTCCAGCTACTTCTGAAAGGTAACCTCAAATCCCCGCCGTGTATTAAATTTGAAAATATTACTATTAAAAATAAAACCTCGGTTTGTTATTTGGGATTGGTATTAGAAAGAAATTTTTCATTTATTGAACATATTAGAACAGTTAATGAAAAGTCTAAAAAGAGTTTCTTTGCACTGACGAGGATATCAACTGCGACATGGGGTCTGTCATATAATACACTAAAGATCATATATGGAGCTACTTATTTGGGTTCTATTTGCTATGGTGCTCCTGTATGGGCAGATAGGGCGACTGTAGGTGCTGTCCGTCGCAAACTGTTACAAGGCCAACGACCTGCATTGATTTTCTTGTGCAAGGCATATAGGACGGTTAGTACTGAGGCTTTACCGGTGTTGGCAGGTGTTCTTCCGGTCGATCTCGAGGTGCAAAGACGTGCAGCCATGTACTATTCCACACTACAAAACATGGAATGCGATTTTTTGAGCATACGAGACCGCGGTAAAATCATAAGATTGTTTCAACAACAATCCAATGTCTATAACGACCTCTTGGATGAATGGCAGCAACGATGGGACGAATCATCTAAGGGGCGCCACCTCTACCAGTTCTTTCCATCTGTTCGCGAACGGTTGTCAAGGACATGGCTCGAGGTAGATCACTGTGTCGCTCAATTTCTTACAGGCCACGGTAACTTTAAGAGCAAACTATACTCATTTAAATTAGTTGATTCACCATTGTGTCAATGCTCAACACCTGATTCTAGCTGTGAACAGTCGGCTCATCATATCCTCTGGGAATGTAGTCTTTGGTACAATGAACGTAACATGATGCTAAATAGCTTACAAATGACGTCTGGGGTAGTATATTATGGGGATCTTGTGTCAACTGCGGTGAATTTCCGTGCGTTTAAGCGATTCTGCCATACATACTATAGAAATCAAATATAGCTCACTTAGGACCCATAATATTTTTATCCGTGGTGCTTCCCGGTTTGAAAAAGGCGTCTGCCTATTTTGACTCCATTTTGTCTCCCGCTTTGCTAAGGAGGGAAGTGGACTTATTATATTTCCAACTCCTCCAGTTTTCTTCTGATTAATTTCGTTGCGGGTTCCAAGACAGTTAAACTTTTTCCTGGGACTTCCCGAGTGTCATAACTCGGTGTTTTCGTGGGTCACCGCTGTTGATCCTGGGGTACAGGAGTTACAGTGGTGGGCGTGTGGGCGGGATTAGTCCCATAATACATTGGGTATATTAACTTGTCTTAGTAAGATCTAGGAATGCAAACGAAATATCATAGAGTAGTAAGGGCTTAAAGAAGCGTTCCATTGATGATAGTCGAACCAAAGAAAACAATAATATATCGGAATATATTATTACTGAATATCACTCTTCACTTCACTTCTTCTGTAAAAAAAATGAGAAAATGTTCTTAGATGACATATTATCTTACTAAATAACAAAAAGACAACTCCCCCACTAGGAATAAATCCTGTGTCGCGGGGGACTTTACAAACATACATGAAATTTTTATGAAATAAATAGATATAACTTTAAATATCCTACTAATCCCCAATTAGAAATCTCTACTATTGCGACATAACTACTGATAAAAACTTATATATTTCTTAATACACACATGTTATAATCACGAGGAGAACAAATAATAATAGAATAATCTCGCTTGGATACCAACAAAACACTATTCAAAATAAATTCATAATACATGTTGTTGAACTCTGTTTATCAATACAAACAATACCGCAAAAGTATCTAAACATTGCCCGACATTGGTTAACAAAGCACATTAATGGAAGTGTAATATTTCACAGTTATTTGCACCGTTACAACAAATACAAACAGCTCAATAAACCTATGAACATTCTATTTTATGACGTGTGTGCTACGTTAAATTTGCTAGTTAATCTGGACATACGAGCACATGCAGTGACAACTGTAACAAACCTAGTTTACTAGCACTGAAAGCCTTTTTAGTAAAGCTTTTCAGTAATATAATTTTAGATTAAGATTAGTATGTATGAACACACTGATTCAAGAGTTTCTTATTGGATTGCCAGGGGTGGCTCCACATTGATTTTAATTAAGGCTTTCAAAAGTTTCATTAGCTATTTATCTATAGAAATAAATAAAATTAAAGGTTGTGAGTAATTTCAAAATAGTTTTTCACCAAATGCATATGAAAATAAAAGATACTTACATCACAAAATCAGTTGAAAAAAATTTTGTCTCTCTGTCTGTTCCGGCTAACGATTGGATTTTGACGGAGTTTTTACCGGCAGTTAGTCTAAGATTTATGGAGTAACTTAGGCTTAGGTTAGGCTGCAGTTGTTGTGGTGATCTGGATGTGTTAATTACAGCAGTTCCCGGGTCCCTCACGTCTTAAACGCTGAGTGGCACACCGTGTGGTGTTAGTCGGTTCGAGTCCGACACACCGCCCCGCCGCAAGCCCCGGTGGGGTGACGGTCCGAGAGGATTTCCACACTTAAAAAAAAAAGCTGCAGTTCTTGTCTTTACAAGTATCTTTATACAACAACAACACCCGCGGAGTTACCCCAGGAGGCAAAGCTAGTAAAGAATATACGGTTTTACTCACATAGCCCTATGTCTATAGTCTTATCAAAGAGTGTCTTGACCTTTTACAGTTATTTATAAAAAATGTAAGTCACATCACATCAACAGTCTCTATCACATCACATCAACAGCCTCTAAGTGTACTGCTGGATAAAGAGTACTCCTTATAAAAGAGTATTATAAAAGTGTATTTTAAAATACGAATAACCTTCACAAAAGCTTTATTTTGATTTAATTTTTACCTGTAGAACTTTTACTATTTCAATGACTGCACGTTTGGCCTAGTGGTTTAACGGTCGCCACGCCGTTTCTTATTTCGCCAAGTGTCGTGGATTCAAATCCCACGTAGGACAACACTTTGTGTAATCCACAAATTGTGGTTCTGAGTCTGGGTGTTCTTTGTGTCCGTTTCATGTATGTTTGTAAAGTCCCCCGCGACCAGGATTTATTCCTAGTGCGGGAGTTGTCTTTAAAAAAAAATAAAAAAAATACTGTGCAGTAAGACTATCCTATTTTTACACTATAATTCTTAATTAATCATCCGGTTATTGTATTTAATGTAAAGAAAATCTTAGTTCATAATAATTATGTTCTCCAAGCCGATTTCTATGTGATGGCTATCTGACACGACTAGGGAGAGATCAGGCGAATAACCGACAGCTTTACGTGTTTTTCGAGGCACGGGTGTCAAGAGCCCAACTTCCTAACTCCGACTGATTAAGTATTTCTAAAATCAGAAAAACTCAGTAACACATTTTGGTCCGATCCGAGAATTGAACCCGAGACCTCTTGATCGCGCACTCATAAAATATGTAGTAAATCAAACATCATATCTATGATATCAAGTGATTCACGCTGTAGTTTCTTCTGTCAATCTGATTAAATATGAAAAATATTGAGTTGAAAGACGTTCAGTAAGTTATAAATGCAGTCCATTTTTGTTACTATGTTTATGGTATATGTAGGTTGACGATTTGCGGTACAACTGTTTAGATATGACAGAATCTACCGAAATATGCTTCCAGCAGCACTTAACTTTAGGCGTAGGTTGTGTAATACGACAAAAAGTAAACACTTCTAAGATTCTAAATATTAAAACTTGTAGTTTTATTTAATTATAAACTTACTAGTTATGACCCGCGGCTTCGTTTGCGTTTAATAAAAAATATCTTAGGTAATACCTCCAAGAATATTTGTCCAAAGTTTCATGATGATCGGTTAAGTAATTTTTGCTTGAAAGCGAACCACAACAGCACAACTTATACTCACATTTATAATACTAAGGATGCACTAAATTTGTACACAGGTGGATATAATATGTATATACTTCCTAAAATGACGTAAGTTAGCATGGTTTTTTTCCGCCTTTGATACCTGCTAACTGTAAAACAGCCCCACTTTCAGCTTAGTGAGTATCCATTATTTTTCGGAGTATATGCTAGACTACCGACCCTAAAACTTTCATCTCTCCTAAAATGACGTAAGTTGGGCTGACTGGGATCTTAGACTAGAAGAAGCTTAGAGTCAACAAAAAATTAAAATAAATATAAATTGAGTATCTACTCTTTTCCGAAGTTGGTCAAAAATAATAGTAAATACATATTTCGGACATTTAACTCACAACGACATCTAGTCTCAACTAACTTTTAAACTTTCGCGTTCCATGAAATAATTATTATTTCACGGGAATTAACGCGAACACTTATTTAAGGTATTACATACCTCTGATTTGCCTGACGTTTCGACCAGGTTGCACTGGCCGTGGTCACAGGCTGACTGCGACTAGTCTCAAGTTAAGAAGAGCTTGTGTTATGGGTACTAGTCAACTTATATTAAATAAAGTACATACATATACACTTTTTTTGTAAATACATACATATTATACATAAAAAACACCCAAGCTCCGAAGTAAATTTTGATGCGATGATTTATGAATCTTCCCGAATCTTCTGTTCTTAAATATTGTAGTCAACTTTACTAGCAATCCAAAAACTCGATCAAAAATATCTCACGACTAGACTGTTAATCCAATTCTGCCTTAATTTTGGAGTCACGGGCTTGGAAGCGTAATTCACTCACTTCGTGTACAACGTTCTGCTTTAGGATACGTCCACGTAATAAGTCCGTACATTTGGGTGACAATTAACATATTTTGGGTCTAGAGGTGCGCATGCTTTTATCTAATAAAACTGTACACATTGGCATATATTTCGTGTTACGGCGACAGCTATTAGGATAGTGCTGTATGAGAATTTGTTTAAGGTAGTATCTACATGTAAAAAAATTTAATAAAAAAAACTTTTTAAAAACAAGCTTTTATTGGAATGCTCTAAAAAGAATAAAATAAAGTATTCCTTGAAAACTTTTCTATCAATTTATAATGTCATTACACAATTTATATAATACAAAAGCTTGTCGCTTATTACATTTTTTAAAAAGTTTTTTTATTAAATTTATTTTTTACTTTTTAGTTATCGCTGGACAGGTTTTTCAGTCTGTTCATCTCATTTAAACGCATCAATATTACAAGACATCGACGACCGAAGTACCTACTTATCAAGACAAATCCTATGAACACCTATCAACTTCATCGTCAAACCCTGGTTACCATTTAAACCTAAATACTTGATTAAACTAATTTGAATATTCTAATCTCGATGGTGTTGAGTCGTTTCATTACAAAGTTCCTATGGCCACCTTGCGGCTCCATCATCAGACCTTGGATACTATCAAAACATGAAGTACTCGTTAAGAGGAATCAAACGATTCCAAGCTCGATGACGTTGCCTCATTTCATTACAGAGTTCCTATGACCATCTTCCGGCTCCATCATCAGTCTCTGAATACTATCAAAACATAAAGTACTCGTCAAAACGAATCAAACGAGTACAAACTTGATGGGTTACGTCGTTTCATTACAGAGTTTCTATGGCCACCTTCCGGCTCCATCATCAGACTCTGGATTCTATCAAAACATAAAGTACTTGCCAAGACACATCAAACGATTCCAATCTCGATGGTGTTGCGTCGTTTCATTACAGAGTTCCTATGGCCACCTTCCGGCTCCATCATCAGACCTTGAATACTATCAAAACATAAAGTACTTGTCAAGACGAATCAAATGATTCCAAGCTCGATGGTTTTGTGTCGTTCCATTACAGGGTTTCCATGACCACCTTCCGGCTCCATCATCAGACCCTGGATACTATCACAATATAAAATACTCGTCAAGACGAATCAAACGATTCCACACTCAATGGGTTTCGTCGTTTCATTAAAAAGTTCCTATGGCCACCATCATTCAAGTTCCAGCATCAGATCAGCTCCATGTCGCCATAATATTGCATTGTCACGCTGTTTACTTAGGCCTGCAAAATTTCAGCACAATCGGTTGAAGATATCTGCTTCAAATTTAACTTGCAAGGTTTGGTAACATCGGGACAGGTGAAGCTAAATAAAAGCTTGTAAAAACTAAGAATAGCTTTATTAGAGAAAAGCTTGATTACGGATTCCCTATCAACCTAGTAACACCAAATAAAAATACTTTTTTTTTAATGGAATAGGAGGGCAAACGAGCAGACGTATCGCCTGATGGTAAGCGATTACCGCCGCCCATGGACACCTGCAACATCAAAAGAGTCACAAGTGCGTTGCCGGCCTTTTGGGTTTGGGGGGAGGTAGGGTAAGGGGATTGGGGTATGGGCCTCCGGTATCCTCACTCACTCGGTGAAACACAGAGCAAGCACTATATCACCAGTTTTCTGTGAGGCCGTGGTATCACTCCAGTCGAGTCGGCCCATTCATGCCGAAGCGTGGCTCTCCCACGGCAAAAAAACCCCATACGAGTGAAGGAAAGATTTTTGATTTATGTACAACCTACCAAAGTGACTCTACGGCCTGATAGAAAGCATGAGCAGAATCCCAGAGTAGTGGTCACCATTCTCATTGTGAATGCAGCATGGTGACCCACACCATGGCATCATATTTAAATGCTTCAGCATCATTGGGCCTCTGGTCTCGTCCTCACCAACGAAACACAATAACACGAATGCTGGCATAATTATGTATACATGTATACAGGAAAGTATTTCGTGCTACTAGAACAGTCTCAAGAGATGGCTCCTGGAAAAGTCATATTATTCACTCAAAGAATTTCTGAATTGAAAATAAAAAATAAAGCTTTAGTTGTGTAATATTTGATTGACGTACTATTAATTTTATTTTGACTATTTTGCAATGTACTAGTAATAAAGAACATTTTTTTTTTAATTTTTTTTTGACAAATTAATTGTTTTTTTGGCCATTAATTAATATTTATGACCATGAAATGTTATAGAAATAGAGTTGCTATCCTTAAAATACCATAATTAATATTGTTTATAAATTCAAATAAAATACATTTTCACATGCCACTAGTGGCTGAATAGACGGTCTGTAATGTTCAAATTTTAAAAACACCTGTATGTACTCTATTTATGTGGAATAAATCATTTCATATCATTTCATTACAATAGCCTTTTATATGAACAACGATTTTTCTTAGTTTCTTTTTTATAAACTTTTTTTGTAATATTAACTATGTTATACCACGTGATATACAATTACAGAAGTGTATACTGAGAAAAGTTTTATTATTTGATAAATTTAAAATAATAAAAAGTTGAATTAAATAAAAAATTTAATAATGCATGAAAATATAATATCATATCTGAAACTTTTTTACTGATAAATCTGTTAGGGTTGCCTTTCGCTTTTTTTGCAGTTTTTGCTTTTTTATTATGTTATATGAATCCAAAAAAAAATGATTTTCACAGACTGAAACTTACTATCTGAAAAAGCAAAAATCTGCCAATAGTTCTTCCGATTTTGAGTTCTAGAAATGTGATTTTTAATCTGTACATCGATTTTTTCAATCATTAATAGTAAGTAAGTAGAAAAGTAAGAGTCGCATGAATTACAAATAATAAGGATACAATATGTCGAATAATAATATACGCGGAACAAAAAAAAAAAAAATTGCGGCATTAATTTTGTTAATGGTTTTTATAAATACTCGCTTAAAGACATAAATGGTATGTGTTTACTTTATTGAATTGACTCTGGTTCATGAGATAAACGCGACATAATAAATCAATGAAAATATTGAAACTACCCTCTTCTATTTGTATTTTTTATTATTTATTCTCACAAGTTTTGTTATCTGTTCAGGTATTTAGTTACAACGATTTCTCTAATAAGTTATTATTACAACTTGAAGTTATAAATTCGTGTCGCATTTTAATTTTAAAAGTATATTTTGTGTTCAAAAATATGAGTTCGCCACGAAAATTTTCACAAATGTTTTTGTTACATATGTGGCAACTCAAAAGCAAAGAAGAAAGATCACAGAGTCTGTAAAATATACGTACCAAGCATACTTTGGGATAAAACTTGTACAAAAGAATAAATATTGGGTGACAGACATCGTGCGCAAGTCTTTGTAGAGTGGTACTGGAGCCAAGGAGGAAAAAAAGGACTTAAGTTTGAAGTGCCCATGATATGGGCTGAGCCAACTAATCATCTTAATGATTGTTACTTTTGTGCAGTTAATATAAAAGGTACAAAAACGTACGCGGACACAAAGGTATGTGGGGGACAGGTGTCATGTCCCTCCGACACAAAGGGAGTCTGTGCTCTGTTGTGGAGCTTGCCAGTGCCAGGAGTGAGCAGTTCTAGTGAGTCGGAACTGAGTGCCGCAAGTTCCAGTGAGTCGGAACTGAATGCCGCTAGTCCCAGTGAGTCGGGGCTGAAGTCCGCTGATCCCAGTGAGTCGGGATGGCATGCGGTGCGCGGTGCTGCGGTGAGGTTCCCAGTGAGTCGGGGCGGTTGCTGCGTAGTGGCTGGCTGCTGCATAGACGGGAGAGAGATGCTCTGCTTACATGGACCGTAGGTGCAGTGTGCTGTGCCTAGACGCTGATGAGGCCGTAGGGGTAACCAGGCTGGAGCGGTCGCTTCCTGCGTGTGGTGTATCCCTGTTGAGGCCGAGGTTGCTGGCTGGCTGTGAGACTTGCTGTGGGAGTGAACAAGATGGTGGCGTGCTGATGCTGCTTCGAAGGCTGCTTACAATCACGTCGGGGTCACCACTGTGGGGGACAGGTGTCATGTCCCTCCGACACAAAGGGAGGATCCTCCGACCAGGCGAGGTGATCATGCCTGGCGGGCCAACTGCCCAACGGTTGATGTTGGGATATTGTATGTATCTTAATTGGCGCGCGAACTTTCACTGCGCGATTTAGGATTGGTAGTTTCTTAGTTGTCTTCGTTACTCCGTAGTTCAGTGTAACTTCGGTAGATGGCGCTGTAGTATATTTCTGTTGCGCTGTATGTGGAAGTCGCCACAGGTACATAAAAGACTCCGAATTTGTAAACCATATGACACAAATCGAATCCGCAGCATGGCAAAGCTTTGTTTAAGTAGTACAAAAATGTTTAGGATACTAAAGCACCAGACCATCCAGAAGCCAAAATGCTTCAAAATTAGAAAAGATTAGGCGCTAACATGAGCACCAAATTGAGTTCTTTGAATAGCCCCATTTAGACAGATACACGGATAACTTTGGCGATTACAGTGAGGAACAAAGAGAGCGGTTTCACCAGGACCTAAGGATCATGGTTGAAAGACACCGAGGTCGATGAGGCCGACACATGATGGCAGGCTACTGCTAGTCCATAGTAAGAGATTGTCCGGGCCAAAAACATAATGAAAAAGCCTACAAAAATGTTTTTTATAATTTTTTTATGATTTGATTGAAAATACGTATATTTATTTCGATTTTGTATCACTCTTAAAAGAGCTTCACAAAAATATTGTTTTATTTATGAACTTGTATTTTTATTATGGCATTTTCAATGCAATAATATAATAGTGCTTATCTCAGAAACTAGAGTCAATTTGACAAATCTGATATTTTTCTAGTGTTCAGCACACTAGGCTTATTAAGAATTGACTTCAATCTACCTTGGCGCAAAATGACTGTTCCCCAGTATGATAATAAATATTTTGGACATCTAACACACAACGCCATCTAGTCCCAAGCTAAGCAGAGCTGTGTTATGGGTACTAGACAACTGCTAGGTCCGACCCGGGAATCGAATCCGATCGAAGACAGGTACTCTTTATTGCACACCATAAAATGAAAGACACAATGAAGACAATAATAAATAAAAACATTGGTACAATGGGCGGCCTATCGCAGACTGCGAATGCGATGTGTAAGTGAACTTGCTGAACTAACTGGAATCGGCAATATTTGGCACTAAAACTCGCTGGCGGCTGCCATAGCGTTAAATACAAATAAGGAGTCATCAACCCGACCCAAATACGTACATATCATATATATAACAGAGTTCGGTACTTATACCGAACTCTCTTATTTATATAAAATGAACAATTTTCTGATAATTAGGGCATATTCGCTATATTTTATTTTAATGATATTTTAAATTGGCATTTCGTTTCATTACTGCTTGTCTTTCGGGTACCAGTAGGCGTTAATGCGGAGGATTTTTTTAACGCTTGTATGTAAATTTTATTTCTTTTTTTTATGGCATCGGGAACAAACGAGAGCAGACGTATCGCCTGATGGTAAGCGTTCATTGACGTTTTATTTCCGAGTGTTTTAATTTAACTTAAAAGAAGGTTACTGACAGTAAAAATTGCTCAAGAATCACCTAATTTGTTATATTTTATAAAAAATTTAAAAAACAATATACATGCATAAAGAAAACAAGATTCATACAAATTCTAACTTTTAGAAGTCTAATTAAACTCTATTGAAAACTCTATTAAGACACTGCTTGTCATAAGCCTCATAACGTATTTATAACACTGAAAAACAATTCTTAAATATTAATCAATATTTCTATAAACTTAGGCAGTCAACTTTACTACATATTTCGTAGTCTGTTTCATTTAAACAACTGTAAATAATAATGAGAATATTTTGTGAATCAAAGGGCATTGTATCCTAAATCACATACGATATTTGAAAAAAACTTTTTATTATAAAAAAATACCCCTTAATAAATCAATAGACCATTAAATGGACGAAATTTGCTGCTCGATTTTGAGTTATATTGACTTATGCTATTCCACTTCAAAATCCCGGGTTATAAAACCGCTGGCTCAGCATTGTTTCCAATATGAAATCAATCATTTGAACGCTAACAATAACAAAATTTCTGCTTATTTCAAGTGAAATATAGATTTTCAAATACGTACTTTCTTTATATTTCATCTCAGATAATATTTCATGGGAGTGTATAAATGATCTCTCGATAAACGACTTTGATCTCAGATACATATGAGTGCAATATTTTAGACTTTTAGATGCGTATATTACGATATTCCAACAGGATATTCTTCAGAAGCCGAGCCGTAAACCACACGAGTTTTCCTGGTCCTAAAAGTTTTATGTCATACACTTGTAAGAATGTAATGTTACGTATGTTAGTTATAAAATGTAAAGAATATAACAAATCGCATCTGTTTTAATGTTCCGCAATTAATAAGTTCTAAAGTGCATATATAGTGTAGTTGCCAAAAGTGAAGTGAAGTGAAACGATTTATTCATTCTCAATTTTATAAGTTTCAGTGTTTTGTTATTATTTGAGTTCGAGTAATAATACTACACATCAATCTCTACAGTGCTATAACATTGTGTAAATAAATATTTTTTTAAATGATTACAATACTTTACACTTTTCATTTTCGAATACCTTAATACACTTTATAGAAACTGTAAATATGCGTAAAATATTTATAAATCAAAAGGCATTGTATGTATTATAGCATTCTATATTTGAAAAAGCCTTTTATATAAAAACATGCCTTTTATTGCTACAATAAGCTGTTCTTTATTCGTTTAATAAGAGAAACCTCAAAACCGTATTCTACGCCCCAATACTTATTTACAAAGGGTTGTGTAGGTGTCGGTGTAATCGGCTGTTCTCATTGTATCGTCCTGAGAATGTGCCGCCGATCAGTGCGTTCCAGAGATAAATAGTTTCATTATGACCGGCTTTTGGTCTTTCGCTAGGCGCCATAATATAGTATATGCAAGTTTTATAGAAACTCTTTGTGTTATGACTCTTTATCACTATAAATTGTCAAGTGAAATACTATATTCAAGTATATTGGAATGGATGAAATCGAATCGACCAAAGCTGACTGGAGTTCCGATTTTAGTAGCAAGATAAGAACTGCACATGTCTCAAAATATTTAATTCTTCGAGCTTTTACACTTTTTTTTATGTTTGTTGCTGCCAAACTGACTCTACTCTGCCTGATGAAAAGCATAAGCAGAATCCAAGAGTGGTGGTTACCATACTCACTGCTCGTGCAGACAATGCAACAATGCGGCACGGTGACCCACACTATGGCGGGCTAGTGATGCTTCTGCATCATTGGGCCTCCGGTCTCGCACTCACCAACGAAATACGACAACACGAACGCTGTCCTTTTACGTTGATTATCTGTGCGAGGGTAGTACCGCCCCGGTCGAGCCGGCCCGTTCGTGCTGGCGCGTGGCTCTACTACCTACACTTACTGCGTATGTAATTTGATTAACTTTTTAAAGAGTGCTAGGCTTGAAGCACATGTGTTACAATTACGGTACACTCACTTTTAGAAGCTGTGAAAATAATTGTTTGAGGTTCGGATACAATAGCAATTCTGTGTAGAAGTCAGTCTCAAATTTAATAAGATTAAAAATATAACAGGATCTTCAGTCGCAAACCTTGTTATTTTTACTTGCATTACTTAGTTCTCGAAACGAGATGCTTTAACAAAATATTGAAATACATACATTATAAATACAACTAACACAACAACACAAAAACACATAAAATTAAGTATCATATATCGGAGTTTGGGTGTGTTCTATGTAATATGTATCATGTATTTACAAAAAAAAGTATGAAATGTATTTTTAACAGTTGTCTAGTACCCATAACACAAGCTCTGCTTAGCTTAGGATTATATTGCGTTGTGTGTTAAATGTCTGAAATATTTATTTATTAAATAAACTAAGTATATGTGTGCACACATTTTTAACACACGATTTTTGTTGGTATGACCAAACGTAGTTGACTCGCGTTACATAGATCGTCTGTATGACTCAAAGAAAGTATGTGGAATCTTTCTATATACTCAATCTTACTAAAAGAGGAGCATACCAGACGGAGTCATTATTTTGCCAACAGATGGCAGCACAATCGATTACAGGCCGCGCCGGGAGCGAACGGCGCAATTTGCGATCCCCTCACCCGTGAAATCTACAGAAATGAATAAAACTATCCGAGAATCGAATACTTGACTGGTTCGATTCTTGGTTTCGATTTGTTGTTTATTATTTAGCTTAGTTAGTTTTGAAGGTTTATTTATAATTGTTTTATTAAACATGTTAGTATTTTATCATGTAGCAGCTTTTATCAGCGACTTTGTACTCGAAATGATCATTTTAACAGAAGTGGATAACAGACATCATACACCAATCAAACTTTCATATTCATTATATTATTACATACAAGTAAAATTGTGAATAGTTTTCTTAAAACATTATTTTCCTGATATTAGATAGTACATCTTTACACGCTTTTATGACCATGTAAATCTACGATCACCTTATTTTTATGAGATTCTCCACTATGATAATTAAAATAACTTTACACATCTGCCACATATCACGACAGCCTGACCCCAATCTACATGAAGCTTATATTACTGTAAGAAGGCTACTTGAAGACATACTTTCATAAAAGTCCCCTATCGCCTGTTTCATGGGGAGTGTATTGAAGAGCTCTTCCAACTGGTCTCCCCTTTTCCCTTCCTCTACGGGATAACACGTGCTGGTCTTCGAAGTCACCCTTTTAGAGTGGTAGACATACGCTTTCGAACGCAACGTTTCGGTTCTTCCTTCTTGTGTCGAGCGATCAAAACATGGAACTCACTACCACCGTACGTGTTTCCCTCATATTACGATCCCGGGTCCTTTAAACGGGGCATGAAAAAGCATCTCACTAGGACGCCATAATGTGGGTCACCATGCTGCTCTGTCCGCATTCGCATTGAGGATGGTGACCACCACTCTTGGATTCTACTCATGCTTTCCATTAGGCAGAGTAGACTCATTTTGGTAGCTTAAATATAAAAAAAACAAGTGGGTTACTAATAAAAAGAGTTACCAACACCAACTAAAGGGGACGAAAACCTACTAAATTACTTTTATAGATAAAAATCGGAAGCCATTGTCTGTCCTAGTGATCATCAAAACTTACTTAACGTGAAACCCATTACACAGTGAATAAAAATAATTGGGGTAATAAACTAATCTGAAGGGGATATATGAGTAGTCGTTTGTAGACCCTTTTGAAATAGTGAGTGAGTATGGTGGCCCCCACTGTTGGATTTTGCTTGAGCTTACCATCAGGCTCAGCAGAGTCACTTCGGCAGGTAATATATACAGGGTGTCCCAAAATTCAACGATAAGCGGGCGCCTAAAGGTAGACCTGCTAATGAGTACATAAGAAAAAAAATAAAAAAAATATACCTAGTTTTTTTTTACTTACAAGAAAAATTTAGAATTTCTTTGAAAATTTATACCTTTCATGATATTGTTACTATTCACCACAACTCTTAAAAACACCAAATTGCCCGCAGTTTTTACACAAAAAACGTTCAAAATAATTTTTTTCCCTACAATTTTGAAATATTTTTGCTCTTAGTGTACTTTGACTCATGGTCTTGTAAAAAAAAAGTATGGACACCACTACGTAATAAATAAATAAAAAAAAATGAAGGGTATAAATTTTCAAAGAAATTCAAAATTTTTCTTGTAACTAAAAAAAAAACTAGGTATATTTATTATTTTTCCTTATGTACTCATGAGCAGGTCTACCTTTTGACGCCCGCTTATCGTTGAATTTTGGGACACATGGTATAAAATAAAAAAAGTAAAGAATCATAAGTATAGGTACCTATGTATTTAATAACTTCCCCATAGCCTCTATTCCTAAAAGCATGCCTTGACATTCCTGTTAGGGACTTGACTATTACTACATATTTATTGTACGTAAAAAAATGTTTAATATTTTCTTGTTTTTTTTTTGGCTGACATTGGCTTATGTTTATTTATTGGAGCTGTATCATTTGATATGTATCAACGGCTTATAGACTATGGGCCCGTGTCGAAAATTTATGGGTCATGTGAACCACCAGGAAACCTTTTTAGAAAGTCACAGGGGCATAAAACAATAATATTTAGCACTATGCCGCTATTATATGTAATGTGTAATGTAATATGCTATTTTCTCTCTTGTTACATGATTTTTGTACGGAGTTGCAGAATAATCTATATAACTACATCTGCAGGCGTGTCTCAGTGCGGCGTTCTATCCCCATTACTCTTCGCAGTTTTTATCAACTCCATCACTAATCGATTACTTTCTTCCTACCACCTTTATGCAGATGATCTACAAATTTACACCAAAGCTTCTCCAGCTAAAATATCTGAAGCTATTGACGATATCAACAGAGATCTGCTATATATAATATGCGCTTGGAGTAAGGAACATGGATTAAAAGTCAATTTGAACAAAACGCAGGTAATTATAATAGGTAGTCGTAGGATGAAATCCGCAATAAATTGGCACCAATTACCTTCTATATCTTGTGATGGGTCAAATATCCTATATAGTGACAAGATTAAAAACCTTGGAATCTATATGGACAAGTATAGTGTCCTGGGCCCCCTAAATCGGTGAAGTTAGTCGTAAATTGTTTGCTACAGCGGGGTCACTGCGAAGACTTCGTAACTTTCTTCCCGCCAACACGAAAATCGCCCTAGCACAATCCCTTCTCCTTCCTACCCTTGACTATGGTGACGTTAGCTATCCAGATCTTACTCTCCAAAATGTCTGCATAAGGTTCATATTTGGCTTACGTAAATATGAATAAGCTCAAATGGTTACCTATCCGCTTTCGCCGGAATGTTCACATTCTCTCTATTTTGTACAGTACTCTGTTTCTCCCACACTCGCCGCCCTATCTCAAACAACGTTTTGAGTTCCTACACAGTTCACATTGCAGGCTCTTGAGATCGTCGGAGAATCTGAAACTTAAAATGCCCAGCCATTCCACAAAATTCGCTGATAAGTCATTCTCGGTGCAAGCTGTTAGACTATGGAACAACTTGCCTGAGGCAATTAGATAAGCTAAATCTCTGCAAGTTTTCAAGAAGCAAGTCACAGATTACTACTTGACAATGTAAGGGCTTCTGGGGGAGTATTGATCATTGATGGTATGTGGTACACAATATGTGTATTTATGACATTTATATGTATATTTATATATGTATGTATTTAACCATGTTTGTATGTATGTATTATATTCATAATATGTATTGGTGTGTTTGCTGTAGATACATGTATTAAGTTTATATATTAATTATTACTTAGATTATTTTAAATTTATATACATCTTAGACTACCCAAAATCAAATTACACAATATCCGTACAAAGGTTGTCTGGAAGAGATCGCCATGAGCCATCGCCTATTGTTATACCAAATGTAATGTAAAGGTATTCATGTACTTTGTATCTGTATTTTTTTATACTTTTAATAAAATAAAAATAATGGATTAGAAGAGGTATTTAAATAGTATGGAATCGATGACGTACAAAATACGGCGTGAAATCGGAGAGATCTGTGATGAGATGATAATTCATTTCATCACAAATCTCTCCGATTGCACACCACTTGGTTCTATCGTTGACTTCTTATATTCAGCTCCAATCAGCTAAATCATCGCTAAACCTGGCCTGTGGACGTCCTACACTACATACATATTTACCTTATATTCATACACTATTCTCCAGCATCTTCTATATTTACTGTTTTTGTAAGTAACTGTAACTGAAACAAAATATATACCGGGACTGAAACCTATTGAATTGACGTCAAAACCGTGCCGTAATACCCCGTGTCATACAACATGATCCGATAAATAATTAAAAAGCAATCACGGACACCTTTCAAAAAGGCAACCACTAATACGGTACGATATTCCTGTGATCAGTCTCCATTATATAATGTGGAGCTACACTTCGAGCGAATTTTGAATTAATAACGTAATAGATACTGTTGTTGTGACATCACTCCTATTTTTTTGCGTGTATCGCCTATTTAAATTAAAAACACCTTGTGCTAAGCAATCTTATATAGAAACAGAAGTATCAATAAAAATAGCTCTAACTAAAACATTTTTTTAGTAAATGGCGAATTATACTGAAACAGTTATCGTTATTTTTGCACTTTAAGCTTACTCTCCTTAGAAATTTGTTTACATTAAAGACATTTGGTATTATACGGAGGGGTATCATATAAATTGAATGCCACCGTCCACGAGCGCCTGCTACTCACAAGCGGCCGCAATTTGAAGTATGGAAGCGGACTGAGATCTCTCTCTCTCTGTCATTGTCAGACGTAAATGATTGTGTTTTATTCTCAATGATTACCAAATTTTACATACACATGTCAATCAATATACAATGTCATTTAAACTATGTCATTTGAATATTTTAGTTTTCCGCTTCAACTAGAGCCACGCCTTTAATCCTAATAGGATAGAAGGACCCGGCAGGCGCAGTAGTCTATACACGTATAATTGAAATAGGTACTCGTATATGTAGATATAAATGTCCATGTATGTTGTGTGGCTCATCAACTGTCCAAATATTGTCATTTCGATTCCTGCTAGGTGACATAGTTAAGTATCAAGGGTATATTTAGTGAATTTTATATTACTTTAGTCGTTTACTGTTCTTTATAAAAACTGCATCAATCTAATGGTATCATATAAGTTTAAAATTTAAAAATATATTTATATATACAGGTCAAGAAGTATCAAGGCTTGTATTAGTAATTAATTTACTTTAATTAAATAAAAATATTTTATCCACGACTGGTCCACAAGTTGAAAGTCGCTCGGCGTGCTATGGTACGGGCTATGCTCGGCGTTTCTCTGAGGGATCGCATCAGGAATGAGGTGATCCGGCAGAGAACCAAGGTCATCGACATAGCCCAAAGGATCAGCAAGCTGAAGTGGCAGTAGGCTGGCCATATTAGCCACAAAACTGATTACCGTTCGCATAAACGGGTTCTTGAGTGGAGACCGCGTCTCGACAAACGTAGTGTGGGACATCCACAGGCCAGGTGGAGTGATGATTTCGGCAAGACGGCTGGTAGGAGTTGGATGCGAGAAGCCGAGGATCAAACCAAGTGGTATTGGAGAGGCCTATGTCCATCAGTGGATTGCGATAGGCTGATGATTATAAAATAACAATATTCGTTTTATATTGACCTTTTTGAAATATATAAATGTTTTTATTCTAATTTAATAAACTGCGGCCTTGTTTCACACATTACAGATAAGTTCCAGGTAGCTTATCTAACTGATAGTGACACACTCTATATGGAAGATACGTCAAATTATGTATCAGATAAGATATCCGAAACTTATCTGTAACCGGTGAGACAGGACCTAAGGCGTTTTATTAAGGTTGACATTAACATTCGTTAAAATAATTTATCATTGTAAAAAGTAAACAATATTTAAACTATTGTCCAAATTTATTGAACACATACCTGAAATTGAAACGAGAGCTATGAAATAAAGAAATTAAATTTATATTCATAGGTCTACGGCGTAGCAATAAAGCACTACGGTGTAGCGGTAGCGTAAGTAGAGACTGCGATGATACCATCGTCGGCTTCTTTGAGGTATGTTGTACAGGAATGATGTGGATAGTGAAACACATGCTGGTCTGGAGGAATAATTTAATAATGTAGTTTTTTTTTATGTATGGACCTGCCAAAGTGACTCTACTCTGCCTGATGGAAAGCATAAGCAGAATCCAAAAACGGTGGTCACCATACTCATTGCAAATGCAGACAGCAACAGTGCAGCGTGGTGACATACATCATCGCGGCCTAGTGAGATACTCTGCATCATTGGGCCTCCGGTCTCACACTCACCAACGAAACACGACAGCACACATGCTGTCAATTTTACGTTGATCTTCTGTTTTTCTGTGATTTGTATGCTATACGTTTTATATTAAGTATTTTTTTTAAATTAATATTTATATGAAAACTATAGCTTTAAATAGCTAAGAATCAGATATCTCTATTTGAAATAATTCAAATCGTATTCACGAATGAGAACACCAATAAAAAAGATTTCGAAAATTCTCACAACGCACTAATATTTTATTCTTTGAGTGGGAATGGTCAACGGTTCTTTTTACCATTATATAGAGATTGACGATTGCTTTTCATAATATTGCATGTAATGACGTATTAAGTGTCAATTATTGAAATACACACATCAAAAGTGTCTAGGGATCAACATATGTGTCTAGGGATCAACATATATTTTTGCAATAACTTATCTCCTGATTGATATTAATTAAAATTTTCTTTAAGGATTCATCAAATAAAGTGTTTTCGTTTGTCACAGTAACGATAAACCAAGTCACCTTTGCATTAATAAAGAAATTTGCCATTTTCCTAATAAAGGGATTTTTGACATTTGAACCACTAACATTAAAGTTCGAAAAAAAGACTGAAATAACAGTTTTCTTTAAAATTTTATTAGGTAACTTAAACAATTAATATTCCGTGTTTCTACCGCGAACACTAACAACACAAGAATCGGTTTGGCATACTCAAAATGAGTTCATCCAAATCACGCTGTGGAATGGCCGCCCATGTTCGTTGCAACAACAAAAAAAGGTCTTCTTGCCACTGGATACCCTCCATATTCGGCAGAGCTCTTCTCTGTTGCATATCCCATGCATGCTCAATCGGGTTCAAGTCTGGCGACTGAGCAGGCCAGGGCCAAAGCCACATCTCAATCTCAAGAAATCCGCATAAAATGCTTGATCCCTAGACACTTTTGATGTGTGTAGAAACATAGAAGATCAATAAAAGTCAAATTCTTCTTCGATCCAATGGCTTCTGTTCCAATTTCCCTTCGTTCCGTTTAATTTAGTTTCAGTTGTTCCGTTTTCCCATCAACGCGGGACATCGCTTAATCGTCCGCTGACGCTTCTCCGCAACTCCATTAAACTAAAGTTTAAAGTTTGTTGTTGACATAGACGTGATTAGACGCTAGCTTACAGCTCCTATTGACAAATTCATTTAAACCGATATTGACTCATTTTAGGCGAAGTTATTACCGCTGTCATTTATTTGATATTCACTTGTAAACTATAAAAACCAAAAATAAGTTATTTATTTATTTATAACTTTATGCACTTTTGTACATCGGCGAACTTAATTCCCAGGGCATGCTCTACCAGTCAACCTTAGGGTGGTGTAGAAATCTTGTAAGTTGTCACTCTAAATGTTATATATCTATATTTTACATACACATGTATCTACTAATATATCTTATTTTATAACATAAATACAAACACATTATTTATTGGACGAATTTTATAAAACATTGTAACAAAGAACTTAACTATGAAACTGCTGTACCGTTAGATCACAAAAACATGGTTTTGCATGATCTGAGGCTATACTAATCTAGAAATACGTAATAACGTACTGTACTGTGATTAGAGTCTTGAGTAAAAGATATAAAAAGTTCTAAGGTCGTTACAGTTAGGTATCAAATTAATCTTTAAATAATTGATAGCTTCGTAAATATGTTATATTATAACACGAACACACTATAAGAGTCAATGTCAACTCATGTTATATGCACCTTAATTATCCCCATACCTATCTTAAACAATCTGAGCAATGTTTAGAACTAGAAACTAGTAAACACGGCTATACATAACATTGGACCCAACCGTTTGTCAAACGAAATTCCCATTGGATTTAATTTGTCACGTATTTACATAATAAATGAACGCCTCCGCCTCGAAGCGGTGTAATCCGGCTTAAATCGGTTTAATCCAGCTTAAACCGCTTTTATACATCATTGAGAGACTTGATTCTCGATCGGGAGACAATTTGCATGTTATTTCGTGTTAATACCTTAATAGTGGGTGAGCTCAGTAATTTTGTAATGACAACATTTGCTTAATGTCGAAGGATCGTGTTTAATTCAGAATACATCTTACATACAAAAGTGCTTAAAGACATTAAAGCAGATAACAATGTAGGCAAAGATTTTAATATTTACTTATTAGAGTCAGTTTTCAATATTAGAAAGTCATTCAAAGATTTTTAAATAGTCACAACGTAGTAAATGAAATCAATTTAAATTGATAATCTACATAAAAGTATATATAAGTTTGGTCCGTGGGAGAGCCACGCTTCGGGATGAATGTGCCTGAATGGGATGTTACTACGGACTCGCAAAAAACCGGTGTGAAACAGCGCATGCGCTGTGTTTCACCGAGTGAGTGAGGATACCGGAGGCCTATACCCCAACCCCCGCCTCTTTCTCCAAACTCCCCCTCCCTCCCCCAAAGGTCAGCAACGCACTTGTGACGCTTCTGGTGATGCGGGTGTCTATGGCGGCGGTAATCGCTTACCATCAGGTGATACGTCTGCTCGTTTGCCCATTAATCCATAAAAATAACTGGTTTTAAGCGTGGCTCCCCCCGCATATATTTATGTTGCCTCAGTTTACACAAAAAGTAGCCAATATCCTTATCCAAGGTCTACTATATCTGTATACCAAAATTCATCCAATTCGATTCAGTGAAATTGATCTGTGTGTCACTTAGTATATAATTTTACAATAATTAAAAACATTTAAAATAATTAATGGCAAGGATCTTAGTACTTCCTCCCTGTGACCAGCATGGCACGACCAGAATCATACAAAGATAATATAGTGATACTAGCTGTAGCCCGCGGCTTCGCTCGCGTAGGAGTTAATAATATGTATTTAATTAAAACTGTGTAAGTATCTATGAATAATTTATACATGTTTTTAAACGTATTTATTTATAATCAATAGTCCATTAAAGTCGACTTTCATACACACTTTCGCCCCTCTTTTAACCCCTTTAGGAATAGAATTCCCGTATGTGCTGATATAAGTATCAATTAATTTGTAATCAAAAGCCTGAAGACAAAGTTTCAAGTTACTAAATTAAAAAATGATGGACTTCCAGTCTAACCCAGGGATAGAATATCCAGAAACGCTTAATTATGTATCTCATCATCATCATCGCTGTCCACTGCTGGACATAGGCATCTCGAATTGCACGCCACTTGGTTCGATCCTCAGCTTTTCTCATCCAGCTCCTGCCAGCCTTCTTGGGCCGATCATTATTCCACCTGGCCTGTGGACGTTCAACACTACGTTTGCCGAGACGCGGTCTCCACTCAAGAACCCGTTTACCCCAACGGTTATCAATTCTACGGCTAATATGGCCAGCCCACTGTCACTTCAGCTTGCTTATCCTGTGGGCTATGTCAATGACCTTGGTTCTCTGCCGGATCACCTCATTCCTGATGCGATCCCTTAGATAGAGAAACGTTGAGCATAGCACTCTCCATAGCACGCTGAGCGACATTAAACTTGTGAACCAGCCGTGTCGCAAGCGTCCAATTTTCGGCACCGTATGTCATGACAGGTAGGACGTACTGATTGAAGACTTTCGTATTTAGGCATTGTGGGATTGACAATGAAAAGACCTGACGAAGTTTCCCAAACGCTGCCCAAACTGGCTGAATTCTCCTGTTCACCTCGTCCTCGAAGTAGTTTTTACTTAACTGCAAAGTCTGTCCGAGGTACCACATATATTTTTTAACAACTTCGAGAACGGCACCGTGTACCACAACCGGTTCCGGTAGAACATATTCGTACATACGTATCTACTCATTTTTAATCAGTAGCCTAAAAATAAAGTTGCATGTTTCTAACTTTAAGAATGACGGACTTCCAGACTAACCTATATATGAAATTTCAACCGCTATTTCACCGCCTCAGGGGTGGAACATCCAGAAACGCTTAAATACGTATCTACTCATTTTTAATCAGCCAAAACAGAAATTTTCATGTTTCTCACTTAAAAAATGACGAACTTTCATACAAACTTTCAACCCCTATTTCACCCCTTAGGGGTAGAATAGTCAGAAATGCTTAAATACGTATCTACTCTTTTTTAATCAGTAGCCCCAAAAGTACAGTTTCATTTTTCGAACTTAAAAAATGACGAACTTTCATACAAACTTTCAACCCTTATTTCACCCCCTTAAGGGTATAATATTCAGAAACGCTTAAATACATATCTATTCCTTTTTAATCAGTAGCCCAAAAAAAAAGTTTCATGTTTCTTACTTCAAAAATGTCGGACTTCCAGACTAACCTATGTACAAAATCACAACCCCTATTTCACCCCTTAGGGGTAGAATATTTATAAACGCTTAAATACGTGTTTACTCATTTTTAATTAGTAGCTCAAAAGTAAAGTTTTATGTTTCTAACTTCAAAAATGACGGACTTCCATACAAACTTTCAACCACTATTTCACCCCCTGTCACGCGTCATCGGCGCTCGCCTCCCACCGCTGAGCCGCTGTCCCTACCACTGCAGGGACACATAAAAGGACGAGCGCACTACAGCTCGACCTCTTTCGCCCGGCGTCTACCACGCCGGACGGCTGCGCTGCCCTCTACGGGGGGGGGTCGGCCTCTAAAGCCGCCCCCAGTACTGCACTCTTAACCCGGCGTCTACCACGCCTGGTGGCTGGGCCGCCCGGCCTACGCCGGAGCCCCAGCACTGCACCTCTTTCGGCCGGCGTCTACCACGCCAGTCGCCTGCGACGCCTCTACGGGGATCGGCCTCTAAAGCCGACCCAGGACTACACCTCTTCCTTTTCTCATCGCTGCGAACCTACAGTTAAGTGCTTCTTGTCTGGAGGCACTGACTGGTCGAATCTCTCAAACCCACACCCTGACTGTACATCTATCTGTTTGTGTTATACTTCAGTAAATAAATTCTTTAAATTGTTGTTGTGAAGCGTCTAATTTAATCATCATCAGAACCTCGTGGCTTCACCACAACCTTCTAGGCTCCTAAAGCAACTACGTGACACCCCTTAGGGGTGGAATTTCAAAAATTTCTTTCTTAGTGCTCACTTACGTTATATAAAGAACCTACATGCAAAATTTCAGGATTCTAGCTTCAGCGGTTTGGGCTGTGCGTTGATCTCTGGGTATGTCAGTCAGTCAGTCAGTCTGTCAGTCGGTCAGTCCGTCACCTTACTCTTTTTTTATATATATAGATAATATGTAATACGTTTTTATAAATGCCTCTTAACGAGGCACTTAGGAACTATCAGCATCTAGTAAGCAAACTCATATCTCACATTAAATTTTGACGTTCTATATTTATGCTGTTTAATTGGTAAACTATTTATTTTAATGAACTTAAGTTAATGTTAGGCAGTATAAATGTTTTTTACAAATGATGACATAATTGATAACTTTTGACTTATAAAGACTATGATTATTATAAAGACGCTAGCTTATGTGTACATACAATCGTGATGACGCTGATGAGCATATCGATTTTCTCATAATTTATTTTTAATTTTTGTTAAATCTTTTCATTTTTTATTAAATAGGAATGTTTATTTCATGTTAGTATTTTAAATGAAGGTGTTTAAAGCTTATACCAAACTAATGTCAAGCCTGAATGGGGTTCTTTACAAAAGGGTAAAGTAACGTTGGAGCGTGAATGGTAGGTCAAGGAGAGTGACATTTCATACAAATGCGGCAATATCTGAAATACACTCGTGAATAAAACCATTGTTGCCTGTGTTAAATGCAGTGTGTGGTATCATTGATTTAATTTATTTATTTAAACTGCGTTTCGTATGCAATCGTGGTATTTTTGCTAATTTCTAGCCTATATGAACTTTATAACTCAACAGAGAAAAGTTGTTTTCTAAAAACTTAGACTCTCTTACAATTTACAGTCAAACTTCATTCTAAAGTTTTAATCTGCGATCTTAATAGAGTTTTTCAAAGTTTCATCTTTCCCGTTAAACAGCCCGGCCTTTGTCAAAAGAAATGAAATTTCCTCCATACTATATTTTAACTTGAAAACGTGATGCATAAAAAAATAAGGTGTTTGAAATTGCGTTCTAGATGACAGTGTTTGTATTATATTTTCCTCGAGATGATTTTACTGTTAAGTTTTAAACTATTTTTTGTCCAACTTTGTTTATAATTTTTTCAAGAAAAATAAGATTAGATTAGCTGCAAAATATTTTATCACTTGATATTTATAATTAAAACAAAATGATATTATTGAAGCGTGGCGGACTGGGTGTCATGTCCCTCCAACACAAAGATCCTCCGACCAGACTAGGTGATCGTGCCTGGCGGGCCAACTGCCCAACGGTTAATGTTGGAATGTTGTGTGTATGATAATCGGCGCGAGAACTTCTGTTGCGCGATTCATAATTGGTAGTTTCTTCCTGTAGTAAAATACTCCGTAGTTAATTCACATTACTCGATAGCTTTGTGTTAGTTTTCTCTCAATTAACTTAGTAGTTTAGGAAAGAAAACAAATCAACACAATTTACTTAACTCATATAATCAATTCTCTTTTATCTATGTTGCAAAAAAGCGTTCTTGAATCACTTGAAAAATTAATAAGAATCTCTTGACGAAACACTCAGACATGTAAACAAGTGGTCTGTATAATATAATCGGTGATACGCCATCAAGTCCCCACTTCCACTTGCGTACTACCCTCGATTCAATTAAACTTTAACCAAGTTCTCGTAAACAACATAATTAATAACAACACAGAGAATTTTGAACTTTATTTTGGCATCGCAAAAGATTTATTATCGAATAACAATGAGAAATGATGTCAATTATCAAAATGCTATTGTTTTGGTATCATAGTGGGCAAGTTCAAATGAGTTTATTATGATAGTGATATTGGGGAGACAATTTATCGGTAACATTTATATGTACGTCACAATAGCGGTTCCCAACCCTTTCAAAGAGGGAATAGGCACCACAGGGTTCATGAAAACGAATTTTAATTGAATCTTTTAAAACACTTTATTTTGCTTCGCTACAAATAGTAAAAGTCAATGTTGTTTGTAAAATTGGTTTAGATGATCTATACAAATAAATAAAATTGGAGTGTCTGTTTGTAATATTACAATAACCGCTTTTACTAAATTCATATTGCATATGTAAGTATCTACGGTACATATACCAAAATAACTTTTTTTACAATTTTTGTCTGTCTATCTGCCTGTCAGTTTATCCGGCTAATCTCTGGAACGGCTGAACCGATTTTGACGGGACTTTCACTGCTAGCTAGCTGATGATATAAATAGTAACTTAGGCTACTTTTTTTAGACTAGCTTCGCCCCGCGTCGTTACCCGCGATGGCAATAACCGCGGGTAGCACCGCGGGGGTAATATAATTAGTTATCCTACTCAACTTCATCTGTGTCTCTTTTCAATCATGCTTGGCATCTCTTGATCTATGCGTTATGTTAACTATCATATCTTAGACACGCCAGTAAAATACACATTTGAAAAGAATTGAAACTCGGTCGGATATTGACGGAGTTTATCGTGAGCAACAACGTTACACGAGACTTCATCTTCATCATCATCTCAAACCTTGTAGGCCTCCTTCAATCCCCTCCACTTCTTTCTATTTGTATCCAATTTTGGCCCGCCACCTTCTTGATGTCGTCCTTCCTTCACGAGATTTATATGTATACTAGCTGATCCAGCAAACGTTGTTTTGCCATAAACAATAAATTGGGGTATAAAAATAGATGTTGGTCGATTTTCAGATCTACCCGATATGCACACCAAATTTCATAAAATCGGTTCAGCCGTTACAGAGGAGTAATGTAACTAACATTGTGACAGGTTAATTTTATATATGTATATAATATAATAGATATCGAGCTAGTTTGTTGCTGAAGTCAGCACGTAAAAAGTGGAATTCTTGAGTACACACTATTATGATTTGTTTCGACGAGTCCAAAAGATGGTATAATTATAATAATAGCCTATATTTAACTATCTTACAATATAATTACTATAATCTTGTACAATTGCTTAACACCTGTACGTGAAGATTGTCTTTCTGTCCAGCATAGTCCTCCCCTAGAGTTCTCCACCGAATACGATTCCACGTTTGTCTTTACCAAGTATGTCCCGCTATTCTTATAATATCGTCTTCCCACCTACGACGCTGTCTCCCTTTCCTTATTTTGTTATTTCTCGGACACCATTCTGTTACGTCCAAGAGATGTTACTTAGCAATATTGGTGGATTATATAGCCGAACATACACACATCAAAAGTGTCTAGGGATCAAGCATTTTTATGCGGATTTCTTGAGATTGAGATGTGGCTTTGGCCCTGGCCTGCTCAGTCGCCAGACTTGAACCCGATTGAGTATGCATGGGATATGCTACAGAGAAGAGCTCTGCCGAATATGGAGGGTATCCAGTCGCAAGAAGACCTTTTTTTGTTGTTGCAACGAACATGGGCGGCCATTCCACAGCGTGATTTGGATGAACTCATTTTGAGTATGCCAAACCGATGTTCTTGTGTTAGTGTTCGCGGTAGAAACACGGATTATTAATTGTTTAAGTTACCTAATAAAATTGTAAAGAAAACTGTTATTTCAGTCTTTTTTTCGAACTTTAATGTTAGTGGTTCAAATGTCAAAAATCCTTTTATTAGGAAAATGGCAAATTTCTTTATTAATGCAAAGGTGACTTGGTTTATCGTTACTGTGACAAACGAAAACACTTTATTTGATGAATCCTTAAAGAAAATTTTAATTAATATCAATCAGGAGAAAAGTTATTGCAAAAATATATGTTGATCCCTAGACACATATGTTGATCCCTAGACACTTTTGATGTGTGTATTTATGTATTTACCTTACCGCTACCGCAGCACTGTTTTCCAATGTAAAATAAAAAAAACTTAGAACCAAAAGTTTCTGCCAGCTGCTGTTCAAAAGCATAAGTAAAGAAAAGAGCGTACTCATTCTTAAAAGGCCGGCCACGCACTTGTGACGCCTTTAGTGTTGCGGGTGTCCATGGGCGGCGGTAATCGCTTACCATCAGGCAATAGGTCTACTCGTTTGTCCCCTATCTCAAAAAAAAGCGTAAGTTTTGTCGTAAGGTTAATGCGTTACAGAGATTAGGTGAAATTACAGAAGTGCAGACAGAGATTTTTATCAGAATATGATAGTATGTGGGTGGTTAAAAATGCACTACATACTTATATAACGTATAAAGAAGAATAACTAGTACTAGTAGTAAATTTCCTAATAGTAGATCCTAGCTAGATCGAATTATCGCCTCGAAAACCCCTGCTTATTAAATTTCATGATAATCGTTGGAGCTGTTTCCGAGATTCAGAATATTTATATACAAGTAAACAAGAATTGCTTATTTAAAGGTATTAGTAAAATAGCACAAAGTAATCGATTACTTGCAAAATTTTATTACACGAAACAGAGTCACTTACTAAAAAAAAGTGTCGTAACGCGATAACACTGTACACAAAGACTTCCCGGTAGTTCCAATAAATGATTGCTTTATATTTACCAAACACGAAAATGTCGGATATCTAATATCCATTCTAAAACGGTTGTAGACATAGCAACGTTTGATCTTACATTGTATGGTTGAAGTACTGGGTAGTAGGGCCACAAGAAGGCCGTTATATTCACGTAAAGGCAAAATAAATATTTGATTACTGCTCCTACAAGTAGAAAGTTTCCTAGAGAGAGATTATTGATCCTACTCATCTATATGTATAAAAGAGGAAAGTGACTGACATACCCAGAGATCAACACACAACCCAAACCACTGAACCTAGAATCCTGAAATTTTGCATGGTAGGTTCTTTATATAACGTAAGCGAGCACTAAGAAAGGAATTTTTGAAATGCCACCCCTAAGGGGGTAAACCAGAGGATGAAAGTTTAGTTGAGCGAAGCCGCGAGCAAAAGCTAGTATTGAATATTTCAAAATTTTAAGCATCTAAGATTTTTTTTTACTTTTTCTTATTAATTTTGTAAATCACTTTCATATCCATTCAGCTACTTTTGCTGAGCAGTTGAATTTATGATCACAATTTACTATTTTCAACACGTTTTTATTAGCTTTACATGTATGTTTGTTTGTGACCAAGTTTTTGTAAGCGTATTTATTTAACTATATTTATACTTAAATTAAATATTTAAAGCTCAATTATAATTAGTACAAATTTTATTAATAATAATAATAATAAACTTTATTTGATAGACACAGCATACAAACAAAAAAACTTATTCTAAATTTTCCATACATAAAAAAATAAAAGCGAACCTTAATTTAAGAGGCTTGCAACAAAAGGGCTAGAACCCAGAGCCATAAAACAAATAAAAAAAAATATCAACGTCAAAGTTAAGTGACGTGGCATTGGTGACGTGTACATGTGTGCACACGTTTTATCTGACATTTGTGGCCATTATAAATGAAATTATATTCTCAAACAATAAATTAAGCCACTTAACATGAATAAATATACAACATCATAATAAACCTCTAAGACAGAACACTATTAATGGACTATGTTAACGGGGGCTGTACACAGTGTCTAGCAAAATGGTGGACTCTCAGCATTCACTGCGATGGGTGTAAGTAACCCATCCCAGTACTGATTTTCAGTTCCCACCGTAACACTCGATTTGACGCCGATAGCCGCAGCTACCATCTACCGTTATGTCTGTCTCCTCTTACTTAAAGAATAATAACAATAAATTGGTAAGTATGTTATCTTTTAATTTCATGTTTTCATCATTTTATTCAAACAAATACATATTATATCAGGATATGTATAAATCACTTGTAACGCCATATGCAATTCCTTTCAGGGAGAATCAATTAGTGATTAGGAAAGAGAATAAAGAAAATAAAACTAAACTTAGAACAAAATTAGAATTATCAAGTGCCATCACACCAGGACATACCAGGCTGTGAAGACAGTGCTGCATGTGGATACAAAGATAATGCTACCCTACCTGTGATAGCAATGTACTGTCCGTGGATCATAAATATAAGGTTAAGTACCAACGGTCATACCTTGTTGCTTTTTTTGTTCAAGTAGGTAATTTTTTAATTTTAATTTAAAATAATACAATGATTGTAGATCCCTAATTGGTGGTGGTATGCAGTTCTTTTACATCTGCTGTTTGACTTTGAAGTTTTGAAAAATATTAGATCAGCTGAAATTACTCAGAGAAAGACATTTAAAATTTTCAAAACAATTTAACTACCTCCCCGCTTATTTTATGGCTCTACCATAAAACTTATTACCGTCCCTTGTTTCACCTCCCGCCTAGTAACGCATCGATCATGTCACATAGCATACGTAAATTTATTACAATGGTAAAAGGACGAAATAACTTAAAAAGGTAGTGTCGGTTACGTTGAAACTGAAATTTGACATTGCGTAGAACCTTTTTGAAGAAAAGATTATGAAAACTGGTCATGACAATTTTCTATTATAGTTCTAAGTTAGATTGGTTCAAATTTTACTGCAATGGTAAAAGGACGAAATAACTTAAATAGGTAGTGTCGGTTACGTTAAAACAAGAAATAAACTATGTGTAAAACCTTTTAGTGACACATATTAAGAAGTCTGGTCGCGATAGTTTTTTACTTTAGTTAGAAATTAGATTGGTTCAATTTCTACCCATGATAATAGTTATATAATAAGCTTGTCAGACTAGTTACTACAGTAGAGGCTCCGCCAAGTTTGAGTCTGAATAGTTTAAGGCAGTGGTCCCACCGCCGACGATGAACAAGAAACGAGTAGAACTAGAAACTATGAACAAGTTGGCGATTAGCGGGCAACGAGTGTGTAGTTTCGATAGTTTTGGCGCCGGGCTATAAGCGAGTGTTCAAGAGCGATGAGCGATAACTCGCACCAACACCACATTCCAAGACACTATGGATGAGTTTTTTATTGAATGAGTCCGACAATATCTCTATCGTAAAATACATCATCGTCGTCGTCTGAACTAGACAACAACGATAGTTGCAATGATTTGTTGATATCCATACGTGTACTTTCAAAGCTGTATAGAAATGATAAAGCTAGTATCGCTGAGCGAGTTTATCTTTGAAAGCTCTTGTCGCTCAGCGACAAAACTTCAACAGTCGGAGAGCAGCTATTACTATATGCATATCTTTCGTTTACACTGAATTTATATTTATTGTACGTTTCTTGAGCGAGAAAATCTCCGAAAGTTAGTCGTTTTTTCGCCGGCGGCCGGACCACTGCCTAAGGTGTCTCAGTAGTATCTAGTTGAAAACTCTACGGAGAGTCACAGCTAAGCAGCACCATGTTTTTAGTCCAGAGTTCTTAGTGCTTATAGGATACGAGAAAAAAATATCGGGTAATTTATTATTAACTTAATGATAAAAACTAAATTCAACAAAAAAAGCTATTTTAACTGACAACGTTTTGTGTAATATGATTAAAGTGTAAAGAAGCATATCATTAAAGATATAGATATTTGCTGATGGAATAAAAATCCATATTTTTAGTTTAAAATAGTAAAAAATAAGCTGACAAAGGTTGGTTACCAATAAACTACATACAAATGAAGTTACTGTTATTTAATAGTATGTAGTAAGTTTATTAGTAAAAATGTGTTAGAAACAGAACCCCAGTGAAAAGAATAATATATTTATATGAATGAATTAGAAAGTGTTAGTGTTAGAAATTTAACGTCATTATAATGGCAACATTTTTGATTGTCATTTTTCTTGTTTGACGTTTTGACGTTGACAGCTAGTACTTGAGACGCTTGCATCGGTCGAGCTGGAGCTTCGTTAAAAAAGAACCGTTTTAATTGTATTTTAGCTAATTGTCCATCCAATTCGGTGTTTAGTCGGTTACCGTTGTGATTGGTCTGATTTGGACTCGCGGGTTTTAGTAGTCACGTCGGTTTAGGCGCGTTCCGCGATAGTTGAAACGAGTGTATTGTAATTCGAATACCTTGGAGGTTGGATAGCACTTTAGGAGTCATGTATGTGTGACGACGCACAGAGGAAACTACCAAGAGGCCTCTTGGACGCCGCTTCAAGGAATCTACACATCTCCAGTAAGTGCTTGATTATAGTAGCTTAGAATAGAACACGGTGAATCGCCGTAGTTCATTGCTCTCGCTAGTGAACTAGTTTTAGCGATTGTATGCTTATAACATGGGCCTATAGATATTGCAAACTTCACAAGGTGATCGCTCCACTGGCGAGAGGATTGAACAGTTAGCAATAGCTAAAGAAAGTCAGGGCTACTTGTCCGGGAATGAAGAATAATTATAAAGCCCAAACTTTTTTCAGATTAGTATTTTCAAACGATTTGATAATTTAATTAAACTTTTTATTTTCATTACATCCGAGGAAAGTAGTCAAATAATGAATATATATTTAAACCTGTTAAAATATTGTTCTAGTTATAAACTAACAAGGTTTCATAACATGGGTTGTGAAGTATATCATATTCCTAAGCCGAACAAGGCTTCTTGTTACTCGGATAATCGGCCCGGGTTCTGTTTCTTAATGAACATATAACCGCAATGGAACATTAACGCCTGCCTGATTATTTTCTTAGTATTAAGTTATAACATAAAGAAATACCTAAGTGAAATTGTATCTTAATGCATTTTCTCACTGTTTATCTATGCATTTAGCTTTTTTTAATTTTTAACTAGCTTTTGCCCGCGGCTCCACGCGCGTGTATGTCGGTTATCCCGGTAAATAGTAGTCTAATGCCTTTTCTCAAGAATCGAAGTATTTCCATGTCTAGAAAGAAAGACATACAGAACTATTTACGAATTTATAATACTAGTATGGATTTGCGAAAATTTTAATTTTTTAACTGTTTCTTATAAATTAATAACTACTTGTTAATATTTTGGATATAACCACGAGCACTTAGGCTAAGATTAAACTTGTGTTATAAGTGCTAGAGCTCCCTCTGATTGTCACTAAAATACATTTTTCTAACCAAACAGAGTGGGACGGTGCTTTTAAGGAGATATTTTGATAAAAAGAACAATAAAAAAATAAGTAATGTTATTAAATTAAATACAAATGATTTTTGATCTATTTGGTGTTATTGCGTGTGAAAGTGTGTGTTTTATTATTTTTCATTTTTTATTTTCTATATTTATAAAACACAATGAACGATGCTATACGAATCTATGCCTTGCTTTGCCTTTATTATTCCTTGAGAACCGATAAGTACAAAAATGCTTATTGTGATGTTATAAAAATATAGGTTAGTGCTATACAGTATAAACCTGTTATAAGTAACGAGTCCAGCCTCGTATAAATGCCTCGTTCGTTTAAATCTTAAAAATTACTAGGCATACAATGAAATATATTATACCCTTATAATTCGGTTGGTTATTTTATAAACAAGTAAATAGTTTATTCATATTAATATCTTGGCACCTTCCGCTTGTCAACTTCCGGCGCGACTTATATTTCGTCATACTACTACGTAATAATTCTTTAATGATACACAATCCTGAATTATCAAATAATAATTAGAATATTTATGATAAATAATGTTTCATATTATCTACTAAATGTGTGAATTTAGTATTAAATTGGGTCAAGCCTGTCGAATGCTATAAAATGCCTTCGAGTCGAGTCGGACGCATTCATATTCTAGACGTTCTACTTGGTGTGCACTGGAGAGTATTGTGAGGTTGTGCTACAATAACGTGATTGCTTTGCTGCCGTCTTGGCTAATCCACCGTTACACATATTACCCGAGCGAAGCCGGGTTTACACACACGCACACTCGCGCAAGCACCCTGCGCCGCTTAAACGAAACAGCAGGAGCAGGCATACATTTTCGCATTTTTACAAGAATAGCCTAGTTTATGGATCTTAGCTTAAGTGAAGTCTAATCGCAATTAGAGCAATGGCTTTTAATTTTTTTTTATAGTCAACCCGGAACAGAGGAGAGGTTTTTAGCCATCACACAGTCATTAATGAAAAGTTAGTAAATGTTTACAACGTAACAACAATTTTGTTTTATTCCACCTGAATTTACAGCTTGCAACCGAAGTTTATTGAGCAGAAACCCACAGTTTGTATGTCCCGGCTTTTGCTGAAACTGGTGGTCGTATCGTAAATTTTACTATCGACTCTATGGACCGACACTACCGGCACCGTAAAGTGCACATTGCACGTTTTGTTTACTTTAAAATTTACGGCGACAGTACAAACTACGCAATGAACGTATAAAAATTTGGAGAACTGTTGGGAAGATTAGAAATACATTTTTGTAAATAAAAAGTTTTTATTTAATTACCGTGGGAGAGCCACGCTTCGGCATGAATGGGCCGGCTCGGCCGGAGTGATACCACAGCCTCACAGAAAACCGGTGTGAAATAGCGCTTGCGCTGTGTTTCACCGAGTGAATGAGGATACCGGAGGCCCATACCCCAACCACTCCCCATACCCCCCCTCATCCCCCTCCCCATCCCCCTACCTATCCCCAAAGGCCGGCAACGCACTTGTTACGCCTCTGGTGTTGCAAGTGTCCATGGGCGGCGGTAATGGCTTACCATCAGGCGATAAGTATGCTCGTTTGCCCGCCAAGTAAATAAAAAAAAAATATTTTTTATTTCGCGGAATAGTGTATTATGAAGGTAGATAAATACATAAAAGTTATAGCTATAATATATTTAAAGCAAATTATTTATTTGTCTAACTTACGCATGCACTATTATCTGCCATCCAGAGATTATTACTGTTACTGTTAACCATTAAACTTATTCATCATCATCATCACCATGACACCATCACATCATCACCCGTTGCAGTCCATTGCAGGACATAGACCTGTCTTAAAGCACTCCACATTAAACCCGTTAAATCACCAAAATAACAAAAACAAAAAAATATGCATGCATTATTAAACTTTCACTAAAGCCAAACTTTTATCAATTCAGTGTGTCCAGCTATTTATAGTCAGGCTCTATTCATCCAACTGGCACTACATGATACTGACATGACACCACTGACATTTATATAACCTTGATTTAAAATTGACAAACACACCGAAAATAGTATCTCCTTGTATTTTCTAACCTCGAGTACTATCAAAAATAAAAGTTTCATTCTTGTTTATAGTGTTTTTTACTGGACAGAGATCGTAGGATATGGCCAGCTGGATGGCATAGTCGTTCATTTAACGGTGTATTGTAACCATCAATACAAGCAAATAGAACATTGCAAGTATAGTACTTTTCAACGTAAACGTTTTGTATAGGCAGTACTAGATGAAGATATATGTGATTTGTACAACAAAATTTGAATCTTATTTTTTTTATTAAATAGGACGGCAAACGAGCAGACGTATCGCCTGATGATAAGCGATTACCACCGCCCATGGACACCCGCAACACCAGAGGCGTCCCAAGTGCGTTACTGGCCTTTGGGGGGTGGTGAGGGAGATAGGGGGAGGGGTTGGGGTATGGGCCTTCGGTATCCTCACTCACTCGGTGAAACACAGCGCAAGCACTATTATTTCACACCAGTTTTCTGTGAGGCCGTGGTATCACTCCGGTCGAGCCGGCCCATTCATGCCGAAGCGTGGCTCTCCCACGGTCAAAAATATAGAATAAAAGAAAGAGAATATTCCGATAAATACTATAGTTTCTATATGTTTTAGTACTATCCTATATTTATTGGTATGCCAATAGATTAAAAACACAGAATTGGGGTGGTGACATCTGTAGGAGCAGATTAAGGGAGCAATCCGAGCAATCCATACCCACCGGTGTCACCAGCGTGTTACAGTAGCCTAAATCCTCCTTTCTAAGCAGAGGCTAAGTCTTCAGTGGACTAATAAATTCTGTTTTTTACCGACAAAAAAAAAGGAGGAGGTTCTCAATTCGACTGCTTTTTTTATGTTTGTTACCTCATAACTTTCGACTGGGTAAACCGATTTTGATGATTCTTTTTTAATTTGAAAGCTGGTGCTTCTCATGTGGACCCATTTTAATTTGGTCCAGTCCTGGCATGTCATCCATGAGAAAATCATATAAATCTTCAATTTGCATTATGAATGTGCGCGACAAATTGCATTGCGAATAACTCAATTCAATTTGGTCGTTCTTAAGGTCGGTTTTTTTTGTTAAAAATTTGTATTATTTTTAAAACCATCATGGAGGCCCAATGATGCTGAAGTCACCATGCTGCATTGTTGCATTGTCTGCATTCGCAATGAGTATGGTGACCACCATTCTTGGATTCCGCTTATGCTTTCCATAGAGTCATTATTAAATATATTTTGCAATTTCCATGAAATATTAAATATCAAGCATTTTTATTTATTTCAAAATACACGTATATTCCTTTAGGAGTGATTCCTTTCAATCGTAAACCGTACTAACACTACCAACATCCTATATCTTCACGGCAGCTAATAACATCGTCACGGTGACAAATGTCTGGCTCCAGCTATTAGATGCTAACTGCGATGGATGTGCCATGACCCAAACCACTCATAAATTTTAGTGCCGTACCTACGTGCTTTTCCTTCTCGGGAGAAAAATCGATAGATGTTTACGTACCTTGCTGTTTAATCTTTGGAATACCAGTTTTATTTGCACTTATTCTTATTTCATGAAGACTTTGAAAAACATCTATATCTATACATACATCCATACAAAATAAATATAAAACTGGAGTGTCTGTTTGTAATATTAAAATAACCGCTTTTTACTAAATACATATATATGTACAATACGGTACATATACCAAAATAACATTTTTTTTTAAAATTTCTGTCTGTCTGTCGGTCTGTCTATTTGTTCTGGCTTTCTCTGGCAGGCTCTGGAATGGTTAGACCGATTTTGACGGGACTTTCACTGGCAGATAGCTGATGTAATAAGGAGTAACTTAGGCTACTGTTTTTAGACAAGCATTGCCTTGCGGTGTTAAATATAATAACAATAAATACAATAACAATAACTGCAGGTAGCACCGCGGGACCCAGTTAGTAAATTATAAGAGGTCGATATTGTAGAAAAACTATTTAAGTGATAGAACTCAAAACAACAGTTTCAGAATTTTAATCTGTTTGTCGGTGTGCTTTTGCGTGTTAATCCCAGAAGTGATTTAACAATTGTGTAAAAATGTCTAAATAATACATTCTCTCAAATTTGCAATACTTGGAAAAGATTACTAAGTTTAGACAAACTAGGTATACTAAAAGATCACAAAATGTACAATTAGTTGGCAACGTAGATTTCTAATTCTAATATTGAACCGATTTGGATATGATGTGATTTATCTTATGTATTATGGTAAACTTCACTTAACATTAATTAGAGTTTGTTTTATTGTAATCGGTTGATAAATATAAAAGTTAAATCAGTTTAAAGAATTAAAGACGATCGATCGATTTCCAGGTTGGGCTAAAGGTGTTATTGGGTTTTTCTTACAAGTAATGTTAAATGAAAACCTGCTGCCCTACCTGGGAGAGCATGTCAAGCTATAGATCCCGGTCTTCATGAATATCTATGGCAATCATTATTGTGAAGTCAATGGCCTTAAATCTACTGACAATATACTAGGAGCACACTATGATGGCAGGTTTGACATATTACAAAAGTGATGTGAAATGTCAATTAAAAAGGTTTAATTTTATGACTAACTGCACGTCACTATAGACAATAAAGAACATTAATTTTCTCCTTCTAATGTAATTATTAATAATACAAAACTTTATGATTTGAAAAACGTCAAACTGGCCATCATAGCGAGCCGGTAGTATAGTTCCAACTCAGGATTGCGGAGTTCCAATGCCAGTTGATCCGTGGAAAAACTGATACTCAGGTAAAACCGTCTGAACAGGTAGCTGACCTCGAATAATCTTTGGAAAAATTAGGGCTTGGAAGAAGATGATTATATATTCAGAATATATCATTTTATATGATTAGACTTTGATATGATACAACAGAATATGAGTTTATGAGAAGATTTAGCAAAGTTCTAATTCACGTAATAACTAGTAGAGGTAATTGCTGTTACAAGTTATCTTAATTATCCTTAGTTTCGGAGTTATGCGGTACTAAATGTTAGTGTAATATTGTGTAGTAAGCCATTACGTAATTAACCATATTACGCAAATAGCTTATAACTTTGAACACGGTATAATTATGACGGAACCCGATGGAGTCTTTACTGAATACATACATTCACCTTAATTTAGACATAATATTACTCTAGATGCTCAGTATTTAAGAATAATTTTTATTTTTACAGTATATTATACTTTGTCCATTTGTTTATTTTCTTTTTGACAGCTCACGCCTATAAATTACCGTTTTTTTTTTGGAATAGTGTACTACAGTAATGTCGTACTTTATTGACGGTGACGGTATTTTAGTGAAGTGGTCTGTGCATAACAAACAACCACAGACTATAAAACAGTACTTGAAATACGATAAATCGATCATATGATAAAAATAATTTAACATCATGTAGGTATTTTTTCTATAAATTTAATAAAAAAAGGAATCAAAAATAGTATCTATGACTCCGAGATTGATTATTTGCAAATAATTAAGTCGAAATCTTGGAATTTAGGATCAAACCAAGAGTAAAGAACAATAACTCTGTTCATTCATCTAATTTACTGATTTATTATTTATATTTTTGTTTATTTCTTACATAATATAAAAAAACTAAGAAAGGAATAATTAATATTTAAACTAAAAATATTTAATTAAATCGATTGAAAGTTCTTCATAAATAAAATCGCTTTTCATTTCAAATCGAATCGGTAATGTGTGAGGGCGTCACTAATTTCGAAATTTCTTGAACTGTCAAAAAGAAAATAAACGAATGGACAAGTATAGGTTAAATTTATATAGAGACGTTAGAAAAACAAACTTATATGAAGCTAACTCAAAAATGTCCAAATCGTAAACTTAGATAAACTGCCTTGCTCAATTTTCACATTTAAAAGTGGGAGACTTTTAAAAAAAAAATGAACATAGAGTTCAACCAATTTCAATGCAAAATTATTTTCTAGAAACCAATTCGCAGAAAGCAAGAATAAATAAATAAATAATAAATAAATATTTCGGACATCTAACACACAAAGCCTTCGTTCCATCCGGGTGTCCCTTGACACCTCTCAAGTTTTTATTTATAGTTTTAAATCCAAAATACACTTAAATTTTCATTTTTTAATAGGACACATATTTATATCCTTGCAACATTCTGAATCAATTGTTATCATTGATAAGTCAAATAAACCTCCGCCATTATGTACAATTAATATTATAAATTAGTGCACTACACTTGCAAAAGATATTATTACATTCTGATAAATATGTATCTTCATACAATTTCTATTTTTATAATATTTCACAGTTAACGATCCTTTTCGAACACTTATCGACTATCGAGTTAGCGGGCTGCCAAAATGCCTCGATAAGCGATTTGCGATTGTCGTTAAATTGATAGCAAATTCGATACGATACCGATTAAAATCGATAGTTGCAACGGTAGAGACTACCAAAAATCGTTAAAAAAATATCGATATGAATTAGCTACCGAATTCGCAACTTTAAGCATTTAAAAACTATTTAAACCATTTATTTTTGCTACAAAACAGTACAACATACAATATAGTAACACGTAACAATCATTAACCATCGCTATCTATGTCGAGACTGCAGTCCTTTACGATTTTGCACAATTATTTATGAGTAGAGACTTGCCCTTGTGATTAAGATCGTTACGGCAAGCGAAAATATTCGTAAACATTTATCGATCGTTAGTTTACAATCGTTATGCTATCTACGTCGAGACTGCAGCCCCTGCAGTCGCAGTGTGCATTTGTTTACGCAATCACATATTAATTATTGTTTGAAGTCGATTGAAATAAATTTAAAAAAGAATATAAGTTCCTCATATAATTTCGGTTTGTATTCTTATTTTTTTTATGTAATTGGGGGCAAACGAGCAGACGTTTCTTCTGATGGTAAGCGATTAGCGCCGCCCATGGACACCCGCAACATCGGAGGCGTCACAAGTGCGTTGCCGGCCATTGGGGGATGGGGAGAGGGATGGGGGGAGGGGTTGGGGTATGGGCCTCCGGTATCATCACTCACTCAGTTGAACACAGCGCAAGCGCTGTTTCATTCACACCGGTTTTCTGTAAAGCCGTGGTGTCACTCTGGTCGAGCCGGCTCATGCATGCCGAAGCTTGGCTCTCCCACCGTTAAAATAGCTTAAACTTAAGAATAAAACCTGTTCTTAGCTATCTCAAAGCATAATACTCGCTTGTAACTTAATTAAAAACAGAATGGGTAAATTTTTAGGCATGCACTGTTTACGCACATATTATAGTTTGAAGTCGGTTGAAGTTTTATTTAAAAAAAATGTATTTAAATTCTTTATTTAAATTTGTTTTATTTTAAATATAAACAGTTTAAATTAATATACAAACGATTTCAAGATCACCACTTGTTTTTTTTCGTGAGATCCCCGGAGATCGCAAAACGATCTCCGGCGATCTCACGAAAATAAACATTTGCCCGAGTCGTTTGCGGTACCCGGCCCGTTCCAGGGCCTGGTGCACAGGGAGAGTTCTTAACCTCTCCCGGTCCCGCTCCGCCATCTCCTACGCAAGCATAACTTGCTCGCAGAAAGAGACGGCAGAGTTCCACGCGCTCTCGCTCCGTAACTTGGCCGCAATCATGTTACCGTGCGAGTTCTGTCTTCCTCCCTAAAATCAGTTGCCGTCAGTGGGAGAGCAGATTTAGGCTCGGGTAACCTCACTCATTTGTTCGAAGGTAACAAAAGAGTTATATAATCGATTTTCTGTAGGATTATATGTGTTGCTAAATGCATTGACTGCGCGTGTGGTGGTTTAAGCGGTCGCCACGATGCACCGCTTCCTACTGCGCCCAGTGTTGTGGGCTCCAATCCCACATGGGATAACACTATGTGTGATCCACTAATTGTTGTTCTGAATATGGGTGTTTTTTGTGCTCGTTTCATGTATGTTTGTAAAGTACCCCGCTACACAGGATGTATTCATAGTACGGGAGATGGAAAAAGAATAAAAACTTATTTTAAAAAAAAAGCGACTTCCAAAAAACATCCAACGAAAACTCTCTTCCAAAAAAACACTTAAAAGCGTAAAATAAACTGGTTCTTCATAAATTGCCTATACTTAATTCTTTATTCATTTAAATACACACATCAAAAGTGTCTAGGGATCAACATATGTGTCTAGGGATCAACATATATTTTTGCAATAACTTTTCTCCTGATTGATATTAATTAAAATTTTCTTTAAGGATTCATCAAATAAAGTGTTTTCGTTTGTCACAGTAACGATAAACCAAGTCACCTTTGCATTAATAAAGAAATTTGCCATTTTCCTAATAAAGGGATTTTTGACATTTGAACCACTAACATTAAAGTTCGAAAAAAAGACTGAAATAACAGTTTTCTTTAAAATTTTATTAGGTAACTTAAACAATTAATAATCCGTGTTTCTACCGCGAACACTAACAACACAAGAATCGGTTTGGCATACTCAAAATGAGTTCATCCAAATCACGCTGTGGAATGGCCGCCCATGTTCGTTGCAACAACAAAAAAAGGTCTTCTTGCGACTGGATACCCTCCATATTCGGCAGAGCTCTTCTCTGTAGCATATCCCATGCATGCTCAATCGGGTTCAAGTCTGGCGACTGAGCAGGCCAGGGCCAAAGCCACATCTCAATCTCAAGAAATCCGCATAAAAATGCTTGATCCCTAGACACTTTTGATTTGTGTAGTAGTATTATAATGTGTGCTAGGTACCTAAAATCTGTTTGAAGTCGGTGCCAAGTGACTATCGCTTAGACTTTTGTAATTGTTCGTTTGTATTCTTTTTGGCTTAGCACCGACTTCAAACAGATTTTAGGTTTTAGCACACATTATAATACTACTATTTAAATGAATAAAGAATAAGGTATAGGCAATTTATGAAGAACCAGTTTATTTTACGCTTTTAAGTGTTTTTTTGGCAGAGAGTTTTCGTTGGATGTTTTTTGGTAGTCGGTTTCTTTTTTTTATAAAAAGTTTTATTTTTCAGTTTTTAGTGCAAACAATCGTAGGTAAGTAGTAAGTTGAATTATTTCATCAAATTTCATCATCAAGAATACAAATTAAGGTCTGTACGTACGTGTAATATTAAAATCATCCTCTAATTCCTAACTGTTGAAGAGTTTAACCTTCTATCATCAGCCTAAATAACTTGAAAGTATATGACTGAAGGTCTTTAGATACGTATGAAATTGAAAGAATTATCCTCCAACTCCTTCCATCATCAGCTTACCTAAATAATTTGAAAGAATACGACTAAAGGTAACATATATACATATGATATTTAGAGATTTATCCTCCAACTCCAAACCGTTAAGGAGTTGTATTTTACATCATCAGCTAATCATCATAAAATGATGACTACCAGACGCAAATACCAGTATAACTTCAGAAAATGTACGAAAAACATAATATGTGCCTATAAAAAATGAGGGTTTCCCTCAATTTCCCTGGGATCCCATCATCAGCTCCTGATATGGTGGCAATGGGACCACCCCGGGAGCATACCCAGTCAAACAATTCACAGAGTGTTGGTCCACAATTGACAGAGTAATCGGTAAAAATACATAAAAAAAAAAAAAACATACAATGGAACATAGAACCTCCTCCTTTTTGGAAGTCGGTTAAAAAGTGTGGTGTCACTCCCGACGAGCTGATTCAATTGTGCCCAAAGATGACTCTCTCACGGTATAACTGTTATGACATAACGACTTTAATATTCTTTGTATCTTTGAAATTTCAGACGCAATAAAAGCACCGGTTCTTAGCGATCTCAAGCATAATGCTCGCCTGCAACTTAATTAAAAACAGAATGGGTAAATTATAATTTCATTTGATGTCCTCGTACACTTTGCAACGACTAGAACAATGACGGAAGTTTTAATTGTAACAGCTGAGACTTGAAGTAAACAGTGAAGATATCTAAGTTTTCCAGATAGTATGAACTAAATAGCATTAGCCTAACAAGTAGCAAGATACATAAAAATATGTACAGTTTTAAAAGAGTAAATAGGAAATAAACTTATTTTGAAAAAACATTTTTGTGATTTTTCTGACTTCTATAATATCCGCTATTTATTTACTTAAAAAAGATCACGAGATTTTTATATGTTGATATATGATACCTTAAATTAGATTAATTAGAGACAACTTGTTGTCATTTAATATATAGATAAAGAAAAATCTTTGTAAGTATGATGTTTACTTTCAGAAAAAATCATAGTTCTGTGACGCAATATGTATAGGAGAATGTATTGCCACTAATCATCATCATCAACAATAACCTCGAGTAGTCCCTGGATGTGGCCCTCTCTTTAGAAATAAAGTAGTGGTCTACTATACCACGTTGGGCAGACGGTTCGAGATATGATGTGTTTCAAATTTTCATTCTCTTTGCCGTTCGGTCGTCATACCTAGTTTGCTCTTTCAATCGACTCTTACGACATCCACGGTATAAATATAGTGACAATGTGTATTTTTAACCCCCAACGCAAAAAGAGGGGTGTTATAAGTTTGACGTGTCTGTCTGTCTGTGGCAACGTAGCTCGCGAACGGATGAAGTGATTTTAATTTAGTTTTTTTTGTATGAAAGGTGAGACATGTTTCATGACAATCGGTTGAGTCGTTTAAAAGTGATGGGGGTGAAAGTGAGGAAGAATAACCGAATGTCTGCAAAAATATCATCGAGTGGCGTCTCAAATGAAAGCGCATTATAACGTGTTTTTTACTTTTTAAAGGGAACTCAGGTTATTATGTCGGGTTTTTTATTAAATTTTGATGAATTCATTACCACACAGAATACAGTAATAGGCAATCACATCAAAAATATTAGGACATTGTTTCTTGGAGAAACAGTACAGTATGAAGTGCTTTATTTCCTTTTAAAAGCACTTCTGCATGAAGAAGCACTAACGAAAATAAATAAACTTACTTCAGATGACGTAAATGTAACACGACATAAAGAAAATAAAGTGTGTCATAATAGTTTTACACTTCGCCCCAACAAAATGATAACAGTAGGTCACCTTTGGTCAACGGCCCCGATACTAAAACAGATGATTTGGCTCAAATATAAAAACTAATACTAAGAATATAAAACACTTCCTTGAAAACAATCTAACACAAAAAAGAATTTCAATTGTAACCAGTATCCAATTAGGTTAAAAATCATATGCAAAGAGTTGTCACTTGTGACCTTTTATTGGATTTATACAGACAACATTAAGGACACATGTTGCAAAGGTGAGAATGTTGAGATTGTTCTCGAGATAAGTGTGAAGATTGGCTATGGCTCTCAAGTGGTCGCTGGCCTGTAATGAAGGGCGATAAATCGTGGATAGTGATGCGAACCGTTTTTCTCGAGTAAGTGGACCACTCGAGTCGAGAGATTGGATTTTATGCTATCCTTTTTACTGTTTCAAAAAGGGCATTCTTCGTAATTAGCTTTAACTGAGATCTAATCAAATATCTACGGTGAAAATAAAATTGTACTGAAAACTTGACAGTTTTGAAAGTTTTATTTTTACTACATTTAAAAAATAATCGAGTATCCGTCAGTATTCGATGCAAGCAGTGAGAGTCTGAAATAGCATACCTTTGACATTTTAGGCTCTTTGAAACCTTGCACATGTTTAATAATCGCGTGTTCAAAATAGATCGGTTGGGTAAGTTTAGAAATATGATCAATACCTTAAAGTAAATTGGAGATTTATAAATAGTTGATATTATGATTAGTGCTTGATTTAAATAGCACTATGTAACCCCTGAACTTGTCAGGTGGAAACTCACCGGCTTCGACTCAGGGTAGAAGATGATACCTCAGGGCGCCGTAAGAATTTAGATAAAATTTTAAGGTGAGGGTGCGGAGGGTCCAAGGAAGACTTCAAAAAGACAACTTACAATTTAAATAAACTTTTATTCCAATTCCTGCTATCTTTACATATGAATTTAAAGTAATTTAATTAATTTAATATATTGACAAAAAAAACTTAAGAGGTAGTCTTAAAAAATAAAAATAAAATTATACAGTCTTTTCTTTCACTCTTTAAGCCTGTAGACTGGTCTGCACAGGATAGCCACCCTCTGGTCACCTCTCTGACTCACAGTAGTCAGCCGTAGACTCTCTCCAGCTCAAGGTAGCTTACAGAGACGTCCACCAGTGATCCAACTTGTGGGTGCTAGGTAAAAAAGTAATAATTAATTTCCATATATATAATATGAACTTCCCTCAAGGTAGGGCAGATAGGTCTTGAGGAGTGAGCTGTGAGCTGCCAATAGTTAACCGTCCTCAGCACAAATCTTGAACCACAAGACAGGCAAGATGTATGATTCTTTCTGCGGTAATCTAACGACCCACAGACAGTGGGACTTGAACACTCACAAACACTACCAACAAGAATATTAATGTACACTGTAAGCAAAGCTTCCTCAGAGTTAACGAGAGAAGGTTTTAAGAAATAAAAAGAAATATGCCACACAGCCCGTTATATAGACATTCGATCGAACATTCTAGATGATTTTTCTACTCCATTTCTGGATGTGAGAACAGGACGTACAACTTCCATACTCCTTGCTTATTTGAGATCAAATTTAAGAAGTAATGAGAATCGTATGATACACATATGATAATGTCTCATTATTTCTAAGCGTCATAATGTCAACTAAATATCCTTCAAAAAATACGCCCCCTAGTGCCAACTAGGTGTACCAACAGCCCGATACTTCGATCGTGCACATCATTCAATTGTAGTTCTAACTACAATGAACGAGAGGGCGCTGAAACAAAATTTGTTAAACATTGAATACTAAAAAAACGATGTTACACCACCCCCTCCCCACAGTGTTCCTTGAGTAGTGTGCTCAAGGAATAATTTGAGAAGTGGCAATGGAACAAAAAAATTTAAACAAACTCAAAAAAAAAAGCTGCAGAGAACAAATTTAAAAAAAATTAAGCTCCAAAACAAACCAACGAAGTCTAAAGAGAATCTATAAAACTACTACGACACTATCTTTGATGTATTGCTAAAGCTATTGAATGTTAAAATGGAACTACTTATTACTTCATCAAACACATACAACCTTTTTATAAATATAGACAGTACATTGCAAACTCCATCCGGAGCACCTGAATGCGTTCGTAACAGTGGACATAAATAGTCCTCAGTTAGTACTTGCAAAACGAGGCGACATCTTATGCACTGCCTATCTCCTATACCTAATCAACACCTTATACCTAAATGAAGGAACAATACGTTATAGACACCGTCCAGTGCACCTGTTCTCGTTCGTAACAGCTGACATAATAAGTCCTCTGTTAGTACTTGTAGAAACGAGGCGATAACATATGTACTGCCTCCCCAACTACATCCTGATGTTGATTTAGGTCTTATGCAAGGAGTGGAATGGAATATACTTGCATAGATAAAAGATTACTACATTATGATGTGGTTCACTATAACACACACAATAGACTTCAGCACATAAAACCATTTACAAAAAAAGTTAATAAATTATATCTGAAATACATTTGTAAAACATGATATTATAGTTTAGTCATTACCACATCTTGCTAACCTAGCGAGAAGATAATTAGCCCTCAAGGAAACTCTTAGGCGACTAGTCTTATTAGAAACGAAATCACCTGAAGAAAGGACTCCTTCCAGTTCCATGACCTTCGGATCGCAGAAAGACAGCTCAGAAGCAGCAGAAGCAGGGACGACAGTGCTGGCTTTAATGCTGCCACGCCGTATAAGGCGCAACGCAGTGCGCAGCTCACTCCTCAAACTGACCACCGTGTCATCGGGATTCGCTGAAACACCCATGGCAGACAACTCGTTAATAAGTTCATCCTTCTTTAGATAATTAATACATTTAATCAGCTGGGCCATGATGTTAAAATTCAAGAATAAATTTGTTGACAATTAAAAAAATTTATATATAAAGCACTAAGTTCTTCTTAGTGAGAAAGTAAAAGATTCAGTCCTACAAAACGATTAGACTGCATGTTATAAAAATAATGTGTTACTTTCTTAACACAATGTTTTAAAATTCAAAATTAAAATTAATGACAAGTTACCAAAGTTAAAACAAAGCACTAAGTTCTTCTTAGTGAAAAAATTAAAAGATTCAGTCTTACAATAAGATCTAGCTGAATTGTATAAAAATAATGTGTTATTATATTAACACAAAACAAAAAATTATTCTCAAATGTTACTTTTAATTTCAAGTTTACAATTATTCCAAGCAGTTTTTTCCTAATTTGTGGGGTAACAAAAGAAAACTTTTTTTTTCTTCTTTGATCCCCTTTCAAACTCTAAGTTAATTATAAATTTAATTCTAATACATTAATTATGTTTGCTTCATGTTTCCACTACTATAAAGTAGTTGCTAACAATCCACATTCAATGAACAAAAAATTCAAGTTTTCTTTACTATAGATAAAAGTATACCCTACTTTTATTTATGCAAAGTGTCCTAGATTGAAATTTAAATTACACTATTAAATACACAATTTAAATACACTAAAAGGTTAAATTATTATGTTAAAATTACTAACAAGTTAAAGGGAAACACAATATCCCTTTAATTATATTATGCAAACCCTCTTATAGAAATAAAATGAAGTTAATCTCACATTTATTTACTTAAGTTGTAAGTAGGTAGGAATATAAAAAGTAAAAATAAAGTTATTCAAGGAAAACCTGAACAAAATACAAGCTATATGTATGTGCTGATCCCTTAGGGAACACACACATGAACTGTGAAACAACAGGAAAAGAAAAAAAGAAAAAAAAGAAAAAATGTTCTTGCCAAAATAAATTCAAAAAGACTTACCAAAATTTGTGCAGTTAAAATTTTGATATAATTTTGAATTTTGTTCAATGCTTTTCCAACACCGCAGAGATGGTATTTATGTGCTGAAAAATGCAATGAAATAATTATTACATGTGAACTGCACTTCACAAAACCAATTAACGTCCTGGGTAGTCTCGGACGGACAGTAAGCGTCTCATCCAAAGTCCTCCCGGGAACTACACTCAGCACACCCTCAAGGTTCGAAAAGTTAGCCGAACGTTGGTCGCCAATTTGTAACCCCTGAACTTGTCAGGTGGAAACTCACCGGCTTCCACTCAGGGTAGAAGATGATACCTCAGGGCGCCGTAAGAATTTAGATAAAATTTTAAGGTGAGGGTGCGGAGGGTCCAAGGAAGACTTCAAAAAGACAACTTACAATTTAAATAAACTTTTATTCCAATTCCTGCTATCTTTACATATGAATTTAAAGTAATTTAATTAATTTAATATATTGACAAAAAAAACTTAAGAGGTAGTCTTAAAAAATAAAAATAAAATTATACAGTCTTTTCTTTCACTCTTTAAGCCTGTAGACTGGTCTGCACAGGATAGCCACCCTCTGGTCACCTCTCTGACTCACAGTAGTCAGCCGTAGACTCTCTCCAGCTCAAGGTAGCTTACAGAGACGTCCACCAGTGATCCAACTTGTGGGTGCTAGGTAAAAAAGTAATAATTAATTTCCATATATATAATATGAACTTCCCTCAAGGTAGGGCAGATAGGTCTTGAGGAGTGAGCTGTGAGCTGCCAATAGTTAACCGTCCTCAGCACAAATCTTGAACCACAAGACAGGCAAGATGTATGATTCTTTCTGCGGTAATCTAACGACCCACAGACAGTGGGACTTGAACACTCACAAACACTACCAACAAGAATATTAATGTACACTGTAAGCAAAGCTTCCTCAGAGTTAACGAGAGAAGGTTTTAAGAAATAAAAAGAAATATGCCACACAGCCCGTTATATAGACATTCGATCGAACATTCTAGATGATTTCCCTACTCCATTTCTGGATGTGAGAACAGGACGTACAACTTCCATACTCCTTGCTTATTTGAGATCAAATTTAAGAAGTAATGAGAATCGTATGATACACATATGATAATGTCTCATTATTTCTAAGCGTCATAATGTCAACTAAATATCCTTCAAAAAATACGCCCCCTAGTGCCAACTAGGTGTACCAACAGCCCGATACTTCGATCGTGCACATCATTCAATTGTAGTTCTAACTACAATGAACGAGAGGGCGCTGAAACAAAATTTGTTAAACATTGAATACTAAAAAAACGATGTTACAACTAGTAGTGATTTAGGACAAATATCTGAATAAATTAAATTTATCTAGAAAAACGATTTTACAAAAATATTTATAAATACTTTATAATTTTAATATTTTGCAAAAGATATGTCAATTACTCGAGACACACATGGCGATATGATCTTAACATATCTTATACTATGATACTCAAACTACTGATAAACATTCTTATATTTACAAAACATTGTAAATAAATCGAATAAATTACAACCAAACTCAAACTCAAACTCAAAAATATTTTATTCATATAGGCATTTATTTTACAGGCACTTATGAATAGTCAATATTTAATATTAAAAAATCGAGTGATTCTAGTCGCCAGTTCCAAGTGCAGCCTACCCTTCATGGAGAAGAATCTGGCAAGAAACTCCATTGTTGCTCCTTTTAAAAAATAATAATACGGTTTACAATATTTTTTTCACTAAGAGACTTGAATGAGAACGAAGTCGACCAAAGAAAACAAAATAAAAGGTTTGGAGTCATTGCTGCACAGCCATGAGCTAACCAATCATGCGCCGTTCTTACTAATAGCTGCAAGATTTTTACAAACAAAGTATAATATTTGTGTTCAACATGTAAAATATACATTCTGGGTGAAAACATATCTACGATCATTCAAACTCGAGATCACATATCAACAGACCAGACTGAGCTAGGAATAAGTATTAAATGAATTTATTCAGGGACATAGAATAAATTCTATTGTGTCTATAGTTTCAGGTTCTAAATACATACAAGTGAAATGATATTGATTTAAAACCACTATTAAAATAGAAAGTTCTGGTTGATAATTAAATAGAATCAAGTCAACATCCGACCGAGGTTTGTTAATTAAATAAAGTGAAATCAGCATTTTACTTGCTTTGGAGACTTTGTTCATTTCAATTCAATTAAGTATTATATTTAGTTTTCTCTGGCGTAGAATAATACTACTGTTGTTTGTTGTCCCTTTACTAGAAAATATTTCAGCCTTTATTGATATTATGTTTCTCAGTTCTGTAAATATGATATTTGAAAGTGGAGTTTGTAAACGACTGTGTTAGTATTCATTTGAAATGTAAAATTTTAATTTCCAAATTAAGAATTATTATTGTGGGAACTGTAACATTTTTACAACAAAACACAATGGTATCTAAAGGAGTTAGTCTAGGGAATGACTGCTGATTCTGTATCACACTATAAAAGTCCAATTACTATTCACTTCTTCACGCAAAAACTCCTGAACGGATTTGATGAAACAGTTATATAGATATAGATGTTACAGTAATAAAGCTTATACATCAGAATAACACATAGGCGACTATTTGCAGCGATAACCGACATACACGAGGGCGGAGCCGCGGGCAACAGCTAGTAATATTATAAATTCGAAAGACTCTGTCTGTTTCAGCTTCCACGGCTAAACTGCTACACCGATTTCAATTGAATTTGGCATGACGATACTTTAATTCCTTCTAAATGAACTGGCAGAACGATCAAATCCATAGCATACCTCACGTCACAGGGTTTCATAGTGTATAAACAAATACAGTATTTATTGATGTATATGTTAATCTATAGGTATTTGTATATATTTATATATGTATGTTATATTTAGGTATATGTGTGTATGTCGTCTGTGTACGTCTTACAGGTATGTAACCTCGTGCACCTGCCTTACAAAATATCTACACCACCCGAAGGTTGACTGGAAGAGAATGTCCTGGGCATTAAGTCCGCCGATGTACAAATGTAGTGCATAAAGTTTTTAAATAAATAAATAATTCTTGAGGAACGACATAGGTTACTTTTTACTGCGATAATCGATATACACGCGAGCCGTGGGCAAAAGATAATATGAAATATTATATACTTCACTTTCCAAAGTCAACAATTGGACTTGACTAGCGGTTTGACATGCTTGGTCACCTCACCTTGCTATGTTATAGGAATACTACCCGGGTTTTTTTTTTAAATACAACTCCTGCACTAGGAATAAATTCTGTGTCGCGGGGGACTTTACAAACATACATGAAACGGACATAAATAACACCCAGACTCAGAACAACAATTTGTGGATATCACAAAGTGTTGTCCTATGTGGGATTTGAACCCACGACACTTGGCGAAGTAGGAAACGGCGTGGTGATCGTTTAACCACTAGGCCAAACGTGCAGTCATTTCTTCACATTGTAAACAAAATAAGTGTCAAAAATAATCGATAACCTCGAGTTATACAAATACATCACTAGTCCAAAATAACATCGAGTTCACCTGACGTATGGCGCGCAATTAATGCCTTTTACGTAACTGATGATCTCTGGTTCTACTTATTTTATTTTTTTACAGTTACTTGACTGACTTTGTTCATAAATTAAGCATAGTAACTACTGGGTTTTTTCGCATAACAAATATCGGGCTTGCTCCGTTGAGGTTTCATTTTTTTTTTCGTTAAATTATCATTTTCCTTATAGCTTATCACTTTTCCTCAAATTTTTAAAGGATTTTTATAGGTAGGTACCAGGAACTAATAAAGATTGTTTTGTTGTCGATACTTATAGTTTTTTGCCGATTTAATAATTAAAAACTATGTTGTTTCTTCACAATGAATTGTGTCCCCTTTTATTGATGGCTATTAAGTAAACTCGAGATTGAAGAAAAAATCTCAAATCAAATCATTTTTAACCCCCGATGCAAAAAGAGGGGTGTTATAAGTTTGACGTGTCTGTCTGTGGCACCGTAGCTCGCGAACGGATGAAGCGATTTCAATATAGTTTTTTTTGTATGGAAAGTCAGTTACGTGCGAGTGTTCTTAGACATGTTTCATGAAAATCGGTTGAGTCGTTTAAAAGTTATTTACTTTTTAAAGGGAACTCAGGTTATTATGTCGGGGGTTTTTTATCCTTAGATTATTCTTTCCTTGAATCAATAACCTTCTTCTTGCAATTTTATACGTATAAAGCAATAAACACAGTTTATACGTTCATATAAACACCATTTTACGATACAGTGGTCGCGCCGTGTGGAATTACTTCATTTGTCCACTTTTATGTTCCCTTTAGTGATCTCAGAAATTGTGGCTTTAGTATGAAAGGCTCGGGCACCGATCAAATTGTGTGGAATGTCCTGTCTAATGGAAATATAAACGCACAATTCCACTGCGTAAAGTCTACTAAAACAAGCTTGAATATATCATTGAATTTTGCTTAATTTATGTATTCTTACTTTTCATCCAAACTTCAAGAAAATCTTTTGTGTATATAACTGTAGTTTTCTGCTGTTCGTGAATACTAAATATATGCTTTTTAATTACAAACTTTATTTTCTTATCAGATATTTCAGATTTCTAGAAGCCAAGACTAATGACAGGCATTGATTCTATTGTAAAATAATACAGAAATTGTTATAAACTTGACTGCCCGGTTGGCCTAGTGGTTTAGGCGGTCGCCACGCCGCTTGCCAGTTCGCCAAGTGTTGCGGGTTCAAATCCTACACGGGACAACACTTTGTATGATCCACAAATTTTAAAAATCTATCCACTCCTACTACTTTAGAGAGGGAAACTTAAAATAATTTGATAGTCAAGTATTGTTAAGTAGTTGTATACTGCAAATGAATGCATAATAAACAGTTCCAATAAAAATAAAAATATTTAAAGTGTGCTGCGTTTTAATGAAGTGCCAATTTTTTTGCACAATCAATATAATCTGATTAAACGGCACGGTCGGCTGATGTCACGATTGGAAAATAGCTTTGTCTATAGTAATTCAATTAAAATGAATCCAAATTGGCTTGAAAGCGTGACGAATGAATTTTATTTAGTTCAACTGTTTGAATTTTTAGAGCTGTGTGTTTTCATAATCCGTGGTCACGACTCGCTTGAATTTAATTTATTATTCCTATGTACGTTTGTTTTCGGTTGTAGGTTTTAAAAGCAAATGTTAGTTGCAAAGATTCAATTATTCATAGTTATCCATACCTATATTATAAATGCGAAAGTAACTAAAGTTTGTCTGTCCTACTTTCAAGGCTAAACTACTGCACCAATTTCAATGCAATTTGGCATGGGGATACTTTGATTCTTGAGGTAGGACATAGGCTACTCTTTGCTGCGATAACAGACAAAGACGCGGGCGGAGCCGCGTGCAAAAGCTAGTTTTATTATAAAGCTTTATCAAAACTCAGTTAATCAACTCACCGAGGTAAATGGTGAAGTGTTTTATAAGGATTGAACCGACAACGAAAACAAAAATTCTCCGTCGCAAGTTAGTCTGTAACAGGAACTTAGGTAGGTATACCCTAGAGAAGAAGTTTCCGATACAATATTCATAACTATGAGTATGGTAAAATTAAGTAAACCTTGCTTTGCTCATGAGTTAAGTAATTCTTGTAGTTTTTATTGTTTTAAAAATAGCACAATCTCAGGCGTGTTTTTATCTAAGTAACCCATATTCGAGAGACAGCTTCAGTAATGGATAAATTAAAAAAAAACATGTTAAAATCACATCTATCTACAAGATTTCTTAGCAATATAACTTTGACTTTAGATAAATAATAATCTCACAGAAACACGATATAAAATGCCTCTTAAAATTGAGTGTCTTCATTTTAATATCATCAAAAATATATAAAAGGTAACCCCTAAGTATAAACGTTTACATTTTTTAACAAACCGTCTCAAACGAGTCACCTTTAGGAGTCGACCCTAAAGCGTTGAGGTGAGTGTAATCGCCGAATCAAAGCGAAATTTGTCAAAAACACCGCTCCCGTGCACTTCCGTCAATTCCGTCCAATTAATAACTTGAACCTGTCTCTATCTTACTTAAAGAGACTTGTATAAAGCTGTCTCCCTCGTGTACCCTTGTTTGAGAAGCCCCGTCGAGATAGTATATTGCCACTTTGTCGTTAGGTCTCACAGACTGTATATAGAGACAAATTGCAATATTTTCTGCGAGTGACGAGTGAGAAAGACAAATATTGGATTTATAAAGTTAAGCCCTGCATCAACACGACGAAACAGAGATCGTGAAATTAACATTAATTTAACTCACGAAGAAACACTATTTCTACTAGCTTTCGCTTGCGACTTTGCCCATCTAACAGTTATTAAAATTTTATTTTACTTCAACTTTTTGAAAGAATTTTGGTATAATCATTTTTAAGCATCTTGTGATTTTACAGCAGTCTCGTACGTCCAAAAAGTCGCATTCCTTGTTTTCAAGTATGGAATTGAATATGGCTGCACGTTTTTAAACCTCGAGATCGAACAGAAGCACACGGCAAGACTTAGCAAAAAAAAAACAGTCATTGGCCTCGTAATAGTTTGCGATTGAAAGGGCCTAGAGTTGCCCTATCGGCCCATCCAGCTGCACCATAGCACATAAAACCTAGATAAGTAAGTAGCTTCATATCTTAAGGGTACTAAATGATAGATACCATGTCACAGTTGATAACATTGTCAATACACAGAAGTTCCTTTAACACTTTTAATTAACAGTTCTAATATGTTCGATTAATGAAAAGTTTCTTTATAAAACTAATCCTTAATAAAAAAATGAGGTTTCATTGTCAAATTTAATGAATGGTGGAGATTTGAGGTTACCATTTAAAAGAATCTCGAAGGTTTTGTTGGGTGCAAAAGTTAAGGGATTCCGTTTCGCTCAATGTTCAACATCTATTGGCTAATTTCTTCAACCTTACCTTACATCCTAAATTTACGAAGAAGGTACCAGGAACTGATAAAGTTTGTTGTCGATACTCATAGTTTTTTGCCGATTTAATAATTAAAAAAGTAGTAGTTTAGTGGGGGTAAACGGGTTCTTGAGTGGAGACCGCGTCTCGGCAAACGTAGTGTAGGACGTCCACAGGCCAGGTGGAGTGATGATCTGCACAAGACGGCTGGCAGAAGCTGGATGCGAGAAGCCGAGGATCGAACCAAGTGGCGCGCATTTGGAAAGGCCTATGTCCAGCAGTGGACTGCGATAGGCTGATGGTAATGAATAATTAAAAACTATGTTGTTTCTGTGGATTGTGTCCCCTTTTATTGATGGCTATTAAATAAACTCGAGATTGAAGAAAAAATTCAATCTTAAATCAAATATTTTTTATAATCAAAATTTAATGATTGAATCAGTAATTCTAGCTCATCTTTTTCTACAATATTCGTTTTAATATGTAAAAGTATAGTCACTACATCTCCTTATTTTAAAAATAAAATTTAGAGTAAAATCATGCAACAACATAAACAGGAACAAAATCTTTCCCAAAAACCAAACAATCCAATTCCTGAGGTATTTTTTTCTAATTTAGAACAACTAAACTTCTCATCTAAATTATGTAATCGGAGTTCAAACAGTAGGAACTTGGCCACTGTTAATCTAATGATAAATACTGGCCGGGAGACCATTAGGCTTGCTGATTTATAGCCCGTGACCAAGCTTCCAAGTTTCTGCCAACATTTAACAGTAGTTCTGGCTTTTGTAAGCTTATGTGGGATAGTTTTTTATAGGTCAGATTCTAATTCTTGCCTAATGACAATTGGGTGAAAACCCTTTGAGATTACAGGTTTGAATACGTAGCCCTTTACACCCTCTTTAGATTGATTAATTGTTAAACTTCTGTGGCACATGTTAATTATTTATTTCTAACTAATTGACTTTTGAATCAACTATTTCAAGCGTTGATATTGTTAGCGTGGCACTTACAGGTATTTGAGGGAGTGAAGATGTTGAGACTTTATGAGAACATATGGAGGAGAAAATCTACATTTCATTCGATAATTATTGTTGTTCTGAGTCTGAGTGTTCTTTGTGCCCGTTTCATGTATGTTTGTAAAGTCCACCGTGACACAGGATTAATATTCCCAATGCGAAAGTTATCTTTAAAAAAAAAACTAACTACGCTCTTTTATATTTTTATAGATTCCAACAAATTATGTATTTTGTTAGGGAGTATAACTACAAAGAGCACATAACACATAGAACATAATTGCATACTGTGCCTACGTACAGTGCTAATAAATCACCCTTTTTGGTCTTTGCCAAACTAATATTAGTTTGGTAATCTATTTAGATATCAAGTATGATTACATTGACATCACACATATAAAGTACTAGTTGTTGCCCGCGGCTCCACCCGCGTGTATGTCGATTATCGCGGCAAAAAGTAGCATATGTGTTATTCTGATGTATAAGCTATATTACTGTAAAGTTTCATCCAAATCCGTTTAGTAGTTTTTGCGTGAAAGAGTAACAAACATTCATCCATCCATCCATCCATGCATTCATCCATACTTACAAACCTTCGCGTTGATAATATTAGTAGAATATGAATTTTCCCAACTAACTAAGGTTGCATGCACTGGGATCACGTCGAATCTGTGACGTAAAAGTTTATCCATTCCCATCCGTACATTTTCTTAAAGTTTATTTAAACTTTGTTATTCCTATTAAATACATAATCCCGTTAATTCAGTTCAACAGAATTATATTATTATGGAAAGCAAAAGTTTAAAAGTTGATAGAGCGGAAATATTCAGTGACGGGTGTACAGTCAATAAGAAAAAGTATAATAAAACAATTTTTTTTTATAAAATAACATTTTTATTTCATTCATTGTAATTGTTATTGAAGCCATATCGATTACATAGTACATACATCCACTTATTAATGAATAAACGGTTACGTCACTTATTATTAACATTAAAACACATCGTAACATTTACTTAGAAAATCACATTCATAATCTGGCACTCAAGTCATTATGACGTCACGTTTCTCACTTTCCTTAATTCCACACACCGATAATTTATTATAATTATCTTATCATATTGAAACTAGTAATAAAAAAATATTTTTTTAATGGTGTATGACGGAAACTACTACTTAGAGAAGAGGAAAAAGAGAAGAGATATATCTTTCTTTAGATCAAAGATTAGACAAAGTTTCAGGGTATTTCACATTTTCTTTTATATTCTTATTTTAGCTTTAATCCTATTTGACTAATTATTACCAATTCAGTAGGCTAGCAACATTTAATTGTTAAAATATGTATATACTTATTTTGGTATATTACGGAGTTTCTAATTTATAAACTTCATTTCTTCGTAAGTACATTCGGAACCGAAAAGGTGTGGATTGTAAAAAAAAAAAAAATTAGTTCTTTCAATAACTAAAATGCCAAATTAAAATTAAACAGCTAATATTACATTATTCCACAACATCGATTTCACAACAGCGGAATTAAATTACAAGTTACAAGTAAATTCGAAAGCGCAACTTATTATTCTGCCCAATGAAATATGTTTTGCATTAAAATGCCTAAGTGTAGAACACCCTGTATATTCCCATAAATGCGCTTTAAATACAGTTACACATAAGTTATAGATAGCATTTACATACTTACAATAATTTTGAAACTAAAAATGAGTCACTGGGTCTTTGTAAAATAACAAAGTGGCTAGTAAATAAAATGTTGACTACGAACGATATCCTTGCTATATGTAACATTAAGAACCAATAAATATATAATAATAGGTTCGGACATCTGACACACAGCGCCATCTAGTCCCAAGTTAAGCAGAACTTGTGCTATGGATACTAGACAACTGATATAAATGTATATATTCTTTTTTTTTGTAAACACATAATATTAAATATGGAAAATACCCAAACTCCGAAACAAATATTTGTAAATCATACAAACATTTGATCCGACCCGGGAATGGAACCCTAGACCTCAAGAACAGCAGTCGTATACGCTATCACTGCGCCACCGAGGCAGTCATATATAGAGAGAGTGAGATAGTTATTTCATACAAGAACGTTAATAAAAGCATTGAACACCGTATACGAGACATGTTCGAAGGTAACTCATGAAATGAAACATAACTATTGCAATTCGATTTAAAAACAGGAACTATAATAGATCATAATTTATAAAGTCATGAACAGTCACCCAAATTCGAAAATTAGATTACACCGCTGCCGCTATTTCTTATTTTTCTCCAACAGCATTGTACATGCCCAATGTCATAAATATTTATAGAGGAATTGATGAACTTCTGGAGCAAGAGTTTTTGCATCTGATTTCTTTATATTATGCGCGAAATCATTTAATGAGATATTCATATTTTGTTTATGTTCAAGCTGTATAGTTACGTCGTAACTATTTATTAATCTGTGGTTTATTACAGAAACAAAACCTAAAGCTGTAAAATTTTACAAAAAAATTGGCTTATATAAATAGAAAACTCAACAAAGTGGGAATAAAACGATAATGGTAAACATACAATGAATCGTTTAACGGTAATAAAAAATAGTATTATATTTATGAGTTTTCATTCAACACTAATGAGAACAGTTTTATACACTGAATGTTACTGTTACTTTATTTACGTCGATGACTGTACGCTCAAAGCCTTTTCCCTTCAATACAAAAAATAATATTCAACCTTAATATTTACAATATATTTCGCTATTAATTGTTCAGATTTCATTTTATCTAGACAACATACATTTGAATAAAGTTTATAAGATTTATCTATTTATAATTGTGGTATAATAGACGAATATCTGTGTTACATGGTTGCCTTTTGAGTGGCTTGGCTTCAAGGAATTTGAAAAAAAAAAATAGGAATAATTACGAATTCTTATATTTAATGTTATATGAAATAGAACTTTAAAATAAGAGAAATATTTTTCAAATTCGTCAAAACCAATCACTAGCAATGCCATGAACGAACTAATGTTTTGGTGTTAGATCCTTTTTGCCTGCCTGGACGGACTAATAGTCCTCAGGAACTCTAAATCTAAACTTATTTTACTTATAAAAAACTTACAGTTAATATAACTTTGGTAGGATTTCACATCGCGATGAAATATATTTTTATCGGTTAATACATTAAAAATATTATCTTAAATATGTACACGATGAGCCATTTCTAAGTATTGTACTCGTATCGCTAAGATACGGCTTAGAATTTACCAGATCTTTGTTTCGATTGAAGTGTTTTTCAGTACAAACTAATTTCGTTCGTAACTATTTCCAAAAAATAAGTCAGTATAGTCTTTCGCTTCAACGGGTTATGATCCTTATTGCGTGTTTCATTTTCACATGGTGATTACGAAAAGAACTTAAACATGTTTTGGGGAAAATTTACGGCGGCAATACTTTTTTAATATTCAATACATACATTCTTCAATGATAGGCATAATTACAGATTGAATAGATATTTAAGCACTATTCTTACCTTATAGCAATCAAAATTGAGACTCTGTAATTACAGTTGTGTCCTTGGGCCATGAATAAGCTAGATCTCAGCATTCGCAAGCAATGTCGGCTTTCCAAATATGGTGACGTCAACATTCCTATTTTATTTTGCGTGGGATGCAAAATTGGTTTCCAATATTTTTCATAAGAACGAATAATTTTCAGTATGAGTTATACCATCATTGACATTTTATAAGCTTTTTATTAACTTGCAATGTATGCATATATGTATGCTTGTATGTTCGAGTGGAATCTTGCAACTCAATTTTGAAGCAGATATCTTGAACCGATTTCGCTGAAATTTTGCAAGCATATGTATACAGCGTGACAATACAATATTATAATGACATGGAGCTGATCTAATGCTGGAGCTGAAAGGTAGTCATAGAACTCTGTAAAGAAACGTCGCAACATCATCGAATTTGGACTCGTTTGATTCGTCTCGAGGCATTCTAGTAAAAGCTTGTTTTAAAAAGCTATTTAATTTAATTTATTTTGTTTTATGTCAAGTTAACAAATATAGAGTTCATGTGTTGTTTATTGTAATTATTTTCAACCCTTTTTTGGACATCTTGACAAATTACTTTTAGAGATTTTAGGGTTTGTACTTTTCACCAACAGTTTGAGTTACATATGCGACCCTGAACTGTTCGACCTATATATTAAGCCCGTCAATCAATCCGTATACAATAAATCCCTTTTGCTATAATTGTCTTCTGTTTAATTTACTTTGAACTCCCAATTTTAGTATTCAACTACTAAAGTGTCCAGTTGACGCTAATAGGTTTAGTCCTATTACACAAGAAGGACTAAAGTTGTGCTCCGAAAATGTACGCTTTTAATAATTATCTTTGGGGTCTACAGCATTTCGATGATGTATAAATATTATGTATGTATGTATGTATGTAGAAAATATTTTAAATGTTGACTCTCTGTATTTCTCTTATATATAAATGTTATGTATTCTAAGGTACTTTTTACCTCGTATCACGAAATGTTACTCGAAATGCGTTCAAAGAATTCATTTTATTCACAAAACTGTATTTAACTGGCTCATCGGTGTATTTATTTGAATGTGATGAATGTATATAAAATACTTTTAATGTACATTCACAGCATTATTTATTAAATATTAAACTATCTTAAGTTTAACATTTAGTAGAAGCATCAGCTTTCTTTAATCAAAATTAAATTCCTTTTGCATCGTTTTCTTATGTACATACTTAGAATTTACTTGGTTCTACACATTCTTTACTTAGATTTCAATTTATTCTTAACGAGCTTACTGTTTCATTTGCTTGAATATTAGGTTTATTCACTTTTAAAATACTACTTGAAGGATGTGCTATTGGGATTGTGCAACAATGAATAGTAAAAATGATTTATATTGAGGTATATTCCTAACATGTGCACGACGTTATTTTATATTTTACACATGAATCAATACCAATTACATACCTTTATTTCGTAAAACATACTGATAGTTAAGAATGTGATTATTGCCTAATTATCACTATCACATAATATAAAATCTCATCATAAATGCAATGATTTTTAGTATTACATTAATTACTATTGTTGTTACATTGATTTTTATTTACATTAGGTATATTACTTATAGTTTGGTATTCTTTTCCTTGACAGTAATACTAATTTTACAGTCGTCTAGCGTTTAAATCTCAACCTTAGGCTTAATAACTAAATTATTAACATTACTTTTAAAATCTTACTTGAAAATAAATGAATGTATCTTTGGATTTTCATTTGATAATGTCACTAAAAATAAATCATTTTTTGTTTCAATACTTTCTCTAAAAAGTATTACTGGATTTAAATAATCTAAAACTAACCAATTTTGGCAGGCACTTTGGTATCGAAGATATTGAAAGGAATAGTGCCAAGAATTTCGGGAAATTGACAAGTATAGATAAGACTAGCTTAGGTTTTGAATGTTTGGTACTCGGTATACAAATAGTAGAGACTAATTTATCTAAATATAAGTGCTGAGAGCTTGCCTGAAGTCGTGAAGGGCTGCTAGAAGCTGTGGAGCTGTAGGCCGAGCTTGAAGAGATAAAGTCCAGCACCATGACATCAAACCATACCTAGAAAATTTTACCTTATGAAACACGATACTTATAGATTATTCAAACAAAGTTAACAATCTGTACCAAACATGCCATAGTTTGTGATTTATTTAAAATTCTATTCATTCCTGACGATTCTTTAGGGAATTGAGTGTTAACACTTTGTCAATACGAAAAGCGATTTTAGGATGTCGAACGTATTTTTAGTAAATTGCAATTTCCACTCGAGACTTTGGAACTTAATGCTATTCAGCGCTTGAGAAACTGGTTTAACTTTTAGTCGAGAAATGTGATGTGAAAATTATTAAAACTTTTTCAAAATTAAATGTTGTTTTCTAGGTAAAAATTCCAGTGGTTTCTTTAAAAGTGCTTAGTACTGTCATTAGAAACAGTTCAAAGTGGTGAAAATGGATTGGAACATAACCTAAACATAATGATAATCGTATCTAAGATTTTCTTTTGTATCGTTGCTTACTCGCAGTCTTTTTATGAAAACAGAAAAGCTATCTTTTAGCTTGAAGAGTAATTCGTATATATTTTAGGTTTTACAACACTAGAGACCAAAAAGAAAAGATTTGGAACCTCTAATTGACATAGATGAAGTATACGGGTTTTTTTTTTTTTTTACTTTTTACTTATATCTTAAAGTCTATCTTACGTACACGTAACTAATGCTTTGCGTTTTTTTACTAGTTGTTGCCCGCGGCTTCGCCCGCGTTTATTGCGGTTATCGCTGCAAATAGTGGCCTATGTGTGATTCTGATGTTTAGGGTATATTACTGTAAAGTTTCGCGTTTATAATATTAGTATAGAAGTATAGATGGCGATCACCGCCGTCCATGAATATCCGCAACACCAGAGTCGTGACAAGTGCGTTGCCGGCCTTTTAAAAAGGAGTACGCTCTTTTCTCGAAACTTTGAAGGACACAGTGCGACAGTTCATTCCACAATTTATATTACACAAAGCTTTGTCTTTTTAAGAAAAAGAAAAAAAAAAAACGATTAACTTACAGTTCATCAGGACAGTTATGTGGTTGTGATGGTCTGTATCCTCCGCTCAAAAACGCCCCCACATCAGCAGCGTCCAACTCTGCCAGAGGTGATGCTCCTAGAGTCGCTAACTCCCATAAGGATATGCCTAACGACCACTGGTTAACAAAATCATAATCAGTTAAAGTTCAGTATGTAATAATATATTTTTGAATTAAAATCACTTGTACTTATTCCACTATTTTATTTTTGTTTACACCTGACCGGTTTCGCCTTATGGCATCATCAAATGCCGTATGGTTTGATCCTAAATTGGACTTTAAAGCATGTATGTGACAAGGGCAGAAAATTAACCGCTTTGGAGGCGTTAGAAATTAATAGGTTGTTATTAGGAAATCGTGACAAATCAACAATCTATAAATCAACAATTCACCACTATTAAAATATTTCAAATAATGTCATCTGCAATATTTGTAAGGGGAGTTTGTATAATTTAGACGAGTTATAGTTAACACATTTAACGACTTTTATTAATTTTCGACATATAATTTAATATACATATAGTATGACACAATTTTGGACATTAAATATAAAGAGTACATGACTTAATCATTTTATTTCAAATTTTTTTCAGCATTAATGTCGATTTTAATTATTAAAATTAATATATTATTTGTAATTAGTATTTTCATATCATAACTTGGACTTTGTGTAGCTTCATAAGTTACTAATTTAACAAATAGCGTAGGTGGATACAAATACAATTTCCCTAATTTCGGGGAAAATTCCTTACACGGACACACTGATATTTCAATGTACCCGCAGTTGGTGGGTTTTAGATGTGAATATTTTATTTTGTATAATCAGTAACCTTTGATCATGCCATAAGGCGAAACCGGTCAGGTGTAAACAAAAATAAATAGTGGAATAAGTACAAGTGATTTTAATTCAAAAATGTATTATAACAAGTTCCATCAAGTGCCGACAATCGAGAGTATAAATTACATTCAGTATGTAATTTTATCAAAAATATTAGCCATACATTTCTACGACCTTATAATATCAGCTAAAATGGAAGCAATATAATTTGTTATTTCAAAAACTTAATAAATACCTATCCTTCGAAATAATATACATACTTTCTATCTAAACATTTTTCCTACTTAAAAATATACATTGATATCAATTACTGAAGGATAAAAAACATTGATATTTATTTCATATTTTTAGAAAAGATATTTGACTGAATTTGACTAATAATAATGTTCTGATAACAAAATAACTTTCAAGACTGCACAATAAAGGCAAAAGTAATAAACAAGTACCAAACCACTTTTAATCTTTCGCGTTCCTTGATATAATAATAATTATTTTTACGGGAATTAACGCGATCACTTATTTCAAGGTATTACATACCTCTGATTTGCCTGATGTTTCGACCATGTTGCACTAGCCGTGGTCACAGGCTGACTGGTCGAAAGGTCAGGCAAATCAGAGGTATGTTATATCTTTAAATAAGTGATCGCGTTAATTCCCGTAAAAATAATAATTATTATATAAGTACCAAACAAAATTGTAGAAATCAGAAAGTGGATTTTTATCACAAAAACTTACAACATCAGACGCCGTCGTATACTGATTCTGTAATAACGTCTCCGGAGCCATCCATTTCACCGGCCGATTTTCATTGTCTCCCAAACAATGGTAGTCATCAGGAAACAGATCCCTTGACAAACCATTGTCTGTCACCTTCAGCCTTAATTTCTCGTCCACCCTACGACAGCAAAAAATATACAACTCAAGCATCAAATATACTCTCTGACCTACTTCAAACTCTAAGATGCTTTAGATTTTCTTAAAACATTATTAACGCACATTCTTCGACACTTCCCCGAAGTCAAACTTCGTATCTGAGAAATTAGGATTTAGGAGGTACGAAGTTTTGCTGAGAATTACTGTAAGATAAATTACTGATTTACGGGCATATTAATTGTATTTCTAATGTACTTATCTACTTGTACTTACACACAATTTCTGGCGGCAATATCAGCATGTACTATTCGCTGAACATGTAAATACGCAAGCCCACAGGCAAGTTGAGCACCCAAATCCACTAGTTCTCGAGTTGCGGGTGCCGCTTGATGACCTAAGCGGCATGAAGTCAGGAACCTGGTAAATGTAGTATTCATATTTTATTACATTGTATAACTTTCCTTGTCTTAGACGTACTCGTATAAGGTATATTACTTACCTTTTCAGATTTGAAGAATGAGAGGGACAGCAATATACTAAAAGTGGTTTCCGAGCTTCCTCAGCGCAAGCAGCCATGGGCGTTAATACATTAGCATGAACCAGACCAAACAGCCTTAGTCCTTCGGCTACTAATAGTGCTGCTTGCATCGCTGATGCTGCATCTAAAATCAATTTTAAATTTTGTTTTCCTTCATTTGTGTCCTCTCTTATCTTTCAATTTAATTAAATCTGTTTTCATACTGACTCTTCTATTTATATTTTCTGCTTTAAATGAAGTTAAGAAACAACGTACTTATTGCTGACGGTACGTAACCTCATGCAAATTTATTAAAAAAATACCACAGTTATTTATAGGTATAAAAACGTTTAATACTTTCTGTAACTCTTCAATAGCCATAATTCTATAACATTGAAACATACCTGAAACAGTTTTAACAACCACTTCTTCATAAGTATCTCCTTTCTTAAAGACTCCTTTGTAAACCCTGCCAAAGGTTCCTTCATGTACTAAAATCTCTAAGCGAATATTTGATCGAGTAGTCGTAAGCAGTCGTAGCTGTTCAGCAGGGTCCGTAATGCGATCCTTGGTTAAAGTTTGCTAAAAATTAAAGCAGAATTTGAATGTGGTCATTTTTGAATATCAGTATCAGTTTATTTACAAACCGGTATAGTATAGTGTTTCCACTTAATTAACGGATACAAATCCGATAAGTTGTAATTGGCAAAAAGAGAACTACTTCAAAGTCCTCTTTATTTTTTCATACAATTGGAATTGGTTTCATCAGAAATAAGAATTGATCTCTCTAGATTTGATCAAAATCTAAATGTATATTTATCAAAGAATTTATTCTGTATGTAAATACATACAGAATAAATTCTTTAATAATGTAGTTTATTAGATAAACAAATGTTTATCTACTGCTTATTGATCGCAAACGGACATACCAGTTTGATTGTTTTTATGTTTGGACTTTTTATTTTGCTCTTACGTTACTAAAGTCGTTATTTTTTTCCAAGCGGAAGATTTTAAAAAGTCTTAAAGCAGGTTATCGAATATCGATGTAACATTTTTCCGTAAATAGAGTTTTGCACACAGGTAAGTCTAACTAAATTGCGAAAAAGAAAAACGTATTTCGTATCCAACTACTTTCAAAACCTTCGAAAATCCGAGGCAATTTTGTCGTCGATTCCAATATTCAGAATCGAAAGTCAGCAATCTCTGACTCTTCAAAAATGGTTTCTAGTTAGAGCTAACGTGCTAGTCCATAGTACAAGCCTTTAGTTAGTCGCAGGTGTGTGACTCATAATTGCATTTAGCCGGTCCCCGTCCAACGATATCCTAATCGAGTTTGCGAGATAGCTTCGTTTCTGCACAACGTGTCTGATGTCACAATGAAGCGATTTAGTCGAATGATCAAAGGTGGCAGAATGTGCAAGAATATTTTAGATTATCACATATAACTAATACTAGAAATTAAGCAAAATATCTAAAGGTATAGCGTTAAACGCTCTATTTTTCTTACTTCTGATTTGTAGTCTCTTTTTTCATAGAGTTTTATTCAAGCTTTGTAAAGGAATTTTAGGTAAAAACAATTTCATTCTAAGAGTGACATTGCGAGGACAAAAATTAAGATTTTTATTACATTACATTACAGATATGAACCCTTCAGTGCAAACTTAATAAATGCTCTCAGTCAACTTTCAGTTTCTCATAAAATACACTTCAAGATGCTCAGATTTCAAATAGAATTTCTCTTTGTATCAAGAACCGTCTCGCTTAATAACAAACTTCTTATTTACACCTCCGTTCATTAGCGATCCCTCCTCACTGAGGACACTAATTCATATTTCCTTCCAAAGACTTTCAACGGTGCGATAAATTTTACGGACAAAGGGGATTGCAAATTAAAAACTCGGTTCCTTGCCAAGACCAATAATGAAACTTTAAATATTGTACTGGATGAGACAATAATACACAACATCTAATAATGAGAGCGTAGTTATAATTCTGCAAAGTTTTTCTTTCTATTACTCTCAAGAATATTACTTTTAATATCTTTTAATGAATTTTGTTGCAGCAAATTAATTATAAAATGGGTTTTTTATACTAATTTATGGTTTTCAATTTATAAAGTACCTGAAACTGCTTTATAGTAAAGGTCTACACAAGAGTTTAAAGAGAAATAAAATAAATATAATTTATATTTCTATCTTTTTTATTTTTTGAACATGAAGATCACATAACTACAAATACATTTCCATTTACATGTACCAAAAATGAACTCGTGTTGTGAAATAAACAACCATCAAACCCAAGACTGATTGAAGTATAAACAGCAGACCGATTTAAGTTTCTACACTATAAGTCAGTTTTAATGCTATATCGTAAGTATGATCTTTGAGGCGCGAGTTAACTCTTATAAATCGGCAAGTAAAATTCATGTCTCCTATAATTCATTCAAGAATATCTTTATTAGGAGTCTGTCAGATGGGATTATTACGTCTTGTATAAACAAAACACTGGCTAAAAACGGCAGCCTGTTTCTGTATCTTTCATTTTTGTATATTATATTATGTTTTTTATTTGTGATTCCTTTTATTTAAAATAGAGTATTATTATTATTAGAAATAGTACTATCTATTCGTCAATATATCTTTGTTCAATACTAGGCAAGAAGAGCGCTAATTGCATTACGTTTGTATCACCTGCAGGGGAGGTTGGTAACTCGTCTTAAATTGGATTCTTAATGAGGTAAAGGGCTCGTTTTATGCACAATTCCCTCGCCCTTGTAATGCACAAGACGTGTTAGGTCTGACTTAGATGTTTCTTGATAAAATATACAGCTTTATAAGTGAGATATTGGCGTCATTATATTATTTTTGTAAGGTTAAATAAAAAACTCATTTTTCTACTATGTAAACATATATATATATATAAGTTACACATGAGGTTAAGATAATATGTGGTAAATCGATGAGTACTTTAGTAGTACTAAATATTATCATCTAAGAAAAGTAGTGAATTAAGAGGGAAAGCTGAAGAATTAAGGTAAGGTTTATTTTATTGTTCAAACAAATTTCTTAGTTTTCAAAAGTTTTAAGTTTACGTTAAAATTAACCAATCGATTTAAATTAAGATAATTGACGCGTTTATGTGCAACAACCGTTACCACATATGTGTGCTCTAGCGAGTTACATGTGTCTATGGGAAGTGGTAGATATTTATTTTATATATCATGCACTTTTGCCTAGTGATAATTATTAATGTAATGATTATCAGTCATTCAATCAATGATTATCTATCAGTCAACCATCGGGCGATGGAGAGAAGACAAGAAGTAAGTGTATTTTGGAAAAAAAATAATAATAAACAGATTTGGCAATATATTAAATGCAAAATAAATAAAATATACCAGCCTATCATACATACAAGAACTAGTACATACTATACATACTACAATATATATATATATATATATAAACTTATATAGATACATACATACGCAAATAGGTGTCCTAGGATTAATAGATGACTATTATGTAGATGTTGATTCTGCAAGTTGTTTTATAAGATACAATTTCACTTTTATCTTAAAAGAAAAAGTGTTGGTTGCCATTCATTTACTATTCTATGACCCGTTTGTTCATTTATCCTGTTGAAACGGAATGCACCAAATGTTCTGTCAATATCATTTGTAGTCTAGGTTTATAAAAAAAACTGTAGGAGATCGTTTTTTGTTTAGTCGGAATACGGTCCCCATTTCATCTCATCCACATTTTTTATATTTTTTTGACTTATGATTTGAAGATTATTAACACTTGACATTGGCAGAAATAGCTGATCCGAGAGATCCGACTGGTTTCATCAAAAGAAAAAGAAGAAAAAAACTGTATTGTCTCTTCACTTGTTGCAATATATATGTGTTATGACGGTTCGATGGTTTTATTTACAATCCTCAAAAATAATTGCTGGAAACATCTGTTTTTATCCTATCTCTAGGCAATAAAGAAAAAAAAAAAAAACAAAATCCAACTACGACAAAAAACGACGCTGAAAAAGTATGAAACAAGTTTGTAAAGCCGTAGTCAGGCATTGTTATAGTGTTATAGTACGTTTCTATGTAACGTGTGACTACGGCTTTTCAAACTTGTTTCATACTTTTTCAGCACGTCATATAGCTTATAACTAGCGGACGATCAAAACGCTTCTAACGATATCTCATTTTTCCAGTTCTAATAAGCAGTTGAGGAGCTATGAGGGAACAGATGAACATACATACATACATAGCCTGTCAATATCATCCTTCTTTGGCTTTGCCGTAGTAAAGAGGCATAAATGTAAAAGAAATAAAGGGAGGGAAGACTATTTAACAAGAAACAAATTTTCATTCGTTCAAATCTGCTGTCTCTGTCTGTCTGTGCTTATCCTATCCTACCCTTCCATTTGGCTTCGCCGTAGTTGGGTCACCTCTAAATTATGTTTTCTAGAAACTTCCAAAACGAATTAAAATATTTACCAATTTAAATCTGCGGTGATTGTGACTCGTAGGCGATACTAACTTTCGCCTTCACATAAGCTCATACGTTATATAATTAATCCAAGTGTGGGTTACCTCGGGCCGCACGTAGACATATTGTAACATTAAGTGTTTGCGGGATTGTTCAGCCAAAGATCAAGTGTAACCTCGTAATGTGGGTTAATTTATCTGTGGAAGCTCCTGAATTTAGTCATGAGGTAAAAGTGAAAAGAATCGGTAGTATATTTTATTTCGGTCCAATATTTTTCTACTTTATAGTGTAAGGGGCAAATGGGCAAACACTTACAACAGTAGAGTCACATGTGCATTGCCGCTTTTCAAGAAGTCCCTTACTCTCCCAGATTCAAGAGGAGAGGGTTCTAGGAGAGATCTGGAAATCTGAGAGAGGATAATTGGTTTGGGCTTCGGTAATCATGAGCTAAATAATAATGCATTCACCGCTTAATACGATTTCTAAACAACTTCAAAAAAGGAGGAGGTTCTCAATTCAAGTGTTTTTTTTAATCTTTCGACTGGGTGAACCGATTTTGATCATTATTTTTATATTTGAGAGCTGGTGCTTCCCGTGTGGTCCATTTTCATTTTGGTTCAGTTCTTGAAGTCGGTTTTTTTTTGTTAATTTTCTTTGTAAAGATTGCTTGCTAAGTACAAGGCAGTAATCTATCAAATTTGCATTTCATTACAATCAAATCATATTTATTATAACAGGATATAACGCAATCACTTATTTGTAAGACTATGGAACCATTGCGGTACAGAAAAGTAAATAAAATAAGACTTCACGAAGGGCAAAATGTTAATAGGCAGTAGTGTAAAAGTTATTTTTAACATGATAATTTAAATATATGAAGTGTAGTGGTTTAATAACTTAAATTAGACTAACTTTAGCATGGAACACTTTGTATATTTAGTTATTTACCACAGAACACGTTGAATATCTAGTATATATACTAAAATAATGTCAAAGCAAATATTGTTTTAGCGTAATTAAGCAAGGTTAAGTCTGATTCCGCTGTCGCGTATACCATGTACAGCTCCCAATACCACCTCATCCGGACCCGCCGTAAACTAAAATTTATTCCAACACAAAACTAATTTATTATCCCCTGAATGTAGAACCACACAAACTACATGAACTAATGTCTTTATTAGATCACATTTTGATATATGATCATTTGAAGCGCTGTGGTTGCTAGTCTAGAACATTCTGCGGTTTGTACTATCTTGCTTTTTGCTTCACTGTAATTTTTAGAAGGGATTTTGTCAAAAGAGACGTAAGGGTGTAACAGGAAATTGGAGAAGGACGCACTGTTTGATTTGACCGATGAGAGTGGATCATCATTTGCGTCTTAAGCAAGGCCAGCACGTTTATATATATACCTACTAGTTACTTACTAATAAAACAATTAGAGTTTTAGGCTCCGTAAGTTATATTCATACTTACTAACTACATTAACACCTATATTTGTGTGTTCTTAAGAATCCTACAAAAACTATGATGATAGCGCATAGGCTTAGTTTAAAAAAGACGAAATGAAGATAATTATTGAATACGAAATGAAGACGCAAGTTCTAAGACTAAAATTTAGGAAAGTTATTGCAACAATTTTACTAAGCATATATTCTTCGCTAGTATTAGAAAAAAAATCAGTAGGAATTGTCTATGTAAAAAACACAATAAATTTATGAATTAAATGCAATGCGGTATCGTAAACAGATACAAAGATATTATATTTCCTCATTGAGAAAGTGAACCAAAAGAAATATATTGGGAAAAAAACACCACACTTATACAAGTCATTTGTCATACAGGTCTAGAACCTAGTGCAGACTCCAGCTCTCATAAAGGTTCTGATTTGTGCAGCTATTATGTATTGTATTTATATTATTGTGTACCTTTTTGAGAGAAATAAACAAATATAAACAAACAAGTGCAAATGTAACATTTTTTTATGAAAACCGACAACTCCCGTGACACAAGATATACTTTATATTAGGAATATACGTCCTGTGTCGCGGGGGACTTTACAAACATACAGAAAACGGCGATAAGGAACACCCAGACTCAGAGCAATAACTTGTGGATCACAGAAAGTACTGTCCAATGTGGGGTTTGAACCTACAAAGTGTTGTGCGCTGAGTGCAGCGCAGTAGAAAACGGTGTGGCGACCGCTCAAACCACAAGGCCAACCGTGCAATAAAACATTATTTTTCATGTGTTACTTTTATACTTATTCAATGTTTGTCATAAAAATATGGCAACCTAAATCTGCATTATAACCATAAACAGTAAACGAGAAAAATTACTAACTGGGTCAGAAAAATATCAAACAGTACTATACCTACCATTAATTAATTAGGCATATTTCAATACTAAATCTTCGATTACGAAATAATTGTATTACGTACGTGTTTGTGAGTCTAATAATTATATAATTTACGTAACTATGAATTCAGTTGCTGCTAACAGTTTAACGTTGATAATCGGGTCACGTAAACGTTGATTTAATTTAATTAATTAAGTAATAATGGTTGATTTAATTTAATTAATTAAGTAAAATATGTGTAATCAGTGACTATTGGACTGACAGATTAACAGATTAATTACTGTAGTATTAAAGTGACATATATAGTGACTTTAACACTACAGTAATTATTTTTAATTAAATTTGAATGTTTCCTTATTATAAAATATTAAATGTTATCAATCTATTTCTTGTAAACTTCTGGACGATGATCTAGGTGGATAACCTCGATATTTATAGACATGTTTTTGGATATATTTGAAAAATGATTTTTTGATGAAAAAATTGAATTGAAATTGCATATTTTACTAGCTATTTCATTCAAATCAAAAGTGAAGGAAATGTTTTCTTTATTATCCAGTAACTTTAAACATGGAATCATTTATTTCACGCGAAGCAGATAAACTCATGCGAGCAAACAAGTGACTTCGAAATTTCATTATAGTTTTTATCAAACACATTTTGTGTGGTTATAATCTAATGCGAAAATAGCTTTCAGGGCGTTGATAGTATGTAAAACTATGTGGCATAAATTTGACGCATTGCAGATACTTATAATATAGTGTCCTTATTTGTGTGTCTATGTTTAGATTCGGACTCGAATTCTTGTTCGTTTGTCGTCTATATGAGTTTCCTACAACGTTCATTTAATTGTAGAGATATACCGAGAATACGACTTCTTTAAAAATAAACTAGCTAGTCTTGAGCTTACCTGATAAATTTGAAAGTAAAGAAAAAGAAAATAAAGTATTGGCGTTTGTGATGCTGAAATTCTTTTTATGTTTCTATGCAATAAAATTTATCAGAGATTTATTTATTAATTTTTTTTATCACGTGTGGTTTCCGGCGGCTCCGCCCGCGTTTATGTCGGTTATCGCGGCAAATAGTAGCCTATGTGTTATTCTGATGTATAAGCTATATTACTGTAAAGTTACATCCAAATCCGTTCAGTAGTTTTTGCGTGAAAGAGTAACAAACATCCATCCATCCGTTCATACTTAGAAACTTTAACGTTTATAATATTAGTATAGAAGTATAGATTTAGATTCAGGCTTGGCGGATAAAATTGATTTTAAAAATGAAATTTAAAAAAGAATGAGTTTAAAATAAAGCATATTTTCGACAATATTTGTTTTAACGCTAGCTTTTATTGCAATAATCGACCCTAATTTACGTTCTACCTTCTTCTGAAAATGAAGTCAATTTACATCAGCCAAACCACAAAAGTAACGAGCGAGTTAAGCACTTTGGAAATGAATTATGTTAAATTTCTATGGAATAACGTTAATAATTTATACTGTTTTAAAATATTTTTCTAGGCGATATATTATTAGTAAATATATAAATACTTATTTACTACCCTATTTTTCTTTTTTAAATTTACAATACAAAAAATTACAAGCTTTCAATAATTATGACACGAATTTGTAATTTAACAAACCTACTTTGGGACGGTAGTGAATAAATAAATTAAATAATAAATAAATATTTTCGGACATCTAACACACAACGCCATTTAGTCCCAAGCTAAGCAGAGCTTGTGTTATGGGTACTAGATAACTGATATAAATACATATATACGTTTTTTTTTGTAAATACATACATATTATACATAGAAAACACCCAAACTCCGAAACAAACATTTGCAGATCTTACAAACATTTGGTCTGACCCGAATCGAACCCGAGACCTCAAGCACAGCAGTCGCTTACGCTACCACTTGCGCCACCGAGGCAGTTATTACCAAAGCAGCAGAATATTAGCAAATCATAATTAACTTACCTGTGAAACGTGTGTTAAATTAGAGGCGGCGTAATACGAGACTCTTGACTCTGGTTTAGCGTAAACGTGCTCTCCTATGTGTGTTGTTGCGTAAGGCGATGGAGAACGTCGGCTACCTGTACATAAATATATATTAATATAGATATTGAGATCTTCAAAGTAACGGATGTGTACTAACTAATTTTGTCACATCAATTCAAATGTGAGTTATGAGCACCGCTGTATGTCTTTTATATTTATGTATAATATTATGTATGTATAATTATATGTATGTATAAGAATAAAAGTATAAAAATGTAAAGGCAGGGTCAGACAGTGTACGGACTTTACGTAATATACAAGTGCCGACACAGTGTGTGATGCAGCTTGTCCGTCTTAAATGTTTTAAAGATGAAATAACTTAAATTAAGTTAACTGGATAGTAAAATATATTTAAAGTCACGGATGTATCTAAGTTAAAAGGTAATACATTTTACTTATAAACGTTTATGAAAAAATAATTTATGTAGGTAGATATTTTTATGTATAAATTATCGGCGTGCAACTTTTTGACGATTGATAAAACACTTTGATTTATTACACTCTTAATAATTCTATTGCAGTATAGAATAAAATGATAGAGAAATAAAGTAATCACTAAACTTTAGTATAACATCAATTTTACTTTAATTTTTATATTATTAAAGTAACCAATATATGCGCAGTAAGTATAATATTTATCTAGAGGTAGTAGAGCCACGCTGATTTCAGCACGAATGGGCCGGCTCGACCGGGGCGGTACTACCCTCGCACAGAAAATCAACGTAAAATGACCACGTTCGTGCTGTCGTGTTTCGTTGGTGAGTGAGAGACCGGAGGCCCAAATAGTCTAGTCTACAAGTTCCATACTTGTTGACTAGACTAAAAGATGCAGCAGCATCACTAGGCCGCCATGGTGTGGGTCGCCATACTGCATTGTCTGCATTCGCAGTGAGTATGGCGACCAATACTCTTGGATTCTGCTTATGCTTTCCATCAGGCAGAGTAGAGTCATTTTGGCGGGCCATACATAAAAAAAAAAAAAATAAGGTAATTCCAAGACCTCGCCGCGTTAATGGAAAAATTCACTAAAGACTTTTTTATATTTTTCCTTCTAAATCAAAAAAATAAACGACATTTTCATTTTTTGTGCCGAGTTCCTCTTATGATTGGAAAAAATTAAAGTTAATTGTATTTGTATTGTATTTCATTTAAATCTAGATGTACCTAATTGAGAGTGATCAATGAGCGAATCAGATTTTTTTTTGTTTGTAGTATTACTGTATTATCTCATTTTGTTTCTAACGATAGTAAATGATGTAATATGGGTTATAAAATACACAGTTTAAAGCTTTTAATTAGAAGCCAAAAAATATGATTATTGTAACAACTAAAATCGAATTCATTTAATAAAAAAATACTATTTTTAATGCAGTCTCCGTACTACTGCAATATGAGTTTCACAAAATTTTGACTTTCAGTAAAGTTTTACAACGAAAGTTCCTTTCTAGTATGTGAGCTATCTAGACACAGAACATTCCATCAGGAAAGTCGGTTCCGCTGAAATCCAATTTTATCTAGACAGATATCATCCCGGAGGTACTTCACTTTGGCAAAGGAAACTCCAAATATGATGAGCAATGCTGTGTTTGCCTTTAGTTTGCTCTTTCGTTATCTTTGTTAGACAAACTGATGAATAGAGGACTATAATGAAAATAAATTGTACGTAGTAAACACGTATTTTTAATACATTCTAAGATTAAATTTACTTGTAATTATTTCACTATTTTAATATGGTATGGTATAATCATACGTAACCTTTGAAAATGCCATAGAGTGAAAACGGCCAGGATTAAAGTTAAATAAAACTTGAATAAATACAAGTGAGTAGTATATTTAAAATTTCAGCTCAATTGGAAATCGGAAAGTGGTTCAAAATTAACTTCTAAGATTTGATTACAGACAAACATCGGGACAGGTGAAACTAAATAAAAGCTTGTAATAAAAAAGTGATACAATTTATAATACTGAAATAGCAAGTCTATTGAAATGGGTCAGTTAAATATAAAGTTCGATTTAATAGCTGAAAAATAGAATGTCAGCCGACCCAGATTTCAGTTCGTGGATAGTCGCGCGGGATTAATATAAATTCTAGGTATAAAAAGAGTTATATGCAGCTTTAAGATTGAATTTTAAAAATATCTGACAGAATTTATACCGCGTCTGGTTGCAATATTAAAACAGAGTTTTATTAATATTTCTTGTTCTGAAAGCTAATAAAATACACTACTCTTTAGTTTTTACCCGACTACGACAAAGCCACAGGAGGGTTATGATTTTGACAGGCTGTGTATCTATGTATGTATATTCATTTGTTTCCTCATAGCTCCCTAACTACTTATTAGAACTGAATAAATAAGGTATCGTTAGAAGCGTCTTAATTGTCCGCTGGTTATAGGCTATATTACGTGTCACTGAATCAAATGTGGCGCCCTCTAGCCGACATAAAGTACTGTATTAAAAAATAAATTTGAGATAAATATACCGTGTTTGGTATCATTCGAAAGGGCGTTACTTGTACATTTCAAAAATACATATATTATTAGCATTTTCTAGTGAGTTTGTCCGTATTTATTCGATAATTGTGATATTTCTATGGTACCTATTTAAAATATACTTTGCAAAGAAATTAATATAGGGGCACTAAAACATTTTAAACAAAAAAAAGTAAAAACTAAAACCCAACTACGACAAAAAGTGTCGCTAAAAAAGTATGAAACAAGTTTCAAAAGCCGTAGTCACGCGTTGTTAATGTGTTATGGTACATTTCTACGTAACGTGTGACTAGGGCGTTGTTAGTCTGCTTTGATAACATAGTTGCAAAACCTTTGATCCACGAATGTATTCACAAAAGTAACTGTTTCCTTAGAATAAACCGTAAGCTATATTATGAATACTATATCAAAGTAATTTTGGAAACAGACTACGAAGCTTTGATATATTTTAAAATTAATACTTTCGAACATGTCTATGTCAATTATAGCTTTTTCGTCGTCAAAGAAACACGAAAAATTATACCTTCGGACCTAGATACCTAATAGTATATTGAAAAAAATATTATATAAAAACTTAATTTGTAGAAACACAAAATCCAGGAAACATGAATAAGCAATCAAAAGAAAGTGAACTACTTACCAAACGGGAACTTATGCAAGCTAGCAATCGTGGCATAAGATCCTGTAGAACTTGGCGGTCTTCCAAGAGTATCAAGCCTTAGTAAGACGTTCTGATGGCTACCGTAAGCGGCTGTTGTATATGATGTACTGCAAATAAAGTAATAATGAGAATAAAATTGTTTTTATTGGTCACATTCAAAGTATGGAATAGAATTCTAAGATGTTTCAGGCAGTTCGTTCGAAGAGTACATATCTTAATTTTCGTTATGACTACCTAATTACGTTTAGAAATATATATTCAGTTAGATATTAAATCGAGATGTCTATTAGGTCAGCAATTGGTTTCGGTGTATTTGTAAGTGTTTATCGAAGCGAAAACTTCTTGCGAAACGATGTATTCATTCGATTTAGTTATTATTCAATTATTATATAATAACAAGTAGTAGTAATGTTATATAATAACAATTTTAACAAAAATAAAACCGACTTCAAAGTTCGGCTCAATTTTTCTTAGATGCCATCATCAGATCTTAGTATCCTTATCATGGTACCACCGTTGGAATATCTCTTTTCCATTAAAAAAAGAATCATCAAAATCGGTTCATAAACGACGAAGTTATCCGCGAAAAAACATAAAAAAAAAACATATTTATGGTGAAATTGAGAACCTCCTCCTTTTCTGAATTCGGTTAATAAAACGGATTAAGTGTTTATCAATAGAAGAGCAATTGTACTAGTAATAAGATAAATTATTGTCTTTTATAATATGCCTATGTGGTGTTTGCGCAAGATATAGTATCAATTCATTACATTTTTCCAATTTGAAACTGTGTGTATTTTATTTAGTAATGATAATATTATTTATTTCTTATTGTTAGTAACAATTATTGTTAAGATTATGTTAGTTTACCTACTATAGTTCTACACACAATATAAAATAAAAAATAAAGAAAAATAAAAATGACTTGACCCGTGCATACGAGTCCCGGCTACAGACTCTACACCGAAATGGAAACCTACAGAAACGACTCACATGTTTCTTTTACATGGAATAGTGGGCAATCGAGCTGTCGTATCACCTGATGGTAAGCGATTACCGCCGCCCATAGAAACCCGCAACACCAGAGGCGTCACAAGTGCGTTGCCAGCCTTTGGGGAATGGGGAGGGGGATGGGGGGAGGGGTTTGGGTATGGGCCTCCGGTATCCTCACTCACTCGGTGAAACACAGCGCAAGCGTTGTTTCACACCGGTTTTCTGTGAGGCCGTGGTATCACTCCGGTCGAGCCGGCCCATTCATGCCGAAGCGTGGCTCTCCCACGGCAACACACACGCACTCAAGTCTATCCGATACCCACTTTAGAATATTGTTGAACCAATGAAAACACTTTTGAACCTTTACGCAAGACGCCTCGATTTAACTACTGAATTTTATTTATACAACGACAATAATAGGCTATAAATAAAATACTTTAAGTAACCTTTCCTCCTAATTCATTTCCAACTCAAAACTATAACCTTATACTTCGGAAACATCATAAAATGCGTGATGTGCGAAAAAACTATGAAACAACACTAAAATAACTCAACAAATAACTATCTATTCTGTTCCCCACCAAATTCAAAATCTGTTCCTGACGTCTTCCCATAAACGTGAACATAAATTTCCTATTTCGTACTATCATAAAAGCATGATAAAGTCTTGAGGATATCGAGTAACTATAAAAACATTTTACTTGTCTATCATAGAAGCGTACCGCATCATCCATCACACATGTCAGGTCGCTGCCCCCTATATGTTTTTGGGATTTGGTTTAATTTAGGAGAAGTAGCGTTAAATGGAAAACTTTTGAATTAAACGAAGTAGTAGATTTATGTATTTATGTTGTTGATCAAAAAGAGTTGTACAAAAAGTTTGCGCTGTGCATAAATCCGCCTTCAGTTCTACAACGTTAAATTAGTATCTAAGAATCAATACCACATGTGCATAGATAGTTAATAATTAACATGTAAAGATGACTCAGAGGGAATGTTAAAACCGAGCATGTTAAACTTATTAGTTAACAAAAGCAACGAAAATTGTAAAGAAACTCCTTATAAAAAAGCATAGCAATTAAACGCCCATCTCCAAACAGAATCAAACACAAAATATTCAAATACAAAAAACATAACAAATCCTCCAACCCGGTTGGTCACCGTGGAGGATCAAGACCATGACCCTCTAAAGAAAACCACAAACTCAAGGAACTCAATGAACATTTGTACAAAACAAAATCATCATTTTAAAATATTAACATATAATGTAAGGACTTTATCTTCATACGAACGACTTTTGGAACTAAAAATTTGCCTAAGTAATGTAAACTTTGATATATTGGGAATCTCAGAAGTAAGACGACTTGGCTGTGCAATAGAAGAACATGAGTCTTTTATACTCTGCTACAAAGGTCAGACTGCGGGACAGGGTGGGGTAGGCTTCATAATAAACAAGTCGATGAAAAATAACATAGAAAGCTTCATTGGATTGTCAGAACGCTTAGCTATACTCAATCTAGACATTGAAGGACACAAAATGTCCATAATACAAGTATACTTCCCGACGTCAGATGCGAAGGAGGCAGAAGTTGACGAATTGTACGAGACAATTGTGACAGTACTGAAAACGACGCATAAGCACATTATTCTTATGGGCGACTTTAACGCTAAAGTGGGAGCTTCCAAGGATAAAGAAGACTTGGTAGTTAGACAACATGGCCACGGAGCAAGGAACAACAGAGGCCAGAAACTTGTAGACTTCGCGTTGGAACACAAGTTGACAATAATTAATACCTGCTTTAAGAAAAAACCGAACCGCAAATGGACCTGGCAATCTCCGAATGGTTTACACAAAAACGAGATTGACTACATTCTCACAAATCAACCAAGATTATTTACGAACTTTGAAGTTTTGAACCTAAACTACCCATCGGATCACCGGGCTATCAGAGGAACAGTACATCTCAATAAACATAAAATAAGCAGAGTTCAATTTTCCAATAAACAAGGACATCAACTTACAAATGAGGAGGAAATAATAAGGTACAAAGAGAACCTAAAATTATTATTTTCCGAACAAGCAACTTACCAAGAAAACGATTCTGTACAAATATATTATAATAAAATAAGAAATGCTATTTTGGAAAGCCTTAAATCTGCGCAAATAAACAAGAAAAACCCTCAACATAAAATATTACAAATAAGAACAGAAAAACTATTACAAAGAAGGAAACAATTACAGAAAACAAAAAATAAAACACGTTCCATGAAAAACGAACTATCTGCCTTATATAAACTTGTCAACAAATATATAAAACAAGATTATTCAAAATACAGATATGACACCATAAAACGACACCTACAGATTAGCGGTAGCACGAAAAAATCGTTCAAAGAACTTCGAACAAATAATTCTTGGATAAAAGAATTAAAAAACAGGGATGAAGTCACATACAAGCGAGGCGATATTGTAAACATCGCCACGGAGTTCTATAGAAAACTATATAGCGAAAAAAATCAAAACCACATATCAACATCATATAATAACAAAAGAAAACAATATACAGACTTCAAAGAGATAAACGAAATAGAAGTAATAGAAACAATAAAAAAACTCAAACTAGAAAAAACCCCAGGATCCGACAACATAACAAACGAAGCACTAAAAATCGCTCACGAGATTTTGGCTTCACCTCTGTCCAAACTGTTCAACTTGATACTCCAAAACTCAGAAACCCCCACTGAATGGTCGGAAGCAAATATTATACTGATTTACAAAAAAGGAGACCCCAAAAATATCAACAACTATAGACCAATCAGCCTACTACCCAGCCTCTATAAACTATTCTCTACTATAATAAACAAAAGAATAAGCACTACACTAATGACAAAACAACCTATAGAACAAGCGGGCTTTAGAAAAGGTTTTTCAACAATAGACCACATCCACACGTTAGAGTTAATTATAGAAAAATACCAAGAGCAGCAGAGAACTCTATATATAACTTTTATTGACTACCAAAAAGCCTTCGACTCGGTGTCACACATAAGTATATGGGAGAGCCTAGAAGAACAAGGCGTGGAAGAAGTATATATAAAAACTATCCAGAGCATATACAGCAACAATATAGGAAGGATCAAACTTGAGTCCATTGGCCCATCTTTTTCTATAAGAAGAGGAGTAAGACAGGGGGACCCCCTGTCCCCAATATTGTTTATTTCAATCCTTGAAAACATCATCGGTAAGTTGGACTGGTGTAGATCAGGTCTGTACATAGAAGGAGCCTACTTAAGCCATCTCAGATTCGCAGACGACCTGGTGCTTCTGTCAGAAACGCCCACAGAGATGCAGCGCATGATAGAGTCTCTACACCAAGCCAGTGTCAAGGTGGGACTGGAGATGAACCTAACCAAAACCAAGGTAATGACCAATGACATGCCGAGGAGACCCATAACAATCAAAGGGGAGCAACTAGAACAAGTCGAAAACTACATATATCTGGGAAAATTAATAACCTTTGACCGAAACAGAGACCTATTAGAGAGTGAAAGAAGGGTACAAATAACTTGGAACAAATATTGGGCACATAAAGAAATTTTTAAAAGTAATATGCCAACAGACATCAAAACAAAAGTTATGAACTCGAGTCTCCTACCATGTCTGACGTATGGGTGCCAGACGTGGAAGTTCACCACTAAAGCCGCAAATAAAATCAGAACCTGTCAAAGAGGGCTAGAGAGAAGTATGCTCAATATAAAAAGAATGGACAAAATAAGACACACAAAAATAAGAAAAACCACTAAAGCGACTGACGTCCTCAGACACGCACGAAAATTAAAGTGGAAATGGGCCGGGCACGTAGTGCGATCTACAGACCAGAGGTGGACTGCACGAGTGACATCGTGGAGCGGCCCGCAGGGTCGAAGAAATCGAGGGAGACCACTGACTCGGTGGGAAGACGACCTCAGGAGATCAGTCGGCACTGACTGGAGAGAAATAGCGCAGGATAGAGACAAATGGGAATCTTTAGAGGAGGCCTTTACCCAAACCGGGGTTCTTGCTGACTAAAAGTGTCAAAGAAGAATATTATTTTTTACTTAGATATTATTCCAACTTAATCATTAACTAACTACTAACAAACGTAAATTTTAATTATAGCAAACTACTAACACTAAACATTTATTTGTATCTTTCGTTATGTTCAAAACTTTGTAGAAGCAAGAAATAAAAAGGCTTATTTAAAAGATGACTACATAGCTTGTCACAATTCTTTGTCTTATTAGTCATTTACTGTAAGAGATAACATGACTTCATTTGGAGATGATCTTCGAAAGATCCACTATCCACTGTCGGTCTGTCTGTCGGTCAGTCTGTCGCTCTGTCTGTCTGTTTGTTCCGGCTAATCTCTAGAACGACTGGGCCGATTTCAAAGGGACTTTCCCTGATAGGTAGCTGATGATATAAAGAGTAACTATGGCTACTTTTTTAGACTAGCTCTGCACCGTGGTGTTGCCCGCGCTTATTGTCCAACTGCGCGCGGGTAACACCGCGGGGTCCAGCTAGTATGTTTTTATATCATAAGTTTAGTATACCATAGTTCTATCCTGAATAAATCGGTAGTAGATTTCGATTTACATAATGCGACTTTTTAGTACCGTCTATAAATTACAAACTGCTTAATACATTCAGTCAACTGTTATTTTAAAGAAAATGCAAATATAATGAGAAGCAAAAATACATATATTTTAAAGATATTGTTTTTTTTAAATCAGTAGAAAATTTATTGACTTTTAGCACGTAAATCCTCTCGTAATTGTGGGACCACACCGTGGGAGAGCCACGCTTCGGCATGAATGGGCCGGCTCGACCGGAGTGATACCACGGCCTCACAGAAAACCGGTGTGAAATAGCGCTTGCGATGTGTTTCACCGAGTGAGTGAGGATAACGGAGGCCCATACCCCAACCCCTCTCCCCATATCCCCCAAAGGCCGGCAACGCACTTGTGACGCCACTGGTGTTGCGGGTGTCCATGGGCGGCGGTAATCGCTTACCATCAGGTGATACGTCTGCTCGTTTGCCACTTATTCTATAAAAAAAATATATTAGAATTATGTATGCGCTTACGTGTTTATATTGTACCATACAAATGCTTAAGGTCAACTTCAACCTGATATTGTGTTGAAATTGGTACATTATTGAAAAATTTATAAAGCCCTGAAGGGCACAATGCAGAGGGTTCAGTCCCCCACGGAAGAATATTTTCTAAGAATTTAGTTTTGCCTTAATTTACGGCCAGTTTATATGCCATGCATAATGTATCGCTTTTGTGTGCTTTATACTGAGCTTGTCCATTGTGGCGCGCAAATTTCGGTGTTTCTCAACTACGTAAGGGTAAAATTGGTAGAAAATTGAATTCGTTATGTCGGCAATTATTAGATGAAGTTAATGTATTATGCTGCATAAGCTCTCCATCAGGCAGAGTAGAGTGATTTTGGCAGGGCCAAACATAAAAAAACATGTAACATTCAGTTCCGTGCTCTGACAGTAATAAATATAATGTAACTAGCTGACCCACACAACCTCGTTTGCGTCTCCTATTGCCCGTAGCGTGATAAATTTTCACCCCGTTTTTGAAACATTCTTCATTGGTGCTCCGCTCCTATTGGTTTCAGCGTGATGATATATAGCCTATAGCCTTCCTCGATAAATGTGCCATCCATCACTGAAAGAATTTTACAAATCGGACCAGCGGTTCCTGAGATTAGCGCGTTCTAACAAACAAACAAATAAACAAACTCTTCAGCTTTATATATTAGTAAAGGATAGATAAGTAACTTTTTGTTTTTGACTGATAATAATTGAATAGTAAACAGGTAATGATATAAAAGTTTAAGTTTTTAGTTAATTCTAAATGGTATTTTTGTTTAACAGGTATTAACTGTTTTAGGTGTTTTGAATGATTAGGATTTAAGTTTTAATAAAAATGTTATAATACTCTAACCCTTTCCAATTCATGTTACAGGTTGAACTCATGTCCTTCTCGAGCATAAGTAGTATTCCAATATGCTGCTTGCATTGGTACTATTTTAAGAAAACGGATCGTAGCACGATCATTCGTAGCAGGCGTAGTACCGTAGTAATAAACAAGGCGTAGCACCTTCTCGCTTTATAGCGCACCGTAGCACATAACACAACTGACATTAGATCGCCATAGTATAACTAGACGATAATCTATATATATTTAACTGCCTCGTTGGTCTCGCGGTCGGCGTGTGCGACTGCTGATCATGAGGTCTCGGGTTCGATTCCCGGGTCGGACCAAATGTTTGTATGATCTGCAAATATTTGTTTCGGAGTTTGGGTGTTTTCTATGTATAATATGTATGTATTTACAAAAAAAAAGTATATATGTATTTGTATCAGTTGTCTAGTACCCATAACACAAGCTCTGCTTAGCTTGGGACTAGATGGCGATGTGTGTTAGAAGTCCGAAATATTTATTTATTTATTTATTTATTTTTATTTATATAAAAAAAGGTGACTGACTGACTGACTGACATACCCAGAGATCAACGCGCAGCCCAAACCGCTGAAGCCTGAATCCTGAAATTTTGCATGTAGGTTCTTTATATAACCTAAGTGAGCACTAAGAAAGGAATTTTTGAAATTCCTCCTCAAGGCAGTAAATCAGGGGATGAAAGTCTGCGTGAGCGAAGCCGCGTGTAAAAGCTAGTATAATATAGATACCCGGGCTATGACCGCTTTGCGTCAGCCTAACTCTATTTCCGAAGTTAAATATACCCGTTATATGTTCAAAACTAACTATGTGTAATGGTATCGGTAAATAGTACATTCTAGTGTTAGAAATTATATTTTCATAGAAATAGTATGTTCTAGTATTAGAAATTATAGAGCTCATAGTTGGTTTTCCAAGTAACCTACATAAATAAATTTACTTTCTTGATTATTTCAAAGACAAGGATCTTTTATTTACATATGATCTAATCAATGGGTGGTGGTATATTTGATTTACTTGGTAAATAAACTCGGCCAAGTGTGTGTCTGGCCACGCACAGTATAGTTCCGTTTATTTTATCTACTTAGTAGCTTTAGCCCACGACTACGCCCGCGTGTACGTCAGTTATCGTGGTAAAGAGTAAATATATCCATTTTCAAGAACCAAAGTATCTCCATGCTAAATTTCATCAAAAACGGTGCAGCGTTTTAACCGTGAAAGCGTAACAGGCAGAGCTACTTTCAAATTTATAATATTAGTAAGGATACAAGTACTTTTTCTAAGTATTTTTTCTAAGAATTTTGTATTCATAGAACTTGTCTACTTACATAGGTAGATAGAATACTCTTTATTTGTACATCATATTTCAGAGTTAGAAGAGAGTATTATGTAGTTATATAATATATAAAGGGCGGCCTTATTGCCAAAAGTAATATCTTAACCGCAAGCCACGTTATTGCTATCTACTTACTACTACAAGAATCGCCAACAAACTGTCATGCAGTTTGGCGAAACCAATTAAGATGTACCTACATTTACATTACATTACATTTGTATTTAATAAATTTAAAAAAAACTTATCGCTCACTAAAAAAATATGTCTAGCAATATTCAACACTATGGGAAAAACGAAATTATATTCATTTGACGTGCTGAAAAGGCACTCTAAATACAATTTTCTGGTACAGTCTCTAAGCTATAGATATGCGGACAGGCAGACGCACCTGGCGAATATATCAAGCTATATCAAAACCACGAAATCTTTGCCAACACTGGAGAATCCAAAAAATGTACTACTTTTAGGAATCATGATAAGGAACATTCCAATTTCCATAAAGCTAATTTGAATAATTCTAAAACATAATATTTTCGTTAATAAAAATCAACAGTCCTGAAATAAAAATTATTTGCTTTTTGGTAAACAAAATTCATTTCCTCACTTCAATTTAGGTTGAGTACTCGACTGTTAGAACTTTTAAATATAATTCCTGTCTACTATAATGTGATTAAAATTCTTTACTGTTCAAGAGTACTTGTGGACTTAAATGGTCTTATTAAGCTCGTATAGGTTAAGTACGGCAAACGAAAATTAATGTTTGCAAAAATAAAAGTGAGGATTAGATTTCTAAGTTAATCTTACTACTGCCTGGGTGGCGCAGTGGTATCGTATGCGACTACTGTGCTTGAGGTCTCGGGTTCGATTCCCGGGTAGAACCAAATGTTTGTATGATCTACAAATAAATAATAGGGTTTTACCTATGAAATTGCCGTTTTGTATGCAATAAGTGAAAGTACTTATTTTTTTAAACTTTTTATTTCTGTTATTTGAAGTAATCACCCAAGCAATCGACGCATTGGCATTTTTTTGATGCCCTTCTTGTAAAAATCAGCTGGACGGGAGGCAACAAACTCTTCAAAGGCATTTTGTACTGCCTCTCGGGAATTGAATTTTTTACCCACTAAAAAGATGTCTAAATTTTGGAAAAAGTAATAGTCGGTAGGTGCAAGGTCTGCTGAGTATGGCGGATGAGGGAGAGCTTCCAACCCCAGCTCTTGCAGCTTGGAGACTGTCTGTTGCGCAGTATGGAGTTCGCGCGATGTCGTGAAGGAGCAGTGGGGACGACCGATTGACCAAAGCTGGTTGCAGATGTGCAAGCTTCTGCATCATTCTCTCCAGTTCTTCACAGTACACATTTGCATTAATGCTCATGCCGTTTTGTAAAAAGCTGTGGTGAATCACACCCGCACTAGATCACCAAACAGTGACCATCACCTTTTTAGGGGTAATTTTTGGTTTAGGGCATTGCTTTGGTGCTGAACCAGGGTCTAACCAACTTGCTGAGCACTTTCGATTGTCGAACAGAATCCATATTTCGTCGCACGTAAGAATTCGTTTCAAAATTCCTTCATTTCTTTGCCTGTTGAGCAGCGCAAGGCAAGTCTCGACGCGTACGTTGCGCTGGCGATCGTTAAGGTCGTGGGGCCCCCATCTATCAAGCTTTTATACCTTGCCAATTTGTCGCAAATGGATCAATATTCTTTTGATGCTTACATTAAAAGCTGCTGCTAACTCAGCTGTAGATTGAGTTTCGTCAGCTTCCACAATCGCCTTTAATTCATTATTGTTAACCAAAGTCTCCGGATGACCACGAGCTTCATTATTCAAGTCAAAATTTCCAGAACGGAACCGGGAAAACCAATAACGGGTTGTGCGTTCGTTTGAATAGTTCTCTCCGTAAACGTTTTTGATGTTACGTGCCGTTTGTGTTGCGTTGGTGCCGCGACGGAACTCATATTCCATAATTACACGAATTTTTAAAGTATCCATAATGACGAAAAATGTTCAAATGTAATGAAAATACAACGCTAATCAGAAAACAAAAGACTGAGTTTGTAAATAGAATGTCATGGTTTTAAAACAAAATTAATTTGAATTTAGAATACAGAGCCATTACAAACTTTTTTTTATTTGAAATGACCAGTACTGAAGAACGGCAATTTCATAGGTAAAGACCTAATATTTGTTTCAGAGTTTGGGTGTTTTCTATGTATAATATGTATGTATTTACAAAAAAAAATGTATATATGTATTTTATATCCGTTGACTAGTACCCATAACACAAGCTCTGCTTAGCTTGGGACTAGATGGCGTTGTGTGTTAGATGTCAACAAATATTTAAATTTAAATTATAAATAGGAAAGAAAATCTATTTATCTGTCTTTTATGTTGTAATATCTTTGCCACTGCACCAATTTAATTTTTGTAAGCCTTCAAACAGGTATTAGATTAAAATTAAAATAAAATTCTAAAGGTTAAGAGCGTGAAACAGATGGAAGATTATGTCCGAAAAATCTCTACACACTTAGATCTAAAAGGTAATATTAATTAGTTTGTCACATTTATGCTCTAACTATGGATTCTTATTAATTTATGTACACTCATAGCTAAGGCTTCACAAACTGGCATTTATGAGTGTGGGAGAACGGGTGTGATGTCCCTGCAAGTCAAAGGGAGGATCCGCCGACCAGGCGAGGTTATCATGCCTGGCGGTTATATACGAGCACTGTTCCCGTGGAATACTTTACATGATCATCATGTATATGATACCGTTTGCAAAATCTAATACAATTTTTAGAGATGTTCAAGATTAGGCACATTGAGTCATGATAATTTTAGAACAGTTATTCATTGGCCATTGACATAAATGGGATTAGAATCATAGTCAGGAAAATGTGAGTTGTATATACGCTTCTACTTCGACGTCAATGTATAAATATATAAAGACTTACTGTATCGAATCATGATGCCTCGCCTTACTGCCTCTCTTGTACAACGTTCCAGCTGCAGCAGCAGCAGTTAGCAGTGCTAGCGCTGCTGCTGCACACCCGCCCGCTGCAAACAGTACACCTCCAGAGTTTTGTGATGCGTCACCTGCTAGCCGGGCAGTTTCATTACGCGGTTGTGGTACCGTTGATAACCCTATAGGAAGAAATAGACTTATAGATTTCGTGAATTATTTAAAACTTTTGCGTGAGACGGAGGTAGTGTGAACAAAAAAACTACTATTTTCTAAGCAGCGGCCTATGTTCAGTAGTGAACTATAAAAGGCTGTTAATAATGATGATACAGGTTAACAATGGCAGTGTATGAGTCACTGTTTGATTCTCGTTCAGTTTAAAAATTTGACTGGAATGATTATACTCGTATTTATTTTATTCTTACTTAATATATAGCATTAATAGTTATTATTTGATAGCTGTTAATAAAAAACACGTGAGCTCATTCAAACTCTCATTTTTAAATCAATAAACTATAAAAAATATGTCAACCACTTACTGTTATCAAGCAATAATCGCAGACAATAAAACAAAGATAATTTTGACGTGTTATACAATAAAATAGGACTCCATCATTCAAACCCGTCTAATATCAAATAAATGAAATATTGAGTGTAATAAAAAACTTCAAGGTAAAGAAAGGGTATCCGTAATGGCGTTATAATGAGTTCGAATACTTGGGTACTATGCTCATAAAACGCCCTTTTCAATATCAATGACGTGGAGAATATTGAAAAAAATACAAATATTTTTCTTTGTAGTAATATCAGGCTAACTCTTTTACGGAACAGATTAAAGTATAAAAGGTTTCGTCGTATTTAATAAGTAACTTAGTTTATTCAAGAAAAATGTGCCAAGAAGAAACTAATTAGGTTTAATATAGAACCTCAAACGTTATACTCATTTTTGTAAATCAGTGAACAAAATCTCGTTATTTTGTTACTTAATAAAGAATCATTTTTGTAAAATTACTTTTTTTAAACTAATATAATAAAATTAATTATTAACTAGCTTATGCCTGTGGCTCCGCCCGCGTAAGTGTCGGATATCGCGGTGATTCTTCAAACTGATATAACTTTTTTATTTATGAACCGATTTAGAACGAAATAAACACTAAATGTTAAGTGAAGCAAACTACAACAGATTAATAAAAACCGCATTCAAATCGGTTAAGCCAATCCTGAGATTAGCGCGCACAATCGCAAAGACAAACATACATGCAGACAAAAAATCTTAAAATCATTGTTTTGGGTTCATAAAGCCTTGCAATGTATATATGTATTCTTGTATGTTCGGGTGGAATCTTGCAACTGAATTTTGAAGCAGATATCTTTAACCGATTTTTCTGATATTTTGCAAGCATAATATGTATACAGCGTGACAATACAATATTATAATGACATGGAGCTGATCTGATGCTGGAGCTGAAAGGTGGCCATAGGAACTCTGTAAAGAAACGTCGCAACATCATCGAGTTTGGACTCGATTGATTCGTCTCGAGGCATTCCAGTAAAAGCTTGTTTTTAAAAAGCTTTCTAATTTAATTTATTTATTGTAAATACTAGTTACTAGCACTGATGAGAAATCAAGAATGTATACCTATAATAGTTTCCTGATATATCTTCTATGTACAGACAGCGACCAGTTACGATTTTATTATATGTATTGATGATTATGGTAAAGCTTTCTTTGTGGTGACAGATTAAGAGTGTCACTACCCCTTTTCATCCTATGGATGTCGTAAGAAGCAACTAAGCAACAATGATAAACCTCGTAGGGTGATCACTGAATGATCACTGCAAAAAGAAGAAAAACTTTAAATTGACCCCATACCAACCCATCTGGCCAGTATAGTATAGTTGGCAAAAACGTCTTTTCGCAGAAGAAGCTTATGTCCAGCAGTGGACAATAGTCCATAAAAAGTTGTTGATGATGGTGATCAATAACACTTATTTTTTTTTAATGTAACTTTACTTTTAATCTGTTAGTTGTTTGTTTATAACTGACTTTTGTACACGTGTTTTTTAGTTTTTTGAACATATATTTATTTGACTTAGTTTCCCTTTGAGTATACTGCAGTGTATGCTTTGAGTATGCTAGTAGCATTGATAAGGAATATACATTCATCATTTCTCATCAGTGCTAGTAACTAGTATATTTAATAAATAAATAAAATTAAAAAGCTTTTTAAAAACAAGATTTTATTGGAATGCCTCGCGACGAATCAAACGAGTCCAAACTCGATGATGTTGCGACGTTTCTTTATAGAGTTCCTATGGCCACCTTTCAGCTCCAGCATCAGAGCAGCTTCATGTCATTATAATATTGTATTATCACGCTGTATATATATGCATGCAAAATTTCAGTAAAATCAGTTGAAGATATCTGCTTCAAAATTCAGTTGCAAGATTCCACCCGAACATACAAGCACACATACATACATTGCAAATTAATAAAAAGCTTATAAACGCACTTCTTTTGATAGTCATCTCTTTTAAAATCAGCGTTCGAGCTCACTGAACTTACTAAAGTAATGGTAAACTTCGTAATGGTAAAAGTCTTATTCCTCCGAGTCCTAGTGTCCTTAATCGGTTGATTGGCTTCGAAAATTACCTGTAGCTAACTAAAACTTTCTAACAACGTTCGTAAGGGCTCTTACTTCTGGTAAAAAAAATCTGTGTTTCCTTGAAACGATTTATGGAATTTACTTCCTCTTCATAACCGACAACGCCAGAAGGAAGTTTATGTTTCTCAGTGTTTAAATGTAGGTATACGCACTAACTATAATCTATTTACTAACAAATCTAATAAATATAATTCTCGTGTGACGTTGTTGCTTACGATGAACTCCAAAACTATCTAACCAAGTTTATTTTTTTTATAAATGTGTGTTTTGCTAGCGTGCTTGCAATATGATAGAAAACATCACGCTTAGACCAATAGGAGCCGAACACGGTTGAAAAAAGACGCAGACGAAGTTGCGTGGGTCATTTAGTATACCGTATATGTATATTAACCCTGCATACTATATCTACCATTATATGCCAAATGTAAGAAATGCCAAACGTAACCGATGATAGATTGTTACCCAGAGAGATCATACGAGGTTTTTGTGGTTCAGATTTTCAGTATTATATTTTCAACACTAGCTGTTGCCCGCGGCTTCGTCCGCGTGTATGTCAGTTATCGCTGCAAATAGTAGCCTATGTGTTATTCTGATGTATAAGCTATATTACTGTGAAGTTTCATCCCAATCCGTTCAGTAGTTTTTGCGGGAAAGAGTAACAAACATCCATCCATACAAACTTTCGCGTTTATAATATTAGTAGGATTATATATGTGTGTAAGAAAAAAAAATCTTTGGCTTGTTGTGTATTTTAAGTAGCTCTGTGGACTTTGGCGTTTGAATTCTCATTAAATTAGTTTTAATTTTGAGACTCCGAGTATGTGACAATTATAAAATTACTAGTTTGGAAATTATAAGTAGCATACATGTACCTACGTTTTGCCCTATACACTATGCTATATCTATGCAAACTATTTTTCTTATTAAAAAAACCAATTAAAATAAAATTCACATCCGTCCAAAATATTCAATAAAACTCGAGTTGCTTTAATGGTTATTTAAAAAAAAAAATATTAAACCATAAGTTATGGAATCAGGCGTTACTTTGCGGAAATCCATGACATTAAATGCTATGAAATATATTTAGCTTTAATTCCGCGAGACAAATATCCGATAGTTAAAATAGTTTCGAAATTAGGTACAGGGAACATGTTGCCGCTCACAGGAATGGCCATCCAGATAAATCACATTTCGCAAAACATTTAATAGACACCGGCCACTCCTTGAGCGGCAACAATACCTATAACATTCTGCACGTTTGCGATAAGGGTTTCCGGCTGAGTGTGTTGGAACAGTTAGAAATATCAAAACATAACAATAATAATGCATATACACTGTTGAATGACCAAACAAACTTAATTCCATCACCACTTCTAAGTATGATTGCAGGTAGTTCGGCACAGATGTCTTTATGACATTGTATCGACCATTATTATAGCGTCATCGAAACGGTATATAAAGGGCCGACAGCGGTGCGGCGAGCTCATTCGAGCTCAAACGCGCGACAAGTCAACATCTCCTGGGGATGTTGCTTTAATGGTTATTTAAAAAAAAAATTATTAAACCATAAGTTATGGAATCAGGCGTTACTTTGCGGAAATCCATGACATTAAATGCTATGAAATATATTTAGCTTTAATTCCGCGAGACAAATATCCGATAGTTAAAATAGTTTCGAAATTAGGTACAGGGAACATGTTGCCGCTCACAGGAATGGCCATCCAGATAAATCACATTTCGCAAAACATTTAATAGACACCGGCCACTCCTTGAGCGGCAACAATACCTATAACATTCTGCACGTTTGCGATAAGGGTTTCCGGCTGAGTGTGTTGGAACTGTTAGAAATATCAAAACATAACAATAATAATGCATATACACTGTTGAATGACCAAACAAACTTAATTCCATCACCACTTCTAAGTATGATTGCAGGTAGTTCGGCACAGATGTCTTTATGACATTGTATCGACCATTATTATAGCGTCATCGAAACGGTATATAAAGGGCCGACAGCGGTGCGGCGAGCTCATTCGAGCTCAAACGCGCGACAAGTCAACATCTCCTGGGGATGGGCGTGGTGGGGCGAAACACGTTAATTAACATAAACGCTAATTATTTCTCACTTGTTTTGTATGTGTACATATGCATGATACCATATGTGCATGTGAGTATGCATGACGGTGGGATTTGTGCCCTGCTTTCAGACCTGGATATTTGTCTCGCGGAATTGAAGTTAAATATATTTCATAGCATTTAATATTAAACCATTCCAACATTTCGATGTTTCAGTATTTTTTCTTTTTCTTTTTTTTAAAAAGACAACTCCCGCATTAGGAAAATACATCCTACGTCGCGGTGGATTTTACAAATATACATGTAACGGAGACAAAGAACACCTAGACTCTCATGGAACAACTTGTGGATCACACAAAGCGTTGTCCTGTGTGGGATTTGAACCCACTACACTTGGCGCAGTAGAAGGCGATCGCATAAACCACTAGGCCAACCGTTCAGTCACAAATGAGTTTTCATTACATTTTAACAAAAGTGCTATCGTAAATTATTTACACTATGCTTGTTTCCTTCATAAACGAGGGGATTCTAATGTGTGAACATTACAAGTTGAAGCTTAGTCATCATGATCAACAGATTTTAACCTGCCTTTGCCTTTTTGCCTCTCCTTCAAAAGGAAATTTTAGCGTACTTGGCTTAGTATTGGTCTTAAATTATCTAAGATAACACCGAAATAAAAGGGAACTTGAGGTGATGTTACTTCCCACCCATTACATTATAAAAAGAACCTACTAATTAATAAATTAAATTAAAAAAACTTTTTAAAACGAGCTTTTATTGGAATGCCTCGAGACGAATCAAACTAGCCTAAACTCGATGATGTTACAGAGACGTTTCTTTACAGAGTTCCTATGGCCACCTTCCAGCTCCAGCATCAGATCAGCTCCATGTCATTATAATATTGTATTGTCACGCTGTATACATATGCTTGCAAAATTTCAGCAAAATCGGTTAAAGATATCTGCTTCAAAATTGAGTTGCAAGATACCACCCGAACATACAAGCATACATACATTACATTGCAAGTTAATAAAAAGCTTGTAAAAATAAAACCAACATTCAATTTAGTTTAGGAGATAGCAAAAAAACTTCATACCCAACCAAATGTTATTTATAAATAAATGCACGCTCATGCTGAATAAATAACGATCTATTGAATATGTTCCTACAAAAATAGATTCATTAATTATTGGAACAGCCTCAAAAAAAAACATCCATAAAACTGGTATAATTCCAAACAATCTTCATTATAATTACATGAAATATACATACGCGAATCTCCCTCATGAATAGCCCTCGCTTGACGATAAAAATTAACATTACAAATACGTCGTAGAAATTACGAATCTTTTGATGTGGCGAAGGCTTTCGCTTCAAAAATAAACATAAAGAAACGCTAACGCGTGTAAAAGGAGCAAGAACATTTCCAAGTCAAATAAAACATGGAATAGGACAATCGATACTGTCTTGTAAACACATTAAAAGAGGAGGGTGCGTAGGGCTGCGTCGAGATTTCCACGTGATTATTCTAATGCCAGGATTACTAAGGCTTTTCGCGGTATTTTGTTTTATTTTTAACATCTATTGTGTTGAAAACTTCAGAATAAGACGATCAAAAAGAAAAATACGTATATCTTATACGGGTTCAAAGAACTATGGCACCTTTTATGTTTATGTTCCTGTTTTATGTTGAGTTAAATTGAATACATACAACTTATATCGAAATTATTGTTTTTATAATACCGTAAATTTATGAAAGCCAATAGGAAAGTATTACCGTAGATCTATATAAATCTACTCGTTATCAAAAGAATACATTACATCAGTAATATGTCTCAAGATGGCCGCAGGTCGTAAGAAGAAAAAATATCCTCCCCGTCCAAACGTCCTCTGTATCCTTGTATAATGTGTCACATTTACACATTGTTATTCTTGTGTGATTATTCTGTTAAGATATTCCTCTCGGAATTATTAAAATAAATTTTCATGGTATAGGATAATTTGATACTTGGCAGTAAGCAAAACCTACATAAAACTTTCAGTAAACGCTGAAATACTTACAGAGAAAAAAATATAAGAAAAAATAAAAAAATTAAGCATACAAGTCTATTTACACCGTATCGTGTTCCTGTTCCATATTTAGATTAAATAAAACAGAGTGAGAGTGTAACAAAATTACCACTAGAACACGTAATTCAAAACAGGTATTGTGTATCAAAACTATTTACTCATATATGAATTTAATTTTGTTTGCAAATGTTTTATGATAATTAGCTCATTATAAGCTACGTGATTATGAATATTTCATGTTAATAATACCCTGGTATTTTACGGTGGTAGAATTATTACTTTACATGTTTATTTCTGTATGTATTGTAACTTATGTCTAAATACACTTAAATTAAAGACTATAAATATTTCTAAACCTGTCTAGAGACATCGAAAGGAAATGCTAAACTATTTTGAAATTCAAATCAAAAGCATATAGCAAGCAATTCACGATATATTCACGGCAAGATGTTACATTCATTGACATTGACAGGGACCAGTTTGGTTTGAAACTATCAAGATTAACTGTTTTTATAAGGACTTTAAAACATTCGTAAGGCAAATAAAATACTGTTGACTAACAAATTTCTTATCAAAGGAGATGAGATGAGGATTTGAAGCCTTAAAAATCGTCTTATAAAAATTTAAGATGTTGTCGCCAACCCTGCGTGTCCGGGACCCTCTCGATACGTCTCCATTCTTCAATATATCCTGTTGCTTCTACATGCTAATAAAGAGTACGCCAAGTGATTTGTAGCGCGAAACTCTGTACGATAAGGATATACGGATGTTATTGTTTTTGATTACACTTGTGTATCTTTGTATTATTCTTCCTGTCTTTGTTTTTAATATATATATTGACATTTGAAGTATAAAGTAGGGATTTAGTGCTAGAAATAAAAAACTTTTTAGAGATACGCCTTTACCGTTGAATAACAAAAAACCTAAGTAACATTTCTGTACAAATAAGACATATACGTTGGCTAAGTCTCTATTTTCGCTTGCTCCCGTCGTAAAATGATATAGTTATTTTAAAAAAATAAAATTAAAAAACTTTTTAAAAACAAGCTTTTACTGGAATGCCTCGAGACGAATCAAACGAGTCTAAACTCGATGATGTTGCGACGTTTCATTACAGATTTCCTATAGCCCCCTTCCAGCTCCAGCATCAGATCAGCTCCATGTCATGTATTGTTACGCTGTATAAATATGCTTGCAAAATTTCAGCAAAATCGGTTAAGATATGCTTCAAAATTGAGTTGCAAGATTCCACAACATACAAGCATACATACATACATTGCAAGTTAATAAAAAGCTTGTAAAATACTATGTTCTATGAAAATAATTTTAACTTTTTAATAATAATTTAAGTGGATGCTGTTTTCCGGAAACCAACCTTTGAAGTATTTATTCTAATCATCTATCAAGAGTTGTCTAGAAACTGTCTCGTTTTAGAAACTTAGTGAATAGTTAGATTAACATAGTGAAAGAATAGCCCCAAGCGTTCTGTGTAGAATAAGATTGCTTGTATACCAGTACTAAATACATGAAGTCGAAGTGAGTAATTCTGAAATAAAACAACTGATCCATCATTTTCTTTCATTTGTTTATTTATTAACATGATAAGTGATCTAAATAAATCAGTGAAAAAGAAATCCATATAAACTACTATAAAAGGAAAACTGTTTAAAATTTATATTCACAGCATTTTCCTACATCAGAATTACAAAGAAACATAAGGTAGAAACTACTTTCAACTCCATTGCACAGAACGTTTCTACAGAAAGTTTCAAATCACCATGTTAACCTGCTATTACCAGTCGAAGTCAAGTGACAGTTATGATGAGCCTATAATATCACACATAACACAAGTTAAAGCTACGTGTGAACGTACCAACGTAATTATAGGCACTTCACGAATGCTTTGAAAATAGTTCTTTGCTAGTGAGCATAGAAAGTATAGGTATACGTACTTTATAATCAGTGGAAGAAAACACGTAGGTATGCTTTTCATAAGTCCCATGCTAAGCAGAGCTTGTGTTATGGGTACTAGACAACTAACAAATACATAATATACTTTATTTTATTAATACATACATATTATACATAGAAAACACCCAAACTCCAAAACAAATATTTGCAGATCATACAAACACTTGGTCCGACCTTGGAATCGAACCCAAGACCTCAAGCACAGCAGTCGCATACGCTACCACTGCGCCACAGAGGCAGTCATTGACCTCATTATGTATTAAATTCAATGCGAGTTAGGAACTTCTTTGGAGCCCCCCCCCCCCCTCCAAAGAAGTTAGGCAAGAGGAGGTTCTTAATTCGACTGTATTTTTTTTATGATTGTAACCTCAGAACTTTCGACAGGTGAACCGATTTTGATGATTCTTTTTTTTATTTAAAAGCCGGTACTTCCCATGTGGCCCCATTTCAATTTGGTCTAGTTCGTGTAGCCTTTTTAGGGTTCCGTGCCAAAGGCAAAAAACGGAACCCTTATAGATTCGTCATGTCTGTCTGTCTGTCCGTCCGTCTGTCTGTCCGTCCGTATGTCACAGCCACTTTTTTCCGAAAGTATAAGAACTATAATGTTGAAACTTGGTGATTAGATGTATTCAGTGAACCGCATTAAGATTTTCATACAAAAATAGAAAAAAAACAATAAATTTTGGGGGTCCCCATACAAAGAACTGAAACTCAAAAATTTTTTTTTCATCAAACCCATACTTGTTTGAAAAATGATCTTAGAAACCTCAATATCATTTTCGAAGACCTATCCATAGATACCCCCTATGGATAGGTCTTCGAAAATGATATTGAGGTTTCTAAGATCATTTTTTTCTAAACTGAATAGTTTGCGCGAGAGACACTTCCAAAGTGGTAAAATGTGTCCCCCCCCCCCCTGTAACTTCTAAAATAAGAGAATGATAAAACTAAAAAAAATATATGATGTACATTACCATGTAAACTTCCACCGAAAATTGGTTTCAACGAAATCTAGTAAGTAGTTTTTTTTTAATACCTCATAAATCGTAAACTGCAATTTACCTTTCATTCAATCAACACAAATATAAAAATAAAATAAAAATTATATTATGTTACTTGCTGCTGCGGAACCCTTCATGGGCGAGTCCGACTCGCACTTGGCCGCTTTTTTTTAAATAAAATATTGTATTATTTCAGAGCCGTCATGTATCTAATTTTAGCAAATTGAATATTTATATGATTTTCTCAGGGATGACATCTCAGAACTGGACCAAATTAAAATGGGACCACATGGGAAGCACCAGCTTTCAAATAAAAAAAAACATCAAAATCGGAAAAGAAAACCCAGTCGAAAGTTATGAAGTAACAAACATAAAAAAAATACAGTCGAATTGAGAACCTCCTCCTTTTTTTGAAGTCGGTTAAAAAGTGTTTTACGCACGAAGTAAATAGTTATTCCTTCTTTTCACAACTTGCTCGAAAAACGTTAACTGTTGCAAATTTGTTCATGCTAAGAAACTTACAGAAAGCTATATTTTATTCCTCTGCAAAGGCGGAGGCTACTGAATTTATTGTTATTATTATAGTACTGTATTAACATTTGAGAAACACCCATCGTAGTTGGTTTTAGTGATAACTCTAGTCATAAAATGATTTGTTTGGAGGGGAAACAACAATTTGTCAGTTTACAATTGTTTTGTCGGGTTTTGAAGTACTATTGAAAGTAGCGTACTTGGGGATGCTTGGGGTGAGACTCTGACGAGGCATAAACTGTTTCATGTTTGTGGTTGAAAAGTGGGGGGAAGTGAACAGGATAAAAATTATTTTGGATTTAGCAGGAAGACAAGAAGAAAGTTTTCATAAATTTGTAAAAAAAACTGCCACAATTACGAGAGTAATAAAGAATAATAAGTGAAATAGGATTAAAAATGATTTACATAAATATATATTATATGTCTAAGCAAGTTTTGATTGTGTTACGATTATTTATTGTACATTTTTGCTTCTGTAAGCTACACGGTAGTTAATAACGGTTACCTTTCAGGCAGATCTTATTTCTCTTGAAGAGTAGCCGGACATCTTTATGAGCGCGGTCAGGTGCTGATATGTTCAGCTGCATCGTGACTAAGATCTCTGCACTTCTGGTACCCGTGCAAGGCAATCGCACTCTGTATAAAAGAGGAAATTATTTAAAGGTTTTTATTTACAATACTCTAACTTAATATAGGCTGGTGCTAGCTATGATCCTAGAAAGAATTAGTTCTCTCATTTGTAATGATAGCCATTAATTAGCAATACAGTTTTATAAATGCTAGAAAAACTACAATTTTGTTAATGCTAGTCGACTTCGAAAAAAATAATTTAATCACTGTAAATGTATTTATATACCCCATCCATTATTGCTTACTCTGAAAAGACAGTTACTGTTGTTGTTTTATAGACCCCCAAGTTGTAATAATTACTTTAAGCTCGGCGAGGCTATATATATAAATAGGTTGGTATAGTTTCTTCAGTACGCTTCAAGCAATCTTAAATAATTCTACCCCATTTCAAATATCGACGTTCCTGAGGTAATAAACTACAGGACAGCCTTATAATATATTAAAGGACATGATTCACTTCATCTTGTATTCAACAGTATATGTTTTTTTCACCTAAACGTCTGGAGCGTAGTAGGCACGAACCCTCTCTCGGATATATTGACTTGAGGCGGCTGCATGGCGCCGCGACTCTCATAGTCTATACCCATCACGTACGGTAGCTGGAAGAAATGACACTTTGTATATTTCAAAAAATACTTACGGAATACTTGAAACACTATTTATTTGTTAAGGTATATTTTTGTATTAAACTATAAAACTAAGCTGGTTGTAAATACATTTAGAACCAAATTTAGAGATCACTGCTATTTTCTATATATCACGGTTATATTATTTATGTTTAAAGTTTGTTTATGTAACTAGTTAGGCACACATAAATTTACAATAGATAGAAAATGTATGCAGAGTGGTCTACCAAAGTGATTGCGGATTATATAATTTTACACGCTACACTGATTGCATGTTTACAAAGCTACTAAATTATAGTTTTAGCGGTCGAATTAATAAGGATAAATGTAACTGTGGTACCTATCATACCACTGTTTATGCTTTTATACCATTGAGCTTGCATTGATTTTTTTTTGTTTTTTTTTTTGTTTTAATGATAAAAGGTGACAAACGAGCAGACGTATCACCTGATGGTAAGCGATTACCGCCGCCCATAGACACCCGCAACACCAGAGGCATCACAAGTGCGTTGTCGACCTTTGGGGGATGGGGGAAAGGGGTGTGGGGAGGGGTTGGGGTATAGGGCCTCCGGTATCGTCACTCACTCGGTGAAACACAGCGCAAGCGCTATTTCACACCGGTTTTCTGTAAGGCCGTGGTATCACTCCGGTCGAGCCGGCCCATTCATGCCGAAGCGTGGCTCTCCCACGCTTATTACGCTATTATACGCAAAACGCATCATATAAATTAAATGTTAATAATTTGAATGGGTCGGATGTTTTACTCTAAAATTTTAACAAAATAAAAACCGACTTCAAGGTTCGACTCGATTTCTCTTGGATGCCATCATCAGATCTTAGTGTCCTTATCATGGTACCACCGTTGGGATATCTTCTTTCCATTAAAAAAATAATCATCAAAATCGGTTTATAAACGACGAAGTTATCCCCGATCACATATAAAAAAAAAAAAATATACGGTCGAATTGAGAAACCTCCTCCTTTTTTGAAGTCGGTTAAAAATGGCCTAAAATGGGGGCATTTAAAAATGTTTACACAGTTGTCAATATTTATAACAGCTTTTCGGTATAAAAAAACACACTGCAACCATTCATGGCATGGAGATCTGTTACACAGGCTTCGAGCCTCCAGCAGTACTCCAGTTCTCTTTAAGAAACTTTGAAACTTTATTTTAAATATAGATATTTAATTACAATACTTTACTATTAATGTTTACCTCATGAGAGAAATAAAAGTCATTATTATAATTATAATATAAAATAAAATTAAAATATTTTTGAACATCTGACACACAACGCCATCTAGTCTCAAATTAAGCAGAGCTTGTAGTATGGGTTAGTACCAGAAAAGTAGTAAGTAGAGTAAGTAGAAATGTATTTATATCAGTTGTCTAGTGACAACTGATATAAATACATTTCTACTTTTTATTTTAAATAAATACGTTATACATAAAATAACACCAAATTCCGTAACAAATATTTGCAGATCATCATTTATAAAATTTAATATTTTATGTTAAGTTTTTTTAAGCTTGCTGCTGCTATCTAGTCGAATGTATCGTGTTGGCATGTAATGATGTAATCTACTATAGAAAAACTAAATATAAGTTCTGCGTCCCCTAAATGTTTCTTAAAATGTGTACGTACTAAGAATTCTCTTCGCAAATAAAAATACTAAGATATAAACGTGATAATCGCCCTTTGTTTGCCGATGAGTCAATGCAACCTTCACCGATGACGCCAAATCGATCAATATGCTTAATAGACTATTGACTTATACCAGACTAGCTTCTATTCGTGGCTTCTATGAATACAATACAATTCATTTTCCTATCTACCAAGAACCTTGTCACATCGAACATTAAACCGATGCTCTTAATAGATCTACACTCGATGATAATCCATTTCCTTTTTTTTTATTATATTTAATATACTTAGGATTAGTCGCTTTAAATTTTTAATAAAATATTTCATTTACACATTATTTATGGGAAAAAATTAAAGATGAATATAAAATTATAAAAGAGATATTAGGAAAAAAAGTCAGTGAAATTTTATAAGGATTTCACCTACATCTTAACATGAACTAAGCGGAAAGACGATCAAATATGAATGTACTCAAGAATATTTCAAAGTCAATAATGGACAAACGGGACATTTATCGTCAGCAATAAATATCCAAAACTCAGCGAAAAATTACGACTTAAACCGAGGCCTTTGTTTTCCAAAATTAAATCGCTTTCAGGCTAAATTGGAAAATGTGGGGTGAAGGTGAATGCGACCGAGTGTTTGCTCGATGGAATACAAATTTAATATACAGGAAATAAAATTAATTGTTAAACTTGTAAAGGACATTTTAATTAAAACTCCGAGAATACTGTACAAAAATGGTATTTAACAAGTTCAATTGATTGTGCGAATGTAGCGATCGGATTGGTAGTAACTTTAATAATTTTGTTAAGTGTTCCAGCGCTGAAATGGATAGTTTTTCACTGTGTATTGGTGACAGTCAAATTGGATTTGTTCCATGTATGGTTTATATTATATGTGTATGTATTAATGCAGATACATTTTAACGTATTTGGATGCATAATGAAATATAAATAATTTGAATGGCAACAGAATAATGAAAATTATTTAGTGTATTTACGTAACTGAATAGAACGAACGGTTTGTACCAAATGAGTATGTAATCTAGCTTTGTTGCAATTATTTAAACATTATTCAGTTATTAATATACGTTAAAACTTAAACTATTTTGTTATCTTTTATAATCTCAACAAATTTTTACGTGAGATGATACTCGTGGCTGTTACGTAGAGGAACCTTATCCCCAATGATTCAAGAATATATTTAATAATTAGATTTGTTTTATTAATCAATACTTTCTATACTATTTTTTTAACTACTGAGCAAATATCATCGCGACATGGAAAGCATAAGCAGAATCCAAGAGTGGTGGTCACCATACTCATTGCGAATGCACGAACACTGTCATTTTACGTTGATTTTCTGTGCGAGGGTAGTACCGCCCTGGTCGAGCCGGCCCGTTCGTGCGTCCACTACCTAGCTTTTTTTTACTTTATCTTTTTTAATATTATTTCTATTATTTAACTTTTTTTTAATAAATAATATTAAGTACACTACTTTAATAAAGATACATTAATTAAGATGTGTCGATTTTAGGAAATTATATTGTGAGTATAAAAAAAGGTTTATATAAAAAAAACCTGACTAGTAATGTTGCATTAATTTGTTGTATTCAATTAGTATTTCTTCTATTTCTAAGAAGTGAAATACTGTTGAATACGAAATGTGAAGAAAAATCTTAGTTAGTTTGTTAAATGTTTATTGACTCAATTTATTATTAATACGATATGTTATTGAAATAGCTATTCATTTAGTCAAATAAATAAAAATACTTGTTGGTATATCTTCAGGACTCACCGGTCTACCGCCAAGGGCCTGCCACATGAACTCCAAGTCTGCAATATGAGCCGGCACGGGAACTATAAAGCTGGTCGCGTATTTATTCACCACGCCTTCTCTGACGTAGTACAGCTCTGCATCAAGACCTGTAACAATAATAACTACAATATGAAAACTTGTAGCGCCATATACCTACGTAAAATTCACAATTGATAATATCTCCACCGTGGGAGAGCCACGCTTCGGCATGATTGGGCCGGCTCGACCGGAGTGATACCATGGCCTCACAGAAAACCGGTGTGAAATAGCTCTTGCGCTGTGTTTCACCGAGGGAGTGAGGATACCGGAGGCCCTTACCCCAGCCCCTGCCCCTAGACTAAGACCGGTAACGCACTTGTGACGCCTCTGGTGTTACGGGTGTCCATGGGCGGCGGTAATCGCTTACCATCAGGCGATACGTCTGTTCGTTTGCCGGCCCAATCCATAAAAAAAAATTGTTTTATGATACCGAGGCTCAACAGTTCAACTAAATCTACTCAATGGGTTTTATTATTTTGGAATTATAAAGCTATGCTTAAGTTCAGGTTCAAGTTTATTCCCATTGTCTCGTTAGATTATGGACCTATATTTTACGTAAAAATGATGGTTTATTTATTCGTATTTTATGTCTTACATACGTGTTGTTGAAGAACATAGGGCGCCTTTCCACTTAACATGTGTTATATGAAGAAACAGGTCTCCAGAATTACATTTGCTTGTATAAATACATAGTACGTGCCTATTTATATTTAACTTTGAAGTTTTGATTAAATAACATTCATGCATTAATCATGAATATTAAATAAACGTAAAGAAATCAATATCGTTTCTAATACATTTATAATTCTTAAAAATAATAGGTAAAAATATAGCTTATAAAACTACTATTTTTCTTTCTTTTTCGTAAAGTTTAAGTATTCCAATCACAAAAAGTGTTACGCCCTCTCATAAATATTTCAAACGCATAAAAAAACTAAAATCATATTATTCTAATTCGAAGTGCATTACGGACGATTGCGTTGAATGGGAGTGTGTCTCCCCAGAACAGATGCAGGTTCTATTCCCAGGGGGCGTACCGCGTCAAATTATCCAACTAACTCTATTTGCTTAGCCGAAAAAGAAGTATCGGTATAGTGCGAGGGGAAGTTTTGATACTTTCGATAATTTATTATTTTTTTCTTCGAACCAAGAGCCAGGTACTTTCTACTACTCAGCAATTATTTTTTATTCATGTCATACGCCTACATCATGATGAATATTATCATCATAATTCATCAAGTATGGAAAATTAAGACATCAAGAAAACAATTACTTGTTTTCTTTATTTCTTAATTTTCTATACTCGTGGATCAGGGTATTATTCCCTTAAAACCCCCAATTATTACATAAAAGACGTAGATCTGGTATAAATATTAAAAAAAAAATTGGTGGGTTAAAAGTGAGGTAATCCGAATATATTAAACATCTATACTTCTATATCTATACTATCTATACTAATATTATAAACGCGAAAGTTTGTAAGTATCGATGGATGGATAGATGGATGGATAGGTGTTTGTTACTCTTTCACGCAAAAACTACTGAACGGATTTGGATGAAACTTTACAGTAATATAGCTTATACATCAGAATAACACATAGGCTAGAGACTAGAGACTATTTGTCGCGATAATCGACATATACGCGGGCGGAGCCGCGGGCAACAACTAGTAGGTATATATTTTTGAGGCTCTTTAGTTGTTATTTGTATTTTACTTTTCTATTTTTTTCGAAAAATAGTAGAAAAATAACGCACGAACGAAGAATCTAGTTATCAGCTAGAACCTTCTTACTTACTACGCTCTCGGCTTTTGGACCTCTTTGATATCTTCCTTGAAAGTAAAAATAATCTGCTTTAGAATAGTACGTGCCTGAAGCCATACAAAAACGGAACTGTCCCACGTAAACCTATTGAACACAATCTTATATTGGATAGAGAGTGCATTGAATGATCTTATACATACTGCATGTCACTTTGAACTGAAATCTTCGATTATCTAAAAGATCAGTCACGATTTTCTTTATAGAATATAATTAGGTTTTTTTCTGTCATAAAGGATGATGTTGATTGATTGATAAAACAATATAATATTAAGTATATATATATACAATAATAGCTATAGATTTTATTTTGAATATTTTGAAAGTTTAAATTTATAGAGTTTAAGTTTTCTATTAAATACGGAAGTATTGAAAAGAATGAAAAAAAATTAATAGAAAATATTCAACCGTTCGATTTAATTGATTTCCATGGCTCTATTTAAAATGCCTTTTAAAGTGTCACTTGTTACTTATAATTGATCAAACAATGCTAACAAATCTTAAAAGCGAAAATATATATTTAATGTGATGTCTTACTTGTATAGGTAATTGATTCATAGGACTTAAATTCTTGATATTTTCGGGCTCGAAATATAAAGCATGACATAAATAAATATTATAGATATCATTTCATTAATCATAATCCACAAACCACTGACTAAAAATCATATATTTATTTCATCTTTATGTAGAATTTTGTGATATGTTTTCTACCGTGGGAGAGCCACGCTTCGGCATGCATGGGCCGGCTCGATCGGAGTGATACCACAGCCTCACCGGTGTAAAACCGGTGTAAAACAGCGCCACGCTGTGTTCCACCGAGTGAGTGAGGATACCGGAAGCCCATACCCCAACCCCTCCCCCTTCCCTCTCCCCATCCCCCAAAGGCCGGCAACGCACTTGTGAAGCCTCTGGTGTTTAAAACGGAGAGTTACTGCTTTTTGTAATAATTAGTTTAGTTCTCTTGAACAGCTATAATTTTAAGTTCTACGTAATTATTTTGAAAATAATCTTGACTATAAAGCTAGAAAAAAAACCAAATATCCAAAGAGCGAAATGATTCAATCACCCTACACTTACGGACGCAAAGCGACAGTGAAACGGACTGAATATGAAGTGGCACTTTGCACAATTGATGAATCACTACCCCTACCTTCTATACCCACATATAAATACCTTCGCACAGCCCTACTTTAGGAGAAGAATGAGCCTCGCATGTTAAATGCATGTATAAATTTACTAGAGTAATGATGAGTTTACCATTATTAAAACACAACTGTTTCCTAATGCCAAAACTGATGTGTTGAAAAATTTTAAAATTTGGCGTAGAATTGAAAAATTGCATATATTTAATATACAATACTTAGATTCATTTTATGTATTTAGGGTGTACGTACAAAAAAGAAGTAACAATTTATGAAAATGTAACAATCGGCGGACTTATCCCTCACGGCAATCTCTTCCAGACAACCAAAATACGGGTTTTCAATACCTAAAAAATTTTGTCTCCATACACTTAATTTTCAATGTGAATATTTAAAAATTTCATTAAAACATTCATACACTAAAATAACATCCATTCACCTTCACATTACGTACATATGCACAATTTATGTATATATAAGTTATATTCAACTTCAATTCAACTAGATGAAGTTAATTTTATATCGCTGCGGTGGCTAAGATTGGTGGGATGTTATAAATATTATTCTAAAAGATAAAGTTAAGAAGATTTTACTCTGCTAATAAACGTAGTTCAATCTCTATGGCAAAAATATTTTATTATATATGAATAACCGAGAAGCGAACAGTAGCATTAAAGTTTCGGTTTGAGTATCTTTCAAATTTGACTACATTACTTTAAAATATATTTGCGAATTGTACACTGGCTAGTTTAAAATTGAAGAGTTTGCGTAGTCGCAAACTCTTTACAAAACATTTCATGATGAAAATTAAAATAGAATTTGAACCTACATTTAAGGTGATAGTTTAGAATTCAGAATATTTCCCATCAGTAGAGACCGATCAATGAAACTCATTCACTCTTCTGTAGAATAACTTTGATTAAAACTACTGTCATAGATTTTATTATCGCTGGTGAACGTGATCACTAGAAGTCGTAATAATGCTGAAGTTTTTAGTGTACAGCAAAGATACTAGCACACAATCAGACAACCCTAGTAATTAAAATGAAACTTTTTAAGAAAAGCAACTATATATTATAACATTTCAAGTTCAATTCAAATGCACAAATCAGTTAATTGAAAAAAGTTGTAAAATAAGAATTATATTTTGTTTCTTAATCTATAGAGTAAAAATCTATAAACTTATAATGAAAATGTAACAGGTCCAACTCTGTACATTAAAGATATTTAGAAAATTTTTTTTGGAGGGCTCTTTATAATCGATACTGAAGCCAAAACTGTAATTTTTATCTGTCTGTCTATCGGTCTGTCTGTCTTTCTGTATTTTGGCCACGCACCACGCCGAAACTACTGTCAAAATATGAACTTAGTTGTAATTCAATAACACATTGTCCGATTTCACTCATTTTTTTTTACTAGAGAGAAAAAAAAGATAACGGGAAAAGTCTTTTTGTTGTCCACGACTGTACACTGCCTGTGGGAAGCTGAGACAGATATGTAAATATGGCGGTACGAAGATCGCCGAGTCAGCTAGTATTTCAATATAAAAGCGAAGTACTAAACTGTTGCAAACACTTATAAGAAGACACAAACCACACCTAGACAACAAAACAGAATATATGACTAACTCCAACACCTGAACACTAAGTCACAAACAGACTTACATAAAATATTCAGAATTCAATTCACACATTTGCACGCTATCCTTTAAGGTGACTACGTTTATAATTCACCGGCAGTAATGACAGACAATACTCGCATGAACCCTACAGCGATCTCTTTGTAATTATCACTCCAAAGACGTTAATGCTTGGTCAAAGACATCTGAATAATTTAGGGATTTGGTCAGAAAATACATTCTGTCTACAGAACAGATATAAATGAGTACCTTTCGCTTTAACAAAAATATAAGTAGCTCTCAATGTGATTATATTTTTTCGTAGTTACAATTTTGTTTACAAATAAGAAACAAAGTATAAAGTTTTTTTAATCGAAAAATATGATAGTTATGACTAAATGGTAAATATTCCTAGGTATATAAAGGTTTAGAACAAGCGACAATCTTGTCTTTCTCTGTGGTTAACTAAATTTTACATAAATACCAATTAGTTTTTACTTATACAATTAGCTGATTTTTCATGTCTTATAAAAAAGGTAGAATTCTACCTTTTTTAAAAGACATTAAAAAATCAGCCAAATGCGAGTTGGACTCGCGCAGGAAGGGTTCTCGACCATTATATATGATACATTTCAAGCGTCTATCTGTTACCGTTAACAATATTGAGCAAAAACGTGCAAAAAAAATCACGTTTGTTGTATGGGACTCCCCTTAAATATTTATGTTATTCTGTTTTTAGTTTTTGTTGTTATGGCGCCAATAGAAATACAACATCTCTGAAAATTTCAACTGTCTAACTATCACGGTGTGGGGGACAGGTGTGTCATGTCCCACCAACACAAAGGAAAGATCCTCCGCCCAGGCGAGGTGATCGTGCCTGGCGGGCCAACTGAACTTAATAAAATAGATTACAATTAATTAATGACACTAATACATAAAGGCGAAAGTTTGTGAGTGTGTATGTTTGTTACTTCCTCACGCAAAAACTACTGAACGGATTTGGATCAAACTTTACAGTAATATAGCTTATACATCAGAATAACACATAGGCTACTATTTGCCGCGATAACCGACATCACGCGGGCGGAGCCGCAGGCAACAGCTAGTCATAATTTAAATCAAGTTTCGTAGGTGTTACTTTTTGTTAATTAGTTTCGTTAACGTGTTCCTGTAATAGACAATACATGAGCAGCCCGAGGCACTGGCTTTGTCTTAATTATTCAAAGACGAACGCCTACTGCCAGGACTAATTAACGCCTATGGGGAATAAGATTGAGTAGTACTTATAAATAAATATTTTACAAATTATTGTTATGAAAAATGTTTGAATGAAATGGGTAATTAATTATAAAATCAGTATAGAAATAAATCTATACTAATATTATACAGCTGCAGAGTTTGTTTGTTTGTTTGTTTGTTTGAACGCGCTAATCTCAGGAACTACTGGTCCGATTTGAAAAATTCTTTCAGTGTTAGATAGTCCATTAATCGAGGAAGGCTATCGGCTATATTTTATTTTCAAAAAAATTTGGGATCTGTAAGAAAATTGCTATTTCGTAACCCAAGGTGTAAAATCGAAAATCTATTTTTGCGTGCGCTGCAATAACTATTGACAATAGAACAAAATAATGTATTACGGGTTTGTAGGTCTCATTAAGATCTACAAAAAAGTCCGCAAGAGCATATATCTAACTATCATGGTTTAGTTACAATAACCGCTTTTGTGTTCAAAAAAATTATTAAATCGTCTGAAGAAAGAAACTACGTTAAATGTGTATCGTAATATAAATCCTTATCCAAATTAAGCACTATGTTATCAAGGGTATTTATGTAGAAGTAAAATACTTTTTGTTTCATCCCAATCGTTTATTTCGTTTAGAAGTTATCACGAGTATAAGACGCTAAGAGTTGGTACCTAATAATGAGTTATTTGCCAAAGAGTTTTTATCAACATAATATCTAATATTAATCTTTATCCAAATAAATGTGTTGTTGATTATGAGTATTAGATCTTAGAAGAGCATAATAAATACATCTATACTAATATATAAAGCTGAAGAGTTTGTGTGTTTGTTTGAACGCGCTAATCTCAGGAACTACTGGTCCAATTTGAAAAATTCTTTCAGTGTTAGATAGCCCATTTATCGAGGAAGGCTATAGGCTATATATCATCACGCTTAGACCAATAGGAGCGGAGCACCAATGAAGAATGGGGAAAAATTATTACGCTACGGGCAATAGAAGACGCAAACGACATTGCGTGGGTCAGCTAGTATTTATATAAAAATAAATCGCCAAAATGTATGTACGTAACTTCCAATCCGCTGCACCTAATTAAATAATTCTTTTTTTCATGAATTCGTTATTGTTAGGACAAGGTTTGTGTACAAGAAAAATTAAAGAAAACGGGAATGGACATTTTTTTTGTCCACAGTCCACAACTGTACACTGCCTGTGGGAAGCTGAGACAGATATGTCAATATGGCGGTACGAAGTTCGCCGGGTCAGATAGTAATATATATTACTAATAATAATATATTATAAAGTTAATTTATCAAGAACCTTTAACAGTCTACAGCTGGACATAGGCCTCTCCTTCGCAAGATTATTTTATTTATCATCCAAGTAAACAAATAAGTATCAAAAATGATAGTACACCGACACGCAACTCCTAGATAAAATTACTTAGAAATAACTTAATAGCTCCCTAAATGATTTTTATCTTGATTTTATTTATAAACCATTTTTCCAAATATTAAAACAATATTTCAAATCATAAATATGATTGACAATATTATTAAGATTCTATTAAGTACATTCAAAATGAAACTGTTGACCGTTATAGTGGTATAAACTATTTCACTGTAAAATATTAATTACTCAAGGACTTCAAAGCTGTGTAATGAGGCTGCGAATGAGCGAGGGGTGAATAATGAGTCCTTCCAACTGCGAAATGAGGTGTAGTAATGGAGTATTTACAAGGTATGTATATTATATCTAACACTGTCTAAAATCATATTTATTAAACTATTCGACTAATAAAAGAATGCTGTGATATCTTTGTCAAAAAAGGTATCTCAGAATGAAATTTTAGCATTTACGAAGCGAAACCTAAAATTAATAATAGTTAAAAAAACTAAAAAACACGCTTTTATAAATAAACCAAACTATACAGTAGAAAATAATTTTAATGTAAAAAGCGTAGGGTGCTTTCTGAAAATATTACAATAATGTCGCCCCACGCTTTTTTTCATTATTATTGAAATATCTTCCATTTTTTTTCTGTATTAAGTGACTTCTCACGACTTTTAATCGAATCTACAGTCGATTTGCAATAGAACGTGTAGTGAGAATAAAATATTCTAATAATACTTCTGAGTCAAGACAAAATAAATTGAACTTTAGAGTCAATAAAGATTTTTCGTCGCACCGAACTGCCGCGTGTGAGGTGCGTGTGAAGTTATTACTTTCATAATGATATCACGACATTTCTATCAACAGGAAAATCCACCTTAATAAGCAAAAAGCCCCAGCTAAACGTTTATAAGTCTCAAATACCAAATGAAGCCGCGGGGTGTCGTATCACCAGACAACGGCATATAATGGTTCATTAAACCTTGGAGCGGAGTGCGTATCCTCGTCACGGTGGACCACGTTTATGACCACATTAGCGTCAGGAATGCTCGTTGCCGTATTTTAAATATCATTCGAGTTTTGTGGTTGTTTACGGTGTTGTGTTTTAAGTCTTGTTGAACTTTATCAATTAGCGCGTCTCTGGTTCTATAGCACAGAAGCACAGAGAAATTTAGCGCTGTACAAGTAATACCTTAACTTATTTTCTACATACATACAGAAAATCACGCCTGTTTCCCAAAGGGGTAGAAGCACATTAAAGTTCCGCGTAATAGGTGGTGGTTAATTGGGATGTTTTATTTGCCAGTTCCTCGATCAGCAGGTACACAACTTTCAGGTAAGGTTGGTTTTGGGGTCCTAAGTTCTTAGTGGGAACTTGATACATCCACGCTCTCTTCTATTGGTACCTTATAGCAATGTTACCATTTCATTTTATAGCATAGAATATGTTTATAAAACTAGAATGTATGCATATTCAACTTACACTCAGTACTACTGACAGCTACGTTACAAAAAACATCTACATCAATCATCTACAAGAAACAGACTATCATACTAGCTATAGTGACGCTATAGATCAACTAGAAACAACCTATAAAAAGCAGCTGTAATCTTTAAGTAACTTTTAGTGAATCGCACGTAACCAAAGCATTCCTCAACATTATCGTGTCAACCCAATTTAAACTCGTCGCAAAAATAACGACGAAATAGCGTTCAGTGGTCGCGTGCTAACCGAACATGGAGACAATAAATAAAGGCTTTATCGCCATTTTAATAAATGTACGCGGTACCTCCCCGGAATAAATAAAAGGTATTCAACATAAGCACGGTATCTTTACTAAAAGGAATTTAGTGCGATCAAAACTATTTATTTGTTTTTTTTTTAAATAGGATTAACGTTGCTAAATTCTGTATTCATAAAGCGATTCAGTGATTTTAGTGAAAGTTTTTATATTTTTTATATATTTTCTATAAAATAAACCTATTTTTTTTTATTAATGAGTGTACTAAAGTCAGTCTACTCTGCCTGCTGGAAGGCATGAGTATAATTCAAGAGTAGTGGTCACCATACTCATTGTGAATGCAATGTAAAATGGTTACTCGAACTATGGCAGCCTGTTGAGATGCTTCAACTGCATAATTGGGCCTCCGGTCTCATCCTCACCAACGAAACACGAGAGCACAAACGCTATCATTTTAGGTTGGTTAGAAATTTATTAAGGCTAAAAATAAGCCTACTTGTATTTGCATTGTTTCAAATAAATCCTATTTAAAATAACACAATCCTGCTAAATAAATTGGTACGTATATTTGTCGCTCATCTTATATGAATGATTACATTTACTGTTTTATTGGAAAGATATTCCATTTTTTCTTTCTGCTATCTCTGCCACTCGTAACAAAAATATCTTATTACGTTATTTTCTTCTCACTGAGAACAACCTCGTATATTTTTATATTGCACTTATGTGTATACATATGCACATACATATACTCACTTAATATATTCGAGACACATTTACATCGAGATAACCCATAAAAAACAAATATTAAGTATTAATTTATTATAATATTTAAAAAAGTATACATGTATTTATATCAGTTGTCCCATAACACAAGCTTTCCTTAGCTTGGGCCTAGATGACGTTGTGTGTTAGATGTCCAAAATATTTATTATGATTATATATGCCAACATACGGTTGGTGTTTATTATCTTTAAGCCGGTCAGACACAGGCCGGAGTGGTGTGTCTGTCCCATTTTTAGGGCTAGGCGTACCGTAAATTTGTAGTTGTATCACAACTTTTTTTTGCGATTATTAATTTACTTGGAGTTGGTGTATACTTTCTATGACTTATGTCGATGTATGGTGACAACAGTTTTCCAACGGCAGAGTTAAGTTTGTTAAATAATCTCGGCTTTTTTAAGATAATACCTTTTTCGTATTTCTAGACATAGTCACAAGACCTTTTCACCTACATATTCATACTTTCAATGTATGTTTTATTTATTCGCAAGGAGTACCGTTGACGGTAATAGAATTACTCTAGCGTATGTGGGACATAGTTTTAATGGGTTTAATGTGGGTGGCAATATTACGTCTCAACATATTTACTTCGGTAATACAAATATATGATGTGAGTGTATTTAAATAATGTAGGTCTAGTAACAATATTAAACAATTAATAACCGTGGGAGAGCCACGCTTCGGCATGAATGGGCCGGCTCGACCAAAGTGATACCACGGCCTCACAGAAAACCGGTGTGGAATAGCGCTGGCGCTGTGTTTCACCGAGTGAGTGAGGATACCCCATCCCTCCCCCTATCCCCCCCCCCATCCCCCAAAGGCCGGCAACGCACTTGTGACGCTTCTGGTATTGCAGGTGTCCATAGGCGGCGGTAATCGCTTACCATCAGGCGATACGTCTGCTCGTTTGCCCGCCTATTACATAAAAAAAAACAAAATTCAAGTATCCAGAATACGATAGTAGATAATACCGTGCTGATACTTACATACCTGTGCTAGATTCTGAAATAGTTTAAAAATCAGGCATCGCTACAGGTTGTATAGTTTAACCGACTTTCCATCCATAATGCAACTAAAAGCTTGCATTATTCAGACTACAATTTCACGTTATTTTATCACCGAACTTCACTCTACAAAGTGTACTGTAAACGCAAGAGTACTACAAATGAAATTTATGCCGCCTTTTGGAAGTTTTGTTATCACCGCTATAAATTTCAGTTTGCGCTGTACCTCATTCTTGCGAGCGAAATTTGCGGTATTCGCCAATTCGTGTTTATAAAAACTGTAATACAATGTCTCATTTTTTGTTGGAAGAAAGAGGTAGGTAGAGGAGAAGGGAGATAGGTAGTAGACCCAACAGATATTTCTCATTATTTTGGCTAAACTTTTTAGTTCAACATTTCTGGTAAATTTATTGATTCCTAATGCAGCTTTACTTTCCAAATACTTAAACGTTTATACTTACATAGGTAGGTATTTGTAAGAAGGAAGAAAGTAACTTAGGAATTACATTTGTTAGGACCTTTCTTTGAAAATTAAAAGAAAAGAAAACGTTTTTATTGACACAGGTCCCAAACACATTGACAGGTGTATATACACACATCAAAAGTGTCTAGGGATCAACATATGTGTCTAGGAATCAACATATATTTTTGCAATAACTTTTCTCCTGATTGATATTAATTAAATTTTTCTTTAAGGATTCATCAAATGAAGTGTTTTCGTTTGTCACAGTAACGATAAACCAAGTCACCTTTACATTAATAAAGAAATTTGCCATTTTCCTAATAAAGGGATTTTTGACATTTGAACCACTAACATTAAAGTTCGAAAAAAAGACTGAAATAACAGTTTTCTTTAAAATTTTATTGGGTAACTTAAACAATTAATAATCCGTGTTTCTACCGCGAACACTAACAACACAAGAATCGGTTTGGCATACTCAAAATGAGTTCATCCAAATCACGCTGTGGAATAGCCGCCCATGTTCGTTGCAACAACAAAAAAAGGTCTTCTTGCGACTGGATACCCTCCATATTCGGCAGAGCTCTTCTCTGTAGCATATCCCATGCATGCTCAATCGGGTTCCAGTCTGGCGACTGAGCAGGCCAGGGCCAAAGCCACATCTCAATCTCAAGAAATCCGCATAAAAATGCTTGATCCCTAGACACTTTTGATGTGTGTATATTTTTGGGATACAGCCTTCCGTCGCCATTTTACAATACTACAGTATAACTATAAATTCTCAAAATTAAAAAAAAAAACTCGATATTACCTGAGTTCCCTTTAAAAAGTAAAAACACGTTATGCGCTTTCATTTGAGACCCCACTCGATGATATTTTTGCAGACATTCGGTTACTCTTCCCCACTTTCACCCCTATAACTTTTAAACGGCTCAACTGATTTTCATGAAATATGTCTAAGAACACTCGCACATAACTCACCTTTCATACAAAAATAAATAAATTGAAATGCTTCATCCCTTCGGGAGCTACGGTGCCACAGACAGACAGACACGTGAAACTTATAACACCCCTCTTTTTGGTCGGGGGTTAAAAAGAACTGTGACATGTAATTTAAGTGTATTTTATTTTTTCAAACCTAGATAAATTTCCTTTCATTTAGTAGATTATGGTTTATTTCATACTAAGATTGCATTTGTAAAGCATGGATGTACGAGTTGTAATTATGTGCATGCAGGTAGAATCATTAAGAAATCTTCAAGTGTAAAATTATTTACTTACTAACACCGTCTTGTATTTTTTTTATGATTTTTGAAGGGCAATACCTTAAAAATGAATACTGAAATTGAAATAATCATATATCAATGCTATCCTATAAAGCATCTAAAATATTGATGTAATGTTAATATTTTAAATGCAAAATTGTGAGGAGATGTATGTATGTTTCTTACTCTTTTACGCAATAACTACAGAACGTATTTGAATGGAATTTTACATCAGAATAACACATATATTAGCATTTACCACGATAAACGATATACATATACGCGGGCGGGATAGAAAGAGGAGTAAAGATTATAATCACAATTTTTTACTAAAAAAACCGACTTTAATCTGAACCAAATTGACGACACGGGAAGCACCAGCTTTCAAATAAAAAAAGAATCATCAAAATCGGTTCACTCAGTCGAAATTTATGAGGTAACAAACATAAAAAAAACACAGTCTAATTGATAACCTCCTCCTTTTTTGAATTTACCTATGATATTTTTATCAACCCTTGCCTTCCGGCGTCTCACTTGCGACATTTCATAGATGATTATGAAATGTTCCTTGAAATTATGCATGATCGATTTTCTTATAACACGTGAATTTTCCCACGACAGTTTCCTTCAGTGTTTTGGTTGAATAACAATATAGCGATAGAAATTTTCGCCTTTGTTGCATAAAACATGAGGCTTTACAGTGCAATGATGGTACAAACTAATTCTTGTGGCAACTATGTTAATAAGTAAAAGTAGTGGTACAAACTAATTATATGGCTTAAAACCTAAGATTATGTCTAAAGTATTACTTATTTCTTTCGGGAAACACAACCCCATAAAGGCCTTATTAATATTTTTTTAGCGTGGTAAGTGTAAAACATTAATAAAATATTTGCACAGATATTAAAAAATAAATGTCCACAGCACAACGCCATCTACCTTCAAGCTAAACAGAGCAATGGCAGCTAGATTGACTGATACAATACTTATTTACTTTTTTTGTAAATACATACATATTACACATAAAAAACACCCTAACTCCGAAATGAATTTTTGCAGATCATACAAACTTTGATACGACGTTCACACTACCACTGCGCCACCAAGGCATTAATAAATTCTATTAGATTTTTGAACTTTGATAGAATGTGTATAAATGGCGTGCTAAGTTGGACGATGTTAAAAACTTAAAATGTACAAGTAAAAATTTTAACAAAAACTAAAACCGTCTTCAAGGCTCGACTCGATTTCTCTTCGATGCCATCATCAGATCTTAATGTCCTTATCATGGTACCACAGTTGGGACATTTCCTATCCATTAAAAAAAGAATCATTAATATCGGTTCATAAACGACGAAGTTATCCGCGAACACACATAAAAAAAACATATATACGGTCGAATTGAGAAACCTCCTCCTTTTTTTGTAGTCGGTTAATAAAAATAATTCATAAGCTACAGGGACTAGCGTAAACTTTAACTATTACGTAACAAGTGCTATTCAATTTCAAGCGATAATTGTGTCTTATGCAAACAAGTAAGCTATTTTACTAGAGTACACTTTAAGTAATTCTCAAGCCTTATTATATAATTCCAAAAATTTCCAAAACAATCATTACTAGTACATTCCAAGAAATGCAAAGTAACAATAAAGTTTACATAGCGAATTTATAAAGCAAACTCGAACAACAAACCCATTTGTTATTGCTAATGAACAGAACTTTGAAAAACTTAGGAAAATTAGGGTCTACTGATCAAGAGTCACTTCTAAATAATGTTTAAATGCTTGAAACTTGAAATACATTCGAGTTTGATTAACAAATTTAGAATTAGGAAAGTTGCAACATTAATCTGTTATTTTGATAGATGATGTTAAACTGAGCACTTTATTCATTTTATTCTGTACTTTTTTTTTTTTTTTTTTTTAACGTGTGGAAATCCAGTTTGGTGGCTGAATATCGGGCGGAGGGCACCCGTCGATAAACTTCGGTGAGCACTTCCGCCTCCAAATCCCACGGGGGTGTTCCGGCCAAGGCGCACGCCGCCTCGGTCGACACCGTGCGGTATCCGCGTATGGCTCTGACCGCCAATACCCTCTGAGGCCGCCAGAGGCGAGCCTTATTTAGGGCAGTCAGAGCCGCCACCCACACCGGTGCGCCATACAGCGCCATCGACCGGACAACCCCCGTGTATAGGAGTCTTGTTGCGACGCTGGCTCCACCCAAATTGGGCAAGAGTCGCCCAAGGGCGGAGGCAGCGTCGACCAGCCTGGGACCAAGCTGTCGGAAGTGCTCGTCGAAGAGCCACCTACCGTCGAGAATCAGGCCCAGATACCTCATCTGGGCCCGAACCGGTACGAGGACCGAGTTGACCTCTATGGAGGCGCCGGCGGGTGGACCACGACGGGGCCCATGGAACAAAAGGGCCTCCGTCTTGTCCAGGGCCACCCGTAAGCCCAGCGCCTCGATGCGCCCGACCACCAGAGAAACACCCCTGGTGGCCAGGCACGCCGCCTCTTGGTAGTTCGCCCCCCGGGCTGTGACCAACGTGTCATCGGCGTAACAAATAACGCCCAGCCCGAGGGGGAGACGACCTCGCAGGACCCAATCGTACCCCACGTTCCACAGGAGTGGTCCAAGGACAGACCCCTGCGGAACGCCGCACGACATGGGTCGCCGTCTCAAGACGCCCTCTCGGTCCTCGTACACGACGGTACGCTCCTCTAAATAGTCTGCCACTAGCCGCCTCAGGTACTCTGGCACCCCGTGGTAGTGGAGTGCTTCCCTGATGCAGCTAAATGGCAGACTATTGAAGGCGTTGGCGATGTCCAACGACACCGCCAACACCACGCCGCCACAACTCACTGCCTCTTCGGTCACGGCCCTGAGGCGCATCACGGCATCGACCGTCGAACGCCTCTCTCGGAATCCGAATTGGGCGTCCGACAGGTCAGGCCCCACCTCACAAAGGTGCCGGACGATGCGGGCAGAGAGTATCCTCTCAAAAAGTTTACCCGCCTCATTTTATTCTGTACTAGCTGAACCCCGAGGTGTTATCCGCGGTACGGCAATTACCGCGCGCAACGTCGCGGGGCGAAGCTAGTCTAAAAAAAGTAGTCAAAGTTACTCCTTATATCATCAGTAGTGAAAGTCCCATCAAAATCTGTCTAGCCGTTCCAGAGATTAGCCGGAACAAACAGACAGACAGAAAAACAAACAATTTGGTACATTTAGTAAACGTGAACATACAAAAAAAAATACATACAGTGGAACATAGAACCTCCTCCTTTTTGGAAGTCGGTTAAAAAGCGGCTATTTTGATATTACAAACAGACAGTCTAATTTTATTTATTTGTATAGACTAGCTTTGACCGTGGCTCAGTCTGCGTATATGTTGGTTATGTCCTTTCTCAAGAATCAAAGTATCTCCATGCCAACTCTCATCGAAATTGGCGTAGTGGTTTAGCCGTGAAATCACAACACATAGATACATTTTATTTACTTTCGATTTTATAATATTGGTATTAAAGTAATAATAATAATGGAATATATTTGGTTAGTAATAAGTATTCAGTTATTAATGTATATCATTTTTTGTAAATAATTAGGGCATACTTACTTTTAAACTTTGGCGTTTCATGGCATAATAATTATTTTCAGGGTCAGCCTGTGACCACGGCCAGTGCAACCTGGTCGAAACGTCAGGCAAATCAGAGGTATGTAATACCTTTAAATAAATGATCGCGTTAATAGGGAATATGCATGTCTTTTTTTATTCCTAATCCGATAATTTACGTCTCTATAACATAGAAAAAAATATCAATAAGCTTGAAAATAGTCAAACTAATTTTCAAAGTGAAATTTAAAACACTGACTAAATTTGAGCCATTCAAACGCCGCCATTTTGCGCGCGCTTTTGACATGACCAATGACGTCATTGTAATTTCTTGATTGTTGACTATTCAGCGTTTCAGTTACTTTTTACATATTTTACAGTTTTAATTGCTATAAAATCAGGGAAGAAGTAAATTTTTCTCACAAACACTACTAGCACAGTTGGAATTTCGACGCCGATAATTTCGATGACCTGACGATCGACGTCATATTTTGCTTCGAAAAATAGTGCGCGTTTTGTAAGTTTCAATTTCCCTCCCTTAATTTTCACTTTAAATTTAATATTTTCTGGGTTTTTCATTTTTTAAAAAAATAATCTTTTATGTATATTTTAAAGACAATAAAGAATATAAAAAAAAAAAAGTGGCAATTTATGCATATTTCCTATTCCCCTGAAAATAATTATAATTAGGGCATAACAATGGACTTAGTAAGAAAAAATAGTAAAACTAAGAAATGCACTCGAGATCACTGTTTGGACTAGGTACATAAAAAAATGTTCAATAAACCAATGAAATACTTCTGCTGCATAAACTATTAAATTTTAACGTGATGGGGTTATACCTTAGGGCCATTTAATAAATATTTTTATTGGATTTAAAATCAAATCTAAACCCTCAAACCTAACTTTTACAAAGAGAACCAATTTTAATTAATTGGCAAGCTTTAGTGAAAGAACTTATTTTAGCGAGCGATTTTAGCCCAAAATGAACCAGAACCCTGAGAAAGCCTAAGTGTATCTATATAACAATAATAATAAACTTTATTTCTCTCACAGGAAGGTACAATTTTGGTTACATGAGATCTAGGTACAAACTAAACAGTTTCTAAAAATTTCCTTATTGAGAGCTTGAGTCCATACTAGGCTCGAAGCCTGTGTGACAGATCTCCAGGCCCACCCTATGGCTGACAAACTATTTTTATTTTATTAAATAGGTTTAACACAATCATACAGAAACAAAAGAGAAAAATACAACTGCACCTCAAAAGAAAAGAAAATCGCACCAAAAACATTTTCATGTAAAATTTGGCCAAGACTGGCTCACCATGGAAAAAGATATCAGATCTCATGTAGAGCCAAGGTTCTGAATCTACACGCCCTAACTCTACCAACCCTAACTTCATAAACTCTACATCTCAGTGAAAATGTATGACTTCGCCGTTTCGCTACCATACCGTCACGAAGGGGAAACGAATGCCTTTTGTGTTTGCAAATATCTAGTTTCTGAAGTAATGTGTTATACGAATATTTAGTTTCAGAGGTAACGAAACAGCCAAGCCATACATTTTCACTGACATGAAGAGTTTATGAAGTTAGGGTTGGTAGAGTTAGGGCGTGTAGATTCAGAACCTTGGCTCTACATGAGATCTGATATCTTTTTCCATGGTGAGCCATATGCAGTCGTCGTGGCCAAATTTTACATGAAAATGTTTTTGGTGGGATTTCATTTCTTTTTGTAAGTTGCTTAAGGCAGTTTTTTTTCTTTTTTCGAGGGTGTATTTCTCGTACATCTTCTTTTTTTTCTCGACAAATTCCGTGTACCAAAAATAAATCCTCTAGCATAAAAAATTGTGAAAGTCTCATCCAAACTTCCACCCCCCAAATTTGGGGGTTGGGGGGCAAAAGTAATAGGTTTATGAATTTTTTTGTTGTTTGGATACTAAACTTAGTTTACATACCAAATTTCAGCTTTCTAGCACTTCAGACGACTTTGACGAAATCGGTGTTTTTTAGGTATCAATAAAATCTAAATTATTAAAGCTATGCAATTGAAACTTTGTATGTTTCATTAATCTATTGGTAACATCATATCCTGAGAATTTGAACGATCTGGTATATCGGGAACCAAAGTTATGAGGGTGCAAAAAAACGACGAAACACTCCGAGAAAAGGTAGGTAGTGCCCTTGCGCTTCGCTTGGCTCGTCTTGGCGGGAGCACGACCGTGCCCCCAGATATAGACTAAGGTAGGAACTTAATTCTATGAAAAATTATCATTAATTTAATTTTAGAAATCGATCATGGCTATATAAAAGTCGAGAAGGATACAGTTAGATGAGTATCAATGTGCGATTATAAATCCGTATTTGAATATCTCCCACTTGAGAAAAAATAAAGAAATCAGTCAGAGTAAAAAGGGACAAACTGTGAATAAAATTTTATTTCCTCTTTTTCGCAACAAATAATCGCACAAATTACCACTTCCAATTAAAATTTTGTCGATGTCTTCAATAGGAAAATGGCCACGTTTTAACAACGTTTTATCAGCTTTATAAAGAAATAGTATTAATTAAGATCCTTTTTAGAGTTCTGTCTTACAAAGAAATCCTTATGGAATCATTTTCCTCAAAGTTATTAAAAATGAAGCTGCTACAACGATACAATTAAGATTACGGTAATTTCGAGTGTTAGGTAATTTTTATCAAGTCGAATATCAAATAAAGGGGTATTTGGAATTTAAGATTTGGTAAGAAATAAGTCCTTATGACCGAGATGCGAGAATCTCAAAATCAATCGAAGGGGGTTGTAATAGGCCTATGATTAATCCTCATGGTATGAAGGAAAAAACTGGAAATCATTAGAAATTTGTTTTAAAATTTTAATAAATACAAAACTTTTTAACTTTTTAAAACTCCCTACTATCGGTTAAACCTACACCGCATTCTACAAAATATTCGAAGTTTGAAAGCTTAGTGCACAGTAAATTGCTTCCTAGATGTTGTAAGATGCTATAGACGGAAAGACGGTGGGAAGACGCGCCTGTGCTCGACATTCGACCATTAGTCAAATGTTGTGAACCAGCAAAAACATTGATATATTTACGAGCTGGAATTGGATTAATACAATAAAGGAGTTGTAGATTTAGAGGAATTGGGTGCTCGTAAGAAGCAGAAATAAAGACACCTCGAAACAAAAGAATTTATTAAGATATATTTAATACATCATTTGTACGTTCATTAACAAGAAAAAGGCTACCAGGCTACCTAAAGACTTTTGATGAAATTCATAAACCTATGTTACCCGGGCGATTTATATAAATCTACTAGCTTTGCACCGCGGCGTTGCCCCCGTTTGTTGTACCTTGGGTAACACCACAGGGCTCAGCTAGTATACAACCCTACATATATGATAATTCTACTACTTAAATACCATTTGAAATCCTTCTGCCATAATTATTTTAACTCCAATAACATTGGACTATTAATACAAATTTCCAACCCCCGTTTTACCTCCTTAGGGGTGGAGTTTCGTAAAATCCGTTCTTAGTGAATGTCTACACGCTATAAGGTACCTATCTGCCAAATTTCAAGTTTGTAGGTGTTATAGTTTCTGAGTTTTCATGATTAATAAGTGAGTGGTATTTCGCTTTTATATATATAGATACACACATCAAAAGTGTCTAGGGATCAAGCATTTTTATGCGGATTTCTTGAGATTGAGATGTGGCTTTGGCCCTGGCCTGCTCAATCGCCAGACTTGAAACCGATTGAGCATGCATGGGATATGCTACAGAGAAGAGCTCTGCCGAATATGGAGGGTATCCAGTCGCAAGAAGACCTTTTTTTGTTGTTGCAACGAACATGGGCGGCCATTCCACAGCGTGATTTGGATGAACTCATTTTGAGTATGCCAAACCGATTCTTGTGTTGTTAGTGTTCGCGGTAGAAACACGGATTATTAATTGTTTAAGTTACCTAATAAAATTTTAAAGAAAACTGTTATTTCAGTCTTTTTTTCGAACTTTAATGTTAGTGGTTCAAATGTCAAAAATCCCTTTATTAGGAAAATGGCAAATTTCTTTATTAATGCAAAGGTGACTTGGTTTATCGTTACTGTGACAAACGAAAACACTTTATTTGATGAATCCTTAAAGAAAATTTTAATTAATATCAATCAGGAGAAAAGTTATTGCAAAAATATATGTTGATCCCTAGACACATATGTTGATCCCTAGACACTTTTGATGTGTGTATATAGATTGACACCTCATTCATTAAAATCAATAGCATAGTTTAGACGCTACGGTTGAACATACAAACATTCGTAGAAAATATTACCCTCCCATTTTGCTTCGTCGTAGTCGGGTAAAAAAGGGATAGTTAACTTTGAAAAGTACCAACTTCAATGTCCCTGTATTATTATGATGACGTGGAACGAAATTATTCTTTATTTCTTACCTTCAGGATTTTTTTTCTTTAAATCTTTGTAGAAATAAATCAAAAGCATATCATAAATAATAATAAAACCAAATTTAGAACCTCCCTGTTTTTTTTAAATCAATTAAGAAGTACCTAAATATTTTTTTTTTTATAATAAATAATTTTTATAATAATTAAATATTTTAAATACGAATTATGTCTAGATGCGAATTGCTCCCTCGTCGTTAGCCAAGGAGATTTTTACTCGTTTTTAGTTCTAGCATATCGTTAAGTTATTTTAGCAGCAGCACTCAAAGGAGACTTTTCCTAAAAGTAATAACAAGCGCTGCCATTGAACGCCTATAAATCAGGACTCGCAAGCACATTGCCGTTCTATGAGATAGGCTAACGCTATTTTTTTGAACGATTGAAGGTCGTAGCGATCGGGAAATCACAGCCGACACTTTGTTCTCTACGTATTATCTAGTGGGGTGCGTAGTAGTGGCGGTATTATCTAGTGATTTTAGTAATAATGGAAATCTGGAACCCGTTCCCACTCGATACCCGAATGTAAACAAACCGCTTCACATTAAATAAGAAGGTATATAGGACTGCCTCGGTGGCGCAGTGGTAGCCTATACGACTGCTGTTCTTGAGGTCTCGGGTTCGATTCCCGGGTCGGATCAAATGTTTGTATGATCTGCAAATATTTGTTTCGGAGTTTGAGTGTTTTCTATGTATAATATGTATGTACTTACAAGAAAAGTATATGTGTATTTATATCAGTTATCTAGTACCCATAACGCAAGCTCTGCTTAGCTTGGGACTGGATGGCATTGTGTGTTGTATGTCCGAAATATTAAATGTTAAAAATATCTTCTTCTTAATGTAATGGCAGACATTACTAATCGATAGATGATACACCTTATATTCGGATTTTCATAATATGTAACTAAATGTAATATGTTTATGCACATATTTAGAACATGGTGTCTGATTAACATAGAAATCTACGGGATTGCTACCATGTACCTTTTTGTTAGTGAGTATCCGATATTTCGGCGCTGTCGCAAGCGCCATGATCACGGAGTAACTAAAAATCTTGCGGGTGGGATGTTATTGGCAGACATATCAGTCTACCCTCTTTCGCAGTCTGTTACTACGATCGCCCCTAGTACCACTGTTCACAAACTCACTATTCACTCGTAATTGTTCTCGACACACAACACTAACAGTATCAGATCGCTAAACTATATTTTGTTGATTACGCCGGTTTTTGCACATTATGTATGGCCCGCCAAAATGACTCTACTCTGCCTGATGGAAAGCATAAGTAGAATCCAAGAGTATTGGTCGCCATACTCACTGCGAATGCAGACAATGCAGTATGTCGACCCACACCATGGCGGCCTAGTGATGCTGCTGCATCTTTTAGTCTAGTCAACAAGTATGGAATTTGTTGACTAGACTATTTGGGCCTCCGGTCTCGCACTCACCAACGAAACACGACAGCACAAACGTGGTCATTTTACGTTGATTTTCTGTGCGAGGGTAGTACCGCCCCGGTCGAGCCGGCCCATTCGTGCTGAAATCAGCGTGGCTCTACTACCTCCTTTTTTTTCGGAATTACGGGATACCAGACATTTGACAATTTTAACCCATCCTCACGATTGAAATTTTTGTGTTTAGTAATTTCAATCGCTTCTTGGACCAATCCAGGTATGGCGTTGTGGCGTTCTATCTTTTTTTATTTATCTGTGAGTTATTTGGCCCGAGTCAATCAAATGCTTCGCGATTGCCGATTTCTGTTGGTCGTTGTTTTTGACCGCTTTTATGTATTCGTTCATGCGGCTCGCGATGGTACGTTTAGTTTGGCCGATATATGAACTCCCACAACTGCAGTCGATCTTGTAGACACCAGGCTTCTCCAAGGGGAAATTGTCTTTTGGGGATCGGAAACATTGTGCCACTTTTCTGAATGGAGTGAAGACAGTATTGAGTGAAAACTTATTAAGTACGTTTGAGATCTTGTCTGTCACTCCTTTTATATAGGGCAGAAATGCAGGTTGTCTATCTACCCTGTCCCTTCTCTGGTGACTGACTTTGTGTCTAGGTGGGAACTTTACCCTATGTCCATTGTTCCGTAGGACGCACCGAACATGCTTGAGCTCCTGGTTTAAGTGTTGGTCGTCACACAAATCATATGCACGATTTGTCAATGATGTAACCACGGAATCAATGTGTCTTGGGTGATGATGAGAGCTTGCATTGAGATAGCGGTCAGTATAAGTTGACTTTCTAAAGACAGAGTGGCTCAGTGAACCGTCGCTCCGCACACCGATTTTCACGTCCAAAAACGTCAGGCTTCTGTCTTCCTCTATCTCGTAAGTGAAGTTAATTTTCGGACGACGACACGATTCATGCATTTTAAATCTTTAATATCTTCGAATATATTCATTTAAATTAGATACTGTAAAGGGCCATTTTGATCTATATTAAATGTAAAATGTATTTAATTTATTTAATTGTATAAGAATGCATTCTGTATTGCTTAAAATCACTTCGTAAATAAGCCATTATTTCTCGTAAAAAGAAAGGAATAAAAAATGGTTGTTGTGGGTTATCCCTAAGAGATAGACATACATACCGTCGCGGACTTTTTTGTAGTACTTTTTAAGGTGTACAATACTGTAGTACATTAATTTGATCTATCTCGTACCGTATTTGGAAACCTCGAAAATTAACAGTGTTTACATACTATATTATGCATTTATTATACATAAAAACCATCCTCTTGAATCACTCTATCTATTAAAGAAACCCGCATCAAAATCCGTTGCGTAGTTTTAAAGATTTAAGCACACATAGGGATATAGGGACATAGGGACAGAGAAAGCGACTTTGTTTTATACTATGTAGTGATGATGATACTGAAGGCTGTATCTTATTCAATTTATATTTATAGGTAGGCATTATTAGTCATTTTAAAATCCTTTGTTCCCTTCATTAGTTTAATGTTGGTTTAAAATAATGATAAATGTTTTTTTATAGAAAAATAAAGCAAAGGAAACATCAAAACACATATAACGTATACTTTCAATGACATCCGGATTTAAAAAAAAACACTGTGCTACGTGGAATCTTTGTGATATTATTACAGATATTTCCTCGAAAATACAGTAACCTACCTATACTTTTACAACATACTCTTGCCCCAGTTAATATCCTTTTTGTCCAAACATACTATCTGATATCAAAAATATCTTGTTTCCGGTTAATTTCCCACTGTGGGTCTCTCAATGACATTATTTTGGGACTAAGTGGGTCTCCATGCACGTACGGGCACGCAACAAGTGGGCTTTTACCAAATATCATATTATTGACTGGTGAACCACAAGATTGAGTCTCATTTCACGAACGTTAGAAGAATATTTTGTTAAACAGTAGCAGTTGTTCATTTCTAAGTAGTTATAGATATTTAAAATATGACAAGCATTGCACTGTGGTTTAAGTGGTCTTCTCAGAAAACATTAAAATGATTAATTTGTGTAAACTATTAGAGATATGAGTTAAATTCTAGGTCTAAAATTTGTAGTACTTAATTTTGGTTCAATGACGTTCATGAGTATCACTTGGTGTCATAAATGAATAAATGATTTTGATTTTGGTTTGAGAAATTGTTTTTTATTAAGGCATCTTATTTTTGTACTGAGTAAACCTTATTTATTTCATCTCGAAAGTGTAAATGGCTATGTTACTCATTATATGACATTGAATTACCTATTTTAATGATAACTTTACTACCACAATAAATTGAGTGATTTTACTTACGTATTGTCCCTTAGGTATGGCAGTAAAACGTGGCGTTTACAGTTAAACTTTATCGTGATCTGTCTTGTGCTTCACGCTTGATTTAATTTCATTTCTTGTCACACAATAAACTGTTATACTTAAATTTTAGCAACAGTAAAAAAAATGTTTAAAAATGTATTTTTGTAAAACAACCGACACACATTCACTATTCACACATACAAGCTAGTTGCCTGTTATCTGTATCTACCTATGGCTGAGGTCTAAAATAAACTTCTTTATAGTTATATTTATATAGATTGTCTACTCTTTTGCTTTTTTGTATTTATCTTTAATGTGTACCTACTTCATAGTTGGAGTATTTTTCGAATGTGACTATTGTAAAGTTTTTACTGTCAGCTGTGAAAGACCTAAGTATTAAATTAAAATTAATAAAGAAATTTTGTAAAACTAAATGAACACATAATAATACCAATCTACCTTTACAAATTTGATGGAACATATGAACACAATAAACTACTTAATGACGCTTATATAGTCGCGTGACGACGGTATAGCTGTCAGCAAACCGCCCACAGTGTGTTCAACAGCAACTTTGCACAGGTACGTTGTAAGTGTACCTACCATATTAAGCGGAGGCACACTGTGTTTTGTAAAAATCCTCCGACCAAAAACTTTCGAATTATTTTAAGCGAAAACTGTGAATACTCACTCATTTGTTGCCAAAGAAAAATTTAGCTACTCACAAACTTTGCCTTCTTTCCTACCTTAATATTGTTTTTACCCATAATTTATCAAAAATTACGGTAACTTGGACATCAACAAGTGGTATACAAAGTTTTGTGTTACATAAATAATTCTGCGTTCCGCCCCCGATGCCGAGCTCACAGTGTAAAAAAGATAACTCCACTTTTAGAATAAACATTGGACGCGAAAAAAAAAATCATGCTCAAGCCCGTCTTGTGGTAGCTATAATTGACTTCCACTCACAAAATAGTTGGGTAGCCTATTGTAGTTAATTACACTTTTATTAAAAAATCAGCAAAGCTACGGCTTAATATCTATACTCCATACTAATTTTATAAAATCAAAATTAACTCTTTCTGTCCGTTACGTTTTCACGGGTAAACTGCTTAACCAATTTCAATGTACATAATTGGACACGCAGATACTTTAATTCTTGGGGAAGAGCATAGGCTACTCTTTATCGCGATAACGGACATATGAGCTAGCTGAACCGTGAGCAAATGTAGTTTTTTTTTATGAAATAGGCGGGCAAACGAGCAAACGTATCGCCTGATAGTAAGCGATAACCGCCGCCCATGGATACCTGCAATACCAGAGGCGTCACAAGTGCGTTACCGGCCTTTGGGGGATGGGGGGGAGATAGGGGGAGGGGTTGGGGTATGGGTCTCCGGTATCCTCACTCACTCGGTGAAACACAGCGCAAGCACTATTTCACACCGGTTTTCTGCGAGGCCGTGGTATCACTCCGGTTGAGCCGGTCCATTCATGCCGAAGCGTGGCTCTCCCACGGTAGTTAATGTATAAATAGATCATTACGTAATACTCAATCTACAAGCGATCAAGTTTATAAACAAATTTATGTTTGAAATATAAGTCACCTGCTATATTAAAAGGCAATAAGTCCATCAAGCGAGTGTACTTCAGCACTTTTACTCACCGCGTACTCTTAGCTACCGTAAACACTTTATACTTGGTTCACTTTGCCACTGAGTGCTCTCTTGTTTTGATTATGAGTATGCAAACTAATAGAAAGACAGAGAAAAAGGAAATATTAGAACTTTAAACTATAATTAAATCTATCATAACTGTTATTTCATATGCGTAAGAATTTATTTTGAAAATGATGCTAAAATACGTGAACTTTATCGTCAGCTTATCAATGACGCGGTGACGCGAACTCATAAATTTTCTCCTAGCAAAAGTGCTCAGCGGAGCTAAAGAAGTTTTCACTTCAAAAAGAAAAAATAATCTTTAAATTCCGTTTTTATATTATGAAATGCATTCGTAAATGTGACCTAATATTAAATGTTGCTCGGTAACTAATAAGGATGTCTTTCTTCCATTTTTGAATTAAAATCACTTGTACTTATTCCACTATTTTATTTTTGTTTACACCTGACCGGTTGATGATGCGGCGGATAAGGCGACTTATGGCATCATCAAAGGTTACTGATTATACAAAATAAAATATTCACATCTAAAACCCACCAACTGCGGGTACATGTAAATATCAGTGTGTGTGATTTTAATTATTAAAATTAATATATTATTTGTAATTAGTATGTTCATATCATAACTGGGACTTTGAGTAGCTGTAAGTTACTAATTTAATAAATAGCGTAGGTGGAGACAAATACAATTTCCCTGATTTCGGGGAAAATTCCTTACACGTACTTACACACTGATATTTACATGTACCCGCAGTTGGTGGGTTTTAGATGTGAATATTTTATTTTGTATAATCAGTAACCTTTGATTATGCCATAAGGCGAAACCGGTCAGGTGTAAACAAAAATCAAATAGTGGAATAAGTACAAGTGATTTTAATTCAAAAATGTATTATAACAAGTTCTATCAAGTGCCGACAATCGAGATTATAAATTACATGTCTTTCTTCCTTTAGCTATAAACATAGAATGCTGAATCCGTATAAAATTCCTATTCTATTGCATCTTTTTTGTAAGACCACAAACAACAGAATCCACAGGAAGAAAAATGAAGTAAAGAAAACATCAGTCATCCGTAGAAATCACCATACTTCAATAAATATTGTTACAAAATTATAGGTTTCTATTGTGGATGTCGGCAACAAATATACCACGCCTACAGTTTATTCACGACATAAGCACGGGCTATTAGGCGACGCGACGACTTGAAGCCGTTACAAGAATGACATTTAATTTTCCGAGTTTCCCGGACCCGTAAATAGTAATCGTCCACGGAAGGGTTGACAAACGGCACGTCGCGTCGCAGTCGCGACAACCACCAGCTGATTCCCACGGCTTTCTTGTATTTATAGGTTTATAACCACTTGGGCTACCTGTCATTTTTATTACTCGTCTTTATTGAAATGATTTAATTATAAAGTAACATACTTAAAAAAGATGTACTCTCATTGCAAACTAAGGGCGTTAGAATATAATTTATACTTTCGATTATCGGCACTTGGTGAAATTTAGTAATGTTGGTTGGTATTGAAATACATTATTAAGATGAACTCTTGTACTTTTTACAAGATTTTATTCAATTCCACCTGTCCCAATGTCTGTCTCTAATCAAATCTTGCAAGTTAAATTTGATCCACTTTTCGATTTCCGATTGAGCTGTAATTTAAAATATACATATCTTTAGTTCTGATGATAATCCAATTACCTAAATATAATCGATATTATTATTAAACCAAAATGGCTGCCATAACAAAATGGCGGCGTACATATTTCTAAATAATAGATTAAGTAAGATTTGCTATCACAATAGTGTCAGGCGCCAAAGACTCGTTGTCTACTCTGTTTTTATGTATTCATAGTTGGATAGCTCATGCTTTTCGATATTAACTGATTCAATCAATTAACTACAACCACACAGCACTAAGCTGCTAAATTTAATTTCTCACATTTCCTAATTCACCCTTAGAAACTATATCTATCCCTTTCCTGTCATTTTAATACCTTGCCTCCTCCTTCCAACCTTTACGTTTTCTTTCAAATACTTCCAAGTTTAACAAATAATTCGTAAGGTACTCAACTGAGTACCCTATGATGGCTTTAGGATAGGTTGGTATTGCCCCCTTTTACATTTGTAGTAAAAATTATAATTGCTTAAATTTCTGGGCCTGAATTTATTTATATAATTTACTTTAAAAATGAATTACTTAAAGTAATATACGCAGAAAAATGAATTACAGAAATGCCATTTATAGAATCTATTTAGAGCGTCTTACAGAGATGCATCTGGAATATAGCTTCCATTTTATTTAATACATGAACTCTTATAAATTATAATATATATTGCTCTCCATTGCAAATGATCTCTTGACACATACAATATTACAAAGTGCAATAAATTTGCCCAAAAAAAAAAACAAATAGCAATAACTCGTGGTGTCCAATCAAATGGCCCCCAGTGGACTCGGAAACGCAAATTCCGGGCCAAAAATGATAACTGTTGAATTATCGCCCTCATTGTAACAAACAGACTTACTTCATTGGGGTCTAGTTTATGAAGACCTTTCAGCGATTTTATCAGATATTTTATTGAGTACGAAAAAAGTTTTTTTTTTACTTTACGCTTTTGGTTTCATTTATAGCGATTTTATGTTGAAATAAAAGTTGTCGTAAGATCTCGTTACAGATATCCCTACATTTTGTTTTGACACCCTATTCCTTTTCGTAAAATAAAGGTTAAATATTATTTTTCATTTGAAATCGTTCAGTACTGGTTCCTTTATTAAGAAGCCCTCTCAGCAATTGTTAGTAATATTATTTTCTATTGAAAATAAATTTACCAATTTAAAGAAAAGTAAAAAAATATTAATTATTAATTTTATGTAGAACAAAGGAAAGCTTTTTTTATGAGAGTGTTGCCTCTCCTTCCAATTAAAACTATCAAAATTTTATCCTAGTTGATGCCTTACCGACCTTTGTCATTACAACAAAACTGAAAAAAAAACTGAAGAACCGAGTTATTAAAATACCTACATGACGGTAGTCATTTGACACGTGCCTATCATAATAAATCAACGTTGGTAACCATAACTCGCATACTAAATCTGTGGTGTTGCGTCAATTTGTACAAAACTAGTGGGTACACCCCTTAAATCATAGAGCATGATGTATCGCCCGGACTCCACAGCATTTGAAAAAGGACAGCTGAGTTGTCAATTAAAGTGTAAGGCGATTCGTTGTAGATGGGACCGTATTTGTACTAACTATGGTAGTCGTTTTTATCACGGTAAAGGGTTGCACTGACATATGTGTTGTGATGTTTTTTGTTACCATTCGGTTTCAGTTTCGTGTGTATATATGTAAGTCCATTAGATGAGGTGATATGTTGTGGGGATTTATTTAATGTTTGTAGGGTTATCACTATGACAAAATGTGTAAGGATTTACTGTTTTGAATAAAGGTTTTTGATGTTAATTACTTACGTTGTTTTGTAACCTGTAGATTTTAAGGATGAAATGCCCTATTACAATTACAATTTATTCAGATTTTCATATGTGTTGTTGAAAGTAAAAAAGTATACGAGTAATTAAATTTAATATTTATGAAGGAATGAAAACCACTATCGCGTACCAATCGATAGCATCACACTTACAGTAAAAAAAGGGTATAGTATCCTTAAGTTAATCTTACTGCAATAATCTGATATAACACAGAATAAATACATACATGCTAAAAATATACCACGGAGTTTGGAGCCCCTATTTTTTAGTCATCGTTTTTTTCTTTCTTTCTATTAGGTCTTTAACTATGAAATTGCCTTTCTTCAATACTGGTCATTTCAAATAAAAAAAGTTTGTAATGGCTCTGTATTCTAAATTCAAATTAATTTTGTTTTAAAACCATGACATTCTATTTACAAACTCAGTCTTTTGTTTTTTGATTAGCATTGTATTTTCATTACATTTGAACATTTTTCGTCATAATAGATACTTTAAAACTTCGTGTAATTATGGAATATGAGTTCCATCGTGGCACCAACGCGACACAAACGGCACGTAACATCAAAAACGTTTACGGAGAGAACTGTACAAACGAACGCACAACCCGTTATTGGTTTTCCCGGTTCTGTGCTGGAAATTTTGACTTGAAAAATGAAGCTCGTGGTCGTCCGGAGAATTTGGTTAACAATAATGAATTAAAGGCGATTGTGGAAGCTGACGAAACTCAATCTACAGCTGAGCTAGCAGCAGCTTTTAATGTAAGCATCAAAACAATATTGATCCATTTGCGACAAATTGGCAAGGTAAAAAAGCTTGATAGATGGGTGCCCCACGACCTTAACGATCGCCAGCGCAACGTACGCGTCGAGACCTGCCTTGCGCTGCTCAACAGGCAAAGAAATGAAGGAATTTTGAAACGCATTGTTATGTGCGACGAAAAATGGATTCTGTTCGACAGTCGAAAGCGCTCAGCAAGTTGGTTAGACCCTGGTTCAGCACCAAAGCAATACCCTAAACCAAAAATGACCCCTAAAAAGGTGATGGTCATTGTTTGGTGGTCTAGTGCGGGTATGATTCACCACAGCTTTTTACAAAACGGCATGAGCATTAATGCAGATGTGTACTGTGAAGAACTAGAGAGAATGATGGAGAAGCTTGCACATCTGCAACCAGCTTTGGTCAATCGGTCGTCCCCACTGCTCCTTCACGACAACGCGCGACCCCATACTGCGCAACAGACAGTCTCCAAGCTGCAAGAGCTGGGGTTGGAAGCTCTCCCTCATCCGCCATACTCACCAGACCTTGCACCTACCGACTATTACTTTTTCCAAAATTTAGACAACTTTTTAGTGGGTAAAAAATTCAATTCCCGAGAGGTAGTACAAAATGCCTTTGAAGAGTTTGTTGCCTCCCGACCAGCTGATTTTTACAAGAAGGGCATCAATAAACTGCCAATACGTTGATAAAGATGCGTCGATTGCATGGGTGATTACTTCGAATAACAGAAATAAAAAAGTTTAAAAAAATAAATACTTTCACTTATTGCATACAAAACGGCAATTTCATAGGTAAATACCTATTATTATGTGTGCTTGTAAAATTCTGTCTTTTTTTATAAACTCTTAGTCTGTGTTGGTGTTTAATTACTTATAAATGAGTTGGATATTATATCAGCGCCCAGGCTCGGCATCGCACGGAATCCTTTGAAATTCCCGGATTTCCTCTACTATAAGAAGTGTTATTCATCTGGACCTTCCTTTTGAATCACTCTCTCTATTGCTGAAAACTGCATTAAAAAACCTAAGCAAACAGACAGCAGAAACTGGTTCGTATTATACTTTAAAAAGATGTATATATATTAGGCCTTTACCTATGAAATTGCCGTTCTGTATGCAATAACTGAAAGTACTTATTTTTTCAAACTATTTTATTTCTGTTATTCGAAGTAATCACCCATGCAATCGACGCATCTTTGCCAAAACATTGGCAGTTTATTGATGCCCTTCTTGAAAAAATCAGCTAAACGGGAGGCAACAAACTGTTTAAAGGCATTTTGTACTGCCTCTCGGGAATTGATTTTTTTTACCCACTAAAAAGTTGTCTAAATTTTGGAAAAAGTAATAGTCGGTAGGTGCAGGGTCCGGTGAGTATGGCGGATGAGGGAGAGCTTCCAACCCCAGCTCTTGCTAAAGACCTATTATATCATTATCAGGCTCATACCACAACACTATCAGTTTCGACTTCGATCAGTTTTCAATGCCGTATTGTCACAGACAAAATGTATGAAGTGACAAGAATGATATTAAAAGTGGGGTATGTCCACTGTCCAGGCAATAAAACTAAATTTAAGTACTACCTTGATTTAGATAAAGTGTTGGGTGGTTTATGGTCTAATAATAAGGTCATAGATATCAATATTACCTCACGGTAAATTGAGGCCACCATAATGTTCTACGATCACGCATTCACCTCAACAAGTGGTTTATTTCCCATAATATGGTGCAAACATCCTTACTGATAAATTTATATGGCCACACCTTTTATACGTAGAGGCCTATTAGATAATTGGGGTAGGCATATTACGATGCGGACATACTCGTTTTTGTGACTTTAGAGGTGAAAATGTTGTAAAAGTTTGCATTTAGAGAGAGAGATTTAATTATTTTTTTAAACGACTTCAAAAAGGAGGAGGTTCTCAATTCGACTGTATTTTTTTTATGTTTGTTACCTCAGAATCTTTGACTGGGTGAAGCGATTTTAATGATTATTTTATTATTTAAAAGCTGGTGCTTCCCGTGTGGACCCATTTCAATGTTGTTCAGTTCTTCAAGTCGTTTTTTTTTTGTTAAAATTTTCATAAAATATTTTTTCCCTACAAATTAATTTTAGAAAAACTTAAAATAGTGTTTAGTGACCTTGACTACAAACCTGGTAGTGAGTTTGATTTTCACCCAGGAAAAATAATTTTGTGATGAGCACAGTCATTTGTTTTGTCGTAGAGGGTTAAGCGCAGCGTAGGAATATTATTTTATTTCACCAAGATTTTTAGTTACATTTGTAAAACTTATATAAACAAAGAGTTCAAATAAAATTGATATAGACAATGGGTGCCTTATCGCTGGCAATTTTTTAAGGCAATCGTGTGATGGTAAAAAATTGTAGTTATGGTGTGGAAAAAAATAAAGAAAATAACCGAATTTGTCAGATTATTAATATATATCTATATATACATAGTCAGGTTTGACACTTTTAGTAGTGTCTACTATAAACCTAAAGCTTTAATTTAAGGTTTTCTGGAAGACATCGTTCTGAAGTCATCATTTGTTATGTCTTTAATTATATGAATACATTCATTAAGATATATATAAATAATAAATAGAGCACAATAATAAATACTCTAAATGCAGTACTTAGTTGAAACCAATATTTAATTTAACAGTACTACTCATGCAAAATTATCAAATAGATACTTCGATTAGCTGAAAACAAAGTTCCCACTTGCAATTCCAGCTCAATATTACACCACCCGCACAATCTAATTAAGTCGGAATCACATTCCTCCGACTCCCTGCAAACGCAATCTCATATAAAAATAAAACAGAAGAAACAAGCAATTATGTTGGCCAATGTATGCATGCATTCAGGCAAGTTGCAACGACGCGACGTAAGTAGTTGGCACCCCACACTGACTCGACGCGATAAGGCCCCTACCAAATTGATGTTTGAACTGTCATTAATTCCCCTCACTGACAGATGCCACTGGAGTCTATTATTTTTAACACCTAACTGTCATTTGTCGTTTTTATTTCGTTTATCAAATGATAGATCGGGTTGTTTAACCACGATTATAATTGTGTTAAGATGTGATATGAATCATTCCTTAAGATCAATTGAGGATTGGTATTATGATATGATAGACGTTATGGTGTCATCAATAGCGTAGGCATTTTTCTACTAATTGTAAGAAAGAGAAACAAAATCACAAAACAACAAGTTTTAGCCGCTGTTCCTCTCGCGGCAAGTTTAATTTACTAAAGAAATGTCTATGTCTATATAATATGAATATATTTAAATAAATATAAGTTTGTTTACTTAGAAATGTATGTGCTTGTATGAGGACAATATCATGCCTACGTTATATAAGTAGGACTAGTATTATAGCAAAATAAAGACTTTTAATAATTATGCTTTTATGTTTCCTCTTCGTACATTGAATCATAAATAAATGTAACGAATGACATGTCCTATAAGGCAATAACTGATTTAATTTTGATGAAAAAAAAACCTTATCGTGGATATTAATATTATACGTGGGCTGTTCCAAAAATAGTGAAATAAAAAATTGTTACAATATAAACAAGTTTATTTGCAGATTTTCAAAATTTCCCCTCCAATCCCAATGCACTTATGCATTCAGGTGAACCAGCTTTCAAAACATTTAAAAAACGTGTCTTGCGGGAGGTCGAAAATTCTTCGACGGCTTCGTCTACAGTGCTAAATTTTCGCTCAGGAAGCATTTTTTTTTACGGTGGGAAATATAAAAAATCGCATGAAGCTAAATCTAGGCTGCACGGAGGATGGGGTAACATTTTTACCCCCGAAGTTGTCAAATAGTCGATAGTTCTAGCAGCTGTGTGAGCGGGGCGTGTTATCTTGGTGAAAAAGAATGCCACGGACGCCGCTCCTTGGGCGCTCGCTATCCAACTCCCCGAAAGCTTGAGGCAGACAAACTTCTCTTTACCATTCACTAGTAACTGTTCTACGGACTTCTAGCGGAATTACTGCTACTGGTCCACTGCTGCGAAAAAAAAACCGTTATCATTTTTATTACCACTTCGACGGGGACAACTTTTGTGGGCAAATCGTCCTCTTCAAACACCGCGTGGATTGCTGCTTCGTGTGATCCAATGTTTAGTTCAGCCTGTATCTCTCGATGTGTAATATATTATGTCTATTCTCTCGCAATAGCCACTCTACCCTGATGACGTTCTGATGAGTTACTGCAGTTGGTAGTCAGCAGGGTCTGGGGTCATCGTTTAAGTTCTCTCGTTCACGTTTAAATTAAGGAAACTAATAAGCTATTGTTGCTAACGAGGAGCAGACTCCCCAGAAGCAGCTTGTAAATTTTCTTGAGATTCCTTGAAGTTTAACCCTAGTTTATAATCATAGAAAATCATAGCACGAAAAGCCTCCCGCGGGACGCCCATTGTTGCAAACAAAAGAAGAGTGACAGATATTCTAAAAACATTAAAAAAATACAACACATAGGTGGCCAGTTATTTTCACAAAGGAGATTTGTGTTGAAATTAGCCGTCAATCCAAAATAGTTTCATGAAAGGAGAGATTGTATTTATTCTGTGGCTATAAATTTTCGGAACAACCTAGGTACAGTGCTGCCAGAGCAATTTTTTATAATTCTTATTAATCAAAATTCTTGTTTATATCCTGCACGTACTTAAATTATTTAACGAAAAAGATAGGAATGAGGAGTGTATATTCGCACCAAACATAAACCAATACCAGTTTTATGGGTGTTTTTTTTTTTCTTGGTTGTATTTTTAACGTTATTTAAATAAATGAAACAAAAAACTTATTATATACACTTTTTCATATACTTATTTATTATATTGGGAGGATATGAGCAGACGGGTCTTCCAATGGTCAGTTACCGTCTCCTGTGCGTTACCGCTCTTTGGGCCCCAAGTAATATTGGACCGTGGGACCTGTTATCACTCCGGCCGAGCCGACAAATTTGTGTCAAAGCATAGCTCTCCCAAAGTTATAATAGTTTTACTTGATAAGTAAATGAAGTACAATATATGTATTGAATTTTGTGTCAGAAACCTATTTTAGTGTCGCATGTGTTATTTTTTTATTATGAAAATAAAGAAAAGAAGACAAGATGATTTTATTGTTTTATGTAATTTTAGTATTTTTATAAAGTCAATAAATCAGAATAAAATAAATGATGAAATATGCTAAAAAATAAATAATGAAATATGCGCTACCTATTTTGTAAATGATTGACATGAGCTGGGCGACACTTTGGAAAAAAATAAATCCCTTTTCTTATTTATAAAATTAACAAAAGGCAGTTAATGAACAAAGATAGGTAATATTTGAAATAAATGCGATGTGACCTTTTTATCAGACTCAGACATTTATAGTATCAAAAGACATTCTTAAATCCGACTAAAGTAATAATTTTAATAAGCCGTTCATCTATTTTTGGCATTTCAAATTAGACGTCTGATTTTATTTAGGTATAAGCGTTTCCAAGAGTTTAGTAATTAATATAACTATTTTTAATTGAAAATCTAAATAACAAAGGATTAAACTTCTTACGAAAACGAGTTTTTAATTGAATATTAAATACTATTCCAAGAGGGTAATTATAGTACTTTGTAACATTAAGACGAACAAGAAGTTATAACTGACTTTAAATTCATTTTTAAATACAAAAAGCTCTGAAAAAAAATGTTTTTCCCGCACTATGAATAAATCCTGTGTCGCGGGGGACTTTACAAACATACATGAAACAGACACAAAGAACATCCAAACTCAAAACAATAATTTGTGGATCACGCAAAGTGTTGTTCTACGTGGGATTTGAACCCACGACACTTGGCGAGGTAGGAAACGGCGTGATGACCGTTAAACCACTAGGCCAAACGTGCAGTCCGTTTTTTTGGAAATATACCTAATGTACCGTCCTCCTGGCTTATCTTACTACGATAAAGAAGTACTTTAGAAAACAAATATTTTTTATATTATATACCATTTCAGCTGTATTTTTGTCATAGCGTTAAAAAAGTAGATCAAGATCTTAGCTTGCATAAATAAATAAATAAATCTTTGGGTTTATTATATTACTATGCATAACTGTAACAAACTCGCTGTTTAGTTGATAGTTGTATTTGTGAATCACAACAAAAATATTTTTTATTTTATTTGACGCTTAGGTGCGTGTCACGTATCTTAATAAGAAATATAATAACTAGAGAAAGCTAGTGGAGTAGGTGCCTAAACGTTTATACTATATACTAGCTGACCCGGCGAACTTCGTACCGCCATATTTACATATCTGTCTCAGCTTCGCACAGGCAGTGTATGTGTGTAGTGTTGTCTTTATTTTTTTTTCTTTCTATCAAAAAAAGAATGAAAGAAATCAGACTATGTGTTATTAAAAAGTATCCCATGTCCTACCTCGTAGTATGAACTCAAATCATACCAAGTTTCATTTGAATCCATTCAGTAGTTTCAGCGTGATGCGCGGCCAAGATACAGACAGACGGATAGACAGACAAAATTTGAACCACTTTTTTTTTTTAAATATATTTAATGTACAGAATTGGACCAGTTACATTTTTACTATAAGTATAGATTAGAAATCTTGATCTGAAGAAAGGATGAAGAAAATTTACATCGGTAAGACAGACTCACAAAATTTGTATCCGTCTTTCTATGTCCGATCATACTAACCATTAAGCATATTTCTATTATGTTACTTTATCTTATGACAGTTTGGTTTACGATTCAATCGGAGTTATGCGAAATTATTCGGCAATCTTAGTTGCGTATGCATTGCACGGTGGCAAGTTTCTTTTATCTCTAATAAGATTCCAATTCGGATGGCCTGATGTCGCGAGCTCCCTAAAGTAATAAACTAGTAGTGGAGTGGAGCTCGGTGTTTATTTCCATTGCCAAAGACGGTACGGCTTTGTTGAAATTATTTGACTGGAATGTTCTTTGCTTTCTGGTGTGATTTACTAGAACTTAGTAGCTATAAACGTCGTGGTATTATATGCTTTAACCATACCCTCTATAGTACAAGTAGTCTAGTCAAGTTTCATGTACGAAAAAAAGATAAAAATGAACAATTATAAATATCGCAAAATTTTGTTGAAAAGAACTAAAAAGTGATTAAAATACTTCCTATAATTCGAGTCACTTAAATATAAGTATAGTAATTCATTCAACCAAGAATCATTGAAATTTATTATTTATTATGCAATAAATAATAAATTTCATTAACGAAATAAGCATTTGGTTAATTAAATTATTTTCCTGACACTTAATTTTACAAATTGGAAAATAGTGGCAGGATAAAATATTTTTAATCTTAAATTGATCTAATTGCAACAATATATTCTTCAGGGATAATGGATAATGGACACACGTCCAATTGCGTAGGAAATACGTCGAATTTGTAGAACAAATATAAATGGTTGAGGGTAGATCGAGGGTAGATAATTACATTTTTTGATCTTCGGAAACTGGGGATGACGTTTGAGACGAAACCTTTGTTCGACGTGTTTCGATACTGTCACAGATATGAATCGTGTGTAAATAGAGGTATACCATTATTCCCCGCCGTGGTGGTAACATAGTGGAAAATGACGTCATCAGCCCTTGTTTATGTTACGCATGTGGAAAATATGTATTGGTAGTTAATGAAGTATAACGTTACGTTCTGTTTGTTCGGATATTTTTGGTTATTACTTGAAAGAAAGAAAGAAAGAAAATTATTTATTCTGACATACACAGGACAGTACATGGGTTTTATACTTGTTATTACATTATGTAAGGTAGAAGTGAGTTTTACTTTCATAATAATAGATAGAATAAATAATCATATAAATCAAATGAGTTTTTTACCCGACTACGGCAAAGCCAAAGGAGGGTTATGCTTTTGACAGGCTATGTATATATGTATGTTCATTTGTTCCCTCATAGCTCCTTAACTACTTATTAGAACTGGACACATGAGGTATCGTTAGAAGCGTCTTGATCGTCTGCTGGTTATAGGCTATATGACGTGTCGCTGAATGAAATGTGGCGCCCTCTAGCCGACATAAAGTAATGAATTAAAAAATAAATTTGAGATAAATATTATTTGTACATTTCAAATATATATATATTTATTATTAATAACGGCACCAAAACATTTTAAATAAAAAAAAAGTAAAAACTAAAACCCAACTACGACAAAAAACGACGCCGAAAAAGTATGAAACAAGTTTGGAAAGCCGTAGTCACACGTTACATAGAAACGCACCATAACACTTTAACAACGTATGACTACGGCTTTCCAAACTTGTTTCATACTTTTGAAATTAAATTTATAATTTGAGTAAATAGTTGTGTTCGTTTATGAACCTTAAATTGAAGCTACGGTTATAATCATAGATCGAAACAAACAGACGCCACAGCAAGTAACTGGATTATCAAGGTAAATTATACTCTTTGCGCTGTAGTATGCTGCGTGGCGCGGTTCAGTAACATTTCGTTTAACTCCTGAAAGTTGGCGCGATTTACAAATTATGACTTAGTATTTCAGCTCTACCACATTCGCAATAATATATTAAATCATTAATAACTGTAGTAAATTAAATTAAACCATAAACTGTAGTACTTTTAAGTAAATTAAACTAGCACGCACCATGCCACAGCGTAAAGAGTATAGGTGAAAACACTAAAATCTATTACCTGCTTGTATCGATCTATAACTTCCAGTTTCCAACCAGTTATGTAAGAACTAAGAGAGGCTAATCGGTGTTGTAAGACAAAATCACTACTACCTTACCAGACCTCTACACCCCCTAAAGGTTGACTGGGAGAGAATGCCCTGGGCATTAAGTCCGCCGATGTACACAAATGCATAAAGTTGTAAAATAAATAAATAAATAAAAACACTATTGCTCTAAAAATTGTCGTTCGTCCTTAGGTCTTTTTTTATATTTAATTTTTACTTATTATTTACCTATACATATATAATCCTAACCTAACGCGTTTTGTCTAGTAAGCACTAGTTTTAACCGATATTCGATTTGAGCATTAGTTGATTCTTATATTAACAAATACATTAAAAACTAGTTCTAACTAAGGAAAACGCGTTCTATCTAAAACTAGTTTTAACGGTAACATAATAAATAATAATATTAAAGGCATAGCCCTGGTCTTTCTCCTACGACTTAAAATGAGATGTTAGCCATTCTCGATGAATACCCTATTCAATTCAATAGTTGTTCAAATATATTATGATGTACCTACCTTATAACAAATGCCATCATTTGTCAATTTATTGTTCGATTTACTACACGCATTTATAAGTATAACATAAGTACACACATCAAAAGTGTCTAGGGATCAAGCATTTTTATGCGGATTTCTTGAGATTGAGATGTGGCTTTGGCCCTGGCCTGCTCAGTCGCCAGACTTGAACCCGATTGAGCATGCATGGGATATGCTACAGAGAAGAGCTCTGCCGAATATGGAGGGTATCCAGTCGCAAGAAGACCTTTTTTTGTTGTTGCAACGAACATGGGCGGCCATTCCACAGCGTGATTTGGATGAACTCATTTTGAGTATGCCAAACCGATGTTCTTGTGTTAGTGTTCGCGGTAGAAACACGGATTATTAATTGTTTAAGTTACCTAATAAAATTTTAAAGAAAACTGTTATTTCAGTCTTTTTTTCGAACTTTAATGTTAGTGGTTCAAATGTCAAAAATCCTTTTATTAGGAAAATGGCAAATTTCTATATCAATGCAAAGGTGACTTGGTTTATCGTTACTGTGGCAAACGAAAACACTTTATTTGATGAATCCTTAAAGAAAATTTTAATTAATATCAATCAGGAGAAAAGTTATTGCAAAAATATATGTTGATCCCTAGACACATATGTTGATCCCTAGACACTTTTGATGTGTGTACATAGATACTTAATTTTGATGTGAATTTTCTAGTGTTAACATGCAATTATAATTATTGTAAAATGTAGGATTGGAAGATTGCTGTTATTTAGAACTCAGGTCTCCGTAGTTAAAGTACTAACCTTATACAAATGTAAAAATATTTGTAGCTGTAATTTATATTCTAATACTAGCTGAGCCCCGCGGTGTTACCCACGGTACAAAAACAACTGCGATTAACGTTGTGACGAAAAGTAAAAAAAAAACTGTCCGTCTCCTGGTTCTAAGCTACCTCCCCACCAATTTTCAGCCAAATCGGTTTAGCCGATCTTGAGTTATAAATAGTGTAACTAACACGACTTTATTTTATATATATAGATTTAAAACAATAAAAAATAAACTACGATTGTAGTTTATTTATTTATAAATAAACTACACTTTGGTATAATGTTGACCACTTATAAAATCAAAGATGAGGGTGCACAAAAAAAATACTGCCGTCGTCGGTTTTGTAATATTTTCGCGCTTATCTTTACAAACTAAGTACTATATTATTATTTCACATAACTCTCCAAACTACCTCTAAATAGAACTACCTTCATAAAATGGTAGGTACAATAAAACTACGAGAACAAATTTTAGTCAAAGTTTAACGCGTCTTGGAATAAATTCTTAATATTAGACGTATCCAATTACCAAACAATACCCACTAACTAGAGATTACTCGAATCTGAACACAGCTCAGCGTCTTGAAGCAGAAATCGATAGTTTCAAATTCAATAACTTCGATATTGAAACAGTTTGTAATCAAATCGAGACTTACCTAACAACTTCATTACTTCTGCCTGGCTGATGAGAACGTTCAGATGGCTCGTTGCCAACGGCAACGTTAGCCAGGCCGCCCAAGCGATAACAAGTATTTTAGCAGCCATTTGTGTTACACTACACTATTTAACATTTTATTTTCACTTTTGAGTACATTTTTACACGTGACTTTTTTTAGCATAAAGTTCATGTCGTATCCATCTTAGCGACTTTATTTAAAATAAGTAATGAAAACTAAACATAGTGATAAAAATTGTTTTATAATAGTTTCTTATGACCTGCAAAGCAAAACTTAACTTTCGTAAAAAAAGTGTAAAACGAAAACATTGTCAATAACTTTTTGCTAAACTTACATGAAACCAATATCAAGAAAAATAAACAAACAATTCTTATTTGAAAATTAAATTATTTTTAAATCAAGCAAACCGGAAAAATTTCGAATTCGGAAGCGATACGTTCAGAAATGTTTACAAGCGGACACAAGTCAGACGCCCGCGGTACCGCGCCGCACTGCCGTTCAACACCGCTCAGTGAACCAACAAGTTAGTTACTGACATGCGCACAGCACAACCCTATCATTTTCTGAACTGAAATTATATATACATCGATGACTTACTTTAGTATCTCAATAAAATTAACCTGTAATAAACAGCAATGTATATTCATCATCTATATCTGAAATAGTCAAAATGTGTTTAAATTTTAAAGGCTTCATCGAGAGGGACTCGTGTTTAAAAGGGAATTAATTGAGTTTGTCTCAAGGGAGAGGCGTTTCCGTTTTGCATTAGGGCCTTCCTGTAGTACTAATAAAATTAAGTTCTCTTTTATAAATAAAGTGCTCTGCAAGTTCGATACGTAACTAAATAAAAACGTAGAGTGCTATTTTGCCTTGGATAACAGAGTTAGGTTTGCAATGTACCTTCGTAGTTAGATGAAATAGATTGTGACATTAACCACAAAGAAAGTAAAACAATACTTGCCCATTTATATTGCCGCAAAAAAAACTGAATTTTCAGCTGATTAAGTTGTATTAATAGCTGTGATTAAGCTAAGTTTGATATAATTTTGCAATAATTTTGATTGATTTTATCGTTCGGTTTAAAAGACACACCATTGTCTTTTAATAAAAAGGTTACAGGTATTAAAATGTTTAAATCACGGTAAATTATAATAAATAAACTGCAATCAGATTTTTTAAATTTTGGAACCGAGGTCCTAGCCGGCAAAAATCGTCCATAACGTTAAAAAAAGCGTAAGACTTTTATGTATAGTCTATGTATGATGCCTATACAGTGTCTAATGTATTTTCTACGTGATGACTGTTATTATTATTGCAGTTTTCTATTGTTATTATATCATGCGATAGTTACACCATCTGGTGGTCAAAAGTGGAATCATCTAATCATTATTACTACGAAATAATACAATATTTTTTTTATAATAATGAACTTCGTTCCAATCTGGTGTCCCACGACACCACGTGGTTTTTTTTCTCTTTAAAGGTGAAATTTATCTACAGTTTTAATACACTTACAATATATTTTAGAAAACATTTGTTTTATTTATTCTGTGACGTTTTTTCTGACACGCTTTAACTCATGAGAAATTTCTTATTTGACTTGGAGTTATCCTTCTGTCGATCACCCTGTCAAGGCCCACTGCTGATGTTGTCTTCCAAAATATACCGTTGTACTTGATATTTTTTTAAACATTAAGTCCATCTAAACTTATTTCTTCAAGTAAGCTTCCATACATCAGTTTTCTAATTGGTGATCCCTACTTAAACACCCTTCAACTCAGTAGTATAGATGATTACACGTAACAAAATTGATCAACATCAATTGGAATTATTGTCATATTGCGTTTGAATTGCTTCGAATACTGCAGGGTTGCGGTTTATAGTCACAGGACGTCAGTTTCACCTGTTAAAATCACTTTCTTAGATTATTTAAACTATAACAAGCTAAAATAAAAAAATAAAAAACCCCATACGCAAGCAGTTAATTGAGCAGTCATATGCCAAAAATGCCTTACATCATTTTGGAAAAGAGCTGATGCTCTTACACTGCTGAACCGATATTAACCAAACACAACTAAGAACCTCTGCAAGGAAACTAGCTTCCAAATGAAAAAAAACCGCCTAGAAATCGGTCCATCCATTTGAGAGCTACGATGCCACAGACACGTGGAATTCCGTGGAAGCCACGCTTCGGCATGAATGGGCAGGCACGACCGGAGGGATACCACGGCCTCATAGAAAACCGGTGTAAAATAGCGCTTGCACTGTGTTTCACCGAGTGAGTGAGGATACCGGAGGCCCATCCCTCGAAGGCCGGAAACGCACTTCTGACGCCTCTTGTGTTGCGAGTGTCCATTGGCTGCGGTAATCGCTTACCATCAGGCGACAAGTCTGCTCGTTTGCCCAACTAGTCCAGAAAAAAACACACACACACAGACAGACAGCTAACGACGTCAAACTTTTAACACCTTTCTTTTTGCGTCGGGGGTTACAAATACGGGGTGTCATCATCCTTTTTCATCACCGGGGTGTCGAAAGAGACAAGTGGTGCAGAACAACATCACTGCAAAGAGGAGGAAAGGTCTGAGTGGTACAGTAGCCCAGAGCCTTTTCTCTACGAAGAGGCCCATGTCCAACAGTAGACTGTTTAAGGCTTTTGATGTGATGTGAAACCCTAAATTGTTACGATCTAAATCATCTGATTATCGATGTTCCTCTTCATTTTATTAGGTGGCCTTCCTTAAAAACCTATCGTTATATTAACTTTCAATAACAATATTGCACGCAGTGATTTAGTAGACTAATTTAAATAAAGTACCTGGATGACCGAGCGTCGCTCGATATTTTTTTTATAAATGGATTTTTTGGCAACATTGGGACTATCCAAACGCCACCTTTTTGTTATTTTTCTTCCAATAGTTTAGTGGCGCCCTCTCTTGGTACGCCCTGATACTGTTTATTCTGCACCTTATTGCAGTATAGTTAAATGTAGTTCGCTCGAGTTGCGATAGATGAAATGAAATCAAATTTATTTGCATAGAACGTAGGTTAGTACCAGGTGTATAACATTGGTGGTTTTTGATCATACCATATTCTGCCTTTTTTTGGCATGCAAATATTTATGAATTAACATTATGACCTTAAAAAATTATTATATTAAGGAAAACTAAAAACATAATTATAATTTATTACATTGTCTAGAATCACATAAAATTGTAAAAATTGGTATTGAATTTCTTAACAATTATGTATATCGATTATATAACTATTATATTTTATTAATTATTATAATGGCGCTAGATGTACATTCATTTTATATATTTGACTGTTAAAAACACGAATAAAACGACATTTTCTAAAAATGAATCCTAGCTAGATGGATTTATCGCCCCCGAAAACCCCTGCATACAAAATTTCATGAAAATCGTTGGAGCCGTTTCCGAGATTCAAATTATAAATATATATATATACAAGAATTGCTCGTTTAAAGGTATTAGATAAATAAAACCAACTAGAAAGCAGATTATAAAAGTTTTAACTTAAATTAAAAGATCTTCTCTTCCGTAATCCTTTTTATTTAAATGTATACGAGCATGTATGAAAGCAGAAAGGTAATATCAAGAAAATGAAAATATATTTAGGCCTCTTAACCTTAATACATCAAAACTGAGGAGTTTTCTTCCCACGTCGGATTAGTTCGCCATGGTGTATGCATAAATAATAAGCACACCATTGGTGGTGTGACAATGATGAATGATGTAGGAAGTTTATTTAATTGTTAACTAAACAATCACTTATTTTTGTAGTAGGAAGTTAGTTTTTTTCTTGTACTGTCGTAATTATTAATCATATCTATCTAAATAAATTATTTATTGCAGCAAATTACATTTAACAATATAGATATAAGCTCTGACTCCCAAGCTAGCGTAAACTGTATTTTGGGAGCCAGTATAGTCTTAGAAATATAAAAATATTAGTTTCTCCCCGCGGCTCCACCCGCGTTTATGTCGTCTATCGCTCTAAATAGTAACCTATATTTCATCTAAATTCCTTCAGTAGTTTTTGCGTGAAAGAGTAACAAACATTCAACATCCTCACAAACTTTTGCATTTATAATATTGGTAGGATAAATGTTAGTTTGGTTGGTGGACGCTTCAAAAACTGGAAAAGTTCAGATCGACTGGGCTCAATTTTTAACACGTTAGACATACAACACGCTTCAGAAATATTTTTTATGTGTTTCTTGCCACCAAACTTTACCTCTTTATATAATAATAAGTATAGAAGTATAGATTAATACTAAATTACTTCAACTACTATTTAAAATGGAAATTTTGAAACGAAATACAAAACTGTTTACAACTCAATATTTGCTCAAGTTATCTCCTACATACTGTGACCAGACGACGAAAGCTCCAGCGATCGGAACGCACTCTTGCGGAAAATTCTGGAAACTCACACGACTGTAAAGTATGCACCGGCGAAAGTTTACGCCTGCATTTTTTATTCATTTCTATATTTTTATAACAATCTTCTATCGAATAACGAGTTTAAGCTTGGCGTGCGAACGACAATTTATTCGGATTGAAATTTAAAATCGAGTCTAGTGGATGGATTTCAAATAAAATGAAAGAGTAAAAATAATTTAACTATTTTAATGGCTTTAATGTACCATATTAATTCTGTGCTATCTCTCGATAGTTTGATTTAAAAAATGGTAGGTATTGTTAAGTCGACTTATCTGTACTAATGTAAATACGTTGGAGCTATTTTTGTTTAAATGTTTCAATAGAAAGGTCTCGGGTTCTATTCAGGTCAAAATGTTATTGGGTTTTTCTTACAAAAAATCATTGAAACAGCCTATGGAAGTATGGAAGTTTAGTGGTGTTTCACGCCCGTGCCTCGGTATGTGAAGCCGTTCGTTCTGGTTGTCATTAACATCTATGTCAATTAACAACACAACTAATTCAACCATCGAATTCAGTTCACACTCAGGGTGCGGAGGTCCGATGCCAATAGCTTCGTATAAAACCTGATATTCTGGTAAAACCGGTTGAATTTGTAGCCGATCCCAAATAATTTTGGGAATAATAAAGGCTAGGAAGATGATCTCTTATTTACAAATTCATTTTTTACCAAGGAAGACTCCATATAATTGCCACATCTTATTTCTACATCATCTGAACCCGGCTGACCGGAAGAGAATGCCTCATGGCATTAAGTCCGCCTTTGTACAACAAGTGCAACAAGTTTCAAATAAATAAATAAACTCAGCTAATAAAGACATCCGTTTCAATTCAATGTATAAGTTTAGCTGATAGTAGTAGTGGGATTCTATTTACCGATAGCATATACTTATAACTTGCTTCGTGCTTATAACACTCTAAAAGTGTATATGTGTTTATAAGAAAGTGGAAACATAAGTAAAATACATAAATAAGTGAAACATGCACGCAATAAACCTTTTTTACCACATGTTTTAGAATAATTCACTATTTATCTAGTAATTTGATAAATTATTTTTTCTATTAAGAAAATTCATGTATACTAAGGTGAAGACTAAAATTTACCCGGAATTTTGGGCTTATGATAACCATTGCTTGCTTTGTATTCTTTCATTATACACACGCTTTGACTTATTTCGACATTGCAGAATTCCACGTACTTAAAACACAACAAGTTTTTTTTCTTCTTTATGTTTGCTACGATCATGTTTTCTTCTCTTTCAAGAATGAAAAAAAATCATTCATAACCTACTACTGATTCACTGAACAGCCATTTTGGAACAGTTCCAGTGCATTCAGTTTCAAGATGTACAATAATTGTTATGTTAACTATTAAATGACTGTACTTGAACTTAGAACGCCGCTGAGTAGAAACTATATTTTTCACAAAGTTTATTATGCTCTTAAGTTCATTGTCACAGGACATAATGAATTAAATGAAAAACTGTGAATCTTGTGGAAAATGCCCGCATTCGTGCCCGTACGCTTTCAAAGCAGCTTTATTGTAGTTCTTGAGAGTTCAAACTAGGTATTATTTTTATCATCTAGCAATGTTTATATAGGTTCATACGTTTTTGCACGTTAAATGTTTTTATAAAATTAATAATTATAAAACTATTATCGTACAGTATCTATAGAAAAAATTACAATACAGTTAACTGATTCATTTCCTTGAAAATTATAGTATTGAACTTAGTCTCACAATTAACATTTGAATGATTTAATTAACATTCCATTAACCCATTGATAGGTGAAATATTCTGTTAGACATATTTTTGCAAACACATAGTCGCAGGCACAGAAAATTACACATAATTAAAATATTTATCCTAAAAAAAAAGTATTGTTCCTGAGACATTTAATTGATTTGATTCTGATTGAAGGTATTTAGAAGTTATAGTGGAATAAGGATGTATACACGTATATAAGTAGGTATGGGACATACTCATTTACACCTAAGCATCGCGAATACATTCTACTGTTCTGTTGTGTACAGTTGTGTAAAAAGTAAACACGTGAAATTAAGGTTACGCTAACAAAATTTTGAATTATGATTATTATCAGAATTCAAAATTTTGTTAGCTAAACTTTATTTTAAAAGCTATATTTAGATTTTAAAATAAAGTAGTTAGAGTAAATTTAGTGACTTTGAAATATGTATTTGTGTTCTAAAACTGTGGCACAAGTTGTGTTTAAATTGGATCTAATTTCGAATGTTCATATAATTGAGTTTTATGATTATTATATCACAAGCTAATTAGAAATATCAATATGATAAACCTATAGACTATGGGCCTGTGGCGAAAATTGATGGGTCATCTGAACCACCAGGAGACCTTTTTAGAAAGATACAGGGGCATAAAACAATAACAGCTGGACAGCTTACAAGTGACGGCATAGTCCTGAATGTTATTTTTTATGCCCTTGTATCTTTTAAAAAAGGTCTCCTGGTGGTTCACATGACCCATCAATTTTCGACATGGGCCCGCAGTCTACTAAGCGTCTCATCGTGATGCGGAGGGTCACCTAACCGCTAGAAAATGCTACACCGTCAACACCGAAACTATTTGGCCATCCCGAAAGTACAAAAAATTATAATAAAGTTTTATTTAAAAAAAAATGTAACTCCACACATCTTACATACAGTCGTCTGATCTCGAACTAGGCAAACCCTATGCTGTAGTATATTTCTATGTACATGTACAATATTATAGATACGACACATCCAGAACTTACATAGAATAAACTATAGAACAACAGTAAATAAACTACGAGTTTAACAAGTTTTAACGTGGGAGAGCCACGCTTCAGCGTGAATGGGCCGGCTCGACCAGAGTGATACTACGGCCTCACAGAAAACCGGTGTGAAATAGTGCTTGCGTTGTGTTTCACCGAGTGAGTGAGGATACTGGAGGTCCATACCCCAATCCCTCCCCCATCCCCCTCCCCATCCCCCAAAGGCCGGCAACGCACTTGTGACGCCTCTGGTGTTGCGGGTGTCCATGCGCGGCGTTAATCGCTTACCATCAGGCGATACGTCTGCTCGTTTGCCCCCTATTACATTTAAAAAAAGTACTTCCTGGTACTACTAGTCAACCTTGTATAATCACTTATACTTATAGTGTTTATAGTGAAATTGGTAATAACTTGATTGAGTCAATAAAACGTTATTATTATCAAAAGTATATTGTTAACTTGATATTGTTGCTATCAAGGATTTTTTAGCCGGTTTACCTAACATTTTTCAGTATGAACCCATTTCATAATTCAAAGCTGCAGCACGTACAAATAAACATTGTTAATAACAGAGAAAGCAATTTGCACAAACGCTGCGCTACGATATTGCGCTCGGCTAACACTTTTTTGTTTTACGAAATAGCCCGCTGTTTGTATGTGGACGGCTTAGTTTGGTATTAGGTTTTAGGATTGAGTTTAATTCTATTGATTAAAAGTTGTTTTGTACAGAATATTGAATAACTGATATAAGGATAGTACCTATGTTTAAATATGGGAGCTTGACAAGTAGAGGTCCGGCTGTTAAGCATCGATGTGCAACTATTTTATTATATTTGAAAAATGAGTCAGATTACATGGGGCCCAACCTCTCCTGCCCGCTTGCTGTAATTTTGAGGTAGAATAATACTTAAAGTTCAGAAACGCACTTGCGTTAAGAAAATTGCAGGACTCCATAAGCGGCAGTAATTACTTAGGTCTTTAGGTGGTATGTATGCTGGTTTGGTTCATATACCTTAGAAAAAGTGGAAATTAATAAAAATTACCCAGGCTAGATACAATTCAATAGGCACACAAAAGTAAAATCCTCAAGTTCTATAAAATAATATATATTTAAGTGACTCTCTCTCTCTCCCTATCACTTTCTCTATTTCTTCTTTTTTTAAGCGACTTCAAAAAAGGAGGAGGTTCTCAATTCAACTGTTTTTTTATGGTTGTTACATCATAACTTTTGACTGGGTGAACCGATTTTGATGTTTCTTTTTTTATTTAAAATCGGGTGCTTCCCGTATGGTCCCATTTAAATTTGGTCCAGATTGAAGTCGGTTTTTTTTTGTTGAAATTTGTGTTATTTCATTGGCTGTTGAAATATTTATATTCATTGGTATTTAGAAATGCAATTCCATTTTTGTAATACATATATGTATGTATGTCTTACTTAGAATATATTATAAGACTAACACAATATTATCTTAGTTAAAAAAACAATAAACAATGCTATATTATACATACGCACACAGTGTGCTGATTCGTAAGTGTATTTCAGTACATTTTCATCGTACCAAGTTTGCTCTCAAGATGAAGGCGGTCATATTTATTCGTCTCATCTCGACAAACATTTAGCGATCTCTCACAATATTGAACGGCTGTTTACTGACATGTTTTATGATAATCTTTGGGTAACATACCCTATATTCTGTTTGCTTAAGTTTCTGAAATTTGTCTAAATATATTTTGATATGTATCGGTATTAGACGAATATTGATTGGCATCTAATAAGAAAATGATACACTGTTTCTGTAAGCGTATAGTTCTTGCTTGTAACATAACCTGCATCTTTTTGATTTTCTTTGTTTTTTTTTATTCTATTAATTTTTTGGAACTTTTACGCACAGCGTATGTCAGTTCCATCGTGACCTGATCTAAACATGTCACTACATCTTATTGTTTTAATACGGTCGACATGAATTTGAACAGAGCCTTCGCATCATCGCTGTTTGGTTCTGACAAAAGTTTGTGAAACATGCCTACGTCGGCTCCATTCAAATTCAAGCCGGACACTAAACTATTTCCATAAGACTCAAATCTGACACACTCCATCAATAAATGGTGTAAGTCTTCCACAACTCCACATTCACATGATTTTTTTTATATTTAAAAAATGAGTAAAATCTTATACATTCATAGACATTTCAGTGCCTGGGACTTTTATATAAAGGAAAGCTTTAAAATGTAGTGATTGATAATATAATTATTGATAATAGAATTTAATAGGTTTTGGTTCCATAATATTCGCATTTTTAATTACAAATGCCATTACTACGACTGACCAATATTATTTTATTACTATAATCAATCAACAAAAATATTAAAAATTAACATTTATAATAAGGGTGATCACACAAATTCACATTCATATGTTATGAGGAACCCAAATTAATTAGTACAGGCTGATGTTCACAATGCTCATGAAATTAAATATTATAAGTATAATACGATATGGCAAACCAAACACATTTTCGTTTGTTTTGAGATTTGTAAACATTGAAGCCCCGAATCTCTTGTTACTCGAAAGTTCCGGATATATATCCCGGTCAAAATAAATAAACGTGATTTGAATATAAGGAAATTTAATCGAGATGTTCATATTGAATTAATTATACTTTATCTGGTTTCTTCTCGAATTTTCACAGAGTTTCTCATATTTTTATTTTATTTATTTGTATTTCATTGTATTTTACTGACTAGAATACGTGTATATCAATACCTGAGATTAAATCTTATAATAAAAATACGTGACTGCATCGTTGGTCTCGCGGTTGGCGTGTACGACTGCTAATCATGAGGTCTCGGGTTCGATTCCTGGGTCAGACCAAATGTTTGTATGATCTACAAATACACACATCAAAAGTGTCTAGGGATCAACAATATATTTTTGCAATAACTTTTCTCCTGATTGATATTAATTAAAATTTTCTTTAAGGATTCATCAAATAAAGTGTTTTCGTTTGTCACAGTAACGATAAACCAAGTCACCTTTGCATTAATAAAGAAATTTGCCATTTTCCTAATAAAGGGATTTTTGACATTTGAACCACTAACATTAAAGTTCGAAAAAAAATATGGAATAACAGTTTTCTTAAAAATTTTATTAGGTAACTTAAACAATTAATAATTCGTGTTTCTACCGCGAACACTAACAACACAAGAATCGGTTTGGCATACTCAAAATGAGTTCATCCAAATCACGCTGTGGAATGGCCGCCCATGTTCGTTGCAACAACAAAAAAAGGTCTTCTTGCGACTGGATACCCTCCATATTCGGCAGAGCTCTTCTCTGTAGCATATCCCATGCATGCTTAATCGGGTTCAAGTCTGGCGACTGAGCAGGCCAGGGCCAAAGCCACATCTCAATCTCAAGAAATCCGCATAAAAATGCTTGGTCCCTAGACACTTTTGATGTGTGTATTTGTTTCGGAGTTTGGGTGTTTTCTATGTATAATATGTATGTATTTACAAAAAAAAGTATATATGTATTTGTATCAGTTGTCTAGTACCCATAACACAAGCTCTGCTTAGCTTGTGTTATGGGTGTAAATGTCCGAAAAATATGAAAAAAAATAATTAAATATTGATGTAATAAAAATAAATATTATATCAAACTAGGAGACTGCTGCAAGTTAAGGACGTCCATTTATCCTTTGTGTCTATATTTTACAATCATGATGTATATCGCAGTATAAACTTTACCTGCGTGTATAATTATATACAATCATTTATGTTTTTATCGTTAAAATAATGAGAAATAAAATGACTTGTTTGAGATCAAATTCAAGAAATAAACACTAAAGAGTTAAGTATGTCAGTTTATCTAAATAAATAAATATTTCGGACATCTAACACACAACGCCGTCTAGTCCCAAGCTAAGCAGAGCTTGTGTTATGGGTGCTAGACAACTGATACAAATACATATATACTTTTTTTGTAAATACATACATATTATACATAGAAAACACCCAAACTCCGAAACAAATATTTGTAGATCATACAAACATTTGGTCCGAGCCGGGAATCGAACCCGAGACCTTATCACACATCGAGTCGCACACGTCAACCGCGAGACCAACGAGGTAGTTAAGTTAAAATCTAAACAACGATGATTAGAAGTTGTTTAAATTTCACAATACTTTCAAATTTTGATCGTGAATCTGATATTTACACATTTTTAGATAAGAGCAATAGTACTCATACAAAATTAAAGTATTTTCAGGTTTTTAATAAAACTCACAAACCTATTTGAAATTTACAAATAGCGATGCATGGGGCTCTACTGATACTAGAACAATTGTCAATCAAGGATGTCCGCATGGAAAAGTTTCAAGCGCAAAAATGCTACAATCGCGTGCTTCATTCATTGCCGACACAAAAAGCACAATTTGTTTGCTAACTCAAATAAACGACAGTGTACATGAAAAGAGATTTTGGAACGAAAAATTTATTAACTCTTGCCGAAACGAAAATCAGTTTGGTTTCGTTTCTATGTTCTTTCATGGCTTGCCATTTCAATATTCATATGAGAGTCATGAGTTTTCAATAATTAGTGTTCAACATAGGTTCAATATTCAGATTTCTAAACTTCAAACGCAAACAATACAATATGTGAGTTAAAACTTGTGCTTTACTTAACCAATATTGTAATGTTTTTTTTTTGTTTCTTACACTTTTATGATCCAACTTATCCACCAATCAACACTTTGCGTACAAGTTGTCTGGGGCACAGATACCTAAATGACATGGTATTTTTTATTTGATAGCCGCCCATGGACACCCACAACTCACAACACCAGAGGCGTCACGTGCGTTGCCGGCCCTATAAGAAGGATTACGCTCTTTTCTTGAAGGTTTGAAGGTCGTTGGTCCGGGAATACCGCAGGCGACAGTTCATTGTACAGTTTTGTTGTGAGAGGCAGAAAGTTTCTGAAAAGCCCACAGTTGTGGACTGCCAACCATCAAATTATAGGGATAAAACTGATGTCGCGTAGGACGATGGCGGAAAGAGGCGGCAGGATCAGTGCGAAGAATTCCTTGGAGCACTCCCCAAATATTTCTTTGGTTATGTTTTCTAAATTTAATTAAAAAATAATGTCTATGTGTGCCACACTGCTCATCAAAGAGGAGAGATCCGGGTTGTTAGTAAGACATGCAGATCCCTTCTATATATTAAGATAGATACTGATAAGAACTACCACAAAATTTTCAGTAACAACCAGCTTTCATCCTTTATAAGTCCATCTTATGAAGTAAGTCTAAATACAAAAACCTCAACAATTACATTTCATGATATTAAGCACATAATTCATAAACATTGCTCCTGTTCACAACATAAATTACAGTGAACTCACACAAAATTCCATTTAGATGCAGCGGTGGTACCGCAAAATGCAATCTGAATTAGGGTTACGTAAGTGTGTGGTTGACGGGCCTTCGAAACGAACCGACCGCTTCTGTTTTGTGTTATACGAACTGTCTAAATTGAATTTTAAATTACTTGTTATTAATTTTTGATTGCTTACAAACGATATTGTATTTAGACTGACATTTTGAACTGAAAAGAAAATAAATCGCTATTTGCAACAATTTAGGTTTATAGAATCTTTACTTCTCATAAGATCAATTTCAGTTCACTTACATAAGATAACAATGACTTATAAGTAATATTTTAGTGTAATCTTGTGACGAAGCATGCGTGTACTAATTTTAAATTAAATTTGCCCTCTAGGCGATCTTTAAATATGCCTTTTTTCTAGAAACATCATAATAATAGATTCATTTTAATAGTTTATTTCATTTTGTTTTTATTGCCGAGTTAATGGAATGGATTATTTTTAGTAAATACATTTCTATTACTCATAAATTTCTATTTACCGTTGAAAAAAGGTAGTGTCTCAATATTTCTAGGCAACTATCCAGACACCTGTTTCTGTGTTAGGTTTTTCCAATTTTTATTGTAGAGTATATCTTTTATATCTGCGTAAATTTATTTAGCACAGACGTATAAAGTAAATACTGATAGGAAATGGCACATACGATTAAAAACATGATTGTAAATATAAGAGCCAGTTCTTTTCCATTAAAAATAACACAAAGCAGTCATGAGAACTGCCGACAGAATTAAAAACTCAAAACTATAAACAAACAGTTGTTTAAGCTCACCTAAAATGCACCTCTTTGCTATGCAAATAAAATGCGTGATAAAAAGAAATGAAAATATAGCTCATTGTAAGCGTTCGGAGACGATGACGCGAGTTCCATGATTTTAGTTCACCCAAAAAACAGTGGTCAACGCGCCTAAAGAAATTTTCACTTCAAAACTTCAAATTTGACGTTAAATACATGAATATAAAAGCCAATTTCTATGCTATTATTTATGCTCTCAAGTGTCGCGCCTTTCGACGGTAGCCGTGAGATGGATACTGCTTAGTAAAGAGAATGAAGGCTGGTACGAGTATTACAGCAAAGGCATTCATAATTACAACGATTGAATAAAATCCGTATTCATTGCCTTGTCATATTTGCCTGTTTAAAATCTACATACTAATTTAATTTGGTATGTTATTATTTTACTTAGGCTTCGACATAGATTAGGCATTCTTCCTTAAACAAGACTTAATCAAATCCCACAAAGTTAAAAATGATATAATTTATTTTCGAAAATATCAAGGAAGTGTCAACGGAAGCAGAACTTTTCCGAAGTCAATTATTTCTCTATAATATTGTATCCCAAAGTTTCAGGACCAGTTTTCTAAAACAGAATGCTGTATTGTTTTGCTTCTTAACCGTTAGCTACTGTGCGCTGCCGAAGTCCGTTGAAGTTCACCAAAGTTCGCCGAAGTTCGCTTAATCTTGCTAGAACGGTAGTCGTGTCGAACCACGATAGTTAGACTTTGTATCGTAAACTTCACGTTACGTACCGGGCGAGGTGACTGCCATTGAATACTCCAAGTTTGAATTTCGAATTCACTTGGTTCATTCATAGAGATTTCAAATAGTTGAATACATATTGCGCCAGCGACTGCATATTGCTGGTTATTCTGGTAAAGACATAATCAATATTATACAATAAGCGTATTTTTAGTAAAAATATATCGATTGCACTCAACAGTTTTTGCTCATTGGCCTTCATAATTATTATTATAAATTAGCTGACCCGACTAACTTCATACCGCCTTAGAATTTAATTCTTAAACATTGTTTTGAGTTAGTAGCTGATGATAACAAACATATAACAGCGCCACCTACCAGGTCCAATTGTATTTTCAAACCATCCAGGCACCTATTGAAATGAAATATACCCATACACGCATTTTTTTCTTAATCGGTGCAGCGGTTTCGGAGTAGTTGGGTGGAAAACACATGTAGCCTATCCTTCCTTTCATTGAAATAGATGTAGTGGTTTGACGAGTGGTTGAAAAGCGTGACAGACAGACAGAGTTACTTTCGAATTTATAATATTATATACGAGTAGTATAGACTATAGATATTTGTGGGACTAAATAAGAGTATAGTATTTTGTTTTATCAGTAGCAGTACCACATTCGCAATATATTAAAATCATTAATAACTGTAGTAAATTAAAGTAAATTAAATCAAACCACCACGCAACATGCTACAGCGCAAAGAGTATAATCATATTAATTATAATAAAGACAACGAAATAATTACTTGAGACTGATTTTTGAAGCGTTAGAAGGGCGATGATTACTACGCCGCACCACTACGGTCGAACTGACCTACGATACAGTTTTCGTAATTCCGTTTTGAACTACAACCAACCTTCTGTTTGGAAGGTTGACACTTCAAAATAATATCCAAATATTTTGTAATAGTACATCTGTTCATATTGGAAATGCTCGCACTATTTTTTGAAGTGATAACTTCTTATGCAGGGTAAACCGCTTCGTTACGTAACGCGTTTCGGGGCCACTCTGTCTGGCTTCCCTTTCTCTCACGCATACGACAGCGGTAGGCAGGCTCCTCCTCTCTCACTCTAAGGCATAGCGCTAGCCAAGCCTAGTAGACTTCCAAAAGGAGGAGGTTCTCAATTTCATCGTTTTTTTTTTTTTTTTTTTTTTATGTATGTACATCGATTACTCCGTCAATTGTGGACCGATTTTGAAAATTCTTTTTGTATTCGAAAGGGTATGCTCCCCATGTGGTCCCATGGCCACTATATCAGGAACTGATGATGGGATCCTAAGGAAATCGAAGGAAACCCTCAAATTTACCTGAGCGCCTGCAATGAAGTTACGAGCAATTGTCTACATACCTTCATATTCTGTAGACATCATTAAATTTTAAATGAAATGATGATGAGAGACTTGAGAAAGACTAAAAAGCGAAAAATAAAAAAAAAACTTCGTTTAAAAAAACCGACTTCAAAAACTAAAAAGTATAAAATAACTTCATTTGTATGTGCTACCTATTCATAGGTTTGAAGTCGGTTGAAGTTATTTTATACTTTTTAGTTTTTGAAGTCGGTTTTTTTAATAGTTCAACTTAGTTTAAGTTATCACTTCTGTCGGGCGTCACGAGACGCACACGTTTTTTTGCTTATTAAATACTTTAGATTACATATTAAAATATGAATTCCATTTGCTTTTAGCTAATCTTAAAATATAGCCCCAAGATGGCAATGTTCGTTGCGTGTAACATTATCAAGTAGGTAACGCATTTATTAAAAAAGTATATTACTTAATTTTGTTAAGTAGGAAAGACTTTCGAGGCTTACTAGATTAGTATCTATACAAATAAATAAAATTAAACTGACAGTTTGTAGTTTCAAATTAAAAGCTTTTCACTAGATGATGATGATAGGTCTACTTATAACGCGCCGGACCATGAGCCCGGAATGCTACGGCGGAACGCGCATACGCAAGCTCTGCGCGCTTGGCGGGCACGGTTCGAAATCCAGGGCTGTGCCAGCCAACGCGCTGTCGGAGCCGTTCTGCCAAGCTTCGAAGCTTGGATGGGGAGGATCGACTGTGTCACCTACCGATTGACTCAGATACTCACCGGGCACGGTTGCATCGGTGAGTATCTGAACTGAATAGGACGAGAGGCCACCGCACAATGCCACCACTGCGGGGCCTACCTCCGACTCCGCCCAGCACACACTGGAGGACTGCCCTGCATGGGAGTCCGAGGGTCGAGTCCTGGTCGGACAGATCGGACGTAACCTGTCACCGCCAGTATTGATCGCGGCAATGCTGGCGAGTGATGAGGGATGGGAAGCCGTGGTCTCCTTCTGTGAGGGCGTTATGCCCCAGTAGAAGTCCGCAGAGCGTGATTGGGAAAGGGCCGATCCCGCTCGAAGGAGGCTATGAAGGGGACGCGGTAGAGGTCGTTAGCTCCACAATCGTTGCCTAAGGGTCGCTGCGCTCACATCTTGGGGAAATGGGACCGCTGCAAACGACCCGGGACAGGTGAGACCCCGGTGCGGCCGGGGGTGTCGTCTAAGGCGGGGCGGTGTTACGACTCTTACTGTGTAGAGCGTAAAGAGGCGCGACAGCGACCCGCCCCGGGGGTGACCATGGCTACCCCGGGATGTACCTCAGTCATGAGGTATGGCAGAGGGGACTCCAGAAGCCGCTTATGCGTTCCTGGAGCTCCTCCAGACTACTGAGGTAGGCCACCGCGGGGTTTAGTGGGTAGATCGGTTCTCCGGGAGTCCCAAACACGCCCTTCGTCTCCCCACGTAGGGTTTTTTTTTTTTTTCATGGAATAGGCGGGCAAACGAGCAGACGTATCGCCTGATGGTAAGCGATTACCGCCGCCCATGGACACATGCAACACCAGAAGCGTCACAAGTGCGTTGCCGGCCTTTTGGGGATGGGGGGGAGGAGGTAGGGGTAGGGGATTGTGGTATGGGCCTCCGGTATCCTCACTCACTCGGTGAAACACAGCGCAAGCACTATTTTACACTGGTTTTCTGTGAGGCCGTGGTATCACTCCAGTCGAGCCGGCCCATTCATGCCGAAGCGTGGCTCTCCCACGGTTAAAGGTGAAAAGCATTCCCCGCGTGAAAAAAAAGGTCTACTTATAACAATTTTTTTTTTCGGTCTGTCCGTTTGTTTCAGAGAACGGCTGGTCCAATTTTGACGCGACTTTCACTTATTGATAACTAAGTAACTAAGGCCACTGTTATTTAGTAGACTAGCTTCTCCCCGCGGTGTTACATTGTAGTTGTACCTTCACAACAACTGCGGGTAACACCGCGGTGCGGAGCTAGTTTATAATAAATTATTTACTACGAATAATATGTACGTAGCACACCTAACTGTACTCACTATACTTGAATTAAATTAATCATGTATAACAGCATATATTTCACCGCTTAGCGCGTACTTATAAAGTCGTAAACCTAGAAAGCTTTGGTCTTTGGAAGCCAAGTAGTTGTTTATTTTATAAGTGCAAGCGGAATTCAAGAAGTACTTTGTAATTAAACGGTTTTATTTAGCTTGACCTGGGTGTTGTTTGGGTGGGTCCGGACGTGTTAATAACTGCAGTTCCCGGATTCCTCCCTTCACAGGCGCAGAGTGGCACACCGTGTGGTTTTAGTCGGTTCGAGTCCGACACACCGCCCCGCCGCAAGCCCCGGTGGGGTGACGGTCAGAGGGGATTTCTACACGCTAAAAAAAAAAATAAAAAAAAATAAAGGGTGTTGTTTGGGTCAAATCTTGTAATTTAAATTTGACCCCCTTCCTGTTGACAGATTGATCTGAAATTTGGTACACACCCTCAGTTCTGGTGACAATACAATTAAATAAATCTGTTTCATTGTAAATCCAAGATGGCTGCACTACAAAATGGCGGTTTACAAATTTTGTCACGACTACCTTATGCTTGACTTTTGATTTTTTTTTTACATTGTTTTTATTTTTCGACTTCAGATGTACGAATGTACCACTGTACTCGTAGTTTAAAGATCAAACCAGCAGTGCAAACCCAACATTTTTTTTTTTTTTCTTTTTTTGACAAGTTTTTAGTCGTCAGTCGTGGGAGAGCTACGCTTCGGCATGAATGGGCCGGCTCGACCGGAGTGATACCACGGCCTCACAGAAAACCGGTGTGAAATAGTGCTTGCGCTGTGTTTCACCGAGTGAGTGAGGATACCGGAGGCCCAACCCCCCTGCCCCTATCTCCCCCCCCATCCCCCAAAGGCCGGTAACGCACTTGTGACGCCTCAGTGTTGCGGGTTGCGGCGGTAATCGCTTACCATCAGGCGATACGTCTGCTCGTTTGCCGGCCCATTCCATAAAAAAAAAAAAAAAAAACTATTCAGGTATACATTTTTTATTGTGACTTTTATCGATAAAAAAAAATTTCACTTGTGCTGCCACCTAGTAATCCTAGTAATCTCTACTGAAACAAGTTCTGTCTAGAGTTACTCCATACTTGTTTGGTACGTACAACTTATAGATTACTACGCTATACTAAATTTTTCGTTCACTAAATAAATAAATATTTCTTTACATAGAAAAAATCCAAACTCCTAAAACAAATATTTGCAGATCAAAAAAAATATTTGATCCTACCCGGGATTCGAACCCGAGACCTCAATCACATCATCCTCATACGCTACCATTTTGACACCGAGGCGTCAATCTTACGTTCCGGACGTTTTATGCCGGCTAGGGTACCCCTCCGCAACTAAATAAGGAACTTCGTTCCAAAAATTCAAATTCAATTATTTCAAAACATAATTGGTAAGAGCAAACAAAACAATTAAAGTTACACCCAGTCTCTTTTCTATTGAACCACAGAATTAGGCGTTGAAGAGAATGGTTAACAGTCATGCGAACGTGGCATGTTACTTCAACATAAAGTGTCGTTGGTTTAGATAAACTTTTTAAAGTTTTATAACCATTTAATGTGCGTTGTTCCATATTTAGTAGGAATATATTTACTTCTGTATGTGCGAAACGAATGGTGTTAAACAACACTCGTAACCTTGGAAAGGAAATACCAATGCCAATATAAAACATTACAAAGTCTAAAAAGTTTTAAAATATAACACTAGCTTTTGCCTGCGGCTACGCCCGCCACTAAATTTTAAGTAGTTTATTTTCTAAATATTCAACATATTGCATTCATAAAGCCCCCCTTTAATAGTTTTGCTTATAAATTTCATGTACAGACAGCAAGAACTTACGATTACATTTTAATAATTTCAATAACATTGGACTTTCATAAAAACGACCATCCTCCGTTTTACCCCCTTAGGGGTGGAGTTTTGTAAAATCCGTTCTTGGCGGATGTCTACACTCTGTAAGGAACCTGGCAAATTGTAGGTGTTATAGTTTCTAAGATTTCGTGATTAATGAGTGAGTGGTATTTCGCTTTTATGTATATTATAGAAGATGAAATAATCATATTTTATGATTGATTAATAATGTTAATATCAATTACTACAATTAGTTGAACGACTGCCTGAATATTGTACCATTCATATCATAAATTATACGAAACATTTTTTTATTGTTATGGAATTTTGAAAGGGAACTTGACTACGTTCCGTAACTCTAAATATTTAAATAAATAGTTACTTGTTTGTTGTATTTAAATTATATTCAGTAACATATTAATAGAACCGTCAAAATCTTGCTTTCAATGAGGATGCACTGAACGAGTGCCGAAGATTTCTAGATATAGAATAGAATATGTGTACTCATTTGTACACCTTTACTGTGTACCCCTGTACCTGTACAGCTACAATTATTGCAGTTAAATATTTCAAGAAGATATGTACAATGGGTACTTATTGCTGAAGGTAATCTCTTCCAAGCAACCTTTGGATGGACATATCGGCAGAAAAAAGTAAACAAAGGGTAATTTAGGTATCATGAAACTAAGGTGGTGTTGAAATAAATTTATAGATACACACACATGCTTATATTTATAGCTATGAAATTTAATCATGTGTCATGGAAAGCAAATAGCACTTATGAACCTAAGTAGTGATCTTCGACCATATTTCTTTGTTTTTGTTTGGCTCTGCCAAAATTACTCTACTCTGCCCGATGGAAAGCACAAGCAGAATCCAAGAGTGGTGGTCACCATACTCATTGCGAATGCAGACAATGCAACAATGCAGCATGGTGACCCACACCATGGCGGGCTAGTGATGCTTCTGCATCACTGGGCCTCCGGTCTCGCACTCACCAACGAAACACGACAGCACGATCGCTGTCATTTTACGTTGATTTTCTGTGCGAGGGTAGTACCGCCCCGGTCGAGCCGGCCCGTTTGTGCTGAAATCAGCGTAGCTCTACTACCTTGTTAAATGCTGTCAGTGTTTGGGCACGTCTAATGAACATTGCATAACTGCCTCGTTGGTCTCGCGGTTGGCGTGTGCGACTGCTGATCATGAGGTCTTGGGTTCGATTCCCGAGTCGGACCAAATGTTTGTATGATCTACAAATATTTGTTTCGGAGTTTGGGTGTTTTCTATGTATAATATGTATGTATTTACAAAAAAAAAGTATATATGTATTTGTATCAGGTGTCTAGTACCCATAACACAAGCTCTGCTTAGCTTGGGACTAGATGGCGTTGTGTGTTAGATGTCCGAAAATATTTATTATTTATTTATTATAATAATTGCCAAGGCGTTCCTTAATTTGACGGCCGGTTCCATAAAAAATATGTATATGTATTTCACAACAAAAACAAATGCTTTGAGTTGACAAAAAAAAACAAATTCAGTTAAATTGAAAACCGTCTTTTCTAAAATTTTCTAACAAAGGACTTGCTGACCAAAAACGAGTTTTTTAAACCAATGTTAGCATTCGTACCGTACCGTTCACTTTGTTTAACAAGAGTTGCATCCAAGAAGTTTTCCACTCGAGCGAGTGAAAACTGAAATAATTGCTTGAATCAGAACGAATCGCTGCACTTTCAGCATTGAACAGGGCGATTGTTACACCGAACTGAACGTCTATAGATGATAACAAATCGACGACACAGTGTAGATATCAGCATCAATACTATTAAGAATCGTGTCTTCAGCTTTTTGGGAGTCGCGAGTTTCTCATTTTCTCAATTGCTAAATCAACCATCATTTGACGTAATACATAGGTCAGTACAGTACCTACATAATGTACAATCGGAATCGTAAATATGTACTTTTATGTCACTAGAAATTTCTAATTCTTCTAACATAATTGATTGGTCCAAACAATCGATATAGCCAAGTACTTGCAGCTTAGTGCGGAATAGGCCTCACTACTATTGCTTTTAGGCGCTCATAGCCCAATTGAACTCGGTGATTAGAAACAATCACCGAGGGCAAGCAACGACGGCGCGTTCAGTACCTGGATGGGTGACCGCTAGTGGCATGATACCATGGGCGTCTCCGTGATTCGGAGGTCACGTTAAGCAGTCGGTCCCGATTGTTATCAAAGGATAACAGTCGTGAAAGTTTGCTGGAAGCCTTTGTGCGGCTTAAAAATATCCAACAGCAAGATTGTGTAGCCACAACGTTGTCTACCCAGTCCCCAACCCGCACTCGGCCAGCGTGGGGACGTATAGCCGTAACCCTCGCCTGAGAGGAAACCCGAGCCAAGCAGTTTGACGTTATGGGTTGTTGATGATGACTATTGCTTTTTATTACCTATTAATTTGTACCACAGTATCCTGTACATCTCAACTAACTTATAATATCATCATCATTCGACCTCTTCTTGGACAGGAGGCTTTGACTTACATACATGCCACTTTTATATAAATATGAATAAATTTTACACGCTACAAGGGTATAAGGTAAACACTAATAAAAAAAAAGTTGTAGAAATTGTCCATTTCATGGCGTGGCTTATCGACTTCTTTAAAATTAAAAAATCTATAAACAAAAATCTAACGAATAACAGTTAAGTGTAAACATACATGATAGATGGAATTTGAAAATGCAGTACAAAGAGTAAAGAGGGCTAAAGTGGCTACCCTTTGTATGTGCGAAACGTGCGATACGCTTTGTGAAATAATTGGAAAGTGCGACAATTGGCCCGTGAGGCAGATACTGTCCTTCTACTTTGAAGTACCACTATCGTTGTTTAAATGTATTATTTTTGTAGCATTTTACTTTTAAGTGTCGGAAAATAGTCGCTTTGATAGTTTTGATGTGGTTTATTCAATAGGAAGCGTATTTGAAAGTGTGCTCTCGATATTATAAAATATTTTCCAAGTAGTTTATTTGGGCAAGTATAGATATATTATTGACTTTATTTTTTTATTTTAGCAACATATTTACTACCGAAACTTGCCTACAGTAAGTTATTGTTCGTATGTGGACTGTGTGTCCACACGGTTGAATAAGATAAAATGTACTCTTGCAATGATATCAATGATATGTTCATCGTTCTTGGTTGTTAGCTCCGTCGGTCAAATGCCGCATCAGAAGACTATTTTATGAAGATCAAAACAATATTTGATATAGAAAGAAAGAAATTGATAAAAAATTGCACTGATATTAAGTAAAATCTATTATAAAAATCTTGCAGCTTTGATAACGGCGCATGATTGGTTAGCTCATGGCTGTGCAGCAATGACTCCCAACCTTCTGTTATGTTATCTTTGGTTGACTTCATTCTCATTCAAGTCTCTTAGTCAAAAAAATTGTAAACCCTATTATTATTTTTTAAAAGGAGCAACAATGGAGTTTCTTGCCAGATTCTTCTCCATGAAGGGTAGGCTGCACTTGGAACTGGCGACTAGAATCACTCGATTTTTAAATATTAAATATTGACTATTCATAAGTGCCTGTAAAATAAGTGCCTATTTGAATAAAATCTTTTTGAGTTTGAGTATACCTATTAAGCCAATGGTGTGTAAATTATTTAATTTAATCACACATATTTCTGTTCAGTAAATATAAAAAAAAATGATCTTACGATATTATTTAGTAGGTTGACCAAAGAAATATGAAGCATTCTCTTGTAGTATTCTTGGGGACATGTTTGAAAACGTTGCATATTTAGAATCTTATTAAATAACACTGTAAAACTATATATTCTAGATTTTGACATACAAATCCGACCGAAATCTTAATGTTCAGAAAGTAAAGTTCTTTAAATAAACCATAGCCTGAGGTACAAACTAATGCTATAACAAAAATAAACTTAAAAGCTTTTAAACTGTACAACATTGAAAGTCATTCTTAAAAAACTAAAAATATAAAGTGCAGTGTAGTGAAAGAAATGATTTCCACTTTGTAAACTTCCCTTGTATTCATAGCGCAACACACAGTTCACCGATGCAGAAAAGTGAAACTATTCACTATTCGTGTCTTTCCACGATCGATACGTTACAAGGTATAAGCTCTCGACTACGATTTCATGATTTCTGTTTCTTTCTTTCGTAAATGGTAAAAGATACAATAAAAAAAATTAAGAAAGATATTTTGATTTTCTTTTCTTTCGTTATTTTCATTTTCGTGCATTTCTTTATAGCCACATAAATAACTTTATAGTATAATATGTATATACTTTCGGCTGAGATAATTATGATTATGATATAATCCAACTACGTACAAGGTATTGGCGAAACATTTTTCTTACAAGTAATTGTTTCTAAGATTCCATTTGCTAAAGTGCCCGGTTTATCCTTTTGAAGATTAAAGTTGTCAATGTGTGTGTTTATATTTGTAGTATAAAATTATGAAAATAACATGAGCTTGAACTTAGTACGTGGCATACAATAAATCATAAACCATGGATGTTCTTTATGACATGCCAAAATATTAACAAACACATAAATAATGTCTATAATATCTAAATATACTACAATAAAATTAACTATTAAAAAAATAATTTTGAATGGACAATGAAAACAAAATCTTTTCTCTTCCATGAATTCAAAAAGAAAATGCGGTTAAATTTTGAAAATTACCTGTTAGTCAAAGAACGTGCTGAAAACACTTAACTCGTACCCAGAAATAAACACGTCCACGATTAACTGTTAATAAGGTATTTTGTAACAACTTACTGAATAAATACTTAGTAACACGCGTTGAATTCGAATAATAATACTTTTTCATCAAAATGTATTCTTAATTAATGTCTGTCCTTTTCAGTTAAATAAGGTTTTATAAAGCTTTCTCCATTTCTTACAAGCACGTTATTAAAACCAACCGACGGAAATGAGACTTATCTACTCTTTGTAAAAAGGGTAAAAATGTTGTTTAATTTTTTGGAGTTTAAAACAAGCGTATCCAAAAAATCTTTAAGAGAATTGGGACTTGAAGTATTGTTTCAGTAATATTGGAACAGAAGATGTTTTAACTAACATGATGCTGTAATGTAATCTTTTATTTAAATAAATAGGTATATTAAAATCCGGTAATAATGCGTCAACCCGGCCATACACGCTACGCTCTACCGGAGAGGTATACCTGCACAGGTATGCCTGCTCAGGTAGGCCGGAGTGTGTGTGGGAATAAAACTGCACGGGTCTATTCCCACACACGCTCCAGTCTACCTGCGCCATCCCTGTCCCATTGTTACTATGACTTAATACTACATACAATAGATACATATTATATATATTTACTACTATCAAAAATAAATTGGGATTGTTCAAAAATCGGCCAAGTGCGAGTTGGACTCGTGTAGGAAGGTTCCGTACTATTATCTATACATTTCAAGCGTCTACCTGTTGCTGATATCAATATCGAGCCAAAAAAATTACGTTTGTTGTATGGGAGCCTACTTCCATATTTATTTTATTCTCTTGTTTAGTATTTGTTGTTATAGCGGCAACAAAAATACATCGTCTCTGAAAATTTCAACTGTCTTACTATCATTGTTCATGAAATACATCCTGGTGATAGACGGACAGACGTTTTACCCTTTGGGTACGGAACCCTAAAAAACGACTTAAGAATTGATTAAACTGGAAGTCTGCTCGTAGCCATGCAAAAACTTCACTAATATTATTTATTTCTTCTAATACTAACAAATATAGGTACATTCAAAATAACACTTTGATATCATATTTAGATTGGAAATACTCCTGAATAGCAGGCGTTAATGGGCGGTGACTATTGCTTTCCATTATCTGAGCCGTCTACTAGCTCTATTATTAAAAAACTTTGTTATTTTTTCCAATATTTGTTAATATATGATAATACAAAATTTTAACAAAAAAAAACGACTTCAAGAACGACCAAATTGAATTGGGTCCACACGGAAAGCGCCAGTTTTCAAATAAAAAAAGAATCATCGAAATCGGTCGGCGTGATATTGATTTATTCGTCAATTTGTCGCGCAAATAATGCGCGTAATGCAAACTGAAGATTTATATGATTATCTCATGGATGACAGGTCAGAATTGGACCAAATTAAAATGGGACCACATGAGAAGCACCAGCTTTCAAATAAAAAAAGAATCATCAAAATCGGTTCACCCAGTCGAAAGTTATGAGGTAACAAACATAAAAAATAAATTTAAAAAATACAGTCGAATTGAGAACCTCCTCCTTTTTTGAAGTCGGTTAAAAATTTGAAATAACATATGAAAATTACGATTATTATATCGATTTATAACATAAACTACCTACCATCAAGAGTAAGTCATGAACCACAATTAAATAAGTACTAACAATAACAATGCAATAACATGCCAATATTAACGACATTATCCGTCGTGCTCTTGTTACCGCCGGCGTTCCAGCTGTACGCGAACCTAATGGTCTGGTACGGGACGATGGCAAGAGACCAGATGGTATGTCGTTACTGCCATGGAAAATGGGTAAGCCCTTGGTGTGGGACGCAACTTGCGTTGACACCCTCGCGCCATCTCATCTTCCAAGTACAGCTGTTTATGCCGGCGCTGCTGCTGCTTCTGCGGAAAGCCTCAAACGGCGTAAGTACCAAAATTTAATAGGTAATTACATTTTTGAACCGTTTGGGGTAGAGACGCTAGGTTCATGGGGTCCGAGTGCTCGCGCTATGTTTAAACAACTAGCCAAGTAACTGATTGACGCTTCTCGCGACCAGAAGGCCAGCCTTTTTCTAGCACAGAGAATCACCATTGCCATTCAACGTGGTAATGCTGCCAGTCTTTTGGAAACGCTACCAGTAGGCGAAGATGTGGAGTTTTTTGACGCTTGTATGTAAATATTGTTATTTTTTTATAAATTATGGTTATGTACATAGGTTTATATATTATGTAATAAAAATAATTACAGAATAAGTACTCGTAGTAATGTCATTCAAAAACTAATAATCGCTCATTTTTTACACTTAGACCTCAAACAAGAAAGTTAAAGGTTCAAGCAAATATTCCGATAGATACGTTGTTTGATCGCCGAGACATATTTACTGACAAATATAGGGTACACGTTTTCTGTCACACACATTTCCTGAAGATTAAAAAGAATTTCAATATCGTACACCGGGATATTTCCTTTATTTACACTAAATGCTTGGTTCGGTTTGGGATTTCTGTATCGTATGCAACCATTCTAATATTTACCAGCTCAATGCATACTATAAAGTGGACGTAGGTATGTATATAAGGAACCTGAGATTGATGAGAATACATATTTTTGAGGTCAATAGTCAACGCTAAAGAGCTGAAAATGTAAAATTTCCTTTTTTTGGGATAGGGGCAAATGAGCAGACGACCGTCGTCTATAGACACTCGCTACACCAGAGGCGTCTCAAGTGCGTTGCCGGCCTTTTAAGAAGGAGTACGCTCTCCTTGTTATATCTTCACCGTCATCAACTACTTTAAATATCCCACTACACGACATAAGTCTCTCAATATAAATAAGGCTCTGGCGTACCGTTACAATGTATAGTTTGCACCATTAGTCGGTTCATAAGACATAGACGAGATGTTATAATTAACAATCTTAAGTTGTTATTGAAGAAAGAGGATCTGTGTATAGCATTAACTTTAAGTTGAATATTCATTATTAAGTTTTTTTCTAACTCAACCAATTTAACAGGGAAAAATTCAATGTTTCTGTACCAATAAAGCGGCCAAGTGCGAGTCGGACTCGCCCATGAAGGGTTCCGAAGCAGCAAGTAACATCATATAAAAGTTCTTGTAGTTCGTTGTAACTTTGATCAATATTTTAATAATAGTGTAATTTTTTTGCGGTTTACGATTTATGACGTATTAAAAAAAAACTACTCACTAGATCTCGTTCAAACTAATTTTCGGTGGAAGTTTGTATGGTAATGTACATCATATATTTTTTTAGTTTTATCATTCTCTTATTTTAGAAGTTACAGGTGGGGGGGGGGACACACATTTTACCACTTTAGAAGTGTCTCTCGCGCAAACTATTCAGTTTAGAAAAAAAAAATATTAGAAACCTCAATATCATTTTTAAAGACCTATCCATAGATTTGAGTTTCAGTTCCAAGTATGGTTAAAAGTTATTGTTTTTTTTCTATTTTTGTTTGAAAATCTTAATGCGGTTCACAGAATACATCTACTTACCAAGTTTCAACATTATAGTCCTTATAGTTCCGGAGAAAAGTGGCTGTGACATACGGACGGACAGGCAGACAGACAGACAGACGGACAGACAGACATGACGAATCTATAAGGTTTCCGTTTTTTGCCTTTGGCACGGAACCCTAAAAAACGACGTAGATACCTAAATTACAACCAGAAATAGAGTTAGAGTAAATCAAGTGTCGATTTTACTTCACGAGAGTGAAGCCATTGCCAACACGGGATGAGAAGTCTGTAAATATTTTATTAAAATAATAGGAAACGAGTAGATCAGTCAGACGGTCAGACGGAATCGGAATAATTATTAAATATATTTTTACTAGGCAGGGTTTAATAGTTCTTGTTTGTTTGAAAAGACATTTCTTAAATATTTTTGCTATGGTTTTTTTTTTATTTCAACATAAGGATTGAGACTGGTTGGTAAAGAAAGCTTAATTAAATCTGTTACTGGAACAGTAATAAATAAGAGCGAAGCATGTGTGTGTTTGTGTGTGTGTGTAAGGCAATAAAACAAGCAAAATTTTAACAAAAACAAAAACCGACTTCAAGGTTCGACTTGATTTCTCTTGGATGCCATCATCAGATCTTAGTGTCCTTATTATGGTATCACGCTTGGGATATCTCCTTTCCATTAAAAGAATCACCAAAATCGGTTCACAAACGACGAAGTTATCCGCTAACATACATTAAAAAAAAAACGGTCGAATTGAGAACCTCCTCCTTTTTTGAAGTTGGTTAATAAATAGAACTGACGTGTCTGCTTGTAATGGCAAAATAACATATTCCTATAAATGAAAAAATAAAATTTTATATTCTACATTAAGACACAAAAAAAAATGTTTTTTGTTATTGCTAGCGAATCACTAAAATTACTCGATAGCATTTATATTCTGGTTTCGATATTTCAGTTTTAAAAATAATTAACCAAAACGCAGTAGACACTACCGGAAACTCGAAATCTAGTTAGCTGGTTAAGTCCAGTATATATTTTATAGAGCTATACACGTAGTTTTGAATCTTTTCCGGTATTGGCGTACGTCCGGTCGATCTTGAGATGTAGGATATTAGAGACGCGCAATTATGTGTATCTAATACATGAGAATTTCATATTAAAGAAGATAACTTTTTACCGATAAAGTATACCGTTTGGTTAACGAGGGGGTTAGTATTTTTTTAGCTAGTGAAATGTTTTAATTTCTTGGGATAACACTGTTTTTAAACCTCGCTTTTAATTTGTATTTTTCTTTATATTTGATATCACAAAGTTTTGTTTTCCTTATATTCCCACCTGGTTTCCAGGACTCAGGGATAACAGATATTTTTGTAGTAAAAACAATGTACTCTTTAAATATATCTAGACCTATTATATCAAGGTATATAATAAATTACATACCTTATATCAAAATTACAAATATCTACAATTTTAATTTCTAGAAAAACAACCAATTAATTACTAATTTGCATTGGTGTTTTATTGAGTTTTATTGATTACTGATTTAAAACGTACTAATTCAGCTATTTTGTAAACTTAATTACTCGTACAGTAAATTGACTTATTATTACATTAGGTCAAAATAATCTACAAATTAATAAAAGTAATAATTGAAACAATATCTGATTATATATTGTATTTTGCTACTATTAATTAAACGGACTGTATTTTGGAACTTTACTTATTTAGTGAAATACCCATAATAAAGCATACATTAAAGTTCCCAGAACAATAATAGTTTGAAGCATTCCTGTCTTTGTTTATGCCTCACAAAAAAGCCGAAAGCCGTCCGCCGCAGCCTCTTGTCCTACATACTGTTCTGATTGCGAGACCTGCCGAGCTTGGCACAGATTCAAATATAAGCCAAGTCTGAATTGGAATTATTCTGCAAATAGAGTTTGTCTCTTAGTCGATTATCGACAATGGAATATTTAGTAAGAATTTGTGTGTGTAATAATTTATTTGAAAATAATATCGAAGAATTTATCAAAATCGGCCGTCTAAATCCAAATTAGGCGGAACCTAACTTTCAATCTTTTGACCCAGAAAGAGCCTTGCTTCGGGATAAATAAGTCAAACTTCGGCATAACTACAAAAATATCACACAAAAAATAAGTAGAATACAAAGTCAAATGAAAACTTGGCAATAAAATCAACTTTTTATGCCATAATAAACTCTACTAACAAATATCACCAACGAAAATAACATGGATAACCAATTTTGTCTTCTGTACAAGTTTTTGACCCAAACCGTTGAAATTCGGAAAGGACTGAATTTCGGTGGAGTTTTGGTCAGTACTTGGCAGACACTTGCCGGAGTTGTCTAACAAGCGGACCACAATCCACAAATTGGCCTGCTAATCTTAATTTTCGGGGACTTAACAAAGAGAAATGTTTTTAACACATAACTTTAAGCGGGGTAGAAACTTTAGAAAGTTAACGATTAGGTTTGGTCTGAGCCTACTCCAGTAATTTGCAAGTCAAATTTATGGGCTTTTGAAGTAAGGAAATTTTAGACATTTAAGGACACTTAAGTAGGATGTAAGAATTTAATTCCAGAAAACCAAACTACGACAACTTTGCAATTATAGTATAATGGCAATTTAAAACAAATCTTAACAGGTGAATCATAAGGTTTAAATATGTATTACTGCCAAAATTAGCAATTATATTATACATTGCTTTGATCCGAGTAAGTGAGAGTACGAGTAAGAAAAAGACTTGTTGAATTTTCAAATTGTAAAAATGAATTAGTATTGACGATGTGCAATGTTACTGTTGTCAAACCAAATACGCTATCTATCTAATAAGTATAAACTAGCAATTATTCTATATCTAAACTAAATCTCGGGAACGATTTTAAAAATTTTCATGAAATGCAGAGCGTTTCGGAGCGATAAATCAATTTAGCCAGGAGTCGTTTTTAAGCACCGAGCAAATCTCGGTCACACAGGTACTTTCTTCGATTCACCAGACCATCTAAACCCACAACAAGTCACCGCAAAAAACAGTAATGTAATTTCAACAGAAATGTATTTTGGAATTAATGGTCCCTATGAAAAAGGTGACACCCTCCCCATAGAAAACTATAGGGTTGCGTCCCACAGGGCTGATGCAATTTGAAACCCATCGATAATGCCATAATGGACTAACTTTCCGGTTGCATCGCTACTACATTAATATGATTACGAATTTTCCTTACTTTATACACACGAACAGGAAGGATAAGAAGCTTGTTTAAAATATGAAAAATAAACTGTCTCCGTAGAGAGAAACGCTACTATTCCTTAATATGTCAGTTCCATTCGCAGACAGTAAAAAATCTTCATTGGTTTAAACTTTCAAGATTTGTTTTGACTTACCTCGAACTTATTGTCAGAAAGTATGACTGCAGACTGCACGTTTGGCCTAGTGGTTTAACGGTCACCATGCCATTTCCTACTTCGCCATGTATCGTGGGTTCAAATCCCACGTAGGACAACACTGTGTGATCCACAAATTGTTGTTCTGAGTCTGGGTGTTCTTTGTGTCCGTTTCTTGTATGTTTGTAAAGTCCCCCGCGACACAGGATTTATTCCTAGTTGTCTTTTTAAAGAAAAGAAAAGTATTTGTTGATATTACAAGTTATGTAAATGAAATAAATATTTTGGAAATCTAACACACAAAGCCATGAAATGAAATGAAATGAAATGAAATCATTTATTCTGCAATTAGGTTACATGAACACTTTTGCAAGTAAAACTTTTTTTTTGAGCAGATGAGTTCGGCCTTTCCTAACTGGACTAGCCCTGAGAAGAAAGGATGAAACAAACTCAGGGATCACAGTCTCTTTTAAAGCCCAGACAATATGCAAAAGACATCATTTCAATAAAAGAAATACGATAATTACAATTTGAGTCACAATTACAATAATCAGTAAAGATAATAATTTAAAAAAAATGTCAACAATAGCAATAATTTAAATTGAATTTGTTTCAAACTATAAATTATCGTCACATCAAAATAAATTTAAACATTCAAAATTAACAGCATGTGCAGAATGGGCAGCTCAATGCCAGGCGGTTTTATCATCAAGATATTCTGCTATGGTATAATACCCCTTTGCGGATAACTTAGATTTTATGGTATTCTTAAATTTCTTTAATGGCAAATTCCTAATATCAATAGGGAGTTTATTGTAGAAGCGTATACATTGTCCCATAAACGAGTTGCCTACTCTGTGGAGACGAGTGACGTGAACACTAAGATTATGTTTGTTTCTGGTATTTACAGAATGAACATCACTGATTTTAGGAAATCTAGTCCATCTAGTCCCAAACTAAGCATAGCTTGTATTATGGGTACTAGACAACTGATTTCCATACATATATACTTTTTTTGTAAATACATACATATTATACATAAAAAACACCCAAACTTCGAAACAAATATTTGCAGATCATACAAACATTTGGTCCGACCCGGGATCGAACCCTAGACCTCAGGCTCAGCAGTCACATACGCTGCCACTGAGGCAGTCATTAATTTTATCTTAAGTCCTTCCAATCAACATTTAAGTGTAGGATGAACTCCTAATATTCAAACCAATATTAATAATTTGAAAGTAACTGTGTCTGTTTTTTTACGCTTTCACGGCTATATCACTGCACCGATTTTAATGAAGTTCGATATCTTATATAGGAGATACTTTAATTTTTGAGGAAGGATGTAGGCTACTATTTAACACGATAACCGATATAAAAGCAAAAACTAGTATACCTATAAAACAAATAATATACTTATACGTCCGTATGTCACAATACAATCAAGGCCTTGCGGTTGCGGGTATACACGACACTCACTCCGACCAAATGGGAAAGTTTGTTCTATAGTTCAAAGACAATCAGCCTAGTGTGTTTTGAATTTTGCAAACTGTTATTGAGATTGATGACATTTTAATTGTGTTTGATATGATGGAGTTGTTCCATATGATTTAACTTACTATGTAAATCTGCAATTTATATTACTTTGTTCTTCACATCCTTCGAAGGGAATTTCTAAGACTTTAAATTACATAATTTAATTTGAATTTTTTAGAGTCACATTAAAAATAACCCTTCTGAATCTGCTTAGTTACCAACTCTTTGTCTATTTGTTGAGGCCTTTATTCTCAGAAGGTATGAGTAAAAGAAGATGTAGCAAGGTTAACATATAATTAACATCATCAATGACCCAGGATTGCTCCGTTCTAAGACTGTCCATTGAGGCGCTCATAGCCCAGTTGCACTCGGTGATTAGAAACAATCAACGAGAGTAAGCAATGAAGCGACTGACGCTCATGGTAACATGCCACTAGCGGTCGCTAGTGGCATGTTACCATGAGCGTCTCCGTGATTCGGAGGTTACTTTAAGCAGTCGGTCCCGGTTGTTATCATATGATAACAGTCCTGAAGCTTAGTTGGAGGCCTTTAGGCGGCTTAAAAACATCAAACGGCAAGGTCACGTAGCCACAGCGTTGTCTTGCCAGTCCCCAACCCGCACTCGGCCAGCATGGGGACGTATGGCCTTAACCCTCTCCTGAGAGGAGACCCGAGCCTAACAGAGGGAGGTTATAGGTTGTTGATTAACATTGTCCATTTGACGGGCACGTTGAGGTCTATTATTATTGATATGATCATGATTGCTAAGCTGGAGGTATCGATTCCTACCTGAGACAAATAACTGTGTAATAAGCATTGTCATTTTTTCTGTGTCTTTGTATGTATTTCGAAATGCATAAGTATTTTTTTCAAAAGACAGTTCCCGTAATAGTAATACACATCCTGTCTCACGGGGGACCTTAAAGTCACACGTGAAACGTACACAAAGAATACCAAGAACAACAATTTGTAGATGACACAAAGTGTTGTCCCATGTGGACTTGAATCCACAACACTTACGCAGCAGAAAGCAGCGTGTTCTGTTTAAACCACTAGGCCAGTCATGCAGCCAAATATTAATTATACTAGTTGTTGCCTGCGGCTCCGCTCGCGTGTATGTCGGTTATCGCGGCAAATAGTAACCTATATGTTATTCTGATGTATAAGCTATATTACTGTAAAGTTCCATCCAAATCCGTTCAGTAGTTTTTGCGTGAAAGAGTAACAAACATTCATTCATAATTACAAATTTTCACGTTTATAATATTAGTTAAGTAGGATCTATAAGCAGTTTGGTTACCATTTTTGGAATAAGACTGCTGTGTTTGAGATCTGTACATATTTTTTTATCGGTTATCATAGTATAAAACCCAAATTAAGCACACAAATACACAAGTTAAAGAATCAACTCATTAGTAATTAAGTGAAATATGGAACCTTGCAAAATGTATCCTTCTATTTAAGAAGAACAAAGAAACTCTAATATAAGTAAGTAAACACACTGGCAATCTTTGCTGAAAGGTCGGCTCGTATTACAACAGCTTACTTCCAGTTTCTAAAGTCAAACATTTTGCAGTTTAGATTTTCATGAAAATTTTCCACTTGGATTATTTCATTCGAGTTTGCGATCCAAATTTTAATCACCAAACACAACAATAACTGAAAGCGTTTATAATAATTAACAATGGAGCCGAATCAAACGGCTGAATCTAAGAAAGAGAAACATACGCAACAAGAAACGAGACGTTCCCGTAAATTCTTTACACATATAAAGAACTAGTGGTTGCCCGCGGCTCCGCCCGCTTATATGTCGGTTATCGCGTCAAATAGTAGCCTATGTGCTATTCTGATGTATAAGCTATATTGCTTTGAAGTTTCATCTAAATCCGTTCAGTAGTTTTTGCTTTAAAGAGTAACAAACATCCATCCATCCATACATCCATACTTAAAAACTTTCGCGTTTATAATATTAGTATAGATATTTTATTGTAAAGAAATTATTAGAGTTGATTTAGTAAAATACAGTTATGCGTTATTCAAGAGAAAATAAAAAATAGAGATTTATAAATGAAAATCAATGCGTTTCGAATTCGTACAATGCGCTGAAAGTTTAAAAAGTTGAATTCAAACACGTAACAATAATAATATATTCATTTAACATAAAAGAGATAAATTAAAATAGTGAATTATTATCAAATTTTATTTCAATCTGTCATCATCATAATTGCAGTCCACTGCTGGACATATTTAAAGATTTGAAACTAGCAAACCTCTTTTTTTTAATGGAACTAACTTTGTCTTTCATAATTTAGTAGCGCATTCATTGATTACTTTTGAGCATGGCCTGTACAACTTATTCAAATTATCAGACCATTTAAAGGTATTATCAACAACCCATAACGTCCCACTGCTGGGCTCGGAAGGTATTTAAAGGTATGATACTTATTAATCGCTTTAATTCATATGTTAAGAAATATAAATAATACGTAAGAAAATATGGTACAAACAGTTCAATAGTTCATCCTTTATAGTTTAAACAATTTTTAAAATTTATCTGAAATTTTGAGAATAGCTTTTAAAATACGCCAATTAACATATCCCGCTTACATAGAAATAAATTATGGCATACCAGTAAATGCAGCATCGAGAAATATAAAAGCGTTGGATATTTCTTGCCACACAGGAGCTGAAAAAACTTTTTCGTATGAAAATATTTATTTTTCTCAAACATCCGACAGCCACGCTATTTGATGTTTATCATGGGTAACTCATTAATACATTTTAATTCAATTAAAATAAATATTTTTACGTGTTCCGAAAATGTAGCCCGTGTACTTACGACACAGAATGATTAATTATTATAATACAAGACCTAGGCCCTAGAGGTTTAAAGTCAATATAACTGTGTTCTGCGGTGAATCCTCCTTAGTTCTTTTTTTTTATGTATGGCCCGCCAAAATGACTCTACTCTGCCTGATGAAAAGCATAAGCAGAGTCTAAGAGTGGTGGTCACCATACTCATTGCGAATGCAGACAATGCAGTATGGCGACGCACACCATGGCGGCCTAGTGATGCTTCTGCATCTTTTAGTCTAGTCAACAAGTATGGAACCTATTGACTAGACTATTTGGGGCTCCGGTCTCGCACTCACCAACGAAACACGACAGCACGAATACTGTCATTTTCCGTTGATTTTCTGTGCGAGGGTAGTACCGGTCGAGCCGGCCCGTTCGTGCTGAAATCGTGCGTGGCTCTACTACCTTTTCTCTGATAAAAATTTATTATATTATTTAACCATCACTCTAGATTTGTATTATTTAATTATATAAATAAAAACATTAGAATTGAATAAAGTTGAGCAGTAATAGTTGATTGCCGTGGAGTATAATTATAAGTAGAATTTAATTAACGCCAGCCGCTGTCGTCGCTATTCCAGCAACAATGTACTCCTTACCTGCTTCATCTGTTGGACACGCACACTTAAACAGATGATATAGATAAAGAATAATTATCTGTTGTTTATTTGTATAGGTTTTATTATTATTTGTCATCAAATAATATGTAGGTATAAATACTTTCTAACCTTCATCATCTTTTATTAATCGAAGTGTATCCCTAAAACCTCCTATCAACGCGATGTATATTAAACCGATATAAATATAATTCACACATTAAAGCTTCCTATGTTTAGCATAATACCTTATCAATGAATGGCTTAATGAACCTCATAACGGCTGACTGGATATTCATCAAAATTCCAAATTTAGTGCTCTCATTGATCCCTACATTTTATATATTTAGTTTAGAAGTGTTTCTAGGTGTGGGTTCATGCCTCGGCAAGCACGTTAAGCTTATGGTCTCTGTTGTCATGAATATCTACGGCAATCGTTATTAAGAAGTCAGTGCCCTTAAATATACTTACTGTCATATCGTTCAACCTTCAAATTCAGTTCCTTCAGGATTCCGGAAAGATTGATAATCAGGTAAACTCTACTTATTAGATCTCTACGCTCCATCGAAGGTTGGCTGGCATTAAGTCTGCCGATGTAAAGAAGTGCATGAAGTTGTAAAATAAATAATAGTCTTAAAAATATGTTTTAGTGATTTTATAGTTCTATTCTTAAGATGTCACTGCAACACAGTTTTTAACTATCGCAGCCATTATCAACCATATTTTGTTATGTCTTTTGTTCTTTCTTGGTTTCATAAATAATCTTTTATTTATTTTATTTTATGTTAACTAGCGGTACCGCACAAAATATTCTACCACTAGTCCTATGTTTCTATTAAGTCAACACTAACGCCCTGCGATTACAATAAGATATTAAATTGCAACCCGCCCTAAGAGTAAATAGGAATCAATCATCGCTCCATCACGGCCCGGGAAAGGGGTTAACTCTATTCAAATAGCTCCGAATCACCAAATATTCGCTTGATAGTGAAATAGAACACGTGTGTTTGAAATTCTCCTAGGGATCGCGAAGATGTATGATTTTCCTACAATCTGTTTAGAATATTGATTATTATGCTGTTTCTGAAAAATATATTTTCAAAAATCGTCATTATCGTAAAATTCGTGAAACAATTATTTAAGCCATTATATATGTTGTAGTAATCTAAAACAAAGAAAATGTCAACTAGAAAATACAGCAATATTTATTTTAACCAGAAAAAGTTTCAAAAATAAAATATACAATAGCCTGTGCCACCTAGGCTATTATTACGAATCTGTTGACACCGCGTTCATTAAAATCGGTTCAGTAGTTAAAGTCCTGCGGTTTAGCAACTGTCTTTTTATTGGTTAGTAATATTACCTACTATGAAACGTATTCCATTTCAATACGTACGTATTCTCAGTTGGTAATTAGTTCAAATTTACCTTCCATCAGAGTAGAAACTTCATTTGCTAGAATTACGAACTCACGTAATAGTTTAATGCATTAGCTTGTGTGACTTTCCATTTATGTTTACATAACTTCATAAGTCACTAACATGTTATAAATGATATTAAGGTAAACATATTCCTGATACACATTTCTATATACAATATGTAATTATTTCATAACTAAGTTTTTTTTTCCTTAACTAAGTTGGGGTTAGCATTAAGTCTACTAAGATAGGTCTGAACTTAGATTTTTTAGGCGGTGAAGTTCTGTAGGAAGAGTGTTGTTGGACTTTTTGGTCTCAAACTACCCATGAGGAAACCGGGACCTTCGATCAATATTATTGACCGGGACCGATGGTCTTAACTTTCTCTCTGAGCTTAACATCGTTATCAGTTCTCGTTAAACCCATAACTTCTACTATCATTAGGTAGATGTCTAGGTTACTAACGACTAGACAAATAGGTTAGTCAAAAGTCAGTCTTTTTACTGCGAGGGCTCAAAATACGTTAACACAACGGACATAAAAAACCTCGAGCCACGCAACAGTATTGGTTCGATCATAAATTTTAATCTCGTATACGGGACAAGTCTAGGCTCGGATTTGTGGCAAAGCGGCCACTTCAACCATTCTACCATACATACATTCGACGTAGGTAATACGAATAGTACAATATAGCGCTAGATAGGCTTTGTCACACTTCCTTGTAGCACATTGTTCTAAATGATGAGAAATGAAAAACAACAGTGACGTGCAAAATCGATAAAAGCAATCTTCTAAACGGTTGAACTTCGCGTAAAATGCGTTGCTAATCGATGCAGACTTATTTGATTTTTGGAACCGTAAACAAATTAAATTCACATTTATATATATATAGATGGTACCTAAGGCCCTGTTTCACCAGTTACTGATAAGCTTCGGATGGGATTACGTATCTTCCATATGAACTGTGTCAGATAAGCTACCCGGAAATTTTCTGTAAACGGTGAAATAGGGCCTAAGCCATTTGTGAGAATCAGGTATGTGTAGGCCCTATTTCACCGTTTACAGAAAATTTATAATATACAAAATTCGTGCTTGCCTCTCTACCAGTCTCTGAAGTCTTCAATTTCTTAGTCAAACTTCTCATCTTATGGAACGTTCAAAGTTTGAGGACTTATTTTAATGTGCTTATTGGAGTGGGGTTCTGGAATACATGCATTTACTTTAAAGTTTACCTACGATAGTTAAGTGGGACTTAAAACAGTGAATATATTTAAGAGGATTTTTTTACACTCTATCACCACCTCCTACAAGTTTATGTTCCCCTATGTGAAGTTGATTTGAGTGAAGACCCTATTTTGACATTCCGAGCACCTTGTTAATTATTTCTAGTATATAATAAATTAATTGATGGTTACTTGTCTTGGTATTGGTTTAAATTACATGTCACTTATATTGTGATGATCTTTAGTAATTAAACAAAATTAATTTTTGGCATTATTTTTTCTTTATTCGTTTATTTATTTGAATGCTGAAATCTCTGTTAATATTTATGTTATTTAAGCCTTTCTCTCTATACATTATTTTTTTATTCAACAAATATAAGTCTATTAATAATACGTAGATATAAATCATTTGTATTTGATAGAATATATTTTATTGATAAAGAATATATAAACGTTTTTTTTATATATGACCATCCTCAACACGAATGTGGACAATGCAGCATGGTGACTCACACTATGGCGGCTAAGTGAGATGCTTTTTCATGCCTCGCTTAAAGGACCCGGATCATAGTGGTAGGGAAACAATGTTTTGCAAGTTCCTTGACTACTCTTGACCAGAGAAGCAGTAACCGTGACAATAGCTAAAACTGTATAGAATGGCTAGTCCTGTATTAAGGCTGACCTGACTACCTCCAACTTAAGAATCACAAGCGCATTACTGCACCATATTAGGATGAGAGGACTTCAGCTCCAGTAAAAAAAATATTTAACGGCAGTTTTATTTAAGACCATGACATCACCCTGTTCATGCATGCATGGTTGTCCACAAACAAAAATCTAATCAACCCCTTTTGTAAATAAGTTCTCATAAGTGGAATTAAGATCTGCACAATAACATTAGCGAGATCATTTTATACATTTCGCAATCAATCATTACAATTAGATGAAAACATAATCGTCTAAAATTATTGCAGGGCTAAAATGAAAATATAAAAGTAAATAATAACGTTAAATGAGTGTGGTAAATGTTAATAGCCACAAGTCCATGGGTGTCCAGCCCGCAGATGCATGCCCTCGACATATGTCTGTGGCCTGCGTGTAATGTGGTCTGTTGTTCCAACTGGTTTATATTTATGTAATTTTTAGTAGTAATGAAGCAGCAATAATCGTATATGTGGGAGATATTTACCGTAATAAGTTACGGTAAATATTTCTGGCATTAAATGTTATCTATTTACATTCGAATTCTCGACTAACAAAGAAAAATTTTCTAATTTTTTATCATATTGAAGGCTAGAATATATAATAATCTATTAAAATAAATTAAATTGAAGTGTCTGTTTGTAATTTCAAATTAACAGCTTTTCACTATATGCAAATGATTTATATACGATACTTAATATCAAAAAATATATTTTTAATGTTTTATCTGTCTGTATGTACCGGCTAATCTCTGGAACGGTTGAACCAATTTTGACGGGACTTTCACTGATAGGTGCAATTTTACTATTGCTAGGGTGCACATGGTTCCCCGGCTTTTAGTACCCGAGACAGCGTGCGGTTTTAGTCGGTAGGAGTCCGACATACCACCAGGTGGAATCAGAGGGGATTACAGCACGAAAAAAAAGGTGCAATTTTACAATCTAAAAGGTGAATGTTACTATTAATTGTATTATTGTCCGCGGCTGATGTCGCTCCGCGGGTAACACAGCGAGGCTCAGCTAGTATGTAAATATAATAGTAGCATTCATCTTTTTAATTGTAAAATTAATATTAAAAGATAGGTAGGTACGTCAATTGAAATAGAAATTAAATCGCTATGAACACGTATAAACAAAAAAGAACTATCAGAGAAATGGTATGTGGGGTCGCCGGGCGTGATGAGCCGATGCTTAAGCGCTTTAAGCGATTTAAGCCAAAGGATTTTACGGCCGACAGATTTCAGCTATCCACGCCTGTGGACAAGCTGATATGATGAATTACGTGTTTTGATTCGCGATAGCAATAGACATCAACATCCTGCAATCTTATTCAACACTTTATTTAACATAAAGAATAAGCCGAATAATCAATACGCAAGGACGGTTTCCGTTATATTTTTAAACAAAATAAGACAAAACATTCAAACTCTCACAAAAAAAAAATTATGGTAGGTTGTTTCTTATTTTCCTTTGAATATTCTGATACCACAACAGTCGGAAATTGGCTTCTCTCAATATTACAAGTCACAATCGTATACTTCAAAAGTTGACAATTTTTATCATAAGCTTAGAGCCAGAGGCTATTACAGATTCTACAATAGCAATAGCCTCCGTATCCTTGACACGTGTCCTGTCATTGCCTGCGGACAGCGCGTACTAGTCGTCCGAAATTGCGAAACCGCGCGGCGGGTGCCGCTCACCACCCAGTTGGCACCAATATTGGCACCAAAGCGTATGCAAGGAGGAAAACTTTTGTAGCTTTTTGTTTTAAATGTAGGTTTGGTTTTCAAATGCACTGTAATATACTAATATTATAGTGACAAGTTAAGTTTTGGATCGACTTCCTCGTTTTTCTTTTCGCTATCATTAAAAAATAAAGACCGAAGTGTTTTATAATCTTTCCAGATTTAAAAAAATATTAAGGGGCTATTATTAGTTTAATTAGTATGGTAGGTTATTCAAGAATGAGGTAATACATTTTCGAAATTATATATTTGTAATTAAAGATTATTTTAAAAGTATCGAAAGAATCTAGAATAATATAATGTTTATGTTCAGTAATGGTTTCGAAGTAGAAAATTTAAGCAATAGTTCTAAAAGGTCAGGGTCGTATTTCATATACCTTTATTCAAATCACCTTACCTTTAACCGAATCTTTATCAAATCTACACTTGCATTCGAATATATGTAAGTTCCAATGATACGAATGAACATATGCACCGACAGTAAATCATTTGCAATATAAGATCATTTAATACAAGTTTATAAAAAGTTTTAACTATTATCTATATAGATAGCGATTGTCAAGCTTGAAAAAGCGTGGTTTTACAAATAAGTCTGGCAAAAAATATTGTAATCTGGGTCCCCGTGGTGAACCAACCAGGCATACGTCTTGAAACCTGCGCACCCCATTGAAGGCGCGTTTATACTTTGTAACTCGAGTTAAGTGAATCAAACTGTCATTCTACCAGCAATATGAAAAAGAAGACGAAATATTAACGAGGATATGCTAGAGAAAGAAAACATACCAGAATAAATAAAGTATTTAATTTAATTCCGTTGTACCTATATTGAAAAGAACGTCTGATCTAACTACATTGATAGCAAAAGAATAAGACAGTTTTAAAGCACTCACAATTTGCTCCAGCTGAAATAGCTTTAATTGGAGGCTTTATGTTTTTTTTAATGTATGGCCCTGCAAAATGTCTCTACACTGCCTGATGGAAAGCATAATAGAAACCAAAGAGTGGTGGTCACCATACTCATTGCGAATGCAAACAATGCAACATGATGACCCACACCAAAAGCCTAGTGATGGTTCTGCAACATTGGGCCTCCGGTCTCGCACTCACCAACAAAACACCACTGCACGAATGCTGTAATTTTACGGTGATTTTCTGTGCGAGGATAGTACCGCCCCGGTCGAGCCGACCCGTTCATACTAAAATCAGCGTGGCTCTTCTACCTTGAAAAACTTATCTCAGGAAAATGGGATTTAGGGTATGTTCCAACTAAGATTCTTATCATAAATTGTAACATTGTGTTACAATTTATGATGATTATTAAAAACTACTGAGTCACATGGTGCTATTCTTTAAAAGTCACAACTTTAATTTAACTTTCTTTATCATTATCAAACAATATTCATAATACAATTGTGCAGTTACAGTAAGCATATATTTTTGCATAGAATTAATTGTTCATAGGAATATTTATCCATACTATTCTTTACTTTACCGTGCAACTCCCTTCTTTGTAGCTTAATATCATTCCTTGCCAACAAGGGTGTACCGGGACCCCTAAAAACCACTTTCACTTTCAATACACACCTTTAATTTTATTTTTTCTGTTTTAAGGCTTTTCTGAAGTGTTTTTAAATTGTCTTTATAATTTCATTCTTTGAAAAATAAGACTTTGAAAGTTCTTAAACGCCATTTCAGTCCATGGTATAATTCGTACGTTTTACAATTTTTACAAGCTTTTTATTAACTTGTAATGTATGCATGTTTAGGTGGAATCTTGCAACTCAATTTTGAAGCAGACTTCTTCAACCGATTTTGCTGAAATTTTGCAAGCATATGTATACAGCGTGACAATACAATATTATAATGACATGAAGCTGATCTGATGCTGGAGCTGGAAGGTGGCCATAGGAACTCTGTAAAGAAACTGCTGTCGTGTTTCGTTGGTGAGTGCGAGACCAGAGGCCCAAATAGTCTAGTCAACAAGTTCCATACTTGTTGACTAGACTAAAAGATGCAGAAGCATCACTAGGCCGCCATGGTGTGGGTCGCCATACTGCATTGTCTGCATTCACAATGAGTATGGTGACCACCACTCTTGGATTCTGCTTATGCTTTCCATCAGGCAGAGTAGAGTCATTATGGCGGGCCATACATAAAAAAAAAAAAAAACGTCGCAACATCATCGAGTTTGGACTCGTTTGATTCGTCTCGATGCATTCCAGTAACATGTTGTTTTTAAAAATCTTTTTAATTTAATTTATTGTTGATATTAAGCGGTATAATATATATTTTAAGGAGGACCTTATCCATAGTAGACATTTTTTGACTGTTGTGATGATTATAACTTTAAATATCTGAGATAGAAAGCTTCCTCAGTATAGTTTGCAACATGATGACGTTGTGTGTCAGATGACTTCGAAATAATATACCCTTCTTGCTAAGATGAGGCATAAGTCAATAGAACAATGTTGAAAGCTGGAGAATGACAGTAATATATGTGTTCACCATTTTCATTTGTGAGTACCACTCTACGTCTGTAAATCTTCAAGGAATTTGTATTGCATCTCTTAATAAAACTTTTATTCAACGTTTGAGTAATTTCTCAAGTAAAAAACAAAAGCAAAATACTTACTTTTTTTTCTTCAGCCTATTGCCGTCTACTGCTGAAATATATATATATATATATATAATATATATATATATATACTGCTGCCTCCCCGATAGAGTGGCAACCATCCCGATTTTGGACGATCCGCATCCATCCGCTGCCAGCCATTTCTCTCAAGTTGTCGGTCCATTGTACCGCAGGACGTCATATACAACATTTGCCTAATCGCGGTCTCCACTGTAACTCTTACCATAAATAATAATAATTAATAATAAAAGATTTTACGTACTTTTAATTACTGTTAATATTCTAAGATTATAATAATAAATAGCTAAGTATGTTTTAATATCATACCTGCATTTTATTTGTTTCCGCGTTTTAGGCATTGAGCGTGATGGTGCGTAATTATTTTAGTCGTTTAGATATTAGATCTGAGTGAAGGCTTACAGTATTGTCCTCAGTCACGATATTAAGTTATTTTTTAAACAAGTATGACCTAGATAAACATCGTAACAAAGTTGAATACACTAGTTTCATAGACTTTGTTTGGATTTTGTTGGAATTTGTTGTTTAAAATGCGAATTTTATTATTCCTCGATGTCTGTTGAATTACATTAGTGTGTTATATGGAATCGGTACTTATATTGCAAGTAACAGTATATTATACACCATTTTATACAATCTACCTACCGTGGGAGACCCACGCTTCGGCATGAATGGGCCGGCTCGACCGGAGTGATAGACTCACAGAAAACAGGTGTAAAATAGTGCTTGCGCTGTGTTTCACCGACTCTGGTGTTGCAGGTGTCCATGGGCGGCGGTAATCGCTTACCAGGCGATACGTCTGCTCGTTTTCCCGCCTATTACATAAAAAAATGGTAAAACTCGATCTTGAATCTATACATTACTTAGCTAGTAATGTATAGATTCGTAATATCATGATTGTCTAATATCAAAATAATATAAAGTCGAGCCGAAGCATGGTTTTCCAACAGTTATAATTAAGGCAAACACATTTTTTTCTTTTGTATCTCCTCTCGGCTGAGTCATAATCAAATATTTTAGCATTTATTGTTATTTAGAGGAGAATTCCTAAAAATTCTCTCGCTCTGTCTTCGCACAATGGCGTCTGGCTTCTAAAATATGTGGTTCAACTCTAGTATTTACCATTTTTGCCTCCAGTCTCCTTATTAGTGTGAATAAAATCTCTAACGGGATGAATACTACTAGTTCAACCGGTTTTTTTCCATGGAGCGACAGGCATTGGACCTCCGCAACCCTGAAGATGAACAAAATTCGAAAACAAAAAAAAGAATAAATAACATTCTTAAAGAAAAAATACACAACATTCAACTAAGATTTAATATAGCGTAATAATATAAACCAGTTTGTATAGTATATAAGTACTCATAGTTTTTCCGAATAGTAGTTTTCATGTTAGGTACCATTCCCAATAAGAGTATGTGCATATGAGACGCACACCGGTCAGTGATTGATGATCGTTGCTTCACAAGACTGATTCAGTGAACCATGGACCTTAGACAGGAAGATCCTCCATCACCGCATTAACTTATTGGGAAATCTAATAAGTTAACGCGATGGATTCTGCCTCCAGACTTGATATATTAAGGTAAATTACAAATGTTTACCTATTTTATAAATTTAACTTATATAAACATATTTATAGATGTTATATTACAAGGCTAAATGACATAAATGTTTAATTTTACAAGTAAAATTTTAACAAAAAAAAAACCGATGAAATTGAGAACCTCCTCCTTTTGGAAGTCGATTAAAAATATAAACCGACTTCAAGGTTCGACTCGATTTCTCTTGGATGCCATCATCAGATCTTAGTGTCCTTATCATGGTACTACCGTTGAGATATATCCCTTTCATTAAAAAGAGAATCATCAAAATCGGTTCATAAACGACGAAGTTATCCGCCAACATACATAAAATATATATAATGGTCGAATTGAGAACCTCCTCCTTTTTTGAAGTCGAATAAAAAGGAGCATTACCGACTTTTCGCCAAAAAAAACAAGACACGATCGTTGTATCTGTTAAGCTATCACAGCTAAACCACTGCACCGATTTCAATGAAATTTGGCATGGAGATACTTTGATTCTTGAGTACGCTACCCTTTACCGCGATAACCGGCATGCACGCGGGCGAAGCCACGGGGAAAAGCATGATAATAATTTAGTTAAGAAATTTAATTCTCAGTGAGTCTAATACAATTTAGTAAATTTAGATTTATCAAGGAACGTCGGGGAGTTAGTTATATCAGCTTATACTGTAACTAGGCGAACATCGCATCAAAGTTAATCTTTATCATATTAAGTTTAGACCTTTGACCACTGTAGATGAAGACGTTTATATTGCAAGATTATTTATATATTATGTTAGCGTCACGTAAAATGATAATGATCTGTTAATAATAATTAATATGATTGTATGAAATACTTATGATTTGTTTTTGTTAACCATAATGTTGCAATTTTAATGAACTGTATCGATATTGATTAATATCAGCATCGATATTAATAAATATCGATGCATCGGTTTTTGATAGGGTAGCAACATTATAAACTGTGACTTTGAGATCGCGCCTCCATAGCTGGGCAATATATTGTAAATCTTGGCACTGTCAAGTAGTCAGTACAATTTATAACAATAAATCTTTGTATATTGAAGTAATCCTGAAGTTTTTCTGAGTTGGAGACCTTGATCGTTCAGCTCAGAAGTGGGATACACTAGGCCCACAACATATTTTTTGAAAATTCATGGTAAGAAGATTTTTCTTTCTACCCTCCGTTTGACCGTCTGTAATTTTATTTCTTGAAAAGAAAGATTTATATTACGAATGGAAAATATTGTCACGCCACCTGTTCACCATAAAGTGATTAACACACTGGATAATCATCGTAAGAGGGGACGTACTAGTCATTGACGTTCTTCGGTAAAGAGTGTTGGGAGTGATTCAAGTCGACCAAGCCATTCTACCAAACGACGGAGGTATCGTTCTCGCGTGAGTCGTAGCAGTGGCTTACGTGAGCGACGACGGAGGTGTGTGAGTGAGGATTCGAGCAGCCGTTCTTCGGGGCGGAGGAATGAGTGGCCGCGGAGACGTAGAAGCAGTACTTCGGGAGACGGACGGAGTATATATACACGTGGGCATCATAGCGGTCACCTTCGGGTTCGTCGGGAGAGTTGTCATCCCTAAAAACGTAGAAGCCGATGGCGACACGACCGTACTCCACGAGACATACATCTTAACAGCAGAAGGTACAGTAATACTTTGAGCGAAGAGTATGACTCTAAGCAAACTTCACGGCATCCTCAGGTATGTAATTCTACGAGTAATAATGATACTTCGATATTATTAACCGAATTAGTTAAGACAATTGTGAATAGTCGCCCTGAAGGTAATAAATTCCCTATGCTTGGTAATGTTATACCAGAATTTGACCCAATGGTCAAAGGGCAGACCATACACACTTGGCTCAGTAAGGTAGAAGAGTGTTCTAAGTTGTATAAATGGGGCGATGACCAAGTGATACATTACGCGTTACCAAAGCTGTCAGGTGTGGCGAAGACCTGGTATCAGGCTTTACCAACCATGCCTTCCAAAGACCAAACCACGGCGTCCAATGCAACGACCAGCAGTTGCACGCGGAAGGTGGAACACGCGACCTGATGTTACTGGCGCATCTAACGTGGTTCTTGGCACGGGGCGAGTGGCCCAACGGCCACGAGAGGGACGACGAGACTGTCGCCGGAATCTTCGCTCTGAATGGAACGACAGTCATTGCCAAACACCGGCATCCCTACGGCCCGACCCGTAGACGCCGACTAATCGGGAGCGGTGACTATCTCCTTAGTTAACTAGTTAGGAGAGCAGTCAAGAGGAGAATACCTCTATAAAAAATCATAAGGGTAGAGTGGCCGAAGCCACATGCCGAGAGTTGTCTCTCGACGCGCCTCTCTGTTACGCAGAGGGCACGTGCGAGGGCTACGTCAGAGGACGACGTCATAGGGGCGACGGGACCGCCGTCTGAAGTTCCACTGGAGCATCTGGCGGGGGTCACTGCTGAACTCCGGCAACCGATCGGCCCAACCCGTAGACACCGAAAAATCGGGAGCGGGGGCCTTCTCGAACGGGGGGGAAGGGTAGAGAAGGTCAAGAGGAAGAAAACCTCTATAAAAAATTACCCCTAACCCAAGCTGAGGAAGCCCGGCGAGGAGGCTAACGGCTGGGGGGGTATCCCAGTCACTAGGGCAACAAAACGTGAGCTCCCGAGTCCCTCGGCACTCCGACTTCACTCGGCACTACGAGTGAAGTCGGAGTGCGCAGCCCACCGTATTCTGGGGGCACAGTTGCGTTTAGAGCGGTGTCCGAGCCCGGGCACAACCATTGGGTCGCACACGCCCAGTTTTGTGCGTCCCAGAACGCCGAGTTCGGCGTCTTCCCGCGCCCAGTCAGGCGAACGGGTAACGAGAAGTCGGCGGGCGCCAATGATCGAGCGCCCAACCACTGAGCCTGTAGAAGGCCAAGGGATGGAAGGGCAGCGAGGAGATTCCGGCGATAGCGATACTTCGTCGTTTGTCTCTGTCTCCTCGTGGCCTTCCCAAGACCGAAAGCGCAAGCCGAAGGGACCAGCGGAAGAGACCAGACCCACCAAGGTTGCGCGATCTAGGAGGGGCACCAAATATAGTGAAGGGAGCGAAACTGGGACCGGGACGGAAACGGAGCGCGAAGTCCCAGCCAGCCCGTCCACTCCACTGGTATCCCCAGAAGGAGAACGGTCCCCTTAAAAAGCAATAGTGGCGGAGCTGAAAGAACAACCCACCGCCGACATACACCTCAAAATCCAGGAGTCTCTGACGGAGGTTGAGAAGGCCTCTATAGTAACGAAGGGAGCCCGAGGCGGCAAAAAAGCTGCTGCCAAAGAAGCCATGACGATCATCAGGGCTGGTGTATCGGAACTCTTAATGAGAACTGACACATCAGTCCTGACAACTGCAGTAGGGAGGCTAGATCAAGAGAATGAGGAACTCCGCTCCCAAATAGCCTCCCTACAAAAAGAAATGGACGAACTCCGCCGTGGGGGCTCCAATCCCCTTCAAAAAAGTGGGGCCCGCAGTGGTGTCACTGGCAGAGCCACGTCCCCTAAAAGGAGCAGGGCACTGCCGGGTCTGCCCGACCGAGATGCATACGCGATCATCCTGGACCGAGTGTTGGCTGAGGTCCGGGCTAAGATGCTGGGGGAGCAGTGCCCAGAGAAGAGCACCTTGTCTCCTTCCACCATGGCCAAGGGCGTGGGAGCGGTGGGGGCCAATGTCCCACCACCACCTAAAAATAAGAAGAGGCGGAGGAGAGGACAGCAGGCTACATCGCAGCCTCAAGCATCTCATCCCCCCACGAGGCAGCAGCAACCTGCGGCCCCGTCTACGGGTGAAACGGGTGAGACCTGGGCCTTGGTCATTGGTCGGAAGACCAAGGCCAAGGCGAAACAGGCGGCTACCGCGACTCAGCCGAAGGGCCGTGCTACTGCTGCCTCAGCACCTAAAATAAGGAATGTGCCACGGCCTCCCACAGCAGCGGCTGTCACTGTTTCCGTGCCTCCGGCCTCGGAGACGAGTATAGCCGCGCTGATGGAGGCTGCAAAGGCCAATATAAACCTGGGCGATCTCGGCATCGCAGGCGGGCTCCGCACTAAGCGAGGCTTGACAGGGGCTCTGATTCTGCACATCCCTGGTGAAGGCAGTGCCGCTCTGGCGGACAAGCTGGCAGCACGCCTGCGGGAGGTACTGTCCGGAACGGACGCTATTATTGCGCGTCCGTGTAAGACCGGTGACTTACGGGTGATGGACTTAGAGGAGCTGAGGTTGCCCAGGCTATAGCAGCGGCGGGGAGATGTACCATCTCCGACGTCAAAGTCGGAGCCATCCGCGCTTGCCGTCCGTTGAGCACAGTCTGGGTCCGCTGCCCACTTGCAGCAGTTCGTAAAATTTCGAACGCCAAACGGATGCAAGTGGGCTGGGTTTCGGCCAGGGTGGAGGTACTAGTGGCACGCCCATTGCAGTGCTACCGGTGCCTCGAATTGGGACACGTGAGGGCGAAGTGTCCCAACGAGACAGACCGTGGTGCGAGGTGCTACGCGTGTGGTGGCACAGGCCACGTAGCGCGTACATGCACCGCAAAAGCACCGTGGTGTCCGGTCTGCTCAGACCTTGGCTGTCCCGCGGATCATCGGCTGGGGAGCAAGAAGTGTACCCCGCCGAAAAGAAAAGGGGGCTACAGACGACCCTTTTTTTTTTTTTTTTTTTTTTTTACGTTTGGAAATCCCTTCGGACCGTCACCCGCGCCGGGGCTTGCGGCGGGGCGGTGTGTCGGACTCGAACCGACTAAAACCACACGGTGTGCCACTCTGCGCCTGTGAAGGGAGGAGTCCGGGAACTGCAGTTATTAACACATCCGGACCCCTCCCAGCGCCTGCCCGCACAGAAGCGGGCACCGTCTGCTGGTAGACTCTCAATTTGGCGACGTACGGCACACGCGTACGTTGCCCCCTCGCGGGTGGCCACTAGAGCGGATGGAGGGGAAAGCCCGTCCCGACCATCCGCGGCCACACTCAGGGCGGCATGAGGCGCTGATAGGCGCGCCTCCGCCGCCCGGTTCGCCGGCGGCGGATAGGGTCCGAGTGGACATCGTCCTCCCGGGCCTTCTCCGCCACCTCCTTCTGCGAGATTACATCTTCGCAGAAGGTTGCGACCGCGGTAAAACTGCTATCGCTACCGGCCATGGAGCGTATGACGGCCGGTAGCGAGAGATCTCCTCCGATGACTGCAGTGAGGGCCCGACGCTGCGGCGCCCAAGCGGGGCAAACCGCCAGCGTGTGCTGGGCAGAGTCCTCACTGCAGTCGCAGTGGTGGCAGGCGGGACTCAATTCCCTCCTAGCGACCGAGTGCAGGTACTTCCCGAAGCAACCGTGCCCGGAAAGGACCTGCGTCAGTCGGAAGGAAAGGGTCCCGTGCTGCCGCCCTGCCCACTCGAGGATGACCGGCTGGAGGGCCTCCACGGCGGCAAAGCCAGCGCGTGGAGTCTCCAGCCGGAAAGACCATCTGTCCATAGTGGCTCGACGAGCGGCTTCACGCCATTCGCGTACCTCTTCGGGCGGAGGGCGAAAGCCACTTTCCGCCCGATATCCAGCCACCCGTCGATAAACTTCGGCGAGCACTTCCGCCTCCAAATCCCACGGGGGTGTTCCGGCCAAGGCGCACGCCGCCTCGGTCGACACCGTGCGGTATCCGCGTATGGCTCTGACTGCCAATACCCTCTGAGGCCGCCAGAGGCGAGCCTTATTTAGGGCAGTCAGAGCCGCCACCCACACCGGTGCGCCATACAGCGCCATCGACCGGACAACCCCCGTGTAAAGGAGTCTCGTTGCGACGCCTACTCCACCCAAATTGGGCAAAAGTCGCCCAAGGGCGGAGGCAGCGTCGACCAGCCTGGGACCAAGCTGTCGGAAGTGCTCGTCGAAGAGCCACCTACCGTCGAGGATCAGGCCCAGATACCTCATCTGGGCCCGAACCGGTACGAGGACCGAGTTGACCTCTATGGAGGCGCCGGCGGGTGGACCACGACGGGGCCCATGGAACAATAGGGCCTCCGTCTTGTCCAGGGCCACCCGTAAGCCCAGCGCCTCGATGCGCCCGACCACCAGAGAAACACCCCTGGTGGCCAGGCACGCCGCCTCTTGGAAGTTCGCCCCCCGGGCTGTGACCAACGTGTCATCGGCGTAACAAATTACGCCCAGCCCGGGGGGGAGACGACCTCTCAGGACCCAGTCGTACCCCACGTTCCACAGGAGTGGTCCAAGGACAGACCCCTGCGGAACGCCGCACGACATGGGTCGCCGTCTCAAGACGCCCTCTCGGTCCTCGTACACGACGGTACGCTCCTCTAAATAGTCTGCCACTAGCCGCCTCAGGTACTCTGGCACCCCGTGGTAGTGGAGTGCTTCCCTGATGCAGCTAAATGGCAGACTATTGAAGGCGTTGGCGATGTCCAAGGACACCGCCAACACCACGCCGCCACAGCTCACTGCCTCTTCGGTCACGGCCCTAAGGCGCATCACGGCATCGACCGTCGAACGCCCCTCTCGGAATCCGAATTGGGCGTCCGACAGGTCGGGCCCCACCTCGCAGAGGTGCCGGACGATGCGGGCAGAGAGTATCCTCTCAAAAAGTTTACCCGCCTCGTCCAGCAACACGATGGGCCTATAGGCCGCCACCGAATCGGCATGCCGTCCCGGCTTCCTCAATAGGACCAGCTTCCCGCATTTCCAGCACTCAGGAAAGCGCCCGGACGCCAGGCTAGCGTCCAACACTTCCCTGAGGCGGTCCGACATATGGTCGAGGGCTCGGGCCATCACTCGGGCTGGAACCCCGTCCGGCCCGGGGGCGGTGTTCTTGGAACGGATTCGAAGAACAGCCGCCCCAACCTCCGATTCCCTAACGGGCGGCACAGCGTCCTCTCTACCCCCGTCGTCTCCGACCGCGTAGGCCATGGACGGGGGTGTGTGCTCCGCCCGCTGCGGGAAAAGGCCCTCGACCACTTCCTGCAGGAAGCTGGGCTGGAGAGTCTCGGTAAGGGGGGGGCCCGACGTGCGGAGCTTCTGACGCACCGCACGGTATGGGCGACCCCAGGGGTCACGATCGAGACTCTCCAGCATCTCCTTTCTCTTTTCGTCTTTGGCGCGGCAAATGGCCAGCTTCAGAGTTTTCCGCGCTTCGCGGTACTCCTCATAAAGCTGGTCCCCGCCACCGTCTCCACGGTGACGTCGCCTGCTGCGGGTGTAGGACCTCCGGGCACGAGTACAAGCCGCACGGAGGTCCGCCAACTCCTGGGACCACCAGTAGACCTCCTTCCGAGGAGGCCGACGACCTTGGACGCGGGGCATGGCCGTATCCGCCGCGGCCGCGCCGCGTATGGCCGCGAAAACGGCCAGCCCCCACGTCCACGCCGACCTCCCCGGTCGGGGCCTGCGGAGACAGCCAAGATTGAACAATGGCCGCCTCCTCTAGTAGGTCCCTATCCAGCTTGGCAACAGCCCACCGCGGAAAGCGGGAAGGATGCCGCGCCGTGTGACCCCTACTGGGGCCCTGGGCTCCAATCGGATATAAAGATGATCCGAGAGCGTCTCGACCTCTTCCAGGACACACCAGTTCCTTACTCGTGCGGCAACAGCAGGGGTAGCGAACGAAAGGTCCACTATCGACCCCCCTTGCTGTCGCACGCACGTGTTGGTGGAGCCTCTGTTCAGCAAACAGAGGCCCACCGAAGCCGCCCACTCCTCTACGGCTTCGCCCTTGGCGTCCGCCCTGGGGGACCCCCACGCAGTGGATTTTGCGTTGAAGTCCCCCAGCACGAGGACGTGCCCAGACGCTAGTCGCCGCATCGAGGTCTCCAAGTTGTTAAGGAAGACCTCGAAGTCGCTCAAACTCCGGTTGGGGGAGAAGTAAACACCGTAAACGGTGATCCCCCCCCACTCGGCGGCAACATATCCAGAGCCCTTGTCTCTAAGCGACAAGGGCGGGGAATGAGCCGCCGCGGAACCGACGACTGCCACGGAGCCGTCCCAGTCACCGATCCAGTTTGGACGGGGAGGAACGAAGTAGGGCTCCGCGACTACGGCAACACCGATCGACCACTGCGCCATGGTTTGCAGGAAGAGATCCTGCGCCGCGGCACAGTGGTTTAGGTTCGTCTGGACAAGGAGGTTGGAGACGTGGTCCATTAATGGATCGTCTCTACAACCTCCTCCATGGGCGACGATGCAGACGCACGAATGACATCGGAGGCAGCCTGGGTCGATTGGCTAGCCCCCGATGTTTGCTGAGAAGCACGGGATGGCCTACAGCCCCCCTGCCCCATCTGGTGATTGGCGGGCTTATTGCCCGCCGCACACACAGGGCAGTGAGGGGCGGCAGAACACTCCGCCGCCCTGTGCCCCGGTTGACCGCAGCGGAAACACAATCCACTGCAGTCGAAACAACTGAGGCACTTGGTGCGAGTGTGTCCCGCATCCAGGCACTTGTAGCACCTCATCGGTCTCGCGGCCAGCACTGTGACTCTGGCGCTCACGAAACCGACAAGGAGCCTGCCGGCGTCTCCCAAAATTTTGGCCGACGCCACGGGACAACTGAGCCACGCCGCACCAAGGCCTCCCGGACCGGGTCGAATGGTGCCGACCTTGATGTTGTCCGCGCCGCAACAGGTTTTCGCCTGAACCGCAACGCGGACGTCATCGGCCGTCACTGAGTCGTCCAGGCCCGAGATGCGCAACTCAGCGCACTTCGTAGGCCTGGCGACCCTAACACCATCCGTGCCCGAAAACACACCCCGCAGCTTCTCAGCAAACGTGTCCGCAGTCTTGGCGCCTTCAGCCCCAGGGAACTCTAGGATTCGAGCTCCCGTTTGGGCAAGGCGCAGTCGGACCCCTGCCGTCGCGAAATCGCCGGCGAGACAGTCCCGGGCCGTCTTGAATACGGCCGCGTAGGACAGTCCCCCACTTGCCGCCTCCGGTGACACGGTGACCACTACAGCCGCGGTTTTAGGCGGCTGCAGCTTCCGCGGCTTCCTCGGAGTGGTCCGGGCCACCGTCGACGACTGCAGGCCAGAGGCCGCCTTTTGGGCAGCCTTCTTGGCCCGCTTCTTGGCCGTCTTCGACTTCTTGTCCCCCCCGACTACCTGCCAACCCTCATTGGAGGGGGCAGATGTGGAGGGGCCAGGCAGGGGTGTTGGAGTGGGGAGCGGAGCAATCTCCGCTCCAGTCGCTGCCACCGTCTGGGGCCTTGGTTGCTGCGGCGGCGGTGCAACCGTCCTGGCCGGAGCCTTCACCCGCTGCTGCTTCTTGCGCGCGGCGGTAGGGCCCGGCACCGACGTCGCCGCTGCGTACGTCACTCGGCCACCCACCACTGGGAGCGGGGTCGGCGCTGAGGCGTCCTTCGTCCTCGGTGTTGCGAGCGGCGGCCGAACAATAGGGGCCGGTGGCAGCCTCGCCTCCAGACCCGCGATCCGCCCGTCCACGAGGTTTCCCATCGCGTGCAGCATGTACTGCAGCATCTGCTGCAGGACATCTTCGGATACCCCAGGGACGGTAGGGGCCGGCTGCAACGTAGACGGGGCCGGCTGGGACGTAGACGGGGCCGGCCGCGACGCAGACGGGGGCGGCCGCGACGCGGACGGGGCCGGCTGGGACGTAGACGGGGCCGGCCGCGACGCAGACGGGGGCGGCCGCGACGTAGACGGGGGCGGCCGCGACGTAGACGGGGCCGGCAGCGATGCAGATGGCGCCAGCTGGGACGCAGACGGGACAGGGGCCTCACGCTCAGAGCGCTCCGCCCGAAAGACGGCAAATTGAGCGCTGAGCCCGGCCACCTGCTCCGTTAAGCGGTCGTTGGCCGCCTGAAGGCGAGCCACGTCCCCAGCTAGGGTCTCCACGACCTCAGCAACGGCAGAGGAGGAGTCCTTGAGGGCCCTCACAAGAGGGCCCTTCAGGTTCACAGACTTGGTGGCCACCTTGTTTATGATGGCCACCGCCGCTTGCGCCTTCTCCTGCAAGGAAGTCGGTGTTTGGGGAACTGAATCCCCCACCACCGGCTCCCCTATCTTGAGCAGGAGATCAGCGATCTCCTCTTCCGCCCTACAGACGACCCTAACCCAAGCCCTGGCGAGCGCTAGCACCAGCCAGCACTCACCGGCTACAAGGGTGCCACAGCCGGAAACTCGTCCGGCAGAGGAGGCAATGGAGGCCTAAAGTTCACGCCCCTCCAGAAAGTTTTGCAGGGCAACCTAAATCACTGTCGCGCAGCACAAGATCTGCTGATGCAGACGCTTGTTGAGCAGTCAGTTGCCCTTGCAGTAGTGGCGGAGCCGTACTACGTCCCAGATCACCCCCGTTGGTTTGGGTCGGCTGACGGCACCGCCGCCATATACTGGGCAGGGGTGGAGAATGGCCTCCACTGCACTCTTCTTCAGAGAGGGCTGGGGTACGTGGCAGTAGAGTGGGGCCCCTTGGTCATTGTGGGCTGCTACATATCTCCTAATTGCGGCCTCTCCGCATTCGAGGCGTACTTGGACGGACTTAGGAGTTGCATTTGCACTCTCCTGACCCGTCCGGTACTTGTCCTAGGCGATTTCAACGCCCGCTCCACACAGTGGGGAGATCGCCTGGACAACGTAAGAGGAGATACACTCATTGAGTGGGCGGCGGGACTGAACCTCGGCATGGTGAACCGAGGTTCAGTTAGTACTTGCGTGCGGTGGCAGGGGGAGTCGATTGTCGACCTGACGTGGGCGACTCCCTCAGTCATCGACCGAGTGTCAGGATGGAGGGTAGCGGAGGAGGTGGTCTGTCGGACCACCGCCACATATTCTTTGATGTGGCCATCCGCTGCCCAGACGCAAGCCTAGACCGCCGCAGTAGTGGCCCTCCGCGGCGATGGTCCCTTAAACGGATGAATCGAGATATGCTCGTCGCCGCAGCCATCGTCGCGGATTGGCCAGTTGAAGAGGAGGAACGGGTCTCGTCCGATCCGGAAGCGCAGGCGGCCTGGTTTCGTGGCATCATGACTGACGTCTGTGACGCGTCAATGCCGCGGGTCAGGCCGGGGGGTAGGAGGGGTTCTGTGTACTGGTGAACCGGAACTCGAGCAACTTCGCATGGCGTGCTCGAGAGCCCGTCGCCGGTTTCAGAGAACCCGAAGGAGACGGCGAGCTACAGCCAAGGAGATCGCCGAAGTGAGGCGGGAGTATGGCGCCGCAGCAAAGGCTGTAAGCCTTGCTATCGCGGAAGCCAAGGCTCGGTCCTGGAAAGAGCTCATAGAGGGACTGGACAGGGACCCATGGGGGCGCCCGTACAAACTTGTACTGGGCAAGCTCAGACCGTGGGTTCCACCACTAACGCAGACCCTGGACCCCGGGTTTGTGAGAAGAGTGGTAGATACCCTCTTCCCCAGGGACCAGGGTAGTCCCTCACGACCTCCGTTACGGTCGGAACTGGGTATGTGGTCCGACGACCTTGACGTGACGGAGGATGAGCTGGACCGAGCCGTGAAGCGACTCGCCGCCCACAATACCGCTCCGGGCCCTGATGGGATCCCGGGCCGGGCTTGGGTGCATGCTTTGGCAATCCTAGGGGATAGGCTGAGGCGGCTGTTTACCAGCTGCCTCCGTAACAGCCTATTCCCTTCCGGCTGGAAGGAAGCCAGACTGGTACTCATCCAGAAACCAGGCAAGGCTGCAGATTCTCCCTCGTCGTTCCGACCGATATGTCTGCTGGACGAGGCGGCGAAACTCTTTGAACGAGTCATCGCCGCCCGTATCAACCTACACCTGTCGCGAGTGGGCCCCGACCTATCAGACAGCCAATTTGGCTTCCGACAGGGACGTTCATCGTTGGACGCGATCGAACGTGTCCGTTCCATGTCGGAAGAGGTTGTCTGTCGGGGGGGAGTGGCGTTGGCCGTCAGTCTTGACATAGTCAACGCTTTTAACTCCCTCCCGTGGTGGGTGATCAGGGAGGCACTGGTGTACCACCAGCTGCCCCTCTACCTACGTGACATCATCGGGGCCTATCTTCGCGATAGGTCCATATCCTATATGGGTCGGGATGGCGAAGAACATCGAAGGGAGGTCACATGCGGGGTTCCCCAGGGGTCGGTTTTAGGACCTCTTCTGCGGAACCTCGCGTATGATGCAGTCCTGAGGACCAGTTTACCCCTTGGAGTGAGTGTCGTCTGCTATGCGGATGACACTCTAGTACTGGCCAGGGGGCATGGCTTCCAGGAAGTTCTGGAGCTCGCCGATCTAGGGGTGGCCTGTGTCGTCCAACAGATCAGCGGTTTGGGTCTACGGGTTGCACCTCATTAGACGGAAGCCCTGTGGTTTCACAGGAAACGCGGAGGTGCCGTTCCTACCCACTCGCTTATTAGAGTGGGAGGAACGGAGGTCGAGGTGGGCCGAAATATCAAGTACCTCGGCCTCACCCTGGACAGCCGGTGGAGCTTCGAGGAGCATTTCGAGCGGATGATCCCCCGAGTTCGGGGGTGGCGGGCTCCCTACAGAGGCTATTGCCTAATTTAGGGGGCCCGCGGGAAGAAGTCCGCTGCCTCTACGGTGGGGTAATACGATCCATGGCCCTATATGGAGCGACGATATGGGCCAAGCGCCTATCGGCCTCCTCCCGCTGCCGAGCCAAACTCAATCAAGCGCAGCGGGTAGCGGCCATTCGGATCGTACGGGGATACCGTACCATCTCGTTGGAGGCGGCGACAGTCCTGGCTCGTTTCCCGCCTTTCGATATCCTGGCGGATATGGATGCGAAGGTCTATGACCAGACTCGTGCCATCCGCCGGGGTGAGAGCGGGAAAAAGCAGGACGAGCTCAAAATGCGGCGGAACGCTCACCGACAGGCACTGGCACTGTGGCGCGCACGGCTAGAGCAGCCGCTAAATGCGCGCCAACGTGCTGTTGGTGTCGTTCTGCCTAACCTAGAAGCTTGGGTAGGAAGGGAAGGAGGTCGCGTCACCTACCGATTTACGCAGATACTCACCGGGCATGGTTGCTTCGGTGAGTACCTGAATAAGATCGGACGCGAGGAGACGGCACAATGCCACCACTGCGCAGCCGACTTGGACTCCGCACAGCATACGCTGGAAGACTGCCCCGCGTGGGCGTCTGAACGCGAAGTCTTAGTCGGCCAAATCGGACGAGACCTGTCCCCGCCAGCAATCATTGCTGCCATGCTGGCGGGTGAGGAGGGCTGGGACGCAGTGGTCTCTTTCTGTGAGGCTGTAATGCTCCAGAAAGAGACCGCTGAACGGGATCGGGAGAGGGCCGATCCCGAGCGTTGGCGACGTCGCCGGCGACACCAGCCGCCGATAGGACCGCAAGCTGCCAGAGAGTGTGGACCTCTGGCAGCTGATTAACTGATGCGGTCAGCGACGGGTAGGCGGCTTGGTCGCAAAACTGCGTTCAGGCCGCAACACATAACGGATTGGCCGACAGGCAGTGGGAAGTCGAGGCTTCCCCCAGGACAGAGTCTCTCAAGACGCGGCGTCGTTCCTGGGGGGGACCTGAAATAACTTGGTCCGGGTCTTCCCCAGAGCAGGGCGCCTGAGACCGGCAGCCGGGGTGGTTTTTAGTGGAATCACCACATACCTGGCTCCTCAGCCCCAGAGGAGCCGGAGATCCGAAGGGATTTTCCACCCCGTCAACAAAAAAAAAAAAAAAAAAAAGGCTTTACCAACCATGTCTTCTACATGGCCCGAATGGAAAAATAAACTTATGGAGTCTTTCCACAGCTCTGATGATAATGCGGAGTTGCTGATAGAAATGCTATCTAAACGTCTTGAATATAATGCATCAATGGAACAAAAATAATTCTATAAATAGGTGCGAGATAGTAGGCAAGCGAGCAGTCGACTGCTTGCTTTATGGTATCGAAGATAGATCACTGAAACTGGGTGCTAAGGCCTCGAAATACCAGGAGCCCGAGCAGGTATTAGAGTATTTTCAGTCTAGTAGACAACAGTCACGGGATTTTGAAAATACCAAGATGTATACTGAGAATCGCACGTTCATGGGTAACAGTAACACTGCGCATACATTCTCTAACTATGATAATAAGACACGATAGTCGGGTAACCCTGCGGCATGCTATAACTGTAATAAACCAGGTCACTTCAGTTATAAGTGTACCAAGAAAATACTAAAATGTACTGTCTGTAATCGATTAGGACATACAGCCATTAATTGTTCAAGACTACCCACCGATAATGCTTAATAATAAAATAGATAAGGCTAGTAAAAATACTAGCGATTGATTGATTCGTAACGATTATTATTACAATTAGTAAATTACAAAAAATATGTAATCTGAACCGTAAGAGAGTTGAATTTATAATAATTATCTTGTGTTGACTTTTTACGTTATAACGACATAGGCTGCGACTGGTCAGTGCGGAGGCGTAGATGGTCGTAGATCATAGCAGACTGTGTTCGCTGGTACTCTGTGGCATAGGCTATGAGCGGCCAGCGCTTAGGCGTAGATGGTCATAGATCGTAGCAGACTGTGTGCATGGATAATTTGCGACATGGGCTATGAGCGACCAGCGCTTAGATATATAGATGATCGTAGATGATTTGAGCTTGGGCTATTAGCGATCAGTGCTTATGCGTAGATGGTCGTAGATCATAGCAGACTGTGTTCGCTGGTACTCTGTGGCATAGGCTATGAGCGGCCAGCGCTTAGGCGTAGATGGTCGTAGATCGTAGCAGACTGTGTGCATGGATACTTTGCGACATGGGCTATGAGCGGCCAGCGCTTAGTTATAGATGATTTGAGCTTGGGCTATGAGCGGTCAGTGCTGAGGCGTAGATGGTCGTAGATTATAGCAGACTGTGTGCATAGATGCTTGCGACATGGGCTATGAGCGGCCAGCGCTTAGTCGCAGATGGTCGTAGATCATAGTAGACTGTGTTCGTGGGTACTCTGTGGCATGGGCTATGAGCGGCCAGCGCTTAGGCATAGATGACCGTAGATCATAGTAGACTGAGCAGGTTATTGTGTAATATTGACATTTATTGTAACGTAGATGGCCTTAGATCATTTAGTATTACAAATTTAGTACACACAATACATGTATTAGATTTATGGTAAAAATAATAAATTTTGTAAAGTTGTTCATAATATAGAATCCCATATCTTAAAATGTAAAATAATTGTGAACAGTGATATTGTAAAACTATATCTAACAATACGCACATAGCATTGTATAATTTGCCTGTATTGTATAGCGTGAGAGGACTCACGATAAAAGGATGGCCGAGCTGTTAGCGTCACGTAAAATGATAATGATCTGTTAATAATAATTAATATGATTGTATGAAATACTTATGATTTGTTTTTGTTAACCATAATTTTGTAATTTTAATGAACTGTATCGATATTGATTAATATCAGCATCGATATTAATCAATTTCAATGCATCGGTTTTTGATAGGGTAGCAACATTATAAACTGTGACTTTGAGATCGCGCCTCCATAGCGGGGCATTATATTGTAAATCTTGCCACCGTCAAGTAGTCAGTACAATTTATACCAATAAATCTTTGTATATTAAAGTAATCCTGAAGTTTTTCTGAGTAGGAGACCTTGATCCTTCAATTACAAAGAAAATAATAAAAATGTGTGTTTTTTATGTAATTTTCTTGTTTTTTTATTATTATTTATATATGACCCGCCAAAACGACTCTACTCTGCCTGATGGAAAGCAGAAGCAGAATCCAAGAGTGGCGGTCACCATACTCATTGCGAATGCAGACAATGCATCATGGCGACCCACACTATGGCGGCCTAGTGATGCTGCTGCATCTTTTAGTGATTTTCTGTGCGAGGGTACTCGCACGAAAATCAACGTAAAATGACAGCGTTCGTGCTGTCGTGTTTCGTTGGTGAGTGCGAGACCGGAGGCCCAAATAGTCTAGTCAAGTCCCATACTTGTTGACTAGACTAAAAGATGCAGCAGCATCACTAGGCCGCCATAGTGTGGGTCGCCGCCCTGGTCGAGCCGGCCCGTTCGTGCTGAAATCAGCGTGGCTCTACTACCTATATTGATATTTGATTGATTCTGACTTTTATATTATTATAAGACATAAGAGTGAAGAAATATTTAGGAAGAAAATATTAGAAGTTTGAGAAAACTCAAAGAGCACTTTCTATTATTCTTTCTATATCTATGTATTATTTTATTTTTAAAAACATCTTATGCATTTAGAAGACACATCCTGTGTCGTGGGGTACTTTAAAAACATACATGAAACAGACACAGAGAACACCCAGACTCAGAACAACAATTTGTGAATCACACAAAGTGTTGTGCCGTGTGTTTTTTTTTGTTTTTCTTTAAAAGTCGACTCCCGCATTAGGAATATGTGCTCAAACACAAACTGTGTCGTTGTGCGTTTATGTGTATTAAAGTTATTATTAATTATTATAGTTTTGTTCTATGGTATTTCTTTTAGCACGAATATCATATCACATAAAATAATTGCAGAATAACTTCATCTTGATTACGAATAATCGTGACCGTTCCGTTCTGTATAAAATGATTTTGGTAGTAATTTAAAATGCATAAATCTCCTTGGCTCGGTCGGTCGGCTAACTGGATTCCCTGGAGCTTCAACTTTAAGTTTTATGAATAGATAATCGTTTGTGATGCGATATCGAGTGGACAGCGATACATATACTTAGACTACAACATTATATGATTACCTATATGTTTCGGACCACAGAAACCTAAAATTTTGATTTTTGTGTTTCGGACTTTTCACACACAACGCAATCGAGCTTCAAACTAAGCAGAACTTGTATTATGAGATCTAGATTAATTGATAGAATTTTATACTTTTGTTATTGACAATATACATATTATTACACATAGAAAACACCAAAACTCCGAAACAAATATTTCCATGTCACACAAAAATTGATGATGTGATCCGGACCACCACTCTTGGAATATGCTCATGCTTTCCATCAGGCAGAGCAGAGTCATTTTGGCGCAGCTAAAACTTAGAAACAAATGTGTGTGTTAAAGATACCCAGCTTCTACTGCATGGCCTAATATCGATACGGAACCTCGTTTAATCCCTTGAAAAAATCCCCATGGGATTTGAAATTAGTCGATCATTTCCTAGAAAGACACGCTACTAAAACCGCTATAAACCGTCCTGTATAAGTTAGAATAACACGCACTACAGTTAATTTGTATAGTATTATTAAAATATCAGGGCTAGACAATCTTTCGAGACCTTGTTTCTAAACTTTTTGTATTGCATTTTGAGTCTAACGTCATACGAGTAGTATCTATTTCTTTACAAATATTTCACCCATTTTCAAGTGTAAATTATCTTATGTTACTGACTTAAATGCGAAGGGGAATCCAGATTTGATTTCCAAATAACCCTCGTGAATTCTTTAAACTCAAAGCACTATAAACTTGAAATAAAATAGCTGCAAACAAATCTAAAAATCACTTAAAAAGAAATAGACTGACACCTATCTGCCCCATTCGTCACGCCGTGTCAACAGCCGTGTGAAACATTCCCTATTTTACATTTAATTGCATTTCTTTGTCGATCTCCCTGTTAATCTGGATGCACCCTTATCCTTTATAAATACCATTTTATTGTGACCTACCCTGCCCTCCTTTACTCATTACAATTTTATCTACGTAGTAGGGGTTCTGAAAGACATCAGGGGTCTTGCTACTCTGGATAATGTCTAGACATGTTTGACGTCGAGAAATATGTGTTAGGCTCTGTTTGCGGACGCACTTATTGCGATTGCTTGTGCTTAATTTTTTGTCAAGTGCTTGAACGGCATGGGGGGTTTTGATTAAATTTATTTTAAAAGATTCTCATATTAAATGCTTAGGTAGATTGTATTACTAAACAGAGCACTTGACGCTGCTAAAGGCATCTTACATTCAAGCAGTTATATGTGATTCTTAATATCCATATAATTGTAAAAATGTATGGAAATAGTATAAACTATATCGGAATTGATATCCTAAACCTTGTAGAAAAGACATAAATTGTATTTTATTCATCGATTTTAGTATAACTTTAAAAAATTAATTGAAATAAAAAAGTTTATATTTTTCAGTTTTTAGTGCAAACAATCGTAGGTAAGTAGTAAGTTGAACTATTTCATCAAATTTCATCATCAAGAATACAAATTAAGGTCTATACGTACGTGTAATATTAAAATCATCCTCTAATCCCTAACTGTTGAAGAGTTTAACTTTCTATCATCAGCTCACCTAAATAACTTGAAAGTATACTACTGAAGGTCTTCAGATACGTATGAAATTGAACGAATTATCCTCCAACTCCTAACCGTTGAGGAGTTGTGCCTTCCACCTTCCATCATCAGCTTACCTAAATAATTTGAAAGAATACGACTAAAGGTAACATATATACATATGATAGTTAAAGATTTATCCTCCAACTCCTAACCGTTAAGGAGTTGTACCTTACATCATCAACTCATCATCATATAATGATGACTACCAGACGCAAATACCGGTGTAACTTCAGAAAATATACGAAAAACATAGTATGTGCCTATAAAAAATGAGGGTTTCTCTCGATTTCCCAAGGATCCCATCATCAGATCCTGATATGGTGGCAATGGAACCACCTCGGAAGCATACCCTTTCGATCACAAAAAAAAAATCAAAATCGGTCCACAATTGACGGAGTAATCGGTAAACATACATAAAAAAAATACATACAGTGGAACATAGAACCTCCTCCTTTTTGGAAGTCGGTTAAAAAGGACTTGATATAACTTGCCCTTTACTTGCCTTTCGTTAGAAATGTGGAACAAAATGACTAGAAAACTAGATGAAAACATTATCTGAAGCGATTGGTACATCGTGTTACATTTTTTTTTCTTTTCTTTTTTTTAAAAGACAACTCCCGCACTAGGAATAAATCCTGTGTCGCGGGGGACTTTACAAACATACATGAAACGGACACAAAGAACACCCAGACTCAGAACGTTGAATTCAATCTGAGTGCAAAATTATTTTGCTTCTTTAAAAACTTACACAAACCAATTATTTATTTTAAACATGTACTCTTCCATACTTTGCTGTTGTATATTATGATAAGTAATGAAGAACAAAACTGAATTGATAAATCTGATAAAATAATCATTGAATAGTATTCGTATCGTGTAAAAGTTTGAGATCATTCGATACAGATTTTTCTCGTTTTTTAAACCGAACATGAATCATTTTTTTAATGTAAACCCTTCAACAAAATCTACCATCGAGCTGTACAAGTTTCATAAGAAAATAATTAATCAAAATAACGAACCAATCTCTGATTTAATTAATTTATCTGATTGACAAACCAATAACACTCGAGGGTTATTCCACTTGACGATGAAAAACATTGGCAACTCCAGACTATCAAGTTATTAAAAATATTGTCGGGAAATGTTGAAATCTTCATTAAAATACTATTATCAATTATCATGCTGATGTGCTCTATAAAATAATATAGGTATAAAGTATAGCGTTTCGAAAACAACTTTATAAAATAATAATGCATTTTTAAATACAAATAGTTAAGCTTTTGTTTTGTATTCTAATTTTTGTTTAAATAATATTAATCTTGTAGTTAAAAATATAAATGAAAATACTCGTAAAATAAAATAGGTGTTTCAAAAGTATCACTCAATGAAGATGGTGCATAAATTATATAAACTTTATAATTTTAACAATTTAGTGCGAAATCACAATTTCACGAATGTAAAAGTTATTAAAGAATACACATTATTTATTATAAACTAGCTGACCCGGCGAACTTCGTACCGCAATATTTACTTATCTGTCTCAGCTCCCCGGCGCGGACAAAAAAAAACGACTTTTCCCGTTATGTTTTAAAGTTTCTTGCACACAAACCTAAGGAACATATATGAAAAGAATTATTTAATTTGGTGCAGTCAATCGGAAGTTATGCGCGTACATACATTTCGGCGACTCATTTTATATACCTATATGTACTAGCTAACACGGCAAACGTTGTTTTGCTATAAAAAAAATGGGGTATAATAAATATAATAGATGTTGGTCGATTCTCAGACCTACCCGATATGCACACCAAATCTCATAAAAATCTGTCCAGCCGTTTCAGAGGAGTATGGTAACTAACATTGTGACACGACAATTTTACACATATACTATACTAATATTATAAACGCGAAAGTTTGTAAGTATGGATGGATGGATGTATAGATGGACGTATGGATGGATGGATGTTTGTTACTCTTTCACGCTAAAACTACTGAACGGATTTGAATGAAACTTTTACAGTATTATATCTCATACATCAGAATAACACATAGGCTACTATTTGTCGCGATTACCGACATATACGCGGGCGGAGCCGCGGGCAACAACTAGTAAGATATTTAGATTACGACATACATTATCATCATTCTCGTGCCGTTTTTTCAAAGTAATTCTAAGGACGCAAATGTACTATTACGAAGACATTTAACTTGCTAATTACTGATCAGCAAGTTTAGCAACAACTGTCTTTAGAACACGAATTAGGTTATTAACTAATTTCTTCGCCTTTATATCTCGATTATCTCGAAGGATTCTCAGAACACAAAACATTACTGGAAAACGAATAGAAGTCCTTCTGAAATTATTACTCTCTTATCACTCTCGACGGTACATACACCACTGAAATCCCCGTAACTAAAGGAACCCGTACAATGGTTCACGGGTGACGTAACAGCATATTATCACTTCTGCACACGCACTGCATTCACTCAGATATTTAATTGTGTTTAATCGCTGCCCCGGTTCGTACCTAAGTGCGAAGGGGTGAATTATGCCTCTGAAAGTTTATTTATATCCTTCTCCAGCTTTGCTTATGTCTTTGTTAATCTGACATTTTCTTTGATAAAGATTACGTACGGTTACGACTTGCTTAGTTATAGCTGTTTTTGTTTTGTGTACCTAGGGCACATTAGCTATTTTTATGACAAGGGGCTTATAGACATTTTAAAGATAATTTTAGTGACAAATATTTTTTAAGCACTGCACTTTGGCCTAGAGGTTTGGCGGTCACCACGCCGTTTCCTACTACGCCAAGTGTCGTGGGTTCAAATCCCACATGGGACAAAACTTTGAGTGATCCACAAATTGTTGTTCTGAGTCTGGGTGTAGTAAAGTCCCCCGTGACACAGGACTTATTCTAATCCTAGTGCGAAAGTTGTCTTTAAAAAAAAAGCATTCAGACCTGAGTTGTTTTTAATTTGTTTCTACGTACTCGGAAATTAAAAATCAGATTTGAATGTTTTTTTCTTAATTTAAGTATATAATGCTTGTTGAAGAATTAAATTACAGGTATATTGATAACGTTATGAGCTTAAGAGTTTAACACACATGATGACACAATGACATTAAAACTCATAAAAATATTTTTTAATATGAAGGTGAAAAGAATTATTCCACTTATAACCTTTTCCTTCGATTATTGTATGAATGAAAAACATCTAAATTCAGTTCAATACATGAAATTTGCTGGTCACATTATGTGTGTTTACATAGGCATTGATAATTTCTGTGTACTACATCGACTACCGCACTGTAAAACGAATAAAATAAACAGTCCAATTTTATGGTGTTGATGTGTGTCCAAATCAAACACCGACAACACAGCTTACACACACAGAAATAGCGAAAATCAACTTAGTCGCCAACAATTGGACAATATTTTTTCGAAAATTTCACACCTTTGACATCTGAGTGATGTCTATTTCAGCCTATTGCTGTTGTGGCGACTTCCACATACAGCGCAACAGCAACATGCTACAGCGTCATCGACCAAAGATAGTACACAACAGTACCAATCCTGAATCACGCAATAGAAGTTCTAGAACATACATACAACATCCCAACATCAACCGTAGGGCAGTTGGCCTGCCAGTCATGATCACCTCGCCTGGAGGGTCCTCCCTTTGTGTTGGAGGGACACGATCACTCGTTCCTCCACACTGTAACGACTGCTGAACGAAGGGCATCCCCGAAGAGCGCTAACCATCCCGATCTTAGACAGTCCGTAGTATGTCAAATTAATAATTCCATAAGCATTTGACTAAATTTCCCAATGTACAAATCGCCCCGAATATTTGGTTTCATCGACACCTAGCTGTCAATGAACGTAATCAGCGGTCATCGACCTCGGGGGCCGAATTGATCAATATTTCGTCTTTTATTCCAATTTGACAGCTCTTGGTGGGTTATTGGTGATTGATACCTTTTGTGATTAGGTCAGGTAAATATATGGTATTTGACTTACCTATTTATACTGGGACATGGGTACACATACATACATATTTAAAGATACTTTCATAAAATTTGGTTATTCGAATCAATATTTTTTTTCAAGTACCTTATATTATAATGTACTATGTTGAGAAAATTCGTATTAAAAGGAATGAGAACCCTGTGTCTAGCAGGGTGCTGCTAAATGTTGGTGAACACGATTTATATTAATAAATAAATAAACTAGCTGACTGACTTCGTACCGCCATGTTTACATATCTGTCTCAGCTTCTCAAAGGCAAGTGTACAGTCGCGGACAAAAAAAAAGAGTTTTCTCGTTATCTTTTTTTTTCTTTCTAGCAAAAAAAGAATAATTGAAATCGGACTATGTGTTATTGAATTACAACTAAGTACATATTTTGACTTTCATCCCCTCTCTCCAGGAAACCGTGCTGAATTTCGGGATAAAAAGTACCTATCCTATGTCCTACCTTGTAGTATGAACTTAAATCATGCCAACTTTTATTTGAATCCATTCAGTAGTTTCGGCGTGATGCGCGGCCAAGATACAGACAGACAGACAAAAATGAAAAAAAATACAGTTTTGGCTTCAGTATCGATTCTAAAGAGCCCTCTAAAAAAAAATATCAAAATATCTTTAATGTACAGAATTGGACCTGTTACATTTTTATTATAAGTGTAGATAAATGTTTCACACACAACGCCATCTAGCTTAAAACTAAGCAGAGCTTAAATTTATGATAGATAGATTGACATCTAGAGTAATATATACTTTTTTGAAAATTAATTTATTTTGTTTTTTGTTAATACATGCTGTACATCGAAAACACCGAAACAAATATTTGCAGATCATACAAACATTTGTCCGACCCGGGAAACGAACCCGAGACCTCAAGCATAGTAGTCGCATACGCTACCACTGAGCCACCGAGGCAGGCAAAGGGTTTATTGAAATATGCGCAGAGACATTTAGGAGGCAAGTCAGCGGTTAACTTAGTTTCAGGGATAGTAAGATCACCAATAAAAATCTGCAATTCATGAGATAGTGATACATTGCTGCCCTTTGAGTACCTTCCTCCCATAAGGCAGGACTTGACCCAAGCCTCCTCCTTATTTTGAAATTCTCCGTAAACCTTAAAAAAACTTTTTCGTGATGTAGTCTTATCACTCCGATCAGCTTTATAAAGATCATGTTCGTAATGTACATGAAATTGATTACCTATACCAATTAAAAAAAGAGTCAATTAAGGTTATTATAATTTCCCGTAAAGTAATGAACTTTCCTGAAAAAAATGCTGAAAGAACTATCAATTATAATGATAGTAATATAATGTTGCCTCGGAAGTGTTTAAAAGCAATTAAGTAATTAAATCATTATCTACTGTTATTTCCATTTAATATGGATGAGCCAGCAGTATTGAGGCGACCCAATTTAATTATATCGATAGTACAATAAGTAGGTCAATTTACTTTGTGAAGTGATTAATAGACGATTTTCACTTTAAAATGTAAACCTTGTCATTAAAAGCAGATGCCGTCTTCTCTCTTGAGAATTTTTTTTGTTTAATTTATACTCGGCATTGATGGAACTTGTTGCAATACATTCTTGAATCAAACTCACTTGTACTTGTTTCACTATTTTAATTATCTTTACACCTGACCGGTTTCGCCTTATGGCATTCTCCAATAAGTGAGTTTGATTCAAGAATGTAAATTTTTTGTTACTCTTAAGAAGATGTATTTCAGTACATATATTCAAACAGGACAGTGATAATGGTGGTTTTAAGAATTTTTTTAATGTGTTTTGTACCTAGCATAAAACAAAATACCAAAAAAACCGACCTCAAGAACTGAACCAAGTTGAAATGGGACTACACGGGAAGCATCAGTTTTTTTTATATTTGTTGCCTCATAACTTTGTACTGGATAAAGCGATTTTGATAATTCTTTTTTATTTGAAAGCTGGTGTTTCCCGTGTGGTCCTATTTTAATTTGGTCCAGTTTTCGAAGTCGTTTTTTTTTTAATTTGTAATTTTTTTGAAGTCTGTTTAAACAGAAAAAAAATCATATAATGCAGTTGTCATACAAGCTTTTGCCCGCGACCCTGTATACGTGTATGTCAGTTTTCGCGGTAAAGAGTAGCTTATTTCTCTTTCCTTAAGCATCAAAATATCTTCATGACGAATTTCATTGAAATCGGTGCAGCGGGTTAGCCGCGAAAGCGTAACAGACGGACAGAGAAAGTTCCTTTCGAATTTATAATATTAGTGTGTAAGTATTTACTATACAACAAGTCAGGCAACTGACTTCATGGAACTATTGAGTATAATTTTTCGCTTACAATAACTACTCCCACTAGTTCCATGTATTGAACTAGTCGGTTGCCAAAGTTCCATATGTGAAACTTGCTTCATGAAACTATTGAGGATAAACTGATATCACGCTAATGGTTTCAAAGAGGCGAAGTTAAGCAATTCTTCCTTACTTGCTCTTCATCGAAGTGAGGCTATCGGGAGCCCAACCTAAAAGATGAACCTTTGAAAACAATCCACTCCTTTTTGGGGTTTTGTATTACAAACACATACAAGTGATAGTAATTTACAATGGACATCAATAGCTGATAATTTAGAAACTATTACTCTGTCCTGAAAACGAATACTTATCAAAACGATTAACTCTAACAACTGAACTATTACAGCAATACAACACAAAAGTAAACTACAATTGTTATACAATCCATTACTGACTGTTACAAGTACCATTACAGCCCACTCGTAATAAAATATTCAGTGTAATTCAAACTACGCTTGTCATATTTCTGTCCTCTAATTTGGGTGATTTTCATAAAATAACTACTTTGCATAATAACTAGAATACTACAGACTATATACGTGCAAGCTTGTATGTATATAAGTAACAGAAGATTCTATGTGCCATGTAAGTCACATGCTATTTTGAACTTATTTCTTATAAGTGTCAAGTATTAAGAATAATCTTTAATTATTTAATAGTTGTGCCTGCGTCAATTTTTGGGGAGCTCTTACATAAATTAATCACTGACGTAAATCAACAAAGTACAAAACATCTTTACATGTTTGCCAAGTTTTATTTAATATAGTAAGTATGACATTTTTAGGTTAAGTACACAGTATTTGTTAGAATATAAATAAACGTACCTCACAAACTTTATTTTATTTTATGTATAATACAAACTGTGTCGTTCCAATGCTCTAAAATAATTCGTAATGTAGTTTTTTTTATACTAGAAAAAAATATAATTATTTAAATTATAATAAAATATTTGATTGATTGCCTAGCTAATACTTTATATGTTTTATGTAATTACAGTATTTGTTTTTAAAATACACTCTTTGCCGGAATTAATCCGGCAAAGAGTGTATTTTATAAATAATTTATGTCACAAGGAACTTTAAAATAATATTACTTTAAATTTAATTTTAAGGTTTTTAATCGATCTGCTATTGCTTTCGCTATATGTAGTTATTATGCAAATAGTTTAGATATTTACATAATGTACATTTACAGGCTTCGTACAAAAACGGGTATACAAACGTTGGGGCGAGCAAATTCTCAGCAAGGGTCCCATGCCTTCGGGCTGTTGTCAAGGAAATTGCATTCTGTACCCGAGGACCCTATAATGGACCCCTCACTGCTCTAAAGAAAATCTAAAATAAGTGAGACCACTTAAACTAGTGAGAATAATTACGTAAAAAAATATTAATGTTTTTATAAACCTCTACTTTTTACTTTAAACTTTTTACTTTTTTAGGTTATAGAGACTCTGAAGTCTCTGTAACCTAAAAAAGTAAAAAGTTTAAAAAATTATCACTCCGATACGTAGAAACTTTTGAAAAATACAAAATGTTTCTACATATAACAAGCTGACAGGTGACTTGATTGCAATTCGATAGCGTTTCTTGAACACCTGCAATTTAAAGTCACAAGTGAGTTTTCCTCTAGCAAGTCAAGGGAACGGGTGTTTGAGTCCCGGTTGCCTTACTCACTAGATGAGAAGAGAAAAGAAAAATAGTTAATACTGATCTTCTAAAGATGTGGTTTGACTTCGGTTGAGTCTGTCTATTTAAACCGATGTATGGCTCTCCCATGATTTTACTTTATGATTGACTTTGACTGCACGTATAGGCCCGTATTCACTTTGTATAGTGCGAGTGCAGGTGCATAGTGCGGGTGATCGGTGATTGGTGGAAAGTACGTGTGGACCGCGAATTCGCCATCCACGCGTATTTTCTACCAATCATTGATCACCTCACTTCACACCTGCACTCGCACTATACAAAGTGAATACAGGCCTTATGGCGTAGTGGCTTAAGCAGTCACTCCGTTGCTTTATGCGCTGAGTATTAAGTTAAAACTCCATATGGGACAGCACTTTGTGAGATCTACAAATTGTTCTTCCGAGTATTTTTTGTATTCATTTCAGGTCCTCCGCGACACAAAATATATTTAATTCTTTATGCGGGAGTTGCCTTTTTAAAGAAAAATAATGTCTACTTCAAAGAAAAAAAAAATCTCTCTTCTGTTCTATAACAACAATGTCTACAAAACAAACACATTATTCAAAAAATAAAGAAGAGTGCACACGAAGAACAAATGGCCCTAATATTAAAGTAAAAGTAATAAATAACGATGAGTTTTCATTGCAATTGACAGTTTCTAGTCATGAAAATGCTCATCAATAATACGACTAGCTACTATTTGACAGTCTAATAGTAAGTAATGCGTCTAATAGTAATAATAATAAAAGATGCGTCGATTGCATGGGTGATTACTTCGAATAACAGAAATAAAAAAGTTTGAAAAAATAAGTACTTTCACTTATTGCATACAAAACGTCAATTTCATAGACCTATTATTTTTCCATTTGTTTCCATTTAAGAAATCGTGTGAACTTGTGGTGACGAATTGAAGAATACGTAGTATTAAAGCCCCTATTAACTGTTCCTAGATACATCCCGTGGGCATAGTAAGCGCCGAGAAAGCTAGGCAGGACGACATCACTGCAAAGAGAAGAAAAATTTGAGACAAAGCATAACAACCCGTTTGACTAGCGTGGTATAGTAGACCACAGCCTTCTCTCTAATTAGACGTCTACAATCAACAGTTTAATGAAATAATTTAATGATGTTAAAATTTACGAAACTTATTAAGAAGGTGCGCTAATAATTACCTACAAATTTTAACAAAAAAAAAACCGATTTCAATCTGGACCAAATTTAAATGGGACCATTTGGGAAGCACCAGCTTTCAAATAAGAAAATAATTATCAAAATCGGTTCTGTCGGGGAGGATTATTACAGAGAATTATACACAGTGGTAACTTGGAAATACAGAATATATTAATAAAATAATACCTTTATAAAAACACAAACACTTCAAGCAGACATAGGAATATAAGTGACATATTCTAAAATATATTCAAACTGAAAAGATGTTCTTAATTCATAAGACCATGAAGGTGATATATCTTCAACACACCTCCTTCAACTACATGGGCTTATTAATAATACTACCTAAATTACCGCACACACAAACCTAAATTACAAATCATAGATTCGTGCCTAAAACGGGACAAAGGCTTGGTGAGTATATCAGCCAACATCTTATCAGTCGACAAGTGTTCCAAACTTATAGCTTTTTTTTCACGCAGCACATCTCTAATAAAGAAATGACGTATATCAATGTGCTTACTCTTCGCGTGATAAACACCGTTATCCTCGGTTAAGCAAATGGCACTGAAGTTATCAGCATGCATTCTTACCTTAGACAAATTATGTAGACCTAGTTCGTTCAACAAGCTATTTAAGTACACAGCCTCTTTCATAGCCAAACTCACAAACTCAGCCTCACAGGTTGACGTTGCTACAATGCGTTGCTTATGTGAAGCCCATGAGATACCTGCACCTCTTAAAATGAAAACGTATCCACTGAATGAACGTCTATCATATGTACAACTACCCCAATCAGCATCCGCATACCCATACATGCTCAAACCAGTCGGTTTATATACCAAACTGTAATTTATCGTACCTTTCAAGTAACGAAGAATCCTTTTCGCTGCTTTCCAGTGATATTCTTGTGGATTCTCCACGAACTGCGCCAACTTCGCTGTTGCGTTTGCTATATCCGGCCTCGTAGCAACACTCAGATACATGAGCGAACCCATCAGCTCTCTATAGGGAAATGAGTTCCCGTCCTCATTTTTTTTCGTGCTCAACACTGGCTTCCCAATCTCCATAGGAGTCCTCACAGGATTGCAGTTCTCCATCTTAAATTTCTTCAATATATCATTGATATATTTCTCTTGTGACAAATAGTATTTGTCCCCATTTTTCTTTAAATCTATCCCCAAACAAAAACTTGCTTGACCAAAATCTTTCAGTTCGAACCTTTTGGTTAATTCATGCTTGAAGCTATCAATAACTGACCTTTTCTGACTCGATATAAGTATATCATCAACATAAACTACTACGAAGAGATCTGAACCATCTTTGTTACGCTTGTGGTACAAGCATGGCTCATTTATAGTCGGCTTTAAGCCCATTTCTCTTAACTTCGTGTCAAGTTTTATGTTTCATTGACGCCCGGCTTGCTCGAGTCCATACAAAGCCTTCTTTAATTTACATGTATTTCCACCTTCCTTCATATCTTCAAGCATCTTCATTGCTCTCTTACCTGTGATGCTAGTAACACCATCACATTTCACAAGTTTTTCCAAACTTTCTTTCAGCAATTCTGGAATCTTCATATAAATATCTTCATTCAAATCTCCGTTTAAATATGCCGTATTAATATCTATTTGATCAATGTCCATGTTCATCTCGACAGCTAATGCGACCAGCAAACGAACGGTTGAAATCCTCGCAACCGGTGCGTATGTCCTGTGATAATCAAGATCTGCCTGTTGACTATATCCCTTCGCGACAAGTCTCGCCTTCTTTTTCTCAGTTTTGTCGATAGTAAGCTTCGTCGTTAAAACATATCGACATCCTACGACATTACGATCAATTGGTTTCCTTACGATTTTCCAGGTTTCGTTTTTCACTAGGCTCCGAATTTCTGATAAAATCGCTTCTTCCCATTGACTCTTTTCGTCACTATACAAAGCATCCTTCAATGAAGTTTCAATAGCTCCTGCAAAATCATCAGCGTCCACGAAGTCATCTTCGTCCATCGTCGATGATTCATTTTCTCTATTTTCTTGAACTTCGACCATGTTGTAAATTTTACGAGGTCGACCTATGTGCCCTCTTTCAATTCTCGGTCTACCAGGCTCTCTCTTCAGAGTAGTTACATTCTCCTCATTCTCAACACTTTTCGTACTTACTGTACTTGGTACCTCATGCGATGGTCCTCATAAGTTCTGAACTTCGTTGAAATCTCTCATTATAAACGGTTCCTTGTTTGTACAAGGCGTACTCGACGTACTGGGTACTTGACTTGCTGACACAACGGATTGACTTCATTCACTCTGACGAGTCGGTACATTTGATGGACTTTCCAATGGAATTTCTACCTCGATACTCTTCCTCACAACATTCTCCTCACATTGTGAATCAAGAAGTGATTGATCCAAGACTTTACTTTTAGTTTCAAAATACTTGCCTTCCTGAAATCTTACATCCCTGGACACGATGAACTTTCTCCACTCCGGTATCCAAAGCTTGTAACCAACAGCTTCTTCTGGATAACCTACAAAATAGCCAACAATAGAGCGTAACGCAAATTTATCTTTACCTGGCTCCTTATCTAAGACATGAACTTTTGTCCCAAAAGTTCTTAGGTAACTTACGTTCACAGGCTTATTGAACCATTTTTCATACGGAGTTTTCCCCTTCAGACTTTTTGTTGGACATCTATTACGAATGTAACATGCAGTTGCAATTGCTTCTGCCCAAAAACTCGAAGGCAGTCCCGCAGATATCAACATACAACGCGCCGTTTCCAGGAGCGTTCTGTTTTTACGTTCTGCAACTCCATTACTCTGCGGCGTGTAGGGTGTAGTAAAACGTCTCTTAATTCCATTTTATTGTAAAAATTCATTAAAATCTTTATTTTTAAATTCCGTACCATTGTCACTTTGAAATGTTTTGATTTTTCTGCCCGTCAGATTTTCAACCTGACATTTAAACATTTTAAATTTTGACAATACGTCATTTTTATTTTTAATCATAAATACTTCACACCAACGAGTATGGTCGTCGATAAAAGTTACGAAGTATTTATTACCTCCGTTCGATTGAACTCTCATAGGGCCTACCACATCAGAATAGATGATCCCCAATTTCTCACTACAGGGCTCCCTGGACTTCTCAAAAAACGACACCATCTTACCCTTAGCGCACACGTCACAATCCTGCAAGTTACTATCAACCTTGGATAGGTTAATTCCAGATTTCTTCAGTACATTCATAAGATCTCTAGCATTTAAATGTCCCATACGCTCATGCCATTCATACGAATCCACATCATTCCCTGATACTACCGATGCCGAGGCATCTAGCTCCCTCAAGTAATATAAATCCACTCGCCTATCAGCAGTTAGCTTAACCTCACCATGTTTTATAGCGTAGGCTATATTTCGCTTAAAGATAACCTCGCAGCCTCGTTCAGTGAGTTTGGCGATCGAAATGAGACTATTACGTAAATCAGGAACTAACAACGTATCTTGGAATTCAATTTTACGCGTACCATCATTGTTACATGCTAATATCTTAACAGTACCTTTACCTTGCACGGACGACAAAGATTCAGTGGCAAATTTTAATACTTGACTCGATGGCAGCACCTCATCAAACCTTGTCCCGTCATTGCACATATGAGAAGTGCAGCCGCTATCAAACAGCCATTCGTGTCGGCGTTTGATATCAACAGCACGGCACTCATCTGAAACTGTGACAGAGGTTAAAGCTTCAACACACTTTTCACTAGCACATGACTCTACTAATCTAGTTTCCGAAGTACTCTCCTTCTTCTTGCATTCCGAAGCCTTATGTCCAAATTTATGGCATCTCGGACTGTCTCGTTGGTCTCGCGATTGGCGTGTGCGACTGCTGATCATGAGGTCTCGGGTTCGATTCCCGGGTCGGACCAAATGTTTGTGTGATCTACAAATATTTGTTACGGAGTTTGGGTGTTTTCTATGTATAATATGTATGTATTTACAAAAAAAAAGTATATATGTATTTGTATCAGTTGTCTAGTATCCATAACACAAGCTCTGCTTAGCTTGGGACTAGATGGCGTTGTGTGTTAGATGTCCGAAAAAATATATATATGGCATTTAAAGCATTTAAACTTAAATTTGTCCTTTTGTCCAGTCTTTTGTCCCTTCTTGGGTTTTACGTATTTGTTTATATACATAGCACCTTCCATACTTTCGACTTTTGAGTTATTTCCTCTCGAATTATATTCTTCGACGATTTTCCCTCTCAGTTGTTCCGGTGTTGGAAGCTCGTCCCTCGATTCGATTGCACATCTGAAGTTTTCGTAACTTGCTGGCAAACTATATAATAGCATTATAGCTAATAAATCGTCATGAATTTTGATATTCATTTCATCGAGTTTATCGACGGCCTCAAAAAATGAGTCAAGATGTTCGCTTACTTTTTCATTTTCGCTCATCTTCTTTAACATAAGCCTTTTCATCAAGGTCGCCTTTTTCGCGGGACCTTTTGACGCGAGCAATCTTTCCAACTTACGCCACAGCTCACTTGCAGTAGTCACCCTTCTAATATGACGTACCACACTCGAATCCATGGCCAGTACTATTTTAGACTTGGCTTTTCTATCCGCAGTCTCCCATATCAACACACTGGCCTCATCCGTTGGCTTTGCCTTCTCACCGGTCACATATTCCCAGTAGTCATTTTTTATCAACAACGCCTCTACTTGAATCTTCCAACTATCGTAGTTGTCGCCTACTAGTAGCTCCACACGTACGTTCGACATTTTGTTGTTTTTATATTTTCATAATATTTTACTTTATTTCTGTTTTCCATTCATCCCTGGGTTCTGGGGCCATAACCCTTGTTGGGGAGGATTATTTGCAGAGAATTATACACAGTGGTAACTTGGAAATACTGAATATATTAATAAAATAATACCTATATAAAAACACAAACACTTCAAGCAGACATAGGAATATATGTGACATATTCTAAAATATATTCAAACTGAAAAGATGTTCTTAATTCATAAGACCATGAAGGTGATATATCTTCAACAGGTTCACACAGTCAAAAGTTATGAGGTAACAAACAAAAAAAAATACAGTCGGATTGAGAACCTCCTCCTTTTTTTGAAGTCAGTTAAAATTGCAAATATCGTGAATGTGGAGGACCTATCGGAAATAAGACGACTTGGCAAACACCAGGATGAGAATGATGCGGATTTTCTTACAAAAAGTTTTCTAATAATCATGCAAAGTTTTATTGACCTATTATAGCGAGCGTCACTCTTAAATGTGGAAAGAAAAGATGTAGAAAGATAAAGATAGATATTTACTGGTCAACTCTGGAAGAGGAACTACTTGAGGGAAGTAGGGGTTCAAGTTAATTTCAAAAATAAAACAAATTAATCTTAAGTAACTTCAAAATGTTTACTGTTTCTTTTTTTTACACTTACCTAAATAATAAGATTTTTTTACTTAAACATATATCATGTGAAAAACGTTAAATAAAAAGGCTTTATTATTATTATTAAGAAAGTATTTTTTTTAGTTATTTAATGTAAATGTTCACAGTATACGTAGTTTAACTCAAACTTTTAGTTAACGTTCTACACGATTTGTACAACAAAGTAAGCAAATCAGTATTGATCTTCACTTTGAGTGTTATAAGAAAGTTCGAGATGAAAATTATTACATTAATGTGTATAAACGATTATACTTCCTTGTTGTCCAAATGTTATAACGGCAATATATATATTTTTAGATATAAACACAGCATAGTGCAATTTTGGTTTTAGAAATCAAGGACTATTTATAATTCAAGTATTATCTCATTAATACTTTATTTTTAAATTATTTGTATGTAAATCAATTTATTGAAAAATAAATCAAATTTTACACAATCCTTTGATACATTGCTATTAGTATTTGACCTAGATTAGTATACAATTTGACCATAATTCATTTAATGTTTGTTTATTATTTTTAACCTTTATACACTCCTCCTCCATATAAACTGTAACTGTGCCAAATATCCTCATATATAATCCTCATATATAATCCTCAGTTCACATAATTTTCGTAAAAAAGGGCACAAATTTTTTGCTTCACGTATATATATTATACTTACTGACTGCCTCGTTGGTCTCGCGGTTGGCATGTGCGACTGCTGATCATGAGGTCTTGGGTTCGATTCCCGGGTCAGACCAAATGTTTGTATGATCTACAAATACACACATCAAAAGTGTCTAGGGATCAAGCATTTTTATGCGGATTTCTTGAGATTGAGATGTGGCTTTGTAATAAATTTATGATTTTATAAATTTATATGGATCCTTTTTGGTGCATTTCATAATTTGAATCAGGAACTGTCAATCAAATTCGAGTAAAAGATGAAAATCAGCTGTCAATATTTTCCCTATAAAAACATACAACGCATTGAAGACATTATTAGTGCTACTGTTTCCCTACTACTGATTAAAACCAACGTTATTATGGAGCGGCGACGTCATTTAAGCAGGGAAGAAATGCTCAGAGCCGTGGGAATGATAGAAGCTGGTTCCCGGCAACGTACTGTGGCTTTAGCTCTGAATACAAGTCAGAGTGTTATCAGTCGACTTTGGACACGTTACCGAAGCACTGGTACCGTGGCTGAGCGCCATGGAGGACGGTATCGCTGCACCACACGGAGACAAGACCGATACATTCAAATCTTAACTCGAAGAGCTCCAACAATAACCGCCATGTTAGCCGTGAGGCTTCATCACTCTTCAGGGAACTTAATTAACGACCAAACAGTCAGAAACCGCTTGCATGAAGTGAACCTTCATTCCCGAAGACCGCTACGGGTACCACCTATAGCAATGCACAATCGTAGGATTCGATATCAATAGGCTCTTGAACACAGAAATTGGGCAGAAGAACAATGGCGTTTCGTGTGCTTTTCTGATGAGTCTCGTTTTGGTATGAGACCGGATACAAGACGTATACGACACTGGAGAACCCCTGGACGCCAACAGCGATTAAAATCCTGCCAGGAAGTCCATCCTTATAGTGGTGGAACCATCATGGTATGGGCGGGTATTTGGATCGGCGGAAGAACTGAGTTGATTTGGATCAGAGGCAACCTCAACGCTCAAATTTATGCTGAGACGATTGTATCAGACGTCATCGTTCCTCTACAAGTGCAAATCGGTCCCTTATTTCAGTTAATGCATGATAATGCACGACCGCACACCGCAAGAGTTGTAAGACAGACTCTCGCCGCAGCTAACATCAATGTCCTGCCCTGGCCTGCTCAGTCGCCAGACTTGAACCCGATTGAGCATGCATGGGATATGCTACAGAGAAGAGCTCTGCCGAATATGGAGGGTATCCAGTCGCAAGAAGACCTTTTTTTGTTGTTGCAACGAACATGGGCGGCCATTCCACAGCGTGATTTGGATGAACTCATTTTGAGTATGCCAAACCGATGTTCTTGTGTTGTTAGTGTTCGCGGTAGAAACACGGATTATTAATTGTTTAAGTTACCTAATAAAATTTTAAAGAAAACTGTTATTACAGTCTTTTTTTCGAACTTTAATGTTAGTGGTTCAAATGTCAAAAATCCCTTTATTAGGAAAATGGCAAATTTCTTTATTAATGCAAAGGTGACTTGGTTTATCGTTACTGTGACAAACGAAAACACTTTATTTGATGAATCCTTAAAGAAAATTTTAATTAATATCAATCAGGAGAAAAGTTATTGCAAAAATATATGTTGATCCCTAGACACTTTTGATGTGTGTATTTGTTTCGGAGTTTGGGTGTTTTCTATGTATAATATGTATGTATTTACAAAAAAAAAAGAATATATGTATTTGTATCAGTTGTCTAGTACCCATAACACAAGCTCTGCTTAGCTGCTAGATGGCGTTGTGTGTTGGATGTCCGAAAATATTTATTTATTTATTTCAAAATATATTTTATATCATCAAGTAATCTTATAGCCCCAGTACACGTTGGACCAACGCGCTCGACGAGTGTGCTCGGCAGATTTTCGTGTACTGTTCACACGTTGGCCTGTTTCTTCATTACTTTGATCTGTGCACCAGAAACCGACACTAATAGGGTCATCGGCCAATTTTGGTCGCAAACGACAAATAGACACAAAACGACGCAGTACACGTTGGCCGAACGCACTCGCCGAGTGCGTTGGTCCTACGTGTACTGGGGCCATTAGAATAAGGAGCAAAGATAATAATTATTACTAAAAACTAAAAATATAGAAATCACACGTCATAGTATTACCGATAAACGAATTCACTAACACGTCATTGACTTACATAAATTGGCACAAGAAAGCCGAAGCAATTTTCACCGTCAACCTTTCCTGGAACTCAAATCGTCCTTTTGATAATTTAAACAAATATTGGCGGTCCCTTTACACTCTCAATCACTTTATAATGCCTGAATAATGAATATATGTATGCAGATGGTGGAAACGTAAGTGTGGGATTTGGAAATACAATTTTCTACATGGTGAATCCGAGCGATCAAGTGGTATATAGGGATTTGTCGGCACATCCACGTTTTGGAATAGAAATATAATGTAATTGATTTAGTACAATGGCGTCGTGACAGGTCGGATTTTGTGTGAGTTAAATTTAATAAATATGAGCTTTTGTGTTGCTTACCAATCATTTTACTATTAACTATGTAGCTAGCTTTTGGTTTTGTGAGACGAAGTATCTAACTAAACACCATCATATAGCTAAATTTAAAAAAAATATATTTTAGGTTACCACAATGTGTTAGGTTCGTTCAATGTTATTTTATTTTTCATATAATGTTAATAATGCTAATCCTTTAAATTGAATGATTTCAAATACTAGAGTTGCATTAAAGATGAGCATAATTAAAAACAGTATTGATTAGGAAATCAATATATATTTCAGTATCAGTATAAATTAAATTAGTTGGACTACGGATTTAGTAATGGGTCTATTGTCTAACTAAATATACTGATTGGACAATTCTAATTGCCCCTACGGAAAACTCGTAGACCAACTGGTTGGATATTGCAGTTCGGATCACGATCTTGAAACCGGTCTTGTGTGTTTATAAAGTCCCTCTACAAGATCTTCTTAAAAAATTCAAATAGAAACAAGAACAATTTTCTTTTTTACTTATAATGGATGGACACTTCTTAATTTTTAAACAAATCTTACAACCAAGTTTAAATTTAAAAAGTGCTTGCAAAAACTTATGTTTTAAACCAATAAAACTATAGGTTTCAGAGCACTGGGTGCAACGGAAATTGGTCTGACTTTGCGAACATTCCAGAGACGTTGGTATGCTACGTAGAATTGCTAATTAGCAGGAAACCCTCGGAACGGCACCGAGTTATTACAGCTGTAGTAATATATATTCGATGAATAATATTTTTTTATAAAATATTTAACCAGACTTGTGAATGACTAAATGAATACTATGAGAGCGAACATTTTTGTGAAAGTAACAGACATTTATTGTTGAACTAGCTTTTGCGCGCGGCTCCGCCCGCGTGTTTTTCGGTTATCGCAGCAAATAGTAGCCTTTGTCCTTACTCAATAATCAAAGTATCTCTATGCCAAATTTTATTGAAATCGGTGCAGCGGTTTGGCCGTGAAAGCAGGACAGACAGACGGACAGTAAAAGTTACTTTCGCATTAATAATATAGGTATGGATTACATAATGGTTATTACAAAAATTATAGCAAAGTCATTTCACAATCTGATCATTCTCGAAGATATACTTCAAATTCCACAATGTATTTCAAGTTCATAAGTTGATTGACACTTAAAAAAGCGGCCAAGTGCGAGTCGGCAGTGCAGCAGCAAGTAACTTTTTATTTTATTTTTATATGTGTGTTGATTGAATAAAAGGTAAGATTTCGTTCAAACCAATTTTCGGTGGAAGTTTGCATGGTAATGTACATCATATATAGGGGGGGGGGGGACACATTTTACCACTTTGGAAGTGTCTCTTGGGTACACGTATGGGTTGGATAAAAAAATTTTTTTTGAGTTTCAGTTCTAAGTATGGGGACCCCAAAATTTACTGTTTTTTTTTCTATTTTTGTGTGATAATCTTAATGCGGTTCACAGAATACATCTACCTACCAATTTTCAACATTATAGGTCTTATAGTTTCGGAATAAAGTGGCTGTGACATACGGACGGACAGACGGACAGACAGACAGACAGACAGACATGACGAATCTATAAGGGTTCCGTTTCTTGCTAGGTACGGAACCCTAAAAAGTAAGGCAGTTTTCGATTCGTTTATACTTTCTTACGTATATTAATCTTAAAATTCCGTCATCCATGAACTGATTTAAAAATTCTTACTTTTTTATTCAAATTCAGTTCATTAAAGTTCACCATAACGTAAGCACAATTAATTCAAAGCTACTTTTTATTCTATTCAAAATTTCATCGTCTTTGATTGGCAAAATACGATTTCATTAGTTCTTGTTGAAATTTTACTCCAGGAGTTATTTGTTTATTCAAATTCAGTTCATTAAAGTTCACCATAACGTAAGCACAATTAATTCAAAGCTACTTTTTTATTCTATTCAAAATTTCATCGTCTTTGATTGGCAAAATACGATTTCATTAGTTCTTGTTGAAATTTTACTCCAGGAGTTATTTGTTTATTCAAATTCAGTTCATTAAAGTTCACCATAACGTAAGCACAATTAATTCAAAGCTACTTTTTTATTCTATTCAAAATTTCATCGTCTTTGATTGGCAAAATACGATTTCATTAGTTCTTGTTGAAATTTTACTCCAGGAGTTATTTGTTTGTTCAAATTTAGTTCATTAAAGTTCACCATAACGTAAGCACAATTAATTCAAAGCTACTTTTTTATTCTATTCAAAATTTCATCGTCTTTGATTGGCAAAATACGATTTTATTAGTTCTTGTTGAAATTTCACTTCAGGAGTTATTTGTTTATTCAAATTCAGTTCATTAAAGTTCACCATAACGTAAGCACAATTAATTAAAAGCTACTTTTTTATTCTATTCAAAATGTCATCGTCTTTGATTGGCAAAATACAATTTTATTAGTTCTTGTTGCAATTTTACTTCAGGAGTTATTTGTACGGATTGCATATAAGGTTATTTGTGATACACGAACATCATCTCAAAAGCAATCCGTGAGCTCTTTCCCAGCAACATAATTCATCTTACTATTACGAAACCTTAACTAAAATATTGAATATACATGAATAAAATTCAATTTCTGAGTAGAAGTTGGCTCATATTAACGCCATGAGAAAGTTCATAACTTCAGGTGACGGCATTCCCACACTACATCGCTAACATTGCTGTGGATGTGGCTTACGTTAATTATAGTTCTACGTGGAGGTGGCAATTGGAAAATAATAAATATATACGAATTTCATTTTAGTTAACGTGTTTTAAATGGGACTTAAGTAGCAAGTGTGTAAATATTTAATCGTAACGTACGGTGTGTGTTTTTTTTAACTGCGACTTTGGTTCTACTGTATATCAATTAGAAAACTTGAAGCACTAACGATTTGTTTCACCAACAAGGCTATTTGATAGTAATATCCTTGACGTCAAAATGATGTGTTTTACCTAAATTGTATTAAAACATTGTACATTATGTGAAAAAATGTCGATTAAGTTCTTAAGGCTTCTGCTACCAGTTACCATCAGTGGTATATATTCATATCTTCAACGTGTTCTCACTGTTTGCCTACGGGGCACTTGAATATTAAATTTCAATTCCTTGTAGTTTAATAGTAGAACGTAGGACGTAAACATGTTAATTTTAAGAGGTTAGTCAAAGTTTTGAAATTTCTTGGCAACAAGAAATCAAATTAAATACAAATACATAAATAAAATTTCTCACAAATGGCATCATCATAATGCCATATCCATTGAATATTTCAGACCTACATCGCCGTTTTCCATAATATTCTCAGTGGACAAGTTTCTAGTGCGTTATTTAATGAAGTTAGTTTATTAGTTGTCGCCGGTTGTACACAATTTTAACTATACACATGTACGAATGCCACGGTTGTTAATAACTTTAATTTTCTAAGTTTGCAGTGGTCTAATCTTATTAATCAGAGAATCAGTACGCTGAAGTTGAAATGACCGGCCATGTCTCCAGACGAACCGATGGTCAGTGGAGACCTTGATTAGGCAAACGTAATGTAAGGCGCCCTGCGGCACGGTGGACTGATGATTTGAAAAAAGCAGCTGGCAGCGGATTGATGCGGACTGCCCAAGACCAGGATAGTTGACGCTCCTTGGGGGAGACCTTCGTTCAGCAGTGGAGGGCGATTGAATAATATAATGTTAGATAAGTTTATATATTAATAAATTATTGCTACAAAAGAAAAGTAAATTATTCGATTATAGTGATTTCTTGTGAGACCAATTACTTGTTATTGGGTACCATTGGCATTGTATTTTAATGGCAACCAGTAAAATACAATACAAAACTTGAAGCAACGTATTAAATTATCAAAACCATAGTTATATCGTGAAGTATAATAGAAAATTAAGGCTCAATACAACATTTTTTTCATTTATTTATTTATAAACTTCATGCACAAGTTGTACAACAGCGGACTTAATGCCATTAGGCATTCTCTACCAGTCAACCTTCAGGTGTTGTAGAAATATGATGTGGTTATGTGTTAGTAATCCTCTCGTCTACGATACGTCTGCTCGTTTGCCCGCCAATTCTATAAAAAAAGAACTGTTATTAGAATTCATTTTTGTTTGCCATTTAGCTAGCTGTTTTAGAACTTTTATAGAGGATTCATATCATGGGTGTAAATATAGTCTTGTATGCAACTGTACATAATTAGGTATTAAAACACTCATGTTATACTATTATCATATTCGTGTTTTAATACCCCTTATTATATTCGTACAACAGTTGCATAAATAACTATTAATTTATCAGACAAATTATTTTAATTTTAAAATAGCTTCGACAGATTCAAATCTGTTTTCCCAAAGGTTACAATTTTAAATATCTCTTTCTATAATGATGAACCTGATAAAAAGATGGAATATTTGAAATTACAATTTATTGTTCGTGAGTTATTAAAATATCAAGCCTGTTTCGGAAGATTTTTATAACTACTGTTTTATATTCATTTACTGTTCTCTTAAAACTATTTATTTAATAGCTATGCTCTGGATTATTTTCTACTTACGTTTAAAAATCATGCAGAATCATCGAGATATTACGTACTACGTACTAGAGGAGCCACTCAAAACCAATTATATGTTCCGTTTATATTTGAATTAAAACTAAAAAGCGCTGCAGCGCAGCCAAACAATAATTAGTAGTCTAATCCAACAGTATTAACAAGCAGCGCTCTATCGCATTCGAGCTGTAGTTTCCTCGCGAGCGAAATGTCATAAGCGCCGTGATTTTCATGGCGCTTACGCGTTTTGGCCAACGAACTGTTGCAAAGATTCGCTTTTATAGAGTAAGCGCCAAACAAGAAAGCAGAACGGATAAATAGCTTTATACCTACGAAGCTTTATTAGGAAATTCACTTTGAGTAAATAGTACTTCAATAGCTTTACCAGTTTCAGTTTTTTTGTAGAATTCATCGAGGTATAAAATATAAAAGCCGAATATTCAATTTTTAAATTATACTTTAAATATAATTATCGTTATCGTGGGAGAGCCACGCTTCGGCATGAATGGGCCGGCTCGACCGGAGTGATACCACGGCCTCACAGAAAACCGGTGTGAAATAGTGCTTGCGCTGTGTTTCACCGAGTGAGTGAGGATACCGGAGGCCCATACCCCAACCCCCCTCCCCCTATCTCCCCCCCCCCCCATCCCCCAAAGGCCGGTAACGCACTTGTGACGCCTCAGTGTTGCGGGTGTCCATGGGCGGCGGTAATCGCTTACCATCAGGCGATACGTCTGCTCGTTTGCCGGCCTCTTCCATAAAAAAAAAAAAAAAAAAAAAAATATTGCAAAAAAAATGTTATGGGTTATTTACGAAGCTATTTTTAACAATATATTATTTTTCCTTATCCAATTAAATACGTTAAATACGTTGTGCATTTAACGTCAGTTAATTCTACCTAAATATCACTTCTGTATGTTTTACTCTAAGTACTCTATGTCGAATGAGGCAACAATGGCGTCTTAAAATATTTTGTTCGTATTTAATTTTAAAACAATTATATCTAGTTAATTACTGGTGAAAAGTTATTCCTTTGTTTTTCTCCGTATTCATTGTATTATTAGTGCAATATCTCAAGACACAAAATGGCATAATTCACGAGTTTTAGAACGTTTTTAAATGTAAACAATCACACGCTTAAGCCACCGCTTCATCAGAGTGTAGCTAGCAAGCGACTGAAGGAAGTGCGGCGCATGCGCCGCAATTGCATGGAACACCGCACTAATGAGCGGCGTCTTCTCTATACATTATATCTCGATGTGCAGAATAGGTTTTCATGGAAATATCATGATACAAACTGTTGCTACAGTTACGCTTTCGTAGCAATACTTTGATACGAAAAACTGTAGAACTGTAGAAGCAAACTCGTAGCAATCTACGAGTATAATGAATTGCAGCAAATCTCGTTCAAAACGTTATGTCAGGCACTTTTTTTGGATTTTATAATTAAATAAGATTTATTTTAGATGTATATATAAAGTGTATATTTCTAGTACGGCTTTTGATTTATTTAGTTAATAAATAATATTGTCAGGACCAAGAATTATGTTTTGATCTTGATTAATTGTTTTGTTTGTTGCTAAATCTAATTTAATGATGAGGCTGTTATTTTAGTGGTTAACAACCTTCTTTTGGATGCACGTGGCAAATAATTATGTAATTTGGCAAATAATTTCAGCACGAACGGGCCGGCTCCACCGGGGCGATACTACCCTGTCACAGAAACGTCTCAGTGTGGTTCATCATGCTACATTGTTGCATTACCTGCATTCGCAATGAATGCCCATAACTCTTGAATTCTTAGGGCGTTTAGGCAATTCTGCTATAGATACTATAGAAATCAAATATAGCTCACTTAGGACCCATAATATTTTATCCGTGGTGCTTACCGGTTTGAAAAGGTGCCTGCCTATTTTGACTTCATTTTGCCTCCCGCTTTGCTAAGGAGGAAACTGGACATATTAGATTTCCAACTAGTCCAGTTTTTCTTGTCTTCCGATTAATTTCGTTGCGGGTTCCAAGACAGTTTAATTTTTCCTGAGATTTCCCGAGTGTCATAGCTCGGTGTGTTCGTGGGTCAGTGATGTTGATGCTGGTGTACAGCAGTAACAGTGGTGGACGTGTGCAGGCGGGATTAGAACCTAAAAAAAATCTTGAATTCTGCTCAAACTTTCCGTCGTGCAGAATAGAGTCAATTTGGCAGGCTCAGACATTTTGTTTATTATCTAAAATATGTGTGTGTTTGCAAATATTTAAGTATGTTAATCAGCATACAAGCAAGTATGTTGACTATACGGTTGGCCTTGTGGTTTGTGTGTGGGTGTGTGATCCACATGTTGTGAGTCTGGGTGTTCTTTGTGTCCATTTCATAAATGTTTGTAAAGTCCTCTGTGACACAGGACGTATATCCCTAATGTGGGTGTTGTCTTATATAAAAAGAAAAAAGCCTTTTGATAACTATAGTATAAGCACTTCCTAATTTACTATCAAAAGATGTGTTAGATATGTCAAATTATTTAACATCATTTTGTGAATATCCTCGTATCTAGTAACGTGATGAAATAATAATGACATTAATCAACAGTTAGGGTAGCCTGCTTTGGAACAAGAATGCGAGTATGATAAAAAGTTGTTGCTTATAAATATAAACTATCCGACCAAATTGCAAAGGCATTTCATAAAATACTCAAGACAATAATTGTTTGAATACATTACTTTGTATCGGATACATAAACATTACAAATTTACGTAAGCAACCTTTATTGGGACAATTTTCTACCAGAAATCTAGTTGGCCATATATAACCCTATAATAACTCGTAAATTTTTATTTAAAAACAAAACACCTAACAACTTCGTTGCGTAAACTTTTTACGTTAAAAAAATATTCGATTTCACTTAGCACCACAGCGACCACTTTATCTTACCCATACATGTCTTTCGAATATCCTTATGTAAAGGAGCATAAGACTGAGTTTTGTAAACAAATTGGTTTAAGTAATATTGGTTGTTGATCATCCGCAAAGATTTTGTAAGGAAAATATGAAGATGAAAGTTGCCTAGCCTGCATGTTTCGTTTTTGCGAAGGCGTGGAAGGAAATTGCGGAAGACAGGCTTGTTTCGGTACAAGAACACTGTGTTTTTTCCGATGATGGATACGATTAATCACGTAATAGGGCGTTGAAGGGGAAGAGAGAATTCTTGTTGTTGACTGAAACTATATTAATAAGTAAATGTGTATGTACGAAATAATCTTGTATAACTCTAATAAATAAGTCATGTGACAACCAGAGATATTATTGCTGTACTGTTCAGTACAGTTGCTGGAGGCAATGAGAAAATGGGTTACTACCACTGCCCATAGAACACTGCAACCTGGGAACATAAGTTCTAGTGTTGTCGGTCTTTTTGTGATAAGAGTTCTTCTTTCTGAAGATTTCAAAGTCGTTTCACTCCTTAAACAAATGTGACTATTTTTTTACAGATTGCCTATACAAGGCAGACTTTTTTAAAAAGCGCACACATAAATAGTGCACAGACTCTGCAGTATGATTTGAAAGGTCCCTACTATGAATTTGGGGTCATCACATCATGGTTTTCTTATTAAGTGATGTATTTAAATGCAAATCAGGATCTATGAGTGTATTGATGTAAATTATGTAAAACACGCACAAAGAAATAAATAAAATTTGCCATTTTTAATTGTAAAAATTAGACGTGCAAAAACTAGTATCAAACAATAAAAAAACAAAAGAATCTGAAAGCACATCATTCGCATAAATATTCTATAGGCAAACTTTTTTATATAAAACCACTTCAGTGGTAAAGTATTTATATAGAGTATTTCGCACCCGCGATCAACATCACTCATTCGAGAGCTCTCGAGAGCTGTTACAGCCCCCACAGTTCCAAGGAGTTTAGCAGATTTAAGGGGTAGTTTTTTTGAGTAAACAGTTTATCACGATTTGTTCAAGCTTATAGGATTGGGAAACACAAATGTGGATTTTATCGAAATATTTTTTCAATTTTAGTAGATTGTTTCTGTAAATGTGACTTTGACTGCGCTGTGTATAGGATATTTTTGAATCTCGTTATCTCTTGGTAATTTTGTTATAAGTAAGTTATGTTTTGTAAATAGTGTGCATTCTTGCTTTAGGAGTTTGTATGATATAAAAAATTGAATGATGTCATGTCAACTAAATAAGTGTTTGTAATGATGGTGTTTTTGTAATAACCCCGAATCTCGAGTCTGTCTAGATGCAGACGAAAGCCGCAAATTACTATAATCTAAGACTGTGTTGCTTTTTGTTCTAAAAGGTCTAAATAAATAATAATAATAAATCTCTTTATTGTACACAAGATTAGTAACAAGGTTAACTTTTAACTAGGCAAACTTAAACTAGAGAAGTTCAATTGGCGGCATTATCGCCCGGAGGCAATCTCTTAGAGGCAACCATGGGAAGGAAAGAAGAGCAGGGATGAAAAGTACAGGGTAGTGTCTGGTGTATTAGAAAATTTAGGGAAAAGGAAATTTTAACAGAATTAATACATTGTATAAAGTAATAGTGGATCATTCAAAAATACATAAAAATATGAGTCTCATCCAGCCGATGCTATGTGACATAAGTACTATTTTACAAACTTTTTATTAACTTGCATTGTATGTATGTCTACATGTATGCTTGTATGTTAGGGTGGAATCTTGCAACTTAATTTTGAAGCAGATATCTTCAACCGATTTTGTTGAAAATTTGCAAGCAAATGTATATAGCGTGACAATACAATATTATAATGATATGGAGCTAATCTGATGCTGGAGCTGGAAGGTGGCCATAGGAACTCTGTAAAGAAACGTCGCAACATCATCGAGTTTTGACTCGTTTGATTTGTGTCGAGGCACTCCAGTAAAAGCTTGTTTTTAAAAAGCTTTTTAATTTAATTTATTTTTAAATCTAAATAATATCTGCGTCAAATAATTTCAAAACTTTAATCTAATAATCATCGTAGATTCCATATTATGACTACTCACCTACATTAAAAAAATCTAGAAATTTACTACCACATAAGCAAGTAATGTTAATCTTTAGCAATATTAAACAGATACTCCTGTTACCGTTATATATCTATTAAATAGAGCCGGTCTGGATGTCTCAGAAGTGATGTATTGCCTAAGAGAACATAAATTATCGTCGGGAACATTATTAGAGACCGGCTATGGACCGTTTCAACTGCTAGCTTTTTCTTATATTTTATAAATAATATTAGGTCTTTACCTATGAAATTGCTGGTTTGTATGCAATAAGTGAAAGTACTTATTTTTTCAAACTTTTTTATTTCTGTTATTCGAAGTAATCACCCATGCAATCGACGCATCTTTGCCAATGCATTGGCAGTTTATTGATGCCCTTCTTGTAAAAATTTTAAAAAAGTAAAAAAAAAGACATTAGATAGTACATAAACAAGATATTTCAATATGTAGATTCATGTTATTATTTTAAAATTCATGAACAAGTTACATTATTCTTTCAACCGCCTTCGTCATCATATTAATAAACGACACTGATTTACATTAAAAGTCATTTAGAATATCGTAGTACAAATACATATCTCTTTGGGAACAAGTGTGGCAATAAGCACAGATAGAAACTCGATAAAACTTTGAATAATGCCTTCAAAGCTTCCCGGCTTATCAACGAATCTGTAAAAGACTTGCATTTTGCGGCGTTATAAATAAGCTTGTTCCCTACAACCTATCATTTTAATGAAATTTTTTTTTTTGAGATACCTCACTAACACGGTCTCAAATTAGCAACCCGATTTACACAACTAATATTTTTGTTTTATCGTACCAGATGGTATAATATAAAAAGTTAAAAAACTATAAGTGTCGTAGATCACACTTATAAAACTTCGAAAAAATTTTTTAAGGTGCATATAAATGAATATTTTTTTGCTACTGCTGCACTATCAAAAAGTTTTTTATATTTAAATTCAGCAAATCGACCTTTTTAACCGACTTAAAAAAAAGGAGGAGGTACTCAATTCGACTGTTTTTTTTTAATGTTTGTTACCTCATAACTTTCGACTGGGTGAACCGATTTTGATGGTTCTTTTTTTGTTTGAAAGCTGGTGCTTCTGAGTGGTCCCATTTTAATTTGATACAGATTGAAGTCGGTCTTTTTTAGTTAAAATCTGTGATTATTTTAAATGATACTTGTAATAATTAATAATTTCTTAACAAAAATAGGATTTATTTTATTTGAAGCCAATCTGTACTTTAACCCCTACTAAATAGGTTGCTTTTGAATCACTGCCATTATAACTTTCGATTTTATACAAAAAAACAAATAGTCATAATAAAATACATCTTTTGATAAAGTTAATAACTCATAAACGGTTTGTCGTATCATCACATCAGTTTATGGTCGTCGTTAACTTAATGGCTTTATGACGGGTTTGATGAAGTGTAAAAATTGTGAATAAGCAACAATAAAAACTTGTTTACATTGTGCGACGGTACTATACCGTTGTGTGATTATTGTTACCACTGGGGATTTGTTTGTATATAAGGGTACAAGTTAATATCCATGACTTCACACATTTTTAATCTATACTTATAATAAAAATGTAACAGGTCCAATTCTGTACATTAAATATATTTTGAAAATTTTTTTTGAAGGGCTCTCTATAATCGATACTGAAGCCAAAACTGTAATTTTTTTCATTTTTGTCTGTCTGTATCTTGGCCGTGCATCACGCTGAAACTACTGAATGGATTCAAATGAAACTTCGCATGATTTGAGTTCATACTACGAGGTAGGACATGGCATACTTTTTATCCCGAAATTCAGCATGGTTTCTTTGAGAGAGGGGATGAAAGTCAAAATATGTACTTAGTTGTAATTCAATAACACATAGTCCGATTTCTTTCATTCTTTTTTTCCTAGAAAGAAAAAAAATAAAAGATAACAGGAAAAGTCTTTTTTTATCAGTACTTACTAAAATAAAACTACTTGTACTTGTATGTGACTCTCACATTATTTATTTCACTATTATTATTTATATCTTTTTCTCGTCCATGATTCAATGATGGTTTTTATTTTTGAAAATAAGGTATTAATTTTGCCATTTTACGTTGATGTTGCAACCATAAATAATAATGTAAATAAAATTGTAAATCATTTTTTTTAAAGAGTAACTTGTGTATTTTCTTGCCGGTTCTTCTCCATAAGAAACATTTTGGGATCGAGCAACTATATGTACCGTTTCGAAAGTGCCTGAAAAGGGCTACTTGAAATGAAAGCTATTTGATTTTGATTTTGACTAGTCAACTTGGAACTTGGAAGAAACGAATTATTTCTATCTAGCCTATCCCATCACCACTCTGTGTGTTTCCTCTGTTATCAAAATCTTTAAAAAAAAGTATGGTTAATAGTTCTAACAATAAATTAGTTTGGTCTTATAGGGAAATTCGTTACAATATATAATACAAAACACATATAAGCTTTTTCAGAGAAATGTGAACGTAGATCAAAGTTATCCAATACATGCGAAGTCCACAACAATAGCCAAGAGCATTATTGGTTCATTCACATTTTGCTTTTAAGTTACTTTTTGTAAATATGTTGTACTTGTATATGCTTGAAATTGTCAGGGACATTGTTGCCTGGAAGAGATTGCCGTAACGCAATAAGGCCGCCAGTTGTACTGACTTAGCTTTAAATTATATACTTTTTTGATGTTCAATTAAGCAACTTCCTATTATTATTGTAAGTGCAATTTACTTATATATGATGTAGTTTCTAATTATACTCAGATTCTTACTAACAAGTCTGTCTATATACGATTCGTATGCGACACTCACTATACGTTTCATTAATTTTTACATTAACATTGGTGTAATTCCAAACATAGGCGAAGGGCATTTAAACGTATATACTAAGTACTTTTTTATTTCTACCAATCACAGAATTATCAGCGTTGACTTATATCTATACTAATATAATAAACGCCAAAGTTCGTAAGTATGGATGGATGGATGGACGTTTGTTAACGCGGCAAATAGTAGCCTATGTGTTATTCTGATATATAAGCTATATTACTGTAAAGTTTCATCCAAATCCGTTCAGTAGTTTTTGTGTGAAAGAGTAACAAACATCCATCCATACAAACTTTCGCGTTTATAATATTAGTCTAAATAAAACAAAAACAACAATTACATACTGTAACCGGGTCACCAATTGTTCCCGATACAGTCATTCTATCCCATTATCTAACAGTTACGTACCAATTCGTCCAAATGGACTCGTAATTACTAGATACAAACAATAAGGTAATGAAGACAAATGGTCGTATGTTCTGATGACGTAGCCAACATACTCACTATGACAAGTGGAACGTTCACTAACATGGCTGCAGTCATTGGGTAGTAAGGTTTTCATTATAAAGATTATTTTGTGAAGAGAAAAATAGGTAACAGTTTTTAATTAATTTCATAGCCTTAATTAATATACTTCTTGTTGGGTTTTGGTAATATTTCAATAAAAGAACCAATGTTAGATTTCTCTTTAGCGATTTATATTGAGCACACAACAACATGACATTTGTCTTCACACCGAAAAAGGAAGCAACAGCGCCACCAGTGACAAACGAAGGAAACGGTGAATGTTTACAAAGACACTTTCAGATACACCGTTTACAAAGATGCTTAAAAAAGCTATCTTAGAAATTTATTTATTTAACACTCCCACTTAAATTTATAAGGTTGACAAACAATTCACCACACATTTCTTGATCTTAAACTAAAACTTTTCTTTTAATAATTTCAGAAAATAAACATAGACATTATCCAAACACATTAAACATTTCTCATCATCTTATCTCTAATTAAATTAAATTTATCCTTATGCAAAAATTTAGCCAGGAAATCAGCCAACTGATTTGAACTCTCAATATACTTAATGTTAACAATTTTCTTTGCAACATTTTCTCTGATAAAATGGTATCTTAAATCAATGTGCTTAGTTCTTCTATGAAACACAGGGTTGTTAATCAATTTAATCGCACTCTGATTGTCAACATTTAAAGTGATTGAGCCTTGTGGCTCCCCAATGTCACATAGTAATTGCTTAAGCCATAAAATTTCTTTAGTGGCTTCGCTTACAGCCATATACTCAGCCTCAGTTGTGGATAATGCCACAGTGTTTTGTTTCCGGCTAGACCAAGTGACAGGACCACCATTCATTGTCAAATGTCCAAATCACCTGCAAAATCAGAGTCTGAGTAGCCAACTAATTCAATATTACCCTTATAGACAATTACCATATCTTTAGAATATAACAAATAACGTAAGATTCTTTTAACAGCTGTAACATGTGGAGGACCTGGGTCATTGACATACCTGCTAACAACATTTACAGCATATGCTATGTCAGGTCTAGACACTGATGACAAGAACAGTAATGCTCCCACTGCTTCTCTATATGGAAAATTAATAGGCTCACTACTTGTATTCTTAGATAAATGAACATTTACATCTGCCGGAGTACTACTACTTTTAGCATCTGACAAATTAAATTTATTTATAATTGTTTTAATGTACTGTTTTTGACTAATACTTATACAATATTTTTCTCTATTAATTTCTATACCTGGACGTGCAAATAAGGAGTAGGAACTGACCTTTTGAGCTTCTTCGATAGTTCAGCTGGTACTGGTCGTACAATGCACTTCCAAGTCACTAAATGAGTTTTCTTTTTACAAGCACTAACACAAAACAATTGAAACCACTGGTACACGGGTTTTTTTGGGGTTTATGCGATATAACGTATATTAATTATTATGCGGGTGGCCAGTAGGCGCGTTTTAGTAGTAGCGGATATATTGAGTACCTTTCGCGTCGAGGGCGCTCAGACGACTTCTATCGTCGTACTGTCAGGTCAGGTTATAGGAATGAGGAGTAGGAAGAACATTGAATGAGTAATGAATGTATGAATGTATGAGAGTGCGTGACGTATCAAATATATACCTATTACACTATATCAATTCCATTTTAGGTAATTGTGTTATGATAACAAGGGTTTCTATTTAATATTGAGTATTTTAACTTATATATAAATTCGGCGCAGCCAACTGCCCCGGCCTAGAGGTTTCCTCTAAACCATAGTAATTTAATTTAAGAACTAAAGCTATTAAAAAAAAAAAAAAAAGAGATTGAATTTACTGAAGAGGCAAGGGACAGACCCGAACTACAGGGAGCCCATAGCTTCCCGAAGAAGTTTTGACTCTTACAGCGCGCACTACTTTATCTTTTTCAGGGTAGAGTTCTTCTGTTATCCCCAAAGGCCAGCAAAGAGGATGAGCGTTAAAATGCGGACCATATGGAGGACTTTGTTTAAACTGAATTCTCAGTTGAGAAAATTTTGAATGAGATAATCGTCCACCGATTCTGAGTATATTGTTACGGTTGAGAAAAGAGTCGAGTTTAAGTACAGGTTTATTTTTACAAATTTTATTTTGTTTTAGAGTGAGTATTTCTTGCGCGAAATGGTTGTTTTGTATGTATTTAATGAGATATATTTCAGCTGTATCTAAGCATGTGGCTGTGATCAGTCCACGTGTTGTCAAACGTTTTGAAAAACGTAATATGTAAACAAGAGAGCGTAGCAACCTTGTGTAACTTGAGATTCTGTCTATTAACTCTTGTATAGGTTCACTAGATTGAATCTGAGAAGTTTCAGCTTTCATACATGTAGTCTTTGTTTCAGGGATTTTATCAGAGAGTTTAACCTGGAAGAGTGCTATCGGCCACCGCGAGCGCGGCAGTGAAACCCAGTGAGGGGCGTGAAACCATGTGTGTTTGTGTATAAGTTCCTTTGGTGTCACAGGTCTAGAGATTATATCAGCGGGATTTTCTCGACCATTTACGTGAAACCATTCAGAAGCGACTAATTTTGAATTAATTTCATTTATTCTGTTAACTATGAAAGTGTGTAATTTATAAGCGGGTAAATGAATCCATGTAAGCGTTACAGTAGAATCAGAGTATGCGTAAATGTTTTTTATTATACAGCGTTTAGAGAGGATTTCGCGGGCAGCAGCGAGGAGACCTACAAGAAGCAGGGCGGCACAGAGTTCCAAGCGAGCGAGCGAGATTTTCTTTAGCGGAGCGACGCGGGATTTCGAGGTAAGTAAGTATACAATACCATCGGAATATTCATCGGAATTTACTCTGGTATACACTATAGCACCGTAGTACTGTTCACTAGCGTCAGAGAATTTTATAAGCGTTACATGCGAGTTTGCGTTTATACCTACGTGGCGCGGTATTTTAATTTCTTGTATATAGGGCAGTTCGTTATGAAACATAATCCATTTATTTGCGACACAGGGTGGAACGGGAGTATCCCAATCGAGATTTAATTTCCAGCATTCCTGAACGAGTAGTTTCAGCTGGTGGTGAAAAGTGGTGGTGACGGGACCTCGAAAGCTTAGCGGGTTAAACAAGCCAGCGGTCACCGAAAGAATAGAGCGAATTTGTGGATAAACGAAAGCGGAGTTAAACGGATGCGGAGATGAGTAAATGCGTTTATGAGCTAATGTGGGACCTTTTCGAGGCGAGCGAGTTATACTGGTGAGCGGTTGCGGCGAGAGAATAGAGCGTTTTGTACATTCCGAAGAACTTTCATTTATATTAAGTTGAAAATTATCTTCTTTAGTATTCCAGCGTAAGTTAAATCGTAGGCTTACGATTTTTGTGTTAGCGTTCGCATCAGAGTCAAAGTTAACAACTTGAGGATTTTTATGAGATGTAGGAATCGCGTCCATAAATTCTGTACTATTAGAGACCCATTTTACTAAGTTGAACCCTCCAGAGGCGAACATGTCAACCATCTGATGGTAAGTTTTTTGAGCTTTTTCGACACCATCCAATGAATTTATGTAGTCATCCATGTACATTTGATTTTCAGCCTCGTAAGCTGCAAGAGGAAACTTGTCGCGGCTATCTGTGGCCAGTTGACGTACCACTCTCATGGCTAGGTACGGTGAGCTTGAAATTCCAAATGAGACTCTATTGAACTGAAAAGTTTGAATTTCTTTTTCAGGATTAAATCGGAACAATATGCGTTGAAACGGATGATGATCTGGAGCGAGATGTACGCAGAAGTACATTTGTTTAATATCTGCAGTTACAGCAATCGAAAACATTCGTAAGTTTATTAAAAGGTCAAAGATATTGCTTTGTAAGTTTGGACCCACAAATAACAAATCGTTCAGTGAATAACCCGATGTAGTTTTACAACCAGCGTTAAGAACAATACGCGTTTTAGATGTTTGTTTATCTGGCCGATATACAGCTCTGTGAGGAATATAATAATTTTCATTATCGCGTGCTGGATCATCAACAGGAGTGAGATATCCATTATCGATGTAATTTTGTATAGTAGCATTGTAATCTGTTCTTAAGTCGGGAATCGAGTCCAATTTTCTTTCCAGAGCGAGATATTGGCGTTTTGCTATAGCGTGAGAATTACCTAATTTAGAGGGATTTACCTTAAAAGGGAGATGTACGGTGTATTTACCGGCATTATCGCGAGAATACGTTGACTGAAAAATACGTTCACATATTTCATCATCTGGGCTCATATGCGTTTTAGTGGGGATACTTTCAAGTTCCCAAAAGCGTTGTGTAAGAGCGTCTAGTGATAGCGGTTCCGTCTGACAGAAGAAAGTCTTATTGTTTGCACTTGGGTGCAGCGGAGAGCGCGGAGACGTGGGCACAGCTCGAGCTTGACAGTCGGCCTTACCCATGGCGATGTAACCGAGTGTCGTTTGTAAGGCGACAACCGAGGAGTTAGGAGAAGTTACTTTGTCACTACCTAGCAACAGAGGGAACAACTCATTGCCAATTAAACAATCTATAGCTCCGGGCGTGTGGAACTCTTCATCTGCCAGCGGTAAATAACACAGGTGTTCGAGTTGCGAGGTGTCTATGTGAATGTTCGGCAAGTAGTCGGTAATTGTTTCTATTACTCGAGCATTAATAGTATACGAACAGCGGGGATCGAAGCGCGAGTGAATTTTAAGAGATGTATATCCAAGGGAGGCACTTTCCGTTTGACCTACGCCTTTAATGGTTGAATTAGCGGGCTTAATTTTCAAATTCAGACGATCGCAACAATCTTTAGTTATCAGATTACTCATCGAGCCACAGTCTAGAAATACTCGTATATTAGAGCGTTTATTTTCATTATAAACATAGACTGAAGCTGTGGGCAAAAGAACTGTAGTATCTTTTGATTTACAATGCGCGGAAGTTGTTACCGATAACGCAACGTTATTTGAATTTGCGCGCGAAAATTGGCATTCCGGCGGTGCGATCTGTGAAGCAGGCGTCTGCGCGACAGCGCGACGAGTAGTGACGGGCATAGCAGTAGCTTGCGCGTGCATCTGTCCGGGCGCGGACTGCGGGAGGAGCGCGGGGTGCGGCTGGTTGGCGCGTGACGTCGCAGGCTGCCTATGGCACGCTGGAGACAGCGCGTTGTTGGTTGCGGGTTCGATTCCTCGACGAGCATAATTGTCGATATGTAATTGAGTATGATGTTTTAGCGAACAAATATTACATCTGTTTTGCGATCTACAAAAGCTAGTATTATGGAAACCTAAGCAGTTTTTACAGAAGTTATATTTAGTAACTATGTTATTGCGTTCGCGAGTTGATTGATTCATGAAAGTTAGACATCTGTATAATGGGTGCGATTGTGGCGAGTTGCAGACTATGCATGCATTTTGTTGATAATTATTTTTCGTGTAATTTAGTGTATTTGAGGGTGTGCGTGGAGTTTGCGAGGGTTGAGAAGGAATATTAGTTGAGAGATAAGCGACTGTGTTATCATCACCTTCGGTGTATGATCTATTGAATGAGTTTGTTTGCTCGTTTGTGTTTACAAAGAATGAGTGTGTAGGTTTTTGTTTTCGTTGTTTAGAGTATTGCGTATTAGTTTTATTTTGTGGATTTGCGTGATTAGTGTAAGAGTAATTAGCGGGTGTGTGTTTGCGTAGCGTTTGTATTTTATTTTGTTCTTTTACGAAACGAGTTAGGTCTGAGAAAGTAGGTATTTTAATGTGTCTATGAGTTTGTTCAAATAAGTCGAGTGTTTCCTTGTCTAGTTTTGTGAGTGCGATGTGATTGATAATGAAATCTGATAAATCATTAATTTTAAGGAGTTTAAGAGCGGCTTCAGCGGAACAAAACTGTTCTATGAAAGTATTAAGCGACTGATTACCTTTTAAATTTAACATTTGGTCTAAATATTGTGAAGCCTGTATGCGTACGTCATGATATTTTTCGATAAGACCTTCCCAGAGAGTAGGGTAATTATCAGCGGTAGGTGGTATACCTGAACATACTGTGAGAGCCGTATCGGATAGGCATCCCATCAAGTAATGAACTTTTTCAGCGAGTGAGAGACAAGAGTTTTCATGGATTAGCGTTTTGAAGTTTTCATAAAAAACGGGCCATTTACTTATGGTACCATCAAATGAAGTAAGTTGAATTCGAGGTAATTTACAGTTGAATGAATATTTGTCATCCTCTTTTTGACCTTTGGTCTTTGATTTATTTAAGCGTTCTGCTACTTGTTTGATACTGCAATATAACTCGTCAAATGCTTCTAGTGGCTTGTAATTCGGGACTGATGACTCGTCTCTTTTTAAATAGGCCTCGATTAATGAATCGAGTGTATTTACGAAATCAGACCTGATAGTATCTAATGATATTACGCGAGATAAAAATTGTGTGCAAATTTGATCATCGGAAACCTTTAGACTGAGGTCGTAGATATTTTGAACTAAATTAAACAAAGCATTTTTCTTTGCTTCTAAAAGCTTTATACGCGGATCAACAGTTTCTGTTTTTGTGTCTTTAGGCATTTTAGAAATAATAAATGAGAACTATTAGAAATATGTGGGTATTTGTAAAATAAATACAAGTGTGAACTGCGGTAGGTACGCGTGAGTTGAGTCGAGCGGGTCGTGATTTCTATCAAATATGGCGGCAATGGTATTGAACTAAACTACCTTGCGAGATTAAGAAAAATTTAGATATCTTTTATTAGGTTATTTGCGGATGAAAATATGATAGTACATAGATAGTATAATGTAAATAAGGCTTGTTTATAACGTTAAAGTAAGTAGTGGGTTTACATTTAACGAAAATATGTTAATTTATTTTGCGGTGTGAATAACAGGTAGTTATTAAGACTTATGAGATTGTATGCGTTTTAAGTGTATTGAAGGGTGTAGAATGTATAAGGGCGATGAAAAGGATATCGGGGTGAAGGACCAAGACCTTGGGCGTGCAAATAAGGAGTAGGAACTGACCTTTTGAGCTTCTTCGATAGTTCAGCTGGTACTGGTCGTACAATGCACTTCCAAGTCACTAAATGAGTTTTCTTTTTACAAGCACTAACACAAAACAATTGAAACCACTGGTACACGGGTTTTTTTGGGGTTTATGCGATATAACGTATATTAATTATTATGCGGGTGGCCAGTAGGCGCGTTTTAGTAGTAGCGGATATATTGAGTACCTTTCGCGTCGATTGCGCTCAGACGACTTCTATCGTCGTACTGTCAGGTCAGGTTATAGGAATGAGGAGTAGGAAGAACATTGAATGAGTAATGAATGTATGAATGTATGAGAGTGCGTGACGTATCAAATATATACCTATTACACTATATCAATTCCATTTTAGGTAATTGTGTTATGATAACAAGGGTTTCTATTTAATATTGAGTATTTTAACTTATATATAAATTCGGCGCAGCCAATACCAATAAATGAATTGCAGTTTATAATCTTAATATCAAATTTTTCTTTAAGATTATTTAATATATCAAACAAAACATCTTTACTTTTGGCTAACAGTAATCCATCATCAACATGGAGAATTAATATTACTTTAACATTTTTAAAATATCCCTTAAATACACAATTATCAGATGGACATGATTGAAAACCATGAGTAGTTAGAAAAGAACAAAATTTCTCATTCCAACATCTTGAGGATTGTTTAAGACCGTATATAGACTTAATTATCTTACATACTTTTGAAGACTGAGTTTCTAATCCCTCTGGCACCTCCATGTATATGTCCTCGGAGAGCTCAGCATACAAGAAAGCCGTCTTCACATCAAACTGCTCGATCTGTAGTTCATCTCTCGCAGCAATGCTAAGCAGCACCCTGATGGAATCATACCTACTAGTGGGGGAAAAGGTTTCATTATAGTCTAAGCCCTTGACTTGTGTAAATCCTCGTGCACACAGTCGTGCTTTAAATTTTACTATTTCTCCATCTCTGTTCTTCTTTATGGTGAATACCCATTTACAAGAAACAGGCTTATTCTCAGTTCAATCAGTCAGTATCCAAGTTTGATTTTTTTCATGTGACTGAAACTCCTCAGCCACAGCTTTCTTCCATAGATGAGAGTTTGGACCACTCATCGCTTCTTCATAAGTGTTAGGTATTTCCAACTCTGTGAAACGTAACTTCTAAATTATTATGTCGACGAGGACGTAATATAATGTTTCTTTGTTCCTCTTGTTTCAAATGTATACCTTTTGGAGGAATATAACATTCATCTACATCTTCTAAACTCTTCATGCTATCATCTGAAGAGATTTCTTCAGATACATTGCGATGATGTTGAAAAGCATTCTGTGAGGTAGACATTGTAGACTGCTCCTTTTCTTCTTGTTCAACTCTCATTTCTATAAAACTTAGTTTTTCTTCTAGTGCACTACATTCATCAAACTTTACATCCCGTGATATTGTAATCTTCTTGGTATTTTGATCATACATTCTGTAATTATCATGGTCATATCCAACTAACCACATCTTTACACTTTTCTTGGCAAGCTTCTTCCTTTTTTTCTTTTGGAACATGTACATAGCCAATAGATCCAAATATTCTGATATGTTGTAAGCTAGGTTTTATTCCATACCACAGTTCAAATGGTGTTACATCTCCTGTCTGGCTTGATGTATTTCTATTTAACAAATATATTGCACAGTTCACAGCTTCTGCCCACATGTTTAAGGGAGTTTCCTTTGCATATAACATTGTTCTTGCAGTTTCCATGATAGAACGCATCTCTCTCTCTGCTCTCCCGTTCTGTTGTGGTGTATACGGGGCAGTACGTTCATGCTTTATACCTTTATTCTCTAGAAATGATGTAAATTCTTGGTTTAAATATTCACAACCATTATCTGTATGTAATATGCACAAATCACGTTGAAATCTATTCTTCACAATAGCATTGTACTTCAGAAAACATTGAAATACTTCACTCTTATGTTTCAGGAAGTAAACATGGCGGTAGCTTGTAGCTCCATCTTTAAACAAAACAAAGTACTTCATACCTGATACAGAAGGTTCTTCTATAGGACCACACACATCACTGTACACAATTTCTCCAGGCTGTGTTGGGCCTCGGGTAGATTTCATAAAGGGGCGTCTCACCTGCTTCCCATATTGGCACGCTTCACAAACAAAGTTCTGATTTCCACTTAATGTAACTGGAATCAATCAATTTTTACACACATTTTGAAGTTCCTTGACATTCAAATGTCCTAATCTGTCATGCCAAACTTTTATATCTGTTTGCATAATATTACAATGTTCCTGTTTGATTGTTTTCACATTTAATTCATATAAATTGTTCTCTGTTAGTTGTGCACTCATAACAACAACATTACTTTTCATTATCATTGCTCTTTCATTATTCTTTACTATTATATATCCTCTTTTAGTGGCAGCACCTTCAGAAAACAGATTTCTCCGTAAATCAGGTACATATAACACATGCTCAAGGATGCATCTCTCCCATGTACCATTGACTTGTTTATCAATCAATATAGTTCCTTCACCACATACTTTGATACTCTGTTGGTTTCCCAATCTAACAAAATTGTTAAAGTTAGACTCGTTCAACTCACAGAAGTAGTCACGCCTGAAGGTCATATGCATAGAAGCTCCACTATCTAGTATCCATGTCTCTTCATCATGTTCAGATGAGCAACCTTCAGCGCTAAATGCCAACATATTGTTAGGTTTCTTTTCATTATACTTTTTCTTTGGCATCTCTTGCGAAATGGCCTCTTTTATTGCAATTGTAGCATACAAATCTATGATTTAAATTTGTATGATCATTTGAAGAATTCTGTTTATTTATATTTCTTGAATTGGATTTTCCTTTTGACATCACTAAAGCAGTCTCGCTACTACTCATATCATTGGCAAGACTGGCTTCCTCATCTACTAAGCCAGAAGTGAGATTTTGAATTGTTTGACTATCTTCATCGAGTGACAACCATGCTTGTCTAAGCGAACGGTATGTTGATGGTAATGTGCTTAGAATTTTGGTCATTACTGCTGTGTCACTGATCTTCTCACCAGTCTCCCTTAGTTGCTTAGCTAAGCCTTCAACCTTGGACACATGCTGTGCCATTGTATCACTGGTACTATATGAATATTGGTAGAACTTTTCATGAATTAACATTTTGTTATATTCTCATTTCTGTTCATAGATTGCTTCTAATTTTGTCATGACTTGTTTAGCAGTCTCGCAGTTTTCTATAAGAGATATTTGGTTCAAATCTATAGATGAGGTTAAAATGAACATGGCCATGCCATCATTTTATCCCACTGCACTTGCGAACTGGTATCCACGGGTCTTGTCTTTTCTATGTGCAATCCTTTTGCTCTTAATTCACATTTTACTTGAAATTTCCACTGTTTGAAATTTCTGCCATCAAACTTCTCAATTTTCATCGCGTTCGTAACCTCCATTACGTAGGTTAGTTTTGTACCGGTTGCAATATTGCTCTTAACTCGACTTTTTATTGAAATATTTATTTAACGTGAAACCTGGGCCCATAACCTGTTGGGTTTTGGTAATATTTCAATAAAAGAACCAATGTTAGATTTCTCTTTAGCGATTTATATTGAGCACACAACAACATGACATTTGTCTTCATACCGAAAAAGGAAGCAACAGCGCCACCAGTGACAAACGAAGGAAACGGTGAATGTTTACAAAGACACTTTCAGATACACCGTTTACAAAGATGCTTAAAAAATCTATCTTATAAATTTATTTATTTAACACTTCTCTTAATAAAAATGCTATCGTCTAATGATTAAAGATAGGTATCAGATAAATTTGAAAATTTTTTTTTTTAAAGACTTCTTTTACCAAGCATATTCATCATTTACCATACTAATATTGTTAATTCAGAGTTAACTCTGTCTGTCTACCTGTCTGTCTGTTAAGCTTTCAGGGCTAATGCGCTTCATCGATTGAAATGAAATTTGGCATGGAGATACTTTGATTTTTGAGGAGTGAAAGAGGCTACTCTGTAAAACGTATAACAATGATAGCGAAAATACAACCATAAAGTTATTTATATAAAGCATTTCAACGAAACGAGAGAAACTTATGTCGTCCACGTTCTAACAAAGCTTTGTGTGAAACCTACTTTTAGTTAGGAACAGCCCGTAAAAGTTATTTAGCATTCAAAGGTACTCATGTTAGATAGAATATTATTATGTTTAAACAGTACCTAAACCAGATAGAAAATCTCTTCAGTGTCAGACTTGTTCTATTTGTAGTTTAGTGTGGAAGTTAGACTTCCCGTATCTGACATAGTTAACAACTATTAAATTAACGCTAAATTGGTTGTTGTGTATTTGATGGAAAACCATATTTGTTAAAATACCATAAACAGAATTTACAGGTCCATAAATCGCACAAAAACAACATGGAGGAAGTTTGTAGTATATCTTCAAGGGTAGCGTACCTGATTTTAAGAATAACCAAAAGATATTCCTTAAAGGTTGTACAAGTGTACGCTCACGATACATATCCTGACGACAAGGTAAATGCCATGTACGGCGACATAGCTAACAGTTTGTCTCGTGCCAACACATCTTTTACGGTTTTCATGGATGATTTCAATGCAAAAACATTCGGCTATGGGCGCAGAAATTACCGGAGGCAAAGGCTGATAAACTTCCTCGAGGTCCAGGGGCTTTATCTGATGAATTCCTTCTTTCAGAAGAAGCGTCAAAGGAAGTGAACCTGGCTAAGCCCCGATAGTGCGATAAAGAACGAGATCGACTTCATCATCAAAAAAAAAACGCCAAATATCCAGGGATTTCTCCGTGATCAACAGGCTTAACACCGGAAGTGATCACTGTAAGAGGCACCCTGAATTTATGCATCAAAACAGAAAAGACGCACCTGATGTAGACGGCTCTTAGACCAACTCTTCCGGAGGTTGAAGCTGAATGGAAAAGATTCCGGTCATGTCTCCAGACGAACTGATCGTCGCTAAAGCCGAAATGTGTTAGAATGGAGATCGCGATTAGGCAAGTGTAGTGTAGGGTGCCCTGCGACCCGATGGACAGATGATTTGAAGAAAGTGGCTTGCGGCAGATGGATACGGACTGTCCAACACAGGGGTGGTTGGCGCTCCTTGGGGGAGACCTTCGTTCAACATTGGACAGCGATTTTTTTTGTGGTTTGATACGCACTTCAGTATCTACCTACTGAAGTGCATGTCAAGCCACAAAAAAAAAATACCCACTTTACGAGTAGGTACCTCGAGAAAATTGATTTTTTTTGTGATTTTATTTTAGCAAGTAGTCGACGTGGTAAATACACATACCCTTGCAAAGTTTCATCTTTCTTGCACTGACCGTTTGGAAGGTAAGCCGAGGACGAATGGACAGACGGACGGTGGGTAATACAAGTAAAATTTTAACAATAACAAAAACCGACTTCAATGTTCGACTCGATTTCTCTTGGATGCCATCATCAGATCTTAATGCCCTTACCATGGTACCACCGTTGAGACATCTCCTTTCCAATAAAAAGAAAAAGAATCATCAAAATCGGTTCATAAACGACGAAGTTATCCACGAACACACATTAAAAAAAAACATATATACGGTCGAATTGAGAAACCTCCTCCTTTTTTTGAAGTCGGTTAATTAAAAACTAGATAATTACCATTGACAGATTTTTATTAACCCAACATAAAGATTATAAGGACGCTTTATAATATATCGTTGTATACAAATGTATCGAAACTCGGCAGACAGACAGCCGCATGCAAATAATGAAAGTTCACCAACGCGGCAGCACTGACGTCACTGTTCGACACACCCTTTCAATGTTAAGGGCACGTGCACCGGTATAGTATACTACCTATTAACTCAAATTCTTAGAGAAACAGAAATTATGAAACTGCTAAGTTACTACTTTGTTATCATTTTAGTACTAGAACCGACGATGTTAATAGTCAAATATAGAGTTTTTTTGTGACAAAACTTAGAAGTATAAAATACATAGATACTTAACCAGATTTAATTAATTAACTCCTCGCACAGAAAATCAACGTAAAATGACAGCGTTCGTGCTGTCGTGTTTCGTTGGTGAGTGCAAGACCGGAGGCCCAAATAGTCTAGTCAAAAAGTTCCATACTTGTTGACTAGACTAAAAGATGCAGCAGCATCACTAGGCCGCCATGGTGTGGGTCGCCATACTGCATTGTCTGCATTCGCAGTGAGTATGGTGACCGCCACTCTTGGATTCTGCTTATGCTTTCCATCAGGCAGAGTAGAGTCATTTTGACAGGCCATACATAAAAAAAAATGTTTCTAATTAACTTGGAATTTGGGTCAAATAACCATACGTATCGCCTGATGGTAAGCCATTACCGAGGCCCATGGAACCCGCGGCCCATGGAACCCGCAACACCAGCCGCATCATCATCTCCCAATCACCCGGGCCATTATTGCGAATTTACTGACACGTCATTCTTTCAAATCGGTTCAGGAGTTTAGGCGCTACGTTGGAACTTAGAACACACAAACATACATGGATTGCCAAAAATAATACCCTTCCTTTTGATTTCGCCGTAGTCGAGTAAGAACCATGCTTTATTAATTAAATTAAGGTGCTAAAATCTTCAGTGCATGCCTCCCCTTTACCTCTACCAGTGTTTGGAAACAACGACTAATTAAAGTTAGAAGCACACGGCGTGCGACGCGGCCTCGGCGGTACACTTCACTTTGACTACAGTGTTTCGTAGTTTTTGACACGTGTCGAATAAACAAATGTAGAAATCAGAGTCAGACTGAATTGTGAACACTTGTTTTAATTGTGGAAATAGGCAACATCCTCACCATTCTAATTGCCTTAATTAACAGAAATGTTCAACGTTTAAAACAGAAACAAAGAATCCATTATCCGTTGCCTTTTGTATAAAGTGAGTTTTTTTTACAAACGTTTTAAATGAATTTCATATTTTTTTATAATAACATCGATATAAAAGTAAATAGTAGGTACTATTGGCCTTGAACTGCCTCACGTTTAGATAAGGTTGTGTTGACAGCGGTCAGAAACTGAATGGCTGTACAGACATCATTGAGCCAATCAGCACCTATTGCAGCTGTTTTAGTAATTTGATTTAACGAACCACCTTTGGATCTACAGCCACCGAGAGAGTTATATAACTACATTTATATGAATAATCCATCCTGTAATTTTTCTACATTTATACTTTCATTTTAGTCGGAATCATTTCAGCAGCGTCAGGAACTTAGGAACTAAAATGAACTCACACAGCCAGCGTATTCATTAAGTGTTCTGACAATACGTAAAACATCTATATACCTATTATACATATAATAATCATATTAATACATCTACAAGGTCTAGGTCTACAAAGGAAATTCACATGCACCATAAACTCAGAATACATTATACTATTTTTTGGACAATCCCTCCACTTTGCTTCGTTATTCTTAGTACTGAGGTCGTTATTTCCTAGTTGTGGGATGACCTTCTTCCGGACAGTTGCTCGCCACTTTTTCCTCTCCTTGGCCGAATTAAGAGCAGCGAGCACATTGGTATTTAAGGTTGTTCGGATCTGGCCAGTTCACCTAATTGGAGACCCAGAACGTAAAAGTTCTCTGGGCCTCTTTACCGGTGACCATAAGTTGCTCGAGATTGTTCCCTTCTTTCTTGGCAATATGACCAAAGAAATTACGCACGATTTGTACCGTGGGAGAGCCACGCTTCGGCATGAACGTGCAGGTTCGACCGGAGTGATACCACGGCCTCACAGAAAACCGGTCTGAAAAAGTGCTTGCGCTGTGTTTCACCGAGTGAGTGAGGATACCGGAAGTCCACACCCCAACCCCCTCCCCTATCTTCCCTCCCCCCATCCCTACAAAGGCCGGCAACGCACTTGTGACGCCTCTGGTGTTGCAGGTGTCCATGGGCGGCGATAATCGTTTACCATCACGTGATACGATATCAAATAAAAAATTATATCTAAGACTAAATTAAAAGTAATTAAATAACAATAATATCTAAATCTGGACAATTATATTTGTTTTACCCTCAAAAACTATTTAAATAAATATTAATTATTATAGCCAGTGAATTATTAAAACACAGTAATATTATTACAATCTAGATAATATCATATTGCATGCTGAATAAAATTAATCATGGCGACCGACATTGCAATTGAACCTAGGTCATTAGCGATATTATTGATGGCTTATAAATTGCATATACTCTGAACTGAAATAGGATTGGACCTGATTATCGGACTCTATTCAGATGAAGCTTGACAAATGTGAAATTAATTGCCAACTCATAATATTAGTTTCACATTGTATTTGAATATTCGCGTGATCCGACACAGTCGAGAGGTAAAACGACTATAATATTATCCAATGTTCTAGAAGACTATATTAGAAGCCATATGTTTCCTTGATATTTACCTGTTTTCTAATGCAATCAATAGATCCAGTTTGCATAATCAGTGGTTTTTTGTGTCATTCAGCGTTAGCACTTATGATATCCGTATAAAACTATAAATACATGTAAAAAATATGTATTAGTGTTTATTAATAATGTAAATAATAATATATTAAGATATTTAGTTTTAACCTTTTGGACGTGGTGATAAGTTTAGGAACTGTTGGGTTATATTGAATCATAAAGGACTGAAAACTAATTTGACTTAGGAAACTATTCTAACTTGTCTTAATACATACCTACCTATAGATTCATTCATTAATTTAATTTAGAAAATTTGTTACGCTGATTATCATTTACAGCAATAACTATTGTATTGATACTATCGTTTAAACTCAACTTTCTTTAAGAACAATTATTTACTTACATATACATGCTTACATATTAAGATTACTTGTTACGCATGAGTAAGCATTTAACAATATTTACACTGCAGTCACCGAGGCATGCCAACTCGACAACTAACAAGATTATAACCGATACTTGCCTATTGAAGGGTGTACCTACATATTCGAGTTTTAAGAGGATTTGTCAAATTTAGAGCGCCGACCGTCCAACAAAATTATGTTCCCTCGTGTTGGGTACTCTGTGAGTGACTAGTTGTGATGGAGTCTTGAAAAATTGCCGTGAAATAAAAACAAATTTTGAGTTTTTCACACTTAAAATGTAGGAGCAGTCAGTTAAATTTTCGATACAATTATTCTAAAAAAGGATATTTACAGTACAACTAGCTAACTCACGAAACTTCATCTGCGTGTCCTAAATCATGCTCGACTCCTGTTGGTCTAAGCGTGATATTACTATCTTAGGCTCAAGACGTGAAAATCGGTTAGATAATTTTGTAGTTAAATGTAAAGAACTACATGACACGAGGATTATGTATGTGTTGCAGGCATTTCTGGAGATGTACACATTTTCCAATAGGTGACCTCTTTGCTTATTTTCTCTCTACACTTATAATATTATAAAGCTGAAGAGTTTGTTTGTTTGAACGCGCTAATCACAGGAACCGCTGGTCCGATTTGAAAAATTATTTGAGTGTTGGATAGTACATTTATTGAGGAAGGCTACAGACTATATATCATCACGCTACGACCAATAGAAGCGGAACACCGATGAAAAATGTTTCAAAAACGGGGGAAAATTATCACGCTACCGGCAATAGGAGACGCAAACGAGGTTGTGTGGGTCGGCTAGTAAATAATAAAAAATTTAAGACACATTTCATACTTACAAGAGGAACAAACATACATAGTTATGCGTCGAATATCTGTCACAATAGCGTAGGTAAGGTTCTTACATGCGTCTCAGAAAAAAAATCGAGTACAAATGAAATCAATAAATTGTTATTCTAAAAATAAATAAATTCCTTTTGATCGTACATTGATTTCATTACAAGAAAAAATCTTGTTTTAAAAGATATCGAGCGATGACATTGGAGCACGTGACTGGGAATTGATGGGTCGCAATACATAAGCGTTCAGCGGCTACTGATGCATGATCAAATTTTAAGTTTGGTGCCAGAGTATTCAATTAAACATTTTAATCTTAAAATACACTACCTATCAACACGACCATGATTTTAACAGGATGGGCGAGTTTTTTTGAAATGCGCGTCCTCAAAGTGATCGCGTCAATAACAGCAATGAAACAAGCTAATATCAACTGAATATTTTCAGTTAGATATGATCATCATCAACAGCCTATTAACGTCCACTGCAAAACGAAAACATATATTTTGGCGTACTTCCTCATAACTAATTGTAACTTTTGCAAAATAAATATGCATCCAGACAGATTTTGACTCGCTTTCGAGTTTCCAGGTTTTCAGTCTTAGTTTCAGGTTTTCGACAATGAAATGTTTTCGGTTTTCGGTACATTGACTACATTATCGTGACACACACATGCAATATTGAAGTGACATGTAAAACTACTAATTCCCATTTTGCACTGAACAACCTTTTTTGACTTGCACCATACAAAATATCTCAGCGGGCCTTTTCCCGGGGATCAACCTCGAATCGAGATCGTAACTCGATCATATTGTAACATGATTACCGAGGTTTCGAGTACTCTCCAGTAGAAGCTTTCATCTATAATGGCGTGTATAGAGTATACAATGAATTTGAGGTTACTAAATATTGAAGAGAAAAAGTGCTGATATTTCATAGTAGGATGAAAATAAATTAATTGTCTTAATTCTTTCTGCGTATAAAGTTGAAATCGGTTAAGTTTTATATAACGTTACTGTATCATTTGTTTACGCAAAATAACTGTTATTCCATTTGGCAATAGCTAATTCATTTACAACTATACGACTCTGACCATCTATAAGCATTCAAAATTAAACCGTAATATCACTTTCCTTTGGCTTACCTTTTTATCTACCTTTCCTTTCGAAATACTCTTGGATTTTCCGTCCAGTCCCTATAGTACTCGGTTAATGGTTACCTCTATATTACATGAGACGAAAATTATAGCTGTCAAAATGTAAATTTTCAATTAGCCTAACCAATTTATTTTCCCTGTTTAGATTTATCCACTTCAGGCCACAATAATGCTATAGTACTAGGCATGCCTTTTAAGTTCTGTCGTTTCCGTATTTCCCGGCAATTTTGAATTTGGAACTGTTCTATATTCGAATGTGTTTAAATTAATTTTGAATCTCAAAACAGTTGAAAGTATTCTCGTACTAGTAAAGTCCAGTAAAAAAACTTTTTCCTTTTAAATATTAATTCAAAATCTAATCGTTTATTGCATTCCATAATATATGTAAAGGTGTATTACCGTGTATTAAATAAATGTGTAAAGATCATAGTATGGGTCATGATTCAAGTTTCTCGATAGTACATTTAGCGCTTTTCAAACATGATGTATTATCCAGAAGTGGCTTAAATATACGTTAATTTCAAATAAAAACCTGCTGGATATAATATTTCTTACTTAACAAGCTTCTAAATTTCAGTAATAACATTCCTTCCCCTTACGATATGATAAGAAAATGAATTCTCACAAAATTAATTCGGATTCAATTCCAATTTGCTTACTTCAAGAGTACTTACTCTGAACATTCCATATGTTATGAGCAATCTATTATAAGTTGAAGGAACTCGTGATATTATGAACGATTTAATTTACATTTATTCGTGTGCCCGACCTTCAGGATTTGTACTCACAAGGGCAGCATATATACTCTTCAATATACTGCCGATATGATTAATGATTAATGTCTTCTAGGACCTGCCCGTACCGGCTTGCCCCGTCATAGTGCGCAGTATTTCCGTCATTTGTTTTTACAGAGAATAAAAACAAATTCAAAAATTTAATAAGTTATTCGTATTGTGCGCCTGCACGAGACAGATATTGTCACCATTTTCTTATAAAAGACTGAGTTCCGCTACCCATGAACATCTGAAAGTCAGGATTTTTAGTGTTCCCTTGGTCCTTGAAGAAAGAATACATTCTTTTCTCCAAGGTTATATCTCCAAGGTAAATATATTGCTACAAATTATGTTTTATATGTACTACTACGAATAAGGTTCATACACAATATTATCATGTTACGATTAACTTTAATGAATTCTCTTATTCATGTTGTTATAGAATCCTCTAACAAATACACTGGTCCGATATCACAAAAGTTGATGAATGCACTTGCTTTTTTCATGGTTCAGTAGAATCTTTCCATCGATAGACGTATTCATTTCCTCTAAGTATTTGATTCCTACGTAGCCAGTGCCAAGCCTCAGTGTATAGATGTATGGCAGAACATTCAAACAAAGTCATTCAAAGCAAAGAAGTTTATAGGTAAATTGTTTTCTCGCTTCTTATTTTATATATAAAAATCAATTGCTGTTCGTTTGTTTCGCTAAAACTCAAGAGCGGCTGGGCCGATTTAGCTGATTTTGGTTTTGAAATATTTGTCGTAGTCCAGGGTAGGTTTAAACGCTGAAAATTAAAAAATAACTTGAAACTACTACTGTCACGTGTACGAAGTAGCGGGCACAGCTAGTTTTATATAAAAAATCTGTCTTATTCAAATATAGGTTTTCTTAGAAATGTAACTTGTATTACGCAACACCCACGGCAATTTTTTCAGCAGCATTTACTCGTATCTATTTGAAGTTCTATTTACGATTTATGAGCTTTATGTGACTGGAGCACGATCACAATCAGAAAATTACATAGGTATAGCTCCACTACACAAATGGCGTTAGAAATTTAAACAGTCGCCACAAAGTTTTGAGTGTTGTAGGTTCAAGTCCCACATGACACAACACTTTGTGTGATCCACAAATTCTTGTCCTGAGTCTAGGTATTCTTTGTGTAGGTTTCGTGTCGGTTTGAAAAATTTCACGTGACTCAGAATTTATTCCTAATAAATAAATATTTTGGACATCTAACACACAACGCCATCTAGTCCCAAGCTAAGCAGAGCTTGTATTGTGGGTACTAGACAACTGATAAAAATACATGTATACTTTTTTTTGTAAATACATAGAAAACACCCAAACTCCGAAACAAATATTTGCAGATCATACAAACACTTGGTTCGACCAGGGAATCGAACCAAGTGTTTGTCATTGGTTTTATGCGGGAGTAGTCTTTAAAACAAAAGATTGTCAACCATGTTTATTAAGCCGTTGCTATTCAATCTATAGTTTAGGCTGTCAGCCATCACCTGCAAATGATTATAATCACAAGTGAAGGTTTGAATGTGACAGTTTGAGTGTGCTAGAAGAAAATGCTTTCCTACCAAAAATATTCATATTGTCATATTATCAGAGTTTAACTACGAAAACAAGCTGTAAATTATGTTATCAATACAAAATTTACTTACGGGTTCTTACCTGCACAATGCCGGAAGCTGTGAATATTCGGCGCGACGGTTGCAGCCCCTGCAGCAGACTGCTACATCCGGTTTCAACTTCCCGCTCTCTCCAAATCACGGTTTTTAGTTCGAAAAAGTACCATTGGTTTTATTTATGCTTTCCTTTCCAATTGTAAAGAGTCAATGTTTTAACTCAAAATTACAAAATATTGTTTTAAGAACAAGCTGTAAGGCCTGTAACGGAAGAATTTTATCGTCTTTTGATGTATTCAAAAATACTTTATTACAAAATCTGTAATCTTACAACTAAAGGGTAAATAGGCATTATTCCTTATAATATATTTGAGCTTATGATTGATAAACAAAACTAAAATTAGTTGTAATATTACAAATTCGAAATTAACTCTGTCCATCCATCTGTCGGTTCAAAGTTAAGCCTCTGTACTGATCTGAACATACTTTAAAATGGAGAAAAAATCAGTGTATCTCTAATTCTTTAGAGATACACTGATTTTTTGGGTATGGATATAGCATACTTTTTACCGCAATAACCTACACACATGCGGGTGGAACCGGGGACAAAAAATGTGATTGTATAGATATATTATTATAATAATACTGCTTAAAAATGATCTTCTGAAAAGTTAAGTCTCTTCATTACCCCTTAAGAATCCAGCTGTATCTGGTTTCTTTTGATACCACTTAAAATAACTCAATTTTCATATGCCATCAAATTTTAGAAAAGTCGCTCACGACAATTTTCTGCAGTGATTCTATTGACAAAAACACAGTAACAGGCAGTGCACCAGTGAACATGGTTACAACGTTATAACAGTACATGCTATACTGATTCAATGCAAAAGGTTGCCGAAAATGATCACGACATTATTTGTTATAATATTAAATAAGAGCCAGAGCTTGTGTCCATTTGAGCCTTACTCAAAGTTTCTTTAGAAGAGTTTCTAAGATGAAATAAAAAAGAATGCAAACGAGTGACTGCGTTCTCCATTCATATTTTTTTTTAAACATACATGTTACTCGTTTTTGTTTTTTTTTTGTTTGTTACGGGAGAGGCCTGTGTCCAGCAGTGGACTGCAATAGACTGATGATAATGATATTATACTATGTAATAAACGTTCTACTATGCATGTTGTTACACAATACCATGCCTAATAAATTTCGCAAAGTCAAAATATATTGATATTAAAATATGAACTTCGAACTTGAAACGATGTTCGTTTCTGTTGTTGTTTCTTTCATCTCCGGTAAAATACCAATTGAGTAAATTGATACTTACTTGTCCGTGATGAACCTTTTCTACTTATGTGTTCGGTATTTCAACAAAGTTCACGTAAACTCCTCACATTTCAAAGGAAATATATACTTTAGAAGGTAATATCGTTTTCTCAGATATTGGCTGTAGCGTCCAGCTCAGGTGACAGGTTGCAACGTGAACATGGCGATTGAAAATAAAAATAGCTTCTCGTTCCTATTCATACCAGGACGAAAAGAGACACATAACATTTTAATGACGTCATTATTTTGAATGTGCTGTTTTATATAATACTACTAAATGAAATAGACACCTAAGCTATCGAGAGTCATGACTGGTTTTAGTCTGGGTTCCCCAGAACAAATTTTACAAGTTATTACTATCAAGCTATTTTTTTGTGAGTGGCTTCATTTTGATGAGGACCTACCTTTAACCTTAAAAAAAATCGGTTGTGGGAACTAACACGACTAGCAGGTAAAGAAAACTTTTGAGCGAAGGGCCGTGATAACGTACCACGCAATTTGTAGGGTAATGTGGCTGTTAAATTATATAAATATTATTATACAAAATGTATGGTTTGATCCTTCCAACAAATATCGATAGCGAGGTCATAAAAAATGATACTAACCCTTTGATTTTTTTACAGTTGCTTAGTTAATATTGATATAATTTAACAGGTTTTTTTTCTCTGCTAGCCCTTTTAGTTCCCACAATCGATTTTTTTTAAGGTGAAACCTGGGCCCTCATCAAAATGAAGCCACTGACGAAAAATTAGCTTTATTGTAATAACTTGTAAAATTTGTTCTGGTCTAGGGATCCTGGACTATTTTATTAAAGCCGTCAAAAATAATTGGTAAAATCATCGTGATCATGAGACGTCGTCGAAGGAAACAGTTTTCTTGCTAATAAAACGTTTAGTTTAATTTGTTGTATTTTTATTTTATATCTTTAAGAAATCCTTTGAATATAATATGCCTCATAAAGTTATGATTGAAATAATAATATTATATGCGAAATTTTCTAACTCCTGAAGCGTTTAAAACAATTTTAGAAAAGATGTCCATTATTGCATTTTCTACATTGTAATACAAGATAACATCAAACTAGGTACATAAACATCAGCAAAATATTCCATTACTTTTATAGCGAAACTCTATTCATCGACACCTAAGTTCACACGCTCCAACGAATATCTAGAACCAATGATACTGAAACGATATGTAATCATAAAATTTATTACCATTTAGAAAATATGATGCAAACGGCAATTCAATTTTCTTAATACATAAATCTCTGATCCGAGAGGTAGTAGTAGCAACAGAAAATGGGTAATGTGTAACCTACCATTAAAAAATGTTAGCAAAATCCTAACATGCGTTAATTCTTTAAATGGTTGTGGTTCCAAACTATGCCTGCTGCACTATACCTCTAGTCCAACATTTTGAACTGTCATCTTCATGAATTGATTTTGCACATACAAATACCTCTAAATTAGCCGATCAAGTATAAAGCAACTAACAGCTAACAAGGGACCCTCGTCAATCGACTCTGGTTCTGACAGGTCAAGTCAAACTGGAAACTTTGGGGTGTAAAGAAGTGTCAGCTAAAGTTATGCAGTGATTAAATTTGAAATTAAACGGCATATTTGGGTAAATTTTGAAGGGTCCTAGGTGAGTGGTTATTAAATATATTAATTGATCTTTCTTAAAGTGAGTTGAGACGACCTGCTTAACGTCTTGCAGGGACCGTCTGACATTTTCTTGTGATGTTTCATGAAGAATATTTTTGTATAGGTAATGTTATAGTACAGTAGTATCTAAATAAATGTTTGAGTTACTTGTAAAATAAGTTAAAAGAGCCACCTTAATAGGAGTAAGCGTATCATGTACTGTTTAATAATCTTAGAATTATGTTTATATTTTAAAGGAAAAAGGAACACAGGATTCTCCCATTACCGTTTCAAAACTAAAAAGAAAAGTAAGTCAAATTCCGCGACCTCCAAATTGAAAACCCGTTGCCCCATTAATTTCTGCACACCGATATATCTAATATAGGTCTTACAGGAGATTTCTGAATATATGTTTTTATAGTTTATTAGATTAAAACAAAGGCAAATAATCAGAAATCGTCATCCAAGCAATTATTCCCAAGATTATTTGGGGTCGGCTACTAGTTCAAGTGGTAACTACTATGCGGTCAGATTTGAATTTCAATTGTATTTTCAGGAAATCAATAGTTATAGACTTAAAGAGCCGTAGGGTAAGCAGGACAATAGTTATCGTTACACGTATCCTTAACTAGCTGACCAATGCAACCTCGTTTGCGTCTCCTATTGCCCGTAGCCTGATATTTTTCCCCTGTTTTTTAATCATTTTTCATTGGTGCTCCGCTCCTATTGGTAGTAGCGTGATGATATATAGCATATAGCCTTCCTCGATAAATGTACTAATTAACACTGAAAGAATTTTTCAAATCGGAACAGCGGTTCCTGAGATTAGCGCGTTCAAACAAAAAAACTCTTCAGCTTTATATAATAGTATAGATGAAAGAACTAATTGTTTTTAGTCAAAGGATATTCGTAGGTATGTTTTTCGCGACAAGCAGATACACATATCAACAAAGTAGTGGCTATTGTTAAAATAATTACGAAAACTGACGTAAACCAATAAATAAAATGTACCTAGTTATGTTCAAATTTCTCTCGGCCAGATTGAGCCAACTACCATTAATAGTATGTTGTCAGCTATTAAAGATTTATGTCCCCAAAAATAATTTCACTATAATTTATTTCACCATGAAATATTTTATGAAACATTGCCCACAATCAGTATAAGAAATTACTGTGCCCCTAAATAAAATCGCCCTATTCTCCACAACAAAGCGATAAGGGCATAAAAGTCGTGACCACAATATCATCAAACAAACTGTTTACTATTCCTAATCCATTGAACAATACAATATATGCCTTACATTGCAATCCTAAGCTTCAATACATAAAACCCTTTTGTGTTTCGCCAAAAAAAAACTAGGGAAAATAAAGGAATATATCTAAAACCACGTTCGCAGTTACGGTCCCGTCATTCAATATCCACTGATATCTCATTTTGCCGCGCGAATAGAGCTGAACAGAATGGATAGCGATTCGGAGACCCTTAAGAACTGGTTCAAGTTATAGAAGTTGGTCATCATACGAAAGCCATGTCTCTCTCTCTAATGCATGCATATATATCAATATGATGCATTTGAAACACAGTACGGTATCACAACAGATTTACGAAGATATACTAATAATTTAATACCTATCACAGAACATATATTATCTGGGAAATCGTGTTTAGTGAACGGGTTGTAATATTCGAATAACGAAACTCAATAGGAATACAGCTTGAATGCGATTTAAATAAATTAAGAAAAACCTTTTTAAAAACAAGCTTTTACTGGAATGCTTCGAGACGAATCAAACGAGTCCAAACTCGATGATGTTACGACGTTTCTTTCCAGGTCCTATGGCCACCTTCCAGCTCCAGCATCAGATCAGCTCCATGTCATTATAATATTGTATTGTCACGCTTGCAAAATTTCAGCAAAATCGGTTGAAGATATCTGCTTGAAAATTGAGTTGCAAGATTCCACCCGAATATACAAGCATACATACATTGCAAGTTAATACAAAGCTTGTTATACTCTGTCCATTTCTTTATTTTCTTTTTGACAGTTCAAGAAATTTTGAAATTAGTGACGCCCTCACCCATTACCGATTCGATTTGAAACGAATAGCGATTTTATTTATGAAGAACTTTCAATCGATTTAATTAAATATTTTTTGTTGAAATATTAATTATTCCTTTATTAGTTTTTTATATTATGTAAGAAATAAACAAAAGTGTAAATAATAAATCAATAAATTAGATGAATGAACAGAGTTATTGTTCTTTACTCTTGGTTTGATCCTAAATTCCAAGATTCCGTCTTAATTCCTTGCAAAAATTCAATCTTGGAGTCATAGATACTATTTTTATTTCCTTTTTTTTATTAAATTTACAGAAAAAATACTTGCATGAAGTCAAATTATTTTTATCATATGATCGATTTATCGTATTTCAAGTACTGTTTTATAGTCTGTGGTTGTTTGTTATGCACAGACCACAGAACTACTAGAAAAGCCTTTGACGTAATTTCGTAAGTAATCTTTTGTCGCCGGGACGCACACATAAACGATTAATCATATATACACACATAACTAAGTCTATTCTAATTCGTCCAAGGGATTTAATGAATATAATATTAAACTACAACCTTATGCTCTTGGCATTAAGTAGAGTTTTACGTGCAATTTTCTGTTTAGAGGTGGATCTTCGTCTTTATGACCCACCCACCGTAGAGATGTGGTCCTGTCGATTATAATAATTAAATTTGCTTAATTTCTATAAGAAATAGTTCTTACTTTTAAATATCGCTATCCTATTTTTTATATTAAAGTCACTGTCTTAGAAATGGATTGAGTGAAATTGTACTAGTTTCTTGTGTTAATATAATAAAAAAAAAGTAAAAACTAAAACCCAACTACAACAAAAAACGACGCTGAAAAAGTATAAAACAAGTTTGAAAAGCCGTAGTCACACGTTGTTAAAGTGTTATGGTGCGTTTCTATGTAACGTGTGACTACGGCTTTTCAAACTTGTTTTATACTTTTTCAGCGTCGTTTTTTGTCGTAGTTGGGTTTTAGTTTTTACTTTTTTTTTATTTAAAATGTTTTGGTGCCGTTATTAATATATATATATTTGAAATGTACAAGTAACGCCCTTTCCAATGATACCAAACACGGCATATTTATCTCAAATTATTTTTTTAATGCAGTACATTATTTCGGCTAGAGGGCGCCACATTAGATTCAGTGACACGTCATATAGCCTATAACCAGCGGACGATCAAGACGCTTCTAATGATACCTCATTTGTCCAGTTCTAATAAGTAGTTAAGGAGCTATGAGGGAACAAATGAACATACATACATAGCCTGTCAAAATCATAACCCTCCTTTGGCTTTGCCGTAGTCGGGTAAAAATAAGACATTTGTTTTGTCAAAACATAAGTACATATTGTACATCTAATTTTGGAGTTTGACGTTTCATATTTATCAACACGACACAACTTTCTATAGACGTAACACACATAATCTTAATATTTTTTCTGTAGAACCCTGCAATCAACAGTAATTATTAGGTTATTTTTATATCATCATAAGATGTACATTTTTTATATCTAAATTTAAATGCAAAAAACAATGTATAGACGTCGGACGGCCCGAAAATGATAATCTTCAAAATATGTTTTAAGTTTTAAAAGAAATATTTCTATTATTCCTATTCCATATCATCAAAAAGCTTTCCAAAAAAAATTCATATTAAAAATTATTTTGCAGTCGGTTAAAAATCATAATATAAAACAAATCAACTCTTTCTACTTAAGAAAAACACAAACCAATATCATCGACATCCACATTTTTGCGGTATCGATTGCATTATAAATATTTGGGCACACCCCTATGCCTTACACTTAATTTGTTCGGGTGAAATAAATCAAAATATTCACGCAGGAAATGCAGTTCATTGCGTACTCTTGTGGAAACAATGTAGTTAGTAATCGAATTTAATACGCAATGTATGATTGTTTAATTGTTTTTTCCCGTTGAAAGTAAAACGCGAATGCGACCGTTCAGTTAATGCCAGCAGACAAAATAGAGGTATTTGGACTTATTTCGCGGCGCGCCTGCCCCGCCTACATAACATTTCTACCTATATTTTTTGTTCTGTGGCACAGACCACTTCACTAAAGTACCGTCACCGTCAATAAAGTACGACATTACTGTAGTACATAATTCGGAAAAAAAATATGGTAATTTATAGGCGTGAGCTGTCAAAAAGAAAATAAACGAATGGACAAAGTATAAATGATGAACAGTGTTCTCCTGCCAAAATTATCAGTTAGAATTCTTCTTACTTACATTTTTCTAGGAGTGATAAATACTGACAATGTCCAGAATGCAAATTAATTAAGCTGCTGTAAAAAAGATTGTGTACTTTCATCAGTTTAATAAGCAAGAGCCATTTTATAAAAATAATTTCTCATCAAAATGTTACATCGATATTGTAATAAAACTTAGACCAATTAATTCCACAACACCAAAATATAAAAGGAATCACACGGCATAATTCTACCAGTATCTGGGTTATATTGTAACATATTCTGTTACCGGTTTATTGTAAAACAGATTCCGGTAACATCATCCCATGTTCTTGCACCAAACACGCTTGATCTTGCCACAGGCAGTGGCCTCTCGAAGTGTCGAACATTGAATTTCGTGTAGCGACACATTTCTGCGAAAATATTACTCGACACGTATCAACTCGGTATTGTATTAGTAATGCCGCTGATGGAATATCATCGCGGGTTATTGATTGTTGACAACGATCTTTTATTATTAGTAAATGATATTGTGTACATTCTGTAATTGTATTGAATACACAAGTTTAATTGTTCAAATCTATGTAAACAAGGCAGAGTTTCTTTCTGTATGTAGCTTTAAATTTAATTCTAAGAGAAGGCTGCATGCAAGCGATGCAGAGAGTATGGTTTTATGACACTGTAGAGAGAAAAAGATCAAGTAAACCATCTGATGGTTTTTTTATGTGGTATAAGGGGGCAAACGAGTAGATGGATCATTTGATGGTAAATAACCACCGCTACGGCGCTACCCATCGACATTTGCAAAGCAAGACCCACAAGTGCATTGCCATTCCCCCCTGGAGTTAGGAGAAGCGGTTGTTTGGGCTACGGACTCGCTAGATAAAAAGCAACCGATAATTGCTTTTGTGTATGACCGCGATATTATTTCGATCGAGTTGACCAATATGTGGCCAACACGAACACAATAACGTTAACCCCTGTAGGTACATTTACATAATAAGTATTAAGTTATTAAAAATGATTCCACTTTAGTTCAGCTATTATGTACAAAACCTCTATCATATAAATAAATGTAAACCACAGCAAAAGTGACGTTGCATCGTATAAAAAACGCGTTCTACACTGTCACCTCCAATCCATTTTCAATTAACGTATCCAGGGGAGCGTTAACACCGCCCTACACGCCTGCCCGCCTTTAGGCTGAGTGCACACCAACGAATGGGTGACAACACACTGCAGATTGTTGTGATTAAAGCTAATATATTAGGTGGCGAGAGTTAGTGTCGTTCAGTAGTGTACAGGCGATTACACTTTTTATTCTCTTTTTTATGTAATAGGGGACAAAGGAGCAGACATATCGCCTGATGCGGAGGGGGATGGGGGTAGGGGTTTGGGCCTCCGGTATCCTCACTCACTTAGTGAAACCGAGCACGAGCGCTGTTTCACACCGGCTCTCTGTGAGGCCGTGGTATCACTCCGCTCGAGCCGGCCCATTCATGCCGAAGCATGGTTCTCCCACGGTATAAAGGAAAACGTCATTTTAATGAGAGTCGGAAAGTTGACGGGAGTACTTCCAAAACGTTGAACACACAAGCGCCAATAGTTGACAACAGTTGCTTCACAGTTGACGGGATATGGGTCATCAAAATACTACAATGTATAAGATAAACGTTCAAACTGCACGGATGGCACCGTGGTTTATGCGGTCGCCACAACGTTCTACCACGCTGACCAAACAGGTTGGTACAGGGTGTGTTTAAATTTTTTTTTCGCTTTGCGGTAATGCTATCCTGCATAGTTTGCTCCGTTAGTCGTCTCCTACGACACCCGTGGGATAAATAAGGGTAGTGACACTCGGCATTCTTTATCCGTGACCATACAGACACTTTATTTTTTAATAATTAAATTATTAATAATTATATTTAAAATATGTATCCCATCCCTAACGGATGTCACCCGCCCTTTATTCAAATATCTCGCAGACGCGGTAGGATGCTAATTACGTAGCCTAGGGTGTCCACAGCCATTCAGTTGATGCTTCCTGTTACAACACAACGAGATCTAACTTAGATTTGTTACTTGTTATTTATCTTTAGGGAACGCCATCTTTAGTCTAGTTAGAGTTATGACTAGACTAAAGATGGCTAGTAGTTGGTTATGACGCATTTACAAGTTCATTTTAACTTTCTAGAGGAATAAATACTTCATTGGACATCAAACTTGTGATGATATGGTTTCGTACTTTGTAGATGAACATTATTATAGAAATTTAGGGGATTGTGGAATTACGAGTATAGGGCCGTTGTTAGATAATAATTGCCTTGGTGGCGTAGTGGTAGTGTATGCGACTGCTGTGCTTGAGGTCTCGGGTTCGATTCCCGGGTCGGATCAAATGTTTGTATGATCTGCAAATATTTGTTTCTAAGTTTGGGTGTTTTCTATGTTTACTATGTATGTATTTTCAAAAAAAAGTATATATGTATTTATATCAGTTGTCTAGTACCCATAACTCAAGCTTTGCTTAGCTTGGGACTAGATGACGTTGTGTGTTATATGTCTGAAATATTTATTTATAACATACACATATTGTTAGCTTTTTAGTAGTTTTTAGCTTTAAACTTCACATTTCTTTATTCGAGATTTTTCTTAAAACGTGTTCAAAGAATTACATTCGCGTATTTATGTACAGACTTAATGAGAAACAGTTTAGTTTGCTTGTATGTTTGAAACTTCCCACTAACGAGATCAAAAGCGTTTTCTTTTAAATATTTTTTTTAGTTTTCTAGTTTACCCTAGTAAACTAGAACACTCTAATAGTTTATGAAGGAAGACAAGTTCAGGGCGATAACCAAAAATAAAAAAATACTTGAGTTTATCGGTCTGAACAAAAGACAATACCTTACTGACTGGAGCTTAGAAATAATTGTGTGCTCATGTTGATAACGCCTCCTTTCTTGTTTCTTATAATGTAGATTTCATTAATGTTGAATATTTTAGACTAGCTAAGCTATGTGTAATACATGGGGAGTTGGCGCTGATAGTCGAAATACAGGCTCCGCCTAGTTCGACTACAGAAGCTAATTCATATAAATTTAAGCAATAATGATAATGCTATTGAAATATGTAACCTGTAAGTTTTTGTGAAATAAATAAATAAATAAATAATTTAAAAAAAAATCCATACTTATATTATAAATGCGAAAGTAACTCTGTCTGTCTGTCTGTCTTGCTTTCACGGCCAAACCGCTGCACCGATTACAATGAAATTTGGTACACAGATAGTCTAGAGCCTGAGAAAGGACATAGGCTACTTTTTATTGCGAAAAAAAGGTAAAAAGGGGTTGAAAGGGGGGATGAAAGATTGTATAGAAGAGTGGTTGTTAACTCGCAACACGCATGCGCGTTGCCTTAGTGGCACAGGGCGTCTTGGCAACGAGTAAACAAGGATGTCAAATTCATTAAAAAGATTTCAATTTTTAAACAAAGACTTAAATTAATATAAAAATCTAAGATTAATACATACGTTGATAAATCTAATTTGTATGTTCATTATATTAATAGAAATAAATAAGACAAATTACAAAAAAGTGTTTCTAAACTTCAAAAATCTATACAAAAGTATCGTAATTTTAAGATAAAATCATAATATTTATTTTATAGGCTGTTGATTAGATATATATAAAAAGGTCATTTCAATTTTGTAAAAATTTTACCATAAAGGGCGTAAAATAGCAATAGGGGATGAAAGTTTATATTTTATGGAAATATGCAAGGTTTGTGAAAATTTAGAGCTATTCAGATGTAACATTTACTGAGTTATCACAATATGCATAAGTGTGCTTACCCGAACGGGCAGACACGTGAGGGCAGACGACTGTGCCGCATGCGGATGTTGAATTTTGCCACTACAAATTCGTTAATATTCAATAGGATTAGATTTGTTTACATGATTTTTTGTTTAATCAAATAATTTTCTTAGTGAAAAAATCGGAAGAAAAGTATCCGGGGGGATTTAAACAAAAAATGATACAAAATTTAAAAAAAAAACCGAATTAAAGAACGAACAAATTGAATTAAGTTATTTGTCGCGCACATAAATACACACATCAAAAGTGTCTAGGGATCAAGCATTTTTATGCGGATTTCTTGAGATTGAGATGTGGCTTTGGCCCTGGCCTGCTCAGTCGCCAGACTTGAACCCGATTGAGCATGCATGGGATATGCTACAGAGAAGAGCTCTGCCGAATATGGAGGGTATCCAGTCATAAGAAGACCTTTTTTTGTTGTTGCAACGAACATGGGCGGCCATTCCACAGCGTGATTTGGATGAACTCATTTTGAGTATGCCAAACCGATGTTCTTGTGTTAGTGTTCGCGGTAGAAACACGGATTATTAATTGTTTAAGTTACCTAATAAAATTTTAAAGAAAACTGTTATTTCAGTCTTTTTTTCGAACTTTAATGTTAGTGGTTCAAATGTCAAAAATCCTTTTATTAGGAAAATGGCAAATTTCTTTATTAATGCAAAGGTGACTTGGTTTATCGTTACTGTGACAAACGAAAACACTTTATTTGATGAATCCTTAAAGAAAATTTTAATTAATATCAATCAGGAGAAAAGTTATTGCAAAAATATATGTTGATCCCTAGACACATATGTTGATCCCTAGACACTTTTGATGTGTGTAATGCAAATTGAAGATTTATATGATTTTCTCATGGATGACATGTCAGAACTAGACCACATTAAAATGGGACCACATGAGAAAGAAACAAGTTTTAAAATAAAAAAAGAATCATAAAAATCGGTACACCCAGTCAAAAAATATGAGGTAACAAAAATAAAAAACAGTCGAATTGAGAACCTCCTCCTTTTTTTGAAGTAGGTTAAAAAAGCAAAAGGGGTACGACGCAAGATGAAATAAATGCCAGTATAAAAAATATGTATTGTGGGTAAATGTTAAAAAGTTTTGTCTTAATACAATTATGCGAGAACAACTTCAAAATAATTTATGAGCAGTGTCAGTATGCAAATTCTCATCTAAAAATAGGAGAAGATTGTATGCCAAATGACAGTAAAGACATGATTACACTGAGACGTGGATTCTGGTATATGATGGCACACATGATCTAAAAATAATATCTATTCTGATCCGCAGACTAATGAGACAGTTATCAAATAAACGAACGGATCATGTCAGACGTAGAGGAAGATGTTATCGAATACCGAAACAATGCAAAGGAAACTGAACCAGTCATATCATAGCTTATGCATAAAGTTTCTCCACTCTTTGGAATTATCAGGAGCGCCTTCTCATAAGTTGAGACTGAAAGTTAATGTTCCAGTCCTATTAATAAGAAGTCTTGAGCGCCAAAGCTATGTAATGGTACACAGCTACAAAATACACAACTGGGGTACAACCTTTGTATTTGCTTCGTGGGTACAACATTGTAAAAGAAAATGTTTTAGTTCCCCGTATTCCAATAATTCAAACTTATTTGCAATTTCAATATAAAAGAATGCAGTTTCCGCTGAAAAAAAAATTTGCAATAAAAATTATCAAAGCCCAAAGACAGATAGTTAAAGTTGCAGTTCACTTAAAGAAAAAAATGTTTTTCAAATGGGCAGCATAATCGCGTGTATCAAATCAGCTCAATCACAATATTTTGGCAAAAGATGGCAAATCAAAAACGTAGTATTTTAACATTGTAAAAATTGAGAAGAATTTGCTCAGCTTGAGGGAAAACTCAAGCAGAATCCAACAGTGGAGGCAACCATACTAGCTGAGAAAGCAGACAATGCAGAACCAAACCGTTTGGTTCGAGAGCGTATTTCTAAGAATGAAGCGGTGACTTCCAAGACCAGCACGTGTTGTTCTGTAGAGGAAGGGAGAAGGTGGGATCAGTTGGAAGAACGATTCAGAACACTTTCCATGGTAAAGCGGTAGAGGACTGCCATAGAGGCGATATCTCTCCGCAACTGCAGAGGCTCAAGGGAATCGGTGGTATCGGGACTGTTGATAATGCGGACTGCTTGCCGCTGCAAAAGATCGAGAAAATCAAGTAAATACTGCCTGGATCCGTCACAAAGATGAGAACAGTACGGACGAGCGAACCTGGGTCTTATAAAGGAGACACAAATGCTCGGGCGCGAAAAACCGTCTCAAAGTGTTCAGGCTGCCTTAGTGGTGCCCTCGATGTACTCCCGTGGGTTGAGGTCTCGGCAAATATCCATGCCCAGGACACCGAGCTTATCCCGTAGTGGCAGTTGAGTGCTCTGAAAAGTGGGGAGGGGAAGAAATGGAGACTTTTTGATAGAGAACGGGCACACCTGTGTTTTCTTAACGTTGAACTCGACCAGATTCTCATCACCCCATTGTTAAATGCGGTTCAAAACCCGGTCGAGCTCAGCGACAAGCTACTATCAATTTTCCTCAACGTCTTCCATCTTGGCTGCAGGGTATCCATGATATCGTCGATGAACTGTGCTATCGACTGCATAGCAATGTATATTGCAAAGGGCTAATATGTCATTGACATGCAGAAGAAACATCTTGGGCGACAGGACTGAACCCTGAGGTACGCTAGCGTTTACCTCCAGAAAAACAGAGGCGCGTGGCCTCTGTCGCAAAGAACTCTAATGCGAAGGCACTGATGAAGAAAAGCGTCAATCTAGAGACGAGTCTAGGAGGCAGACCGAATGCTTAGAGCTCGGAGAGAAGCGAACGGTGCAATAACAGGTTGAAAGCCTTGGCCATGTCGAATGTCGAAATAAGCTCATATAAAATACTTTTTATTTTATGTACTTATATATAAATACTTGATTATATTTTTAACAGTGAAACGTGTGTCTTATTTTTAAAATAATATTAGCCTTTAGCCTTAATAATTAAAACTGCTACCCAAAGTCACTGTTCCACGCGGACGAAGTCGCGGGCACAGCTAGTATCTTATAATAGTGTAAGATAAAAATTACATACATAGAGTAGTAAACCAACAAACAAAATTCTAACTTCTATTACATTTTTCTTTCTTGGCGGACAACCGAGAAAGAAAAATGTGATAGAGGTAGTATAATTTATATAAATAAGAAGTAGGTAATAATAGAGTTACTCTAATGATCCAAAAGATAAGTACCATTAATGGGAAAAATAATACAATATCAACTCAATAAAATTCTAGATTTAATCACGTACTTATGTTATTCTCATTGTTGGTTATGATTCAGGCATTTTTACCTTCAAAATAAATAAAGAGGCATTCAGGCATTTTTACCTTAAAAATAAACAAAAAGATGAAAGCTACGAAAATGGTGAAACACATTCAATTAAATAACGCAAGGTACCGTTAACGCGTGTGAACAACAAACACGGTATATGAGATGTCACGTAATTACAACGTGGAGGTTTTCATGTTTTCCACTTGTCTGCTTATCTCTCTCACCTCATTATGGGAAAATAACGTGCGATCTACAATTTAAGTTAGACATTTTCAAAACTTGTCAGACAGGTGATAGTTAGACATCAAGATTTTCTTAGAAGTCGTAATAAATGTTAAACTGTGAAATATTAAGATTTAAGCTAATGCAAGACTATTTTATTAACCGACTTCCAAAAGGAGGAGGTTCTCAATTTCATCGTTTTTTTTTTTATGTATGTACATTGATTACTCCGTCAATTGTGGACCGATTTTGAAAATTCGAAAGGGTATGCTCCCCATGTGGTCCCATGGCCACCATATCAGAATCTGATGATGGGATCCCAAGTAAATCGAAGGAAACCCTCAAATTTACGTGAGCGCCTGCAATGAAGTTAAGAGCCATTGTCTGCATGCCTTCATATTCTGTAGACATCATATAATTTTAAATGAAATGATGATGAGAGACTTGAAAAAGACTAAAAAGCGAAAAAAAATACTTCGTTTAAAAAAACCGACTTCAAAAACTAAAAAGTATAAAATAACTTAATTTGTATGTGCTACCTATTTATAGGTTTGAAGTCGGTGCCAAGCCAAAATGTAATAGTAGGTACCGCACTCGCCGCGCGTGACCTTGAGCGGGATAGCTGCTCTTCGCGTTGAACAAAACAACCGAAGCGTCGGTGACGTCGTTGACGTTCGTCTCGAAATATAGCGAGTGTGGTACCTACTATTACATTTGGCTTGGCACTGACTTCAAACCTATGAGGTAGGTAGCAATAATCTAAGGGTAGCACATACAAATTAAGTTATTTTATACTTTTTAGTTTTTGAAGTCGGTTTTTTTAAACGACGTTTTTGTTATAAATTACAATTTTCAACTTACTACTTATTTTCAATGTTTGTTGTTTTTATTTGTTTAATAGTATAAAAAAATATAAAGTGACTTCGCCTGATGCAATGCACAGTAACAGTTTTTGAAGTGAAAACTTCTTTAAGCACGTTGAGCACTTTTTGGGTGAACAATAAGCGTGGAACTCGTGACATCATCACCGAACGCTTTCCATGAGCTATATGTATACTGCGTATATATGTGTACTTTTTGGCTAAACAAAAAGTAAATCGTCACCGCAGGCTTCCTCGACGCTACAATTCACAATTTACTTAGTTTTTAGGGTTCCGTGCCAAAGGAAGGAACCCTTATAGATTCGTCATGTCTGTCTGTCTGTCTGTCTGTCCGTCTGTCCGTCCGTATGTCACAGCCACTTTTTTCCGAAACTAAAAGACCTATAATGTTGAAACTTGGTAAGTAGATGTATTCTGTGAACCGCATTAAGATTTTCACACAAAAATAAGAAAAAAACAATAAATTTTGGGGGTCCCCATACATAGAACTGAAACTCAAAAAAATTTTTTTCATCAAACCCATGCGTGTGGGGTATCTATGGATAGGTCTTCTAAAATGATATTGAGGTTTCTAATATCATTTTTTTCTAAACTGAATAGATTGCGCGAGAGACACTTCCAAAGTGTACTTTGGAAGTACTACAGTACTACAGTTTTTTTTTCTATGTGGCTGTGGCTATGGCTATTTTTGGTACTTAAGGAGCCTTATGTTATTTGTACGCGTACTTAAGGACTACGCGTATTTGATTAACCACTCAAAAACATCAGTGTTAACCGCCGTTTTCAATAACCTATCTCTAGTTGAAAGAGTCTATTTTTTTTAATATGTCTGATCCAATACTTTCTTTGTTATGCAGGATCATTTTTTTACAAGTATTATTAACGGTCTTAAATTACCCCAAAAAGTACCTTAATGTACTTTTAAGGTAATTTCAGACTGTTTTCAATAACCTTCCCCTTAGTCCTACCTCTACCGTAAGTTCTAAGTTTACTATTCTTTTTTTTTATTCTTTTTTTTATGTATGGCCCTTCCAAAATGTCTCTAATCTGCCTGATGGAAGGCATAAGCAGAATGCAAGAGTGGTGATCACCATAATAATTGCGAATGCAGACAATGAAACAACGCATCATGGTGACCCACACCATGGCGGCCTAGTGATGCTTCTGCATCATTGTGCCTCCGGTCTCGCACTCACAAACGAAACACGGTTGAGCTGGCCCGTTAGTGCTGAAATCAGCGTGGCTCCACTACCTAGATTTTTATTCTTGTTGGATGTTTTGTATTCCAATACGATAAAATCAGAATCTTTAGTTATTCTCTAGTACATCCAGGTTGGGACAAGCGCGCTACCCTACCCCACTGTGGTTTCACCTTTGCAAACGGGTAATATATGTGTATTCAATAGCTGGAATTGATCAAAAGATATTCACTATCTTCAACGACGAAGTAATAAAGGTCCATAGATATTAATAAAATACAAGTTAGAACGTTTAACTACAACAAATCATTAGTCCTATAGAAGCCAGCAAACACTGGATAGCGGCTGAATTAAATTAATAGAACAAGTATCATTTAAAGATAAAAACGACGCTCTTAAAAGTTTGTTTAAATATTAAAAAGCGTCTGAGTGTAGGTAAATCTACCTCGCGTTTTCCAACGTTTTAATACAATTATACAGGGGTCCGGGTCGGCTAAAAGCTCGTTTATAATAACATTACTTTCGTTTTCGTTGAGAGCACGACGCTAAACCAATTACGCAGAGTTTGAACGTAGTTTTGGTATAGCCTATCGCGTTTCAAAGGGTAAGGTTTTATGTATTTACTCTTCATTACAACAGTGAGCCACCAGACATTTTAACCCTTTTTATTACAGTATACTAGCTGATCCGGCAAACGTTTTGCCATAAAAAAATCGGTTTAAAAAATAGATGTTGGTCGATTCTCAGACCTACCCGATATGCACACCAAATTTCATAAAAATCGGTCCAGCCGTTTCAGAGGAGTATGGTACTTATCATTGTGACACGAGAATTTTATATATAAGATTTAGATTCTAAATAAAAATATGCAACAACTATGAGCTCCAATTGAGAAGTTCCGCTGCGCCTATTGTCGTCGGAAATTCATATTATGAATATTCTTCCTAGTAAGTATAAAGAAAATCTATTGAGTACACTTTACAGCACTTATATTTTATCAAATAGATATTTATATTCCTTTTGTTCTGAAACGACATTCAATTAATTAATATTTAATATTCATTATAATATGAGGTGCACGCCATTCTGATCGATTTTGGGCTTCTCGCATCCATCTCCTGCCAGCCATCCTGCGCAAATCGTCACTCCACTTGGCCTGTGTGGGCGTGCTACAGTACGTTTGCCGAGATGCAATACGAGAGGCCTATGTCCAATGGACTGCAATGTGCTGATGATAATGAAGATTAAAATATTAATACCTACCCCTGTCGCAACACTTACTTTGATAGGAAATATTGTATTATAATTCCGTGATAATTACATTTTAAAAATATGTTTATCAAAAACAATCCTCTGAATATCTTGTTTGAAAGTACAATGCTTTGATGTGATTCAACGACAATATGTTGTATTGTATCGAGTTACAAAAGGAACTTGTGCATTGTGAATTCCGAGTTTGGGTGCTTTTATGTATAATATTTACTTACAAATGAAAATTATATATATGTATTTATATCAGTGGTCTAGCAGCCATAGTTTAAAAATCTGTTTAGTTTGGGACTAGATGGCGTTATGTGTCAAATGTCCGAAATGTTATTATTTTTTATTATAAAGAGCTACAAAGAAAGATCATTGAACATTGACTCAAAATTTACAAATGACTCCGTCGTAGTACATAACACAGAACATTTACTCAGTATCATCTCCATAGATACTTTTATCACCAAAAAGGCTTTCCCTGTTCCAAACATTAACTTAACGACAGTTATAAATCTTGCCAATGTGCCCGTGATTCTTTTGTTTTTCTTTCAATGTAAGAGTCACCACTAAATAAATTAAGGATTTTCTAGCAATAGACACTTAAAAGGTTATTAGCAAGGTCATCTGAAAAGTACAAAGATATGGAAAGCTATATTATATTTTACTAAGTACTTATAAAGTTTTAGGTGAATCTGTTAAAATCAACTTCCATTATTATTTTCACAATTGGCTTACAAATATGAAATCAAGTATTATGTATATATATTTAATAATAATAATAAATCACTTTATTGTACACCAGATAATTACATAGGTATTTATTATATACATAGATACATAATAATAATATATTTAGGTATATATTAACATAATTCTCACTATCGTAAACATTGTATATCAATGTACTTTAAAAGACAAAACTAACTATGGCATGGCATCTTTAGACATAATATCTCTTGGTCTAGTGCTTAGTGTTTACAATATTGATATAGTGATGTTTTGATTTCAACCTAGAACACATAATTTCATTAAGATTAAAATAATTTACTATTAAGTAGGCCTAAACTTTATGCTAGATAAATATTTATAAAGGAATTCCTACTAAGATCCTTTTATGATAAGTTTGAATAGATGGCGCTAGTTGCGGGTTTATTATATTTTTATCTGTGTATTTTTGGTCTGGGAGTGAATAAATAATCTGTGATGAAAACCAATTTGTTGTCGTATTATTGCGCTGAGTTTGAGGGTTCGATTCCCATGAACTTACAACACTCAACAGAAATAGGAAGCGACAAATCAACCGCTTAAACCATTACGACATCCGTGGATTAAATATTATATGAATATTTTAACTACTCAATAACAGACCATAATGGCTACAGATTCAGATAAAATTTGGCACACATTCTAATTCTAGATAACCTGGAATTGTGCATTGCACCGAATCGAAATACTACTCGATTTAATACCAAAATATTTCTACGTGGTCCGATAGCTGTTATTTAATCTCTCACTAAATCGGTGTGTGGTTGTAAAAGATAATCGCAATAAATTGTGACGTCATTAATTGAGATAACGATAACCAATGCGCCGATATAATTTAAGCTCCCGTAAATCAATGCGATATAATACGATAAGTAAAACTTTTATGGTTATACGTAACCAAGGTTTGTTCTAGTATATACATATAGATTGGCCTGTGTAAACATTCTGATTGCTGATATTCTTTTTTTAGGGTCCGAGTTAAATAGTTGTAACTTCGGCATGATCTTTTCTTTTGAATTTGTCTGTAATTTATCTACCTAATATGAATGTGTTTATAATTATTTATGAGAAAAATCTTTAGCAGTCTAGTTGCTATGATAGACTCTGCCTTTTTTAAATCAAAGAGCAACTCTCTTCCCCCCTAATTTTGGAAGTGGGGAGTGGGTAATTCAAGTGACAAGTCTGTTGGTGTGTCTACCACTCAATAAAAAAAAAATAAGCAGTAGACACAAAAGAAAACTATAATAAATAAATCCGGATAGTAGAATGAGAACAACATACGCAAACGCGTGTGAAAGTACATCAGCACATTGACATTCAACTAAAAATATAACTTCAGTTGAGTGGTCGACTTTTAAATCGTAGATAATCAAGTTTCCGTGGTGTAGCGGTTATCACATCTGCCTAACACGCAGAAGGCCCCCGGTTCGATCCCGGGCGGAAACATATCTTTTTGACATTTTTGTTAGAAATATATCTTTTGTAAAACTTTATGTAAAGTACATTAAGTTTATTCGTTACAAAAATAAAATCACTTAAAACGAACATTCTTGTTTTTAGAAACTAGAAAATTTGCGAAACAATATTTATTTATTGAAAACATTTACAGTGCTTTTACAGGATATTATTCCAAAACGACACTGTAAGTAAAATGGTAGCATACAATTATTTTATAACAAAAAAACATTCGCCGTTAATAATGGTCTAAGAGCCCGTGAATGTATTGGTTCTTCTTTCCTGTGCCGATCGGTTAAAACCTGGAACTCACTACCAGCGCACGTGTTTCCGTCCAACTATGATCCCGGGTCCTTTAAGCGGGGCGTGAAAAAGCATTTCACTAGGCCGCCATAGTGCTGGTCGCCGTGCTGCACTGTCCTTGTTCACATTGAGGATGGTGACCACCACTCTTGGATTCTGCTTGTGCTTTCCATCAGGCAGGGCAGAGTCATTTTGGCAGCTAATATATATAAAAAAAAAAAGAACCCCAGACCTTCGTTATTTTATAAAAGCTGAAAGTTTGTCAACGCATGCTGATTTTTATGTACAATACTTGGGTAATAAGTAATTAAATGTTGTTTTCTGTTTTCTCATTAGCCAGACATTTTTGATAGTTCCAACCCCTTGCCAGACAAGCATGTAAGGTAGCTGTAGGAGCGAGCGCGAGGCAGTATGTATATGGGTGGGTGCGATTGAGATGGCGAGTTAAGTCTACCGCGATCCCTCACTGCGCCTGCGCAGTTATTACTTTTTTTTATGTACTAGGCGGGCAAACGAGCAGACGTATCGCCTGATGGTAAGCGATTACCGCCGCCCATGGACACTTGCAACACCAGAGGCATAACAAGTGCGTTGCCGGCCTTTCGGGGATGGGGAGGGGGATGAGGAGGGGTATGGGGAGTAGTTGGGGTGTGGGCCTTCAGTATCCTCACTCACTCGGTGAAACACAGCGCGAGCGCTATTTCACACCGGTTTTCTGTGAGGCCGTGGTATCACTCCGGCCGAGCTGGCCCATTCATGCCGAAGCGTAGCTCTCACACGGTATAATACTGGGCATGTATTGTTTAGTACTTCGTACATGTTTACATCAGCTAAATCCAAGGGCGGATCCAGGGGGGGGGTCATGGGGGTCATGACCCCCCCTGGGCTGGGTCCAGAACCCAGTCCAGTCGGACAACCAATTAAAATTGTAAAACATAATGTTTTTATATATTTTTCTCACAGTATAGATTTAATGTGACCTTCAATATTATTGATATTATAAGTGTTCTACAAAATAAAAGAGAAAATGGGGACGATATTTACCAACAATTTTTTGAAGAGAATAAAGAAGTAGCTGAGTAGCTAGTTGTAGAAGTTAAATGTCCCAGAATAGTGTCAAGACATAGGGCCGTTAAACAACTTGCTCAATCTGCTAAAGAGTGAGTAAGAGAGTATTTCCACAGACCTGTCTACATCCCTCTTTCTAGATTCAATAATTAGTGACCTACAGGACCGTCTGTCTTCAGAAGTCCTTAATTTGTTTCAGCTAAGCTAATACAGTAGGTCATCAAGAAATTGGAACTGTGAAACAACTAGCAACCGATTATACATTGTTTCTAGATAATAATCCAGTTTCGTTCGTTGTAAACGAATATCGGCTGTGGATAGTGAAGTGGTAGCGGAGCCAGGACTTACCGCAGTCGATTTCTACCTTATTTTAAATTGAGATGTACATACCTATCGTTTTTTTTTATGCGGGGAATGCTTTTCTCACCATACCCTCTGTAGAGGAGACAAAGGGTGTGTGGGACTCCCGGAAAACCGGCCTACCCACTAAACCTCGCAGCGGCCTACCACAGCAGTCGGTAGAAGCTCCAGGAACGCATCAGCATTCTAGAGTCTCATAAAGTGAGGTACATCCCAGGATGACCACGATCACCTCAGGGGCAGGCCACTTTTGCGCCTCTCACAGTTCTACACAGTAAGAGGTGGCACAGCGCCCCGCCCTAGACGACATCCCCCGGGCCGCACCGGGTTCATGTCCCCTGTCTCCGGTTGTTCGGTCCGGTCACGTCACCTCAAGATGTATCCGCAGCCACCCTTAGGTGGCGATTAGGGAGCTAGCAACCTCTGCCGCGTCCTCTTCACCGCCTCCTTCGGGATCGCCTCTTTCCGAATCCCGCTCTGCAGACTCCTTCTGAAGAAAAACCCCCTCACAGAAGGAGATCAATGCTGGCGGTGACAGGTTTCGTCCGATCTGCTGAACAGGACTCGACGCTCAGACTCCCATGCAGGGCAGTCCTCCAGTGTGTGCTGGGTGGAGTCCCGTTCGAAACCGCAGTGCGGGCACGACCATATCTCTGTTGAGACGCTTAAGGGGCCATCGTCGCGGAGGTTCTCTGTCTTGGCGTGGGCGGCCAGAGCGGCGGAGAGACACATCGAATACGATGTGCCGGTGATCGGAGAGGCTAACCACTTCCTCCATCACTCGCCATCCTGACACCATGTTCAGTGCTGAGGGGGTCGCCCACGATAGGTCGACAATCGACTCCCCCGGGGTGTCACCCCACTCCCTTGAGTGGGCGTTGAAGTCACCCAGGACGAAATCCGGACAGGAGGCGTAACTGCGGAAGCAGCTACCCAACCCGTGCAAGTATGCTTCATTTTTTTTATGATATAGGGGGCAACCGGGCAGACCTGATGGTAAGCGATTACCGCAGCCCATGGACACCCGCAACACCAGAGGCGTCACAAGTGCGTTGCCTGCCTTTTCTTGAAGGTTTGAAGGTCGTATTGGTACAGGAATACCGCAGGCGACAGTTCATTCCACAGTTTTATTGTGCGCGGCAGAAAGTTCCTGGAAAAGCGCACAGTTCGAACAATTCCTCGGAGCACTGCTCATGGTAAATGCAGTAGAAGATGCACAGCGAAGCCACATCTCTACGCAGCGCCAAAGAGTCTAACCGAATTGAAAGTTCTTGGCAGTCGACGATTCGAGTCACTCTCCGTTGTATGCGGTCCAAATGGAGGAGCTGGTATTGGGGTGCCCCCACCCAAAGATGGGGACAGTATTCCATGTGAGGCCGAACTTGCGCCTTATAAAGCAAAAGGCGGTGCGCCGGAGTGAAATACTGTCTTGATCTGTTGAGCACACCAAGCTTCTTCGAGGCCAATTTGGCCTTACGCTCCAAATGGCCACGAAACTGGACTTCGCTCAATATGTCGACTCCAAGTATTCCAATATTGGCTGAGGCAGATAGGGGAGTGTCTTCAAAACGAGGACATAAAACCCACGGCAGTTTTGTAACGGTGAATGCACAAATTTGTGTCTTTTTGGGGTTAAATTAGACTAAATTAAGTCTCCCCCCAATGTATCCCTACGTTGTCGTCGTGGTGGGGCTTGCGTGAGTCGATGATTTCTGGGGCTATGCCGGTAGAGCCACTCATGCCGGATAGGCCCAGAAGGAGACTCCAGACTAAATGGGATACCAGACGGAGTCTGGCTACAGACTGCCGCGTGGGGCACTCTAAACGTCCCTCTTTTTTTTTTTTTTTTTTTTTTTATGAAATAGACCGGCAAACGAGCAGACGTATCGACTGATGGTAAGCGATTACCGCCGCCCATGGACACCCGCAACACCAGAGGCGTCACAAGTGCGTTACCGGCCTTTGGGGGATGAGGGGGGAGATAGGGGGAGGGGTTGGGGTATGGGCCTCCGGTATCCTCACTCACTCGGTGAAACACAGCGCAAGCACTATTTCACACCGGTTTTCTGTGAGGCCGTGGTATCACTCCGGTCGAGCCGGCCCATTCATGCCGAAGCGTGGCTCTCCCACGGTAAACTGCTTTAGCAGAGGGCGTATTAGAGTGCCAGTAGTTCCGAGAGGGAACGGGGGCGGACGGATCCGGTCTGGTGCAGACCCCGTCCGGCCCAGCCGTAATCCTGAACGGACAGGACCGGTGGCTCTTCGAAGTCACGAGGACGTAAACCTCTATAAAAAATACCCCAAGCTCACGCTCTGACGCCTGGCAATGGGCTGAATCGCTGGAGGGAGTCCAGTGCCAAGGGCGTCCTATTGTCGGAGGACACAAAACTTAAAAATAATGACATGGACAACAATAGGCATACACCTACCCAGGAGGGTCCTAGACGCGACGCGTCTGGGGAATCCCTCCCGGAGCCAGTCGGCTCCGGCAGCCCCCAATCGTATTATGGGGGGGGCAATCCTTGTCTTATACGCCCGTCGCCGAGCGTCAAATCCGGCACCCAAACAAACGCGAAGGACGCGGAAAAGAAAAGTGGGGCAGTGTCGCGCCCGTCGAGGAACAGCCGAGGGCAGTTCCGGAAGGCGGACGCCCACTCATCTACTGAGGAGATAGCTGCAGCAGGAACGCCTGCAGCGGTGGGGCTCCCAGAAGTCAATCCGACTGCTGGGAGCCGAAGAACAATGGAACGAATGCGTTCCAAGTCCACCGTGGTAGTGGCGAGCGGCGGCGATTCCGGTTCCAGTGGCTCCGGTGCGTCAATTGACGCAATGGATGTGGAAGTGGAGACCGGCGATAGCCGGAAGCGCGGTAGCACTGCCACGGACGTAGAAACGTCGCAGGAGTGCCCGCCACCAAAGGTGCCTAGTAGCCACAGAGGGAGGTCACGCACTCCAGTCCCGGCCACCCCAGGCTCCGCCTTCTCTAGGGCGGATATTTACAGGCGAGCCAGGGTAGAGGGCGAAATTGTAGTGGAGGAGGAGATCGCTGATCTCCTGCGGAGAATCCGGGAGCCTGCAGTGGATGATCCTGAACCGGTGTCTCTGCAGGAGAGAGCGAACGTGGCTGTGGCCATCATCAACAAAGTGGCCACAAAATCCACGAACCTGAAGGGTCCCTTTGTAAGGGCTCTGAAGGACTCCTCCTCCGCCATCGCGGGGGTCGTGGAGACCTTAGCTGGAGACGTGGCTCGCCTCCAGGCGGCCAACGACCGTTTGACGGAGCAGGTGGCCCAGCTCAGCGCACAATTCGCCGTATTTCGAGCGGAGCGCCCTGGGCGTGAGGCCTCTGTCTCGTCTGCGCCCCAGCCGGCCCCGGCCCCAGCCCCGGCCCCGTCTACATCCCGGCCGGCCCCGTCTGCGTCGCAGCCAGCCCCTACTATACCCGGGGTACCTGACGCCGTCCTCCAGGAGATGATGCGGCAGATGGTCATCACCATGGGAAACCTGGTGGACGGACGTCTGGCCGGTCTGGAGTCGAGGCTGCCTCCGGTCCCTGTTGTTCGGCCGCCGCTTGGGGCACACCGAAAGACGGTCGCGTCAGCGCCGACCCCTCTTCCCGTGGTGGGGGGCCGTGTGTCCTGTGCGGCGGCGACGTCGGTGCCGGCCCCTGCCGCTGCTCACAAGAAGCTGCAAAGGGGGACAAAGGCTCCAGCCAAGACGGCTGCGCCTAAGCCTGGGCCCAGAGCGACGGCAAAGGCAAAGGCTGGAGCAGAGTTTCCTCCGCTCCCCGCTCTTACACCTTTGCCTGGCCCCTCCACATCTGCCCCCCCCAATGAGGGTTGGCAGGTAGTAGGGGGGGCAAAGTCGAAAAAGTCCCGACAGCGGGCCAAGAAGGCTGCCCAAAAGGCGGCCTCTGGCCCGCAGTCGTCGTCAGTGGCGGTGGCCACAAAGAAGCCGCGGAAGCTACAGCCGCCTAAAACCGCGGCTGTTGTGGTCACCGTGTCGCCGGAGGCGGCTACCGGCGGGCTGTCCTACGCGGCCGTCTTCAAGACGGCCCGGGACTGTCTCGCCGGTGACTTTGGAGGGGCAGGTGTCCGCTTGCGCCTCGCCCAGACGGGGGCTCGGGTACTCGAGTTCCCTGGGGCCGATGGCGCAAAGACGGCGGACACCTTCGCTGAGAAGCTGCGGGCAGTTTTTGCAGACACGGATGGTGTCAAGGTCGCCAGGCCTACGAAGTGCGCTGAGTTGCGCATCTCGGGCCTGGACGACTCAGTGACGGCTGATGATGTTCGTGTTGCGATCCGTGAAAAGGCGGGTTGCGGCATGGACAACATCAGGGTTGACACCATCCGCCCCGGTCCGGGAGGCCTTAGCGCCGTGTGGGTGAGTTGTCCCGTGGCGTCGGCCAAAATTTTGGGCGACGCCGGCAAGATCCTCGTCGGTTTTGTAAACGCCAGAGTTACAGTTCTGGCGGCAAGACCGATGAGGTGTTACAAATGCCTTGCAGCGGGACACACTCGCTCCAAATGCGACGGTTGTTTCGACTGCAGCGGATTATGTTTCCGCTGCGGTCGACCGGGGCATAAGGCGGCAGAGTGTTCTGCCGCCCCTTACTGCCCTATCTGTGCGGCGGGCAATAAGCCCGCCAATCACCAGATGGGGCGGGGGGGCTGCAAGCCTTCCCGCGCTTCTCAGCAGACGGGGCTAGCCAATCGACCCAGGCTGCCTCTGATGTCATTCGTGCGTCAGCATCGTCACCCATGGAGGAGGTTGTAGAGACGATCCCTTAATGGACCACGTCTCCAACCTCCTTGTCCAGACGAACCTGAACCACTGTGCCGCGGCGCAGGATCTCTTCCTGCAAACCATGGCGCAGTGGTCGATCGGGGTTGCCGTAGTCGCGGAGCCCTATTACGTTCCTCCCCGTCCAAATTGGATGGGTGACTGGGACGGCTCCGTGGCAGTCGTCGGTTCCGCGGCGGCTCATTCCCCGCCCTTGTCGCTTAGGGACAAGGGCTCTGGATATGTTGCCGCCGAGTGGGGGGGGGGGTCACCGTTTACGGTGTTTACTTCTCCCCCAACCGGAGTTTGAGCGACTTCGAGGTCTCCCTTAACAACTTGGAGACCTCGATGCGGCGATTAGCGTCGGGGCACGTCCTCGTGCTGGGGGACTTCAACGCAAAATCCATTGCGTGGGGGTCCCCCGGGACGGACGCCAAGGGCGAAGCCGTTGAGGAGTGGGCGGCTTCGGTGGGCCTCTGTTTGCTGAACAGAGGCTCCACCAACACGTGCGTGCGACAGCAAGGGGGGTCGATAGTGGACCTTTCGTTCGCTACCCCTGCTGTTGCCGCACGAGTAAGGAACTGGTGTGTCCTGGAAGAGGTTGAGACGCTCTCGGATCACCTGTATATCCGATTTGAGCTCTCCCGGTCCCAGGGCCCCAGTAGGAGTCACACGGCGCTGCATCCTTCCCGCTTTCCGCGGTGGGCTGTTTTCAAGCTGGACAGGGACCTACTAGAGGAGGCGGCCATTATTCATTCTTGGCTGTCTCCGCAGGCCCCGACCGAGGAGGTCGGCGTGGACGTAGGGGCTGGCCGTTTTCGCGATGCGATTACGCAGATTTGCGATGCGGCCATGCCCCGCGTCCAAGGTCGTCGGCCTCCACGGAAGGAGGTCTACTGGTGGTCCCAGGAGTTGGCGGACCTCCGTGCGGCTTGTACTCGTGCCCGGAGGTCCTACACCCGCAGCAGGCGACGTCACCGTGGAGACGGTGGCGGGGACCAGCTTCATGAGGAGTACCGCGAAGCGCGGAGGACTCTGAAGCTGGCCATTTGCCGCGCCAAAGATGAAAAGAGAAAGGAGATGCTGGAGAGTCTCGACCGTGACCCCTGGGGTCGCCCATACCGTGCGGTGCGTCAGAAGCTCCGCACGTCGGGCCCCCCCCTTACCGAGACTCTCCAGGCCAGCTTCCTGCAGGAAGTGGTCGAGGGCCTTTTCCCTGAGCGGGCGGAGCACACACCCCCGTCGATGGCCTATGCGGTCATAGACGACGGGGGTAGAGAGGACGATGTGCCGCCCGTTAGGGAATCGGAGGTTGGGGCGGCTGTTCTGCGGATTCGTTCCAAGAACACCGCCCCCGGGCCGGACGGGGTTCCCGCCCGAGTGATGGCCCGAGCCCTCGACCATATGTCGGACCGCCTCAGGGAGGTGTTGGACGCTAGCCTGGCGTCCGGACGCTTCCCTGAGTGCTGGAAATGCGGGAAGCTGGTCCTGTTGAGGAAGCCGGGACGGCCTGCCGATTCGGTCGCGGCCTATAGGCCCATCGTGTTGCTGGACGAGGCGGGTAAACTTTTTGAGAGGATACTCTCTGCCCGCTATGAATATAAAATAATGAAAGCAAATTGTTACGGAACCCGAAATGAACGAGGGGAAAAATTAATTGAATTCGCCTTAGAACATAACCTACCAATCATGAACACTTTCTTCAAGAAAAGACCTGGGCGCAAATGGACTTGGCAATCACCAAACGGACAGCACAAAAACGAGATTGATTTTGTGTTATCAAACTGTCCCAAACTCTTTCAAAACCTAGAAGTACTAAGTACAGACTACCCATCCGATCACAGAATGATCAGGTCGACCCTATTACTAACTCAAACTAAAAAAATCCGAACAAGTTACTCAAGCAAGGTATGCAAAAGACTAAAAACTGAACAAGAGATAACTCAATATAAAGAAAACCTGTACCAAAATATTGCTAAATTAGAAGAAAAAGGGACAACTACAGTTCAAAAGTTATATGACGACATACTCACTGCTATTAGCACAAGTCTACAGCAAATAAAAACAACAACAATTACTAGAAAAAACGCAATATTATCAGATCGCACTATAACTCTCATGGAGAGGAAAAAACGGATTCAGAAATCAAGAACAAAAACAAGAGCCATGAAAAATGAACTTAAAGCATTGTATAACTTACCAGCAAACACATAAAAAATGATTACCAAAACTACAGAAGGAATACCTTACAAAGACATCTAAAAACCACAGGTAGCTTAAAGAAAGCTCAGAAAGAGCTACAAACTCACGTAACATGGATAGACAGCCTAGACAACAAAGGAAAAGCGACTCAAAATAGAGAGGAAATAGTAAAAATAGCAACTGATTATTATAGAAAGTTATACACAAACCCAGCTCCACCAAATGTACAGCCTCTAATGCACGAAAAATATACCAAAGACGACCGTACTCTAGACATAAAACCTATAGACGAGATAGAGTTAGTAAACAGCATCAAAAACTTAAAATCGGATAAAAGCCCTGGACCGGATGGCTTAACAAATGAAACATTAAAACACGGAGCATCAATACTGAGCTACCCATTATCGTTTTTATTTAATCGTATTATAGATACCGCTACTACACCATCACAATGGAGTAACTCTAATATAATACTGATATACAAGAAGGGAAACCCTAAAAACATCTCAAACTACAGACCTATAAGCCTACTATCTAGTCTCTATAAGTTATTCGCAACAATAATTGAGAAACGAATTAGCACTACAGTACAAGATCTCCAACCGGTTGAACAAGCAGGCTTTCATAAGGGATTTTCTACAGTGGACCACATACACACTTTAGAGCTACTGATAGAAAAATACGCAGAACAGCAAGTTCCACTGTATATCGCCTTCATAGATTATCAAAAAGCCTTTGATACTCTACTGCACTCGAGCATCTGGGAAGCGCTCAGCCTACAAAACGTAGATAAACAATATATCGAAGTTCTGAAAAACATCTATGAAAGATGTACGAGTAAGGTAAAACTTGAAGTGTTAGGGCCACAAATACCAACACAAAGAGGAGTCAGACAGGGCGATCCGTTGTCCCCAACACTTTTTATCTCAGTGCTAGAAAATGTGTTTAAGCAGTTAGACTGGAGTCGTTGCGGTATATATATAAAAGGCACCTACTTCAACCACCTAAGGTTCGCAGACGACATAGTAATTGTGTCTGAAAGCTCTAGCCAACTGCGCTACATGATTACGTCGCTCCACTCGTCAAGCAAACAGGTAGGCCTAGAAATGAACTGGTCAAAAACTAAAATAATGTCCAACAGCACACAAAACCGTATAACCGTTAACAACGAACCACTCGAATATGTAACGGACTATATATATCTCGGAAAACAAATATCATTTGACAAGAATAGGAATACATTAGAGGTAGATCGCAGAATTAAGCAAGCATGGAACAAATACTGGAACCTAAAAGAAGTGTTTAAAAGCGACCTCCCAGTAGAACTCAAGAAAAAGGTGATGGACTCAAATCTACTCCCCTGCCTAACATACGCATGCCAAACATGGATATTTAACAAAACTGTCAAAAACAAAATCACTTCATGTCAGAGGGCCATGGAGCGCAGTATGTTAAACATAAAAAAGCAGCATAGAGTTCGCCACTCAAAAATAAGATCATCATCCAAAGTAATCGACGCCCTTACACACGCACAAAAACTTAAATGGAAGTGGGCAGGCCATGTTGCAAGACTGCAAAACAATAGATGGGCAAGAAAACTGACATACTGGAAAGGACCACTCGGGAAACGCAAACGCGGAAGACCACACTCTCGTTGGGAAGATGAAATCTCGCATGCAGCTGGACCAAATTGGCTAGAAGTAGCAAAAAACAGGGATACCTGGCACTCTCTGGAGGAGGCCTTCACCTCAGGGGTTCTCTAAAAATATAATATTTAATTACTTTTAAAATTTTCAAATATTTAAAACTTTTAGAGAAATATAAGGCTTTTTTATTTTATTTTATTTACTCTCTGCCCGCATCGTCCGGCACCTCTGCGAGGTGGGGCCCGACCTGTCGGACGCCCAATTCGGATTCCGAGAGGGGCGTTCGACGGTCGATGCCGTGATGCGCCTTAGGGCCGTGACCGAAGAGGCGGTGAGCTGTGGCGGCGTGGTGTTGGCGGTGTCTTTGGACATCGCCAACACCTTCAATAGTCTGCCATTTAGCTGCATCAGGGAAGCACTCCACTATCACGGGGTGCCAGAGTACCTGAGGCGGCTAGTGGCAGACTATCTAGAGGAGCGTACCGTCGTGTACGAGGACCGAGAGGGCGTCTTGAGACGGCGACCCATGTCGTGCGGCGTTCCGCAGGGGTCTGTCCTTGGACCACTCCTGTGGAACGTGGGGTACGACTGGGTCCTTCGAAGTCGTCTGCCCCCCGGGCTGGGCGTAATTTGTTACGCCGATGACACATTGGTCACGGCCCGGGGAGCGAACTTCCAAGAGGCGGCGTGCCTGGCCACCAGGGGAGTTTCTCTGATGGTCGGGCGCATCGAGGCGCTGGGCTTACGGGTGGCCCTGGACAAGACGGAGGCCCTATTGTTCCATGGGCCCCGTCGTGGTCCACCCGCCGGCGCCTCCATAGAGGTCAACTCGGTCCTCGTATCGGTTCGGGCCCAGATGAGGTATCTGGGCCTGATACTCGACGGTAGGTGGCTCTTCGACGAGCACTTGAGACAGCTTGGTCCGAAGCTGGTCGACGCTGCCTCCGCCCTTGGGCGACTTTTGCCCAATTTGGGTGGAGCCAGCGTCGCAACGCGACTCCTGTACACGGGGGTTGTCCGGTCGATGGCGCTGTATGGTGCACCGGTGTGGGTGGCGGCTCTGACTGCACTAAATAAGGCCCGCCTCTGGCGGCCTCAGAGGGTATTGGCAGTCAGAGCCTTACGCGGATACCGCACGGTGTCGACCGAGGCGGCGTGCGCCCTGGCCGGAACACCCCCGTGGGATTTGGAGGCGGAAGTGCTCGCCGAAGTTTATCGACGGGTGGCTGAATATCGGGCGGAGTATGGCTATCGCCCTCCGCCCGAAGAGGTACGCGAGTGGCGTGAAGCCGCCCGTCGAGCCACGATGGCTCGCTGGTCGTTCCGGCTGGAGACTCCACGCGCTGGCTTTGTCGCCGTGGAGGCTCTCCAGCCGGTCATCCTCGAGTGGGCAGGGCGGCAGCACGGGACCCTTTCCTTCCGACTGACGCAGGTCCTTTCCGGGCATGGTTGCTTCGCGAAGTACCTGCACTCGGTCGCTAGGAGGGAATTGAGTCCCGCCTGCCACCACTGCGACTGCAGTGAGGACTCTGCCCAGCATACGCTGGCGATCTGCCCTGCATGGGCGTCGCAGCGCCGGGCCCTCACTGCAGTCATCGGAGGAGATCTCTCGCTACCGGCCGTCATACGCTCCATGGCCAGTAGCGATAGCAGTTTTACCGCGGTCGCAACCTTCTGCGAAGATGTAATCTCGCAGAAGGAGGTGGCGGAGAAGGCCCGGGAGGACGAATCCGCCGCCGGCAAACCGGGCGGCGGAGTCGCGCCTATCAGCGCCTCATGCCGCCCTGAGTGTGGCCGCGGATGGTCGGGACGGGCTTTCCCCTCCATCCGCTCTAGTGGCCTCCCGCGAGGGGGCGACGTACGCGGCTGCCGTACGTCGCCTAATTGAGAGGATTCTGTGTCTCGCTTCTGTGCGGGCAGGCGCTGGGAGGGGTCCGGATGTGTTAATAACTGCAGTTCCCGGACTCCTCCCTTCACAGGCGCAGAGTGGCACACCGTGTGGTTTTAGTCGGTTCGAGTCCGACACACCGCCCCTTTTTTTTTTTTTTTTTTTTTTATCGTGTGGAAATCCCCTCGGACCGTCACCCCACCGGGGCTTGCGGCGGGGCGGTGTGTCGGACTCGAACCGACTAAAACCACACGGTGTGCCACTCTGCGCCTGTGAAGGGAGGAATCCGGGAACTGCAGTTATTAACACGTCCGGACCCCTCCCAGCGCTTGCCCGCACAGTAGCGGGCACCGTCAGCTGTTAAAAATCTCAATTTAGGCGACGTACGGCACACGCGTAACGTCGCCTCCTCGCGGGAGGCCACTATAGCGGATGGAAGGGAAAGCCCGTCCCGACCATCCGCGGCCACACTCAGGGCGGCATGAGGCGCTGATAGGCGCGCCTCCGCCGCCCGGTTCGCCGGCGGCGGATTGGGTCCGAGTGGATATCATCCTCCCGGGCCTTCTCCGCCACCTCCTTCTGCGAGATCACGTCTTCGCAGAAGGTTGCGACCGCGGTAAAACTGCTGTCGCTACCGGCCATGGAGCGTATGACGGCCGGTAGCGAGAGATCTCCTCCGATGACTGCAGTGAGGGCCCGGCGCTGCGACGCCCAAGCGGGGCAAATCGCCAGCGTATGCTGGGCCGAGTCCTCACTGCAGTCGCAGTGGTGGCAGGCGGGACTCAATTCCCTCCTAGCGACCGAGTGCAGGTACTTCCCGAAGCAACCGTGCCCGGAAAGGACCTGCGTCAGTCGGAAGGAAAGGGTCCCGTGCTGCCGCCCTGCCCACTCGAGGATGACCGGCTGGAGAGCCTCCACGGCGGCAAAGCCAGCGCGTGGAGTCTCCAGCCGGAACGACCATCTGTCCATAGTGGCTCGACGAGCGGCTTCACGCCATTCGCGTACCTCTTCGGGCGGAGGGCGATAGCCATACTCCGCCCGATATTCAGCCACCCGTCGATAAACTTCGGCGAGCACTTCCGCCTCCAAATCCCACGGGGGTGTTCCGGCCAGGGCGCACGCCGCCTCGGTCGACACCGTGCGGTATCCGCGTATGGCTCTGACTGCCAATACCCTCTGAGGCCGCCAGAGGCGAGCCTTATTTAGGGCAGTCAGAGCCGCCACCCACACCGGTGCGCCATACAGCGCCATCGACCGGACAACCCCCGTGTATAGGAGTCTTGTTGCGACACTGGCTCCACCCAAATTGGGCAAGAGTCGCCCAAGGGCGGAGGCAGCGTCGACCAGCCTGGGACCAAGCTGTCGGAAGTGCTCGTCGAAGAGCCACCTACCGTCGAGGATCAGGCCTAGATACCTCATCTGGGCCCGAACCGGTACGAGGACCGAGTTGACCACTATGGAGGCGCCGGGGGGCGGACCACGACGGGGCCCATGAAATAGTAGGGCCTCCGTCTTGTCCAGGGCCACCCGTAAGCCCAGCGCCTCGATGCGCCCGACCACCAGAGAAACACCCCAGGTGGCCAGGCGCGCCGCCTCTTTGAAGTTCGCCCCCCGGGCTGTGACAAGCGTGTCATCGGCGTAACAAATTACGCCCAGCCCGGGGGGGAGACGACCTCGTAGGACCCAGTCGTATCCCACGTTCCACAGGAGTGGTCCAAGGACAGACCCCTGCGGAACGCCGCACGACATGGGTCGCCGTCTCCAGACGCCCTCTCGGTCCTCGTACACGACGGTACGCTCCTCTAAATAGTCTGCCACTAGCCGCCTCAGGTACTCTGGCACCCCGTGGTAATGGAGTGCTTCCCTGATGCAGCTAAATGGCAGACTATTGAAGGCGTTGGCGATGTCCAAGGACACCGCCAACACCACGCCGCCACAGCTCACTGCCTCTTCGGTCACGGCCCTAAGGCGCATCACGGCATCGACCGTCGAACGCCCCTCTCGGAATCCGAATTGGGCGTCCGACAGGTCGGGCCCCACCTCGCAGAGGTGCCGGACGATGCGGGCAGAGAGTATTCTCTCAAAAAGTTTACCCGCCTCGTCCAGCAACACGATGGGCCTATAGGCCGCGACCGAATCGGCAGGCCGTCCCGGCTTCCTCAACAGGACCAGCTTCCCGCATTTCCAGCACTCAGGGAAGCGTCCGGACGCCAGGCTAGCATCCAACACTTCCCTGAGGCGGTCCGACATATGGTCGAGGGCTCGGGCCATCACTCGGGCTGGAACCCCGTCCGGCCCGGGGGCGGTGTTCTTGGAACGGATCCGAAGAACAGCCGCCCCAACCTCCGATTCCCTAACGGGCGGCACGTCGTCCTCTCTACCCCCGTCGTCTCCGACCGCATAGGCCATCGACGGGGGTGTGTGCTCCGCCCGCTCAGGGAAAAGGCCCTCGACCACTTCCTGCAGGAAGCTGGGCTGGAGAGTCTCGGTAAGGGGGGGGCCCAACGTGCGGAGCTTCTGACGCACCGCACGATATGGGCGACCCCAGGGGTCACGGTCGAGACCCTCCAGCATCTCCTTTCTCTTCTCCTCCTTGGCGCGGCAAATGGCCAGCTTCAGAGTCCTCCGCGCCTCGCGGTACTCCTCATGAAGCTGGTCCCCGCCACCGTCTCCACGGTGGCGTCGCCTGCTACGGGTGTAGGACCTCCGGGCACGAGTACAGGCCGCACGGAGGTCCGCCAACTCCTGGGACCACCAGTAGACCTCCTTCCGAGGAGGCCGACGACCTTGGATGCGGGGCATGGCCGTATCGCAAATTTGCGTAACCGCATCGCGAAAACGGCCAGCCCCTACGTCCACGCCAACTTCCTCGGTTGGGGCCTGCGGAGACAGCCAAGATTGAATAATGGCCGCCTCCTCTAGTAGGTCCCTATCCAGCTTGGCAACAGCCCACCGCGGAAAGCGGGAAGGATGCCGCGCCATGTGACCCCTACTGGGGCCCTGGGACCGGGAGAGCTCGAATCGGATGTACAAGTGATCCGAGAGCGTCTCGACCTCTTCCGACACACCGCCCCGCCGCAAGCCCCGGTGGGGTGACGGTCCGAGGGGATTTCCACACGTTAAAAAAAAAAAAAAAAAAGACTAAATTAAGTCTACCCCATTCTGAGACCTTTTCCAAAGAGGTCTCAACTTCAGACAAGTTTGTTTCAACTCTCAATGAGGTTTCCGGCTCAATGACGTTTCATATTCGGCTAGGCCGCAATTAGGAGAGAAGTAGCAGCCTACCACTTTTTTTAACGTGTGGAAATCCCCTCGGACCGTCACCCCACCGGGGCTTGCGGCGGGGCGGTGTGTCGGACTCGAACCGACTAAAACCACACGGTGTGCCACTCTGCGCCTGTGAAGGGAGGAATCCGGGAACTGCAGTTATTAACACGTCTGGACCCCTCCCAGCGCTTGCCCGCACAGTAGCGGGCACCGTCAGCTGTTAAAAATCTCAATTTAGGCGACGTACGGCACACGCGTAACGTCGCCTCCTCGCGGGAGGCCACTATAGCGGATGGAAGGGAAAGCCCGTCCCGACCATCCGCGGCCACACTCAGGGCGGCATGAGGCGCTGATGGGCGCGCCTCCGCCGCCCGGTTCGCCGGCGGCGGATTGGGTCCGAGTGGATATCATCCTCCCGGGCCTTCTCCGCCACCTCCTTCTGCGAGATTACGTCTTCGCAGAAGGTTGCGACCGCGGTAAAACTGCTGTCGCTACCGGCCATGGAGCGTATGACGGCCGGTAGCGAGAGATCTCCTCCGATGACTGCAGTGAGGGCCCGGCGCTGCGACGCCCAAGCGGGGCAAATCGCCAGCGTATGCTGGGCCGAGTCCTCACTGGAGGACCTCAAGGACCTCAGATTGGGCAAAAGTCGCCCAAGGGCGGAGGCAGCGTCGACCAGCTTCGGACCAAGCTGTCGGAAGTGCTCGTCGAAGAGCCACCTACCGTCGAGGATCAGGCCCAGATACCTCATCTGGGCCCGAACCGGTACGAGGACCGAGTTGACCACTATGGAGGCGCCGGGGGGCGGACCACGACGGGGCCCATGAAATAGTAGGGCCTCCGTCTTGTCCAGGGCCACCCGTAAGCCCAGCGCCTCGATGCGCCCGACCACCAGAGAAACACCCCAGGTGGCCAGGCGCGCCGCCTCTTGGAAGTTCGCCCCCCGGGCTGTGACAAGCGTGTCATCGGCGTAACAAATTACGCCCAGCCCGGGGGGGAGACGACCTCGTAGGACCCAGTCGTATCCCACGTTCCACAGGAGTGGTCCAAGGACAGACCCCTGCGGAACGCCGCACGACATGGGTCGCCGTCTCCAGACGCCCTCTCGGTCCTCGTACACGACGGTACGCTCCTCTAAATAGTCTGCCACTAGCCGCCTCAGGTACTCTGGCACCCCGTGGTAATGGAGTGCCTCCCTGATGCAGCTAAATGGCAGACTATTGAAGGCGTTGGCGATGTCCAAGGACACCGCCAACACCACGCCGCCACAGCTCACTGCCTCTTCGGTCACGGCCCTAAGGCGCATCACGGCATCGACCGTCGAACGCCCCTCTCGGAATCCGAATTGGGCGTCCGACAGGTCGGGCCCCACCTCGCAGAGGTGCCGGACGATGCGGGCAGAGAGTATCCTCTCAAAAAGTTTACCCGCCTCGTCCAGCAACACGATGGGCCTATAGGCCGCGACCGAATCGGCAGGCCGTCCCGGCTTCCTCAACAGGACCAGCTTCCCGCATTTCCAGCACTCAGGGAAGCGTCCGGACGCCAGGCTAGCATCCAACACTTCCCTGAGGCGGTCCGACATATGGTCGAGGGCTCGGGCCATCACTCGGGCTGGAACCCCGTCCGGCCCGGGGGCGGTGTTCTTGTAACGGATCCGAAGAACAGCCGCCCCAACCTCCGATTCCCTAACGGGCGGCACGTCGTCCTCTCTACCCCCGTCGTCTCCGACCGCATAGGCCATCGACGGGGGCGTGTGCTCCGCCCGCTCAGGGAAAAGGCCCTCGACCACTTCCTGCAGGAAGCTGGGCTGGAGAGTCTCGGTAAGGGGGGGGCCCGACGTGCGGAGCTTCTGACGCACCGCACGGTATGGGCGACCCCAGAGGTCACGGTCCAGACCCTCCAGCATCTCCTTTCTCTTCTCCTCCTTGGCGCGGCAAATGGCCAGCTTCAGAGTCCTCCGCGCCTCGCGGTACTCCTCATGAAGCTGGTCCCCGCCACCGTCTCCACGGTGGCGTCGCCTGCTACGGGTGTAGGACCTCCGGGCACGAGTACAGGCCGCACGGAGGTCCGCCAACTCCTGGGACCACCAGTAGACCTCCTTCCGAGGAGGCCGACGACCTTGGATGCGGGGCATGGCCGCATCGCAAATTTGCGTAACCGCATCGCGAAAACGGCCAGCCCCTACGTCCACGCCGACTTCCTCGGTTGGAGCAGCCTACCACTACTGTAACCCCCCACTCCACTGCGACAGAGGCCGCACTCTTCCACAGGAGAGAGCAATAGAGGTTATCCCTACCCGGCCAATATGTGGCCGCTGAGCCATCAAAAGCCCGGAACCAACGTGGATGGTCCGGGATTATGTAAGGCTCTGCGATGACTGCCAGGGCAACCGACTGCCCCGCAAGCATCTGAATCAATAGATCATGCGCTGTGCGGCAGTGATTGAGGTTGCCCTGGAGAACCCTTGTGTGTGGAGGAACTTTTAAACCTCAATTGCCTCTCCCGTTGAGTTACAGTTGCTCGACAAAGGCTGCCCAGACTAAACGAAAGCAGGTTGAGCTGAACCTCTCCTTTCTTCTTCTTTTTTGGTGGACAGCAGTTTTTGCTGCCCACGTGATGAATAGCTGGGCGGCCGCGTTACAGGACATTTGGTGCATTCGCTGCACAAACTCGAGCCTTGTGACCCAATTCCCCGCAGCTAAAGCATCGTCAGTTTCGGTCAGCATGACTGGGGCATTTTATCCTTACGTGCCCTATTTCGAACCTACTCAAACCTACTTTTTACCTGTATCTATTACTATCAAAATTAAATTATAACTTCTTGTGACTTGACCACGACTATGTGACCCCCCCTGGCGCCAAAGCTGGATCCGCCCTTGGCTAAATCAATAGTCTCTTATAGGCTGCAAGTCCTAAGTAATCTTTTAAAATACGCGGCATGGTTCTAGGTTACATCGGTACATAGGTAGCATCTATCACCTTCACCTCCCGCGATAAAATCTTTTGCTTTCGGACAGCAGTTTTTGAATTATTTCCCTTACTGCTACGGCCAGATCATTTTCTGTCACAAACAGAGGAGGTTTCATTGTGCCTAAAAATAGCCCGGTACACAAACATTTGACTAATGCCAAGCGTATGGAGGATTTTAAAAATTGTATTTGTCTCCATACTTTATGTACCTAAGGCAATCACAGCTATTCGGTTCTCTTTATCACCCCACTCCATTTCAATATCACAAAATATTTCACAATTTATTGGCGCGAAAATAAGAAAACACAATGAACAATCGTATAAAAATGACAGATTTCAAATTAAAAAGTAATATTTTGTTTATTAATATATGACCAGACCATATTATTAGCATGGATAATACTCTTGTTTTTACTTTTCATTAGACGTTCCAAGTGATTTTTTTATAAAATACTAGCTTTTGCACGCGGCTTCACTTACACAGACTTTCATCCCCTGAAGTAAATCAGGGGATGAAAAACCCTTAGGGCTGGAATTTCAAAAATTCCTTTCTTAGTGCTCTCTTACGTTATATAAAGAACCTACATGCACAGGATTCTAGGTTCAGCGGTTTGGGCTGTGCGTTGATCACTGGGTATGTGTCACCTTCCTCTTTTATATATTTTGTATTATATATAGATTGAAGTCGGAATCCTACTCTTGCATTTCAAAATGACAAACTATTTTATTTAATGGTAAAATGATATGCAACAAAAACGAGTTTCTTAGCACACTGCGATACATAATATTTCCTTCTTCCTTCCTTTCTAAACATGTATATTAAACCGTTTCGAAAGTAATTTACCGTCAAAAAATAAACAACTTCGGCGATCCGTCTGTCCCTTCCGCTTCGCTAGATTTTCCATATTGTAGTTACTAGCTAGGTAGCTAGGTAGCCCAATTTTGTGAAATTTGTTTGCTTTGACGGTTGATTGGCTTTATGCAAGAATCTTGAATACATCGGTTATACTGACCGGAAAATATTTGAGTGGGTCTTTGTATATTTTTGCTTTGTTAACATTAAGCTTATAAAAATACATGCATCGTTTTCCGGACCACTAATGAGTTCGAAATTCATAAAAGAAGTTTTTTCAAATTAGATTATTATGTGAATTTTATTATTTATGATTATATAAAAAAAATGTTTTACTCTGTTTCTTTTAGTATTAGATAATGTAGCATTTAATAAAATTCCACCTTCGTCATGTCAGTAACTTTTCGCGAAAATACCCAGGCTCTAGCGTTATATGTCAAGAAAATTCCAATAACATTGAGCATCACAAACCATATAGCAAAAAGTATTTATATCTATAAGCTTTCTAAAATAAGATAAATAAATAATGTATCTAAACACACAACGCCTTCTAGCTTCAAATTAAGCAGAGCTTGTACTATGACAGTTATATTGACTGATAGAATAGTTTTAAAAATCTTTTTTTGAAAATACATACATATTTTACATAGAAGAAAACACAATACAATTAAAAACATTACACGATTTAAGGTTGAGATACATAAAGCTACTTGTAAAGAAGAAAAACTAACTAATTACCTTTCCCTCAACTGTGTGGAGGTAACAAAACCTAGACTACTCCAGCAAATGACTTTTTTATTAACCCTTAAGGAGAAATAAACAACAACTTATCCACATTGCCACGCAATTAAGTGACCACAAAACGTCGTGAAAATGTCCTTTACAATGGCCTCGTTGACCCACTGACCAGAAGTCAACCAGTTAAACCTCTATGACAGATGTTTTCACGACCTAAAGTAGTCTTGAACACGCGACTAGCTCATAAATTTACCCAATGCACATTAAGCATATCTGGACAACCACATAACAAAACATTCCTAAATAGAAAAAAAGAAAAATGCAGTTCGGAATTTGGTTTGCTCTTTATTTTTTAATCTATGGTTGGTAATATGGAGTAGGTGACCTTGCGTTGCGTGACAAAAAGGAGTTTGGTTTAGTTTTCTAAATAACTTAATTAAGAGTTTAAGATATCAAGTTACTTCCTTAGTATACACACTCACACACAATTATTTATTTCTATTTTTTGGAGGTATAGAGTATAATAAATAAGGTATTATATTTATTTATATTTTTTCATCGTGCACTTTATGTGCATTGGCTGACTTATTGCCTAAGGCATTATATCGGGATTTCCTAATGTAGACGTCAACACAGTGTCTTAATTAGATTCTATAGTACTATTAAATAACAAAAAAAAAACACGAAAATTTTATTCCATCGATAAGTGCCATAAAAATGCATTAAAATTTTATAATTTCAAATTTCGTGCGTAATTTGTCCAAAGCGCTGGACGCAGTGGACGCCATATTGCTCTGTGGTATTGACGTCAGTTGGCTTTGTAAACAGAAACAAATGCGCTGATAAATTTATCGGGATTTGCTGCAAAGAATTTACCGACCATCAAAGAGTTTATTATTGGTAAATTTGTGTTGTCTCCTATTACGAAACCGTCTTCCATGGTATTTTTTTTTAATAAAAATTACGTTTTTTACGAAAATAATACAAGTATAAACAATTTAAAGCATACGCTGATCAGTTGGCAGTTGACAGTTTAGTTTACAAAGGCGTTTGATGTAATGGCGATTACTATTTCATGGTGTTATAGAACTGATTAAAAAAAACTGAAAACTTTGAATTAAATTATAAAAAATATTTCATTATTTTATGAACTGAAACTAAAATTTTCGGACTGCTTTTTGCCTAAGGTATCTCAATAATATAATTTTAGATTTTTTCTCATATACCTACAGTAAAATACCTTATTCCCACGTAAAAATTATCTTTATTATATCTATATTATATTTAAATTATATCTTAAAGGAATATTATAAGGACAGACAATGTCAATCAAGATAACAATTTGCGGTATATGACGTCAATCTTCTAACAACAAATTAAAGAAATGTACAAATAGAAAATCACGAAACACGTGTCTTATCTCACACACTGAACCCCTGAATTGTGTGCTATTTCTTTATTGATAAAAATGTTGCCCATTCAAGCATTTCTGAGGGTACGAATGCACTGATCGCAACAAGCCGATATGCATGTTGGTATTTTGATTTTTTTCTGCTTGAATTGACGGGGGAGAAAACGTAGGTAATTTCGAAAGTTACGAGCCTTAACATGAAACACTATTCGTGTAGCAATTCTCAAATGACAACATGATGTTTGTGTTTTTTACGTACCATGTGTACCTACATTCGTTTTCTTATGTTTGAGTTTGCCAAAGTGACTGTACTCTGCATAATGGAAAGCATAAGCAGAATCTAAGAGTGGTGGGCGCCTTAGTCATTGCGAATGCAGACAATGCAACAATGCAGCATGGTGACCCACACTATGGCAGCCTATTGAGATGCCAGCGTGGTATAGTCTGCCAAAACCTTGTTTCTAAGTAAAGTAGGTACCATTAACCAGTGGATATAGGTAACAGTTATGTACCAAAATTACCATGTTACACCATCAGCCTTCATTTCGTTTTTAAATCAAGTTTACTGTTAGAATAACAAAAATCTTTACATCTCTCATGTTCGGTAAGTAGGTTCTTATTACCTCCAAATGGGGCTTGTAGGTGACTAATTAGCGCTCTAGGGTAATAATGTAGCTAGAAAAGCCCTAGGGCGGTAAGTAATAAAAAAACACTTCTTTCTTTCAAAAAGTTCGCGTACATCTAACTATCACACTGGCAATAGACATCATGCATTCAGCCCAATGACCAAAGAGGTCGCTTTGCTATTCAGCCTTGTCTTCGTGTGAGTATAATAGTCATCAATTTTAAATATAGAACGGCGAAGCTCAAATTCGTTCTTTTTAAAAAAAAAAGTTCTTTACTTGATTATTTTTAATGTAAAAAGGCGGGAATAGAAAACTTTTGCTAATGCCGGTTTTTTTCTACTTACCTCACAATCGAGATGTAAAGCAGAATAGTTAGCTCGGGTGTAAGCACCAATTGCACCCTTGAACTATAGGCGCCCTCGCTGCGCTCGTGCGTAAATGAATAAATATCTCGGGCCGCAATTGATGCCTTACAGCCCTTGGCTACTAATCTACTATTAAAAAAAAACTACTGTATCCTTAATGTAACCTGAAAGTTTGAAACGATTTAATATTGTAGGACATTTTTTAACGCTGGATTACATTTTAACAGGAGAACAATGACATAAAAAATAAGGATTAAAAAAGGATAATCCTCAAATAAATTCAGGAATGTATCAAAACAAAAACACACAAACATCTTATATCAAAGATATTCGTGGTACAATTTGGGAACAAAATGGCCTATCAATTTGTTTGATACATGATAGTAGTACGCTTTTTGTACTGAAGGCGTACGTGATGCGTGGTATCGGTAAACTGCGCCGGAAAACTGAAAAACATCGTGTATTCTCTGAAAATTGTGTCAAAGTTTTATGCCTATTTTATCCGCTGAAAATAAGTGATATTGGTGATGCATAGACATTATGTGCTATGGTGATTTTGCATACCAAAACATCCAAGCCCTGTCACTTCATAAGGAGCCTTTCTAAATTTTGTTAGGTTATACCTAACTATGTAAACTGTGTTTGTAGTATTTTTCTCTCCACGGTTTAAGTAATTGTCCTAGGAACTGTTGTTTAGCACTTATTTATTCTTAGCATGATAACTTAAACAGTTTTAAACATATTCGATTCGAAGTAAATGTTTCTACAGGCATCATCTTTCCTTCGAGTTTTCAATTTTATTTCGTGTCGGTTCAATATGTGATATTACAAAAACTTCAGCATTTTTTTTTTGTCAGCTGCTTTTTCTCCTAGTAAAACAAATACATAAATAGTATAACGTGTGTGCTAGTGTTAGAAATATAGCAGGGTGTAGTAGTAACGTACTCACGAAAGACCAGTAGAAATCGTTATCACAATATTCAATATTGAACAAAATCTCATATAAACAAGATATTAGATCAATAAAACAATTAAGTATCTCTGAAGACTGTTAAAAAGGTCAACAATCCTTTATAGATAGGTACGTTGCGGATGATTGCCCTTTGGGAAATTTTGTCAGAATCAATTCCTACTACGCTGCTAAGATAAGGATGAAATATAGCATGATATTATTTTACGACGTTACATTTTGGGAATACTCCGTGTAGATCAAAGAGTATCAAATACATAATAGAAAGATGAGGATAATTAGTAGCAGGGAGTAACTTGAAATCGATTGCCAGAATATTTTCGGTTTACATTTGCTTCAAAGGCTGCCAAAGCGATGGTTGTCGCTTTCCATCTGATTATCTTTCTACTTCTTTGCCTCCTATAACACAAAACTGTTTATAGTATAAGCAATATACCCACATTGACCGATTAATAAAGGTCAGTATAGTTTCATTTTCAAAAGAAAATGTTGAATAACCTTGTCTTTAATAAAAAAACAACGACAACATAATCGGCCTACCGCAGTCCACTGCTGGCCTTTCAAATTGCACGCTTGGTTTGATCCTCGGTTTCTCTTATTTATTTAAATATTTAAGAATCCGTTTACCCCAACAGTTATTGGTTCTATGGCAAATATGGCCAGCCCACTGCCACTTCAGCTTGCTAATCCTGTGAGCAATGTGGATGTCTATTCTTGGTCAATAGTAGTAGAATTTAAGAATACCTAAACCAAATATACAGTATTTTTTAGTTTGAAATTCTACAATTTTATCGACGTTCTTTCTTGCCTTAATTTGAATGAATATATTTCAGACATGATCACATCTGCCTTAAAATATTTGTCTGTTATAAGGTACTTAGCGTCTTCTTAATAATTGTAAATCACTGAAGGTATTGTCGCTTCTGCACTTCCTGATCGTTGAGTCAAATCAGTTGCTACACAAATCACGCGCCCGTATATCGGCTATGTATCAGACATTTGTTCGACATTCACCTTGATTTATGTCCATCGCCAGTATCCCGGTTAATTGAGGTTTAGTTATTAGGTAGGTACTTTAATATTACCTATTAAGATACATGATCAACTAGATAAAACATTTATTAAGTAATAATCACTCCTTAGTTTTTAAAGGCTTTAATAATAACAATAATAACGTTTCTTGATTGTGCATCAAGTACATACAACAGATAACTAATTAATGCCAACTGAGAAAAAAACAAATGGCGGCCTTATCGCTCAGAGGCAATCTCTTAGAGACAATCGTAGGATGAAGAAAAAACAATATTCTGGAAAATGTGTAAAGTAGTCCCTAGTGTATTAACAATTTGACAAGAAGATGAACTAAAAATAGGTACCTAGTATAAATATTGACAATAGATAGTTACATACAATACGATTAACATCCATCTTTGGACTCCAACAATGACTGCACGTTTGGCCTTAACGGTCACCACGCCGTTTCCTACTTCGCCAAGTGTCGTGGGTTCAAATCCCACGTAGGACAACACTTTGTGTGATCCATAAATTGTTGTTCTGAGTCTGGGTGTTCTTTGTGTCCGTTTCATGTATGTTTGTAAAGTCCCCCGCGACACAGGATTTATTCCTAGTGCGGGAGTTGTCTTAAAAAAAAACTTTATTTAAATAAAATACATAGAGATTAATAGAGTAAGTGAAATTGATAAACATTGTATACATATCTATATACTCACTAGTTTTTGCGCGCGGCTTCGCTTGCATTTAATAAAAACTATCCTATGTTACTTCTAATACCTCCAAGAATATGTGAACAAAGTTTCATGATGATCGGTTAAGTAGTTTTCGAGTAAAAGCGTAACAAACAAACTTACATTTACATTTATAATAATTAGGATAACTGACTGATTAGATGGCGTAGTTGTAGCGTATGCGATTGCTGTGCTTGAGGTCTCCGTTTTGATTCGCGGGTCGGATCAAATGTTTGTATGATATCCTACTTCTTTCGGAGTTTGGGTATTTTCTATTATAATAGGTACGCTGTTCCAGAAATAGTGAAAAGAAAAATAGTTAGAACATAAAAAAGTGATTTACAGCTTTTCAAAGTAACCACCTTCAATCCCAATGCACTTTAGCATTCGGGTGAACCAGCTTTCAAAACAATTTAAAAACGTGTCTTGCGGGAGCCCGAAAAATAACCCAGGAAATTCTTCGTCGGCCTCGGCTGCACTGCTAAATTTTCGCCCAAAATAGTTTTTATTAAATAAACAAATAAAATAAATATTTCGGACATCTTACACACAACGCCATCTAGTCCCAAGCTAAGCAGAGCTTGTGTTATGGGTACTGGACAACTGATATAAATACATATTAACTTTTTTTGTAAATACATACATATTTATACATAGAAAACACCCAAACTCCGAAACAAATATTTGCAGATCATACAAACATTTGGTCCGACCCGGGAATCGAACCCGAGACCTCAAGCACGGCAATCGCATACGCTTCCACTGCGCCACGTAGGCAGTCATTATAGAAGAGATTGTATTTATTCTGTGGCTATCAATTTTCGAAACAACCTAGGTATATAAGTAGGTATTTAGAAAAAAAGTACATAGGTTATTATTCTATCAGTCAATCTAGCTCTCATAGTACAAGTTCTGCTTTAGTTTGAAGTTAGTGTTGTGTGACGGACGTCTGAAACATTTATACCTACTAATTATAGGTACTTATAGAATACAACAACATCACAACGTACCCACCTACTGTTATATTTCTTTTAGTATATTTTTTAAATCTTAGTGGCTTCGGTGGATTGTAATAGTATCGTCACCAGACCTCCATTCTGATTAGACGCGTCCTCATAACATTTATCATCACGTCTACATTCGTAGTTCGTAGAAAGAAAATTGGACTTATTGTGAAAAATCGTACAGCAGTTACCCTATAACGGGGGTTGCACTTGCCGTAGTCAATTTATACTGGTAAACGAAATAGTATTTTTTAAAACAGGGGGACACCGTGGCTTAGAGACGGAATATCTAACTTTATTATCGGTAGGTACAAGATACTTCCATTATCTTGGATCTACAAATAAGTTATTTATTTACTTTGATGGTCTTACTTTTTTTAGTTAAATACGTTAATAAATGGACGTCTCAGCGAGGATACCAGCCGCTGACGGGGCCGCAAGCTGCCAGAGAGTGGGGACCTCTGGTGGCAGATTAATCGTTGCAGTAGAAGATGGGATAGCGGCCTGATTGCATCAAGGTGACATGAAAGAGAGTCAGGGAGAAGTGATTTACTCGGGACAGGGCCTGAAAAGGCGTGGCGTCAATCCTAGGAGGACCTGAAATCATATCATCCGAGTCTTCCCAGACTATGGTGCCTGAAGCCCGTGACCACATATTCCTGTCTCTTATCTCTAAGGAGCACGAGATCCGAAGGGATTTTGCACCCCACGGCCCCGTCAACAAAAAAAAAAGGTAATCCAACTTATCAATCCAAAGGTACACAACTTCGTCTGCGTTTCCCGATGGGCTATGCAACAGTAAAATATTTTTTAAATAAAATTAATGCGTGTATGTGGAACACGAAAGGTCATTACAATATAAATTAAATTAAAAAGCTTTTTAAAAACAAGCTTTTACTGGAATAATAATAAATAAATAATAAATCTTTATTTAGGTAATTTACAAAATTTGTGCATGCCTCGAGACGAATCAAACGAGTCCAAACTCGATGATGTAGCGACGTTTCTTTACAGAGTTCCTATGGCCACCTTCCAGCTCCAGCATCAGATCAGCTCCATGTCATTATAATATTGTATTGTCACGCCATATACATAGGTACCTAAGCTTGAAAAAAATCAGCAAAATCGGTTGAAGCTAACTGCTACAAAATTGAGTTGCAAGATTCCACCCGTACCTACATACAAGCATACATACCTACATACATTGCAAGTTAATAAACAGCTTGTAAAATAGACAGTTGCCATCCAATAGAATAAATTCAACACCCGGATGCTACCAAAATGATTGGTTAACACTTGATTTTCACTTTATGGTGTAACTTCTAAAACAGTGTTTTTATTGCAGAGTTAAGATTATCAAGCTATTAAAGTTTAATAAAAAATCTAAGTAACCTTGAAGGGATTAGGATAAGTTAGGTATTGAAAAGTTGCCCGGACGTGTTAATAATCGCAGTTCTCGGATTGCAGTACCTGTTTTAAATCTAAATAGCGAGTAGCGACATCTCGTGAAATCTTTTTGAACACCCGTCCCCTTTAGTCTTTATACTAATTTAAGGAAATCTCTATAGATGGCGTCAAAGGAAATCTCTGAAAACGGAGTTGCGAAAGTTACCAATGATTAATTCAGATTTGGGCTAAATAAGTTTTAAATTGTACATTTATACATAGTAGATTTATTGACCATAAAAATAGGGACAAGCAATATTCGATTTCTTTTTACAGTGGGTAATAAAATTCATTATAAGAGAGACGCTAATCTGGTAACACAGTAGTGACGTTAGTAAACTTGCTTCAGTCAAAGTAATCAAAGTATTGATCGATTTCATTTGCTAAATTATTTACACAAACACTTGTCGCTGCTGAGATCAAACACACGTTAATATTAAAGTATCGCGATAATATTATTTAAGTATTAATATCGAGACCGACATACTTTTATAGACGATTCAGTTAAGCAAAACACCGTAGCTCGATAAAGCAGTCTCTAAAAGTTTTTTTATGAATTCTCGTTCTAAATTTGAATGATGGATAAATTCTTATTTACCTTTTTTGTTTCGCTAAGTTGCATTTTATTTGCTAGCGGTCAAGAAATCGATACGTACGAGTTCCTGATGCCAAATGTTTGGCCCCACAGGGTGAGTACCTAAGAAACTAATTTAAACATTAATTAATTTGTTTTCTATTTTGCAAAGATTTAAACCATAACCATAGCTATCTTATTAGTTTTACTTGCTGCAGTTTCTTGAAGTTGTGTACCTAATTCTATATTAGTTTAACATTTATGAAAATAAAATTTAATTTTTAAACTTAAATTAAGAATTACCTAAATATTTATTTAGCTGGGGCTCAAGACTTGCTTTACCCAAATACCGTGTATTTTGTCTTTATGTGACCAAGTTTGTAACATACCTAATTTCCAAAATTATTATTATAAATCAGGCAATCGCTTGGCAAAAGCCATATGTCAAAGCTAGTACGCTGCATTTTAAATAAGTAACATTTTGAATTTGTCTTTAGAATATACAATAGAATAAAAAATATTTGATAGCCATTTATAATACTATTTATCAACTGAATTTTATAACAATCAAGCAAGCATTATATATATGTAATGGTAACTACGACATTCCATTTTTCAATTTCATGTACTTAAAGCCATTTGAAATCATTATTAAAAAAAGTTTTACCATGACAATGGTTTTAGTGTAATGATTTATAATGGCTAAAGTGGTCAGCTAAAATTATAATCTCTATGTCCAATCTTTCGTAGGCCATTATAATGAGAATTGAATGTTTTATAATAATGTTTACATTCATGCATCATATAATTTACTTAAAGGTACATCAAATGGGTAATTTCAATCGTTAACTATATTTCATTTATTTTGAGTATGTAGTTAGAAAATACAAAAATAATGTGAATATCGCAGACCATAATATATCTAGCTCTGTGCGCCAACTTCTTTTAGTGATGGTGAAGATCCAAGCAAACTAAATTACCAAAAATTAAGATTAAATTAAGATAAGATGAAATTAAAGATGAAGATAAGATTAAATTAAATTCGCCAAGTATTAAGTTTTGAATAGTATTTTTTTTTAATCATAATTCATAAAGAATTCAAAAATATACATAAACAAATTTCTTGCCAAGCAATATAGCTTGTTCAGATATATTCCATAAAAATCATTTATTCCAATATCACAATCAGATATAGCAGTTTGATTAGTAAGACTTGTATGAAATATCAATTTCTTTGTGTTTGAAAGAATTGAAAAGTTCAAAATAACTATTGCTATCATTTTAAAACAGAAAAAACAATCCAGAAAGATTGTTTATCCTTACCCTCCGTTCATGGAACTAAAAAGTATTCATTATTTAGGATAAACCTACCCTTGCTCATATTCCCAAAATTGGTTATTGAGTACATGCATATTCCTCTTATGTATGGCCCTACCAAAATAACTGCACACTGCCTGATGGAAAGTATAAGCCGAATCCAAGAGTGGTGGTCACCATACTCATTGCGAATAGAGACAATGCAGCATGGTGACCCACACCATGGCAGCCTAGTGATGCTTCTGCATCATTGGGCCTCCTCTTTCTATGTTAATGTCCCACAGAGCTAGCTAAAGCAACCACATGCCTAACTAAAGTTAGGCGCTGCCCCTCTTAGTTTCTCAGTCCATCGTCCCTTGTTGCAACAGTTTCTTCTAACAAAAAGTCTATCAAACAAACATTTTACCAGGACAGAAAAAATGTGTAATAGATTTAAGTTTAAATAATAAACAAAAAGAAGAAAATATAAAAATATATAACACCTGGAAATGCTGTTTTAGGTAGGTACATTTGATAGACACAAAAATGATTAAAGGTTATTAAAGTACCATAGTTTATGTTTTTTTCCCACCAGTTGCATGTTCTTGTCATTTGCATTTAAGTGCGATACAGTCGATAACGCAAATAAACTAACCATTGCGAAAATACGTTACCGACGTAATAACATGTTAGTATTTTAGGAATTATCTACGAATTTATCGGAGATACCGGAGTGCGGAGAAAAAGGCATCGTCTAAATCTTAGATTATTCTAAATATAGAAGTTAGAACGCCCCCGCGTTCAAGGCCCACGCCTTAAACGCGGGGGCGGTAAGGAGTTAGTATCTGAATAAATTTGTACTACGACAGAGAAGGCCAAACTCACTCCTTAAATACGTGTTTAAGACACGCATTTATGCATAAATTAGCTTGAAAATAATACACGAATGTAATACGTTGAAAGTTTCAACTTAAAACAAAACATTTGTACCCCTTTTTAAGAAAATCATGCAAACATGAGGAGTATGAAATTTTCCACAGTTAAAGTATGTAGGTATGGAGGTGGAGTGTAAGTTTTTTATTTTTTTACTTTCTTGTCTCTTTTATTACTTTAATGGTCAGTTATTTATAAATGAAAACAACGTATTTTGGTTTAGTTTAATTATTGATACAAGTAAAAGGTAATTAAAGGAAGGAAACTAAAAACTTAAGATAGGTACTCATTAAAGTATTCTAATTATTTTCAGATAAGTACACTATCTGAAATAGGATACTTATCGCTTTGAATAGAATTTGAATAGCATGCGCGAAATGATTTCTGAAATATTAGATAACCTTTAGAACATGTCCTGTAGCATTTGGAATCCCGGAACTGTGTCGGTAATCGCTTGCTCGCACGGCGTTGCGCACCTGTGCGCGCCGTAGTTTATTATAATCTATTTGGATTTCAGAATTTGTTTCCATGCTTTCCACGAAAAGCTCAACTATTCTTCGAAAAATTGTGGCTAATGTGAACAAATATGAAAGTGATAAAGAGGGAAGCTCGTAAAATTAAACAGCTTTAATTTACAAGAACGCAATTAACTAATTTAGATGACTGTAAAATAATTTAATAAATAAAAGATGTATTCCTACGTTCCTTTATCTTAATACCTACGTTACCTTGATTTCTATGCTTATTAATTCATTTTATTTGTTTAATTTATTAAATAGGTTATATTAGGTAGGTACCACCTTTAGATGAACAAAGAGAATATGTTTAAAATTATTTATTTATTTATTTATTTATACAACTTTATTGAACACCACAAAAGTATAAAAATTTACAGATACATGAAAAGCTACATTTGGTATAACAATAGGCGGTCTTATCGCTCACGGCGATCTCTTCCAGACAACCTTTGTACGGATATTGTGTAATTTGATTTTGGGTAGTCTAAGGTGTATCTAAGTTTTTAAAATAATCTAAGTAATAATTAATATATATAAACTTAATACATGTATCTACAGCAAACACACCAATACATATGAATACAATATATACATACAAACATGGTTAAATACATACATATATAAATATACACATAAATGTCATAAATACACATATTGCGTACCACACACCATCAATGATCAATAATCCCCCAGAGGTCCTTACATTGTCAAGTAGTAATCTGTGACTTGCTTTTTGAAAACTTGCAGAGATTTAGCTTGTCTAACTGCCTCAGGCAAGTTGTTCCATAGTCTAACAGCTTGTACCGAGAATGACTTATCAGCGAATTGTGTGGAATGGCTGGGCATTTTCAGTTTCAGATTCTCCGACGATCTCAAGAGCCTGCAATGTGAACTGTGTAGGAACTCAAAACGTTGTTTGAGATAGGGAGGCGAGTGTGGGAGAAACAGAGTACTGTTAAATTAACTAGTTTATACTTAATAAGTTTCCGGAATTAGTCATTAGTCTGCTAAGGACTAATTTCGGAAGCTACTTTTTTGATGTACCTATTAATTAGCCCATTATAAATATTTATCATCTAAATTGTTTATTTCCTCATGTACTATTGCAGTTAGTATTTGTTCTGCAGTATGAAACTGAAAGAATAGTCAATCACTCACTCTTCTACGGAATAATCAACAAATCTGGCAAATTATTACGCCTGTATAGATCTTTTACAAGGAGGTAATTCATTTAATTAATTAGGTAATTCTGCCTCGTTGGTTTCGCGTGTGCGACTGCTGATAATGAGGTCTCGAGTTCGATTCCCGGGTCGGACCAAATGTTTGTATGATCTACAAATATTTGTTTTGGAGTTTGAGTGTTTCCTATGTATAATATGTATGTATTTACAAAAAAAAGTATATATGTATTTGTATCAGTTGTCTAGTACCCATAACACAAGCTCTGCTTAGCTTGGGACTAGATGGCGTTGTGTGTTAGATGTCCGAAATATTTATTTATTTATTTGAGTATGAGACGTCACCTAAGAACGGATTTTGCTTTGGATTTGATTTGGATTAAAGAAGTATAAGACTCTCGCATTGTAAATGTAAACCCTTGGGTCGTTTTATACTAGAGACCTGTTTGGCAGACCGACATTAGCAGACCGGTATTAAATATTATATGTAGAACTAGCTGTTGCCCGCGGCTTTGCTCGCGTGGAAGTTGATTATATGTATTTAATTAAAACTGTGTAAGTATCTATGAATACTGTGTTCATGTTTTTAAACGTATTTATTTATAATCAATAGTCCATTAAAATTGACTTTCATACACACTTTCGACCCTTATTTTAACCCCTTTAGGATTAGGAATAGACTTCCCATAAATGCTGATATAAGTATTCATTTATTTGTAAACAAAAGCCTGAAGACAACGTTTCAGGCTACTAAATTAAAAAATGTCAGACTTCCAGACTAGCCTAGGGATAGAATATCCAGAAACGCTTAAACACGTATCTCATCATCATCATCGCAGTCCACTGCTGGACATAGGCATCTCCAAATGCACGCCACTTGGTTCGATCTTCAGCTTCTCGTCTCATCCAGCTCCTGCCAGCCGTCTTGGGCAGATCATTATTCCACCTGGCCTGTGGACGTTCTACGCTACGTTTGCTGAGACGCGGTCACCACTCAAGAGCCCGTTTACCCCAACGGTTATCAGTTCTGCGGCTAATATGGTCAGCCCACTGTCACTTCAGCTTGCTTATCCTGTGGGCTATGTCAATGACCTTGGTTCTCTACCGGATCACCTCATTCTTGATGCGATCCCTTAGAGAAACGTTGGGCTTTTGTAATGAGAAAAATAAATAATAATTATTATCATAGCCCTCTCCATAGCACGCTGAGCGACTTTGAACTTGTGGACCAGCCGTGTCGTAAGTGTCCACGTTTTGGCACCGTATGTCATGTCAGGTAGGACGTATTGATTGAAGACTTTCGTATTTAGGCACTGTGGGATTGACGATGAAAAGACCCGACGAAGTTTCCCAAACGCTCCCCAACCCGGCTGAATTCTCCTGTTCACCTCGTCCTCGAAGTTGTTTCTACTTAACTGCAAAGTCTGCCCGAGGTACCACACATATTTTCGAGACTTCGAGAACGGCACCGTGAACCACAACCGGTTCCGGTAGAACATGTTCGTACATACGTATCTACTCATTTTTAATCAGTAGCCATATATAAAGTTTCATGTTTCTAACTTCAAGAATGACGGACTTCCAGAATAACGGACTTCCAAAATAACTTGTATACGAAATTTCAACCCCTATTTCACCCCCTCAGGGGTGGAATATCCAGAAGCGCTTAAATATGTATCTACTCATTTTTAATCAGCCAAAACACAATTTTTCATGTTTATCACTTAAAAAATGACGGATTTCCTTACAAACTTTCAACCCCTATTTCACCCCTTAGGGGTAGAATATCCAGAAACGCTTCAATACGTTACTCATTTTTAATCAGTAGCCTAAAACTAAATTTTCATGTTTCTCACTTAAAACATGACGGACTTCCTTACAAACTTTCAACCCCTATTTCACCCCCTTAGGGGTGGAATATCCAGAAACGCTTAAATATGTATCTACTTATTTTTAATCAGCCAAAACACAATTTTTCATGTTTCTCACTTAAAAAATGAAGGATTTCCTTACAAACTTTTAACCCCTATTTCACCCCCTTAGGGGTAGAATATTCAGCAACGTTTAAATACGTATCTATTAATTTTAAATCAGTACCCCAAAAATAAAGTTGCATGTTTCTTACTTTAAAAATGACGAACTTGCATACAGACTTTCAACCCCTATTTCACCCCCTTAGGTGTAGAATATTCAGAAACGCTGAAACACGTATCAATTCGTTTTTAATCAGCAGCCAAAAAATAAAGTTTCATGTTTCTAACTTCAAAAATGACGGACTTCCAGACTGACCTATATACGAAATAACAACCCCTATTTAACCCCTTAGGGGTGGAATATCCAGAAATGCTTAAATACGTATCTACTCTTTTTTAATCAGTAGCCCAAAAGTAAAGTTTCATGTTTCTTACTTAAAAAATGACGAACTTCCATACAAACTTTCAACCCCTATTTCACCCCCTTAGGGGTGGAATTTCAAAAAATCCTGTCTTAGTGCTCACTTACGTTATATAAAGAACCTACATGCAAAATTTCAGGATTCCAGCTTCAGCGGTTTGGGCTGTGCGTTGATCTCTGGGTATGTCAGTCAGTCAGTCTGTCAGTCAGTCAGTCAGTCACCTTACTCTTTTATATATATAGATAATATGTTAATTAAGTATGAAGGGAAATTTAAGTATTAGTGTTTTCACGAGTTTATGTAAAGTAGGCACGAGTGAAGTGTGTTATGTAAAGTACATGTGGTACGATGAAATTTTGTAGAATGATAGTTCACAGGCATCCTACACTTAAGTGTTTCTTGTTAATAGGGTTTTGTTAATCAAATGTCAATTAGTTTTTTCGTAAAAATAGTCGAACAGAAAATCTGTTCTGTTTTGAAGTATTTTATTTTACATTAGAAAATAGGTAGGTACTTTAAAGCCCATTCGTGGGTAACATGTAGTTGCATATTACTAATGCATAGTTATCGTACGTTATAGCTGACATTCGATATAAACACTTCACTTTAAATTACGCAAAGCGAAAGCCTCAGATAAGGATATTACATTGCGTAGGTGGGGTAGGCACTTATATGTAGTGATTAACCTATACTCTATCTAAAGCGTTTTTTTGTGAAAATCTTATTGGTGATAAAAAATTGCGTTTAGTAAATGCATGAATAAAAACATTAGATAAATGGTCTGTCGCATAATTATTTTTAGTAAAAGCAAGGATTAATTTAAGACCGGAAAAACCGAGTAGGGGTAGGGCCTGTCACACATAATCAGCTATCATTCCCGTAGAATCTGCATTCTAGAAAAGAATATTCATTGGCCTACATGTTAGATAAGAATTGAAAAGGGGAGTAAGACAATTGAGACTAGAGAGTGTTTTACAAATCTGGATTGGAAAACCAAGGGACTGAGTTTGGGTGACGTTTACCTCAGCCATTTGAAATTCGCAGACGTCATCGTTATACTTTCTGAAACATCTAGAGAACTTGAAAAAATGATATACATGCCGGAACAAGAAAGTGCTAGAGTTGGATTAGAGATAAATGCTGCCAAAACAAAATTAATCACGTATAGCTGCAAACATCTAATAAGTACAAAAAATGGTAGCAACATAGAATACGTGGACAATTACATTTATATATCTAGGCAAACAGGTCTCTTTTAGTACAACAAGTAATGAAAAAAAAGTTGGAAGGAGATACAAAATAACTTTGAACAAATTCTGGTTTCTTAAGGCAATTTTAAAAGGAGATATAGATTTGAATAAACCGTAATCGATACATGTCTTCTGCCCAGCTTATTGTACGGCTGTCAGACATGAGTAGGTATACACAAATAAAGTAAAAATTAGAAAAATACATAAAATAAGGTCAGAAATCATCAGGCAGAAAACAAAAATTACGGATGCTTTAACACTGGCCTTAAAACATAAATGGCAAATAGGGCGGTTACATCTCAAGGTATAAAGATAACAAATGGACCTCTTGGAAAGGACCACCAGGAAAGAGAAACGTCGGTAGACCAGCAAAAAGTAGGTGATGATATCAATAAAACAGCAGGGCGAGATTTGATGTCCCTCGCCAAGGATAAAGGATTTTGGAACGAGAAAGAGAAGGCCAAACGCGATCCACGTTGAAGAAAGATGAAGAAACTAACAATACGAGATTCAAGAATAAACTTTAATATAAAACACATATAATAAACATTTTGATCTATTGATCGTTTTGGTGAATTGGGTGATATACCTGTAAAATCATATAAATTAAAAGAAAATATAAAACTGTTCTGCAGTGCCTTTGCACAAGTACCAGGACTGTGCCTACCCATATTCGCAAAGTGCCGGTTATAAATGAAATGTACCCAAATACCTACAAAATTCTTGTGTTGTGTTCAAAATAATAACAAATTTAGCACAGTCACTATTCGAACTGTGTGTTCAATTGCAAGATGACGTTACATATTTACACATCATCTTATATTTAAAAATCAATATTGCTATTTGTTTGTCTGGTTAAAACTCGAGAAAGGCTGGGCCGATTTAGCTGATTTTTGTTTTGAAATGTTTGTCGTAGTCCAGGGAAGGTTTAAACGGTGAAGAAAATAATGAAAAATAACTTGAAATCCAAATGTCACATGTACGAAGTAGCGGGCACAGCTGGTAAATATTCAATGGCAACATACTACCTACCCTTTTTTTTTTGTGCAGATATCCCCTCGGATATCACCTACTGGTGGTTATGTCGGACTTGAACCGTCTAAAAACCGCATACCGTCTCGGGTACTAGAAGCCGAGGAACCAGGTGCACCCTCGAAAGGAAATCCCTGGAACCCCGACGTACCTCGCGCCGCCCACTATTTGTAGGTGGCCCCCTCCTGCGTAGTAACACTAGGAACCCTAACACTATTCAGAATAGGGTGCGAGCACTTTATAGATCTCGCGCCGCCGCCCCGGCCTGCTTCTGCCCAGGACATACCTACCCTGTAATTAATAATTACATTAAAGGTTCTTATCTAATGTATTCATTTTGTTTCAGGATGAACTGTATTTATGCACGCCGATTAGGATTTCACCCCATAGCAATTATTACATAGGTTTGTATAAGATAATAATAGTCTTACACATCTTACATACGGCCGTCTGATTCCAAACTACTATGGTAACCAAACTGCTGATACCTAACATTTCTAATCATATACATACTATACACTGCCTCGTTGGTCTAGTAGTGGTTAGCATAAGCGACTGCAGATCATCGTTATTGGGAAAGTCAGTGCCCTCAAATATACTGACATCTAGTCCAACCTTCGAATTCAGTTCACCCTCAGGGTTGCGGAGGTCCGATGCCATTCGCTCCGTGTAAAAAATATATTCAGTTAAAACCGATTGAACTAGTAGCCGACCCCAAATCTTGGGAATAATAAAGGCTAGGATGATGATACATACTATACATAAAATACACTTTTTGTTGACTGGGTGAAAAAATCCTTCGGATCACCTGCTCTTTAGGGATATAGAAGCCAGTAGTATGTAGGCGCCTCAGGCTCGGAGAAGACTCGGACTATGTTATGTTATTTCAGATCATCTCCAAATAACATACCTGTAATAATCAGGCTCATTAAATACTATAGGTACCAACACTCCAGTCAATATAATATTCGAAAATAAAATTAATCATTTGGAATATTAAGTAGTTTGTTTCAGTACTGGATGTAAAATTGAGAAAAAAAAAAAACGATAAACTCGCCAAGGATAGTAAATTTATTGTTTCTTGTTACAGTAGTTGGGCTTAACGTGTTCAATTATTAGTTACACAAATTTTATGCGATAATACTTTTAAGAATTTGTTTGACATTCAAATAGGAAAAAAACTTTAAAGAAATTATATAAATGAATAAAGTAAACGAGCTCTGAAGAGAATATTTGTTTCAACAAGCTGATCTCTCATTTTGTATAAAGTTGGAATTCTGGCGTCGCGATTCTGCCTGGCTGAACAAAGCGAGTATACTCGTATCTCTCTTAGTGTCTTTGGGTTTAGATCTTACTGTTCCTATCTAATGATATCAAGTGATGATATTAAGTCAAACTGTGGTTAATGCTATGTGTCTGCTTATACATATATCCGATTACCGGAGGATAAAGTGACGAAATGGAATGGAAAAATACGACTTCACTTTACCAGAATTTAATTCGGATGGCAACAAAAGCGTTCGATACTTCATATACACATTAATAGCCTTTAAAAGTCCACTGCTGGACATAGGCCTCTCTTTAGAAAGGAGATGCTGGCTTTCTGTTCCACCTGGGCAGACGGGTTGGTTACAGGGTTTGTTTCAAGTTGTTCTTTTCTTTACGGTGATGTTGTCTTACGTAGTTTGCTCCTTTAGTCGCCTCTTACAACACCCATTGGATGAATTGTGGTAGTTTCATTGTGTTTTTAAGCCGAGTCTCCACCGAACAAAAGTTGGCAATTTTTGTGTTGTCAAGTTTCGGTGGAGACGCGCCTTTAATCTGACACCATATGGAGAACTTGCATACACACATACCATACAGAACACCAATACAGAAATAAGTAATATTACTATTAACAGTAATTAATTTTCAGTGGGGTTTGAACCTAATGCTACCATGCACACTGCTCATCACATGCTGCTCTATGGATGTTCTGATCCCGGTTCCAATGAATCTGTCTGGTAAGTAAAATAAGCGAGGAAGAGTTAGGTTTATGGTAATAGAAAAAAAACTCATGTAATTGCGATAAAATTATACTAAACCTCGCCTCTACGCTTTTCCTGTGACATTTTCGAGAAATATTTGTCTTGCAAAGACAATCTGTGAAACACACTGTCTTTCCTGCCTTTGGTAGGAATTTCTGGACTAATACGACCCTTCAAGAAAAGCTTCAAAGGTTGGCAACGAGCCTGGATTATCATAAAGACTAATACAGTTTTAAAGCAAGTCAACAACTAATACTCTGCTTTTGGGGTTGACGGGTTACGGGTTTAAAGCGAGAAAGGTCAGATTTCATACATAGTTATTTCCTTTCGTTTCGACCTTTAGAATTTCTTGTTGCAAAATTCGTATGCACTTACTACCGGAAGGGTTTTGGATTCACCGTAGTCTGGTAAAAAGGGGGTATAGAACTAATTTTATACCTACTATAATATGTAGGTAATATTTTCATCTAAAATTATTTATTTGCCCTGACCAACGGATACATCAATGCAGAGACTAAACTGCTGGGGACTATAAGCTTGCAATTTAAGCAGCTGATTTTTATATTGTTGTAAGAGCCCTCTAAGTCGAGATTATTTGGATATTTCAACCGTAATTGGGTACAAAAAGAATTGAACAGTTTTATTTAAATTCGTCATTTTGAAAGTGAGCGAGAAACAACACACGAACGAAGCTACAGACAATATCTAGTCCAAGTATTCGGTCAATAACAAGTCGATATATTTATTTTTCCACTTAACAGGAGTTGCGGTGAAATGCAGAGTAACGAAGTCGACGACATATACAACACTGCTAGTCCATGTCGCTCCGGGTCTCAGGTTTGATTGAACAAATTTTTTTTATAAATATTCTTATTTATGTAGGTAGTAGAACTACGCTAATTTCAGCATGAACGTCCCGGCTTGACTGTTGATCAACCTAAAATGACAGCATTGGTGCGGTCGTGTTTCGTTGGTGAGTGCGAGACCGGAGGCCCAATGATGCAGAAGCATCACCGCAATGATGCGAAGGCCGCCCAGGTGTAGGTCACCATGCTGCATTGTCTGCATTCGCAATAAGTATTTTGAGCACTACTTTCGGATTTTGTTCATAATTTTGATCAGGCTCATATATTTATAAAAAAAACGTAATGCAAGCTGTTTTTATTGAGTAACAGTAAGGTAACTTTATACAAAAATACTACATTACATTACTGTGATAGTTTGTTTAGGTACGCCGAACCCAGTTTAATTCACTTAACCAGCAAAACCGGGTCGTTCTTGTACTCATTGTATCTTTACAGAGATAGGAGAGGATGACCTTATTTTTCCAATATCGCCTTTCAATTGTATTCTCATACAGAGAAAAAACTCCTTTTGTATACGGTTATCCGTAAAGGAACACGAGAGAACGAATGAAAAATACCAGGTCCTAAATGTATTTTATTGCGTACCTGTATTTTATAAAGTTCATAATAATTTAGGAAAGAATTCGTGTTTTGGACTTTAGTATTGTTATATTATTCTTTTTACTGCTTAATTTCATGAAACCAAATGAATTTGGTACTGGGTAATAAACATATTCATATTTACCTAATAGCTCGGGGAATTACCGTGTCCAATGTTAAAGGTCACGCTTATATGATAATAATAATTGTGATAAGTACTTTATAATTAATAAATGAAATCAAATTATGTAACACTAAATATAATTTTAGTGACCTGTAAATAAGGGATTGAAAAATGAATCAGAAAAAAAAAACCATGATGATTTTAGGATTTAAAAAACTACCACTATCAAATCCTATGTCACGGAGGACTTTGCAAAAATAACAATAACAGACACATAAAACAACCAGACTCAGAACATCGATTTGTGGATCACACTAAGTGTTGTCCCATGTGGAGTTTGAACCCACAACACTCAACGCAGCAGTAAACTACATGGCGACCACTTTAACCACTAGGTCAATAGTGCAGTCGTGCAATTTCATTGCTAACTGACTGCCTCTCTCAAAAGAAATAAATACGTCTAAATTTTTTTTGCATCATCTTTCAGATCGATAAATGGGCTGTACAACATAAATATAATAACTAGCTTGTGATCGCGGCTCCGCCCGCGAATATGTCAGTAAAGAGTAACCTATGTCCTTCCTCAGTAATCAAAGTACCTTCATGCGAAAATTCATTATAATCGGTGCAGCGACTTAGCCATGAAGCATAAAAGACAGAATTACTTTAGAATTTAAAACATAAGTATGGATTCTTATCCATACTAATGTTTTAAATTTATACATATAAATGATACATATCCATTTAGTAAAAAGCGGTTATTTCACTATTACAAACAGACACTTCAATTTCATTTATTTGTATAGATATTTGTAGGTGTACTGTTAAGAATCATTACAACCTTTTGTGTGACATTTGGGTAAAGTAGTTAATCGGTTGTCTTACAGATAGTGTACGCTTGGGCCCGAGACGCCCCGAGCCTTCATTTGCCCAAAGACGTTGGTTTCCTCATAGGCAAAGACTCGCCTATCAAGTACCTGGTATTACAAGTACATTACATGCACCGCTTCCCAGGTAAGGTTCCTAATTGTTTGTTCTTTTTAGGGTTTCGTACCCAAAGGGTAAAACGGGACCCTATTACTAAGACTTCGCTGTTCGTCTGTCACCAGGTTGTTTCTCATGAACCGTGATAGTTAGACAGTTGAAATTTTCAGAGATAAATACTAAAAACAGAATAAAATAAATATTTAAGGGGGCTCCCATAACAGAAACCTGATTTTTTTTCTCGTTTTTGCTCGATATTGACAACGGCAACAGGTAGACGCTTGAAATGTGTAGATAGTTGTGCGGAACCCTTCCTGCGCGAGTCCGAATATTAGCATTATGAAATTTGAACTGCACGGTTGGCCAAGCGGTTTAAGCGGTCGCCACGCCGCTTGCCAATTCGCCAAGTGTTGTGGGTTCAAATCCTACACGGGACAACACTGTGTGATCCACAAATTGTTGTTCTGAGTTTTCATGTACACACATCAAAAGTGTCTAGGGATCAACATATGTGTCTAGGGATCAACATATATTTTTGCAATAACTTTTCTCCTGATTGATATTAATTAAAATTTTCTTTAAGGATTCATCAAATAAAGTGTTTTCGTTTGTCACAGTAACGATAAACCAAGTCACCTTTGCATTAATAAAGAAATTTGCCATTTTCCTAATAAAAGGATTTTTGACATTTGAACCACTAACATTAAAGTTCGAAAAAAAGACTGAAATAACAGTTTTCTTTAAAATTTTATTAGGTAACTTAAACAATTAATAATCCGTGTTTCTACCGCGAACACTAACACAAGAACATCGGTTTGGCATACTCAAAATGAGTTCATCCAAATCACGCTGTGGAATGGCCGCCCATGTTCGTTGCAACAACAAAAAAAGGTCTTCTTGCGACTGGATACCCTCCATATTCGGCAGAGCTCTTCTCTGTAGGATATCCCATGCATGCTCAATCGGGTTCAAGTCTGGCGACTGAGCAGGCCAGGGCCAAAGCCACATCTCAATCTCAAGAAATCCGCATAAAAATGCTTGATCCCTAGACACTTTTGATGTGTGTATGTCTGTAAAGTCCCCAGCGACACAGGATGTTTATTCCTAATGCGGGAGTTGTCTTTTTTAAAAAGAAAAAAAAAAGAAATCTTCAATTTGTTTTTGCTAAAACAATGAATTGTTCTGAAAATCTGTACAAACTAAACTAAAACAGCTCATGATAAGCTAAAATAGTTTCGACAAAAGCTTTAAATTATTATTTACATCTCTTGGATATAGTCAAGTATACAGAACTGCTTTATATGACAAATCAATTTTCTACGTGTTACGTCTACTTAAACACATCAAAAAAACTACTTAGTGGTCGCCCAGTGCTCGAAATTAGACCTTTTTTTTTCTTAAAAAGACAACTCCCGCATTAGGAATATACCCTTTGTCGCGGGGGACTTTACAAACATGAAACGGACACAAAGTACACCCAGACCTATGAAAAACAAACTGTTGTAGGATTTGAACCCACAACACTAGGCGCAGTAGGAAGCAGAGTGGCGACCACTCAAGCCACTAGGCCAAACGTGCAGTCAATAAAAAGAGATTAGTCTCTTTTTATTGACAGCTTTTGATATGTTCTTCATGAAATTGTGCCCGTACATATTCTAGTTTGTTTTTGATGTTCAGTAGTTAACACGTCATGCGGGTACTTACACCACTATTGGTATTCATTCAACGTCGAGCAAGGCAATTTAAATTCTAAGCATACTTTTCTATACTTGACAGTTACCTGTTAACTAAACTCCAATAAAGTGAATATTTTCAGCCGATCTTATTCTCGCTCAGAATCTAACCTTCTTTTACCGTAAGCATTTGTTAGGGATCCTTATTAACACGTTTTTTTTTATTAGCTTGTCCTGTATGTATGTATGTAACAAAATCTTTTAACTTAATTTTCACCTACTTCTAGCAGTCTGATTAACTTGAAAATTTGCTCAGGGGCAAGGGCCGATGGCAATACAATAATGATGAAGAAAAGACAAAAAAGCAAAGTTTTTTTTTTCTAAATAAATGTAGTTTTAAAAAAATAAACAAACACGCTTTTGTAAATATACCAAACTAAAAAGTATAAAATAAATTATAGTTTAAAAAACTAAAATTATAAAAAAAACCGACTTCCAAAAAACATCCAACGAAAACTCTCTGCCAAAAAAACACTTAAAAGCGTAAAATAAACTGGTTCTTCATAAATTGCCTATACCTAATTCTTTATTCATTTAAGTAGTAGTATTATAATGTGTGCTAGGTACCTATAATCTGTTTGAAGTCGGTGCCAAGAGCCTATCGCTTAGACTTTTGTAATTGTTCGTTTGTATTCTTTTTGGCTTAGCACCGACTTCAAACAGATTTTAGGTACCTAGCACACATAATAATACTAACTGTTGAAGAGTTTAACCTTCTATCATCAGCTCACCTAAATAACTTGAAAGTATACGCCTGGAGGTCCTTAGATACGTATGAAATTGAAAGAATTATCCTCCAACTCCTAACGGTTGAGGAGTTGTACCTTCCACCTTCCATCATCAGTTTACCTAAATAATTTGAAAGAATACCACTAAAGGTAACATATATACACTACACTAGACATGTTATGGAATAAGGCCAAACAACTTATTCAAAGTGCGGTGGCAGAGACTAATCCAAGATATGAAACATTGGATGACGGATAGTACTCTTGCTCTAATAGAAGAGAGGCGCTTGTGAAAATGTGTGAAATGTGAAAATCTCGAAAAACACGCTATGAAGCACGAATCTAGAGATCTTTACCACAAAATTCGTCTTATTACCAAAACTCTGCCTTCTAAAACCTGGGCTATAGAAAACAACAAGAATGAAGTGGTAACAGAACTTGAACAAATCTCTGAAACGTGGAAGAGCTACTGTCAGTCACTATTCCTGGACCCGCAGTCACGAGAATTTGCAAGTACAGTCCCAGAACGAGAAAATTTGGAACCAGACATCCTCTTGTCTGAAGTTAGAGCTGCCATAAAACACCTGAAAAGCAAAAAAGCAACTGGTAGGGATGCATATCCTATAGAGACAATTAAGGCCTTAGGAGAACGTGGCGACCAGATGTTTCATCTTATCTGCAACAAGTTGTGGCAGACAGGGGTTTGGCCCTCGGAATGGACACATACCGTATTTACACCCCTGCACAAGAAGGGTTCGACGAAGAAGTGTAACAACTACCGTCTCATTGCTCTGATATCTCACGCAAGCAAAGTAATGTTACACATTCTCAACGAGTGACTGAAAGCCTATTTGTCTAAGGAAATCGCTCCAGAACAAGCCGGTTTTGTGAAGGGTAGGGGTACTCGGGAACAAATTCTCATCGTACGCCAGATCGTCGAGAAGTCAAGAGAATTTAATAAGCCCGTATTCCTTTGCTTTGTTGATTTCTCCAAAGCATTCGACTCGGTGAAATGGCCGGTATTATGGAAGACCTTGCTAGATATGGGCACACCAAAACATCTTGTACACCTTTTAAGACGGCTCTATGAAGATGGCACTGCCTCAGTACGCACAGATGGTCAATTTTCAGGTGACTTCCGTACTAGTGCCGGAGTACGCCAGGGATGCAGAGTATCACCGCTTTTATTTAACACCTACACGGAGCTAATAATGCGCATCACTTTGGAAGACTGGACGGACGGTGTAACAATTGGTGGATACAAGATTGCAAACTTACGATACGCGGATGACACCACATTATTTGCAACCAGTGCGCAGCACTTGGAGGAGCTTCTGTCACGAATGGAACGGGTTAGCCATGGGTTTGGACTTAAAATTAATCGCAGCAAGACCAAGGTGATGATTGTAGACCGTGCCGGAAATAATTCGCCTGAAGTGACCCGAATTGCGAATTGCAACGTAGTCCAATCTTATATTTATCTTGGGGCTCTAATTTCAAACAGTGGCGGTTGCATCGATGAGATCAAACGACGTATGGGCATCACAAGAGCAGCGATGGACAAGATGCGGAAAATATGGAGGAATAGGAACATCACTAAAGCCACGAAGATCAGGCTCGTAAAGACGCTTTTATTCCCCATATTTCTATACGCGGCTGAAACTTGGACTTTGCGAGATGTGCAAAGGCATAAAATAGACGCTCTGGAAATGTGGTGCTGGAGAAGAATGCTTGGGGTTTCGTGGACCGAATTCCGCACGAACGTCTCGATACTTCAAGAACTCGGTATCAAGCAGCGTCTGTTCTCAACTGTACAATCTCGCATCCTTACATTCTTCGGACATGTTTCTCGGCGTGGCGATCAATCCATAGAGCGCCTTGTCGTTCAAGGAAGAGTGGAAGGCACTAGACCCCGCGGAAGTTCACCTACGCGGTGGACTGACCACATCAAGTCTGCCGTGGGAAGTTGGGTGAACCAGTGTAGCAGGATGACCTCGAACAGGCAGCAGTGGCGAAGTGTCGTAAAACGCATCACATCTCCTAGAACTACTACTGAATAACGATCACGACCGATCTGCCAAGAGCGTAGCGGATGAGGAGAAGAACGTATATACACATGATATTTAAAGATTTATCCTCCAACTCCTAATCGTTAAGGAGTTGTACCTTACATCATCAGCTCATCGTCATAAAATGATGACTACCAGATGCAAAAACCGGTGTAACTTCAGAAAATATACGAAAAACATAGTATGTGCCTATAAAAAATGAGGGTTTCTCTCGGTTTCCCTGGGATCCCATTATCAGATCCTGATATGGTGGCAATGGGACCAAAAAAAAATTTCAAAATCGCTCTACAGTTGAGGGAGTAATCGCTGAACATACATTAAAAAAAATACATACAGTGGAACATAGAACCTCCTCCTTTTTGGAAGTCGGTTAAAAAAAACACGCTTTAATAGCAATGGAACTAAAAAATTGAAAATAATCTGCAAATTTTACTGAAATTTTCATGTGATTAGTAAGAATCATTGAAATGTTCTTAAAATTTTACAATTTTCTGAGTTCTTATATTGGTCCGGCCATTTCATCAATGGGTTTGGCGGCTTTAAAATCTATACAAATAAAGTTGAAATGTATGTTTGTACTACTACCACAACTTGACATAAATCTTGACAATAAATAAATAAAAATACATACAGTGGAACATAGAACCTCCTCCTTTTTTGAAGTCGGTTAATAATAAATATGTAACTTTTATGCAAAAATCAGTGTCAGCAACATTTATTATGGAGTATTTATTGTGTTTATGAAAAAATATCTCCATAATAAATGATCATCACTTATGAAATTGATGTTGACATTGTGTCTTATCCTGTACTATTAAGAATATTCGATATCTCCGTCCGTTATTCGATTCTCAATAAAATCTACAAACAAATGGGGGAAGTATACACAGTACCTATTGTTTTTGCAACACCGGATCAGAATGTCAATATGTTAAGAAGATATTAAATAGCAAGTGGAATTTGTGTTTGTATTTATTTTTTCATTGTTGACAGATCAATTGGATGTTTACTCTGCCTCTGTGGCGCAGTGGTAGCGTATGCGACTGCTGTGCTTGAGGTCTCGGGTTCGAATCCCGGGTCGGACCAAATGTTTGTATGATCTGCAAACATTTGTTTCGGAGCTTGGGTGTTTTCTATGTATATACATATTATACATTTACAAAAAAAATGTAAATTGTATATATATTTATATCAGTTGTCTAGTACCCATAACACAAGCTCGGCTTAGCTTGGGACTAGATGGCGTTGAGTGTTAGACGTCCGAAATATTTATTATTATTATTATGTTTACTATACCATACAGGGGGAACTGAGTTGAAATAAACTTGAACCACGACTTTTTATTTCATGACATAGTCTTTTTAAAATAAATAAATACATATTTCGGACAAGTGATACACATGGTTATATTATATTTTCAAATGTATCAAAGCTTGTTGTATGAAATCTAGATTGACTGATACTAATACTTAACTACTTTTAAATAAATCTCAAATGATTAAAAAAATGCTTGCTTTTCTCGTCAACATTTTTTTTCGTCTTGTAAAATATTTGTTAATGTAATTTTATACTGTTGTAAAATTCGTATATTAATAAACTGTTAAAGTTTAGTTAAGTTAAGCAGCGCACAGAACACCATACTTTATTAATATAGTATCGTACAGAAAATCATGATTTCGGGAACGTTTTTCTAAGTTTGATAAAATGAACAAAAACAAAACTAAACTTTTTCTCTTTGGCTTCGCCGTATTTGTGTAAAAAGAGCATTTTATATACATGTTTTTTTCATCTAGATCGATTTTTTCCAACCCATCCATAACCCGTCATTTAAAAGTATTAGGGTATGTCTTCGTTTTCGCGTTTATCTAACAACCTGTGTAATATATGGTGACCTTATCGAAAATATTATTTTTTTATAAATAGGTTTTTTGGCAACATTGGGACTATCCAAACGCCACCTTTTTGTTATTTTTCTTCCAATAGTTTAGTGGCGCCCTCTCTTGGTACGCCCTGATACTGTTTATTCTGCACCTTATTCCAGTATAGTTTAATGTAGTTCGCTCGAGTTGCGATAGATGGCGCTAGATGTACATTCATTTTATATATTTGATTGGTAAAAACACGAATAAAACGACATTTTCTAAAAATGAATCATAGCTAGATCGATTTATCGCCCCCGAAAACCCCTGCATACAAAATTTCATGAAAATCGTTGGAGCCGTTTCCGAGATTCAGATTATAAATATATATATATACAAGAATTGCTCGTTTAAAGGTATTAGATAGATATTAATGTTCAGTGATCATCATTTTGGTAGTCTACTGTTAGACATAAGGCTATGTTTTAGTCTACCCACACTAGCTGGACGGGTTTGTTTCAAGATTTTCTTCTCCTTGCAGCTCTTTTGTACTTCGTAGTTTGCACACGTATGACGTAGCCTTACTCCTTCGACACATTATTAATAGGAGTGTCGACACTCCGTCTTAATACCTAATAGGTAATAATGGACTTAATATATAATTAAAAAATCAACTGTTTACTATTATTGTTAAACCGTAACATACTAGATATTACTTGTAATAAACACGAATTACGGACCCTAATTGGTATAGAATCTTGTCAACTTGCAAAATAACCATTCTAATTTGTTTTCAGAGGACAAGACGGATAATTCTGGCGTTTTCCTAAAATACACCAAAACACGGTAATTGTTTTTCAAAATAATAATTAATTTACACCTTGATTTATTGCAACCCTTTAGTTTAGTTTAAATATATCATTTATATCATCATCATCAACAACCCATAACGTCCCACTGCTGGGCTCGGGGCTCCTCTCAGGAGAGGGTTAAGGCCATACGTCCCCACGCTGGCCAAGTGCGGGTTGGGGACTGGCAAGATAACTGCAACATTGTGGCTACGTTATCTTGTCGTTGGATGTTTTTAAGCCGCCCGAAGGCCTCCAACTAAGCTTCACGATTGTTATCATATGATAACAACCGGGACCGACTGCTTAAGGTGACCTCCGAATCAAAGAGACGCTCATGGTAACAAGCCACTAGCGGTCACCCATCCAGGTACTGACCGCACCGTGGTTGCTTACCCTCGGTGATTGTTTCTAATCACCGAGTGCAACTGGGCTATGAGCGCCTCCTCCTCATTATATACTTTTTTTTATTTATTTTTATACTTTTATGTAGTTTATTTATATTTCAGTACCTTAAGCACGCGACTCCGGCGTATGTCGGTTATCGTGGTAGACAGGCAAATAGTGATTTATTGTAGCGCTTTATTTACTTTGTTTCATGTAGTTAATTTATATTTTACTAGATTTTGCCCGCAGCTACACCCACATGTTTTTTTTTATGGAATATGCGGGCAAACGAGCAAACGTATCGCATGATGGTAAGCGATTACCGTCGCCCACGGACACCTGCACCACCAGAAGCGTCACAAATGCGTTGCCGGCCTGCCGGGAGATAGGGGGAGGGATGGGGTATCCTCAAACACAGCGCCAGCGCTATTTTACACCGGTTTTCTGTGAGGCCGTGGTATCACTTCGGTCGAGCCGGCCCATTCATGCCGAAGCGTGGCTCTCCCACGGTGTAGATATGTCGGTTATCGCGATAAAGAGTAGCTTATGTCTCCTCAAGAATTGTATTGTCTTCATGCCTATCCGTGTGGCAGCGGCCGTGAAAGTGGAACAGACAGACAGAGCTACTTTCGAATTTATAATATTAATATGGATTTATTTACCTCCTTATTCATAAACATTATTCAACAGTTCTATGTTATTTCCAAATTTCAACTTACTAATTTGAATATAACACCGAACCGTTGCTTAAAATTAAATAAATGTAAGAAATCAACATCTCTCCCCCTATTTCCCCCTCCCCTATATTTCCAACTCCTCCAGTTTTCTTCTGATTAATTTCGTTGAGGGTTCCAAGACAGTTTAATTTTTCCTGGGACTTCCCGAGTGTCATAACTCGGTGTGTTCGTGGGTCACCGCTGTTGATCCTGGTGTACAGGAGTTACAGTGGTGGGCGTGTGGGCGGGATTAGTCCGATCTCTCCCCCTATCCCCCAAAGACTGGCAAGGCACTTGTGTTGCGGGTGTCCATGGACGACGTTAATCGCTTACCATCGGGCAATACGACTGCTCGTTTGCCCCTGTTCCATAAAAAAGTTTATGAATGCTGTCGTAAAGCATAAATAAACATACTTATATAAAATGTATATATGGTGTGGGTTATTGCATCGAGCATGTTTATGTACTACAATTGATGACTGATAATTAAACGAAAATGTCAAAGATGGACATCACCTTAAAAGTAGATTTCTCTCTCCTCTCTCTCTCCTCTCTCTCTCTTTAGCCATTTTGACCAGAGTCAACCTTTAGTTTATATTTATCTTTCTCGATCTTGAACAGTTTCTATCATTTTTGTGGGTTAATTTGGTTTCTCCTAATATCCCACTAATACAAAGTGCAAACGTTTGTGAGGATGATAAAATAATATAATATGTAGGTATTATAAATATATATGAATGTTTGTTATTCTTTTACGCAAAAACTACTGAACTGGTTTATATGAAACTTTAGAGTAATATAGCTCATAGATTATAATTTTTACCGCGACATCCGAAATAGACGCGGTCGGAACCGCAGGCAAAAGGTAGTATTATAAATGCGAAAGTTTGTAAAGGTATTTATATGTATGCTTGCAACTCTTTTACGCAAAAACTATTGAACGCATTTAGATGAAACTTTCTAATAATAAAGCTGATACTTTAGAATAACACAAGCTACTATTTATCGCGATAACCGACATACACACAGGTGGAGCCGTTAGCTAGTTGTTTATAAGATAAGTCATAAATTCTTTCTTTAATTTTCCAGCATGCCACGCCAAGCTGGAGTGATTCTTTTAGGCACAAGTGGAGTGATACCACCGCGCAGAATCGAACATATGGAGACGGCTTGTGACATCAACGAGGACAAAGTCATTCATCCATTTGCGTATAGGACACATACTCATGGTCTTGGTACGAATTGTTGGAGTTTATTCTTTAAGAATGTCTGGGTAGTGAGTGATTTATATTACAAACTAGTTGACCCACGCAACGTCGTTCACGTCTCCTATGCCCGTAGCGTAAAAAAAATCCCCCGTTTTTGTAACATTCTTCATTGGTGCTCTGCTCCTATTGGTCTCAGCGTGATGAAATATAGCCTATGGCCTTCCTCGATAAATGTACTATTCAACACTGAAAGAAATTTTCAAATCCTCTCACGGTTCCTGAGATTAGCGCGTTCAAACAAACAAACAAACTCTTCAGCTTTATAATATTAGTATAGATATTGTTGTAAACTAGAAGTGAGAATAAAATAAAAGCAACAAATTGGAGGTAGCCTGACCTCAGTTAAATAACTTACACTTAAATATCTTTTTTCATTTAAATTAACAGGCAAACTAGTCACTGGTTATGTCGTCCGCCAAGATGAGAGTGGTGATGTCTGGACATTAATAGGCAAGAAGAATCCTCAGCTTCCTCAAATGTTTTACCCCGTGCTCGACACTAAGCCAATACGAAGAGATGATGTTCTAGCTGCCAGATGCGTTATGAACAATACCAATGATTATCCAGTTAGGATTGGGTATGTTGATTTTATTTACTTACTTTTTTTATATACGAGACTGCCAAAGTTACTCTGCCTGGTGGAAAGCATAAACAGAATCCAAGAGTGGTGGTCACCATTCATTGCGAATGCAGACAATGCAACGATGCGGCGTGGTGACCCACACCATGGCGGGCTAGTGATGCTTCTGGCGTTGTGTGTTAGATGTCCAAAATATTTATTTATTTATTATTTATCATCATGGGAACGCACTTTTTCCTATTTTTTTCAACTGTAGGGGAACGAAAGTCATGTTCCTTCAACACAAAGGGAGGATCCCCCGACCAAGCGAGGTGATCATGCCTGGCGGGCCACTTCCCAACGGTTGATGTTGGGATGTCGTATGTATGTTAATCGACGCGAGAACTTCTATTTCGCGATGCAGGATTGGTAGTTTCTTTCTGTAGAACATTACTCCGTAGTTCTGTGTATCTGCGGTAGATGCCGCTGTATGTGGAAGTCACCAAAACTATCGATATAAGGATGAGTGTCTGTTCGATGTGTGAAGAATATTCTATCTATTTATGTGGTGACGGAGGAAGAATACAGTGTCACCACCGCTATTCATCCCATGGGTTTCGTAAAAGGCGTTAGTCACCTCGGGAGCAAACTACACAAGACAAAATCACTGGAAAAAGAAATTAAACTTGACACAAAGCCCGTCTGGCCAGCGTAGTATAGTAGGTCATAACCTCCCTTCGAAAGAGAGGCTTAAGTCCATTAGTGGACCATTAAAAAGTTATTACCCGACTGCGAAAGAAGGAGGGTTATGTTCTTCGAGTCTATGTATGTATATTTCTTTGGCACGGTCTAGAGCCTAAACGGCCTGTCGTATTTTTATGTGAGTGGTGTCAATAGATTCGTCTTAGTCGTGAGAGTGACACTACATCAAAATTAAAAAAAACAAAACTAAGGACTTTTGGCGCCAAAAGGTAATCTAAAAAAAAATATGTCGAAATACATTGTGTGGCATCAAAATAAAGAAATCTTAATGGTGATTAAATTTTTTTTTTAATAAAGATGGCAGATATTGACGCAGTCGGTGTTTTACTATTAAATAATTTTATTTCCTATTTTTCTTTATTTTCAGCGCCACCAATAAGGATGAAATGTGCAACTTTTACTTGATGTACTGGGTGGAGAACGACACTCCCTTGGAGAAGAAATACTGTTTCTCTGCGGGACCTCCTTATTACTATTGGACAAGAGCTCGCGAGAACTTGAACAATATCCCCGTCAGCTCACTATAGATACGAACAGAAAATGTATAAAAGACGAAAGATCTGATTTGATTCTTAAATTAAAAGTTATTTTTATTTCAATTTTGCTATAATTAATTTACTTTATTTTAGAAGAGTACATTGGGGTTATTTTAATACGACATTGCGACTCTGCGTTAGATATAATCTCAACCAGTTTGAAGTAAATGGAAAAAAAAACAGTGTTAAGAAAATAAATTCTACTCTCGACTCGACCATTTTTCGGTATAACCCCAATGTACCCAACAAAATCATAGATGTAGAACTCTTGCAATTTAAGGATACAAACCATCAAATAATAAAGTTGTTAGAACAGTAACACAAAATAGCCTCCAAAAAAAAGGACTGTCACTTCAAAGGCTGTTAACCTACTCACAATTTGTAACGTATTTAAAAAAAAAACATGCAGATGTATTTCACATTAGACATCCTCCTAATAATGTTGACAGAAATCGTATTCACAAGTTGCAAGAATTAAATAATTAATTTTTAAAATGATAAATCAAATGCATAATCAGATGAATTTACAACGTCGAATATAAAATAATAGTTATTTCTAATTATTTAAATATCATACTTATAATTAAAATAAAAACTATTCGTACTCTGATAATAATAAAGGAAAGGATCACTGTATCACGGTAATGTTAATGTAACACCCAATATCGATGTGGAAAGTCACTTCACTACTTGTTGAAGAACTTTAAGTCCTAGACGGGGCATCCCCGAAACACACGCAGGTGAGAATCCAATCCAACATATATTTCATATAATGAGTATTTATGTATTCAGTGATGGAGTAAAATACTTAAAGTATATTCCTTTTACTGTTTAATTTATAGGGTAAGCACTGACATCGGAACATAACATTCTATTATTAAGACTTCATAAACATATTGATCTGTTTTTTTTCTATAAAACTGTACTTATATATCGGTATGAACATAATTTGTTTATTTTTTTTTAAACAAATTGTTTAACACTATCGTTATCACAGATAAAATGTATTTATATAAATGGATATTAATATTCTCGTTGTTGTAATATTTAAATATTTTATAATACAAAACTTTGTCGGAAATGGTATTGTTTAAGATCTGAATGTATCTGATTTTAGTATAAGGAATTGTATTTGATTTAAATGAATACGAGTACTTTTAGTCAAAATCAGTATGAAAGACTTGAAGATATATATCGTAATTTTTAAAAACATATTTATACAATACAACATTAAGTCTAAACAAACATATTCAGATCTTACAAAAAGCATTGGAATAAGATGTAAGAATGCCATACCATCTACTGGTAAAAAATGTGTATAATTTACAAAAACAAACAAATATCGATCTTATGTATTTTTCTATAACTCCTTCGAATAATAAACTAATCAAATTATATCGCCAAAACAAATACATATGTACTATCGACAGATTTGAATCATGACTCACCATTTGACGGTTTCAAACGATTTATCGGTAGAGTGGGTTATGAACTCATGATTCAAATGTATCGATAGTACGTATCTAATAAAAATAACAGATTATCCGAATTTTTATTCGAAATCTACTATCCTAAAGTATATATATAAATAAGTATAATATATATATATAATATATATTCTATGAATGTAAATAAGATACAGTATTTTTATCTATTGAAATATTCTGTACGTGTAATATATAAGGATCTGATAGATGTATTATAAACGACTATGGCTTGTACTCTGGACTGATTTGTGTACAATTGAAATCAATGCTAATGTAAAATAGTATTTACGTGGGTGTTAATAAAGGTTTAAATGGAGTAAGCGTCGTAGAAGTAGGAAATCAGTAGATTATATAAATTAATACTAATTTAATATACGTATATATTATTGAAGTATTTATAAGTGTTAAAGCAATCGGCTTAGTGATTTAATTTAATTGATGAGTTGCTGAATCGATAAAATGTAAATTTAATTTTCTTTTTGCTTCTTTACTCTTTTCATTGTTTTTTTTTATTTTTTGTAAAATATAATTACTACCGGTTACCGGTAGGTTGGCATATTGTAACATCTTTATAACATATGTACAATAAGTTCTATATATGAATGGAAAGTACTATCGACCAATTTGAAACCTGACCCACCATAAGCGTACCTTCTTACATACAATCAAATATAATTAGGTATGCATTTCCGTGGTAATAACTTTGTTATCTAATTACACAAAGAATTATCTGTTGCAGTATCCAAAAAAGTATTTATTCTGAGCTATAATTAGTTCCAAAGAGCATGTTTCAAAATATTATTATTACTCTTTGTCTAATATATTATCTACTGCAGTGATGATAAGGTAATAAATAGTGAATAGATCTCCGACAGGTATTGACGTAGCTTGCTTAATATTTAAAACGTCCTAAGTGCGGAAAGCACTGTAAACGAGGGAAATCTTTGTTGTTTTGACGGTTTCAAACGATTTATCGGCAAAGTGGGTTATGATTCAAGTTTGTCGATGGTACATACCGCACTTATACGTTTGTGACACGGCACAACGTCTACGTGACTTTAAACGGGGTTACTGATATATTCAGAAATAGTGTTAGATATAATTATACATATATTTTAAATCACTTGATCAAGACCTACACAACTTGTAAGTCAAATATTAATTCACCTCTTTTCTACCGAGAGGCTTATGTCCAACAGTGGACTGTTGATGAGATGGCACACATCGGCACATTAAATAATTATTTTTAATATTAGTATTGATTTCAATAGTATCCAACTGATTTGAAATATTTAAACTTAACTTATAGGCTAATTAAAGAGATTTTGTTAAATGTTCTCATTTTAAAGATCTATTTTTGTGTTTATTTTAATAAACATTATGTGTATATCATTACAGCGAAATATGTACGTTGTTATTCTACGTTTCTGTTGTGAATAGGTTGTAATTATTATTTTTTGCATTTTTCTAACATTCTTTTTTTTTAGATTTTTTTTACTTGTTGCGAGATTGATTAAGAGTCAATGATTTTTAATAAATTTATACAAAAAAAGTTTTGTTTGCCGAGACTGGTTCCATAATTAAAATCGCAACTGTATTGTTTAAACCATATATATGTACATCTTCCTATATCTCGAATTCAATGTTTAGTTGTTTAAAGGAGGTGACGATTATTTATTTCTAAAGAAAATGTATTCCTCTTTTTTATGAGATAGGATACAAACGAGCAGACGTCGCCTGATGATGATGAAAATTATGATGATCGAATAATCTTGTATGTGTTATAATTCTATTGTATTTTAAAAGTTAATGTTTCTAATAGATTGTTGGTTTATAAGAACCTAAAATATACGCATAGACTGTTTATGAGAACGAAAAATTGCTTTGGATAAAAGCACAAAAAAAACTGGTGTTGGAACACGTAAATTTTAAAATAGTTAAGTATATATTTACATTTTTTTTCCTTTAAATAAATGCCTATGAAATCATATCAATCATTAATTCACATTCCATTTTGTTTTAATAAAAACGTTGCACAATAAAAAAAATACAAAATATGTTACGGTCAGATTGTCAAAACCGTTAGATTGTAATCTATCTCGCGAGATTGCAAACAGTCGAAAGATTGTGAAATGGTATCGACGAATCGCAAGTCGCGCGCTGATTGGTTGAACAGCATAATAATATGTCCGCTGCCATATTTGTTTGTTAATACGCCTTTGTTACCTTTTGTGATTGTAAATTGATTCCATGTTGAAAATACCTCACAGATTTAGAATTAGTTAATATAAATTTGCTGTGACAGTAAAATTGTGATTAATTAATGGAGCTCTAACCGAACCTAACTCTATGGCCAGTGAACGGCCTACTGTATAAACCGACCAATCAGGGACAGTTGACAATATGACGCCCGTATGCAGTTTAACACAGTTGACAATCTATCGATAGCTTGCAATCTTGCTAGGTAGATTGTAATCTTACGGTTTTCACAATCTTACGGCGACATATATATATATATATTATAAAATAATTTAAAAGTGACGAATTAATTATTATTATTTAGATACTA